>CM055313.2:4840000-7257500 GCA_029255685.2 Silene conica
CTCATTTTCGACCCAAACTCATCTTCTAATTGATTTTTTTAAAAATTTTATTCCTCGTCTAATCTATAATATGTTTAGCCATATGTCTAACGAGTGTCGGGTATCCGGGTGTCGAACACGGGACGGCTAATTAAGAGAAGTGTCCGTGCTACCTAGATACTCGGTACGTTTTTTTTTACAGAAATATACTTCGTACCTGTTTAATTTGTCAATTTATTTTTACATCCCTTTCTCCATTTATAAATTTATATTTTTATTCTGTGTGAAGTTTTACAAAATAGGTACTTCATCATTCAACAATAATTTCTTTTTAATACGGTACATTAATTTTTCCTAAATGTACGCGTGTGAAATCGACTAGGTAGAGCCATATATCTCATCCCGTTTGGAGCTGATCATATATAGGCCATGTTATTTATGGCTAAAAGTCGATGCTAGACCCACTCAAAGACTCAATTCAAAGCCCGCTTTCGATCACCTTTGGCTCGATGTTTACCAGGATTTGTTACGGGTGTGAACAATTTTTATGGTTGATGAATTATGAATTGTCCGTATTTTATCTATTGCGAATTGGTTTATTTAATGTAACATTTGCTTGTAAACTTTAAATTTTTTTATGTCAAATATAATTAGAGGTGCTGCATCCTTTAACTTGTTCAATTGAGTTAACACAAATTCTCATTGAAAACGAACACTATCCGTCACAAGCTAAGGGCGGACAGTGTCTCTCTCGCAATGTGCAAGTTGCAGTATTCATATGTGCTCCATTTTTTCCCATTTGCTCCCCCCACTTACTTTATTGTGATAGGGAAGTATCCGTCTTCAACTTTGTGAAAAAAGGCAAGTGAACATGCAAGTTGAAGACGGATACTTTACTCTCACAAAAAATGCGCAAGTTGCTGATACGTCACAAGCTGAAAACGGATACTTCACTCTCACAAAATATGTAAGTGGACATGCAAGAGTGGGGCATTATGTGAATAGTACAACTTGCATTATGTGAGAGGGTACTATCTGTCTTCAATGAAAATGTGTGTTGATTTAATTGCATTGTTGTTTGCTTACCGTCCTTGTTATTTCATGGTCAATAGGTTGTTCTCGTTTCAAATACTTCACTACTAAAAAAAGTCTTGTAGACATCACGCGATAACATTTAAAAATATTAGTGTATAAACTATAGATATCGAGTTTTGAAATAATCTAATGTTAGTTCTTGAAACTTGTAGAAATATAGTAGTTGAGAGATTTTAGATTCGATTACCAGTTAAGACGATGACCACTTGATCACTATAGCCCCTAAAAAGGGTAACTTGCATGATCCATGTAGTGTTACAGAAATGTATGGATTCGGGGAATTCAACCCTCTCGTCATAAAAAAAAATTAATGTCAATACAAATATACAATTCTTTTTTTTTTTTGAAGGGAAAAATCTATTCATTAATCAAAAGTCTCATGGTAGTTACAACATATGTCAAAAATAACAGGATACAAAACGATTAAAATCAAATAAACTAAATTCTCGATCAACAGAAAATTTCTAAACTTGATGGGCTCATGAGACGCTTCTGCACATCCTCTAACATATCGCCTTCTGCGGCTTTTCACAAGAGGGTCTCCAAATAAATTTTCTAGGGCATTGACAAGAATCAAGTTCTTTTGACCAAAAGGTTTGTAACGAGCAATCTGACAGCAGTTTTATCTCCATAGGATCAACAATGAAAGCACCGATCTTCCACTTAATTCTTGAACCTCTCAAATAGAGGGGAAAATCTCACCAAAAGATGAGGACAAAACTCACCAAAAGGTGAGAACAAAACT
The DNA here is from genome assembly GCA_029255685.2 of Silene conica. Lineage (NCBI taxonomy): Eukaryota > Viridiplantae > Streptophyta > Magnoliopsida > Caryophyllales > Caryophyllaceae > Silene > Silene conica. The sequence goes on from CM055313.2 coordinate 4,841,820, forward strand.
CACCAAAAGGTGAGAACAAAACTCACACAAAGGTGAGAACAATTCTCCAATAAAGGAGAGGCAAGAGGTTATTAGCATAAAAAAATTAAAGAAGAACGAAAACGGAAAATTTGGGGCTTACCTCCACCAAAAAAGGTAGACGGCAGCCCCCAAAAGGTTGAATTAGGGTTTAGGTTTTGTTTTTTAGAGAGAGAATCTGGAGAGAGAATAACAATGTCGAAATGTATAGAATAATATTGGACAACATCAAATTCAAAATAACGGTTTTTCTAACATGTGTCTTAAGGGCACACATTAATAAACCGAATATGGAAAAATTTGTAAGAAATTCTAATGATAAATTCAGGTATAAATTTAGTTTTACCATAATTAGTGAGAATATCTTATAAATCTTTTCATTTTCGAATTACTAATGTGTGCCCCTAGGGCATATTTTAGAAAAACCGTTAAAATAAAAGGCATTAAATAATTAAATCGTACTTAATAAATTAATTAGCTCGAAATTTTGTATCTTAAACGTAAGAGTTGGTTGTACTTGAGACTGAAAAATCTTCTAATAAACCAACAATGTCAAAATATATAGAATAGTTAGATTACATTGAATTTACAATAAACATTTAACATTGAATTAACAAACCTAAACATTTTCGTGATAAACTTTAGAATCGACCAATGGCAGATCTTGGATTAAGTCGTAACAGGGACCGAGGTTTATCTATTGACTTTGGTTGAATATTTAAGACTCAATCATTAGGTCACAGAGGAATGTTAATAATCTACATTGTAATAAGAGAAATTAATAGAGGTCTGATCCCACCCGATATAACTAAGATCCTCCACTAGAGTCGACTGTACTTAAGGCTGAAAATTTTTCGACTTTCATGATTATCTGTAAGGTCGACTCCATTTTAACTCTTATGTAACTATGTAAGAGGAGGGTGACATTATTATTGTAACCATGAAAACGAAGAGAAAGCCAAGAGTGAAGAAGAAGTAGAAAAGAGACCAAGCAATAGTTAACTCAAAGGATGTCACTCAAGTGGGATTTGTCTAAGAGATGTCCAATAAGAATTTCTATAAAAAATTTAAGAATTTGGATCAAAAACACACTCAAATCCAAAAAAATATGTAGATTCATAAACATAAATTTAGTCCAAATTTAGGTTTACAACAATAATGATTCCCACCAAATTTCAAACGGTTCTAAACACTAACCCGACACCCTAGTAATACAAATAAACTAACGTTAACCCACCGACATCTTATCTTCCCCCACCTTTTTACTCACTTTTTTATCTGATAAGATAAAGGACAGATATAAAAAAATGAATGGTTAAAACTGGTTGGCCGACAGAGTGCGCGCACTCACCATATAATAAACTTAAGTTAGTCTTGGTATGTACATAGTACAAACACAAATATAGACTCCCAAGGGTTAGGGAAAAAGATGGTTAATAATTAGTATAAATACCTAATAGTTGATGCCTTAGGTTCTCTCAAACTTACAAGTTTACAACCACTAAACCCTATGTCTAGATTCCCACCATTTCCTCACTATTTTACCTTATTTTCTCCCTCTTTTTTTCCCTGGAGTTTGGGCTTTTGCCTCTATGTCTCCCTTCCTCTTCTTCTTCCTCACTTGCCCAACTTTCTCCTGGTTTACGTTTGATTAAAATATTCCTCACAGGCTGTATAAAAGGTAAATAAATGAAACCGATGGAAGGAGTTATCATATGTTTACTTTATTGTTATTAGCATATGGGTAAGGCTGCGTACATCTGACTCTTTCTTATCCCGTGATTTGCGGCCGCTTTGAGTCACTAGGGTAGTGATAGTAATAATAGATTGATTGGTGTTGTTATTTTTGACAAGTTGATTCATTTTTTAAATTCTTATTTTATCCATCCAAGTAGTTTTTGTTGTATATATAGATATATAATTACAAGTTTGATCTATAGATTTTAATTATTTTCTTTACATCTAATTATTTTCACTAATTAGGGTTTTTGTATATATTTGAGTCATTATCTTTTATAGACTGTGTACATCCGACCTTCCTGTATTTGAAGTACCGGGAATTTGTAATTATTATTGTAGGGTTTTTGATAAATTTTCTTTTTTGCAATTATTTTTTTAAGTCTTTTTTAATTTGGATTAACTAATTTTCATTATTTGAATTCAAAAACTCTAATTATGTATTCCTGCATATTTTTATGCAAAAAAAACATCTATGCAAGAGCTAGGGTTGCTGCTATCAAAAGAATCGTTGTTTTCTTATGCAGCATCACCAAGATTCACAATCAGAGACGACGATTGATTAGTGATTAAAATCACTTGATATATCGCGTCTAGATATGCGAATCTTGATGATGCTGCATTGGCAATAGACGATTATCGACAATGGAATGTGATTGAGCCGGAATCATTAGGTGATTGGTGTGTTCTTTACAAAAAGATCAAATACGGCATCTACAAAAGATATCAAAATTGACGGAACACAAAGTTATTATCTCCGATATTTCTGATGGTATACTTACTAAATCCCTGTTCTTTTGGAGTTCATTTCCGTTCATTATTTCTATATATGTTTAGTCCGGGTTTAGTTAAGAGAGTTTCAAAAACTCATACATGGTTGTTTTTTTTGGACTTAATTACATTCAATTATTATATTCTGTTCAAGTTCTGTTCAGCTTCTTTAAGTTCAGTTCAGTTTAACTCTTCGATTCAGCTGATATCCTATAAGTTCAGTATAGTTCCGACCAACAATTTAACATTGACAATAACATGTTTTGATGATATAGGAAAGAAAAATCTTTGGTTTGGAAGTTAGCAAGATATTTGGAAACAAAAAAAGAACATGTATTATGGCAAATTTGTGTGGTATGCAGGATAGTGAACAAGAGTGTCACAGATTTTGGACAATATTTGGACCACTTGATTGAAGCTTCAGATTATTGGACCGACTTTCACATTTAAATTAATATATAGGTACGTTTATGTATGTGACTAAGTCCTCAAATTTATTATTCATCTTCTTTTCCAAATATCTAGTGATGAGCTAGTATAATATAGTGCTATTTTTAGGTCATTTTGTGCTTTTATATGGTATCATTGGTTGTAACTTGTAGTCTTTTAAGATGTTTATTTGGGTGCGTAGATCTTGGTTCAGTCCGGATTTGAGTCAGGTAAGATTAGTAGAGCGGTAAATCTCTTTATCATGAGTCTTAACACTACCCTTGTGTTCCTTCGGTTTGAACTTTGAACCTGAAATCTCTGGTTAAGCTAGAAGAACTCTGCCACTTGATTTAAGTGATTATAGGATACTTGGTCATATGGTTGATACATTACCCTTGTGTTCCTTCGGTTTGAACTTTGAACCTGAAGTCTATGGTTAAGTTAGAAGAACTCTTTACCAGCCAGTTTATTTAAGTGATTATAGGATAGTTGGTCATATGATTAATGATTGATGATTGATGATTGATGGTTCATATCACCAACTAAAGTTTAAAGAGTGATTCGTCTATATATTGATTGGTTAATCAGGCTAGGTTTTATTTATCGACTCATTTTTATTCAAAAAGTTTTTAGGTACATTTATCATATTTCGATTGGTTGTAGACTTGTAGTCAAGAATCAAATGTATAGTTACTTGGTCATTGATGATATATGGTTCATATCATTGTCAATTAAAGTTTAAAGGATCATGTGACAACTATTGATTGGTTAATTCAGAATCTATGGCCAGTTTCTATTTGACGACTCATTTTGATTTAAAAATAAAGTTTTTAGGTGCTATATGTAGTTGATTCCGATTTCTTATTGGTCATGACATGGTAACGCAATGTGTTTTCAATACTTTTTATCTTTAATTTTTTATAAAAGACGATCTGATATATTACAATGGTACTATATAATGAGGGTATAATCGTCAAGGAGGTAGCAATCATGCCTAATTTGATACAAACTATATACATATATTATCCCTTGTTTAGATGGAGGAAGTGAGAGGAATAGAAAATGGTAATACTTTACTTTATTAGGTTTAGTTATTCGCTCCAAGATAAATGTACAAGTGATGGAAATAGAGATTCATTTTTAATTTTTCGGTTCACCTTTTCTTAAACTACCGGCGTGAAGACATCTAAGCTCCCAATAAACTAACATCATGAAGTAATACTTTACTTTATTAGGTTAAGTTATTCGGTTTCAAGATAAATAAACGAGTGATGAAAATAGAGATTCATTTTCTCATTTCACCTGTTCCAAACTGACTTGTGAAAATGCCCGAGATCCCAATAAATAACCCGTTTATATTATACAACACCCCACACACACCCCAAGGGTACATTTGTGTTTGGATTGGTTTATTAGGGCATCTTAGGAGTCCATATATCATTCCAATCACCTTCACAAAAAAAACATGTCGAAAATAAAACAGAAGCTTATACTAATACAAGTTATTTATGAATCGAAATATAAATATGGATTACATAGTTAATTATGGTAAGACATACATACAAGTTGGGTTCATAGTGTTCTCTGTCAAGTGGGACATAAAATAGGTCCAAGCCAAAAAACAAAAAAAAAATGCAAGGAAGATATAGTGAAGATCTTTCCTTTAATATAGTTGGTTCATTTAAGTTCTTTTAATTTTTGGTGGGGAAACTTGTAAGAGTGTAGCCAGCTTGCATCTTAGTCCTTTTTGCTAGTACCATCACCATCTTATAATTCACCTTCATATATCTTTGTACTATTTTGATTCCTCTCCTCTTTCTAATTATGTATTCCGATCTCTCAGTTTCAATCGTTTGTTTACCTGGTCTTTGTTTAACACTAGAATAAGGTAGCAAACATCCAACCCCGTCCATGTTCGTTGTTTGTAGGAGTCATTGAGGTATTATTTCCACGGTTTTCAACTGTGTCAAATTGTAGTTCTCGATGCAATTTTCATTTTGAGTTATTTGGAGATAGCCCTTTGTGTTGCAATCACAAGCTTTATAAGGCTATGTACATTCAAATCCTCTTACATATCCTGTAATTTGCGAGAGTCATTGAGACACTTTGATAATTTTATTGTTCTTGTTGAGTAGTTGTTGTGTACTTGGTATATATTATGAAATTACGCTAAAACTCCCATATAACTTCATCATTTGACCTTTTATTTTCGTACTTGGTCTTGGATAATGCGGTTTTACAAAAAAAATATAGTTGTAAAACGGATTCAAACACAATCCTATTAATTGGTAAATATGGTTATTAAAAGATCTCGTTTTACGATAACTTTTTTTGTAAAACCGTCTAACATAAGTATGTGTTATTTTCATTATAGAAAAAAAGGTCGAACGAGGCTAGTTAGTTTTGGACATTCGGACACATAATTAAAACCGTCTTATAAAAGTATTTGACAAGAACATGTTAAGGTGACTTAGATAAGTGATAGGAATGAGCTTCAAACCCTAATAACCCTCTAACATATTAGATTGAGTGATACAAACAAGCTCTTGCATACCCTACTTTCACATGGGTCATCTTTGTAGTTTTATAAAGATTGGTAGGGATACATGCACGCAGACTCTCATCTCGTAAATAAGTGGTTAAGTGAAATTTCCTTATGTTTAGTAGGGAAGTATTGTGAAAGTTGACGAGTTTTGAACCCAGACTTACCTGGACAATCGCTTAACTAAGCAGCCAAATAATATTAGTTGACAATGTGACATCTAACAATGTGTACCGATTTTAATTTGATTCTTTCATGCATTTTGGAGTAAACGATAAGAGGAGTCGAGGTTTAAATGATTAACTTTGGGTATGTACATGAATATTTAAAACTCAATCATTTAGTTAAGAGGAGCTGAATGATAACTTACACCAAAACATGAAAAATCAACTAGGAATGAGCGCCCTCTCGATATACCGTCTGTCATATTTGTGATGGTCACAAGCTTGTGAAGTCTCACAAGTCACAAACCCTCTCGATCTCCTACTCTCACGTCAGAAACTTATAACGGATTTTGTCCATCGCAAATGAAAATTTGGCTGGATATTCATATAACCCTTGAACATGAGTATTACTTCTCCCAGTTGACATTAATTAGTGAATCACCTTGGTGTGTACATCAGATCTTGATCCACGCACGTATCTTAATTTACTTACCAACTTGCAAGTTTACTGAAATTTCAGTATATGATACACTAAACAAAACATTATCAAAGTTCACAAATTCTCATTTAAAACGGAAATATAAATTAAAGACAGGTCGGATATCTTATATAAGACAAAGTGAAATGTCTAATAAAGTAGTAAACAGCAAGATATTTGTCCTACTTATACAAGTGAAACCCTATTTAACCGATTCTTTTAACCTAAATGGATGTCCGTCATAAAAGAAACTACTCGTAGTTTAATAGTGGTTACTACCTACTGGTTATTAACTTGGTGCAACATGTAATATATTTACTATTTTTCTAACGTGCCCTATAGGGCACACATTAATAATCTAAATACGGAAAGAGTTACAACATATTTTCATCTGATCCTTAGATAGAAAGTCATTTTTATCATAATTAACGAAAATATGGTGTCATCTTTCCGTATTTAAATTATTAACATGTGCCCTGAGGGCACACGTTAGAGAAACCGATATAGAAAATGTATAGATTATGCAATTTAGTAACCTAGGACATTTCCATATATAGATTTGCCCATAAAACAGGAATGTACATTATTTATTTTAGTCATGGTTCCTGAAATTACAGCATATACTTTGCTTTTGATGCATATTTTATTTATGTTTTTGAGAAAAACAATTATTTTTCAAATACATTATTGCCCATGTTAAGATTCTTTGATTTGTCATTAAGCATGCTTATAATACACTTTTCGTACATGATTAATTCTTTTTATAATGGATAATTCTATCTAAACTCTATTTAATATTGATTATCGTACCACTTTAATTTGTTTGATGTCATGATAAGCTGTCAATGTTAGTTACATGCTACTTTGCTTAGGTTATACAACTAGTTGTATACATCTGACAGTATAGATTTAGAGCTTTATAGCCAAAAAAATTGAGCTTATATTACATTTTACAAGTTTTATTGAAAAGAATTTGTGTGTCTTTATATCGAATTTAACTCAAAATATTCTATTTTAACCCAAAAATAATATATATAAACTCAATAAGATTCGATTTTATACTTAAAAGATTAAAATATAAGTCAAATTTTTTAAAAGACCAAAAAAATTACAATATAAACTCAATTAGATTTATATTGAATGTACGATACACATAGGATCTAGATATATAGTCCTATTTATGTAATCAAATAATTCGAGGTTCAAAAATTCTGTATGATTTGCGCTCTTCCCCACTGGACAACGAAAAATGCAGAAATTTTAGTAAGATTTTTTTTTTAGTTTACCTTGTACTATTACTTGTTCGCCTTCGCCGAACTCTTTTACTCTCTATGCTAATAATAAATCATGGCTCTGTCAGATGTGTCTGTTTGCCATTGTGGTAAAAACATGGAAATGACTTAAAGTCCTTTTGTTTTGTTTTTCTTATGCTCCTCACAGCAAATGCATTCAATCATACAATTATTTGATAATCGTTTCATAGAACCCTAGAAATAAAATATGTAAAAAGCAATGAAGATGGCTTAAAACAACTAACAAAAAATAATTTTATAATGATAAGGAATAAATACCATATTGATTATGGAGTGTGAGGTGGGATATTGTGAATTGTTATGAGATAATATAGGCATTACAATATATGAAAAAGGGAATCTGAACTCGAAATATATTATCACAAAATTACTAATTTAAGAGTATGTTGGGTCTAGTTTATTAAAATTGAGCTTTTATTTATTAAGCTTAATTTTTCAAAAGTACTTTTCAAAAGCTGGAAACACCCAATTGACGCTTCTACTTTTGAGGGAAAAACGGTCGTTGTTGAGCTTTTCAAAAACTATTTTAAACTTTTGAAAATCTGTATATTTGGCCAGTTTGTGATTTTTAACTAAAAAATACTTTTAAAACATTGGTCAAACACGGTAAAACTTGTTCAGCATAGCATTGTTATGAGATAATATAACTCATTACACACATTCAACAAATGTATAAAAATGATTGGAATCCATAAAGTATCTAACTATCTAACAATGATACACTTCAAATGAAACAATGAGATTACTTATAATTAAGCTTACACAATTATAAATAATTGAATTAAAATGTAACTCCGTACACTTTTAAAGAGATTGAAACCGACCTGACTTGACTAACCCGATTTACAGCTCCAAAAACATCAACAATTGAACATAAAGCAAGACATTGTGGCCTTGTGGGGGTGGTTAGATTATTACATGCAAAGAATGAAGGGGAAAAAAAGAAGGAAAGAAGAATATGGACCGGTTGATAATCGTACTCTGTAGGGTTCATATATTTTTGATGGTCCATCTGCAATTCTGCATGGCCAATGGTAAAGATCTAACAAGTTCCATGCATTTCTCTTCTTTATCACTCAATTATTGTACTCCATTTTTGGGACAATGATGTCAATCGATTCTAAATCTTTCAACATATTGATCGAGTGTAGTGACGGATCTTGGAGTGAATAGCAATTCGTGGGTTGAGTTTTAAATTACTGATTTTGTCAGTTAATCTTTGTAATTGAGTTAAGGAGGACAGGCCTTGACTATCAGTTGACGCGGCGATGACAACTTGGTCACTGCAACCCTTAAAGAGGTGACTTACATGGTTCATGTGGTGATGCGAGAATGCATAAATTGGGGGATTCAACCCTTCGTCATTAAAAAAAACGACATGCTGATAATTTGAAATTATATTATGAAAAATCAGTAAAGGGTTGTGCCCTCTAATTTATTAGTTGAATGTTAAGAGGGTTGGTGAATGACTTACTATTTGCTAATCAAGGATTTTCTTAACATATTCGATCTGTATTCATCTCGACTCTCTTCGACCTTGGTAATGAACCATTATTCTTCGATTAGTATTTAGTTAGTTTCATTTCCTGAGGTCTTTTTTCATCTTTTTGTACGAAAAACAATTAGTTGAATGCTTTGATTATATATGAGCCTTAGCTAGCAATGGACTACCATCGACAAATAATTGCAAATATGAAATATCTAATAAAGGCCGGATCCGGTGAGGCCATTAATTATGGTGAGGCGGCCGAACCCTTTCTATGTACCACATGATTTTCAATGTTCATTGGACTAATTTCAATGGGAAAGAAATTATGGGGTTATTTCTAGCATTTCATTTGGCCCAAATATTTTCTCTATCTAAAAAAATTATTTATTTCGCTCTTTTCTTATTTCGTGAAACTTGAACTTAACATATTTGTTTACTCACAAAATGTTTAATTTGTTATTTTGTGAATTTTGAACCTTAATTTATGAAATCGTGGGGCCTTATTTCGTGAAATTTGGACTTACAATGTTTGTTTACTCACAAAATCTTAAATTTTTTATTTCATAAATCTTGGACCTTAATTTGTGAAATCGGTACCTTATTTCGTGAAACTTAGACTTAAAATGTTTCTTTACTTGCGAAATGTATAATTTCTTATTTTGTGAATTTTGGACCTTGATTTGTGAAACTGGGACCTTATTTCGTGAAACTTGGACTAAAATGTTTGTTTACTCACGAAATGTATAATTTCTTATTTCGTGAATCTTTGACCTTAATTTATGAAACTGGGACCTTATTTCGTGAAACTTGGACTTAAAATGTTTGTTTACTCACGAAATATTAAATATAACAATACAGTAACTCTTACATGAGACCGTCTCACACATAAGACGGTTCCTTATATAAAAACAAAACTCATTTATTAGTATTAAATGAGTAAACTTATTATAAAAGTGGACCGTCTCATGATATGAGACTGTCTTATTATAGAATTTGCGATAACAATAATATTACTCTACTAATATATTAAATTTCAGAATTTTAAACTACACAGACAAACAAAACTAACGATCGGATTCCGGAATCAAACGATGTCATGCTACCCCACTTATATCTTGTTGTGCTAGCTTGTGTAATTGGCTCGGCACATTCGATAGATCGGACCTCCTTAGTTGCTGATTTTGGGTTAGTCCGTGGTTTGCTAGCCAATCTGCACAATTATTTGTCTCTCGATACGTATGGTGTAGTTCGACTGTCCACGGAGAGTCACGGATAAAAGCTTGGCATATTTTAACCATATGTATGTGAGCCATAGGGACACTCGGCACCGATTCCATAAAACTCATAACCGTCTTTGAATCCGTTTGAATGATAAGTCGCTCATATCCACGCTCCAAAGCAATCATTAATCCCCTTTTAAAGCCATCAACTCTGCTCTAGTTACATTCGCGACCCCGAGTCTTTCCGCGAACGCTTCCACAATCTGACCCCTGGTATCTCGAAAGATTCCTCCCGCACTAGCCAATCCCGGGTTCCCTTTAGAAGCTCTATCTATATTCAAGGTCAACCAATTATTCGGAGGTGCTAACCAACAGACAAAAACTTCAATTTTTCGTGCTTGCTGACCATAATCTATCTCCCTGTTCTCCTTGGCTTGTATTACTTCCCTGATTCTATGCATCAAGAAGGTTAATTTATTTTTTACTATATCTTCGGCTCTGTTAAAAACCCGACAATTACGCCACCGCCACTGCCACCAAACCACCACTATAAATTTTGAAGCCCAATGCTCGATAACAGCATGAACATTGGACAGATTTTGAACAACCCAGTCTTGTATGGTGTTCGTGCTATAGAACTCTTGATTCCGTGTCGCGGGAATTAGGTTCCATACCTTTCGAGCCTCGCTACAATCTCGAAGAATATGTAATGCAGTTTCATCGAGGCTCCCACATACCCCCACAACATGGATCATCCGTCAGGTTTCGTCGGGCACGATTAGCATTCGACATGATTCTATCATGTAGTAAGAGCCAGAGAAACACATGCATTTGTTGCGGAACCCATGTCTTCCATGGTAACTTCCAAAAACTTTCCGACTCCTCCCAAGGTTCCTCCTGAATGACGCGTAAACCAGATTTTATGGTGGAAAAACCAGAAGGAGTGGTGTCCAGTAAACATAATCCACGTTTTCGTCTCCGGGAAGCACTTTAAATGACGCGATGGTAAGCAGTATGTCATTGGGAAGGAATTCGGCAAATTCTATCCACTTCCATCCCACTACTGTATCCCACATTTCTTCTACAGTGACTGTTAATATTTGTTGCGGAATCGAAATTGTTGCTACTTCCTCCAAAGTCTTATCAGCGACCCATTTGTCTTTCCAAAATAGTGTTTGTTTTCCGTTCCCGTTTGTTCACACATTTGCGGATATTTTACAACAATGGAACAAAGACGCGTTTCACAATATTTTTGCAAAGAAACGGAGTTTGGAGCGCAGACTCTTGGGTTTGCAACGTAAGATATCAAATAGAGGGGCAAATTATATAGGTTTGCTTTTGTGTCGTAAACGATCATTATAATTCATTTATGTTGATTTAATTTTTGAGAATTAAATTTTAATATAATTTGTTTATATAAAATTTGTGCATTGGAACTAATAAATTTTTGTAATTATATAATTTTGTAAGTTAATTATATATGTTATTTATTTATGTCCGTGCATTTATGCACGATGCTAAGCTAGTAATGATATATAAACAACACCAATGAATTTGTTTATTGAGAACGGATTCAACTATGTAATTTACCCAAAAAGAAAAAGAATTAATATTAACTTAAAGTGCCCTTTGAGTATTGTGACTGGTGGTCTGAGAGTTTTGGTATAGTTAAAAAAATATGCGAATTTGATATATTTTGTACGTCAGGGAGCAACTAAGTTGATTTTTCAATTGCGGTTCTCGACTACATCTACCATGAGCCTACCGGATGTTAGAGATTTTGCTAATCCGATCCTCGCATCTCTAGTGGGCCTAATGCTGGGTTTTTTGCTGTTTATTGATAGTAATTAGCTTGATTATTGTGACTGGTGGTCTGAGAGTTTTGGTATTGTTAAAAAAATATACGAATTTGATATACTTTGTATGTCAGGGAGCAATTAAGTTGATTTTTCAATTGCGGTTCTCGACTACATCTACCATGAGCCTACCAGATGTTAGAGATTTTGCTAATCCGATCTTCGCATCTCTAGTGGACCTAATGCTGGTTTTTTTGCTGTTTATTGATAGTAATTAGATTGATTTGTTAATGACATCATAGTTTGTTTCAATAATTCATGGGTATTATAACATCTATGTGTTGCAGACTTGCATGGTGACGTTATAATTGTATAGCTTACATTTTCAGGAAATTAAAAAAAATATAAAATGGCCTATGCAGGTCTCGAACCTGCGACCTTCGCGTTATTAGCACGACGCTCTAAGCCTCTAACCAACTGAGCTAATAGGCCAATTTGATGACAATTTGAAGCTTTTAGGTTATAGGTTATTTTACCTGTTGTTTTTTGTTATTGTTTTGTTTTCCTTTTACGGTGATGTATAAACATTTGTTTATTGAGAAGGGATCCAGCTATATGATTTGCACAAAAGAAATTTAAGAATTAAGATTAATTGAGATAAGTAAAGTGCTTTGTGAGCTTTGAGAAGCTTAAAAAAATCCGAATCTGATATACTTTGGATGTCATCAGGATAAGAAATTTAAGAATTAAGATTAATTGAGATCAACTGTTCTTATCTGATTTAACTCGTATTTAAGTTGAGGATGGAATATTAAAATTGTAAACTCTCCCGCATGAATTTTTATAGAAAATATACTATTTGAAAGTAATTATTTAAAAGAGATTCAAATATGTGATTTTAATTCACAAAAATGTCATCTTGAACTTTAGACAGACGAAACAAACTCATTGGCTCATAACAATTCGAAAACATCTATATATAAGTATAAAAGAAAAACTGTTATGCATTAGGTTGGACACGTACCGCTCTCACGTTAAAAATTTTGCCGCTCAAAGCTTAAAATCCTAAAATTATACTGCGTATCTTTTACTTGAGCAATATGTATATGGACAATATCTTCTTAAAAGATTTTTCTGCCATGTTTATTTATATTACATTAAAAACTTACCCAAGTTACCCTCTTATTGTATCTTTTATTTGGCAATAACTTTCCGTATAAAAATATATTGCTCATCACTACTCACATGGAGATTTATATTTAAAATTTTATATACTCGTAAAATTAACAATCAACCTTATTAGTTTGCAAAGTTGCACGGGAATGTATTTTGCTAACATTTCATCTATAAATTTTTCTCACATAAGTATTACATAATAGCATTTACAGGATATATTTTATAAAATAAACACCAAAAGAAATTTTGTATAGTAAAATTAAGAAGGTGCGATCTTAAAGTATTATATCTTAATTATATATTTTAAATTATGTTGCCTGACTGATAAAATAATTAACATTATATTAAGAGTCCATATATTTAGCATTATATTAAGAGTATTTGTTCCTGTGAATGTATATGGACTCTTAATATAATTATTAAGAAATGTTATAAAGCAAAGTTAATATTTATATCCCACGTTTAAAATATTGTCTGACTATTAAATATATGGACTCTTAATATAATTATTTATATATTTTATAATAAACATTATAGAGCAAAGTTAAATATTTATATCCCACATTTAAGATAACAAAACTCAATTCTATCACATACTCATGTAAATGTATTAATAAATAAATATATCTTTGTAAAGACCAAATGATGCGTGCATATATAAATTAGTTTAATTTGTAAAATATATTATATCTCTACTCTTTTGTTTCACATAAAAAGTATAAACTATAACACACAATATATATCGAATGTTAATTCAACTTTTCGTACTTTATGATATATTAAGGTCTGTTAAAATAATAATAGTTTTGCGTAAAAAATATTGCATGTTACATAAAATATCAGATGTATAAAAAATAATTTATATTTGACTAATACTTGTAATAGATATAGATATCTCGCATTAATCTCATATTATTTACTATTATTTACTACTTACGTATTTACGTCTTATTAGACAGTTTGTGTTTGTATTGGGCTGGGAGTCTTTCTACTCCACGTTTCCCCTCGTTTGCTATTGGACCGTTCACGGTTCCAGGACTATAAATCCTTGCTGCGTATGAAATAAAAGATCAGAGAATTCTATGTTATTTGTGTTTATCATGGTATCAGACAATTTAACACAATTAAGATAATAAATTCCAACATCCTAGCCGTCGTTATGACGAACGGTGAACAATCTCACACAAAAATTGACTCTTCCTCTCCTTTCTACCTCGGTCCCCAAGATAAACCTGGGGACTCGATTACTCCTATCCGTCTTACTTTCGAAAATTACAATGAATGGTCTCATGATGTGCGTATCGCGCTGAAATCGCGTCGAAAGTACGCTTTTGTCAATGGAAAAATTAACGAAACTGTTGCTCCTTCGGGTGATTTAACGACACGCTGTATTAGTATAGTAGTACTTCCGCAATTTTGCTCAGTTAGCCCCATTTGTTATTTAAATGCGGACAAGGATTTTGAAAATGGGAGTGGGTGTATACATATGAATGATTCTTTCCAAAACGGAATATGAAGTTGTTGGCCGTTGCTCGATTTATTGTCTGTAGTGTAATGGGAGCTTGTACGGACAGAATTGTAGAAAAACGTGTATATGTTAGTGGGGGTGGACATGGACTGTGAGTTTATCCCCCTTCATACTGTCTGATTAGGATGATGGTTGTGGGCTTTATGTCGGAGGTAATGTAATCAAATCAGTAAGCAGATCGGTAGCAACTAGCAAGTAGTTTATGGTTTCTTTAACTAACATGATGATGGAAGTATGAATTTCAAGTGTAAAATATGGAGGACAAGTGTTGCTTAAGAGTTAAGAATATTAGGAATCGTTACATTATTTGCGCTATTCTATGAAAGAAATATGATAAGGGTGTTTGACGTGGTATCTATTACCACTGAGATATCTTAAACCCATGAACTTGCTTCATAAACAAAGATGCAATGAGGATAAACTATCAAAAACACAGGCAGGCTGATGCTTAAATAGACTTGGATCAACAATTTAAACTTTGATTGAGATTCTGTAATGCCAATCGTCAAATTGGACTATTATGACTTTGCTGTCCTTTTTTTCATAATTCTAAACAACTATGCATCCCACAAATTGCAGACACTATAACGATATGTCTCAGTGCTCGTTAGTGAGCTCAAATCCTTCATTTTCTCTGATACTGCAAATTATTGCGTGGATCTGTATACGTTACTGAAATCGTGTTACTGATCCGATTGATGTATGGATTGGATTTTGATTGGTCTTACAACCATAGAATAATTGGCCAGATTCTTGTATGATCTATTATCATTCTATTATTGTTATTCAAAGTTCAAACTATGATATTCTGTGTCTAAATGTAAATTTTCAGCTGTTGGTGAGTCCGACGAGTTGCATATAGTCCCAAGTGTGCCGGTGAGTAATTCACCTGGTTCCAAGTCTGGTTTCAGTATTTTTGCAGAGAGAGTTCACATAGTAAGCGTTGCACGGCTTGTACTAGTGCGAAACAACATTCTGACCGTCGCGATTCTGAACGCCTACACGCGTTCTTATTGGGTCTATTACCGTCCCCATACTCCTCTCTTCGGTCAGTAATTCTTGCCCAGTCCCCTCCTCCTACGGTCGCTCGGGCTTATCATATGGTCTGTCAAGAAGAAAGGGTGCGCGGTGTCGGAATATTACCTGAGTCGAAGGCTGAACTTTCCAGTTTTGCCGTCCATACTAATACTCGTTCTAATGTTAAACTTCCGTCTCAAATGACTCTGTCAGAACGCCAAAAACTCCATTGCACCCACTGTAATCGTAATGGACATGATCGTAACATGTGTTTTGATCTTCTTGGAAGTATTCCGGACTGGTATCATGAATTAAAAGGCTCGCGACGTGGGGCTGGTCGCGGCAGCAGTAATTCGTCAACCGGTCGGGTCTCCGGGGGCGGCAGGGGCAGCACTGCCCGTGTCTCGGATGATGGTCACGGGACTCGAGACGATGGAGCAGTCGCATCTTCGAGTAATGCAGTCCACACGGCAACCGTGGGATCCTTGCCTACTGATTCTCCTACCGCGCCTTCCGCATCTCGGGTAAACGTATATGGCACTCCTAGTCACGATCATTCGGGTAAGTGACTTATTGATACGGGATGTTCTCACCACGTTACGGGTAATTTTGCGCTCCTTACTAATATTAAATCCATTCCGAGTCGTGACGTGGGACTATCCGATGGATCCAAAATCTAGGCGTCATATGTGGGCAGCGTGAAAATCACGCCTAGTATCACTCTTAGTCTTGTATTATTTGTCCCCAAACTAACGTGTAACTTAATTTCGGCCTCACAATTAATTGATACCTTAAATTGTGAATTTGTCACTAATGCTCATACTTGTATTATTCAGGATCGGGATACGAGGGAGGAGATTGGCAGTGGTGAGAGGATCGATGGACTGTACTATCTTCGGACTAATGAAGACGTTGTTCACGCCATCCGTCATATTCCTAGTTCGTTCTCTTTATGGCATAATAGATTGGGGCACCCTTCTGAGCAAGTTGTTAAACTTCTTCCTTTTATTCGTACGTCAGATTTGTCTTTGTCAAACCCGTGTGAGGTTTGTCATCGTGCTAAACATATTCGTAACAGTTTCCCATTAAGTATCAATAATAGTGAGAATGCTTTCGAAATTCTGCATTGTGATTTATGGGGCCCATATAATGTTCCGTCTACGACGGGTGCTCGATATTTTCTGACCGTGGTGGATGACTACTCACGGGGGGTATGGGTATATTTTTTAATTACCTCCAAAACAGAGGTCTATCAAAAATTTAAAATGTTTATGGCTATGATTAAACGCAATTTTCGTCCGAGCTTAAGATTGTTAGAAGTGACAATGGGACGGAATTTCACACTTTAAAACCTTACTTTTCTGAACATGGGATATTATTTCAATCTTCTTGTGTTGGTACTCCACAACAAAACGGGCGGGTTGAGAGGAAACACCAACATATTTTGAATGTGGCTCGGGCCTTAAGATTTCAAGGCGCCTTACCTATTGAGTTTTGGGGTGAATGTGCTTTAGCGGCTGCATTTGTCATAAATAGAACCCCCTCTCGTTTGCTTCATGGCAAGACACCATATGAAAGACTATATCACAAATTACCAAATTTCCAAATGCTTCGGGTTTTCGGCTCGTTGTGTTTTGCTCACAATCAACGGGCCAAGGGTGATAAGTTTGCTAGTATGAGTCGGAAATGTGTGTTCATGGGGTACCCTTCCGGGCAAAAAGGATGGTATTTGTATGACTTGGACCGTAGGGAATTTTCTGTATCACGTGATGTTAAGTTTTATGAGGATCAATTCCCCTTTCAAACTTTAATCAAGCCCAATAATCATGCCCAAGTCGTTGATAACCCTACCCATAATACCAATTCTAGTGATGATGTGATAGTGGATTGGGCCTCTGAAAATAATGGTGTTGCTGAGCCCATTCCTGAAACTGTCGAGCCCACCACACATAATCCCATGTCTCCACACAATACCCCTGTTACGAATCAGCCCACCCCTCCATAATCCAATCCATCCACTCCGGATCAGCCTGCTTTGGGCCGTGGGCAGAGGGTTCGGGTTCCCAACCGGAATCTTCATGATTTTATGCTTGATTTCGACAGTGATGATAGTAGCTCTAACAGTCCATCTCATGCCTCTCGCCTCCTTGTCTCATCTTCTGCCTCAGGTATCTCCTATCCTTTAGCAAATTACCTCTCTTGTCATAAATTTACTTCCCCGCATCGCACCTATATTGCCGCCCTCACCACTCACAGTGAGCCTCGAAATTTTAAGGCCGTCGTTCAAATTAGTGAGTGGAGGACGGCAATGGCGGCTGAAATGCGGGCCTTAATTACTAACAATACTTGGGTCCTTAAACCCTTACCGCCGGGTAAGAAAGCTTTAGGGAGTAAATGACTTTACAAAATCAAGTATAAGTCCGACTCGACGATTGAACGATTTAAAGCCCGTTTGGTTGTCTTTGGCAATCACCAAACCGAGGGGGTGGATTATGATGAAACTTTTGCTCCGGTGGCAAAAATGACGACGGTACGAACTTTTCTCACCATTGCTTCCGCGAAAAATTGGCACTTGCATCAAATGGATGTTCACAATGCCTTCCTCCACGGTGATTTGGAAGAGGAGGTTTATATGAGGTTGCCCCCCCGGTTTCACTACTCCAAAACACGGCCTTGTCTGTCGCCTCAAGAAATCTTTGTATGGGTTAAAGCAAGCTCCAAGATGTTGGTTTGCTAAACTCGGTATGGCCGTAAAACGGTATGGTTTCTCCCAAAGCTATCACGATTATTCATTATTCACATGTGAAGGGGGAGGTGTGCATTAATGTTTTAATCTATGTCGATGATCTAATTGTCTCGGGGAATGATCTCAAATCAATTACTTCTTTCAAAGACTACTTGCATAATTGCTTTCATATGAAGGATTTGGGTGAATTAAAATATTTCCTTGGGATCGAAGTTGCACGGAATCGGGATGGTATCTTCTTATGTCAAAGAAAATATGCTCTTGACATTATGAATGAAGTCGGATTGATTGGATGTAAACCCGCTCCTACTCCTCTCGAGCAAAATCATCGACTCGGGGAAAGTACGAGTGATCTCCTACCTAACCCGGAGTGTTACCGAAGGTTGGTGGGCCGACTCTTATACCTCGCCGTAACCCGCCCCGAACTATCATATGGAGTGCACGTACTATCTCGGTTTATGGGAGCCCCTCGTGATGACCATTGGACTGCTGCCTTGCGAATGGTTCAGTATCTTAAGGGCACCCCCGGCCAAGGAATTCTGTTACCATCCAGTTCTAAAATTAACAGGATGGTGTGATTCGGATTGGGCACAATGTGTTGAGATTCGTCGGTCAGTATCGGGATGGCTCGTATTTTTGGGTCCATCCCCGGTAGCTTGGAAGACTAAGAAGCAGCCTACCGTCTCCTTGTCTTCGGCTGAAGCCGAATACCGTGCTCTCCGGGCCGTAACTGGAGAGATCAAATGGCTAAAAGGCCTCTTAACTGACTTAGGGGTGCATCTCACGGCCCCCGTAGATATTTATAGTGACATCAAGTCAGCTCTACATATTGCTCAAAATCCCGTATTTCATGAGCGTACTAAACACATCGAGATCGATTGTCATTTTGTTCGAGATGCCACTAAAGACGGTCTTATACTTTCTTCGTATGTTCCTACCACAGTTCAGCTGGCTGACATACTGACAAAGGCGCTTGGCATTTCCTCGTTTCAGACTTTGGTTGGCAAGTTGGGCATCTATAATCCCTATGCTCCGACTTGAGGGGGGTAATAGATATAGATATCTCGCATTAATCTCATTTACTACTTACGTATTTACGTCTTATTAGACAGTTTGTGTTTGTATTGGGCTGGGAGTCTTTCCACTCCACGTTTCCCCTCGTTTGCTATTGGACCGTTCACGGTTCCAGGACTATAAATCCTTGCTGCGTATGAAATAAAAGATCAGAGAATTCTATGCTATTTGTGTTTATCAACTTGACAATACATGACAAACACTGTTTATTTACAAAACATTGAGTTTGAAAGTTGTCAAAAATAAAAGTAGTGAGAAGATGACTGATGAGCTCCATTTTGGTCATCATTTTCTTTACATTTTCTTTATTTTCGGTCACAATTCGACCTCGATTTGCGTGTCTTTGGTTGTTTTTACGTCCGTTGCCCCGTATATTCCTATTCTATCCACTTTTTGTAGGTATTACGGCGGGGGCGATGAATCGAGACAAATCGAGGCGGATTTAGAGCGATGTATGAAGAATTTTGAAGAGTTTAGCAAATTCCATCCCCAGGCCCTCCCAGCCGGTCCCCAACCGGCGGCCGGTCGGCCGGCTGGGAGCGTTGACTTGACTTTCGAGAAAATATGAAGGAAGTTTGCAGATTCTTAAGAAAGGTGTACCAGCCGGTTCCCAGCCGGCAGCCGGTAGGCCGGCTGGGGATCAATTCCCATACTTAGTTTTTTTTCGAAGAATTGAAGAAATATCAATATTGGGCAGATTATTGAGAAAAGGCTCCCAGCCGGTGGCCAACCGGCAGCCGGTCAGCCGGCTGGGATGACCTGTAGCCAAGTAAAGAAAAGAAGAAAAACAGATTAAGTGAAAAGGCCTCCCAGCCGGTGCCCGACCGGCAGTCGGCCGGTCGGCTGAGAATCAAGAGTTATTGAAGAAAAAAGAAGAAATTTTCAGAAGTCCAAATTTGGACTCTCAGCCGGTCACAGACCGGCAGCCGGTCGACCGGCTGGGAGTCGCTTTTCAGAAATTCGCGCACTATATAAACCCGCACTTAGTCTTTCATTTGATACGTTACTTTTGCACACTTTTCTAGGGTTTTTCACTGTTTCATTGGGTGATACTTAGGCACAAAAACACTCTTAAATATTTTAATCTTCTTTAGATCCTTGTTTAATCTTTCAATATTTGTTAATCTCTCTTTAGTAATCTAGTTAGCCTTGTTCAAGAGCAATTGTAAGAGGATATTTTGGGTTGTATTTTGAAGGGTTTGAAAGAATCTTTCAACTTGTTATCCAAACTACTTCCTTTTCCTTTGTTATTGGTATAATTCTTCTAATCTCTACTTAGTTTTTACATTTATTTAAGTTTCTTTTGAATCAATTGTTTACCCTTTGCTTGTTCATGATGTTTAGCTTTTGTTTATGTCTTATTCACATGTTTTCATTTACCATGAGTGAGTAGTCTCTTTGCTAGGGTAAGGGGTGATCTTGGGTAGTTGATGTTGATGTATGTTGTTTAGGGTTAGGGTTTAGGTTTCAACTTTGTTAGGTTTTCAATATATGCATGCTAGATGTTTGATGAAATGCCTCAACGATGGTTGGGCATGATTCTTTTGGTTGTTTGCCTTAGACGATAGTCTAGGTCTTTCATGGGCATGTGTATGTGTTAGGTTGACCTTGTTTGTAGCGAAAGCTAGAATAGGACTCGACCTTAGGTTAGTCAAATCGAAAGACGAGACGGACCTAGACCTAACTTAGATGAGACCGCCTACCCCTATGCTTGCTTGACATCGACTACCCTAGTAACCCCGACACCCTAGTCCCTTTAATCATCAATTTCACTTCAATTTACTTGTTTTAGTAGTTAATTAGTCTTTCCCAAACCAAACCTATTACCCCCGACTCTTACTTAAATTAGAACATAACTATACAACTATCCCCACCGTCTTCGCGAACGATAACCCTATTATACTACTTAATTTGGGTTTTTTATAAATGTGTTTGATGCGTGAGAACCGACGACTTAATCGCGCGCATCAATGACCTGCAATCACAGATAGATAAGTGAATTATGATAGTTACTAGTATAACACCCGTGAAAATTCACGGGATTGTTCAATTCAATTTTTATAGAGAAAGATCAATTAAGTTGTTAAATAAGCTAATAACGGTTGTGGTGTATAAGTAAATGCTTTAATAAAAATAAATAAATAAAGTCTATATATAATAAGATAAAAGTTTGTATTTTTCAAATACAAAGTACAATAGAATAGGATATAAAAACTGGAAAGTCTAAGAGAAATTCATAGTTTCTCGAAAATCTCCTTGTAAACAACATTACTTGTTATAGTAGACATGTGTTTGTCGTCATCTAAAATAATAACTTTTAGACCATCCTTATTTGTAACCCGGGAGATATCAACGTCCAACTTTCCATGGGTGAAGAGTGGTCTAGGAAGATAAAGACCAACACGGGATAAATATTGCCTTAACTCTTGTTAGTAGTCATTGCAAAGCAAACTGCTAAAGGAAATTGTCTCCTTTCAAACTTAACGGGAAAGATGGACTACCTAAAAGATTATTAATATAAATCATACCTTAAAACAATGAAAGAGTCAAAGTCTAATATAGATGAACACCGAAAATTGAGTAGAAATAACTAAAAATAAAAATTGAATACAAAAACAACAGTAACATCATTTGTTAATTGCTCTATAGAGTTGTGCTGCTTTAATGGTTTAGAAGTGCGCGTTTATCGTGTTTTCGACAAAAATTCTAAATTTGTAATCATGTGGTAATTATTATTTTGGCAATACTCTAAATTAAATTCAAAGTAATTCTGATAAAATGTAAATACCTAGTATAATTGTTTTATAATTACAATTTTTTCGAAATCTGATTTTTTTATAGTAATTGCATTAATAGTGCAAGCTGATTTGATGTTGTATTATAATTGAACAATTTTGAGTGATAAATATTGAAGTGATCTAATTAACTTGATAGTATGAACGTCATGTATGTAACTGTTGCTGGTGAGGCATGTAATGCTATGTTTTTTTTTTCTATGTTGCTTAATTGTCTTTATCGGTAGGTCGTTTCGTGAACTATTTTCATTCCACATTCCCAAATTTCACATTATTTCCTTATAATTTATTCTGTTTCATACCGAGTATATATATTTCAGTATAACCAATTTTAATTATATGGGTTTTTCTTATTCAAAAATCAATTCATATCGGTGTTGTTTAATTATATATTTCATTATAAGTAACCAATTTCACATTATTTCCTTATTCATTATAACCGCTCTGTTGTTTTTTAGTTCACTGTTCCTTTAATTCATTAGTGTAACACCCGTGAAAAATCATGGGATTGTGTAGTTTTTTTTTAAAAGAGGCGACAAATTATAATTATTATATAACCAGAAATTTTATTTATTCAATTTGTCTACTTTAGGTCTTAAGAAGTGGAAAACAACTGTGATTTTCGAGGAGTATATTGAGAATACAAAAAAGGAGAAGAAAAAAGAGGACAGGAAAAAGATGTTGTTCGCCTTTGAGATTTTCGAGCAACATTGAGAAAGTAAAAAGTTTTTGGAAGACAATTTGATAAGGTGGTTGGTTTAACAGAATTGATGATTAGTAGTTATTGGTATTTTGTAATTAATGTATGTTCAAAAAAAAGATGAAATAGAGTAAAATAAGAAGAAAAAAATACCAGGAGGAAAGTATGAGAAAGCGGCAAATAGTATGACTTAATTATCAATGCAAGATTGAACAACAGAATGAATGAATTAATATTACAGCATACACACTACAACACTTTTTTCTATCTCATGGAAATGTAGGAAAGATAAAATATTATTATTGTTTTTTTGGGTATTGCAATGACTTGGGTACTACAATAAGTAAAACCGTTTTTTTAATAGGTTTTGAGAATTGTTACCCAAATTAATTAATACAATTATATTAATTATGCACGGTTAATTATGTGGTTCTCAATTAATTTAAATTTTTTATTTGTTTTAGTTTGTTGATATGGAAAGACGACCCACGCGGTTAAACATGATTGGTTTAAAAAAAACTAAAATTGTGATATTGAATGAGAGACTTCCATTAGCCTAATTCTGAATCCACATTGTGCCACATAGACAGTTTTCCAAGATTCTTTTATATATATAATGATGATTTATGAATATACATAGGGTTAATCTGTCCCCTAATATGCGGCTACGCCGTAACGATTATCTGCCCGTTTGGCCAGGGTTTTGTTTTGGACTTAGGAATAAGTTTACAAGTAAAAAAAATGAATGTATGACGTACCAAACTCATCATGGCTATATAATACTACATCGTATTGATAATAACATAATTTTACGTGCCCTCAAAATCAATTGATTTACAAGAACGGACATGCATGGTTTATACATTTGTACTCCACAATTTATGTATTCTAACTTGAGATGAAAGTTAAGGGACTTGAAGTAGTTATTTGATGGTGGATGTATTATGCATAGATAGGGGTGTTAACGAGACGAGTCGAGCCCGAGCTTGGCCTTGCTTAGCTTGTTGTCGATTACCAAAGCTCGAGCTCGAGCTCGAGGCGATCTTACCCGGACTTGAAAAAATGCACTCGTTACAAAGCTTGCGAGCTTTACCACGAGCTCGAGCCAAATCGAGCCTATATAAAATTGTTTATTTTTTAAATTTTTTCTTCCGATATTTTCAATAACAAGGTTCGAAGATTATATGTAAAAATATTTAGCAAATCAACAAGATATTTGATATATATGATACAAAGATATTTTTATAAAATATGAGGATATTTTTATAAAATATGATTAATATCTTATGAAATCTCAAATGTTCGAGCCGCTCACGAGTTTTTCGAGTCGAGTCAGTCTTTGCTCGGCTTGACTCGTTAAGCTATCGAGCCGAGCCCGAGCTCACACGAGCCGAGCTTTGACTGAGCTGATCTCGAGTTGCTCGCGAGCCGTCTCGTCTCATTAACAACCTTATGCATAGACCTATCAAACGGGTCGGACCAAAATACGGGTCGGCTCATACGGGTTATGGGTCCGTTTAGGTTTAAAATAGGGGTCAAGAAAAATTTCTAACGTTTTTTTAATTAATATTTTTTAAAAATTTTAAAATAGTATTTTAATCATATTCAATTTACATTAGTATTTTTGTGAAAACTAATCATAAATTTTTCCCAACTTTTTACCTTTGGTGTAGTGTAACTAATACATGTTACCCAACTAATAGAGTTCGTTCATGATCCATACGCAATAAGGGAGCATCTTTTAATGACGATATTATTGTATTAAAAAAAATAGATTATTTAAATATTGTGATTATTATAATGATTAGAAAGAATCATTTGCTCTAAACTATGAAGATTAGCTAATTAGCAATGGGTAATAATTCTTTTCTATTTGTTTATTACACCATGGCATTCATTAAGGTTGATTTCGGGTTACACATTTCTATGTATTATCGTTTATAGAAAAAGTTTTACATTTCGACTAATACCATGTTACAGTATACGAGTTTAAAACTTAACTAGGTTGTAACCCGTGAAATTCACGGGTCTGTTTTTTAAACTTTAGATGAATATAGTTAATAATATTGGAGATAAGCAAATTAATTATTTACTGTGGCCTGTTTTTAACTTTAGATGAATACCGTAATTAATAATATCAAAGAAAGCTGATTAATTATATACATATAAATAAATTTTGAATTATTTACGACACATGTCGGTATGACGGTATACATGAGCTATCATATAGTTGTTCATTAAAATGATCAAGACTTACAATAGAATTTGTATACTTTTAATTACTCATTGCACCATTTTTAAAATATGTAACCCATATATAAAATAAAGTTTTATATTACATATCGTACAATAAAAGCAAAACGTAAATAATTTGATGAGACGTGAGTAGTAAATGTATAGTTGGGTTAAAAAACGTATTTTTAATTATTTTTATTAAAGATGTTCATATAATAAATAACAGTTATTACGCGCGATATCTTACACGAAGACATTCCAAAATTATTAAATGACCACTCATTTACTATTTACTATATTAAATAAATACTCCGTAGTTGTTAAAATGTTTCGCATTCACGTGAATAGTCAGATGTCTTACAATAAATCGAAAATGTAGTCTAATAAATCACGACGCTCACATAAGTGTATATACCGACGGAGAGTAATTATTCCGACCCATATTTAATAACGATTAAACCATAAAAAAAATGTAGTCTAAAAAATTCTTGTAGGTATTCCGACCCGTAATTATTCCGACCCATATGCAAATCGAAAATGTAGTCTAAAAAATACTTGTAGGTATTTTTTTGTTCGGTGATTATGGATTGGTAACTCTAGGATTTAGGTCGTGCTACAGAATTAATCTTCAGCCAAAACTGTCATTATTTATTGTTTCAGTATATGGAATGAAATCTTGTGATTCCATAGATTTAGTCCGTGAAATCTTGGAATAGTTATTATACCATTATACCATATCTTGAATGTTATTGGACAATAGCTCTAGGATGAATCTAATTGGACAATAGCTCTAGGATGCTTTACAACGCGACACGTAGGACAAAACTTTTTTCTAGTGATGTCACGTCAGCAGCTTGGCTTCTGCATTAGATAAATATATGATTACAAATATTATCTACATATGTCAGTGCATTTTTGCACGGGTGCTAAACTAGTACCTATATACACAAATTCTCATTTAAGACATAAGGATACGTCTTAAGTTTAAGACGGGCCAAATAATAACACATTACATATATAAAACAAACTTCCTTCTCTTCACTAGATATTCATTTTTGTCTTATTCATACAAGTGCATTAAACCGACTTCTCTACTCATAGCCGAACAAATGACCGAATTTAACCTGTGTTTAAATTGATTCGGCCAACCTGAACATTTAATTTAAACCGTTATAGCCAAACAAATGACCAAATTTGACCTGTGTTTAAATTGATCCGCTTAACCCGAACATTTAATTTAAACAGTCGTAATAAGTAACAACTCTTTTAATGACATTATCTCTACATAACCCAAATTCAAACAGACCCGATCCATGCTTGACCGGATTATACCTATAAACCGCCATAAGACGTAGGCCCATAATCGTGCAGTCGGACTAATCTAGTTTCACAGTCGCCGCCTCGCCGGTGTATCCTTCATATTTTTAGTTCGATTTAATTCTAAAAACAAAAACAAAAACAAAAAATGGAAGATCCGCAGAAAAAAGATGAGTGTATGCATTCCCCAACTAATTCTCAACAAACTGGTAACTCTTTTTTCAATTTAATTTAATTTAATTTATGTTGTTTATTACTTGTAGTCGGACCGTGACGGAGTCAGGATTTTCCGTCAAGTTCCAAAAATTATAAGCGGCGAATTAGGAATAGAATAAGTTAACTAAAAAAAACTCGGATTTTTCCGTTGTTTAGGACTGACCGCTCTTACTAGCCTCTATTAGTAATAATCATTTGATTTTGTAAATGTTAGGATTTGTACAAGTTTTGTTGAATGTTTAATGATATTGATTTCTAGGTATGTGTGTTTGATTATATCAATTAACAAAAGCTTGGGTGAAACGGTTTTATGAATACCTATTTGAAACGATTTTACGTGTGACACTAGACCATTTAATCTTATAAGTTCAAATAGTCTTGCTTGTGACGGATATTAGGATTTGTACAAGTTAAAGATGGATATTTTACTCTCACAATAAAGCAAGTGGGCATACAAATGGGACAAAATGGAACAATTTGTGGATAGTGCAACTTGTATCGTGTGAGAGGGGCATTTAAACGATGAATGCATAGTCTGGGCAGGATACAAGACACGCTAGTTTGATTTACAAGGGGTGTTTGTTTCGCTTATTGGTATGGGTTTGAAATCAGGAATTTTAACTGAGTGGTATAGGGTTGGTTTTTGATTTCTAAGAAAGTCATGATTTCGTGAATTCAAAGTTTTAATGTTACCCGCCTAATGTAGATGGGTCAGTAGTTCGATTTAATAAAAGCTTATATGAGACGGTTTTTCAAGTTAGACTAAATGTTCCAACTAAACGAGGAATAAGTAAGTCTTTGGCTCGGGTGTGAGTCGTGTGACAGTCTCATACAAGACTCGCTAATTAGATATGACCTAATTTGTTAATCACAAATTTTCATATGTGACGGATGCGACAAACTTGTGACGGGTCAAAGAATATCCACATGAGTAGATAAAGACAAGTTATTTGTAGTTCCCTAGGTTTGTCTTATCTACCCAAGGGAGAGATACTTGACCCATTATAAGCTTGTGACGGATATGTCCATCATAAGAGATTTATTGTTATCCGTCACAAGAGAGACTTATTGTCTGTTGATTGTGCTTGATTGGCGGTTTCACAAACTGCATAAGAGTCGCTGGGTACGGCCGAGTAGGTGTGGACTGTGGCTGTGGACTTGTTGATTTAACGATATTTGCTTGTGGTGGCTGTGGTTTTCAGTTTCTGATGATGATGAAATAGACTACGAGACTAGACCGGAATTTTATGATTCGGACCTAGATAATAAGGATGAGTCGTGGGTGACAAAGAAAAGGAAAGGTCGGACCACTGATGCTGTTCTCAGCTGTCCTGCTTGTTTCACTACGCTCTGCCTCGATTGTCAAAGGTATGGTTCGACCTGTAAAATCAATCGTTGCATTTTCAGCTGTAAATTAATTATCACACTATCTCTGAGTAGCCGCAACCTGTGTATGTATTAGATGATGTTCTTGTTGTTTATCTCGTTCTCTGGGTTAATATTCCTAACAGAAACTAAGTGAAGTAAGCTTGATTGCAAAGTCCTTCTTCTGTTGTGACGTTATTTGGATGACTTCGTAGGTGAATTTCCAATGAACTCGTATTCTTTGTAACCTGGATCCGGAGTATGATTGAATCAACCATAAATAGCTCACTAAACTATCTAAATTCTTGTAATTGGACGTTGCATGTGGTCGACACAATATTCAATTTTGGCATATGTAGACCACCTGCATACATCGGACCCCCCCCCCCCCCCCCCCCCCCAACTTCGTATGGACTATGGAGGAATTTGAATGTTAGCATCATAGGCAGTGAGCCGGTCAGGCTATTCTTCTAGAGTTTGGACGTCTGTGGTGCACAAAGAAAAGTAGAATAAGAATCTGAACTCCGATTGTATTACTAAATAGACGAATTTAAAGAAGGATCTTCTGTTAAGAGACTGAACTGCAACGTAAATTAGGGATGTCGGCATGTGGCTCAAGTGTTCAAGCCTTAGTAAGTACTACGTATGTGAATTCGTATAGCTCTTTTTGGAGCTGATAAATTAAGGGTATTTGAGATATTCGAAGTGAATCAGCTTGTAGTTTGTTTTTATCTTTAGGTTGTCGATATTTCTGACTTTTGCTCGGGTGTTGCAATGAACCAATGACTCGTTTACTACCCTGTGATAATCGGCCCTGACATAATTGCTACTGAATGTTGGAATGGAATATGTATTTTTCCCAGCTGGTAGGAAGGAGTGTTTGATGTGGAAAATAGACATAAAATAGCAGCGGAAATGAACCTGTTTGACCATCTGATTATCTTTCTTTCTACCACTCGATTCTTCTCTGGCATTGTTTTAACATTATCGATGTTTAGATCAAAATAGAAATGTTGATAATGGTGCTGTTCCTGCAGACATGAGATATATGTGACACAATACAGAGCCATGTTTGTCGTGAACTGTGAAATCAAAGAGAAAACAGTACTTCCACATGGAGGCCAGAAACGGAGAAAGAAGCGGAAGGGGAGAGACAGTGTAGTAGCAAATGAAGTTAGCTCAGAGAGTGAATTAGTGAGGCAAGTCTGCTGCTCAGTCTGCTCAACTGAGGTTGGGGTTTACGATAAAGATGAGGTCTATCATTTCTACGATGTGCTCCCGAGTGAATCTTAATCTTAAGAGTAATCAAGTATCATTAACTGCCTCCTTTTTTCAGGTTACGAGTCATGGCTGTTTGTAAATATACGCGTGATTCAGGTGACTTTGATTACGATTAGTTTCTTGTTTACAAACTTGATTAAAGCGTAATATCAGTTTCAATTGCGATTTTGCCGTAGATAAATTGTGATTGATTTCAGTTCTACAGCTAAAACACAAGAATGTTAACCATTGTTATTGGTAGACCGGTACAGATCGATTTACTGTATTCTGGCTCCTCCATTTTTTTGCCTCCGAGAGCAAAGGAGGTTGCGAGCTTGTGGCATGTATGAAAGACCGACCACTCCCAAGTTTTTTTTACTCTTGAGACGGGAGAACATCCGTCTATGTGAACTGGCATGAGCTGAAACGTCTAACATAATATACAATCGCAAGGTCTGAAATCTCAACAAGACTCCACATTAAGGGGACGTAATGGAAATCAACTCTAATATCTGTCGACGACTTTTCCCACCTAGACGTAATTGAGTAAATCTTGAAGCAACTTCGGAGATGCTAGGACAGAGACGGAAATAAGCCGGTTGTTCTATGTACAACAACTCTCTCCTAGGATATTCATTCCATAAAAACTACGGAATATTATGCGTCATATAAAGACTATCTGCCTTTCCCTCATCTCTATCTTATATTCGTCATCTTCCTTGCACTTTCGTATCCAGCAATGTAAAAACGTTTATGTTTGAGTAGATAATTTTTACTGTATTAATTTTTTGAATCTTTTATTATTTTATTAAAATGTACTCAGTAATGCATATAATTCTAATCGTTTTGTTACCATTAGAAGGTAAAATTACATTTTTCGAATATTTTTTGGATGAAATTTACAAAAAGAAATGTGCCCCCATGCAGGATCGAACTACAGACCTCCAGTTTACAAGACTGGCGCTCTACCACTGAGCTATAGGGGCCATTTGGTTACTAAATTTCACACTAAATAAAAGGCCAAGAAAACAAAAAAAGAGTCGGGCCCATGCAGTATTGTGATTTGGGCTTTCTCCCCTGTAAGTTTTACCACCTAGCCATGTGAAATAGCTTACTTGGGTCGTTTTCGTGTAGGATTATTTCGGATTTGTAGAAATTCGGAACACATTTGTAAATGCTGGACTGTTTGGGATTGAGTTATATCAAATATTTTGATATAATGTTCAATCCATTAATACTTGGATTTGGATAACGAGTCAATACCGGTCCCTTAGCTTGAATGTTGGATTCGATATGGTCGAAGTGGCCAGTTATTCGGGTTTGGTGTATTTTGCCTGGTTTTTTTGTAACCTAATTTTGTATGGGTAGTGTTTATTCATGGACGGGTTTACTCTTTTATGGACGAAAATGACTTTATTACCCTTGTTATTTCAACTCTCCAATTTTCAATTTTCTCTCTCTATATTCAATTGTCCTCTTAAATTCCACCACCTCTCTCTTCCAATTTTCATAGGCGGGATTTTCACTGAGGCTAGAAACAATTAGCATAACACTATAAGCAAAATTGTTTGACACATTCTTCATCATTGGAGCATTATGATTTCACCAAAAAAAAAATCATTTGAGCATTATGAATAACACTATAAAATTTGGGCCGTTTTTTGTTGCATGTTTCCCAATAAGCTATTCAATCTTAAGCAGTGACCCATTCTTTACAAAACGAAGAGATGATGATGAATCTGGAACAACCAGTGGTGAAATTCATGCAACAGTGACGGTGTTATAAACCGTTATCATAGGACGACACACTCTAGTCCTACCTAGGGGCGTATCTAGGAGTAAAGCACAGGGGGTGCAAAAGTTCAACAATTATTTTGGCAATGTGAGCTAAAATTTAAACACATAAATCGTGAGGCTAAAGTAAAACACAAAATTACAAAATTTGGTTCTAAATAATTCAAGAAGGTATAAATAAAATACTTTGTATAAATTTGTAAGTATATATAACTCTTTAATGTGAAAAAAGTACGTTTTATAATATAATCGAAATAGTTATAGTCCGATAATATTATATTACAACATTAAATAAGCATTAAAGTCAAAATTTATTATTAAATGAAATTAAAGTGCAAAAAATGTTAGTTATGGGGGTCGAACTCATAACCAAACTAATAAAACTTCAACATCTAACCACTACACACGAAATATTTAATAAATTTATTGAAACTAAATTATTAATATTTCAGAATAAAGGGGGGGCGGGTGAACCCCTGCACCCCTAAAAATGCCCGTGGTCCTACCCTGCCACCACTAGTGTTACCGAAATACCGACGAACGATGTGCCTTTGCCCAATGTCACGACGGCCGTCATCTCTCACTTCAACTCCGACGACGTTTTATACAGACTCTAGTTTAATTAATTTAAATCAATTCCTTAATTCTATATAATATTATTGATAGGATTCAGAATTAATAATTAGAATTATCTTAATCCATTGATACGAGAATTAACATCCATTATGATCTAATTTAAAGATTTGAATAATTTTATGATTTGATTAATTGTGTAAGAGAGAGAATTAGAGAGATTTTTTTTTTTTCTGTTTCCAAACAAATGGCCTACAATAAAAATTTAAAAATTTCATGAACAAGTAAAAATCCGTACATAAATAAGCAACTAACATATTAAAACGAAAAGATCCCGGAAAATCGACCCGATTTTTTTCGAGGCAAAACTCAAAAGTTACAATCAGTCAAACACCCCGTAAAAAGTAAGGTCGAAAGGGAGAGAAGGCCGAAGAAAAAGGGAAA
Organism: Silene conica; assembly: GCA_029255685.2. NCBI lineage: Eukaryota > Viridiplantae > Streptophyta > Magnoliopsida > Caryophyllales > Caryophyllaceae > Silene > Silene conica. Next base: position 4,874,017 of record CM055313.2, read on the forward strand.
GAGATTCAACAATGGCGAACCAAGGCGGAGGTGCGGCGGCCATGAGAGCGGCAGAAATGGAGAAAATGACCGTTGAACAACTCAAAATGCTTAAAGAACAAACTGATGGTGAAGTTAATCTCCTTCAGGACGGTCTTAACAACATTCGTACTGCTACTTCTCGTCTCGATCTCGCTGCCACTTCTCTTCATCAACTTTCTCTTCGTCCTCAAGGTTCTCTCTTCGCTCTTCGCACTTCGCAATTTTCTGCTTTTTTTATGCATATGAAGTATTACATTGATTTGATGATTTTGATGATGATTAGGTAAGCAGATGTTAGTGCCTCTAACGGCATCGCTCTATGTTCCTGCTACTCTTGATGATGCTGATAATGTTCTTGTTGATGTCGGTACTGGTTACTTCATTGAGGTATGGTTTTTGAATTCGCTGTTTTTATTTCAGTTTTTAGATGATTTTGATTTGATTTGATTTGATGAAGATTAGGAAGTTCTGAAGTTCTGAAATCAGTTCAATTATGTTTACTTCGACTACGGTTTCAAAACCGTTCGTTTCTTTGAGGTTTCATTTGATAAAATCATAGTTTCATTAAGTGAAGAGTGGAAAGGTTTGAAGCTGTGAATATTGTGGAAGTGAAATCAGTTTGTTAGTGAAACCGCTCGTTTATTCGAGGTTTTGCATGATGGTTTCAAGTTAATTTTGTTTTGTTTGATTTGATGAAGATTTGGAAGGTTCGAAGTTGTGAAAGTGTGGAAGCAATATCAGTTCGTTTGTGTTTATTCGACGATTGCAGTTCCGAAAATAGCATGTTTATTCGTGTTCTACAAGATTATCGTTTGTTATTTCTAGTTCATTTGAAGTGGTGATATTGTTGAAGTGACGTCATTTCGTATGTGTTTATTTTGCCTATGGCTCCAAGGAGGGAGCTGATGTTTGTTGATTGTGTTAGAGGTTATCTTTTCTTGTGTTGAGGTTTCTCTTTGTTTCGTTTCATTACATGAAGATTAGGAAGGTTTGAGCTAGTGTGATTGTGGAAGCAACATCAGTTCCTCTGTGTTTATTTCGACTATATTTTATCTCCAAGGAGGGAGATATGTTTGTCGATTGTGTAAGAAGTTAGCTATTCATGCTTGGTTGTTTATTAGTTTAAGGATGTTTGATAGCCTTGATTAATATTTTTGACTTGCCATACTCATTCTACTCCGCAATCTCATTAAAGCCTTACACAAGAAAAGTTGATGTAGGATGGGATAGATTGTGTTGTAGTGCAAGTGTTTTTGTTGTGATTTGGATGCATACTTGGGTTTAAAGGTTTCAGAAAGCCATGGAAATTTTGATGTTTCAATTTTGCTTTCTTTATTTGTTTGTTTGTTAAATTTTATGTAATTCATGTTCCTTTGAATGAAATATTTACACCGATAGCAACATAGAATTTGTCTTAAAATGATTTGAAGCCATTTATTAATTGAAAACTAAGTAAGTTTCCTGAATATTTCCTTGTTTGTTGGTGTTGGCAACGTGGCATTCATATCTATCGCTGTGGCATATCTAAGATCGTCTCACTTATTCTTTTGGATTTTCAGCCTTCTGCAAATCCCCTGTCAAACATTCGTGTGCGCACTTTAGTTTTTTCCATAGGACGCAACATTGCTTGAACTTGTTTATCTTCTTTTCTGATTCAGAAAACAATGGATGAAGGCAAGGATTACTGTCAGCGGAAAATCAACCTGCTTAAATCTAATTATGACCAACTTCTTGAGGTATTGTTCTGTCTTCTGAATTCAGACTAGTGCGAATGATTTGTTTTATACTTTTATGCAATGGAGTCATGACCGAAAGGCTATAATTCTTCTCAACATTGACAAACATGGTAGTTCTTCTGTATATTTTATGTAACAATGTAATTGGCCTTTTATTTGTGAATTATTTTCTTAACCGCTTCTGATGATGCTTGTTATGCTGAACTTTAGTTGTCTTGGGTTTGTTAGTAAGCGGCTCCTGTACTAAATGGTCTACCTAAGACATATTACTAATTTTCCACAGACGGTTTTTGTGTCAGAAGTTGTGTAACGCTGTAACCTCTTTGATATGATGAGCTTCTTCTTTTCCTTTTTGTTGATGCAACGTTTTTTGGACTTCTAGGATGAGCACTTGTTATAATAACAATGATAAGATAAATGCTTTAAGTTCTTGTCCTTTTCCTCTTTTTTCTTCTTAAAGGCAATAATAGATAGATTACTTGTAATCATTAAAGGTTACCTTTCCTGATTTAACTCTGTTATATGTATCTATCTTTGTAGAGGTCTTATCTACTCTAATACACACTACGATCCCTTAGGGGTTGCTTGGATTGGGGTTATTTTTATAGGGATTAATTTTTATAGGGGTAGTGGAACTTAAAACAAGAAGAAAATGAGAATAAACGAGGGTGCTGAAGCGAAGATAAGGAGTGGTGAACAGAGGATGAAGGGATGGTGGGAGAATTATTACTCATATGTGGGGGGTTAAGTATTTAACCATTACTCCGTTAACGGGCTATTTATTTGCATATGTTCATCCCATTCCTCCAAACGCGACCTCCTACTTAATGTTTATCATTGTCATTAACTGAATGCCTCCGAAAATGTTTTTTGCTTCATGTGAGGCAAGCTGAGGGGGATAGTTGGACATTTCTTGTGCCGTGTCATCTTTTCTAGGGCTTACCACATGCTTTAATCCCACACTTGTTACTTGTTAATGCTATACAATCAAATTAGTGTGCTGTGAGAGTCACTTTATCTTTCAGTCCTCTGATGCTGAAACCATGATTGTAGACTTGTAGTCAGCTTCCTGCTGTACCCAGCCATAATAGACTTGTTGAGAGGTATATCCGTGTCAACTACCTTTATCATGATTCCTAACTATAGCATATGTGGACGATAGGAGGAATCAGTGTGGACATTATGTGACATGTATGTTGGTTGATTTGTGGTGACATAATATCTCTTAGCTTTATGTCACAGCATATTTGGTGAGGGAGCATTTAGGCTCTGCCTTTCGTTTCTTTGTTTCCTTAAACATCTCTCCTGAAGTCCTCAACTTGTACGGAGTGCCATGCAAGTTCCACGGGGGATTGCTCAGATAGTCTGATCTAAAAGGTTTCCTTTGCTAGTGGTAAAGGCCTGCTGCTATAGCTACCTGCAATCCTACATATTGAATTAGAAGTTCTTCAGAACTAACTTTTGGGTGATAGTCCATGAAACTTCTCTTGGTTGTTTGGCTCTGTGATTTTTCCTCGGCCAAACTTGTTTTGAGTTCTCTTTCCTGTCCTGGATTTTTAGCGTGTGGTATGTAATTTAACTTTTAACCGTGAAAGGAATTTCATCACCCAACTACCAAGAGAACATGTTGAAGAGTGTCTGGCTACGTCATTTTGATGGTAACATAATACGGCTGGTAGAGACGTAAAACTAAGTTGTACTCCGTACTATGTAATAAGTTAGCAAAGCTGTCACTTTGAAGTCTCAAAAGTGTTCATGACAGGCTGTTGAAACTTATAAGAGTTCAATTTCATTCAGATAGGACATGAATCATGACGAATGTCTTCCTTCCCGTAGTTTTTGTTGTGCTGCATGTGATTTCTTCTCCCTCTTGCTGGCTTCAACTGAATTCTAATATAGCTTTCGAACCTCTGGCTGTGACGTACAGGATGTTGATATTAGTCCATGTCTATGCAACTGCGATAAGTTGTTTTCTATTTTATTACTATAATGGAAATTAGCTATGAGGATCATAGCTTATTACATTCCGCTAATTGGGATTTTAAATTGAAACACAATATATCCGGAACTTTAAAATAGCCATATTGTCCCGGTGTTTGGACTAACTTGCTTTTGCAAATTGCAGATTGCGTCCAAGAAAAAAGTTATAGCTGATGAAGCTGGAGCTGTATTACAGTCCAAGTTAAAGCAGATGGCATCAACTTCCTGAGGATCTGCGGTAACCCAAGTTTTTGTATTCTGGATTAGAATCTCTTGGCTATGTAACTGACTAGCTTTTTAGAAACTCATTCCGATACATGAAGCGTATATGCACCGTGTGTTAGAGGTTGTGTACACTTTTTATCATCCTTTGTGCATTGTTGATCGCAATAGGTTTTTGTAAGGGTTATGACTTCATCTATGGGTTTGTATGGTGCTTGGATTTCAGAATACTGTTCTATTTAATACGACTATACGAGTATGATTCAGAACCCCTCACATAACCCGACTTGATTCCACTTCGCTTGATCCCCCCTCCAAACCTCCCAATTCTCCTTCAAATCCTTCATTGGTTTAACTATAGCAGGAAGGAATATCAGGTTAGGACTCTTAAGAATCGTTTTTGTTGATAGTCGTGTTATGCTAGACTCGTTAACTCCTTTGAAAGTTGTTTAAACAGGTGGAAATAAGTAATCGTGGAGTCGCAGTAAAGCACCCAAGGTACGGTTTTACAAAAAATGATCCTTGTGTTTTTGCGAGCACCTTTCGGCCTTTGTTGGTAAGACTTGTTCGAAAAGCCTCTGCAAATAGTTAACCCGAGGATTAGTCAATGCTAGTATGCTACTACCTTTGCATCAAAGCTAATAAAGGCGAGTTCCATAGACGGAAAAGTTTCCTGCATTTTAAAGAAAGATGAGATATGTTCTTGTTAGGGAGAAACTGGAAAGTGATAGAATGAAGATGTTTAGTCTGATACGGAATACAAACTTTATTGTGTCTGATTAACTTTAGGAGGATTCATGTTTGATACATTTATACCCCACATCACATGTTCGATAAATAAAAGGATTAAGATTTTTAAGATATACTTTGTACATTTGAGAATATGATTGTTCACCAAAAGTGGGTTTTTGCCCATAATTCCACTTCTATCTTCTACATGAAACATCTTAATTCATCATTAAAAAGCTTCCATGGCAGATGTATTTTTCGGGTACATTTTCAATGGCGCAACATTCGTAAATATCCCGTTAGGAAAAAAAATATTATGTTCATGATTGAATCTTCGATACAGTTATTATTAGACCTGTTAAATGAGTTATTTGTGTTGGGTTTGAGTTTGGGTTGGGTAATTAGGGTAAGTTAATTATCAGTTAGTTTCGGTTGGGTTATTTTGGGTCGTTTCAAGTAGGTTTTTGTTTAAATAAGTAACTTTCACGCTAAGTCGTTTCGAGTCACTTCCAATCGGCTCATTTCGGATAGTCGTTTTGGGTTTATCCGGTCAAGTTTCGGTCACACTTTTCTTGTCACTTCGAGCCTTTCAGGTCTGAAGTTAGTCATATGGGTTGGGTTAGATTCGCCAGGTGTATTCACGATCATTAAAAAATATACTTGGAATAATTTTAAGAAAGAAAATGAGATAGCGTTATCAGATGATATCGAGTCTCAATACCACATTCTCATACAATATAAGTTTCCATCAAAATGTATGAATCCTTTTATCCTACGTAAGAACATGTGAAAGAGTGTTATACCGAGACTTAATACCACTCGATGACAAATCTCAAGTACCTTCTTTACTCCCAATAGCACTCAAGTGTACTTTTCAAAGATGTCAAGTACTCAAGTACTCAAGTTCATCAATGCATAAAGAGAAAGAAGGGAATATATAATCATCACAAATTTTTTTTTCGCACGGTCTTAATTTCAGACGTCTGAAATAAGCGATTTAAATAATGTTAGATTGACAGGGAATTGTGAGAGGCCTAAAAATAAGACGGTCTGAAATAAAAATTGTTGTATAATCATATAGCAAGTACAATAAGCTTGTTTTAGACCGGTTACATTTCGTCACAGATTGAACTTTGAAGACGAAAAATATAACCAGACCAATATGCTAAACTAGTACAGTTTGTTAGACAAATAATCACATATTTCGACATTTAATCAGCCATTTTAAAGTATCGAAGAGTGTCCGTTTACAACGAGAATTTGCGAAGTAAGAGAGGCCTTGAATTCTTGATTGAGTAACGTGTAGCTTAAACAAACCGTGCATGAAGAAAATATAAGGTAGACAGTGAGTCGTTATTAAGTGGTTCAGAAAGCCACTAAGCAAGAGCCACATACGTTACTTAGATAACCTAACTACTACTCCTCGTCTACTCGTGCCTTGTGTTGTTGTGTTCCTTTTCAAGTGGGATTCATATGCATATGCTCCTCCATGTGCATTCGTGATCTCATTCCCTTTTAAACCTTTTAGATTTAGTTCATGTGATTGATTTACAAATTTGTACTATGGATTTACTTTATTATTAATACTCCCATTTGATTTGATGATATTGAATTCTACATAACAATTTCACTATAAAGCGTTTTGAGAGTGTGAGACATCTCTTTAAAAAGGTTGTTATAAGTAAGATGGATTAAACGGTCTGTTTTAGTAAGTTGTCAAGTAATTTTATTGTAAACTACTTACTTTTTTAGATAAAATTATTGGATAATGTACGAGTTTAGAATTAGCAAAGTTTACCCGGTTGTCCGATTTGATAGAACCCTAAAACCGAATTGATAGAACTCGAAAATATATATAGCGATCCGAAAATCGGACCAGCTTGACCAGGTTTGGTCGTGATGCCCGATAAAACCTGATAATTAGTTACCCGAACCCAACTCAATATTGAGCTGATAGATTGATGATCGTGTAATTATTAGTTTGGTGTTAATCCAAATGAAAGTGCGATACAATTGACTTTGACAATGTAACCAAACCAAATGATGATCTTCCATTATTGGTAAAAAAATTGGTAAAAAATTAGTAACACGGTAAAAGAATGAACAATAATCAGATACGAAGTGTCTCAACCTAAATTTGGTCCAACCCAATATATTAATTGACTTGAAATAATCTGACTCAACACCGTGCCCGATCCTCGTTCGACCCGAAAGCGAACATTGACTCGATATGACCCGAATCCGAATTTGACTCTGCTTAGGCTCACACGATTACCATTTTTACGTACAACAAGATCTTAATAACTTATACTCTTTATATCATGTTTATTGTTGTCATTAGCCAAGGTCTATAAATACATACTCCCTCAATTCTTTTTATATCACTCAACTTTTGTTTTGACACTATTCACAATCGACTATTGAACGTCGGTTTTCTCTCAATCCGTTCACGGAAATATATTCATGTGAGATCTTTTTTGGTTTGTCTTGATAAGAGGATTAAGAATATCAAACTTTTATAATTTTTAGTAGTATGTAGCTAAAGATATAATCAAAACAAAATGAACATCGGCAAACGTGAATAATGAGATGGGGTGATATAAAAAGAATGGAGGGAGTACTTATCTTATTACAAAGTCTTTGGACTTTGGAGGATGAGTAAGCTTTGCTTAAGACAAAGTTAACACAATTCAAATATTACCACATGTTCACATGAGATTAATAAAGATGATCTTTTTTAGCGTTGTTAGGCAATCTAAATCTTAATATATAATTCGATATGTATTTGATTAATTTTAAACTTAAAACGAAAGAAAATGCTATGCTCTTAGGAATCTTCATTCCTGTAGTCAATTGATAGTCAAGTGTGTTGGTGTTGTTTTACGACCATTTCTTGGTTTGATTTTAGTAGAATTGTCAAGTCTATCGACCACATAAATTTACTGGTTTTAAAGAGCTTTACATATTGAAATTCAATTGTTCACCAGGAATTGTCGAGTGTGGTCGCAAAATGATGATAGGTTACCATCTTCTACAAAATGTCAAAGCATTCAATGCTCATTGAATATGTCAACTTAGTCACCAATTGCTCCAACTATTGACTACCAATCGAATATTCGTGTTTCAAACGGTCAGTTTTTGTCTGAAGTTTTAAAGGGGTATATATTCCAGTGGTATAATCAGTGTTACAACTTATGTAACTTGATTTCGATAATGCCTACATTTGACTGTAAATGGTTACAAAATATCGCCTTATTGCTTCTGATTGAAATTGTGTGTCTGAAGTAAGACCTTACCAAATTATGGAACTATATTTGGATATGTTTTACGCTATATTAAGGTAAAATCGTCTTACATTTACCAAGGCATTGTTCTTTTTAACTGAGAATAACTGAACTGAATTAAGAGTTATACCCTGTTCTTTTGGACATTGTAATTCATTGTTTAACCATATTCAGTTCAACTTACTGCAGTTAAGTTTAATTCAAATCATTCAATTCCGTTAAACTTCTTCAACTGAAAAAACAAGGTCTTAATTGGTGAAAAAATAAGCTAAAATATCCTAAATTAAAATAAACTGAACGGTACCTACAAAACGAAAATCACAGGGAATATCCATGTTATAATCTCCAAAAACAACAGTAAAAAAACAATTAAACACTAATCTAACGTCTTAATCACTCAATATATGAATAATTTGAATTTTTAATTTTCAATTTTTAATTAATAATTTTATAATAAGAGAGAGACAAGCGACATAATTATACCCACCTCACAAAATCTCCATTTTCACCAAGATTTTGAAACGTAAATAAAACACCGTTAAAATACAAATATTCTCACAATTATTATTTCAAATTCATTCAATTTAGTTAAGCTCTTTTCAACTGAAAAAGAACAATGACTTAATTTGTGAAGAAATTAGCTAAATTATACTAAATTAAAATAAGCTGAGATACAGAGCCTACAAAACAGAGATGAGAGGGAATATCCATGTTATAATCTCCAAAAACAAGTAAAAAAAGCAACTAAACACTAATCTAACGTCTTAGGCTCCGTTTGGCAGCGCACTTCAGGTACCTGATTTGCCTGAAGTAGCTTTTTTGCCAAAAGAATCAGGTAGCTTATTTTTTCGGGAGTGTTTGGCAAGTAGCTTATTTGGTTAAGGCGTTGTTTGGTAAACAGCATATTGGCCAAATTTCAGCATATTTGAGAGATTTAGTAGGTTTGACTTACCAATATGCTATTTGGGGTGTTTGGTTAATGGCATATTGAAATAGTATATTGGGGCCCAATATGCTATTTTACAATATGCTGCTCCTACCAGCATATTGGATTAGCATATTAGAAAGAAAAAAATTGTCTTATTTACCCTCTTAATAAAATACTAACATTCCTTTTATATATTTAATAAATAATTTTTTCATGTCCTTATATGTCATTTTACAAAGATTCTAGACAATCTGCTAATCTAAACTGCTAATTCCCAAACACCTCTAAAATAATTCTGCTAAATAAATCTGCTAGTCAAATCCGCTAAATCATTCTGCTAGTCAAATCTGCTTTTTAAATCTGCTTCTGCCAATATTAATCCGCTGTTTACCAAACAGGGCCTAAATAAGCTACCTGAAATGAAATGCTACATAAGGTAGCATTTTAGATTTCAGGTACCTGATTCTAGGTTATATTACATTTTCACCCTTCAATCTATAATATAGTAAATAATTATTATATCCTTTTCTGTCATTTCACTAAAATAAGCTACCTTTTCAGTTAGTTTGCCAAACCGTTTTTTATATAATCAGTCACCTTATCAGCTCCTAATTTTCAGCTACCTTACCAGCTAACTTTTCAGGTTTCAGGTACCTTTTCAGTTTTCAGGTACCTTTTCAGGTTTCAGGTAGCTTTTCAGCTCGTTTTACCAAACAGAGCCTTAATCACTCAATAGTTAGATAATTTGAATTTATAATTTTTTAATTTTAAAATAAGACAAGCGGCATAATTATACGCACCTCACAAAATCTCCATTTTCACCAAGATTTTAAAATGTAAATAAAACAACATTAAGATACAAATATTCTCCCAATTATTATTTCAAATCTATTCAATTCGGTTAAGCTCTTTTCAAGTGAAACGGAACAAGGACTTAATTTGTAAATAAATAAGCTAAACTATACTAAATTAAAATAAGCTGAAATACGAAGCCAACAAAACGGAAATGAGTGGGAATATCCATGTTATAATCTCAAAAACAAGTTAAAAAACTAATGAAACACTAATCTAACGTCTTAATCACTCAATATTTAGATAAATTTGAATTTGAATTTTTTAATTTTAAAATGAGTGACAAGCGGCATAATTATACCCACCTCACAAAATCTCCATTCTCACCAAGAATTTGAAACGTAAATAAAACACCATTAAAATACAATATTCTCCCAATTATTATTTCAAATTCATTCAATTCAGTTAAGCTCTTTTCAACTGAAAAAGAACAATGACTTAATTTGTGAAGAAATTAACTAAACTATACTAAATTAAAATAAGTTGAAATACGGAGCCTACAAAACGGAAATGAGAGGGAATATCCATGTTATAATCTCCAAAAACAAGTAAAAAAAGCAATTAAACAATAATCTAACATCTTAATCACTCAATACTTAGATAATTTGAATTTTGAAATTTATAATAAGAGAGAGACAAGCGACATAATTATACCCACCCCACAAAATCTCCATTTTCACCAAGATTTTAAAACACAAATAAAATACCATTAAAATACAAATATTCTCCAAAATATTATTTCAAATCCATTCAATTCAGCTAAGTTTTTTCAACTGAAAAAGACCAAGGACTTAATTTGTGAAGAAATTAGCTAAATTATACTCCCTCCATTCTTTTTATATCACCCAACTTTTGTTTTGACACTATTCACAATCGACTATTCAACGTCGGTTTTCTCTCAATCCGTTCACGGAAATATATTCATGTGAGATCTTTTTTGGATTGTCTTGATAAGAGGATTAAGAATATCAAACTTTTATAACTTTTAGTAGTATGTAGCTAAAGATATAATCAAAACAAAATGGACATCGACAAACGTGAATAATGAGATGGGGTGATATAAAAAAATGGAGGGAGTACTAAATTAAAATAAGTTGAAATACATAACCTACAAAACGGAGATAGGAGGAAATATCATGTTATTATCTCCAAAAACAAGTAAAAGAAAAGCAATTAAACACTAATCTAACGTCTTAATCACTCAATACTTAGATAATTTGAATTTTTAATTTTAAAATAAGAGACAAAAGACATAATTATACCCATCTCACAAAATCTCCATTTTCACCCATATTTTAAGTCGTAAATAAAACACCATTAAAATACAAATATTCCCCCAATTATTATTTCAACTTCTTATGCATTTTTCCCACACTTTTTCCAAACAAATTTAAAAAGCAATTATTCACTCACTCTCGTACACTATTTTAACTTCTTAATTCTTCAAAAATTTCCCTAATTAACTTCCCTAATTTTGTAATCTTACTCACTTCAAAAGATCTACTTTTCCCAACTTACTGCTTTTGTTACTGTGTTTTAGTAATTTCTGAGGAAAACCCAGTTTAAGAAACTAAATTTTGTGTAATGGGTTCCTTTTGTTTTCTCAATTAAGATCCAAAAATTGCTAAACTTGCATAATATTTGGATTTTTTAAGTGGGTATTTGTTCAAATTCCACATTTTTTAGTTTAGTGTGGATTTTATTTGGAGCTGAATTTGTTGCATTTCTTTGCATCTTATTATAGACTTGGTCAATTTGGGTGGCAGTTAGTTCGGATTCGAGCCGGGTAGGACCATAAAGGGTTGCATTTCCTGGCAAACTCGAGACCTCTGGTTACGCTAGAATAAACCCTTATATTTTGTTTAATTTCTAGCTGTAGTGTATTGCATTTCAGTATTTTGTATGTTGTATGAATGTGGGGTTTATGAAGTAGTGTATCTGTGTATGTATTGAAAGTTGGCCCCTTTCCCTCTCCATAGTGCTGAACATTTAGTGATCAAAAGTGGGTCCTTTGAGAAAAGTTTGATAGTCCATTTTACTGAAAAAGGCAAAAAAAGGAAAACTTTATTGAGGTATTATTGAACCTTTGTAGAAAATGGCTCCTGTTGGGACTCATAGTGGTAAGACGGTTGTGCCTTCGCTTAATTCGATTAAGTCGTTGCCTGTGGAGTTAAGGTTGATGGAGTCTGTCCAGGGATTTGGGGATTCAAATGGGAGGTTGAATGGTAATAGTAATTTAGATCAGGGAAATGATGATTCACCTTATGGAGGGAGGGTCATGCCTGACTTTGATGATGAGTCCAATGTCGCTTCTTCGCCTTTGCCATCTGTCCCGTCAATTGCTGAGTATAAATGGAATGATACAGCTTCGTATGCTAAGAAAAAGGTTGTGTGTTGGCTCCTTTCTGCTTTCATGTCTCTCTGAATAGCTAGTTTCTGATGTGTTAGCTGGTCAAGCTTAGTAATGTGAAGCTTGTCTTCTGCGATTGGTGGTGTTTGATATTTGTTGTAGAGTTTCCTTTGCTTATTTCTAATTAGCATACTTGGTAAGAATCTCTTGTGTTTGTTCAGGTGTGTTCTGCATGGCATTTCGCTGTCATGCTTCCGAACTGTATATCACTCTTCTGTTTTCCTTTTAATATATTTGTTTGCCTTTTACCTACGAGGTTTTGTAGATTACTACTATCTCTGATATTTGATTATCTTTTCTCTGGACCACAGTTTTTTTGGTTTAAGTTCAGAACTTCTATTTGCATGATAATTCTGTGAGCTATTATGCCATATGATTAGAGGATTTTTTCGGACTCAATTTGGTAATAATTAATGTAATGGACCGATGAATATAGCATGTGGAGGTAGATTTAATCTTTTGCATGGTGTGTTTATGCTGGATCGTTTGATGTTGGGATCGCCCCTCCCTCTTGTTGGACTTATCTAATTACTACTCTCTGCCATTTATATTTTCTTTCGACGACTTCCCATCAAAAGTCCGAAGCTTGATTGCCACCTTATGTTCTTGGTCATTCTAATGCCTATGTGGGATTTTTTTTATGTGAGCACAAAACCCATAATTCTGTGTGTTATATTACGAAGACATGTTCGACATTTGTTTAGTGTCATGAAGTCAAGAGTAAGATTTCATGCTATCATTATTGCCTTTGGATGACATTTATGATCAAGGATTTTGTGGCATTATACTTTTGTTTTTGTGGTCATGCAGTTTTGTTGCGGTGATTGCTGATTGCTTATTTTGAATCTTGTTTTCCAGAATGTCCAGTCTTGGTACCAACTACCTAATGGGAACTGGGAGCTCGGAAAGATTATATCTCATGCAGGTGCAGAAACTATTATTTCTCTTCCAGAGGGAAAGGTAAGATGACCAAGAAATGAAATTTCAATTATTTACATTTGCATTTCTTGGCTATCAACTCTTACCTAGACACCAATTTTAGGTTGTGAAGGTGCAAACTGATAGTTTACTACCAGCAAACCCAGATATCCTTGATGGAGTAGACGATCTCATGCAACTAAGTTATCTCAGTGAACCGTCAGTTCTATACAACCTTCAGTACAGATATGACCGGGATATGATATACGTGAGCAGTTTTTTGTTTTTACAGAATGTTTACTGAAAGATCCATATTTAGTCTATACATATATTCGTTTTTGTCTGACGCCCTTTTTATTTGCATTGTATTAGACAAAAGCAGGTCCTGTTCTTGTTGCGGTTAATCCTTTCAAAAAAGTTCCACTGTATGGAGATGAATGTATTGAAGCTTATAAAAGAAAATCTGCCGAGAGTCCACATGTGTATGCCATTGCAGATACTGCTCTCCGGGAAATGACACGAGGTCATTTGCTTCTTTTGTTTATTATTACTGTATTTCTTTCCTTAGGTTTTTCTTTCCTCTGACTCATGGTTTATAATATTTTCCCTCCTAAATTTTGCTGCTACTGAGTCGATATGTTTCTTTTTCATCTTTTGATCAATCCTTTATGTTTCTTTGTGATTCTCTTTTGCAGATGAAGTGAATCAATCAATTATCATAAGGTATGTATTAACTATCAGGTGTACACATTCAAACATGCTGCATCATATTAAAAGAAGTTGTGTCTGCATTCTGCATACCGAATTCAGTTCGTGACGAACTCTAAAATGTCTACAAGCCTAACTGGCTAACTCTGTGCATTGCTGCTGAACATATTCACTTCTTGATACAGTGGTGAGAGTGGAGCGGGAAAAACTGAAACAGCAAAGATAGCAATGCAATATTTGGCTGCATTGGGAGGTGGTAGTGGAATAGAGTATGAAATATTGAAAACTAATCCTATCTTGGAGGCTTTTGGAAATGCGAAGACATTAAGGAATGACAATTCAAGTCGCTTTGTAAGTTCTAAGCTTCAACTTCTTGTCGGAGTGACTCATGCTATGTTGGATATACTGTTTGAGTTTAGGTTCCAGAAAGAGTATATTTATCTTTTGCTCACATGTGACAGGGAAAGCTGATCGAGATCCACTTTAGTGAAACTGGCAAGATTTGTGGGGCAAAAATTCAAACTTGTAAGTTTGATTCCTTGAGCTTGTTTTGCCAATGTATTTAATATTACATACGTTAAGACTGATGTTACTAATGGTCCACTAATGGCATTTCCCCCTATTTTCCAATTTGCATTGTTGGTTTCGAGGATGCAGTCCTACTTGAAAAGGTATTCCCATCTTCCATTGTTTCCTTTCGTTGTGATTTTTTAGCGATTATAATGTAATTTTATTACATATCGTTGTTCCTGATAGTATTGGTCCATCAACAGTCCAGAGTTGTGCAGTGTTCGGAAGGTGAACGTTCGTACCATATATTTTATCAGCTGTGTGCCGGAGCACCTGATTCTCTAAGAGGTACACGTTCTCCTGATTTTCTTATCCCCTAGCCTATCAATCTTCTTTTTAAGATCCTCAAGTTGTGCATCTTATGAAGGTTAGTTTTGTGAGAGACAAATACATACGCATTACTTAATTCTTTGGCGTCTGATAACCAAGTCTTCATCAATAGGAAAGTATAATAATACTATTTGTCTGTGCACAAGTCAAATGAATCGACTTCTTAAGGCCTTCACCTATCTAGACATGCCATGTCGACAACATGAACTGCTTATGATGTACGTCAACGATATTTAGATTCTCTCATTTAGATGCATTGGCATTAATATCTGGTTTTCCCCCGTAATTTTCAGAGAAGTTGAATTTGAGGAGTCTTGAAGAATATAACTACCTGAGGCAGAGTAATTGTTACACCATTCCGTCTGTGGATGATGCTGAACAGTTTCACAATGTCCTGGTATATTGATATCCTTTTGCCAATTTAGTCCTCCCATTACGACTATCGAGGAGGAGCAAATGAGGGGTATTGATAGACATATTAATATCCTTTTTGCTTTTATTGTTTGTATATAAAGGAAGCACTGGATGTGGTTCATGTCACCAAAGATGATCAAGAAAACGCATTTGCGATGGTTTCTGCCGTGTTGTGGCTAGGGAATGTCTCTTTCACCATAGTCGACAATGATAATCACGTGGAACCAGTACTTGACGAAGGTAAGTTGCCAATTCTATCAACACTGTTTGTGTTATTTTTGTGTGTGACGTAACCATTTTTCTAGCACCGGTAATGTAATGACTTGTATAATTAAAGCTTCAAAATTCAGAATGGAACCATGAATTTGATTTTTATATTATAATATTCAAGGCCGCAATTTTACAAATGTAATAGCTTGTTCCCCTTCATCATTATGGTTTGGTTTATTGAGTAGATGTCCGTCATTCACAGAATCAGTCATTACTTCACAATGTTGTAGGGAAAAAAAGGAATAGCTTAAGAAAAGTCATACTCCCTCCAATTCCACTATATTCTTCCCCTTTTCTTTTTTGCACAACAAATAAGAAATTGAATTTGGACTACAGAAAAACACACTACCCCACATGCTATTGAATTTGGACCACACAATTCAACCCAAAAAAGGAAATAGGGAAGAAAACCTGACTAATCCGTTTAAGGAAATCGGGAAGAAAATGGTGTATTGGAGGGAGTATTTAACTTGTTATTGAGGACCCTTTTTTACAAGCAAAACTTTTCTTGTTATTGACGGTCTGTTCTTTTCCTTTAAACAATGCATACATAGGGAAACGAGATGTTGTCCTCCCCCTCCCTTTGGCCTTTTGTTTTGCTCTTAACCAAGTATTATTTGTTTTGCTTATGCGGAATATTGGTTTTCAGCGCTTCTTTCTGTTGCAAAGTTGCTTGGCTGCAAAGTTGAGGAGTTACAACTTGCTTTGTCCACCAGAAACATGAAAGTTAGAAAGGACAATATTGTTCAGAAGTTAACACTGTCTCAGGTAAATGATTTTTTTAATTCTATTTTTTCTCTTTAGCTATTTATAGTCGTGTAAATAGCATGAAGTTACCGCAGGAAACAGTTTACCATGACAGACTTACTATAGGCATGGTGCGTGCTTTGGGTTTCTGGTGTCGCATGCAGGGAACTTTATCATGTACACTGCTTTTAACCACTGTATGAAACAACATGACATATTACCAAATTAAACAGAGGATACTAGAAACTACACTGGGTCCCATAGTTCTGAATGCGGGAGATCGAGATGCTGTTGGAAGCACCCATAGCCTTCATTTGAAGAGATACTAAAAAAATATATTCTCCCTAACTGTACATCGAAGAAAATGAATGCCTGAACTTCTCTCTAACCATATGCTTCAGAAATCGGTAAATTTTTGAAAATTTCAAAGCAACTACTTGTCATTGCTCCTGTCAAGACTCGCTGAGAATAGAATAATCTTCACTCTGAATTCTGAATGGTGACAACCAATTGCTCTTGGGGGTGACCACACAACCTAAACTAGAAGAAATGGTATCGTAGTGGGGAAGTAAATGTGTGTCAGACTTACTGTCTTTTCCACACCCAATCTACACATCAGGACTTGCACTCTGGTCGCTTACGCTGATAGACATAGTTACACCTCAGTACTGATTTTTATGAGGCATAATCCAACCAAGGCTTGTAAGATTTGCAACACAAACAATTAATGTAGAATTCATGATTTAATGTTTTACTTATTACTCCAGATTTAGGTTATCAGCGAGTTATATTTAGACCAAGTACTCAGTGGAATTGATCAACTGAAATCAATTGTTATGAATCAATGGTGTATGTAGTATTAGTATTGTTGCACTGTTAAGGTTTTGTAAATGGCTTGGTTTGACTTTGGCTGTATTTTTTTCCTAGGCAATCGATACCCGTGACGCATTGGCAAAATCTATTTACTCTTGCTTATTCGATTGGCTTGTTGAAAAAATTAACAAGTCACTCGGTGTAGGCAAGCGACACACGGGAAGGGCCATCAGCATTCTTGATATATATGGTTTTGAATCATTTGATGTAAGTTCTCTCTTCTGGTTTCCATATGTATTGCATACCATTGCTTCTTTTCCCGCATTCATGGTTCTAAATATTTATGATTTGTGTATTATGATCCAGAAAAATAGCTTTGAGCAATTCTGCATCAACTATGCAAATGAGAGGCTGCAACAACATTTCAACCGCCACTTGTTCAAATTGGAGCAAGAGGTAAGTTGGTTTTGAAGGGTTTGAGAATCAGATGGCTGATTTTGCCTGCTAGTTTTCTTGTGAAATTGGTGTCACCTTACTTGTTGTGTCAAGGACAGGTCTGTTAAAATGTCGTTTGTTTTTCAAATTTCAATATTAAATTGGGCCTCCTCTGGTTGGCGGTGACACACTTATTTGTGTTTTCTACTTGGTAATGTGTTATCTTCTTGGTAGCCATGTTAGTCAAGACCCTGTTCATATACAGGACATATGGACTCAGTATGCCTTTTTTTTTGTCTAGGAATATATCCAGGATGGAATCGATTGGACGAAAGTTGACTTTGAAGACAATCAGGCTTGTCTTAATCTATTTGAAAAGGTATGCTTAATTGCTGAAATATAAGTTTGTGAGACACTGAGTAAATGAGTTGATGGAATTTTTAAAGATGCTGTTTGTTATATTTGTGGAAACATTTGTATCCGGTTTTTCTTTTTCTATATTCTATCAATTCATTTCGTATTTTTTTTGTAGAAACCGTTGGGTTTGCTGTCTCTACTTGATGAAGAGTCCACTTTTCCTAATGGCACAGACCTAACATTCGCAAACAAGCTTAAGCAACATCTGAAGTCCAATCCTTGTTTCAGAGGAGAGCGCGAGAAAGCTTTTAGTGTGTCTCACTATGCTGGAGAGGTAATGTACTAATATTATTTCCTCATCATCTCATGTCCAATGTTCTAGATGTGTTCAGTAGGATCTCTACTAGGCAGGGTCTTGTTGTAGCTGTATCTGAACTCGACTTTTTCGTTGATACATCAAATTCCTTTGTTTGTGGAAAGATTAATGTTGGCAAATTTTGCTCCCGTCATGCATGGGTGTGTACTCATCATTGTACATTGTAGGTCCAGTACTTGCATTGTGTTTGGTGTTGGGGAAGGAGTATGCTTATTGCACGCACGTCTTTTCCTTGATAAAAGGACGAGGGCAGTTTTTATCTTTGTGTATTTGATTGTGATACCACACACCTTGTAGGTCACATATGACACTACAGCATTTCTGGAAAAAAATAGAGACTTGATGCACTTGGACTCCATTCAACTTTTGTCTACTTGTACTAGTCCACTCCCACCGAAATTTGCTGAAAGCATGCGTGGACAGTCGGAAAAACCTGTTGCTGGCCCCTTGTACAAGTCAGGAGGAGCTGACTCACAAAAACTGAGCGTTGCCTCTAAATTTAAGGTATACGCCTCATAAATTAAGCAAGCTTGAACTCTTCTTGCTGAACTTGCTGCTTTTATTTTCAAATCAAGTAGATTGATGAATCTGCTCCTTCCGTTCCATATGGTTAAAAACATAGCTCACTTTACAATACAGTTTCTAACAACACTTATGCTGTGTTCAGAGTCAACTATTCCAGCTAATGCAACGTCTAGAGAGCACAACACCTCACTTTATCCGCTGCATCAAGCCAAACAGCTTGCAGTCTCCTGCAAACTATGAACAAAGCCTTGTTTTGCAGCAACTTCGTTGTTGCGGTGTACTTGAAGTAGTTAGAATCTCGAGGTCTGGATTTCCTACCAGAATGACTCACCAGAAGTTTGCCAGAAGGTAAACTTATGATAGATATACTATTTGTTTTGAAATGTTTATATGTATATGATGTTAACTATTTTTTGTTAATTCAAACTAATAACATAAACTTGTATAACATTCATTTGTTTCTGACATGTTGAAATAGATACGGGTTTCTTCTTCTGGAGAGTGTTGCTTCACAAGATCCTCTTAGTGTTTCAGTAGCTATTCTTCACCAGTTCAACATTTTACCTGACATGTATCAAGTTGGCTATACAAAGTTATTTTTCCGAACTGGGCAGGCAAGCAAGATTATATTTTATTTACCTCCATCTATTTCTCGTACTAGTAACAATATCTAATTTATTGTTTTACTGTGCTATTTGTCTTATTCTGAGTTGTAGATAAGAAGTAAAAATTGTAATATGCTAGTAGTAAAGGTGATGGTTGATGCCCAACTATTATTAATATTCCTATTATGCTCCCTCACTCAAATGCCCATTGGGCTTGAAGAGTGGTTAGTTTGCACAGGCTCCCCCATACCGTGTGCTGGGTTTCCACTTCGTGGTTTTTGAGGTTGCCAGGATTCGAACCCGTGACTTTCGGTCACACTGGCTGATACCATGATAGATGAAACATCCAACCAAAACCTTAAGGTTATGGTTGATGCTCAACTATTATTAATATTCCTATTACTACACACTACACACTACACACTATGGTTTTGTTAGTATAAATAATTTTCTACTTATTTTATGTTGAGTACTATCTTCCTGTATGTCGTCTCTTTGGATGGCCGTGTTATTTTGTTGATTTAGAGGAAGAATGGCTATTGTGAGTTTGGCATATCGTAAAAGCGCTCTTGCACTCTAATTTATGTGAGCTCTCCTTGAATACCATGCTCGCATTGTTGTATGGGGAGAGAATTTATTGGTGATGTGCTATTGTAATCCTGTAAAAAATTGTGTCGCTCTTTACTGAATAAATTTTTGTCTATTAGTTTCCCTTAATAAGCCTCTTTTATGCTTTCTAGATTGGGGTTCTTGAGGACACAAGAAATCGTACGCTTCATGGCATATTACGCGTCCAAAGTTGCTTCAGGGGTTACAAAGCTCGGTGCTATGTGAATGAGACCAAGAAAGGGATTTCCGCACTTCAGTCATGTAATGATAATAATCCTGGAATTTCTTTATAATCAATCATCTGTCACTATTATATGTGAAATCAAATTGAGGACCGAAACTATGAGCTACTATCTTACATACTAATTGTTTTTATATATTCCACATCTGTTTGAGGAACTGAAATGATTGATACTCTGAATTGTATTGGCAGTTATTCGTGGTGAAAAGTCCAGAAAGGAATTTGGTGTCCTACTGAGGAGACATAGAGCTGCGGTGACCATACAGAAACATATTAAGTGCCGTAGTTCTAGAAGACGATTCTTGGGGACTACTGATGCTACAATTGTGATACAGTCAGGTAATCTTTGTTTTTTGCTGCTTTAATTTTTGTGCGCGTGGGTATTGTTGTTGCACTTGGAATCATATAGCGAGGAAAGGGATTTAATGAAATCCTATGTTGGACTAATGGTTGCTTGCTTTTCTCTCCGATTTCATTCCTTTTCCCTGTTATCGTGTGACTATCGACATGAAACGTCAATATTTCTGATGTGGAG
This sequence comes from Silene conica, assembly GCA_029255685.2. Taxonomy (NCBI): domain Eukaryota; kingdom Viridiplantae; phylum Streptophyta; class Magnoliopsida; order Caryophyllales; family Caryophyllaceae; genus Silene; species Silene conica. Next base: position 4,894,632 of record CM055313.2, read on the forward strand.
ATCTGTAACTTATCGTTCGGCTTGAACTCTGATGTTCTTCTAATTCTTTGTAATTCATTGGCAGTTATTCGTGGTTGGCTAGTCAGGAAATGCTCTGGAAATATTGGCCTGCTAAACTTAGGCGTAAGGGTTAACATTCATTGGCTATTCTTTTACTACTGTTGTAGTTCATTGGCTAGTCAGGAACTGTCTGGAAATATTCGCATTTAATCGTGCCTGATCTGATAATATCTGAAACAGGGTAATGAGACGGATGAGGTGTTGGTAAAGGCGTCGTATGTGGCGGAGTTGCAGAGGAGGGTATTGAAGGCAGAGGCTGCCCTGAGGGAGAAAGAAGAAGAAAACGAAATGCTTCATCAAAGGTTACGTCAGTATGAGAATCGCTGGTCAGAGTACGAGCTGAAGATGAAGTCCATGGAACACGTTTGGCAAAAACAAATGCGGTCTCTTCAATCAAGTCTCTCGATTGCCAAGAAGAGCCTTGAGGTTGACGACTCAGCAAGAAGTTCAGACGCGTCTGTAAACGCCAGCGACGAGAGAAACTGCAGCGCCGATACTGGAGGACCCACTTTGAGAAGTCACGAAAGCAACGGGGTGAGTAGACCGATGAGCGCCAGTCTGAGTGTGATAAGTCGGTTGGAGGATGAGTTGGAGCAAAGAAAGCAAGTATTTGGGGACGATGCAAAATTCTTGGTGGAGGTCAAGTCGGGTCAGGTAGATGCATCTCTGAACCCAGACAAGGAACTCCGGCGGTTAAAACAGATGTTTGAGACATGGAAGAAGGATTATGGAGCGAGACTGAGAGAGACAAAAGTAATACTGCACAAACTAGATGACGATGAGACCGCAAATGACAAGCTGAAGAAGAAATGGTGGAGTAGGAGGAACAGTACCAGGATAAACTAGCTTCGTTGTGTTACGACTCTCACGCTTCACACACGATATAGTTTTGTGTATTTACGAGTTCAAGACGTTTAGTTGTTCGAGTTGAAGCATAGAACAAAAGTACACAACATATGTATATGTTTTCTGCCATTGTTTCCTTGTAATGATTTCTTGATATTCTGAACTGAAACAAGCTTTAAGGCCACAAGGGAGTTTCCCATCACTAGAAATCTATATTATGGGTGGGTTTGGGCAAAGTCGGGATCGAACTTGGCTCCGACTCGATATGGAATGACAGATTGATATGGAATGACAGATTGAGATGCTATGTAGCACAAAAACGGACACGACACGATACAGACACGTGATACGGACACGTGATACGGCATTTCATGAAATTTAGGATACAAGACACGTTATTTAATTATAATAAAATATACTCCCTCCGAGTCGGAGTAATGGTTCTTACTTTCTTTTTGGTGCGAGTTTAGTGATGGTTCCTCTTTCCATTTTTAGCAACTTTTTTGTGGTCCAAAATCAATTCAGTGTGGGGTAGGGTGTTTTGTGTGGTTTAGAATAATTTCCTTATTTTTTGTGCATAAAGGTAAAGGAACCATTACTATGACTCGGAGGGAGTATATATTATGGTTATAAATAACGTATAATTTTATTTTTATCATTTATTTAAAGCTAAATCTAAACAAGTGAATGTACAATTCAACTTTTATTATAACCAATTCTCATTTTCCCATCTAAACTCTTCCTCTCAATCTTTTTTAATTTTTATCATTTATTTAAAGCTAAATCTAAACAAGTAAATGTACAATTCAACTTCTATTATAACCAATTCTCATTTTTCCACCTGAACTCTTCCTCTCAATCTTTTTTAAAATTTTATTCCTTGTGTAAACTATAATATGTTTAGCCATGTGTCGGACACGGTGTCGGATACGGGATGACTAATTCGGAGAAGTATTGTACTACCTAGTTCAGATCATGAGATGTGAGCTTTTAATAAATTTGACTTTGTGGTATAAACAAATAATAAGAGGACAATTAATTTAGAATATATTTTAAAAAGCAAATATCAATTGGATGGAGAAAATTAACTTGTCTAAAATGAAGCGTGTTGACACCGAATTTTTTTTAAAAACACATTTTGTAAAAATATAGTAAAAATGTATATTTTTTTAGAAATTGAATTATACACTAGGTTTTTTTTTAGTTTTTTGTTTGTTTTACAAACAGAATTATATACCAAATTATAAGTAATTTACCATCAAGGTTTAAGTATCTAAGCTAATGTGTATTTTTTTTGAGCTAATTCATGATTTGTATTTTTAATGTGTATGGATGAGCTCAGGTATTTTCTAATAACACTCATGTTTTAAAAAATAAATTTCGAGTACTTTATTAGAAAGCTTAAATTCTACACCGTACAAGCGGTACAACTGATGATCTAGTCCATAATTTGGTGTTTTTCCGAGTTAAAAATTAGTCATTTACGGTTATTTCTAATCCAGTCAATTGCGGTTTGGATGGTTCGTCAAAATTTCATCAAAAGTAAGTTTTGAGAATTAAAAATTAGCTATTTAGAATTATTTCTAATCCAGCTCGGGTGGTTTGTGGTGGTTAATTACAAATATACATGAACCAAAAAAAATCATTTTGGTTGGGGTTAGATAAGGCCAATCCGTTTTCGAGTTAATGTAGGTTCAATTCAATTTCAAATCATGGGTTAACTTTAACAATTTATACCGTTTAAAGCAGTCGAATATTTTAAGCAACACCTAGTTTAAATTTCGCCCAACCAAAACCCAACACGGTTTTAACAAAAACTATATCATACAAACAAAATGTGTAGCTCGGATATAAATGGAGGAAATATCTTATATAGAAATTCGTATAATTAAAACTTTACTTCGTATATCGTATTGTCTATAGTTTTTGTCCAATCCTACCCAAGTTGGCAAAACTTGAGTTGGTCTTCCTACGAATAACCTATTTGGTCTGAAATAATATAACGATATTTTGCAACTCTTTGATAGTCGGATATGATCATTTTAGAAAGCAGCGGCCGAAAAACAAAAATAAACAAGTTAGGTAATACTAAACCATTGTGAGTACATTGACCCTGAAACGGTAACAAAAATACGTCTAATTATTTCAGACTAAAATAGTCCGTCTGAAACGAGAATGAGTGGGTAAATTTTGGTTCCAAAAGGAATTTTCCTTAGACAAAGGAAGTAGACAAACATTAACTTGAACCTTGAGAAAGACTTCCAACACACAAAGGCAAGTACATGTTTGTTCATGTGCCTCAAATCTCTTTCCAAATGAGAATTCCTCACCATCTTAAGGAATGGGAAGGTTTAGGGATTTGTAGTTCATCATTTTCTTCTTCCAAATTGATTGTTTCTTCTCTTATTAAACCTGGGTTCCTCAAAGTTTTACCCTTTCAAAACAACAAATGCATAACAGTAACACCATGTTCTTCTTATGTGGGCATTTCTTTACCTTTCATCAGTTGTATTCATTCTATGTCTCCCCATCATTCTCCTATCCTTTCTGATTCTTCCTTCAGGTTTTTTCCCATCTTTTATTTTCAAAGTTTTGTGCTTTTTTGTTTGTGTTTTCAAGGTTTAATTGTAATTAGATTAAGGGGTTTTAACATTTTATGGTTTTGTAATTATGTTTGTTGGGATTAAGTTGGAGTTGATTTTTATATGTTGGTTTTAGATTATAGTATAGATTGATGGGCAATATTAGCATGATGCAATTCTTCACGCAATTTTCATCCTGGGTCATTCGGAAATAGTCTATTTGTGTTGCTAGCAAAAGGGTATGACTGCGTACATCCGACAATTTCCCTACCCCGATATCTGTTGGAGGCCTTGAGGCATTGGGTTCAATGCTGGTGTTGTAAAGTATTGAACTTTTGGTGTGGAATTAGTGATGTGGGTATGCTCTTATAAGGGCAATATTGGCTGCAGTTGCTTGCTTGGGTAGGCTTTAGAAACACTGTGAAGGCTGTCATTAGTGTTACTGTAAGAAGATTAATTAATGCAGCTATAATCTATGTTAATCTATGTTACTCAGACTCGTTTAGAAGTGTCGGACTCGGCTATTTTATTGAAAAATATGCACATTTTGGTCTAAAATGAGGTGTCCATGTGTCATACCCATGTCCAAGTGATGAGTGTCGGACACGGGTACTCGAGGAAATTAGAAGAGTCGGAGTAACATAGGCTATAATATTGCCAAGCAAATCAATCCCCAGCCCTCTAGGATTTAAGGCAAGTGACGGGTAAAAGGAGTCATATGTATGTAACCTTGCCCTTGTGTTAACAACACAAAGAGGCTATTTACAGATGACCCGTAATGAATATTGCATTGTGAATTGGATCGATTAACTTCTACGTCACGGTAAAAAGAAGGGCTACCAGTTCAGTGAACTATATTGTTTGACTCCATTATATTCTAGAACAAGAGAATAATGAGTCTTTGGCTTAATTTAACAATAGTTCTCGATTGTCTTCACAAAAATTTCTAATGCATACTCATGTTGCCACTTTATGTCTTACGAAGGCCGAAAGACGATGATCTTGAGAAGTCATCTGAAGGTTTACCATCCATATCAGGTTCGCCTTGGTCTCTTATTCTTGAATTTGTCCTATCTATTTCTCCTTGGAACAATAAATCTAAGTGACTGAAATCCTGGTTCACCCCTCTTCTATATCTCTTGAAGGTCGTCATAAATTGGATATTATCCTTCCTCTTCAAGGGGATTTTGTATAAGTTATTTCACTGAATTCTTGTAAAAAATGTCTTCTGGGTTGCATGTAGTACATATCCTGCAGATGGTTCACGTGAAGTAAGTTAGACGGAGTATCATTAGTGCTTATATTGCATACACCGTAAGCCAATAGTGTGAATTGGTGAATCTTAGGAACTAGTACTCTAGCAGTACGGGTTGTGGATTGATTCTCCCAAGACATTTACTCAACCACTAATAAGTTGAAGAAGAATCGTAGTGAAAGAAATAGAGAGGAAGAGAAATATTCAGAATGCTTTTTGGCCCGATTTCAAATTCTGTTTGTTGGTCAATAGCTTATGGATCATAGGTGTTGCTGAAATATTCTACATTCTGATAAAAAAAAGATTCTCAGGTGGGATAGTTGCGTTGGGGAAGTTTGATGCCCTCCATGTCGGCCATCGAGAACTTGCCATTCAAGCATCCAAAGTTGGAACTCCTTTCCTTTTGTCGTTCGTAGGGATGGCTCAAGTGTTTGGTTGGGAACCTAGGTAATGCATCCATTCATTTCATTTCTTGCTTACTAAATTATCTGTTTCTATAACCACGGAATCCTTAACTTGTAGTCTGACCCCATTTTTATGTTATTTCGGTTAGGGAATTGATTTTTATGTGCATAAATGTCATTGGAGCTTTCAGTGTGAAATTTTCTGTAAATTATTTTGACAAACACAGAATTACTGCTGTCATTTAGGGAAGTAGGGCTCTTTTTCTTTGTACTCAAGAGTGTTGCTAAGAACTTTCTTTTCAAACTAACCATGTTAGATAAAGCGAATTGCAAATGCCAAAAATTTGATGAAATTCTCAACATAAGTTCCATTTTGGCCATTATCATCTTTGCACTTTTGCAGTTTGCATTCAAAGTGTTGCTGAACACTTCCTTTTCAACAAACAATGGTAGATAAACAACATCTTTGTGTTTTTAGCAGTCTGTCAGAAAGACATATGGGTTAACCGCTGTTAACATCCGACCCTTCCTTACCCCGCCATTTACACGACCCTTTAGGGTATTGGGCAATGTTGCTGTTGTTGAACCATTGTAACAGTCTAACAGAGTGACACATGGGTTTGGCGCTTTTACATCCGATCCTTCCTTACCCCGCCATTTACACGACCCCATAAGGTATTGGGCAATGTTTTTGTTGTTGAGCTGCTCTATACTGTGTGAGTCGCGTGGTATATATCTTGGCATTGGCTAGTACCTGATGTGTGCCCCCTACTATTGGACTCAGCTATCTTAGAAATGTTCATATGTGACAGTGTAAGGCCTAAACTGAAGTGTTCATAGATGCTTCTTTTTAACCGACTGTTAGTCAGGCTATTCAGGCATCAGAAGTTGTCAACTGCATCGTTGGACCAAATAATCGAATTTCCCATGTGGTTAGAGCCAACAGTCCTAGACCGTCGTTACAAAAAACCGGTGGATATTTTGTGTTGACCTCTGATCCAATATTTCTCCGTGCAAACATTAAACTGCTAAGCTTTAACTGTGTGCTTAATTTCATTAGTTGTCTAATGCACATGTTTCCATTGGGACCTGATGGTATGCTCATAAACAGGGCTCCCATTGTTGCCAAATGTGATCGCGAAAGGGTCCTTTCTTCTTGGGCCCCACTGTGCGGTAATGTTCCTCCGAAAGAGTTCATGATTGACTTCTCACGTGTTAGGCATCTCACCCCTAACCAATTTGTAGAGAAGCTGTCGAAGGAGTTTGGTGTCCACGGAGTTGTGGCAGGTTTCTCAAATAAGTTTGCTATTCACTTGTTGATATATTCCAACATTTGATCGATTAAGCCATGTTATATTGGTCGTTGTGGCAGGTGAAAATTACAGATTCGGGTATAAAGCTGCTGGTGATGCATCCGAACTGGTAAGGTTATGTGACGAGTATGGGATGAAAGCGTATATACTTAATTCTGTCATGGACAAAAATACCGACAGAGATAATTCATACCCACTAGATAAAAAGGATATGGGGCAAGTCTCATCGACGCGTGTTAGACATGCTCTTAGCAAAGGAGACATGAAATACGTGTCCAAGCTGTTGGGGCGTCACCATCGTCTTTTTTTTTCTGCTGAATGGGTGGGAGATTTAGATGGCCCTAGAACCGAGATATGTGCTCCATTATCATCCTTGTTAAACCTACCACCTAAAGATGGAGTTTACGACAATTGTTATCTAATAGTTGGTGACGAGATTGAGTTAGCATGTAGAGCGGTTATTGATGCATCTCATATCCGCCTAGAATCAAATGAAAAGGAACGTAATATTCACGATGTTGTCAAAGGTCTAGAGCTTGTAGGCATTGAATTTAGAGGGTGAAGAATTAGTGTAAACTTGGTTTAGGTCACAGCATCTAGGTTGATGGATAGCGTGATACAGCGCGCCTTTTCATGTGCTTGACATGCCGATGAAGTACATAGTGAGCGTATAATAGTGTCGAAATCACTATCCAAGTGCGAAGACTCGATTTATTCAAGGTTTCAGAGTAATGTTCTCTTCTTGTGATTCCGAAGTAGATACAGAGAAGTATATGCTGATGAAAGCGGCATTTGTGGGCAGGCCATGGGTATCTATTCAAAGTCATACGGATTATGTTCCAAACTCCGAAGGTGAGGATGTGAATTACGCTTCGGAACTTGCTAAAACTGTTTATATTACTTATTGCTGACACCCATTTCCTACCTTCTAAATTGTACTACTCTTAATGTACCATGTTCATTATTTTTTGTCATAGTTCAAGTTTCGAGTATCAAGTTTAATACTACCGTGAAGCATTTTTGTAACTCAACAATGACGGTAATAAATTGCGCGTTTCCATTTAATGTCCCGTTCTTTTTAATGCACCTATGTCACATTGGTTGAGCGACTATGGTGGTCGTTGGCGGAAAACTCCGAATGGGGTGAATGGTGCCGGTGCTGGTGCTAGAGGAAAGGTCGTGGATAAGAAAGAGATAGGATGAGTTATTTTGAGATGACAATCCTACCTTTGTATATGGACATATTCATCCATTCTCTTAGGCCTAGTTTTGATTTGGCTGATTTGAACCGAATAAAGCTAAATTGAACTAAAATGAGTTGAAACCGTGTTCAGAAAAACAGGGTCTATTTTCTTGAGGCAAAGGTAAATATGTTAATGTAGGCTACAACAATGCCACAGGCACACAACTCATCTTGGTCTTATATTGATGTCAACCTCTTTTGAAAATACATACCTAAAATAAGTAAATGTACGTTCTTAAACATAACCCGATAATTAAGAATGTACAAATATTTCGACTCAAAGTAACCTTCCTCCAACCCATCTAAATGACATGGTATTAATGATGGAAGTTGGCGTGACAGTGAATTTTAGCATGACCCAAAATTGACACAACCAGTACGTTCTAGGCCGAAGTTTGAGAAAAAAAGACCGTGCCTAGATACAATCCACCTGGGCACGCTCAAGAAATTGGGTTAAAGTGGAGGAATTGACAAGGCACGCTCAAACACGGCACGACATAACATGACATACATGAGACGTTGCTTGTGTTTGGGCATGACATTTTCACTTAATCAACACGACACGACACGAATTTCACCTACCTAAACCTAAACCTTACCATTTTCTTATTCAAACCCAATAAACCGACACAAAAGACGACCCACCCCACCTCTAATGACTAATACTCGTACTATTGATCAAGCATTCAAATGAAGCCTCATGGTTGATTGGTAGCAACAATGAAGGACATTTGACCTCCAATACCCTTTCTTTCACCATCAAAGAATATTCCAATTCCACCAAGTAGTTAAAGTATATTATTATAATAATATACTCCCCATAAAATTGGATGTAAAATTGTCTACTCCTATATAATATCACGCGTATATATAACGTCCACGATACTCCTTTCTAACTTTATGCACCGTTGCAAGACTTGCAAGTTGCAAACTTGCAACCCCCAGGTAAAACGGATACTTTTTTTTTTTAATTAGTGGTTCCGTGTTTGATAATTAGACACTCTATATTCGTTGGATATATGACTAAACATATTATAGTTTGAACGATAGATAACATTTTAAAAAGATCGATTGAAAAATGGGTTTGGGTGGAAAAATGAGAATTAGTTATAGTAAATGTCGAATTGTTCATTTGCTTGTTTAGATTTAGCTTCAAATACCTGATAAAAATAAAATTATACATTATTTATAACCATAAAATATATATTTTATTATATTTAAATGTCGTGTCCCGTGTCCTAAATTTCATGGAATGTCGTGTCACGTGTACGTGTCCGTATCCGTATCCGTTTTGGTGCTACCTAACTTGCAACCCATTCGTGCCAGCCCTCTTTTCCTACAATAATTTTCGTAGGAGACGATTTTAATCCGAAAACAAACCACGCCATTTATTTCCAATTTTCAGGTAACTCGGGTCAGTATGTATTCGATCCCGACCAAATCGGATCGAACGGTCCGGATTGATCGGATTTGGCGGTCTGTGTCACTTTTTGTTCAGCCCTATGTATACCGAGTATTTCTCAATTGGGGTATCGTATATATTTAGCTTAAATAGATACTGTCAGGCCGGCCTCAAACCGTACATAATTAATTCTTATATGAGATTGTTTTATATTTCGAAAACAAACCCGAAACTTTAATTCCAATTTTCAGGTGACTCCTCTGCTCTTTCTCCTCCGTTTTTCTTCCCCATTAGGCATCATCTTCTTTCTGTATTTTCAACCTATTCTTCAATCAATGTATCTTATTTTTCAATTGGGCATCTTATATTTAGCTTAGATTATGTTTTTAATTGAGATTACAATTTGTAATTTGCAATTTTGTTGGGAGTATTTGCACATTGTTTGACAAAGTTAGGATCTTTGATTATAATGTTGGGATGATTATTAATCATCCTACACACTTTACTTTTGTCTCATCTTTCCCATGTTCTTAGTATTTGACACGTTGCAAGCTTGAGACGGATACATACATCACAAACGAGAATTTGTGTATTTTTCATTTGTAATGGGTTTTTTTATTATTGTTGAAATTCATGGTAAAAGTGTCAACTTTTGTTGTGGGTTTGATTGAATTTGAATGAAATGAGGTTCTCCTACCTGGGAAAGTCGTGGTTACGAATCCTCGAGTATTTGAATAGCTACCGACTCATTGTGGATGGGTTATCGAAGGTCCTACTTAGTTTCTGTTTGTCTGCAAATTGTCCCAATTCCAAATTCAACCCTGAATTCTTAAATTTATTCAATGTTGATACGGTTTAAGAGCTGTCAAAATCGACTCGACCTAAATTTGCATCCATTAATTGTCCACATGATAGATAACCTGATGAAACCAACCCAATCCATTTTTTTACAGGTGTAAATGAGTAATTGTCACCATCCTGAACATGCTTTCTTTTTCTTTTGGGACTTTTCTTCTGATGTACTGTAGTCTGTAAACGCTTTCTGTAAGCGCTTTTAAGCACATTGTAACGTGGGCACTAAGCAAATAAGGTTATGATTGCACTAATTTGTATTTTGAAACATACGGAGTACATTTTTATTTATGAAAATGGCGTGGCTTGGGTGCATGAAGTATGCGCCTGTAGGCAGGGCCGCTCACACCTTGTTGCCTTGGTGTTATGTTCACGAGGGTCCTACTCCATATTTGTTTGTCAAGAACTCTAGAATCACACATTCTCAGCTGATAACCCAAACTATTATACTTCTGATTTGATTAAGACCTGACAAATGCTAGCTTGACTGATAGTCTGAAATTGACATGAAACGGTAGAAGCTTAAGATTAAAATTGTTTTGCTACTAGAATTAATCGGACATAAAACTGACTGAACTTATTGGTCCAGTAGGTGTGGTTACAAAGTTACAACCATCCAGGAACACAATTCCTTTTGACCTTACCCTCCTATTCTGATGCTTTATTGATCTTTAAGTCTGCCTGGTTAAATGTTTCCTTCATGGTAACGTTGAAATTTTTTCCCCTTGGTTATTTACGCTTTTCTTTTTTTTTCCCCTGGTTAAATGTCTTCGTTTCTTTTTTTCTTTTCTTTATTTCTTTTCTCTTGTCGAGATGCGAGTTCAACCTGGACGGTTCTAAAGGATGATTCATGTCAGCCGACCCCAAAACATTTTGGGACTAAGGCTCTGATGTTGTTGTTGTTGTTGTTGTTATTTACGCTTTTCTCTTTGCTGGTTTCAAATGAAATAAAGTCTGAAGTTTGGTATGGTATGGTAAGGGATCCAAGGTAACTGCGCATTTTGGAAAGTCACATGAAATCTTCAAGGTGTTGGCTTTCTAGCAAATCACCTTTATCTTTAATTATCAACTTCCTTACTTGCGTTTCGGTATTGTAACTACTAACCAGTAACCACCCATTAATTTTCTCCCCCCTTCCTAAAAAAGATGGTAAATTGAGGAGAAAAGTTGAGCTGTTAGGTGGGAGTACTTGATGTCATTTTCATGATCTTTTATTGAATATGTGGTCAGAACTGGTACGTCATTTTTGTGTGAATGCAATAGGTTGGCTGATAAGCTTTCAAATAATCTCATATTAACGGACCACGTGTGACTGACTGTGTATTTGTATGAAATTTGCTTCTTTATTAGGCAGGTCCTCTTAAAACAGTGTATAAACGTCATCGATTATCACCCAACTTTGATTCTAAAAGTGTATAAGACTTGGACAGATGAAAAATGTCTCACTAAACACTATATGCTACTTATATTATGAAGTAGCGAAGTGTTGTATTTCTAACTTTTAGAAGTTGTTTACAATCTACCCTGTCTCATCCCAAAGTGTGACAGAGACAAGAGCCGTTGAGAGTTGAGACACTGGTGTTGTATTCCCTTCATATTTGCAGTGTCAAACATTTTGCAAAAATTGCCGAATAAAACGTGTTTCATCCTTTTCATGTGCCAGGAAGAAAGTCTTTTGACCGCACCTGAAGAAGTTTTGGTGCTGAGGTATCTGTTTACATAGCAAAGATCGGGCTGTTTGCTTTTGACAGCCCGATTTTATTGAACACAGCCAAAAGCCAATATTTTGTCAACCAGATCAAGGTACTTCGTTTCAGTATTACGGAGTACGTATTAGCCAAGATAATTTGTTATTGTTTTCTGTCATATATAAAAGCTTTTTTTGATGTGATTCTGTCCCAACTCATTCACGGGAAAGAATATTCCTTTATTGGTAGCAGTAGCATGTAGATGATTTGACATCTAAACTGTTCACCGTGTACAGGTGTTTAACATTTTTGTGATCTATAATTTTGCTCTCTGGATCACCTCGTTGGTTATTTATTTGAGTTTTCATGAACACTTGGTGGATGTGGTTTTATGAGAGATTTTAAGCCTTCTCTGCATAATGGGTTCCATGTCTGGAATCCTTCGACGGCCTTTATATGCGGCTGCTGCTGTTGCTGTGGCATCCATTTCGACTGATCTACCAAATAAGTTTACAAATCCAAAATTGATCGATCCTTCTGCTTTGCATTCCCTGTCCCGCGACTCCTCCTCATGCTCTGAGGCTTCATGGGCGTCTCACATTTCTGTCTCCAAGCTTGCAAATTTCTCATTTGTGACCCGAATTCGAGTGCCATTGCCTAGTATCAATAGCAATCTTATACCATATTGCAGTGGAACCTTGGCAGGGAAATCAATTACATCGTCACCTCTCTTGCTTAGTCTTTACCAGTCAGCTGACTTGTCCAAGGCATCAAAACCCAAAACTTGTTCCTACACTAGTAAGAGTGTGCCATCTGAGGACTTGTACAGGTGGCATCTGCCGGAGCCTGCAGTTGTTGACGACAAATCAGACTGTTCCTCTGTAAAGTCAAGGACAGTGGTGGTTTTGCTAGGATGGTTAGGTGCAAAACAGAAGCATTTGAACAAATATGCGGAATGGTACACCTCGAGGGGATTTCATGCAATTACCTTCACTTTTCCAATGTCTGAGGTTCTGAGCTACCAGGTTGGTGGAAAAGCTGAGCAGGATGTGGAGTTACTTGTCAACCATCTTGCTGAGTGGCTAGAAGAGGAACATGGCAAGAACCTAGTCATCCACACCTTCAGCAATACGGGTTGGTTAACGTGAGTGACTGTCCCTTCCCTTTGCATCTTTTTTTAGTGTTTATATCTGTTGTTTTAGTCAATAGCTGGTTTATTTGCCTTGCCCAGATACGGAGTCATGCTGGAAAAGTTTCAGAAACAAGATCCCAGTTTAATAGGCAGAATCAAAGGCTGCATTGTTGATTCAGCTCCAGTTGCGGCCCCAGATCCCCAGGTGAGATTATATGCTGAATGCTCTCAAGTGTATCCTCTGAAGCATAGATGGTTGAGAAATATATATAGTTTTTTTTGTTTCACAAAGTCGGGTAATTGTGAAAGAGCAGTCCCTCAATGCAGTTCTTGACAAGGTAATTTGAAAACAGACTCTTTGTGCTGCTAACACAAGGGTACGACTGCGTAAGGGCATTGAGGCACTGGGGTAATGCTGTTATTGCCGTTAAAATCGGCTCATTGTATTGTCTTGGTATTGTGCAGGTATGGGCATCAGGATTCTCTGCTGCCTTTCTGAAAAAGCAAAGCGTAGCGACCAAGGGGTCAGCAAATTCACACGATGATTCAGCTGAAAAGGGATTTGGATCTGAAAAAGCGGATAAAGAGCCAAAACAAGCAATGACAGAAACTGCTTTATTAGCTATCTTGGGGAAATTCTTTGAAGTTTTATTAAAACTTCCTCCAGTAAACAGGTAAGCACAAGCATTCAAGTAATTCATGCATGCAGTTTTGTTAAATTGGGGTCCTCTTGAGTGTTTATTTGGGAAATGCGATGTGGAACAGGAGATTATCTGACGTAATAGGAGTACTGTCATCAAGACAGCCAAGCTGCCCGCAACTGTATATATACAGCTCAGCCGATAGAGTCATCCCAGCACGTTCTGTCGAATCATTTATAGAACAGCAACGACGATGTGGGCATCAGGTCACATCTTGCGATTTTGTGTCCACGCCTCACGTTGATCACTTTAGGAATGATCCCCAATTGTATACATCTCAGCTTACCCATTTTTTGACCGATAGTGTACTTAAATGCTGTAAAGGGTCAGTTTAACCACAAGTGATAACCCCTCATCCTCATTCTTTAGCAGAAGCCAGTTAAAGGGTGTACATCTGATTCAGAGATACTAACTGTATGCATCTCAGTTTACACATTTGCAGTTTAATGTTAGCTCGAGCCCGTAAAATTGTCAATCATGTGGATCAGTTTGATGCATGAATTTTTCAGTCTAATAAACTCCTTGCACATTCTGGCAGCGAACATACTCTTCCACACACCGGGTAAGTAGCCCTACCATTTCTTTTTTGTCGACAGTTTTCGTGAACACAACAGTTCCACATACCACAGTAAGTAGCCCGACGCCCCTACTATTTGTTTTTTGTCGACAGTTTTCTTTAAACCCATTGAGGCGTGGAGCGGTTTAACTGCTATGCCGAGTTATGACCAGCTTAACTGTCTTCATGTTCTCTTCAAGCCGTTATTTTTTCTTACCGAAGTCATTGAGATGAAAGGTTAAATAAGACTAGTCTTTTGTTAGTTCATCGACATTCTGTTTTTGCCCTATCTGTGTATTTGATCCGTTTCAAGTTTTCCGTCTCAAATAAGAATAGGCGTGGATTAAGAGGAGACACCAATGTTCCTCTGGGTGCAGGAGTGGCGTTGCATGACAGCAGTCAGAGACAGCATATCACATGGACTTAATTCTTTAATTGATAACTAGTCACTGATGTCCTTGTATAACTGTGATTTAACATGGAAACAGGAGGACAGCAGTACAGTACTGGCATTCTATAATGATCTGCATACTAATCTTACAACAATTAGTCAATACAGCCTGCCCCCTTGTTGTTTAGATTCCCTTGTGCTAAGGCAAGGGATCCTAAGACACCTACCCTACTTACAACTAGACCTCTAACCAAATGTGTAATCGATTTCGAGTTGGGTTAGAGTATGGGTCGTGAAATTTATGGATCGGGTAAATGCGGGTTTGGGTTAGTTGTACCTCATATATAACTAGATCCGAAACAAAAGATGTAATTGGTCAGGAGTTGGGTTATACAGGTATGGGTTGAGTAGTACAAGGATCGGGTAAATGCGAGTTTGGGTTCATTGTAATAATAATCCATACCTATATGACCCAACTCCGAACCAATTACACCTCTCGTTGCAGGTCTAGTTATATGTAGGGTCGAGTAGTATATAGATCGGGCAAGCGAGTTTGGGTCAGTTGTACCCCACATACAACTAGACGGGTATCGACAACTGTAATAAATTTAGTCTGATTATATAGGTATAGGTTAGAACACAAGCCGAGTAATATATAGATCGAATAAATACGAGTTTGGATTAGTGGAGGTTTAATAATCGGAAGTGACGGAGTTAGGAGAGGGCAGGTAGCGACACAATCATCCCCGCTAGAACATGAAAATTTCGAAATTTATAGTCGAGTGGAGATATTTCAATTCAAATACCAACTCCACCACTAATAGTCGAGTGGAAATATGTTGTTAAATGAAATCCGTTCGAAAATCCAAAAATGAAGTCTCATGAAATTGGTTTATTCCAAAACACTATACTCCGTATATATAATGTTAAGTCAATTCATATGAAAAAGAGTTGTAAATATTTGTACGTATTAACAATTCAACCGCACGGTCAGGCACTCAGGCACACAACACAATTCACAACGACATGTCATAAACTCATAACCCATGATTTCCAACTATTAACTTTTTTTCTTTTGTCTTTCTCCCGAAATTAAATATTACTGTAATATTTTTTTTCGACTCAATTTATCTTTATTATAATTTCAACACACAAAATAAGAAGGTCAAGAAACAAATATAAAAAAAAGGTTATCAAATTGATACTTCCTTCATTCGGATTATTTGTTAAACAAATGATTAAGACAAAATTAGTATATTATCCAATTGTATCATGACATTGTCTATAATTAATGGACTATATAACCAGATTTGAAGCTTTATAACAACATTGTGTTTTATTGAAAATACTCACAACTTTTTTGTTAAAACATTAACTCATAATATTACATTGAAACTAAAAATATACTCCTTTTTATTTTTTGTGTTGTTCCTCTTTCCATTTTGGTCTAATAACATTGACGTTTCCTCATTGCTCTTTTGGACAACATCGTGGGGTCCAAAATCAATTTCATGTGGGGTATATGTATTGTGTGGTTCAAGTTAATTATCTTATTTCTCTTATTTCTTGTGTCAAAATGAAAAAGGAACAAGACAAGAAATCGGAGGAAGTAATAAATATTTATAAATTTAATAACATTTTGATTTTAAACACCTAAAAAAATAAAATGTAATTCAAAATTTTTAGAAGCTCGAAAACTAGCATATAAACTCAATTAATTGTTTGCAGGTGGTCCGTCAGATCGCTGGGCTTGATTGTACTCATCATCAGCTCAAGGGAGTTCTTTCGGATATTTGGTCCTTAGTTGATCTTTTTCATTGTCTAAGTATTAGTTTTATTCCTCGTTGTATCAATAACCGAGCCCATAATGTGGCTCGTCTAGCTTTGTCATAGGTTTTCTTTTTACGGTTGCCAAAAAAAAAAAAAAAAAAAAAAAAAAAAAAAAAAAAATTTGTATTAAATGTACAATACTCATATACATTAGATAAACTTTCGGAGATTATTTTTACTCTATTTCCCTTGTGAACTACGGAGTATTATGCATTTAGTGTCCTGATTTTCGCAGTACACATTTTACTCGATACAGTACAATGTTGACAATTTTACCCCTATCATATTTTTCGGATGGTACTATCTCATTTTCCGGACATTAATTGGAACATAACCTAAACTGATGAACACATCTAAGATAAGAGAGAAGCAGATAGTAGTCAACCCACATTAACACCACACCATCTCCTTCCTCTTCTCTCCCATCTCACCATTACTACAACTAAAACATCAACTCTACAACCAGTCGCATACATCTACATCAACAGCCAGTCATATTATTAATGGCGGAAGCCGCAGTCATCGCAGAAGACGACACAATGCAATGCAGCAAACACCCTCTTAAATCCACCTCCCCAAACGGCGGCATTTGCGCTTTATGTCTTCAACAAAAACTCGGCCAGCTCGTCAGTTCTTCAACTTCTTCTTTCCTTCCTCATGTCGCGACCGAATCTGAAGCCAGTGCAGCAAGCGCGACACGGTTATCGTTCGTATCGACCCCAAACAACCCTCCTCCTCATTACCCGCTTAAACGAAGTCATTCGACTTCTACCACTGTCGCTACGCCTAAACGACGTGGGTTCTGGTCGTTTCTTCAATTATCGAACAAAAAACCCCTTTTGGTTGACAATCTCCAGTCCAGTAACCCTAGCCCGTTTGCGGCCAAGGTTACAAGATCTAAATCTGTTGGGTGCGGGAGTAGGAGTTTTTCCGGTTTCGCTGACTGTCAGCGAAACCGTCACTCTACTTCAACCGCGGCGTCAATGCGGGATAAAGTCTTATGTGGTGGACTCTTCGGCGGGTTTATTATGATTACTTCCTCGTCCTCCTCCACCACTGCTTCCACCGCGGACGATAATAATAACAATAACAATAACAACAATAATACCCCAGTGTCCAATGCGGCTCCTCATGGGAGAAGCAGGAGTTGGGCTTGGCCTTTACCAAGCCCAAGACGAGCATTTGCGGGTTCTACTAAACCCGCAACAACAACAACAACTACTACGACTACGAGTAAGGCGACTAATTTGGCTGACATTCCTTCATTGCTGTCTGTACGAGGTTAATTAAATTAATTATGTCTTCATTTATTAATATTGTGATTAGTGTTATATACTTTTTCAATTAATAAGTTTGGATTAAATTGCGTTGCAGAAGAGTAAGTCTCGTGTAAAACCGTCTTATTTTAATGTTCAACAATTTATGATGATTTATTGTAACATGGAGTGGATTTTTTTGGTGTGTTTACGGTTATGTTTGTTAGTGTAGATGGCAAATTACTATGAAAATAAGTGTAGTTAGTGAAATGTTAATATCAATATTTGTTATCCGATTTAATTTACTCCCACTCGTTTAGAAGTAGTGTAAGACTAAGATATTTTCATGAACGGTATGCATATTTTGGTTTTAAATAAGGTGTTTAAGTGTCGAGTGTTGGATACGGGTATGTAAGAGAAGAGTCGGAGTAAAATGACATTCATATCAAGGAATGTAGTTTGTGCTTGCTAGTTTAGTCGGACTCGTTTAGAAGTAGTGTCATATTAACATAATTTCATGAAAAACTATACATATTTTGGTTTTAAATGAACTGTTCAAGTGTCAAGTGTCGGACACGGGTATGTTAGAGAAGAGTCGGGATAAAATGGCATTCAATATCAAGGATTGTAGTTTAATTTGTGCTTGCTACTTTACTCTAACTCGTTCAGAAGTAGTGTCAAATTAAGATATTTTCATCAAAAACTATGCATATTTTGGTTTTAAATGAGTTGTCGAAGTGTCGACTGCTCCCGTGCTGGGCACAGGTATATAAGAGAAG
Source organism: Silene conica (assembly GCA_029255685.2). Classification (NCBI taxonomy): domain Eukaryota; kingdom Viridiplantae; phylum Streptophyta; class Magnoliopsida; order Caryophyllales; family Caryophyllaceae; genus Silene; species Silene conica. The sequence goes on from CM055313.2 coordinate 4,912,922, forward strand.
AGTCGGAATAACATGATAATTAACATCCAATATCAAGAAATGTAGCTTGTACTTGCTAATTCAATGTTCATAAAGTAATGACATAAAAACATGAAGTAGTTTGTAAAAGAGTCAAAAGGTTCACCAATGATGATAATGATGATGATGTAGATTGGATCTTAGAAAAGTTGGGTTTTACATCAATAATATCTTGTCTCTTCTATGCTCTATATCTTTCCTCAATTGTTGATCTTTCATGTGATGATTTTAGTTTTTAAAAGTCTAGAATCTATTTATATTTTTTGTTTGTTTTGTTTTTGGATTTCTGAAGTTGAGATTGGCTAAAGTTGTATCGAGCTATAAATGCTTGAACTCGGGTTTAAATCAAGCTTCAACATCTCATGTTGAAAATGTTAAGATTATGCTCGTTCAAAAACTGAAATCTTGGCTCGAGCTCAAGATGTTTGAACGGACTTAACTCAAGCTAAAATCTTGGCTCAAGGTTGACTCGAGCTTAGAGGCTCAAGCATGAGTCAAGTGTAGACGTAACATAACTTAGCTTTTCTTATGCATTTTACTATCGGAGGTAGTTCAGATTCGAGATGGTTAGGATCACATATATGACAAATCTTGGCTGAAGCTTGACTCGAGCTTAGAGGCTCAAGCTTGAGTCAAGTGTAGACGCAATCATTTTATCATCCTAAGGTAGTCCGGATTTGAGACGGTTAGGACCACATAAATGACAAATCTTTGCTCATTAATGTCAATAAACAGAAAGGGAGATAGATTTTTGACAGTTACCTGTGGAGTTTAGTGAATTGGAAGTAGAGTAGCTGCAAAGATGCTCACTAACTTTAGGTTAGAGGCTTTTAATTAGATCCATTTGTGCCTTAAGAGATGTCTGACCACTTTGCAACTTACTCTCTTTTGCATCTCTCTGTATAGAAATATATTCTCTTAATCAATCATCATCATCATCAACATATTCCTTTGCTTTGACCATTTTACAAGTGGACCCGATTTTAATATTTTACGGTTCGTTCTTATGTTCTTGTGTAAAACTGTTATATGGCAAATCATAATCATGGTTCGTTGCTACTTGCTAGTGACAATTTTACTTGAGGATCGTGGAATACCCGATTGATGTGAATATTTAAATGTGAATTTGATAGAATGTGGTTTGGAGATTGTGGTTATTCGAGCTTATAGAGTGTTGGTTGTGTGGGTTTTTTAGATTGAGAGCACTTTATATATAAGTGAACCTCACCTTAATATTTCAGGTTCGTTCATTTGTAAGGCTGTTATATGGCGCAACATAGTTACAACTCGTTGCTATTGACAATATTACTTGAGAGCCTAGGAATAACGATTGATGTGAATATTATAGTGTGTTACATCTATACCCCTTACTAAAATGTGGGTAACATAGGTTACTATTCATAATGAATAGTAACTTTTTTTTTGTCTTCTAGCTAACAATAAAACAACAAGGCTATTTGATCGTCACAATGCAACATTCATCCGATCATCACAATACAACATTCATCTGATCATCACAATGCACACCTTCATTTCTTAATCTAGCAATAAAACAACAAGGCAATAACCAATTAACAAAATAAGCAACAACTCAAATCATGCAACGTCCAATAAAAAAAATGAATTTTGGTCATTTGCATTTACATGCACTACATATATTATTAATCGACTTCATATTTCTACACAAAATAAGCATAGTCATTTAAACCTTATTATATTATACGTACGACAAAAATCGAATATATTAAAGATTACCAAAATGTTTGTCACATTTCCCATTTATTATGCAAATAAGATATTATTTAACAATTTTATTATTAAGAAAGATATATCCGTTTTATGAAAGACTGAGAATATTTTGACCGTACAAAATTTACCCCTTTTAAATTGGTTTGTAAGTTTAATGTCATTAATGTGAATTGAGACTCTTTAATATTTGTCCAAAATATACTCCATCGTGATTAATAATTATCTATTACTTTTCGCAAAATACCATCTTGAGCCACTTAGCCAATTATGTTATTGCTATCAACTAAATTGCTACATACATCTGCTTTAGGCAAAAGTTCACTCATGGATACGCGTAAGTCAATAAGTCTCCCTTGACGAATATATCCGTCTTAAGTTAAGATGGGTCAAGTAATATCCACTTGTACGAATAAGATAAAAATGAAAAGGTTTAGAGAAGAACAAAAAGTTTGTCATATCTATGCAAATGGGTCATTATTTGAATTGGCTCGTCTTAAACTTAATACAAATACTTTCGTCTTAAATTAAATAAGAATTTGTGTGCCTAAATTGTGTAAGTTGTTATCTACTAAATTGCCACTTACATTGGTTTAGGCAAATGATAACTAATGGATAGGCGTAGATTATCTTTTTCTTTTCTTTTTTTCTTTTTTTGATGACGAGGGAATTGAATCCCCCGGGCCTAACCATTTTCGCGCTACCGCATGGACCGTGTAAGTCACCCCCTTCGGGGGACACAACGACCAAGTGATCATCACCTCTGTGATTCGAACTTTAGACCTCTCAACTTCTGCCTTTGGCAAGTTTCAAGGTTTAACCCAGAACCACTAGCTGTTATCAACTAAATTGTTTTTTTTTGCCAAAACCACACACCCAATTTCCTTCTCCATCTTCCTTCTCAAGCTACCATCTCCGTCCTTTCATGGCGATTACTTTCCCCAACTCAAATATATCATACCCCTCCATCTCCCTTTTCTAAATTTTCTTAACCTTAATCCTAACTACACCGTTAAATCCGCCAATAACAAATTCATCGGCGATCAGCTTACGTACCTCTGTAAAAACTTAGAAACACTTATTGTTTATTGGTGTTGGATGACCGGTATAATATGGCGGCTGGATTTTCGAATGATATTGGGTTTGTTTCACTACTTTTAGCCTGCGATTAAGATAATCAGTATATTTTTCGTAAGCCAAATTTTGAGACTCAAATGAGTTATAATTAAGAAAGAGGCTCTCCATTTTCATATCAATTGTGAAATGACATGGATTTGGTGATGCCATCAGGGTGTACGGTGAAATGCCTCAACAAATTTAATAATGTCATCAAGGTGTTAGATGAAATGCCTCAATGAGGGCTCTTCTTAAGAAGTTACCTGTCACAAATCAGTTGGGATACGTTGCATGATATTGGCTGAGAGTATAAAGCGTGAGTAATTGCTTAATCTCGACTTCCAGCCATTTTTAAGCTGCTTTCTGCTGGTTTTTAGCTTCAAACGTCTTCGCCTTATTCCTCAATAACAATCGTTTCTATAAAATAATTCATATACTTAGTTATGCGTGGATTTCAAGGGGAAAAAAGGAAAAAAAACAGAGGTCTTGCTGATAATAGACTGTATCACTGAAATTTTGGCGGCCCACTTAAGTATAGTATACCATGATTACATAGGATTTTACAAATCCTATGGGTTTTGCCTATAATAATGTAATTTTAGTGGGTCTTCCGGTTAATGACTTAGGCATGTTCTTTCTGACTTTTTAGAGCTGGACTGAACTGGACTGGACTGGACTGGACTGAATGAAGTTGAACTGAACTAAATCGAGCTGAACTGAACTGAACTAAATTTAATCTAGCTGAACTGAATGAAGCTTAACTTAAAAAAAGTGAATGAAGTTTAATTAAACAGAACTAAGTAAATAATAATAATAATAATAATAATAATAATAATAATAATAATAATAATAATAATAACAAAATAATAATAATAATAATAATAATAATAATAATAATAATAATAACAAAATAATAATTATAATAATAATACACGTTTATTTAGCAAAAAAAAATAATAGTTTTGTTTGATTAATAAAAGTTTGCGGTTTAAAAAAATAAAAAATAAAATAAGTTATTAATAATTTCATTCAGATGGATAAATTTGGTATACCAGTTATACAGCATCAAAGTACTCAAGAAAGAACAAATTCAAACATGAATGATAAAGAATGGAAGAAACTCATGGACAGAGTTCAAAAAAAATAGGGCGTGTTATTGGTGTCCATAATGACCACGATAATGAAAAACATCAAGATGATATGAAAGTCAATAATGAAGGAACATAGATGATGTCTTTCGTGTTAATGATATCTATATTTTCAAGATTATGATTTTCGATTGTGTTAACAAATATTACTACTTGAATGTTATCAAATTTTTTCTCACAAGTTCCCGGTTTATAATAATAATAATAATAATAATAATAATAATAATAATAATAATAATAATAACAACAACAACAACAACAATAACAATAATAATAATAGAATAATAATAATAATAATTAATAATTAATAATTAAATATATATATATATATATATATATATATATATATATATATATATATATATATATATATATATATATATATATATATATATATATATATACAATAATAATAATAAACACAACAACATAATAATATATATTTAATAATTATTAATAATAAAATAGAAAAATCAATAAATATAAAATAATAATAATCATAACAACAACAACAACAATAGTTATAATAATAATTTCTTGTATCCCGGGTGGCCACTAATTTTTTGTAAACTTTAATTTTATCTCAATGAAAGTCCCGCATAATAATAATAATAATAATAATAATAATAATAATAATAATAATAATAATAATAATAATAATAATAATGTGAGCTGAACTTAATAAAGTTGAGTTAAGCTGAACTGAACTGAATTGAATTATTTGAATTGAACTAAACTGAATTGAACTGAATGGAGCTGAGCTGAACTAAAACGAGCTGAAAATAATGCCTTATATGTGATATCTTTGTTCAGCATTAAGATCAGTTGCGGCAAAAGCAATAACTTTAGACTTTAATGACTAATCACATCAGCTGACCAAGTATGGTTACATCTTACAATTAAAGGAGGTAATTAGTTGATTTGAGTTAACATGTAAAGTTCTACATTGGTATGGACGGACTTGCTTTGTTAAAACACCACCTTCAATTTCTGCCTCAACCAATACACGAATAAGGCCTTAATAGCAGTCCGTCTACTATTCACGTCTGTTGCCGCATATTGTGGCTCGCTTGCAAATATATGTCATAAATTTAGCTAATTTGTAAAGAGTTATTAGGTAACGCCTTCAAATATTACATACGAGCTAATTTCTAACCCTATGAAAAATTTCAACAGAGCCAAAGTATTACTATATACGTAGTACTTTCTTAGCCCTTCTTCTATTTTCCATTAATGGTAAAACTTATGCCTCTTTAATGTTATAGATAACGTTCGTAATTATCAGCGGTGAGATAGTCAAGTAGAGTCAATAGACAACAATACGAAATACATAAACCGATACTAATTTCAATAGACGAGTGACACTAATTTGGGGTACGGTGCGCGAAGCGCGCCGTACAACAACTAGTACAATATAAATGTCTGAATCTGATAGAATATGGTTGACAAATGTGATCACTCGGGTTTATGTTATGTATAACGAGTTAATGACTCTACCCCTCGATGTCTAGGCAATATAATCCACATTTCCAGATTATATGTACGTTTTTTTTCAATTAGGATTCTCTTAATTTCCTCAGTCAAACCCATTACTAAAACTTAGGAGAGACGGTCTTTCAATAAATTATTGAGAGATCATTCTTTTATACCTATTTATTTGTATTTCGTGACTCTTTTGTCATTGATCGTACCATAGTAATTTCGTACTTATTTATATAATAAATGTACACATTTTATCTTTAATAATGATTTGTACCTATTATATTAGCTTTAATACCACTTTTTCTTAAATTTGTACAATAATCTTTCAATAAGCTTATTAAGAAGCAGTCTCTCAGAAGACCTACCACAAACCCATTTAGTAATAATTTTCTTTATACTTTATTATTCTTTTAATTCCATACATAAATGTAGAACCGTTCGATATCAACAAAATACAATCTAAAATTCTGATTTTAGGAAATGAAGAGGATCACAGCTCGTTTTTTTCCAAACATGGCTACAACAGTTGGGAGTTGATGAGTTGATGAGTTGATGAGTAGTAATCCAAGTTAATGAATGATAATGATTAATAGGAAAATGATGAGTGTTTTGTGGTGTTGTATCATTGTATGTACAGGAAGTGAGCACATTGTTTTCTGATGTGTATTCAAATATAACTTGATTGTCTCAGAGAAAGAGACTGGACCAAACCAACTGGGTCAACCTCACTCCATTTATTAGGTGGTCCATTTTTTTGTAGTAATTAGTATCATCATCATGTACTCATGTACTCACCCCTTGTTTTCCATCCATGACCAAACTTTATTAGAATCGAGTAGGTGGTCTCTCTTAAGACGATTATTTCTATCTGAAGCTTTATACGGGTTATTTGTGTACTTTAATAAGTTTCTTGTGCGACGGATATATCTGTTACGAGGTTATGACAGGTCGGACAACTTCCAGTTGTGTAGAAAAGACAATTTTAGAAAATCACAAATTATTTGTCTTTTTCTACTCACATGGATAATATTTGACCCGTCACAAGCTTGTGACGGATATGTCCGTCGCAAATGAGCATTTGTGTATTTGTATACAATCATTTTCACAAATTTTCATTTGAAATCGAGCATTATCCGTCGCAAATTGAAGTCAAATAATGTTTCGTTCTCTCACAATATGCAAGTGATACTGTCCATGAGTGCTTCATTTTCCTTTCATTTGCCCTCCCATTTTCTTTATTGTGAGATGAACATTATCTCTTTTCAGCTGTGACGGATAGTGTCCATCACAAGCATAACGCTCTAAATCATTTTATGATTAGAAGTGAATCACGACCATTCAAAAATGGTCATTTTTAACTAAAAAAGTGACAAGTATTTGCGTTAATAAATTTGCATTTTTTTTTATTGGGTATAATTTTAAGTATTAAAATTAATTATATTTCGACTATTATTTTAAATATAATATTTATAAATAATTAATTATATTGTAGTAATTTTTTATTTATCCTAAATTCAACTGTCGACTCATTTGGGGTAGGTTGTGAGTTGTGACTAGGGATGATAATGGATCCTGGATCCGGTCCAGATCCGTAAGACCCGACCCTAATGGACCGGATCTGGATCCTATTTTTCCAGACCCGCTGGAACCGGGTCGGATCTGGATCCACTAATTTTAAAATGGATCTGGATCTGGATCCTCCTACGCAGACCCTGAAGGATCCAGATCCGTCCGTGAACCCGTTTTTATAGTAAAAACATGAAATTTTACGTCTTAATTATTTTGTTTCTTGATTTGTGTTTGGATTATTTGGTCATAATAATTACTACTTGTAATATTTGGTTGAATATAATTGTCACGTTACTAGCTACTTTTCCATTTCATTGTATTTTGGAAAATGGATATCAATAGCGTTAGGGGTTATGAGTTTTTTTATAATGTGGGGCTAAAAACTTGGACCCGTAACGGACCCGAATCCGACCCGGATCCGTTGGATCTGGATCTGGATCTCACATATTTGGACCCGTTGGATTTGGATCGGATTTGGATCCAAGGTATACAATGCGGATCTGGATCTGGATCCTACTGGACTCGGTCCAGATCCGGCCCGTTGCCATCCCTAGTTGTGACCCTAATTTAATGGGTCGTTTTGGATTCAGGATAAACGGGTCAAGCGTCGGGGAGTCTTAACCATAAAAGGTCTTTATCTTCCTTTTCAATAGTTTTTTTTTTTTGTAAAGCTAAGACAAAATTATGTTTTGCCACCTATTATGTTCAACTTCACAAATACACCATAATAACTAAATTTCATGTTTATTCCCACCACTTCACTTATTTAACATTTTTATAACGTCTTTTTGTAATTATCAACTCAATTTTATTTTAACAACTTTTAATTATTTTTCGTGACCAAGTTGAACATAATTATGTATCAACAAGGTGCACTCTTTAATATTACTGTATTTAGCAGCCATATTATGTGATGAGGATATGCATATCAAACTTTTTAGTTGCTTATCTAGATAAGTAGTGTTGCCTTTCAACTTTTTTTAAGTCTAATAACTACACAATGTCTCACATCTCAAAAAGATTTTAGGATTAAACGCAAAATTTTTATTAGCTAATATTTTAATCTAGACGTATTTTATATGTAATATATATTCAAAGCAATACCTATATACCCTCTATTCAGGGGATCTCAATAAAATTTATACCATATTACTATTACACGCTAATTTATGATTTAAGTAACACGATAATTTATTTAACTATTGTATAAGAACATCTTACCGTATGAGACGACTTTTGTATATAAAAAAACACAACCTAGTTTATTTATTATTTTGTGTTATGACTTTATGATGAATGGAGTAACCATTATGGGTGGTTGAAAATGATGGTTTACAATTTACATATGGTTGATCACTTAAGCCTGAGTTAATTAATGATACATACAAAGTTATTGTCAGTTGTCACTTAAATGTAAACAAATGAAAAGAGACACAAACAGTCAAACAGTGTGCTGCTGATTAACTCATTAAGTGAATACAGCTTATTTGCACTTTGTTTAATTATCCTTCTTTTGCACTACTTTTCCCTTTTTATCTTCTAAAAATATTGCTTTTGTTAGTTTATTTTTACTTGTAAGATAAGAAAAAAAATGCAAAATACTCTCTCTATTTCGGTTATTTGCTGTTCAGTATATTTTATTTTGAGGTGTTTCACTCAGTTATTGTTCATTCTATTTTAAGAATGCACGTGATGATCATTTTGATTATTTACACCCAATTTGCTCCGTTTGTCATTTAATAGTTGTATCTTTTTCTTTTTTATGATATTTGTGTCAAGGTTAGAGAATAATAATTAATCCAAACGGAGCGATCCAAAGCAGAAATGTGGTAATTTAGCTGTTATACAACAAAGTTTAGTGGTGATATAAAGAACATGCACAACATCACTTGATAATAACATTGCTAAGATCAGTTTACATCATACTTTATATGCTTAAACAAGTTTGACCAATAATGCACATCCAAGTATGCATGCATGGATTCCAACTTTTGTTGTTACTTCCATAACACTTGCAAAAATAACCTTAATAGTGACGGAGTTAGGATTAACCTTAAGGTGTAAAAATTTCGCGAATAAACGAGTAACATCATAATTCACGAGGTAAAATGGTTGGTATATTTGAGAATTAGAGTTAGGCTAAGTTTGGCAGTGTATTTTAGGTATTTTTTGATTTGCCTCAAGTAGTTTTTTTGTCAAAAGAATCAGGTAGCTTATTTTTAGCAATGTTTTTTTTTTGTTAAACTGTAAAAAATATATTAAGAAGCAAAATCAGGAAGGTAAACCTTCCTTACACAGTATCCCTACATCATCAGTTTATCAAGCCATACCTTATCCCTACTAGGGATTTGGTCTTTACATCTATCAGCTATTCTAATACGCATCTCATCCTGGATAGTTTTAAACAAAATATAGGGCCTTAGCACTCTATATTCCACCCGCGCCTTGTTCCGCTGCATCCAAATATGATAGATTCCTGCATTAATAATGCCATTTATCACTCCCCTTTTCAATTTGGATCCTCTCCTGCGTTGCCTCCATTCTGCTACCTGTGTGTTAGGGATAGACATCCCTATCCAATCTGCAATATACTCCAGTACCAACGTACTGTAGTTACACTTGAAGAACAAATGTGAGCTATGTTCTGCCTCTGTCCCACATATACAGCAATCTGCATTCTGTGCAATACCATACCTGACCAACTTATCTTTCGTACGTAACGCTTCATGATGGTACATCCAATTTACAAAGCTATGTTTGCTAACAGTCCAACCATTCCATACCATAGCTGGCCATTGAAGCTCAACAGTGGTAGGTCTCATGTGATCATATGCGTTCTTAATGGAGTACTTTTGTAGATTGTCGAAGTAACTGATTGTTAACAGGTCCTTGATCTTGCTAATTTTTTTCCATGTCCAGGCCACGTCTGATGGAGGTTCATAAGTCTGCCATTGCTGTCCTTTGAGGTATGTATGATTGACCCATTACACCCATAGTTTATCTGGCTTTGAATGAATCCACCATGCCAGCTTTCCCACCGCTGCTTTGTTCCAAATCAAGTCATTTTTGAGGCCTAAACCTCCTTCTTTAAGTGGTCTACATGCTTTCTCCCATGCCGCCTTCTTGTAGTCTATCCCTCCATCCCAAAGAAAGTTTCTACACATTGCCTCCAAGGTATGAATAACTTATTTGGTCAAATAAGTTACCTGAAATTTATGCTGTTTTATTTTAAATTTCAGGTAGTTGATTTTAGGTTATATTTTTTTTTTACCCTTCAATCTATAATATAGTAAATAATTATTATATCCTTTTATGTCATTTTACCAAAATAAGCTACCTTTTCAGTTAGTTTGTCAAACAGTATTTTTACATAATTAATCAGCTTATCAACTCCTAATTTTCAGCTACCCAATTTTCAGCTACCCTATTATAATATCAGCTACCTTTTCAATTTTTAGGGACATATTCAAGTTTCAGGTATCTTTTCAACTCGTTTTATCAAAGAGAGCCTTAGCTTAGTCTTCATAGATGTAAATAAACGCTTCAATAGTTTTGATGTTTGAACATTTAATTTGGAAATATATAAGAAACATACCATGTATATAAAATGAATTATAGGACATATTTCATTCAATCATTCATATGATGCACTTAACCTCAAGATATACATACATACTCTATATATATATACATACAAAAATACAAAGGCAAATACTAACTTGATAGATACAAAAATACAAAGGCAAATACTAACTTGAGACAACCGTTGCACTACTATCATTTGTTCAGCTTTAATTAAAATTCTTATCACAAAGAACGGAAAAAGGTAAACAAATGAATGATACAGACATGGTACTAATCTAGAGAAAATTATGAACATTTTGCATGGGAGGAAGTGAATCCAAGCTTTGAGAGACTACTACTTGTTGTAAACATTTGAATGCTTTGTTGTAATGAAGAAATCCCATAAACCAGAACTCAAACTCGTCTGTCGTCACTACTTGTACATACTTCTGTGTCGGCTTCTTCGTGTTCTCGCTTCTAATCACCCCCTTCAGTTTCGTTAATGGGATCACTATCTGCAATAATATTCGACATTTTCATGTTAATTTTAGAAATATAGGCCGGTTGACAGTCGATATTCTTGACTATAAAGAACAGTAATGAGAAATTTACCTTGTAATGGAACTGGAGTAGTTCTCCTGTAGGAGAAACGACTTTAGCAATGGCGCGATCACTGCAGAATGCAAGCTTAAGAGTCGAGATAAAAAGACGGCCTGGTATCGGACCTGCTGTGGTCGACAAACAACATCGAGATGCCCTTAACAACTTTTCTTCTTCTCTTACGCTAAAGACTCGTCTGAACACTTTGTCGACTGTCGCTCCTATGCTCAGACTTCTTACTGTCATATTCAAAGAAATATACATACTTATCAGTTATCAGTTAAAATCATACGAGTACAGAGCATATATCGCGACTAAAACAGATACATAATGAACTCCATGAAGCTAAGGACTCAAACAAATATGTGTGTATGATAAGGGAAATAAATATGTGTGTATGATAAGGGAAGTGGGAAGAAGAGAATGAATGTGATATTTCGTAATTTGCTGGTAGGAGCAAGGAGAACGGAGACGATGAATGAAGATTGTCGAGCACTATACTATGGTGAGAAATTCTTAGGTACACCCGGTGTACCACGTCATCGTACACCTTACCCAATGAGAATACTAGAATTGAATAAATTATCTATTAATAATAGAACGTAATCTTTTTAAAATAAAAACAAAGGTATCTCATTGGCTAGGGTGTACGATATTCTTGTACACCCGGTGGACCTTAGAATTTTTGATACTATGGTAGGCAACTTGACGACTAGTTCAATTTAAAAACAAAAAATTAGAAATGATGACGTGGACCCATTTTGTTAAATAGTTTACGTCTTAACCCCATTTAAGCAAAAACTTCAAAGTATAACTTATAAGAAAACAGAACATACCAAGCTTGTTCATTGTGCTAAGTACTGATTCCGCTCTTTTATGCTTTATAGTTAAACTCCGATCCACATTATTATTGCCTGAAGGTACAGGCAACCGTGTCATCGGTTGCAAATTACTTCCCTCATCGTATTTGAATCTTGATAACCCGTTTCTTAAGGGATCGTCTCCTGCTATACTGGTCATATTCATTGACGTAAATGCTTCTATAACATTCATGTTTTTCCGCTTTCTACAAAGTGTTTGCTAAGTACAATAAAATAGCCCAAAAAATGCGAGTATATGTTCGGTTTTTGGTGGTGTACTGATGAAGTATGTTAAGGTGGGTATATATACTATATATAGGCAAGCAGGGAGGTTGAAGATATTCCAACCTTTTAGATGCACTAAGTCAGTCAAGCACAGATCAGCTGAGTCATTCAATGGGTCAGCAAAAGCAAATAAACATTTCTTACTCAAGAAGTTGATCCCATGCTGGATTTCTTTCTAAAAGTGATTTCGGAAATAATAAATTGTAGACGGTTTCTCTAACATGTGGCCTAGTGGACATATTTTAAGTCGTTAATTGACTGTATAAAGAAACATCTGAAAGAATATACTCGTATCATGAGTAATTCAAGTGTCGTGTCAACGTGTAGTTTATTATTAATCTGTACCTTATGGCCACGCGTTAGAAAAACTGTTTGTCGAATATTATGCAACTGTTTCCCTTTAACGACCGAGTTTTGTCAGTGGTTGTTACTTGTTTGCATAAATATAGTATTACTGTGTATGAAAGCAGAAAGATTCATGCTTTTTTGAGTCGGCAGTGTAACTTTCTGATGCTTTTTTTACACTGAAATTAGTAAAATACTCTGGTGACTTTTACTCCACTGATTGACCTTATCTGGTAATGGTTAAAGAAAGATCTTACAGATATTTATATAACCGGCGTTACTTGTTTTTGCCTGCAAGTATCGGACATGGATTCGTGTCAGAGTGTTGTTTTACGTTTTTAACGTATGTAATGCATCAAAGTATCGTGTTGCATCCGACAAATGACATGCCAGTTATATACGAGTGGGAGTAACATTGTTATTATTAACTAAGTAGTGTTAGTCCAATGGTAATTGGGTTAAACCTTGAAACTTGCAGAAATGCAGGGGTTGAGAGTTATTAGGTTCGACTACCAGATGGGGTGATGACCGCTTGGCCACTGCAGCCCCCAAAGGGTGGCTTACTGGTTTGTATGTTAACTGTTTGTACCAAAGTTTCAGTTTTATCTTGAAGGTTTTCCTGAGGTCATACCAGAGGAACTGAACTGTAACAAAGAGTAAATATATCGTGTCTAATGATTTGATTATATCTGAACAAGTCGGCCTCAGCAGTAAACAATGGTTAACTTTACGGAATATATTTGTTTCCGTGTCTAACGATTTGATTATATCTGATACAGTAATGTAGTCATGTAGACATGTAAAGTATGTAGTATGACTGTGTGAAGGCATCTTTAGCAAATAAGGTAGTTGTAGGTCCTGCAACTTTGGAACAAATCTATTTCTTCGTGCTCATTACTCCGTATCTTCTAACTGTTCAGTGTCGACATATTACTTTGTTGCGTACTTGGATAACTGTTTCAATTCAGACATTCGACTAGCAGGAATGCAGGACCCATACGCTGGTTTGGGACACGGTAATTGTTCAAATGACGAAAGATACTGCAATGAAATCTGTATGGCCTTCAACTGTTCTGTTTTACATGGATTCTGTAATGCACTAATGCCAGAAAATCGGAACAGCAGAAGCCGTTCATTAAGCCATTTTGCCGGAATCAATCACTGATGTATTCAACTTAGTACAGGATCCTGAACTTAGTCACTTATGCATTGATCATTTAATCATCATTTCAATAAGTTCCACAGAATCCAAGGATTTAAGGTATTAGCTTCTAACTCGAGTCGCTTTCAGGTACCCTGTGCATTTCGACATTTTGTACTACCCTTTAAATACTCCATGCTGAGATTGAATTGCGGAATATACATTTTACAGGACTAACCGTGACTTTTGGTCACACTGGCTCTGATACCATGATAGATGAACCATCTCAACCAAAACCTTAAGGTGATGGTTGAGGCCCAACTATTATTAATGTTGGACCCCAAAATTAATATTTTGACTCCTCGACACGTGTCATCGTATGGGTGGAGGAATTAAAGTAAGTCAAAGTCAATAATAAAATGAGAGCATAGAAGAAGGAATCAAGAAACACAAAAGAGGGATGGAGTCACGTGAAGAGTATAGCAAGTGGGTATGGGTAGCTTGTTGAGGAAGACCCAAGCATGACCCAAAAGAGATATAAGACAAAGATGCTCAGGAAAAAGGGAAGGAGGAAAGAAAGCTGAAAAAGGGAAAAAGCTGGAAAGAAGCCTGCAGACCCTGCACCCAGAATCTGACCGTTGGATAATGCTTTGATCCAACGGTCACGAATAGAAGAGGAGAGCTTAAATAGAAAGAGAAGCAGCATGAAGAGGGCATTCAAGATCACTCCACACAACATAAAAATAACACTTCTCTCACTAGAAATCCATAGAAATACTTGTAATATTACTCGACTTTCTGGTCGAATTTTCTAGTGGAATTGGTGGAACTCGGTTTCCCCCGCGGTTTTTCCCAAACGGGTTTTCCGCGTCAACAACCCTCCTTGTGTCTTTCCTCCTCCTACTTCTTCTAATCTTCATAATTCCTTTTACTTTTATAAATTCTAACACAAATACCATTTATTTCACCTAAAGATCACTATAACCCGACTTTAACAACTTTTGGTAATTCTCGACCCGTTTAGGTAATTTTTGACCAAAACATTTTGGCGCCCACCGTGGGGCTATAGTGATCGTCTTCCCCGAAACTGGTCAAGCAAAGAAGCCGCCGTCATGTCAGGGACCAGCCCAAAGGCCGCCAACCCCCTGACATTAAGTACTTTAGCTGCTGGTAGAGTCGCTGTCATGTCTGGAACCAGCTCGAAAACCACCAGCTCTCTGGACCCAGCCGCTGGCAGAGAAATCAGCGCGAAAACCACCAGCTCTCTGGACCCAGCCGCTGGCAGAGAAATCAGCGCGAAAACCACCAGCTCTCTGGACCCAGCCGCTGGCAGAGAAATCAGCGCGAAAACCACCAGCTCTCTGGATCCAGCCGCTGGCAGAGGAATCAGCACGAAGATCACCAGCTCTCTGGATCTAGCTGCTGGTGGAGGAACCACCTCCAAAACCACCAACTCTCTGGGTCTAGCTGCTTGTAGAGGAACCAGCTCGAAGCCAACTAGCTCCCAAGCACTGTCCCCCTCGAGTCAGCCAGCTCCAACACTCGAGATGTGGCGGATAATGATGGAAGAAATGAACACACTCCGCCAATCAGTGGATGACCTCAGAAAGGACACCCAGAAGCTGAGGGAAGAAGCTGCATCCAGAAGTCAGGCGGATCCAGCCTATGTCTTAGCAGATGCAGGAACCAGACCCCCAAGAAGAGCATTTCCAGCAGAACTAGTCACTTGCCTGGATCTAGCAGGAATCGCTCCGCCAGAAGTAACAGCACCCAGTGGGCTGGGTCTCCTCTCCTACGAGTCACCTTCACGCCAAACACTGGCTCTAGGTAATGAGCTCATGAGAATGCGTTCAAGTACTAACTTCTATAACTATGCAGGACCCTCGCATCAGCAGACACCCAAATGGCTAGCAGGATCCTCAATGAGGCCGCAGTTTACTGGAGGAGAAGGGATACCAGGATGCAGCATCCAGCAAACCCCATCCATAGTCCACACGACCCCAGTCGCCAGCCTCCAGGCCGCTCAAGTTTCTAGAACACATGGGTATGAAACTCAATCTCCTCATCCCATTACAACTAACATTTCTGCAGGACCCAACATGTGGGAGCAGCAGTACAAAGAATTGTGGGACCTGGTCTACCAAATACCGGGTGTACCTCGGCCCCTGGAAAAGGCTGCACAAGAGTGCTACGCGGATTCTCCCTTCACCAGCAACATTGTTTCCGTCAGCATGCCAAAGGGATTCAAGCCACCAACGATGGTGCCCTACGATGGCACAACTGACCCCATTAACCACATCAACCAATACAAGCAAAAGATGATGGTGGTAGCAACATCAGGACCCCTAAAAGAAGCATGCATGTGCAAGGGATTTGGATCGACCCTCTCAGGACCAGCGTTGCAATGGCTTATTAGTCTACCAAACGGGAGCATCTCCAACTTTGCCGAATTGGTGAACGCCTTCAACCAGCAGTTCGCCAGCAGCAGGGAACCAGAAAAGCAGACCAGCGACCTATACCGCATTATCCAGGGTCCAGAAGAGTCCACCAGAGATTACTTGGCTAGATTCAATGCAGAAATGGTGTCGATACCCAGATGTGATGTAACTACCGCCATCCACGCCTTCCGCTGGGGGCTACCCGAGGGCTCAGAGTTGTACGAGGACCTGACCAAGTGGACCTGCACGAATTTCGCCCAGGTGCAGCAGAAGGCTCTGGATGTCGTACGTCTGGAAGAAGATGCTGGATCCAGAAGGTTCGACCATACCGCTGAATCTGTATCCAGGAAGGCTCCAACAGAATAGAATGAAAGGCCTGGGCCATACAGCAGGACAATCAACAAAGTCTCAGGAGGAAAATCCTAGAGGAACCCCTCCACCTCTACCTATCTGTAACCAAGGCAGATGTAAGTTCTGGTACCAGGACGTGAAGGTTCTCAGCATCCAGCACTATGTCAGTAAGTGCTTATTTACAGTCTCTTATAATTTAAGACCTTATTTTGAGTCTCACATAATCTCAGCTTTAGTAAGCTACCCCCTAAAAGACAATATTAGGGAAAACATGAATTATCTGTAAGAATGGCTAAGTGGTTTGTACACCTAAATGGTTGTGACTTAAAAATTTTAAATGAGGCACTGCAATAAAATCACAAGCTCTTGCAGATTTTGTTTCTAACTTTAGTCCAGGACTCCAGAAAGAGGCTGAAATAAGCATCTTACCTCCAGAAATGGGGGCTAGTGTTGTGGAACATTAATCCTCGACAGCGCGATCGACCAAGAGGGCCCAGACCCTGAAACACCCTCCACCTAAAGAAATACTTCTTTTAAAAAGGTGGAACACGCTGGACACTCAGCTGTCAAACACATTTCCCCCAGGTTCCAGGCAACCAGAAGGGGTGAAATCTGTATAAAACAAAAATAGCGTGCGAATGTAGCAAGGTACGAGCAACCGGGACACCGTCGCCCGCGATACTGAGCACCCACGCAAGCCTGGCATCCTCCGACTGAGATGGGTATACCCTGAAGCCAGCACCCACACTTGGCCATACTCAAACAAAAACATGCATGCATATAAACAGAGGCAAACCGCCTACAACGGCTGAGCCTAAAAATCACACAGAGGCAAACCGCCTACAACGGCTGAGCCTAAAAATCAAGCAGAAGCAAACGCCTACAACGGCTAAGCCTAAAAATGAAAAAAGCATTAAAACGAAAAATGCGAAAAACATCAACGCAACCCCTGACACTCAGGGTCTAGAGTAATCCAGGAACTTCCTACTGGCGCCACACAGGGCCCAGGAAAACTGCACTGAAAACATAATGCGACCCCCAGAATCAAATTCTGGCCGAAAAATAAGCTACTCCAGCACCACGTGCTACACAAGAAGTCCATCCACCGTCGTCGTCATTCTGGACATCTGGAGCAGGAATCTCTTAGACCAGGGAAACAACACCAGATAAGATCTCGAAGAGCGCATCCTGCATCCTCCACGAAGCATCCACCTCGGCAACCAGAGCACCCTTTGCCTCTTTCAGTTCCTTCAGTTCCGCAGTCAGAGTGTCCTTCGCCTCCAGCATAGCCACCTGTTGGAGCAGAGTGCTTGTTCAGCACGAATCTTGGGTCCAGGAAGCAGTCTGCCCCCAGGAGTAGCCTGAAACCTTCTGGCGACCAATTCGCTTCCTCTGGGCCCATAAATAGGGCGAATTCTTACACAAGCGCACTTATGCAAGAATTGGGGGCTAATGTTGGACCCCAAAATTAATATTTTGACTCCTCGACACGTGTCATCGTATGGGTGGAGGAATTAAAGTAAGTCAAAGTCAATAATAAAATGAGAGCATAGAAGAAGGAATCAAGAAACACAAAAGAGGGATGGAGTCACGTGAAGAGTATAGCAAGTGGGTATGGGTAGCTTGTTGAGGAAGACCCAAGCATGACCCAAAAGAGATATAAGACAAAGATGCTCAGGAAAAAGGGAAGGAGGAAAGAAAGCTGAAAAAGGGAAAAAGCTGGAAAGAAGCCTGCAGACCCTGCACCCAGAATCTGACCGTTGGATAATGCTTTGATCCAACGGTCACGAATAGAAGAGGAGAGCTTAAATAGAAAGAGAAGCAGCATGAAGAGGGCATTCAAGATCACTCCACACAACATAAAAATAACACTTCTCTCACTAGAAATCCATAGAAATACTTGTAATATTACTCGACTTTCTGGTCGAATTTTCTAGTGGAATTGGTAGAACTCGGTTTCCCCCGCGGTTTTTCCCAAACGGGTTTTCCGCGTCAACAACCCTCCTTGTGTCTTTCCTCCTCCTACTTCTTCTAATCTTCATAATTCCTTTTACTTTTATAAATTCTAACACAAATACCATTTATTTCACCTAAAGATCACTATAACCCGACTTTAACAACTTTTGGTAATTCTCGACCCGTTTAGGTAATTTTTGACCAAAACAATTAATATTCCTAAACACCTTGTCGATTCCTCCTACCTGCAATATCTTCGCTCCTAACCCGAGTTTTCCCTTCACTGTATCATTCATCAGTATATGTTATTAACACCAACACAAAGGAAAAACCATTTTATACAGAATGCAGGTTTCATACCAAGCTTATTCACTGTGCTGAGTACTGACTCGACTTTTCGATGCTTTAATGTCAAAGATCCGTTTATATGAGATGATGGTGTAGGTAACAGTTTCAAACTTGCATTACGTTCTCTTGAAAACCCGTTTCTAAGTACATGATCTCCAACCATACTCTTCACACTCCTTGGTTTAAATGCCTCCGAAACATTCATTTTCGCGGTTGGTTGCGATTCGTTAATTGAGTTCTTGCCTAAGGAACAGTTCTTGATTATGGTAGATTATACTAGTAGTGAGAATGAAGTGTGTAAAAGAGAGATTTATATATATAAAAGAAGCAGAAAGTTGCAGTACTATACATGGTGAAACTTTAAGTCTTTTAAGTGCATGTAGGGTTAGTTAAAGTTGATAACAAATACTCGTAATAGAATAAGACGGTTTTATAGTGGGAGACGGTTTTTTATTGGTTAAACAACACTATAAGACGGTATTATAGAATAATTAGTGTAATTTGATTTGCTTTTCTAATTTATTATAGTACCGTCATTTGTTATATAATTTATTATTACAGTTCTTGATAATGATTAGTCTTATAGCTACTCTCTAATTTATTACTATATAACTTGTGTAGCGAGTCTAATGACTTAATGATGAATGAGCAAGCATTATGTATGGTTGAAAATGATGCATAACATATGGTTGATCACTTGCTCCTGAGTTAATTAAGTGAATACAGCTTATTTGCACTTTGTTTATCCATAAACTTCTTTTGCAGTACTTTTTTTCACTTTTTATCTTCAAAATTGCTTTTATTAGTTTAATTTTACTTAAATGATAAGAAAAATACAAGTAAAAGAAAGAGAAGAAATGTGGTAATTTAGCTGTTATACAACAACTTTTAGTGGTGATATAAAGAACATGCACAACATCACTTGTTGATAATAACATTGCTAAGGTCAATTGACATCATACTTTATATGCTTAAACAAGTTTGACCAATAATGCACATCCAAGTGCATGCATGAATTCCAATTATTAGTGTCTTTTATTCATTAGGATTTTGGTGTGGTCAAGTCGGGTCATATGAGCACAACATAATTTTTAAGGGTTGAGTCGGATTCGGGACGAGTTATTTTGGTTTGAATGATGTATTAGTTGGACGGGGTTTTGGGTCGGGTCTAATAATATTATTGCATTAGGACATCAACTTTTGACCATTAAATATGTTTTTCCACTATTGTTGGGTTTAATTACTTCATAATTAAGTCAAAGACATTAAACTAGACACTAAATCGCTTTCAGTTTGATCATTATTAAGCTTTCTAATTGTCGGCTCATTAATTTAATCGGGTCGAAACTGGTTCGGGTCACTGATTTTCGAGTCGTGTCAAGTTACAAGTCGCAAAATTGTCGAGTTTGCTTGGATTCAGTCGGTCACTCGCGCCCCCGTCAGACTTAGGCCCTGTTCTTTCTGGCTTAATCAATTTTAGCTCTTTTCATTTTTGTTTGGCCGTATTCCATTAAATTTTGTTTACGTTCAATCAATTATGTTGAGTTAATCTCTTCACAAAATTAACTTTTAATTCAACTAAATTCACTTTAACTCAGTTCCACTCAATTTAGTTCAATTCAGCTCATTTTAGTAAAAAAGAACATAATCTTGCACCTCTATTTACAACAACATTTTGTTATGTTGTTACTTTTATAACACTTGTTAATAACACCCTTAAGCAATGACAACAGAGGCATGATTTACAATTTAAGACGGAAATTTTAACGCAAATATATTTGAAAGACAGTTCAAAATTTTAACTAAATTCTGAAGTTTTCGTTATTCAACAAGGGAGAGCACTCTTGCTATCCCCCCTCACCCCACCGTTGCATGACAATTGAGACAGTAGGGTAGTATATAATGTTGTTGTCGTAAAATGTAGATGCTTCAATAACGGGCGTAAAGCTCCGTTCTTTTTTTCTTAATTTCAGCTCGTTTTATGTCTGCTTACTGATATTCAGTACAATTCAATTTAGTTTCATTCAGTTCAATTCAAGTAATTAATCTCTTCACAAATTAACTCGTACTTTAACTCTTTTTAATTTAGCTAGGTTCTATTCAATTAAGTTCACTTTAACTCAGTTTCATTAAGTTTTATTCAGCTCATTTAAAATTCTTATAACAAAAAAACAAGGCCTAAAAGTTGTTTGGTGTATAGTAGAGTAAGGGTTGATTTTCATAGAGGTAAATGCTTCAAATCATCTGTAGGGATTTTTGTTATGAAGCACCCACAGAATAATTAAGTTAATAAGAATCGAAAAACAACAAGGACATAATATTTATGAAGTTCACCAAACTTAACTACGTCCTCACTATAGTCGCACTAGGAATTTTATTGATCACTCAAATAAATATATAACAAAGATCAGGATATGAGGATACAAATTACATAATTTTCTCGTTCTTTTATAGCTAAATATCAAGCTATAACTTCGATGTAACTTAACTATATTTATAACCTTGATCAATGTAAAAGTAAGTTTTAGTGAGTTAGAAACTCTTTCTCATTATTTCTCAGTTGGAAACATCAATCTCCATAATGGAGGGACCTTATTCTAACATCATCCTATTATGTTTGGACATTTGGAACACAAAAATTTCAAGAGAGTCGGTCTCTCAATAACATTACTGAGAGACCTCTCACATGATGGGGTGAGGGACCTACCGAAATTTTTATTTTCCTATTAAATCTCCCACTAAATTAGTGAGAGATGGTCTCTCACGAAACCTAGTGCATTTGGAAAGATATAAGAAACATACCAAGTATATAAAAATGAATTATATGATATATTTCATTAAAATGATTCGATTAACCTCAAGATTTACATAACTCTATATATATTATATATATACACATACATAAATACAAAGGCAAGTACTACTAATTTGAGACAATAACCGTTGTACTACTAAAGGCATACTTTTCTGTCCGATCATTTGTCCAACTTTGATTAAAATTCTTATAATGTACAAAAGTAAACAAATGAACGAGACGGACAAAGTACTAATCTAGAGAAAAGTATGAACATTTTGTATGGGAGGAAGTGAATCCAAGGTTTGAGAGACTACTACTTGCTGTAAACATTTGAATGCTTTGTTGTAATGAAGAAATCCCATAAACCAGAACTCAAACTCGTCTGTCGTCACTACTTGTACATACTTCTGTGTCGGCTTCTTCGTGTTCTCGCTTCTAATCACCCCCTTCAGTTTCGTTAATGGGATCACTATCTGCAATAATATTCGACATTTTCATGTTAATTTTAGAAATATAGGCCGGTTGACAGTCGATATTCTTGACTATAAAGAACAGTAATGAGAAATTTACCTTGTAATGGAACTGGAGTAGTTCTCCTGTAGGAGAAACGACTTTAGCAATGGCGCGATCACTGCAGAATGCAAGCTTAAGAGTGGAGATGAAGAGACGGCCTGGTATAGGACCGGCCGTGGTTGATAAACAACATCGAGAAGCCCTTAACAACTCCTCTTCTTCTCTTACATTAAACATTCGTCTGAAAACTTTGTCGTTGTCGATCTTAGCTCCTATGCTCAGCTTTCTTACTGTCATATTCAAATAATTACAAATACTTCTCAGTTAAAATTACAATTAAATCGTGACTGAAATAACAGTAAAATAATGAACGATAACTTATAATAGAACAGGACATACCAAGCTTGTTCATTGTGCTAAGTACTGATTCCACTCGTTTGTGCTTTATAGTTAAACTCCGATCAACATTATTCTTGCCTGAAGGTACAGGCAACAGTGTCATCGGCTGCAAATTACTTCCCTCATCGTATTTGAATCTTGACAACCCGTTTCTTAAGACATCATCTCCTGCTATACTCGGTATAGTCCTTGACGTAAAGGCCTCTATAACATTCATGTTTTTTCGCTTTCTACAAAGTGTTTGCTAGGTAATAAAATAGCCCAAAAAATGCGAGTATATGTTCGGGTTTTGGTGGTGTATTGATGAAGTATGTTATGGTAGTATATATAGGCAAGCAGGGAGGTTGAAGAATTTCCAACCTTTTAGATGCACTCAGTCAAGAAGAGATCAGCTGAGTCATTCAATGGGCCTGCAAAAGCAAAAATAACATTTCTTACTCTAGAAGTTGATCCCATGTTGGATTTCTTTCTAAAAGTGATCTCGGAAAAAATATACAGATCATTTGTAATGTAAAACGGTTTTTCTAATGTTTGCCCAAATGACAAATTTAAGAAAGATTGGCAATTAATAGGAATATTAATAATAGTTGGACCTCAACCATCACGTTGGTTCATCTGTCATGGTATCAGAGCCAGTGTGACCGAATGTCACAAGTTCGAATCCTGGCAACCTCAAAACCCCTCAAAAACACGAGCTGGAAACCTAGCACACGGTATGGGGAGTCTGTGCAAATTAACCACTCTTTGAGCCCAAAGGGCATTTGAGAAGGAGAAATTCAAGTGTGGTGTCAACGTGTAGTTATTTATTACGTATTAATCTGTACCCTAAAACCACTCGTTAGAAATACTGTTTTTTGTCGAATAAATATGCAACTGTTTCACTTTAGCAACCAGATTTTTGTCTGTGGTTGTTAATTGTTTGCATAAATATAACATAACTGTATATGAAAGATTGATGCTTTTTGGGTCGGCAGTGTAACTTTCTGATGCTACTTTGCTTTTTTTACACTGAAATTAGTAAAAGACTCTGCAGACTTTTACTGCACTGATTGACCTTATCTGGTATTGGTTAAAGAAAGATATTACAGATATTTACAGTTTGATGCTTCTGTAAGGTAATATCAATAACCGACGTTACTTGGCTTTGCCTGGAAGTATCGGACATGGATTCGTGTCAGAGTGTTATTTTACGTCTTTTATGTAGATAATGCATCAAAGTGTCGTGTTGCATCGACACATGACATGATACTATGGCTTTTCTCAGAGTTTCAGTTTTATATCGTCGAATGTCTGTATCAGCTGCTCGACAGTAAGCCGTTTCTGAACAGTCGGCCAATGCATTCTACAAAGGCACCCTCAGGCCTCAGCAGTAAATAATGGTTAAAGGTTTACAGACTACTTTTGATCAATCTGATACAGTATTCAGTTATATGTACCTGTAAAGTATGCTGTATGACTGTGTGAAAGCACCTTTAGCAAATAAGGTAGTTGTAGGTCCTGCAAAATGGGAACAAATCTATTTCTTCGTGCTGATTACTCCGTATCTTCTAAGTTCTAACTGTTCAGTGTCGACATACTACTTTGTCACGTAATAGTTCCTCCGTCACCTCTTTCATAAGCGAGCCCTAAAAGCTAGGTCGATTGTGTCTGAACATCGAAAATTTTAAGTAGTTAGATGTTCTAAGGCATTCATTGTTATAAGAAATTACTCAGACTTTTCTTCCTGCAATGAAATCTTTATGGCCTTCATCTGTTCTGTTTTACTTTTATTCTGTAATGCACTAATGCCAGACAATCAAAACAGCAGAAGCCGTTCTTATGGATTCATTTTGCCGGAATTAATCACTGCTGACAGCAACTGAATTCAGGGATTTAGGGTATTAGCTTTTAACTCGGGTCAATTTAAGTACGCTGGGCATTTCGACATTTTGTGCTATGCTTTACATACTCGGTGCTGAAATTGAGTCCTTACAGAGAAAACGCGAAAAGGGTATAGAGTTGGACAGAAATGATTCTGCATTGCTGAGATTGAACAGTGGAATATACAATTCACAGGACAAACCGAGATTTACAAGTCTACAAGTAAAATAAAAAAAATCATAGCTAATCTTCTGAAAATCAAGGCAATTTCCTCCTTTGTATGCTAAACTCTAAATTAAGGTCGGGAAATCATGATTTGTGAGAGCGCTTGCTGTAAGCATTTGAAGATCTTCTTGGAACTCAGGAGTCCTGTAAACCAGAAGTCAAATTCGTCTGTCGTTACAATTTGCAGATACTTATGTGAAGGCTTCTTCATGTTCTCAGTTTGATTCAAATTTTTGATCTTCCCATGTGGGATCACTATCTGCATGATTTTAAAGCATCATGTTACTTACATAATTTCATAATTATCTCAACATGAATTTACAAGATTTATGAACACGAAAAACAAATGTAATATATAGTGTATCGTAGATATATACCTTGTAGTGAAATCGAAGAGATCCACCTCCATCAGGAGCGGAGACTTTCGCAACAGGCCGGTCACTGCAGAATGCAAGTTTGTGAGTCGAGATGAAAAGACGGCCAGGTATCGGCCCAGCTGTTGTGTACAAGCTGCATTGGCATGCTCTCAACAGCTGCTCTCCTTCTCTTATACTAAAGATCCTCCTGAACACCTTGTCGATTCCTCCTACCTGCAATATCTTCGCTCCTAACCCCAGTTTTCCCTTCACTGTATCATTCATCAGTTATCAGTATATGTTATTAAAACCAATACAAAGGAAAAAACTTGTTACAGAGAATGCATGTTTTGAGAGGAAAAAAAAGAAAGAAAGAATTGCAACATACCAAGCTTATTCATTGAGCTGAGTACTGACTCAATTTTTCGATGTTTTAATGTCAAAGATCCGTTTACATGAGACGATGGTGCAGGTAACAGTTTCAAAGTTGCATTACTTTCTCTTGAAAACCCATTTCTAAGTACATGATCTCCAAGCATACTCTTCATACTCCTCGACTTAAACGCCTCTGAAACATTCATTTTCGCTTAGCTGGTTGCGCTTCGTTACTTCACTTCTTGCCTAAGAAATTCTCTTGAGAACAATGGTGAGTGTGGGTGTGATTGTGTGAATGAAGAAATGCATAAAAAAGGAGGTCTATTATTGAGTATATATATATACTATGTAAAAGAAGCAGAAAGTTGGAGCATACAAGTTGGTGAAACTTTAAGCCTTTAATGTGCATGTGTATTGAGTCATTCATAGATCAGCTGACTCACCCATGAGGCCTCCAGTCAAAAGGTTGTCCTACAGATAAAGTCGATCACAAATATAGAATAAGACCGTTTCACGGTGTGAGACGGTTTTTTGTAGGTTCACAATTGTAAGACTGTCTTATAAAAAAGTATTTTGATTAATGAAAGAATAGCTTTAAACAGGATGAGATATTGAGATAGAGTAGGGTCAGTTAATGTATATTCAACTGTCAGAAAGGAGGTTTCTGAGTTGGCGATGTAACTTTGTGATGCCACCTTATGTAAGTAGCATTATCACACCGAAAGCGGTTTTCCAAAAGCATCTGACTGTGTCTACTAACCTTATCTGGTTGCATTCTGAGCAATTCTGTTAAGTAATGTCTGGAGATAAGTCTGGAAGAATCATAGCAGTATGTTAACGCCGACATCTGACATGTTTCGGATCCTGATGCATTTTACTGAAACCTTGGCATGTTAAAACTAATGTCTACTCTTTATATTTTCCAACTGTTCAGTGTCGACTGTCGACTGTCGACTGTCGACACTTTGATTCGCTATTTCAATTCCGACATTTATATTTCTTCAGAAGCAAGGCCTACAAGTTAGGTTGATGATCTCTGAACCTCGAAAACTAATCAGACTTTTCTTCGACTGTTCTGTTTATTTCAATGATTTCAGATTGATTCTTTTCTTACAGTATCTTTTCCCTGGGAAGTCTCTGCCACAATTCTTCTGTTATAAACGGCATGAATGGATGCAGAAGACGAAGCCCGGTATCAAGACAAACCCAGAGTGTTGCCTGAGCAGAATCTCTTGCAGATGCAAGTAACTCATCATTTTCCGAAAAATAAGGTTTAATTACTTCAATAAAAACATCACAAAGTTGGAATTGCCACCAAAAGTACAGTGATCTGACTGCATCAGAGAACTCCTATGACTCCAGAGACAATACAGTTTTGCCGAAAGCGTGTTTACTTCCATTTGAGCCGTTTTGGCTGGTCTTAGGCTCTTAGCGACTTAGTGGGACATTTTTTCAGTTGTTTTTCCTACAACGTGTCCGGGGTCGTATTATGAGGTATCTTATTCGATTCTATACTGAAAAAACACCTATAAATTGTTTTTAAACGATTATCCAATTTTCGGTCGAAACTGGTCTATAGTGTACCTGCAAGATGGCAATGGATCCCGGATCCTACCCAGATCCACCAGACCCTATACCCAAGGGTAGGATATGGATCCCAATATTTTAGATCCTTAGGATCTGGATCGGACTCATATCCTTATACGAGTACAAGGGTCGGATCTGGATCCCACCACTAAGATCCAGATCCTACCCTTGGACCCTCTTTTAATTTTTATAAGGGTAATTTTTGGATAGATTCGATCCTTCAGTGGTAGATCATGGAAACAAGCAATGAAGTATTAGTCTTTATTTTGTTTGGACAATTTGTTTTATTATGAATTGTTGGAATTATAATTATTTTGTGGTTTGTAAACCTTATTTGTAAGTTGCTATAAGACTTTTTAATACTTTGTACACTCTTTTTTATTTCTTTTAGACTATGATTTTTAAACACTTAAGTTAATAGAGGGTAATTCGACAAAAATATCGTTTCTAATTGACAAGTAAAAGTGAAATAGTGTATAATAGTGACTTGGTGCGGTTTCATTTGACTGTATCGTTGAAGATTGACGGATCTGGATTTTATCCAGATTCTACCCAGATCCTTAGGATGCGGATATGGATCTACAAATTTTGGACCCTGGGGATAAGGGTAGGATCTGGATATACCATTTTAAAATGGATCTGGATCCTATAGGATCCTGTCCAGATCCTACCCATTGTCATCTCTATCTGCAACGTCAAATGTCTTTTGTTGTTTTTGAAAATTTTTGTGTCCGCTTTATCTGACTCGATTAACAATCCGTGTGATTTTCGTACATTTATGTTCCGGTAGAGCTCAGAGGCATAAAAACGTGTACTATATACACTTCAATTAGAGCCGTTTAGGGTGGTTATAACGGACCTTTTTTTCTGTCGTTTTTCATACCACGTGTCTGAAGTCGCATCATGAGGTATCTTATTCGATTTTATACCCACAAACAAATATAAATCAGTTTTATACGATTATCCGATTTTAAGCCAAAACTAGTTTATAATGTAGTGGCAACTGGCAACATCAAATGTTTTCCGTTATTTTTGAAATACTGTGTGCTCGCTTTATTTGACTCGATTAACCATCCGTGCAATTTGCGGTATTTTTTGTTCTGGAGCTCAGAGGCCTAAAAAGCGTGTATTATACACTACCATTTGAGCCATTTCATGTGGTCGTAGCGGACCATTTTTTTGCCGCTTTTTATACCACGTGTTCAAAGTCGCATTATGAGTTATTTTATTCGATTCTATACCCAAAAGACAACTATAAATCACTTTTAAATGATTATCCGAGTTTCGGCCGAAACTGGTTTATAGTACCGGCAACGTCATATGTCTTTCGTTGTTTTTGATAAAAGTTGTGCACGCTTTATCTGACTCGATTAACCATCCGTGTGATTTTCCAACATTTTTGTTCCGGGAGCTCAGAGGCCTAAAAAACGTGTATTATACACTTCCATTTGAGCCGTTTCGGGTGGTCGTAAAAGGGCCTTTATTTTTTTCAGTCGCCTTTATACCATGTATCCGAAGTCACATCATGAGTTATCTTATTCCATTTTATACCAAAGAAAACAACTATAAATCGCTTTTACACGATTATCCGATTTTTGGCCGACATTGGTTTACAGCGGCAACGTCAAATGTCTTCTGTTATTTTTGAATTTTTGTGTGCCCGCTTTATGTGACTCGATTAATCATCTGTATGATTTTCGGGCATTTATGTTCCGGGAGCTCAGAGACATAAAAAACGTGTATTTATATAGACTTCAAGTTGCACTGTTTCGGGTGGTCGTAGCGGGCCTTTTTTCCCTAGCGGTTTTAATACCACGTGTCCGATGTTGCATTATGAAATATCTTAAAACGATTATCCGATTATCGGCCGAAACTGATTTATAGGATACCGAGTTATCGGCAACATAAATTTCTTCAGTTGCTTTTGAAATTTTTTGTGTCCGCTTTATCTAACTCGATTAACCATCCGTGCGATTTTCGAACTTTTTGCACTGGAAACCTAGAGGCCTAAAAAAGGTGTATTACACACTTTGATTTGAGCTATTTGGGGCGGTCGTAGCGGACATTTTTAATTTTTTCTACCGGTTTTCATAACACGTGTCCGAAGTCGCATCATGAGGTATCTTATTTGATTCTATACCAGAAAAAACAACTATAAATCAGTTTAAGACAATTATCCGATTATCGGCCGAAACTAGTTTACAGTGACAGGCAACGCCAAATCTCATTCGTTGTTCCGCTAAACCATCCATGCAATTTTCGTACAATTTTATCCTGGGAGCTCAGAGGCCTAAAAAACTTGTAATATACACTTCATTTTAAGCCGTTTCGGGTGGTCGTAGCGGGCCATTTTTTCTGTCAGTTTTCATACCACGTGTCCGAAGTCGCATCATGAGTTAACTTATAGTGTACCGGCACCGTCAAATATCTTCCGCTTTTTTGAAAAAAATTGTGCGCGCTTTATCTGACTCGATTAACCATCCGTGTGATTTTCGGACATTTTTGTTTCGGGAGCTCAGAAGCCTAAAAACGCGTATTATTCACTTCAATTTGACCCCTTTCGGGTGGTAGTAGCGAAACATTTTATTTCTGTTGATTTTTATACCATGTGTCCGAATTCAAGTCGCATCATGAGGTATCTTGTATGATTCTATACCCAAAAAACAATTATAAATCACTTTCACACGATTATCTGAGTTTTGGCCGAAACTCGTTTATTTGTACTGACAATGTCAAATTTCTTCCGTTATTTTTGAAAAATTTTGAACCCACTTTATTTGACTTGATTAAACCTCCGTGCGATTTTCTGACATTTTTGTTCCAGGAGCTCATAGACCTAAAAAAACGTATATTATACACTTCAATTTAAGCCGTTTTGATTGGTCGTAGCGGGCCATTTTTTCTGTCGGTTTCATACCACGTGTCCGAAGTCACATCATGAGGTATCTTATTCGATTCTATACGAAAACAAAAATCGCTTTTACACGATTATCCGATTTTCTACCGAAACTGGTTTATAGTATTTCGGCTTCGTCAAATGTCTTCCGTTATTTTTGCCAAAATTTGTGCCTGCTTTATCTCACTCGCTTTACCATCCTTGCAATTTTCGGACATTTTTGTTTTGGAAGTTCAGAGGCCTAAAAAACGTGTATTAAACTTCTATTGTTTGAGCAGTTTCGGGTGGTCGTAGCAGGCCATTTTTTGTTACTACCGGTTTTCAAACCATGTGCCTTAAGTCGCATCATGAGTTATATTATTCGATTCTATGCCCAAAAAACAACTATAAATCTCTTTTAGACGATAATCCGATTATCGGCCGGAACTCGTTTATAGCGTAACGACAACGTCAAATTTCTTCCGTTGTTTTTGAAAAAAATTGTACACGCTTTATCTGACTCGATTAACCATCTTTGCGGTTTTCGGACATTTTTGTTCCGTGATCTCAGAGGCCTAAAAAACATGTATCATACATTTCCATTTGAGCCGTTTCGGGTGGTCGTAGCGGGCCTTTTTTTTTCTACCGGTTTTAATACCACGTGTCCGAAGTTCCATTATGAGATATCTTTAAACGATTATCCGATTATCGGCCAAAACTGGTTTATAGGATACCGAGTTATCGACAACGTCAAATTTCTTCAGTTGCTTTTAAAAAAATTTGTGCCCGCTTTATCTGACTCGATTTACCATCTGTACGATTTTGGGACTTTTTTTGCTCCGGGAACCTAGAGGCCTAAAAAGTTGTATTACACACTTTGATTTGAGTTGTTTGGGGTTGTCGTAGCTGACATTTTTTATTCGAATCTATACCCAAAAAATAATTATAAATCACTTTCACACGATTATTTGAGTTTCGACCGAAACTCGTTTACTGTGTACAGGTAATTTCAAATTTCTTCGTTAATTTTGAAAGTTTTTGAGCCCACTTTATATTTACTTGATTAACCCTCCGTGTGATTTTCGTACATTTTTGTCCCAGGAGCTCATAGACCTAAAAAACGTGAATTATACACTTCAAGTTAAGCCGTTTCGATTGGTCGTAGCGAGACACTTTTTTTCTGCCGGTTTACATACCACGAGTCCGAAGTCACATCGTGAGGTATCTTATTCGATTCTATACGAAAAAAAAAAACAATTTTAAATCCCTTTACACGATTCTACGATTTTCGGCCAAAAATGGTCTATAGTCTTTCGGCTTCGTTAAATGCCTTCCATTATTTTTGAAATATTTTTTGTCCGCTTTACCTCACTCGTTTATAGTGTACCAACAACGTCAATTTTTTTCCGTTGTTTTTGAAAAGAAAATTGTGCCCGCTTTTTTCTGACTTGATTAACCCTCCGAGCGATTTTCGGACATTTTTTATTCCAAGAGCTCATAGACCTAAAAAATGTGAACTAAACTTATTTTAAGCCGTTTCTGGTGGTCGTGGTGGGCCATTATTTTTTGACGGTTTTCATACAACGTGTCCGAAGTCACATTATGAGGTATATTATTCGATTCTATATGAAAAAAACAATTATAACTCGCTTTCACACGATTATCCGATTTTCGGCTGAAAACTAATTTATAGTATTCCGGCAACGTCAAATGCCTTTCGTTATTTTTGATTTTTTTTAACCGCTTTATCTAACTCGCTTAACCATTCATGCGATTTTCGGACATTTTTGTTCTGGAAGCTTAGTGAAATAAAAATGTGTATTTATACACTTACATTTGAGCCGTTTCGGGTGGTCATAGCGGGCCTTTTTTTTCCGCCGGTTTTCATACGATGTGTCCGAAGTTACATCATGACATATCTTATTAGATTCCATAGAAATAAAAATTTATAAATCGCTTTTACACGATTATCCGATTTTCGGCCGAAACTGATTTTTAGTGTAACGACAACGTCAAATGTATTCCGTTATTTCTAAAAAAATTGTTGCCCCTTAATCTGACTCGGTTAGCAATCCGTGCAATTTTCAGACATTTATGCTCCGGGAGCTTACCGGCCTAAAAAACGTGAATCATATACTTCAATTTGAGCCGTTTCGGGTGTAGCGGACCATTTTTCTTTGTGCCGTTTCTTATACCACGTGTCCGAAATCACATCATGAGATATCTTATTCGATTCTATACCAAAAAAACAACTATAAATCACTTTTACACGATTATCGGATTTTTGGCAGAAACCAGTTTATATTGAATCGGCAAACTCAAATGTCTTTCGTTGTTTTTAAAAAATTTTGTGTCTGCCTTATCTGACTTGATTAACCATCCGTATGATTTTCGGACATTTTTGTTCCGGAAACTCAGATGCCTAAAAAACATGTATTATACACTTCAATTTCAACCGTATCGGGTGGTCATTGCGGGCCATCTGTTTTTTCTGCCGAATTTCATACCACGTGTCCGAAGTCGCATCATGACGTATCTTATTCGATTTTATACCAAAAAAACAACTATAAATCACTTATAGACGATTATCCGATTTGCGATCGAAACAGGTTTATAGTGTACTGGACTACCGGCAACGTCAAATGTCTCCCGTTACTTTTGGAAATTTTTGTGCGCGCTTTATATGACTCGATTAACCAACCATGATATTTTCGGACATTTTTGTTCCGGGAGAGGCTTAGAAAACGTGTATTATACACTTCAATTTGAGCCTTTTCGGGTGGTCGTAGCGGACCATTTTTTCTGCCGTTTTTCATACCACGTGTCTAAAGTCGCAGCATAAGGTATTTTATTCGATTCTATACCCAAAAACATCTATAAATCACTTTTACACAGTTATTAGATTTTTGACTGAAATTGGTTTATAGTGTACCGACAACGTCAATTGTCTTTCGTTATTTTAAAAAAAAAATTGCCCGCTATTATCTAACTTGATTAACCATCTGTGCGATTTTCAGACATTTTTGTTCCGGGAGCTCAGATACCTAAAAAACGTGTATTATACATTCATACACTTCAATTTCAGCTGTATCGGGTGGTGTAGAAGGCATATTTTATGTCGGTTTTTGATACCACGTATCTAAAGTCACATCATGAGGCATCTTATTCGACTCTATACCAAAAAACAATTACAATTTGCTTTTACACGATTATCCGATTTTCGACATAAACAGATTTTTAGTCTACCGGCAACGTCAAATGTCTTTCGTTTCTTTTGAAAATTGGTGTGCCCGCTCTATGTGATTCGATTAACCAGTCATGCGATTTTCGGACATTTTTGTTCCGGGGGCTCAGAGGCCTATAAAATGTGTATTATACACTTCAACTTGAGCCGCTTCGTGTGATCTTAGCGGGCCATTTGTTTCCTGTCGGTTTTCATACCACGTGTCCGAAGGTGCATCATGAAATATCTTAATCGATTCAATACCGAAAAAACAACTATAAATCACTTTTAGACGGTTATCCGTTTATCGGCCGAGATTCATTTATATATAGTGTACTGGCAACGTCAAATGTCTTCAATTCCCTTGTTTTCGAATTTTTTTGTGGGCGCTTTATATGACTCGATTGACCATTCTTGTTATTTTCGGACAAATTTGTTCCGGAAGCTCGGAGGCCTAAAAAACGTGTATTTATAACTTCAATTTGAGCCGTTCCGGATGGTCGTACCGTACCACTTTTTTCTGTCGGTTTTCATACATCGTGCACATGTCCAATCCAAAGTTGCATCATGAGGTATCTTATTCGATTCTATACCTAAAAAACAACTATAAATCAGTTTTACACAATTAGCCGATTTTCGGCTGAAACTGGTTTATAGTGTACCGACAACGTCAAATGTTTTCTGTCATTTTGAAATTTTTTATGACCGCTTTATCTAAGTCGAATAATCATATATACATGCGACTTTCGAGCATTTTTGTTCTTGGAACTCAGAGGCCTGAAAAACGTGTATTATGCGCTTCGATTTGAGCCGTTTCGGGTGGTCGTTGCGGGCCATTTTTTTTTTGCTGATTTTCATACCATGTGTCCAAAGTCCCATAATGAGGTATCTTATTCGATTCTATTCCAAAAAAACAACTATAAATCGCTTTTACACGATTATTCGATTTTCAACCGAAACTAGTTTATAGTGTACCGGCAATATCAAAAGTCTCCCGTTATTTTTGAAAAATTGTATCCGCTTTATCTAACTCGATTAACCATTGCTATGATTTTCGGACATTTTTGTTCCGGAGCTTAGAGGCCTATAAAACGTGTATTAGATACTTCAATTTAAGCCGTTTCGGGTGGTCGTAGCGGGCCATTTTTTCTGCCGGTTATCATAGCACGTGTCCAAAGTTGTATCATGAGGTATCTTATTCGATTCTATACCCAAAAAAACAACTATAATTCACTTTTATACGATTATCCGATTATCGGCCGAAACTAATCTCTTTACTATAAAAGGAAAAAAATATGGAGGCTATCAATTTTTGTACCTTGATTTCAGTCTTCAAGGTACAAAAATAATTCATATACACGGATGAGTTATTGATAATATGAAAAAAAATGGCTAAGTAAGTTTAATTATATGAAAAAATGGATACGGGCAAGTGAATGAGTTATTGATAATGTGATAACTACGATTAACATTAGGGTACGGGCAAGTGGGGATTGATAGTAATTAGAGTATCATCTTTTCTATATAAAAGCAGAATCATTTCAAGCCTCCTCATTCACCCACGTCATTATAAATAATTCTTTTTTTATATAGTTAATGTGGGACCCACATACTAGACTATGTAATTAATTTCTTAAAAACTACCGTCTCTTTTTATACGGATTTTTTTATGTTTGTGATTTACACTTAATGAAGTAATAAATAATGTCTAATTTAAACAAAATAATACATAATTCTTTCCAATTTTTTTCCTCCAATAGTAAATAATAAATTAAAATTACTAATTCAGTCCAATCTTTTACAACACTAATCAATTATATAGACAAATTGACACAAAATCAATATTATTACAAAAAAGTATTATTGCAAACAATATTAAATAAAAAACAAGCACTTGACACATCTGATTGTAGAAGTGATGAAAAGAAGAGATGCATTTGTAATATGAAAATAAAGAAATTTAGGATTAGGATGATAGCAACGTAGCGGAAAAAATAATATTAATCTTTAATTATATATAGTAGCATAAAAAATTTGAACTTAACTTAATTAACGGTGTAATTGTGCAAGTCGAGACACATTTTGCATAAATCATTAAAACAATATTAGAAATTGTATTAGTATGAAAAAATTCAACACAAAATGAAATTTGCATCAAGTTGAAAATATTTGGATCAAGTTACGTTAGACCCCATATGGGACGTGTAATTGCGGACCCAAGTGGATAGGGTCGGGTCAAGTGAGACACATGTAAACGGGTCAAGTGAATATCTAACAATATCTTATTTCTCATATATTCTCTCCCCGTTTAAATCTTTTTTTTCTCACGTCTTTGCTAATTTAATTTCCTAATAAATGATTATCAATTTGTTTTTTTTTTGTGTGTTAAATTAATTTACCATGTTTGTATACTAAATACATGGATTTTTTTCACCGATTTAAAACATGTGTAAGTTCAGACATATGTACTATTGGCACGTGTTTTAATCTATTATCATTATCAAATAAATAAAATAATCATATTTTTTGTTTAATACTATATTTTAAATATTGATCATTATATTAATATTCTAAAAAACATACCCGTGCAATTTTGCACGGGTTGAAAACTAGTTACTTTTACTACTTATTTTAGGAAAAATAGTAACGTCTAGACTTGGTAAAAGGGACAATCAAGTCGGGTTATTTGATCAAGCCGACTTATTTCGGGTTTGAGTTATTTTTAAGTGAATTATTATCAAATTATTTTATTATGTCATTGAAATCATATCTGTAAAAAATCTCAAATGCTGAAATCGTTTTAAACAATTTCTTTCTCAAATAAAGAAATTACTCAAAAGCAACAATAATTACTGGATATTTTTACAGAAAGGCAACCGTAATCACAAATATTTTTTGCACAGTTTAAAAGAAACCCGTGCATTATTTGCACGGCATTAAAACTAGTTTAAAGTCTACCGGCAACGTCAAATATCTTCCGTTATTTTTGAAAAAAATTGTGCGTATTTTATGTGACTCGATTAACCATCCGTACGATTTTCGAACAATTTTTATCCGGAGGACAGCGGCCTAAAAAACGTGTATAACACAATTCCATTTGAGCCGTTTCGACCAAAAGTACGTAATACGGAGTATGATTATGTGAAGGAACCTTACGCAACGATAGCAGTTGTAGGACCTGCACTATTGGAAAGAAAAACACTAATGTCTATTCTCCAACATCTTCTAATTGTTCAGTATCGAGTGTCGAACTGTAATGTTTTACAAGCATTCTGTAATGCAAGACAATCAAAACAGTAAACAGAAGCAGTTCATAAGGATCCGCACTTCTGAAAATAGTCATTCCGTTAATTTTTCAACGATTTAAGATTTTAGGGACTGGAACCGTAACCAAGGATTTACGGTATTCCGAGTAACTTTTAAGTCGAGTGTTTATGGGTACCCTGTAAGTTCTCCCCGCTGTATTGAATTATTCACATCAAATATAAAAAGGGTTCGAAATTCCAAAAGAAGTGCTTTTGCATTGCTGAGTTATAAGTGCGGGATATACATGTTACAGCCTTACAGGACTATACAAGATTTACAAAAACTATTTCAAGCACTATTAGTAACGTTACTGATCAATGAATAATGTACGAATAGCTTCCGTCTAACAAATTAAACACGCCTTCTCACGTACAAAATTTATCGTAAAACGGATTTTCTTGGTAATAAATTTTACCTAGTAATACAATTGTAGTTGAATTTGTTTGATAATTTGATAATTATACTAATATAAAACCGTCATACACAATACTACAAGAATTTGATAAAATAATAATGTAAATTAATAAGCTGACTAATCAATGTTTTCCTCTAATACATAAAAAACAAATATTACAATTAGCATAAGAAAGCAATCTAGCAAGTTAAGCACGGTTTCTTGCGACTATCTTGGCATTGATAGTAGCCTCCTCGCTGCTGCAACTTCTTCCTGACCATCTCCGCCCTTTCAGCATACGACAACTTGAACACCTCTTTCAATCTCGTCTTCTCCTTCAATTCATCCTGTTTCTTGGACGACAACTCTTCAAATTTTCTTTTGATGCCTCCCTCACCTCCGTCTTTGACACTGGCCGCTGAGTTATGCTTCACGGTTGTCGACGTTAATGGATTTCGTCTAACACCGCCTTTAGACAGAGCTTTCTTGATCATAGCAGTTTCGGTTCGACAAGGACGAGATGGATCATTCAAGCCAATTACACAAACCTTCTTCCGGTTTTCTTTAGCTTCATTGTATCTTTCTTGCATCTTTCTAGTCGATTTCTCCAATCGCTGTGCGTAGGATAACTGCATCATCTTTGTATCTTCATTATCTTTGAACGTAGTATTATTAATCATCTTGAGGTTATCCTTTTCTTTCACTTTCTCCATCACCATCTTCTTGATCAAATTAAACTCTCTCTAACTCTCTGATTTTAGTTGCTTATTGTTTCTGTATAATGCAATTGTTTTTAAGCTAAAGATTATGAAAATATGAAATATGTTGTACGAAGTAGTATATATAACCGATATATATAATATAATATTACTTGGACGGACTCCTAAAGGAACTAGGTGTGTAAATCAAATCATCAGAATCTGTTTTGGAAAGTATAAGTCCTCCAATTTTGGAAATTTGTGTTATAGAAATAATTATTTCACACTAATAAGTGAGTCACGCGTATACGAGTGATCCAATTTTGTTAGTTTTTTATTTTTATTTTTAAGCAATTAATCTTTATATCCTTAAAAGCAAAGGGGTATTGAAAAATATAAAACTATTATTGTTTTGTATTTTTGTGCCAAAATCGACAATCTAATTAGTTAATAAGTTAAATATACATCAATAGATATCATAACAAACCCATTAGGACATAATAAGTGAGAGCCCTATTAAGTCTGTAACTAACCTTCTAACCATTGAGACAATTGAAGATTAATGACTATTTGGGTAATAAATATTTACTTAAAGTCATTGTTACGTATGTGTGTTATAAAGTATTTTTTTAATATTATAATAGTATAAATAGATTATAATAATAATAATTCAAAACTATATTTTAAATTGGCATACATTTTATATGAAATATTAAAAAAGCAAGATAATTAAAATTAACTTTAGCTACTGACGTATTTCCGTAGCCGAAAACTTAAATTAGATACTAATTTGCTACTCTCTTTGTTTTGTCTCTATAACTTTAGCTATCATGCCTATCAACGTATTTCCGTAGCCGAAAACTTAAATTAGATACTAAATTTGTTACTCACTTAATTTTGTCTCTATAATAACTACGTACTTAGATAATGATAAATTTCTGTATTTAAAAATATAAATTAGATATTAAATTCAATACCTACTTTTTATTTAGTCTCTATAATAGAGACATCATTAGCTATCATATTAATTTGGTCTCTTAAGTAGAGACTAAATGTATTTTTTGTCTCAAAATTAGTCGCTAAATTATATATGTAGCGACTGATTTTTAGTCAATTGCTAAACTAGTAGGTAAATAAACATTCTCTTGTAGTGACGGATAATAAAGTCGATCAACGTTTATTTAAGAGTTAAGTCGTGACAATACAGGCGATAATCCCAGTTGGCATGTCGAATATTTAAGAGTTCCAACTAGATATTAAGACCTTAGAACCTCTTTATTATTCACTTTTGAAGAGACTAAGTTCGAAATCAATCAATGGCTTGACGACTTGCTAAGGACGATTAGCCAAACTCGCTTAGCGCTCAAAAGGACTTGTGTTGATGTTCTAATTAATATTGGAAAATGAGATAATAATGTTGTCGTTGACAATTGCAAGTTCCACTTGTGTTGATCTTCATACGTGATTTCTATTTATCTTCACGATCTATTATAAAATTATTATTTTTACGTTTTATATTATGATGTAATTGATCTTATTGTGTAATGAAATTTGAGTCTGAAATTTGTTTTTTTTTCCATGATTATTATGTTTGCATGCATAGTGTTTTATCTTCTACCTAATTCGACTAATACGTCGAACATCAACTCAATAGAACATGGAAAATTGGTAAACCGTTTTCACGGACTTGATTGGACACGAGAATTAATCAATAACGGACCCAATAAGGGACCTTATGAATCGGTTAAACCACGGCCGATTAATGAGCAACACCCATTTTCTAGACACTCTTTGGTATAAAAAAAATTGTCCTCATTATCGATATTTAAACCTCAACTCGCAACCACAACAAAGAAATAAGTAGATGTATGTATTTAACCCAGATCAAAATTTTGATCTGGTAAAATAATTAAACCGATAGGTCCTAAATCGTGACCGTGTCACTGCCAGAATGCTTGGAAGAATGAACAAGCTAAGGAAAAACCAGGAAATGAAGAGCATCAGTTACAGTCTGTACTCGAGCAGTGAAATTTAATGCAGAAGCGTAAGCAGAGGTTTCATGTTTTATGATGAATGCAGATTGCAGGATGATCTTCTGCTCATCACAATAATGCAGTATCTCTCTGCACAACCCTGTGTAAACTGAACTCTTGCAGGTTTACAACGATTTCAAAGCAACATACGAAAATAGGCTGTTCTCGGAGCACCATAATGAAAATTACATACTCGCGATAATTGTATGGAATGACTGCTACTTCATCAATAAAAGAAGCAAACCAATCTACTAAACCATTTTGATATATTTCATAATAATTCAAACCGTCCTACACAATACTACAAGAATTTGATAAAATAATAATGTAAATTAATAAGCTAATTAATCAGAAAGCAGAATGTATATCGATCTAGCAAGTTAAGCACGGTTTCTTGCGACTATCTTGGCAATGATAGTAGCCTCCTCGCTCCTGCAACTTCCT
This sequence comes from Silene conica, assembly GCA_029255685.2. Lineage (NCBI taxonomy): Eukaryota > Viridiplantae > Streptophyta > Magnoliopsida > Caryophyllales > Caryophyllaceae > Silene > Silene conica. The sequence continues at coordinate 4,952,974 of CM055313.2, forward strand.
CCTCACCATCTCCGCCCGTTCGGCGTACGGCAACTTAAACACCTCTTTTAATCTCGTCTTCTCCTTCAATTCATCCTGTTTCTTGGACGACAACTCTTGAAATTTTCTTTTGATGCCTCCCCCTCCTCCGTCTTTGACACTAGCCGCTGAGTTATGCTTCACCGTCGACGACGTTAACGGATTTCGTCTAACACCCTTAGACAAAACCTTCTTGCTCATAGTAGTTTCGGTTCGAGAAGGACGAGATGGATAATTAGGCGCATCATTCAAGCCAATTACACAAACCTTCTTCCGGTTTTCTTTAGCTTCATTGTATCTTTCTTGCATCTTTCTAGTTGAATTCTCCAATCGCTGTGAATACGATAATTGCAGCATCTTTGTATCTTCATTGTCTTTGAGCGTAGCATTATTATTAATCATCTTGAGCTTCTCCTTTTCTTTCACTTTCTCCATCACCATCTTCTTGATTAAAATATTAAACTCTCTGATTTTAGTTGATTGAATTGTTTTTGTGTAATGCAATTGTTTTTGAGTCAAAGATTATGAAAATATGAAATATGTTGTATGATACACCGTGTATATATAACTGATATATATAATATAATATTACTTGGATTCCTAAAGGAACTGGATATGTAAATCAAATCAAATCATCAGAATGTTTTGGAAAGTATAAGTCCTCCAATTTTGGAAATTTTTTTTATAGAAATAATTATTTCACACTAATCAGTGAGTCACGCGTATACAAGTGCTCCAATTTTGTTAGTTTTTTTTATTTTTAAGCAATTAATCCTTATATCCTTAAAAGCAAGGGGTATTGAAAAATAAAAAATTATTATTGTTTTTATTTTTGCGGCAAAATCGAAGGGATAAACCCGTAATTCACAGTTAATAAAATATATATACATCAATAGATATCATAAGAAACACATTCTTTATGTTTATCATCAAGTGGATCGTACGTCTACTAATCTCTATATTATAAAAGTAATAACATTTCATGCATTTTAAAGTATACATGGATAATAAAGTCGATCAACGTTTATTTAAGTGTTAAGTCATGACAATACATGCGATAATCCCAATTAGTATGTCGACTATTTAAGGGTTTGAACTAGACATCAAGACGTTAGAACCTCTTTATTCACTTCTGAAGAGACTAAGTTCGAAATCAATCAATGGCTTGGCGGCTTGCTAAGGACGATGAGCCAAACTCGCTTAGCGTTCAAAAGGACTTGTGTCGATGTTCTAATTAATAATAGAAAATGAGATAACGTTGTCGTTGACAATTGCAAGTTCCACTTGTGTTGATCTTCATAAGTGATTTCTATTTATCTTCGCAATCTTTCATAAAATTATTATTTTTACGCTTTATATTATGATGTAATTAATGTTATTGTGTAATGAAATTTGAGTCTAAATTTTTTTTTTGTCATGATTATTATGTTTAAACGTGAATATAATGTTATAAGGTTTTGGGGAAATGCAGGAGTGATGAGAACTTAGCAAAGTACAAGGAGGCTAACCGAGCCGCTAAAAAGGCAGTGCGTGATGCGAGAGCCAAAGTTAACCTAAAGGTGTATGCGAGGTTGGACTCGAGAGAAGGTGAGAAGGATATCTATAAACTGGTTCGCATAAGAGACCGAAAGACGAAGGATATTGGGAGAGTTAGATGTGTGAAAGATATGAACTAACGACAAGGTACTCGTTCAGGATAACGAAATAAAAGCTAGGTGAAGTTCTTATTTTGATACTCTATTCAATGGACCTCGGGAGCAAGGTTTTGGAGATGTACAAGTAACGCCAAGCATGGTTAATCGGGAATTTGTGCGTAGAATACAAAAGAGTGAAGTTCGGAAGGCATTAAGGAAGATGAGGTCAAAGAAGGCAGAGGGGCCGGATGGTATACCCATAGAAGTTTGGAGGTGTTTGGGGGAGAAGGGCATTGAGTGGTTAACATTGCTCTTTAACAAGATTTGGAGGAGTAACAAGATGCCTTCAGCTTGGAGACGAAGCACTCTAGTCCCTTTGTATAAGAATAAAGGTGATGTTCAAGAGTGTTCCAATTATCGGGGAATTAAACTTATATGAGTCATACGATGAAATTATGGGAGAGGATAATCGAGCAGAGGCTTAGGAAATGTGTAGATATCTCGGAAAACCAATTTGGTTTTATGCCTGGGAGATCGTCTATGGATGCAATTTTTATCATGAGACAGTTGATGGAACATCATCAGGAGAGGAAGAAAGACCTGCATATGGTTTTTATTGATTTGGAGAAGGCATATGATAGGGTCCCGAGAGAAATACTTTAGTGGGCTTTGGCGAGAAAGGGTGTGTCAAGAAAATATATCGACCTCATAAAGGACATGTATGAGGGGGCTAGTACAGGTGTTCGAACCAATGTTGGGAGAACGGAAGAATTCCCCATTACCATTGGTGTGCATCAAGGTTCCGCGCTTACTCCCTTTCTCTTTGCTATAGTTATGGATGAGTTGACAAGGGATATTCAGGACGAGATCCCTTGGTGTATGATGTTTGCAGATGATATTGTGTTGATGGATGAGACGAAAGAGGGGGTTGAGAGAAAGTTGGAATTATGGAGGCATACGTTGGAGACTCGTGGGTTTAGGTTAAGTAAGAGTAAGACCGAGTATGTGAGGTGTCAATTTGCGGGGCCGAGATCGACGGCGGTAGGGAGCATTATTTTCGATGGAAATGTTGTTGAGGGGTCAGATTCCTTTAGATATCTCGGATCTATTATCCAAAAAGATGGAGAGTTAGACGGAGAGATGTGGCCCACAGAATTAAAGCGGGATGGATGAAATGGAAAAGTGCTACGGGGTTTTTGTGCGATAAGGGTATGCCCCAAAGATTAAAGGGGAAATTTTATCGTACGGCAATTAGGTCTGCCTTACTTTACGGCTCGGAGTGTTGGGCCGTGAAGCAATGTCACATTCATAACATGAGTGTGGCAGAGATGCGTATGTTGAGGTGGATGTGCGGGCGGCATACAAGGAAAGACCGGTTAAGGAATGAAGTGATTAGAGAGAAGGTAAAAGTGGCCCCAATCGAGGACAAGATGATTGAAAACCGACTAAGATGGTTTGGCCATGTGAGAAGGAGACCTATGGACGCACCGGTTAGGAGGTTGGAGACCTGAGGTGCAGAAAAAGTTGCTAGGGGTAGAGGGAGACCTAAACAAACTTGGCGAAGAGTGATTGAGCACGATATGAGATTTCTCGGGCTTCAGGAGGGAATGGTGATGGAGAGGGCACTATGGCGGGATATGATACATGTGGACTTCTAGCCTTAGATGTTTTTATTAAGTTTTCTAAAAAAAAAAATTTATTTTTGGTTTTGTTACACTTTTTCCCCCAAAACTCTTATATTAAATTTTACTTCATTTTTCTCAAAATTACTTTAAACTTTATTCTAGATTTATTGTTTTTGGTTTTTGTACATGTGATAAGTTCGATTTAAAATTTATAAAATCCCTTTGCCTTTCATTTTTTGTTTCACTCCACTTTCGTTTTTTTTCTTTTCTTTCTTTTTTCTCTTGTTGAGATGAGAGTTCACTCATGACGGTTCCAAGGGATGATTCATGTCAGCCGACCCCAAATCATTTTGGGACCAAGGCTCTGATGTTGTTGTTGTTGTTGTTGTTGTTGTCGTCTTGATTATTATGTTTGCATGGTGTTTTATCTTACCTAATTCGACTAATACTTCGAGCATCAACTCAATAGAACATGGAAAATTGGTGCCCGCTTTATCAACTCAATAGAACAAAACTTGTGTGGTATAGTGGTAATGAATAAACTAGCAAGTACATCCCTTTGGTAGAGAACAAAATGAGCTTTTTATACTCTCTTAAAAACCCTATTAAATATAAAAAAATAGACATATTTGTGCGCCCTATCGATAAAATAAAATCAGCCCAGGTACAAATTTCGCCCTAGCTTCGTAAAATAAAAAATAGACATATTATACCGCAATAGTATGGTGATTTATATGCTCAATTTCCGATCAGTTATAGGAGAGGGAAGACTAAGGGGTTGTTTGGTTGACACTTTAAAAACACGTGAATTGCAAAATCCCATGATTTGCAAAAACATGGGTTGTTTAGTTGCCATAATTTTTGTAAAATGGAGGAATTAGAAGTTCCTATGAACTTCCAATGCCTACATAATGTAGGCAGTTGCTTACCCACTCCCCCTTGGTCATTCGAAGTTCCTGTGGAATTTAATTCCTACATGCGCAACCAAACACTTTTCTCAAATTCACCCGAATTGAATGTGGGAACTTATTTCCCATGAATTGTAAGTTCCTAGGAAAATTAACTTCCCGAATCAACCAAACGACTCCTAAATATGGAGAGAACAAGATGCTTATACTAAGTGTTGTACTTACACGAGAACCATATCATTAATATTGTTTCTATTTACATGTTTACATGCTTTGGTACTGAGATTTTTTTTCTTTTTTTGTGACGAGGGAACTCGCAGCCGCTACCTTTGTTGCGCACTGGGTAAACCCGCGGGTATATGATAGCCTACAAACCACATACACCAGGTAAACCACCCGAGGGTGACAGGCTTGAAGTCTATTTAGGCATGGACTCGAGCCAAGAATGCTCCACAAGATTTTGCTCTTAGGGAGGCTTGAACCCGGGTCTCCCAAAATGACTTGGGGTCAGCTTACACGAATCATCCTTTACAAATCTACAAAGTAAAATAAAAAATCATAGCTAAACTCTAAGTTGAGATCAGCAAAGCATTGTTTGTGAGAGAGCTTGCTGTAAGCATTTGAAGATTTTCTTGTTACTCAGGAGTCCTGTAAACCAGAAGTCGAAGCCGTCTGTCGTTACGACTTGCAGATACTTATGTGAAGTCTTCTTAATGTTCTCACTTTGATTCAAATTTTTTATCTTTCTTAATGGGATCACTATCTGCATGAAGTATAAACATCATCAAATTTTCATATTTTCATCATTATTAGTATTACTAGGTTAATAGATTAAATAAAAATTAGTTAATATTAAGTATGGTAATTACCTTGTAGTGAAATCTAAGAGATCCACCTCCATCAGGAGCGGAGACTTTCGCAACAGGCCGGTCACTGCAGAATGCAAGTTTGTGAGTCGAGATGAAAAGACGGCCAGGTATCGGCCCAGCTGTTGTGTACAAGCTGCATTGGCATGCTCTCAACAGCTGCTCTCCTTCTCTTATACTAAAGATCCTCCTGAACACCTTGTCGATTCCTCCTACCTGCAATATCTTCGCTCCTAATCCGAGTTTTCCCTTCACTGTATCATTCATCAGTATATGTTATTAACACCAATACAAAGGAAAAACATTTGAGGATAAAAAAGAAAGAAAGAATTGCAACATACCAAGCTTGTTCATTGAGCTGAGTACTGACTCAATTTTTCGATGTTTTAATGTCAAAGATCCGTTTACATGAGACGATGGTGCAGGTAACAGTTTCAAACTTGCATTACTTTCTCTTGAAAACCCATTTCTAAGTACATGATCGCCAAGCATACTCTTCATACTCCTCGACTTAAATGCCTCGTAAACAGTCATTTTTGCCTTGCTAGTCGTGCTTCGTTACTTTCACTTCTTGAATCTTGCCTAAGGAAGAACAATGGTGAGTAGTGAGTACTGGTGAGAATGAAGTGTGTAAAAGAGAGGTATGTATATATATAAGATTATAAGAAGCAGAAAGTTGCAGCATATTAGTTGATGAACTTTAAACCTTTTAAAAGCATGTGTATTAATCACTCATAGATCAGCTGATTCATCCATGACCCATCAGAAAAAAGAAAGGGCAATAGTCAAAAGATTTTTCTTAAAAAATAAGCTGATTTGCTTTCAATAAAGTATTTCTTTAAAGAACTAAAGAAATCTAGAAATGCGTTAAACTAGAGTTCAGATTCTCTGTCCCATTTTCGTGTTTCATTACCTCATCTTAGAGTTGGTAAAAGCTAACCCGAAACAACCCGAAAAATTGGGTGAACCGAGACCGAACTGACCCGATAACGATAATAGCCTTATTTTTTCCAACCCGAGCCCGACCTGATCCGACCCGTGTCCCGATATTATCTCAACCCGATTGATGACTGATAATACAATTAATACACTTACCCATTGTTTAAACATAAACTTACCGTCTTGCTAATGACCCGACCCGAAGTTGACCCGACATGAACCGCCTCGACCTAGACCAGCCAACTGACCTGACATAACTCGAACCCGATATGACCCGACCCACTTTAACCCAACCTGTAACCCCTCTTCTTGTGAAACATCACTCGGAATCATACAAAAACTTAAGTAAATTGGTCACTTTAAGTGGATGATGTGTCAGTCGGAAAAGGTAATGGAACACGAAAATGGAACAGATGATCAGATATCGTAAAACTAATTTCCTTAAATGAAACAATGGCTTTAACAGGATGAGATACAGTGGGGTCAGTTAATGCATATTTTAATGTAATAAAGAAGGTTTCTGAGTTGGCAATGCAACTTTCTGATGCCACCCCATGTAATCTGCACTATCACACCGAAAGAGGTTTTCAAAAAGACTCTCATTACCAACTAATCTTATCTACTTGCATTCTAGATTTCTACCAGTTGATGAAAGGAAGTGCATATTTTATTTGCCACAAGAACAATATGCTGTAACTATGAAATGTCGATATCAGACATGTTTGAGTTCTGATGCATTGTACTGAAACTTGATGATAGATTCATAATGGAAAATGCTGTAGTTTGTTACCTGGTGGCGTAGCTCCTTAAACAGGTTTCCCGGAGGAATAGCTCCTTGCACACAAAACTTCGGGATTTTCATACAAATGCTGCAGTGGAGGTGTGCGACATTGGGAGTGAGATAGGAGGCATGCCCATGGGCCATAGCGACGTCAGAAGCCATGGGAGGATTAATAACAGGAGTTCCGATTGCAGAAACTAAAGGCTCAGTGGCATTTGTCTACCCTGTAAGGTCCTTCGTGTATGCTAGATCGTCTCCTTACTTATGTGCATGGCTTGCTTCGTGAGTTGGTGTTCGTGCCACCACATAATTCTGGGATATATACTCCGCCAATCTCTTTTTTCCATATTTTTTCAATCCTACAAGAACCAACCTGCATCCGCAAATTGCCCATCAGATGCAGTGCAAGAGTAAGCGCCCAAGACAATATTGCACAAGTGACAGGCTATCAGATTATAGGTCACCTAACAAGCAACTCAATGCATGATCGCGACTAACAGTCCAAATTAATCCGACAGCAAAACACAAATATGACGCTCTTACTGATACCTATGAGACATGATTATTCAGGTCTATGCGCTTACTTGTAAGCGAATCAGAATAGCCTGCAGGCGAGCTGAAACGTTGTGGAACTATAAACATGTATGCTATGCGCTCAAGCTATGACCATGAAGTGTTGAATCTATGTAGAACACACTTTTTAATCCCGGCTTCAGAGATGGTTCGAAGGTCATTTCCATCAAGATAGCGCTTCTCCACTCTCCCGTTTGAAAAATAAAACCATCAGCATCCCGATTCCCAACAAAACATCAAACGGAGCATTATACTTTCCTTTTACCTGGCCAGTACACTACTGCAACACCATAAGCATCTTTTTCCGGTACAAACTATAATCAACCCAGCAGCAACAGCTAAAATACATCACAGTCCTAAATATCTGTTTTATCAGGTTGAAGTCAGCATCTTATCTATTTTTGATAATGCATCACACTTGTGATCCATTTTTTTAAAAAAGACGCCTGACGCCCCATTGGCTTTCGCTATATTAAAATATACCGAGTGCCTTTTGTAATTCTCCTGCAAAAAAATCATCAGAAACTCGCAATATCCTTTCAAGTACGAACCAGGTTGTTGTTGAACAGCAGCTGTACCCTAAGTCCCTAAGCGGTTTGTCCTTCCTCTATTGTAGCCTATTATCAAGAAATCTTAAATCCAAACCAGAATCTGATACGGCTCTCAGAACGGAACTGCATGATTTCATGAACTCGACAATAATACTCACTCAGGAAAGGGGTAAAGCCGCCTCCTTTCCTCCTAAGAGATCATTATAGCATTGCCTTAATGAAGCAGCTAATGGAAAACATGCACAAAACCACGACGTACAGGAGACTAATTCCATCAGAAGACACAAAATTACATCACAGCATTATACTCTAATTCACTAACTAATGAGACAGTTTTTACCTAACTTTTGGCCTCGGAAAATAAAAATGGCAAACATCGTCCATAATGCCATATCTGATCCATATAATATACTGTAACCTTCTTGAGTCAGCCCACTACTGTAAATAGTTTAGGTTCTAGTGGAAACTGAATAATCTTCCATGTTTTCAACTTGACGAATGCATCACCATTCACCAGTGAATCGTTCATGCAGTTGCCATCTAAAACTCGTAAGCAGAATCAGACGGGTTTGGATTACTGATTATCCAATATTACAAGATTCGGATGAAAAGGAGAACCATACCCTCCAAGGCCCAACCACATGCTACTGGCCAATTTCATGGTGAAGCATTTTTCGGAGACTACAGATCTTACAAAACAAGACCTCCAAATTAAAGAAATGGCTTTATTATAAGAAAGGCATTTAACGGTGTAAAATTTTGTTAAACCCATCTCCAAGATAAGCACACCCTAAACGGATAATCTTTGTTACCAACTAAGTAAAAGATCATGTAGTAGGAACAGAAGCAGGATTCAGGAAGATAGTTCCCTTTCTAAGAGCAGCTAACAAATACGTTTTGTTTAAACCTGAAATACAATTACAGAAGTGAAAACCACGCTGATGCTTAGAAAGGGTACTCTGATGGTTTATGGCAAAACCAGAGACTGTTTTCGGAAAATGACAGGCTACAGCTGATTACATTATTCTATGGGCTCTATAGCAGGACACTGCATCCTCTTTGACAATTTGCTGTGGCAATTATCAGCATATCAAACCAATAAAATATTTCACTTTAGCACTCATAGCCAAGTTGTCAAGCTAATACACTTCTGATCACAGAAGACCCTGTAGTATCTAATGCGAGGGGGATTCAAATCCGTCCTCCACAGTCCTTCATCAAATTAGATAACAGAAGTTTTATTGATCACGGAGATCAGGGAGAAAAATAGCATTACACTTTAGCACAAGACTGAGGGAATTTTGGAACAATCGGAATATCAAATTTATGCAGCACTGTTTTGCTGGGATCCTTCAGCAAAATAGAGAAGGCCGCGACAAAGAGTCTTAATGATTTATGGAGCATTTATAGCATTGTCCCAGCCTATTCATAAATGCTCGAGGGAAACAACAAAACTAGGATCCACAAATCTAGCATTATAAGAGTATTTTAGCCTGCAATTAAGCTGAAGGAGACTATACGAACGCACATAACAAAAATAAGAAGCGTGTATTTATGCCACGAGAACCGATAAGGCGATAAACAATACTAAAAGCAGACATAAAAACACTTGCCTGTGTTCATCCTCCGTCCAAGCTATGCCTTTACGTTGCTCCTGATCTGCAGACTGCAGTCGATGCCTTTTCTCCGCGATTGGACTCATTACCATCCTCAGTACCATGAACGATCTGAAGAAGAACAATAGGAACGCAAGGGAACACAACCAAACTTGATCTCTTTGTTATCCTCGAGTAGGATTCATAATAATTCTTAAACTCTTTTACGATCTTCCCTGGCACATCCGATGCTATTTTTTCCCATCAATCTTCCAAATCCTCAAATGAGTCGCAATGCCATTCTCAAAAGCCTTACGTAGTTCTCTACTCCAGACACAGCTATCACCCCTCTCTTCCACAGTCATATAGTCTTGTTCAGGTCCAGACTCCAGACTCTAATTGCTTTTCAAGCACTACTCGTAACAACGTCAATGCAGAATCAGACTTTCACAGCTTAAAAGGGTTTTGAATAACCAATACAAACTGTGGTATATGCTAAAACCACCCCACAAACCCAGACAGGGAGAAATCAATCGTAACCAAATCCACAGCTTAAAAAAGCTGGATTTTTTTTCGACTACACAGTATTTTCAATGTAGCGAATACTCGTAGACCTGTGGAATCAAATTATATACAATGTCATATTCGTCCAGATGGATTTCAGACTAAGAATGTTAACAATAAAATTTCTGACTACACGACATTGGGAGGCCGACTGTCTACTGTTATACGAACAAACACAAACACGCATTCAAATCACAAATTTCAAATCAAACAACCATTGGCAATGAAAACCCTTTTCTGTCACAAACTAAACACAAGTGCTGAGCCAAAATAACCCTTTAAATGTCACTAAAATCTCCAAATTAGAACAATGGATTAGGTTCATTAGCATCATTATAGTCGAGACCGATCACCTACAGGGCTACAGACTACAAGTTCAGTCACTAACCCAAGCAAGGAACAAGCAATGTATCATCAGGACAATTCAGATTTCTAACCCACAATTAAAAGATGATGATTAAACCATTAACTATACTCTCTTGTCCTTTCAACTACAATCATTGTGCTATTCGTCGAGAGCCGTCTGTCCTACTTTGTGTCTCATCTCGGCCACCTGAAACTTTTGTTGATTAGGCAATTGAGCAAATTCTAATGAAATTGACAGCCACATTAAGATTCCACAAATCCCCATTTCTATATCTAGCATAATTACAATTTTTCAAAATTCCAATCCTACCACAAAATTAGGTTAATGATGTAACACATGGCATAAAATGCACATAATAAATGAAGTAAAAGGGTATATATTTCGGATTTATGGCATTCCTAACTATATGGCCAAGCAAGGAAAGTATCTACAACACTCAAAACCTTTGGGTGCGAGCGTGAATTCTCCGTCTCATTTTCGTATCCCAGGTTGTGTCCCACTCCCCATCCCAAGAACGAGAGCCCTTTCCAGGGCGAACCCAGGATTAAATGTAGCCCACCAAGTTGGAAATCAATGTCTTTACCATCCTACCACAAGACATTTGTTGTACCTTTACTTGGATATCAGTAATTTATCTACAATTCAACATTATTTGGGGTAGCAAAAATCCGTCTTCTAAATCAATTTTTTTAAGTTTGGGGTAGCGCCCGCCACCCCTTGCTACAACATAGGTTCGCCCATGGCCCTTTCGTGTTTTTTCTTGTGTCTCACTATATGTTTTGACGTGTCTTATCTTGTGTCTCTATATGTTTTGACATATCACGATTCACGATGATATCACGATTCACGATCTTGTCAGATTTACCCTTTTTTAATGATTAATGTTATGTGTCAAGTGAACGGATAACGGAATACAAGATGATACGCTAAATGGTAAAATGGGACAGGTGATCCAGACTCAACCAATAGATCAATTATTGTGCTCTTCCCCACTATTTGTCAGTAATAGTAAGTCTTGCTTGCGACGGGTCGTTATTTGTGACGGATATTTTGTGAGATAAAATGGTAGAAAATGAGTTAGGGGAGAAAGGGGACCACATGAATAGTGTTGGAGAGAGAAAAAGTGGGTATTTAGTGAGACAAAATGGTATCCGTCATAAGCTTGCGACGGATAGTGCCGTTACAAATAAGAATTTGTGTTTCAGTAAATAAAACTAACCAAGACGAGGAACCAAAAAAAGATGAATTTTCTAAGAAAATCAAGCATTCTATTAAAGAAAATTACCGTAAAGAATTTATCGGAATGGATGGAGTAAAAAAACACAAATCCTCATTTATAATTGACAAAATTTTATAAGATTGCTATATAAAACAGTTGTGAGAAGGAAAGATCATTTTTTTAAGTGTATAATACACATTTATGGGCTCCAATTACTTTACACATTTTTATGAGACCATCCCAATATCCCATTGAGGAAAAAATAGCTAATTTTACAAGCAATAATAAAATCACAATTTCTTATTTGCAACGGCACTATCCGTCGCAAGCTTGCGACGGATACCGTTTTCTCTCACAAAATACCCATTTTTTCTCTCTCTGCAACACTATTCCTGTGTCCCCTTTCTCCACTAACTCATTTTATATCCATTTTACCTCACAAAATATCCGTCACAAATAATGACCCGTCGCAAGCAAGACTTACTATAATAAAATATTTCCTCCAATTTTTTATGTAGTAAGTCTTGTTTATGACGTGTCACTATTTATGACGGATATTTTGTGAGATAAAATGGATAGAAAATGAGTCAGTGGAGAAAGGGGACCACATGAGAGAGAGAAAAAGTGGATATTTTGTGAGATAAAATATTATCCGTCGCAAGTTTGCGACGAATATACCCGTCGCAAATGAGAATTTGTGTTCTTTATGTTCTTTGAGAATTGTTTTGGACAAATACTAGTTTTAAATTGCACGGGTATGTTGTTTCTGAAGTTATTATAAAAAATGTAAATATATAGTATTAAGTTTTATAGTAAGTTTTGTTTGCGACGGGTCGTTATTTGTGACGGATATTTTGTGAGATAAAATGGGTAGAAAATGAGTTAGTGGAGAAAGGGGACCACATGAATAGTGTTGGAGAGAGAAAAAAAGTGGGTATTTTGTGAGAGGAAACGATATCCGTCACAAGCTTGCGACGGATAGTGCCGTTGCAAATAAGAATTTGTGTAAGTTTTAAAGTAAAGTAATAATTAGGTAATAAAGAAAATTCTAAATTTGAATTAAAAATTTCACTTGCAAGTACTGTAAATTATTTCAATTAGTCGGATAATTATTATAGTAAGATATCGCTTTCTTATCAGTTAAAACTTAAATGTGAGTTTCTACCCGACCTTGTTACTCAGGCAACCTTAGAAAAAGTTGAGTTATATAGGTAAACAAAATTATTCATACGAAAACTATCAAAGAATTAGTGAAATTACAAATTGTTAGCCCGTTTTTCTCTTTTAAATACACCGATACAAAGGGTAAAACTAAAATTTTGACACGTACATATATTTAAATACAAATTTTGACCTTTTCATTTAGAACAAATTGTTATTCATTAGACGGAACAAAATCATAATTGACTCGTGCACCTTTAATTTAAACCGGTTTAATCAACATTCAAACCCGGAAAACTATTATAGAAAGATAAATTATAAGTTGTTAGAAAAATACTTCATAAATATCATTAAAATGTACGCCGTCGGAAACACTATCAGATTTCATATGTTGGAAAAATTCTATGAATAATTATTGTTAAAAGGATTTTAAATAGTAATTCATATTTGTCATGCCTGAAAAACATTTACTCCATAAAATAATTGTCAAATTACTATCTCCGACCCATACTTGTACTCCTTAAAAAGTAATAAGCCATGTAAAAATTACTTCAGGTTAGTCTTCCTTAAGACGAAGTTATTCCTCTTAACTTCAAAATGGGTTAAATATCATCTCTTTATGCATAGAAAAGTTGGTGCTGATCGAGCTCAATATATATATTATGCTTTTATCTTAACCATATTATCTAATACGCCCTAAACTTAAGGCAAATACACCCGTTTTGAATAAGAACTTGTAAAAGAATCGAGTAATACACGAGACGGGTAAATTCGTTTTAAGCAACGCGCTAAAATGAAATCCATATTAACACATAAATCACACAGGCCACACCCGTGCAAATAGACATCATCATACTTTCATGTGCATATAAATCTTCATAACAAACCTCACCCACAATTTACTTTTTTTTTCGCTTCTCACCTGCTAATCTGTCATCACTCTTTCGCCTCTCTCTCTCTCTAACTTTCACATCCACTCTTTCACTAATCAGTACCCCGGGATATGATATTCATCACTTGTATGATACTTTTTTGTTGTTCTCATTATTTTTTTATCAGTTTAAATGAAATTTTTAGAATTATTTTTTAGTCTTATTAGTTAAAATGTGATGCGGATTTTAGTTCAATTTTCATTAATTTCAAATAATAATTTTTATGTGATTTTTTTCATATTGTTTATCAATTTCGATCTAGATCAATATGTTCATTCATTTAATTTTTTTCAATTGTATTTTTGGTGCAGTATAGTTTTATAACATTAATATTGGTCAATAATTTTTCTCAAGATTTTATGCTTTTTGAGATAATTTATTTTGTTAGGTTTTTTTCTATGTTTTATAACTAAATTTACCAACTCGTTATTTACATCACCGTTAATTTTTATTAACGCTGTCTAATTTGATGAATGACTTATTATTAGATATTTATTTTCCTTGCCTTGATTTTATGCTTTTTGAGATAATTTATTTTGTTAGGTTTTTTTCTACTCCCTCCGTCCCGATCAATTGTTATCTATTGCTTTTGACACAAAGATTAAGAAAAGAAGTGTAAATGAATTTGGACCACACAAATTATATGGCCCCACATGTAATCAAATGTCATCCACAAAAAGTTGCCAAAAATGGAAATAGATAACAATTCAATGATACACCCCAAAATGGAAATAGATAACAAATGACCGGGACGGAGGGAGTATGTTTTATAATAACTAAATTTACCAACTCGTTATTTACATCACCGTTAATTTTTATTAACGCTGTCTAATTTGATGAATGACTTATATTAGATATTTATTTTCCTTGCCTTTTGTATTATTGCATGGTTTAATATATAATATAATAGATATATATATAATCTATATTAATTTACTCATTTCTGATTATGCAATTATATCAGAAAAAAAAGGGTATTATTTTAAATAAGACTACGTTTTTGTTGCATGAACGAATCCGTCTTTTATATACATAATTATCATGATGTATTTAATAATAATAATTATTATGTAATCCTAATTTTAAATTTTATTTATTTATATCTTATATATATTGTATCTACAAAGTTTGCTTTTAAGTATTAGTCAACATACGATTGTTCAACTTGATTTTTGTATCACAAATTATCTACGTAAAAGCAAAAAAAAAGATAGAAGGCGGGGACATGGTAGGGCCTACATAAAATAAAATATAAAATAATGCACTTTCAACCACAGAGCGACACATCAGCTATGTGGTTGTTGCTTTAATAAATAGGATTTAGTGGCACGTCTTCTTGCTTGCGATGGGTTAATCTCGTCACAAGCTTGTGACTAGAGCTGGCAAATAATGACACGATACGAAAACACAATACGAACCCGACACGAAATTAGCGGGTTTGGGTTTAGGCTTAATGACCCATTTATGTAAGTGGGTCGACACGAACACGACACGATATTTAATTGGGTCGGGTTTGGGTTGAGCTCTTTAAACACGAACCCGACACGAAATGACATGTTTACTAAATTAATCCTAATTTATTTTATCCCCCATCACATAAATATATTTAACTTTCCAAATATGGTCATGACACGAAAACACGACACGAACCCGACACGAAATTAACGGGTTAGGGTTGAGTCTTGATGACCCATTTATTTAAGTGGGTCGATACGAACACGACACGAAAATTAATTGGGTCGGGTTTGGGTTGGAGGTTTTGTGACCCGTTTACAAGTGACACGAACACGAACCCGGCACGACCCGATCTGTTTGCCAGGTCTACTTGTGACCTCTCACAAAAAGGGTATCCGTCACAAATGAGAATTTGTGATTTAGTGGTGTGATGATATCTTGATGTAAATGAAAGTAGGAGAGAAAATGTGGGTTCATAAGTTCTTATTACCACAAATGATAGACAATAAGGAAGGTCGTGTAAATTCGTCGTTTTAGGAAATGTGGAAGATGTTAAAAAGGATATGATAGAGTAACTTTTTTACAAAAGTGGACCACTCACACGGTAAGATCGTGTTATTCATTACCACATTGATCATTTTTCGGGGTGGATGCGTAATGCATTACCCTTTTATAAGGGTGATAGGTTTCGAGGCTAAATAATTACCCTCATACTAGACCTGCAAACAGGTCAACTGGGTAGGGTTTTTGTGATTTATGGACATTGTTCTGGGACCTAAAACCATGTAAACTGTTTAATATATTTTGCAATTTGAGTCATTTGAGAGATGTACTGAATTAAGTTTTATTTTCTCTCGATTTTTCTATCACGCGCCCGGGGCTACTAACTCTCACGCGCCCGAGGCTACTTGAGGAGTTGCCCTATTCGATCTCCGCACCAAATAACAAGTATTAGTCCACTGTTCACGACTATCTGATTCATGTCCGAGGTTGGTTTATCGCATACTATAACCCTCAAATTTCTCTGCTTATTTGGAAATTTGTGTTCACTTTATCTAATCCGATGAGCCGTTGTTTTGATTTATGGAACTTACTGTTCCAAGTCTCCGTAATCACAAAAATTGTACATATGTACTTGAATTTGAGCGGTTTGAAAAATATTTAAATATCTTATATTTAATCTAGTATTTAAATATCTTATATTTAATCTAGTACCTTCAATTTATTTTCATAGTTCTCCAAAGTGTCCCCTTGACATACCTTATTGTCCTAACTCTTAATCAAACACTAAGAGACACGAATTTGGGTAGTGAATAGTTTTCTTTGGTACAAATTTAACACAAATAGTGAATAGTGATGTATGTCAATCTTCCCTCAAATCTATTATGAGAGTGACCACCTTTACTCCCACTAATAAGCTTTCGTCCTTTTTAATGTTCAACTTTGAAGTCTCCTTATAAAGTCTTTTAGTTGTTTTTGTTATACCAAATCCTTGTTTTAAAACTTTGTAATCTATTGGTAAATTTACTTCTTTATTGGATTTTTGTGACCTTTACTTAGATATTTATATATATTTTTTTTCAATTGTCAAACAAGTTGCTTACAATCGACTGGTACATAATAACATGTAAGAATTAAGATACCCGAGAGTGACAGGTTTCAAGGTATAGTTGTTCACGAGTCGTCCCGCCCATTAGACCCTCCCACCCAACTCGATTATTTCGTGGGTTTGGACAAGTATATTTTTACCCAAAAACTTATGAGGTCGGGCCAAGCCGAACCCACCAAATTAAATGAGTGGGTATGGACAACAAGAAAAGCCCACGGAGTAGCCCATTAGGCTCGTTTACTATTTAAATCATGTACTTTTGCTGTTAAAAAAACAAAAAAAATATTTTTTTCAAGAAAATTGTATCAATTTTATAGGGACATGGAATAGTAAAATAATAATAATAATATGAAATATATAAATATAACGATAATGTTCATATATTTTAATTAATACAACGTCTAAATTAGGTAAATGTTCAAACAATAATGATTACGTCTAATTTTTACATCTAACCTTACATGTATGTCTTTACTATACATAAATTTATGTATCTCGCTTCAAATTTCACATCAAGGTATGTATATATAAAAATAGATTAATAAAAGTCATTTTATACTGAATACTTAATTAACAGATAAAGTTTCATGTCATGGCCCATTGGCCCATGGGCCGCCCGACTTTTGTATAAGGGGTGGGTAAGGGCAAGAATAATTGACCCATAACTATTGCCCGCCCCACCCACTAAGGTTTTAAAGGGCAACTTTTTTCTTCATGGCCAATCCATATCCGGCCCAAGCCCGCATTTGAACATCTCTATTTCGAAGTTTATAAGACATACATTAGTTCATGTCGTAAATATCCACAAGATTGTTCTTAGAGAGATTTGAACATGAGATCTTTGAGACTTTTACCCAAATTTTCACGACTAAATTTTATCCTCCTTGGGAACAGGCCCATCTAATGGCAAGTTTAGAGTGCTCTTATAACAGAGACCCAAACTTTTTGAGGCTCAAAAATTATTTTGTTGTTAGAATAAGTGAAACTAATATTTATCAAATACATTACAGAAAAAGGTTTATCAAAGAAGTATGTTACTTAGTACTTTTTAGAAAAATGAAAAAAAAAGTTAGAGAAAAAACGTACCTTTTGCAGAGATAGGAGAAATGAGGAACTATGGAACAAAATTAGGTTTAGTATTTTTTGAAGGGTAAAAAGGTAATTTTTTATTTTTCGTAATCTACTCCTTGAATATGCTGGTGGGAGCGGCATATTCTAAAATAGCATATTGAACCTCAATCTACTATTTCAATATGTTATTTCTCAAAGCGACCAAATAGCATATTGATTGGTCAAACTTGTTAATTCCCTCAAATATGCTATTTTTTCTTTTTTTGCAATATGTTGTTTACCAAACAACGCCTACAACGCCTTACTCTCTTCTTCCCTATTTTAATAGACTGAGCATTTTTAGTGGTTCAATAAAAGAAATTATTTCTTTCTTTTGTTTTTTGTAATTGTGATCAAACAAATTGCTTATAATCAACTTGTACAGAATAACATGTAAGTTTTATCCGAGCGTAGTATACTTCAAAATCTATAAGGCAATGACTCATGTCATAAATATTTCACAAAATTATTTTTAAGGAGACTTAACCCTGAGATCCTTGAAAATTTCACCCGAATTTTGACAAACAAACTCCATTATCAAAAGCGTGAAACTAATAAACTCACTTCTAGTAGCATTTTTCTACTAAAAAGGTCTCAACTTATTATGATATATAATATGACATTAACAATTTCATATTAATATAAAATAATAACAACTCAATTTATTACATTTAAGGGGCGTTTGGTACCGAAAAGGGAAAGAGAATGAAATTAAGAAAGAGTAAAAGAGGGAAATGAATTAGATTACCCAAAACTACCTTATTGTTTGGTTAGTTTTTCTAAGGAAAGGGAATACCAACAACCACCATTTCATACTCCACACCAACACACCAAGCATCAGTAGTACATCACCACAAACACCCCACATGACTTAGCTTGCAACACCATTACAACCCCACCCCACCACCATAAACACCCTCCTTAGAGCCTCGAAAACCCCTCCATTACAACCGAAATTCACTCATTAACCCTTAAATTTTCCAGATCTAGTATTTTTTGGGTGTGGGCGTGAATTTTGGTGAATTTCGATGTTGGGCGTGACGGTTGCGGGACTGAAGAGGCGTCAAAGATGGCGGCTTAGAGTCGTCGCCGACCTGTCATCGGTTGGGGGTGTGGGTGATGATGGTGTTGTATTGGTGGGCGTACGATGGTGGTGGTCTGGAGTATGGTGACAGTGCGTGGTGGTGCTTGGCGAGTGAGGTGGTTGCTGGTTGATGAGTTAAGTGATGGGGGATGAAATTCCATTCACCGGGGAGGGTGGGGGTATTAAGGAGTTAAAATAATTTGAGCGTAAATGAGAGAGTTGTATTCCCGTTGTTTATCTCAAACAAACATTAACAAAGGGAATCAGTAACTTTAATTTGTTTATTACCTCCACCCAAACGCCTTGTTACTCCCTTTTTCTCTATTTTGATAGGCTGAGCATCTTCAATAGTTCAATAAAAAAAACTATTTCCAATTTTTATCATTAGGATCAAACAAGTTGCTTACAAATAATAACATGTAAGTTATCTGAGAGTGACAGACTTTAAAATTGATAAGACATTAACTCATATCGCATAAGTACTTCACAATATCGCTTTTAGGAAAACTTGAATCTGATACCCTTAAAAACCACCAAAGTTTAAACCAATAAACTCTCTTCTTATGACGCCAAAGCCTAAAACTAAAAAAATTTACTAGTGGTGTTTTTCTAGTGAAAACGTCTCAAATTATTATGACATTAAACGGGTGTTCGGTAAATAGTAGATTGATAAGTTTTCAGCATATTAAAGCCTTTTAGTATAATTATTTTTAATGTTATGTTAAATAAACAAATATGTAAAGGGGCGCGTAATTAATTATTAATTATAAATTTATAGTACAACCACTAATAAAAACGTGAGCTAGTACATAGAAATTCAGTAGCTCTCATGTAAGATAATCTGTCCGTCTCATTCCCTACTTTTTTTGCTAAATATGATCATTTTTTGATAAGGAGTGACCACTATTTTATAAATAATGATCATCATCCTAAAAAATAGGTTATTTTTTAACCAAAAAAATTGGTCATTATTTAATCAAAAGTGGTAACTTTTTAAAAAAAAATGGTCATTTTTTTATTGGCCGGATGTGCGACCGTTATAAAGTAGAATTTGTGATAGAAATTAGCTCTTCTCTCACACAAAAACAATTTGTTCTTTAATTGTGTTCCAATAACTGTGATACAACAAAATCTTCAATAATTAATAAATCCGTAAGAAAATAAAGAATTAAGTTATCAGTTTACCTAAACGTACCATAATGCATCATGCATGTCTGAACGTAGGACTCTACTAGTGTGAGTTAGTTAGAACTAACTGATATGATGACGTGTAGGATGTATATAACAGAAAGTTTGTTATGTAGTTTGTTACACTTAGTTAGCACTTGTATATATATAGCTCAACTCTCTTGTACATAACTAATTTTACATCAATACAAATATCTTCTATTTACCTCTGGTTTTCTCATACAAAACCTCCGTAATTCATTAATGGAGAATGTATAAAGTTCATATGGTATCAGTCGCTATATGGTGATCCTGCGATTATTTTCGTTCTTCTGATTCATTCTTTTGATGATCAATTGCAATCAATTGCTTCTCTAAAGTTTTTTTTCTGGAGGTTTCTGCTGGAATTCTACTCAAATCTTCTTAGTTGAAGGTATTTTTCTTCTGCGATTAGTTTCGCACGCTTCCGCATTGATAATCTGTCATTAATTCCAGCGTTTTTCTTTTGCTTCTTTTGATTTCTCAGTAGTCTTGAGATTCTTTCTTTTTCCACAAAATTTCATCAAATCACAAAATCATGCCTACATCCAGTAATCCAAATTCTGCAGAAAATACTGCTTCATATGCTGCCTTTGATGATCCACTTTTTCTATCACATTCTGATCAACCTTCTCATCGCATTGTTTCTACTCAATTCAATGGCACAAAATTTCTCACTTGGAAACGTGATGTTTATATTGCGTTAATTGCTAAGAATAAAGATGGATTTGTGGATGGAACCTTTAAATGTCCTGTCAAAACTGATGCTAAGTATCAGCGTTGGGTGAGGTGTGACTATATGGTTATGCAATGGATTCTTAATTCTCTGATTGATGAAATTAAGGAAACTGTTCAGTATGTTAACAGTGCTAAGGAGTTGTGGATTGAATTGTTGGAAAGGTATGGCCAAATCAATAATGTTGAAATATATCAATTAAGGAAGGAGTTGTCTGATATCACACAATCTGGTACTTCCTTAATAGAATATTATAGCAAATTAAAGAGAACATGGGAAGCCATAGACAGTATTGATCCTATTCCTATGTGTAGTTGTGGAGTTATGGATGCCTGTACTTGTCACATTCTTAAGAAAATGCTTGACATAGATTCTCAAATCAAGGTTATCCAGTTTTTGATGGGATTGAACAGTGGTTATGAATCTGTTAAGACAAATGTCTTATCTATGGAGCCATTACCACCTCTTAACAAGACCTTCTCTATATTACAACAAATAGAAAGGCAAAAGCAGATAGCAGAAGCTGTTGATGTATTGGCAGAAGCAAATGCCTATGCTGCGAATAGTAGAGGTGTTGAAGTTCAGTCTGGCAATGGTAAAAGACCTAAGTTTGACAGTGATACTTCTTCACAAGTACCAATCAAAACTTGTGATCACTGTCAAGGCAAAGGACATCTTATTTCTGAATGTAACAAACTTAAAACCTGTAGTCACTGTGGCAAGAAAGGACATATTAAGGAGTATTGTTTTGATTTGAGGAATATGAACAATAGGTTTTCAAGAGGTAGGAGAGGAAGTTATTCAGGGAGAACTGCTGATGTTCATTTTGGTAGAGGTAGGAATGTCTATAGACGAGGAGGTTACAGAGGAGGTTATGCTGCCAATGCTACCTATAACACTGATCATGTATATCAACAAGAAGAAGATGAATATTCTCCCTTGGATGGTTATGAAGATGAAGAATATTTTACTCCTGCTGCAAACATGTTGTCTGCCTCAGCAACTCCATCTGATCCAGCCACAAACATTCTTGATTCTAAAACTGTCAGTGGCATTGCGAATTCTATCTATCAACAAGTCATGAAGAATATTTCTGGCAGTACTTCTGAACAACCTGCAAGTTCATCCTTTAACTTTGCAGGTACAATTCCAACTTCATTCTCATGTCAATGTTGTTGCACATTCTATATTTTTCAATGACTGGATTATAGATACAGGAGCATCTGATCATATGACTCCTTATGAACACATATTAACTGATATCCATTGCTTAACTAAACCTGTTCGTGTGAGCTTACCTGATGGGACAGTTAAGGTAGTGCATAAAACAGGAAAAATGCACTTGCATCCTCATATAATTCTCTACAATGTTTTCATTATTCCAGACTTCAAACAAAATCTACTTTCTGTAGGAAGATTACTTGAACATTCATCTTTGGATATCAGTTTTACTAAAACCATGTGCATTTTTCAGGACCTTTCAACTAAGGTCATTCATGCTCAAGCAAGGAAGATTGAAGGTCTATATAGACTTTTACCTAGTTCTATTTCTTTGCATAATAATAGAAACTCAGATATGTCTGAAGTTTGTAATACAGTAGTATCTTCTTTTGGAAATAAGTCTCAACATAAAAATCTCCATTTGATTCATAGTAGATTGGGACATTCTTCTGTGGATAAGTTGTCTCATATTCCTGAATTTTCTGTTAATAATACAAAAGACTTTTTCTGTGAGACATGTGCTTTGTCTAAACATCACATTCTTCCTTTTCAAAGAAGTATTTCTAGAGCCACTAAGTGTTTTGATTTGGTTCACTTGGATTTATGGGGAGCTTATAGAGTTCCAAATATTAATGGAGCCAAATATTTCCTTACCATTTTGGATGACTGTTCTAGATGCACATGGACATATCTTTTACATCACAAAAACCAGGTCCCAAATCTAATTAGAGGGTTTTTAAACCTAGTTGAAAATCAGTTCCATTGTTCTGTTAAGACTGTTAGAACAGATCATGGTACTGAATTTGTTCAAGAGTTTTGTGGGGGACTGTTTCTTGAGAGAGGTATCATTCATCAGAAAAGTATTGTTGGGAGACCTCAACAAAATGGTAGGGTGGAGAGGAAACATCGCCACTTACTTGACACTGCCAGATCTCTCAGAATACATGCCAATTTACCTTTGAAATTCTGGGGAGAGTGTGTATTAACTGCTACTTACTTGATAAATAAGATGCCAAGTGCAGTTATTGGTTGGCAAACACCATTTGAGATACTTTTTAAACAGAAACCTACCTATGATGAGTTGAGGGTGTATGGATCTTTATGTTTTGCCTCTCAGCCTATTACTCTAAGGGATAAGTTTGCTCCAAGGGCAAGGAGGTGTATCATGATTGGGTATCCCTATGGTGAAAAAGGCTACAAACTTTATGATCTTGATAATCATAAAGTTTTCTCTAGCAGGGATGTGGTTTTTCAAGAAGAAACCTTCCCTTATAAGAATGTGCAGGGACATTTCACTCAACAGACCAGACATTCTGATATTGTCAACCCTGCTGCTGTCAACAATGACTTCATGTCCACAGGTCTGGATACTGCAGTACACACCAACAACAATCCCATGCCTTTCAATAATCATTCTCCAGATCACTCTTTTGATACCACTTCTTCTCAAAATAACAATTCTCCCATTCTCATAAATCAAAACATTCAAACAACTCCTGATAATAACACTGTTGTACAACAACAGACACATCTTGATCCTATCCCATCCACTGTCAGACACTCTACCAGAGCCACACAAGTCTCTAGCAGGCTGAAAGACTTCCAATGTAATATCAAACTTCCTTTGAGGAATAATATTCAGGCAACCTCTACCCAGTCTTCTGCTTTTCATACACAAGTCCTGAGAGACTTGACTGAGTTTGATTGTTCTTATGTTGCTAGTTTAGCAAATGTTCTGAAAGCAGTGGAACCATCCACATATGGTCAAGCCTGTACAGACCCTCAATGGGTTGAAGCAATGCAGAAGGAAATAGATGCACTGGAAGTGAATAAAACCTGGGATTTAGTTCCTTTGCCTCATGGTCATAAAGCCATAGGATCTAAATGGGTGTACAAGATTAAACATAAGGCTGATGGCACAATAGAAAGGTATAAGGCGAGGTTGGTGGCAAAAGGGTTTACTCAAATTAAAGATAAGGATTACAAACATACTTTCTCCCCAGTGGCAAAGTTCACAACTGTTAGAACCCTTCTTGCTGTTGCTGCTGCCAAGGGATGGCCATTACATCAACTTGATGTAAATAATGCCTTTTTACATGGGCATTTAGATGAGGAGGTATACATGGTACCACCAGCAGGGTATGTTCAAGCAACATCAGGCATGGTATGTAAATTGAAGAAATCAATTTATGGTCTCAAGCAAGCCTCAAGACAGTGGAACATAGAGCTAACTAAATATTTGAAGGAATTAGGTTTTCAGCAGTCAAGAGAAGATTATTCATTATTCTACAAAGAAAAATCAGGAAAGTTTTTAGTGGCCTTGGTGTATGTTGATGATATATTGTTAACAGGCAGTGATGATCAAGGAATTTCAGATACAAAGAAAGGGCTGAATGATAGATTTACTATCAAAGATTTGGGAACAATGAGGTATTTCATTGGCCTTGAAGTGGCTAGAAATGAAACTGGGATAATTCTAAACCAAAGGAAATACATTCTTGACATAGTTCAAGATATGCAAATGGAGGATTGTGGCATAACTGAGTTTCCTATGCCAAGAGGCCTCAAGTTGTCCACTGATGTAGGAGAAATCTTGGAGAAACCTGAGCAATACAGACGTCTCGTAGGCAGGCTGTTGTATCTAAATCTATCAAGGCCAGACATATCCTACACAGTCCAACACCTAAGCCAATTCTTGAGTGAACCTAGACTGCCTCACTTACAAGCAGCCATTCATGTTGTCAAGTATCTTAAGCATACTATTAATATGGGGTTGTTTTACTCTACAGAGAATGATCTAAGTCTGATGGCTTACACTGATGCAGACTGGGGTACATGTTTTTTTTCATGCAGATCATTGAGTGGATATTGTGTGTTTCTTGGCTCATCACTTATCTCTTGGAAAACTAAAAAACAGAAGACAGTGAGTAAAAGTACAGCAGAGGCAGAGTACAGAGCCATGTCTTATGCAACATCTGAACTAGTGTGGTTGACTGCCTTACTTCAAAACTTTCAGATAAAACCAGTTCTTCCCATACCACTCATGTGTGATAACAAAGCAGCTATGCACATTTCAGAGAATCCAGTTTTCCATGAGAGAACGAAGCATTTGAATATAGACTGTCACTTTGTAAGAGATAAATTACAAGAGGGATTATTGATACCCAGACATGTAAGGACTGGTCTACAACTGGCAGACATCATGACAAAGCCACTGGGTGCTCAACAACATCGCTTTCTGTGTGACAAGCTTGGATTGAAGTCAGTAACCTCAAGTCCAGCTTGAAGGGGGGCTGTGAGTTAGTTAGAACTAACTGATATGCTGACGTGTAGGATGTATATAACAGAAAGTTTGTTATGTAGTTTGTTACACTTAGTTAGCACTTGTATATATATAGCTCAACTCTCTTGTACATAACTAATTTTACATCAATACAAATATCTTCTATTTACCTCTGGTTTTCTCATACAAAACCTCCGTAATTCATTAATGGAGAATGTATAAAGTTCATAACTAGTGTCACTATGTCACCCGGCACTAGCTAAGCGACTGATACGTAGCCACGTAGGTATGATTTAAAATGCGGTTTTGAGATTACTTTGAAGTTAAATGTGATCATTATAATCAGTATAAGTGATAAAAATACACTTAGCTGAATCACTATAATAATATTTGATCATAAAATAGTTTTGTAATCTCGGTTAAAACAAGAATTTGAGAAGTTTCAATGGTTTAATTAAGCAGATTTTTGAAGCTCGATTAATTCTTGTACCAAATTTTGAAATAATGGTCAACATGTTCTAAAATTTTTAGTTGAAAATTGATTGAAAGTTTGAAACCATGCACCGTCAAACTCAAAATTGGTCGGAAGGTTGTACATGATGTT
The DNA here is from genome assembly GCA_029255685.2 of Silene conica. NCBI lineage: Eukaryota > Viridiplantae > Streptophyta > Magnoliopsida > Caryophyllales > Caryophyllaceae > Silene > Silene conica. Next base: position 4,979,015 of record CM055313.2, read on the forward strand.
ATTTCTCGTACCCATTTTCTTAAAGAAAGACGGTCTTTTATTGTTGTCGATGAAAGACCTATTTTATTAGACATATTTATCAATTTTATTTTATTTTTATTGTTAAAGCATGTATGAAAAGAGTACGAGCACAAACTAAACGTTCATGTACTGATCCATCATTCCATCTACCCTAAAATTTCACCTACTATCCTTATTTCCTAATTTTATGAAGAATTACAAATTAAAATAAGATTAACTAACTAAATGCTTATTTGGTTTTGATTATTTATTTATCGTTATTTTTGTCACCGAAATCGTTTGTAGTTTATCCGTGATCATTTATAATTTTCTCCACATCACATGATTAAATTGACCATAAAAGAGTATTCTCCAAATATATAAAATGGTTACCAAATGACTAAGATACTTAAAAATAGAATAAGTAAATAAACAACTGAAATGAAGGGAGCAAGATAAAATACATACTAACGTAGTAACGTATGTATGAAACTGATGTAATCGCCATTGATGAATGATTATGATTTGTATTGAACATCAAAAGGTAAATAGAAGATATTTTGTATTGATAAAACTTAAGGAGTATTTACAGTATGATGAAGTATATATATACAAATGTGTAACAAACTATTGTAACTACTTTTGACAGCCTGTAACAAACTCTCTAACAAACTAACCAACTACTTTGTTGACGTGTCAAAGTAACTAACTCACATCCCCCCTTCAAGCTGGACTAAAAGTGAGTAGCTTCAATCCAAGCTTGCTACTAAGAAACTGGTGTTGCTGTGACCCCAAAGGTTTGGTCATTATATCAGCTAATTGAAGACCAGTCCTGACATGTTTAGGAACCAATAATCCTTCCTGCAATTTATCTCTAACAAAGTGACAATCCACATTTAAGTGTTTTGTTCTCTCGTGAAATACTGGGTTCTCAGAAATATGAACAGCAGCTTTGTTATCACACATCAATGGTACAGGCAGTGTTGGTGTGATCTGAAAATCCTGTAGCAAAGCTATCAACCATACCAATTCAGCAGTAGTATAAGACATTGACCTATACTCTGCCTCTGCTGTGCTTTTGCTCACAGTTTTTTGCTTTTTAGTTTTCCAGGATATGAGTGATGGTCCTAGGAATACACAGTAACCACTTAAGGACCTGCAGGAAAAAGAGCATGAACCCCAATCTGCATCTGAGTATGCAATCAGACTGAGGTCATTCTCAGCAGGATAAAACAGACCCAAATTTATTGTACTCTTTAAGTACTTGACTACATGTGTGGCAGCTTGTAGATGTGGCAATCTTGGTTCACTTAAGAACTGACTTAGATGCTGTACTGCATATGAAATATCTGGTCTTGAAAGGTTCAGATACAACAATCTTCCTACAAGCCTTCTGTATTGATCAGGTCTGTCCAAAACTTCTCCTGAATCAATGGACAACTTTAACCCTCTTGGCAAAGGAAAATCTGTTGTCCCACATTCCTCCATCTTCATATCTTGAACAATATCAAGTATATATTTGCGCTGGTTCAAAATAATGCCTGTATCATTTCTGGCCACTTCAAGACCTAGAAAATACCTCATCATCCCCAAATCTTTGATGGTAAATTTATCATGTAAACCCTTCTTAGTATTGATTATCCCTTGATCATCATTCCCTGTTAAGAGAATATCATCAACATACACCAATGCTATGAGAAACCTTCCATTCTGTTCTTTATAGAATAAGGAATAATCTTCCCTAGACTGAGTAAAACCCAACTGTTTCAAATACTTCGTTAGCTCTATATTCCACTGTCGGGATGCTTGTTTGAGCCCATATATGGATTTTTTTAACTTGCAGACTAATCTGGAATCCGCTTGTGTATACCCAGCAGGAGGTGCCATGTAAACTTCCTCTTCTAAATAACCATGAAGGAAGGCATTATTTATATCAAGTTGATATAAGGGCCATCCTTTTGCAGCAGCAATAGCAATGAGGGTTCTGACAGTGGTGAACTTAGCCACTGGTGAAAACGTGTGCTTGTAATCTTTATCTTTTATTTGGTTGAACCCCTTTGCCACTAACCTTGCTTTGTATCTTTCTATTGAACCATCAGGTTTGTGTTTGATTTTATACACCCACTTGGAACCTATTGTTTTATGTCCATGAGGAAGTTCAACTAAGTCCCATGTCTGGTTTATTTCCAAAGCCTCTATTTCTTTTTGCATTGCCTCAATCCAGTGAGGATCTTGACATGCTTGAGCATAAGTAGATGGTTCAACTGCTCGAAGAACATTGGCCAGACTTGCCACATAAAAACTGTCAAATTCATTCATATCCTTCAGAATCATGGAATGAAATGCAGAAGAGGAACTGGAATCCTCTGGGACAGAATGCTGAACAGGAAGCTTGATGTTGCAGTGAAAATCCTTTAACCTACTACTCAATTGGCGAGGCCTTGTGGACTGTCTTATCATAGGTTGAGCAGAAGATCCCTGGGGAAAAATAATAGTCTCAGAGGATGTTACAGAAGGTTCTGAATAGTGTGAACTATCTTTGGTAGCATTAGATGAAATTTGAGGATTGTTGTCATTATTAATAGGAGGTGATTCTTGTGAAAAATTTGGAGAATTATTATTACTATGTGAAGAAGTATTATTATTATTGTGTGGTAGAACATTATTATTTGTTGTAGTATGAATTTGAAAAGTATTATTATGTGAGAAAATAGGAGAGTCAGCAGGATTGACAGTTCCAGTAGTAGTACACTGATGTTGCTGCAGCTGCTGTGTTGATTGTCTAAAAGGAAAATTTCCTTCCTGAAAGACAACATCTCTGCTAGCAAAAATCTTATGATTATCCAAATCATAGAGTTTATATCCTTTTTCACCATATGGATAACCAATCATAATACATTTCTTTGCCTTTGGTGCAAACTTATCTTTATGAGTAATTGGTTGAGAGGCAAAACATAATGAACCATATACTCTTAGTTCCTCATAGTTGGGTTTCTTCTTGAATAAAATCTCAAAGGGTGTCTTCCAACCAATAACTGGACTAGGCATCTTGTTGATTAGATAAGTTGTTGTCAAAACACACTCACCCCAGAACTTGAATGGTAAATTGGCATGAATTCTTAAGGATCTGGCTGTTTCAATCAAGTGCCGGTGTTTTCTCTCAACCCTGCCATTCTGTTGTGGCCTCCCAACTATGCTTTTCTGATGTATAATTCCTTTCTCAAGAAACAAGTCAGCACAAAATTTCTGAAGAAATTCTGTCCCATGGTCTGTTCTAATCATTTTGACAGAACATTGAAATTGTGTCTGAACTAGTTGCAGAAAGCCTTTAACCAGACTTGGGACTTGATGTTTATGATGTAATAGGTAAGTCCAAGTACATCGAGAACAATCATCAACTATAGTAAGGAAGTACTTGGCTCCATTAACATTAGGAACTCTATATCCTCCCCACAGATCCAAATGAATAAGATCAAAACAGTGAGATGCATGTGAAATGCTCCTTTTGAAAGGAAGTATGTGATGTTTAGATAGTGCACAAGTCTCACAAAAAAAATCTTTCATTCCATTGACAGAAAGATCAAGTACATGAGATAGTTTGTCAATAGACGAATGTCCCATTCTAGCATGTAACAAATGAAGCCTATCATGCTTAGATTTATTTAGAACAGTAGAAGACACTGTATTACAAACTTCAGGAAATTTATTTGTTGTGAAATTGGGAACTAAATCATGACTTGGAATTAGCCTATATAAGCCTCCAACCTTCTTTGCTTGAGCATGAATGACCTTAGTTGAAAGGTCCTGAAAAATGCAAATATTTTTAGTGAAACTAATATCTAAATGAGATTGTTCTAACAACTTCCCTACAGAAAGTAGATTTTGTTGAAAATCAGGAATGATGAGAACATTATGAAGAATAATGTGTGGGTGTATATGCATGCTGCCAGCTTTATGAACTATTTTGACTGTACCATCTGGTAACCCAACATGGACAGACCTTGTCAAAAAATGAACATCCGTCAACAAATGCTCATATGGGGTCATATGATCAGTGGCCCCAGTGTCTACAATCCAATCATTGATCAAAATGGAGTGATTAACAGTATTGACAGAAGCTTGTGAAATGATACCTGCAAAGTTGAGAGAGGTACTTGCAGATTTGTCAGAAAAATTCTTCATCACTTGTTGATAAATGGAATTAGCAATGCCAGTAACAGTCTTGGAATCAAGCAGTCCATTAACATTTTCTGGTATGGCTGCTGCATCAGAAACAGTGTTTGCAACATTATTAGCAGCAGAGAATGAATTATACCCCTCATCTTCATAATATTCCAGAGGTGAATACTCTTCATCTTCTTGTGAATAAAAGGTATCCACATTATTTGCAGATTGTCCTCCTCTATATCCTTCTCGTCTATAAACATTTTTGCCTCTGCCATAATGAACATCAGCTGGCCTTCCTGCGTGCATAACCACCTCTTCTTCCCCTTGAAAACTTATTATTCATGTTTCTTAACTCATAACAGTAATCTCGGATGTGTCCCTTCTTGCCACAATGAGAACAGGTTTTGAGCTTATTACAATTAGCAATCTCATGACCTTTCATTTGACAATGAGAACAGATCTTAACACCTTCCTGTGTTGAAGAATCATTGTCAAACTTGACTCTTTTTCCATTAAAAGTCTTAGAATCAGGTTCTCTACTTGCTGCATAAGCATTTGCCCCTGCCAGAACATCGACAGCTTCTGCAATTTGCTTCTGCCTCTCAATTTGTTGAAGAATGGAGAAGGTTTTATTGAGAGGGGGAAGAGGTTCCATGGATAGAACATTTGTTTTAACAGATTCATAACTGCTATTCAATCCCATGAGAAACTGAATGACCTTGGACTGAGATTCTCTATCAAGCATCTTCTTGAGAATATGACAAGTGCAGTCATCCAGAGCACCACAATTGCACATAGGTACAGGATCAAGACTATCCAAAGTCTCCCAAGTCCTCTTTAACTTGCTGTAATACTCAACTAAAGAAGTACCAGCTTGAGCAGTATCAGATAATTCCTTTCTTAACTGATAAATCTCAATGTTGTTAATCTGTCCATATCTTTCCAACAATTCAGTCCATAGCTCTTTAGCACTATTGGCATACTGAACTGTTTCTTTGATTTCATCAACTAATGAATTAAGAATCCATTGCATCACCATATAGTCACAACGTACCCAACGCTGATACTTAGCATCAGTTTTAAGAGGACACTTAAAAGTTCCATCAATAAAACTGTCCTTATTCTTAGCAATTAAGGCAATATAAGCATCACGTTTCCAAGAGAGAAATTTAGTTCCATTGAATTGAGTTGGAACAATACGATGTGAAGGTTGATCAGAATGTGAAAGAAATAGAGGATCATCAAAACAAGTATAATGTGCAGAAGCATCAGAAGTCGGTGTAGGAACAGGATCAGGCATGATTGAATGCAGAGAATAAAGATCAGAGAAAGGCGAAAACACCAGAAAAAGATTGCGGAAGCGAATAAACCAGAAATTGATCACCAGAATGAAGATAATACCTTCGTAGGATGAAATTGATCACCAGAAATTGAAGTAATAAGAAGTGAATTGAATCAATATCCAGAATAAAAGAAAACCTCCAAAGAAATCAGATATGAAACCTCCAAAAGAGAAATCACAGACGAAGATATAACGAAAGAAGACGAATCAAAAAATCGTCAATATATCACCAGAAATGAAGAACAGGATCGTTACTTGAAGCGAATGATACCATATGAAACTGATGTAATCGCCATTGATGAATGATTATGATTTGTATTGAACATCAAAAGGTAAATAGAAGATATTTTGTATTGATAAAACTTAAGGAGTATTTACAGTATGATGAAGTATATATATACAAATGTGTAACAAACTATTGTAACTACTTTTGACAGCCTGTAACAAACTCTCTAACAAACTAACCAACTACTTTGCTGACGTGTCAAAGTAACTAACTCACAGTATGTAGCTCGTGATTATGCATTAATTAATAATTAGTTTATCTGTTTGTAACATCCGGCCCAAATCTAGGACTAGAAAGGTTAGCCAAGGTAGCCAACACGGGTGATCTTTTTCAGCGCATTTTGTCATCACTTGTGTGTATCCCGAAAACTTTTTCGTGAGGTCACTCGGCCATCGATCCTAAGACTACTCTCAAGAACGCTTTTTTTTATGAAGTTTTTTCGAATAGATATATAACTAGAAAAGAAAATGCATTTTGTTGATATAAATAATACTTTCAATCTGTTTAATAAGCACTAATAAAATTTTAAGCCTATTAATTGACCTCTTTAAGAGTTACCCCACCCGTATTCAGTTTAGTGAGGGTTTACTACATACACTACACCTCTTGATAAACCTAATGGCCATATTCCTAGTTTAGAAGCTAATTTATAAATAAGCATTGTTCTAGATTCAACTCTTGGTAAAAGTTATGCATGTTTCTGACCTAATTAATTTATCTGTTTAATTAGTGTTTGCCATGCATGCAACTAGTCGTAAATGTTTGAATAAAAAACTATGATAATGATAAGCAAATGCAAATTAGAGATATGGTAGTACGTACGTATACCGTAGTATATATATTGAGCGAGATAAGTTAGATAAAGAGGAGAAAATTAAGGTAGGGACAAATTACCATTTAACACGGAAATATGTCCATGTGGATCAATAAGACAAAATCAGAATATATACGAAAAAGTATAAGATTTGTCATACCACATACCACGTGATTGTGTGAAATTATATTTAACTCGTTTTAATATTAATATGAATATTTCCGTTTTAGAGGAGACTGACTGAAAGGTAGGTTAGGAAGGTGGATACATGGGGACCTAGTTAGTTAAAATGGTGTCCAAGCTGGAAAGTCTGTATGGAAAACCGGTCATGACCAGAATAACACTAGTTACATACTTATATAGTCATCTCAGGCTGCCCAGGTCAGCCGCCACTCTCCCCTTCTACGATCCTCCTCTTTTTCCTTTTACCTACTTTTCTATTTTTATAATTGTCTAGTTACCCGGCCCGTCAACCAAGGCCGATCGAGTTGGGACGGTTATAAATGCAAATATCAGTTATCTTAACCGGTAACTGCCTAATTGGTAAAGTCATGAAAAGTAATACTCATGACCTATATTGAAACCTCGTCGTTCACCATCTAATTCGCCCTTGTAACTCCGCTTCATACAAAAAATTAAGTTACGGTACCACTAGCTCCGTATGAAAATGAAAACGAGATAATGTCATGCATGATTCTTACGTCAAAATTTCAAAGAAAAATGAGATAACGTCACAGTTACTTATTATGCACACCAAAATTAAACTACAATTCTTGATCACAATCCTAGCTGTAGACTGGTAATTAGGAAAGTGAAATATTTTAAACGTACATAAATGAATAAGTAAAGCCAGAAGACAAACTCGTCAAAAGAAAGTTCACAATTTTAACCAATTTTTTTTCCAATTCTTAGTGGACGAGTGCCCCTACTGACCCCCTAAATCCACGACTGACTTCATACCGGCTAGTTGTATGCCACATAGTGATAGTAATGCACTGAGTCTGAGTCCTATATATAAGACCAACATACACACCACTTCATATATAAATTATAAAACTATCTTGTTATCCAAAATCAAAACAAAAATGGAGAGCAAATTAGTTGAAGGTGATCTAAAAATAGTAATTATTCAAGCACCTCCCTTAATTAATAATAATAATAATCATAATAATAATAATAATAATAATAATAATAATAATGATTATTATGGAGGAATAATATCTTATTACTATTTTAAACATTTTGTAGGAATAATATTACCAAATTTACATGCAGGTTATTTTAGAATAAGTTTATCATTATGTGCGCAAGTATTATTATGGAAAACTTTAATCCAATTTACCAAACAAAATGACCTTATTACTAATAATTACCATCATCATAAACTAATTAACCCTATGTTTTTAACCCTACCTTCATTAGCTTCAACTCTTCTATGGTCAATAGCTCTTACTGTTTTCCTCTCTTTATCACTCTTTTACGGTTTAAGATGTTTACATCACTTCGACGAAGTTAAAGCCGAGTTCCTAGACGACGTTGGAGTCAATTACCTGTTCGCTCCTTCAATGTCGTGTCTGTTCCTGCTCCAGACATCGCCTTTTTACGTGCCTGAAGCAGGGGTTATATATCTGAAGGTCGCGTGTTCGATCTTTATTATTCCAATTGTCATGCTGGATATCAAAATATATGGACAATGGTTCACTAAAGGGAAGAGGTTCTTGTCTAAGATGGCTAACCCGACGTGTCAATTGTCGGTTATAGCGAATTTGGTCGCGGCTAAGGCCGCGATTTATATGGGGTGGACGGAGGTAGGGTTGTGTTTGTTTACACTAGGGATGGCTCATTATTTGGTGTTGTTTGTTACGTTATATCAAAGACTGCCTGGCAGTAACGGTCTCTCAGTAATGTTACGACCCGTGTTTTTCTTGTTTATTGCCACTCCAAGTATGGCTAGCTTAGCATGGAAGTCTATAAATGGTACATTTGATAATGCTTCCAAGATGCTCTTCTTTCTCTCCGTTTTCCTCTTCTTGTCCTTGGTAATCTTTTCTTCTCTTTTCTTTCACTTCTTCGAGCATTGAGAAAACTCATCATTTCTTAGATACAGTCGTCGTCCTATTCATTTAATTTTAGTTTACCACCGATGTCAACTTTAACCTTTATCGTAAAACTTATTATGCAAAATAATAATAATAATAATAATAATAATAATAGTTTACTAGGCTTAGTTTGTTGTAGCTAAGGGGTGGGAGCTCAGATTGTATCTCGGCTGCCCACCAATTTTATATACACTCTTATTTTATTCTTTTTTATAGGATAGCTATGTGCATTTTTTCCAAAAAAGAAAATAATAATAATAATAATAACCCTAGTTTCTTGTAATCTTTCTATTCGTTTTTAGTAAAAGTCCCGTTTTTTAAAAAATAATAGTAATAATGATAATAATAATTTACTAGTACGTACGAGTACATGCATTAATGCACGAGTGGTAGAAAATTAAAATGGCGGCTAGTTAGCATATAAAATTTGAACGCAGTCCAAATTCAATTAGTTGTCATGAAAGAAAAGAAAAAATTTATGGTAGAAGTCTAAGAGTCAATAAAAAACACAATTTGAAATTAATTAAAAGTTAAGTAGGACAAATAATCAACTAAATCGTAAAATTAAAATTTTTATTGTTGTACCGAGTAAAATTAACATTATAGGTAATGGTGTACAACATTAACTTAATTAATGTAGTTAAGTAGGACACAAAATCAACTAGATCGTAAAATTAAAATATTTATCGTTTACGATTGTACCAGGTAAAATTAATCTATATAGGCATTGGATTTACAACATCAACTTAATTAATTGATAGTCAAGTAGGGCACAAAATCAACTAAATCGTAAAATTAAAATCTTCATCATTGTACAAGTAAAATTAACGTAATATTCATGCTTGTTTTAGCTTAGCACCAATAAATTAATACATGTTTTTTTTCTTCCAGGCAATATTAGGTATTTTCATCCGACAAGTAAGATAAATTGTGAAATTGAGTCATCTGATATTATCGATATAACTCATTAAATTTGGACTATTTCAACATGTTATTCATTTTCAATGTGAATTTATTTTATCGATATCTAATATATATATTTAAAACGACAGATTTGTAGGCCGAGTTTATTCAAGAAATCGATGAAGAAGATCAATATAGCATGGTGGGCATATTCATTTCCACTTTCGCTACTAGCATTGGCATCAATTGAGTATGCAGAAGCCGTCAACAACGATGTTGCACGTACAATTGCCTTTATTTTATCAGTTCTTTCAATATTGGTGTCTCTATCTCTAATGATTTTGACTTCAATTAATATCAACACTTTTTTTCTTGACACTAAACCACCTTCTAATCTTATTTGATTATTAGACGGTTGTGTGTTAATTCTTTTGTTACTTCTAATTTTATAAAAATGTTTCGAGGTGAAATCGTGTAACGATTGTACAAATTTAGAGGATTAGTGCGAGAACGAGTGAAAAAATGATCTTGTATGCAAATAAGTGATTGCATAATGTTACATGTATATTACTTTCCACAAGTTATTAATGAAATGTTTTGATTGTGAATTGCATATACTCTCGACCCATGAAAGTGAGGTATATATCGATCGATTGTCTAAACGGGTTTATATCTAATAGCTCGTGGTTCTCTCAGTGAGGAAGTGAGGAGGTCTATAAGGGCGTTCATTAGCTCGGAAAAATCTAGATATTTGAAGTTTAAAAAGTCCCAATTTTTTGGATTTTTGTATTATCTAATGGCCGGTATTACTATTTAATAACCTCGTTGGGATTTTTATCCTCTTAACTTCAAATCCTGATTTCGCCACTAAATTATTGATCATTTACCAGAACAATTTATTTTTGTGAAACGAATGTGGATCACTAGCTCAAAAGATTTTACGAGAACAAGTAACTTGGAATAATCATGTCTTACTAAATTAGAATGTGTCACCCGATAAAGAATGATAATTAATTTGATACGCACTATCCGTAATTTGTAGCTTGTCAAACATGGTTTCGCAGATTAACAAGATTTAAAGCCATATAATACCTATTCTTCTAATTTTACCATATAGTTAGCTGACATTCGCATAAACGTCCTAGTATACTAACACGTAGGAGATTCTTCCCAATTAGAGGCAATGCAAGTTGTATCACATTGCTTACCACGGCCACCATTCATATCTACATCCTTAGGGCGTAAGTACATCTTGTTCTTGTCATCAACCGTCCTCGTTAAAATGGCTCTATTAGAGGAAGCAACATTCATGTTGATATCATCACTCATATCTACATCCTTAAAACGTAAGTGCGTCTTGTTCTTTTCACTCAGCAGCCCTCATCTGAACCGACTCTAAGCAACACTCATGTCGATATCATCGATAATAAACCTCTCTTACCACTTGTCCAATCTTTTATCCAACACATTACAAATACTCGACACTTTTATCCAATCTTTCGAGATTCACCTCTCTTACCACTTGTCAAAAAAACATCATAAAATGACCAAATGATTCCCACACTTAGCACCAACAAAAGTGGGCTTGAAACAAGTACAAACATTATAATCCTAATCCCTAACAAATAGACTAAATTGATCGTTCGTGGCTCCAGCCCTAATTGCACAATTGCACCTTGTTCTATGTCCTATTCCCAAAAGTCCATCCACTTGCAAACAACACTTGTTCAAGTGCACTCAATTTTTAACAACTTGACTAAAACTAGGTAAAACTTTATCACTACAAGTCAACAAAAGTAACTTGAAAGATGGAAATGTTTTATTTGTACTTTGTTTAGCATTTTGCATTTTGAAGGCAACATTTTGTCTACATAGGAGGAGTCACAAATCACTATGGTTAGTTCCTTAACAAGTTTGTTTTTGCCACATACTATAAAAAGAATTTTGAAAATTATTTTCAACAATAAATGATAAAGATGTTATTTCGTTTTTAAATAGATTTGATAATGTAGTATTTCTAACTTTTTTTTTAGAGATATTAATAATCTGTAATAGTCGCAGTTGTTTTTTTGTGAAATAGAGGAAGAGTAGACCATATAAGTAAGGAATATGTTGTGAGAACGTGACCCCTGACTGCTAGGTCGGCGTTCCCTCATGTATTGGTTGTGCCACAAAGTCTTGTTTGGTATTCAGTTGATCATTGACAGCAGATATAAAAAGTGTTTGGTAATGAGTAATTTATATTGATATACGTCTTATCTTATATTTAAAATGATTGGTCTTCTAATAATCTATCAGATAAATATGTTTGCGAGAGTAGCATATTGATTTTGTTTGATACTCAACAGATTGTTATTAGCAAAAGCAAATTTATCAACAAGATTGATGAATAATTAGATTGAGAGGTTTGGCTAATATATATCAATTCAATTAGTAGATTTAGTTGAAGTGTTTGACAACTAACAAGTTTAGGTTCATAGATTGTTCTATCTATGTATGAATTTTCTAGGGGAACGGCATTCCAGAAAACAGTAAATTGTAGCTTAACTTACTATTTCAATGTCACTTATCAAACACATCAATTAGTAGATTGATGAGTTAAACATACTAAGATCATTGTACATGCTGAAATTTGATAATTAATCCCCAGTTTGCCAAACACCCTAAAAATGTAAATTGAAGCTTAATTTCCTATTGTAAAATAGTAGATTGGTTCTACCCTTAGCCTGAGCCATGGCCCAATCAAGGACCCAAGTTTATCGCAACCCTTATTGAACCAACCCTATTCGTTAAGACCATACTGACCGCTATTCCTAAGTACTTTATAACAATATATACAAAATAACTCGACCCCATCAAATTCCTTCAAATCTTAACTGATCCAACTGACATCCAATCTAGTTGAGTTGGTGGCGAAATCTACTCATAAATACATCTGACAAAACTAATCCAACCTAAATGACTCAACTTGTAACTGAACAGATACCGAAACGGAGGACTCCGACATGATAAAACTAACCCAACTTGAATGGATCAACCCGTAAGCCGTAACTGATAAGATACCGAAACCCAGGACTTGAGCATGACCCGGTATTTCTCTAACAAACTGCCTAATATCCCTAAATAATTTGATAATAGATGAAAAGACTCAAACCCAAAAGTACCTATCCCACCTACCCTACCCGGTTTAACTCAAATTCTAAGAAAACCGAAGTGTCTCAACACGAATTAACCTATCGCAAACCAACTCAATTAACTCATTTACTCAGTAGTTTTCCTGTATGACGGTCTCATCTAGGGATGGCAATGGGTGGGATATGGATGGGGTGGAGCCATATCCATATCCATATCCGTTTAATTTGTGGTCATCCATATCTCACCCTTATCCGTTTAATATTTTTTCATCCATCCATATCCATATCCACCGGGTGTAGCGGGTGGAGTGAGCACCTGTTGGATATTTCCACCCTCATAAATTTCAAAGCGATATATAAAAAATATACACCTAAGACTATAAAATTTAAAGCGTACATTGCCAAACAATTCCGGATTACATAGTTTTTTGAAAAAATTGAACATAAATTTTGATCCAGTTAACTATATTTACAATTTTACAACTTACAACTGCGCCGCACAAGCTTTACACGCCCATAAAAAAAGTGCAACAAAACATTAACGAATAGTTTCTAAGTTTATTTTAAAAAACTTTACAAATTGAAAGCATTTTTCTAATCAAAATATTTATTAATACTTTTTAGAAAAAAATAATTATACTTATTAATTTAGGATATCCACCGGGTGATAAGCGGGTGGTAGACCATGATCCATACCCCACCCTAAATTCACCTATATCCATATCCCACCCTAAATTGTAAAAAAAAATCACCATCCATATCCCACCCATTTAATTTTGGGTGGATGGATATCCACAGGGTCAGGGTGAGACTGACATCCCTAGTCTCATCTCGTTTTTTTTTATATGTGACCATTTTGTGGTAAAAAGTGACCACTTGTAAAAAAATAAGTTATTTTTAAAATAAAAGTGATCACTATTTAATCAAAAGTGGTCTATTTATTAAAATACGATAACTTTTCTATTGTCACATCATTCAAATGTGCGACAGCCGTAAACTAGAATTTTGTGCTCATTTATCAGATCTAACATATCTTCTAACAAATAGTAGAGCAGGATCGGCCCATACCTGAAACATGGTGGGCCATAACTCATATAAGTCCAACAATCAATGGGCCACAATAACCCTTACAAAAATAAGTTACGGCCCGTACAGGAGTGACATTATCTGTTGTCACGTAGTTCTAGTTTCAGTAGTCCGTTAGTCACGTGCACTATTTAAAATGGGGCCCAAAAATACGGTGCTGTGGGACCCATTGACCATAGTAGAGAGTAATTGAATCCAGAGACCGAGGCGTAGGCCCATGGTCTGAAAACACGGAGACTTATGTCATGGGAAACCACTCTCTCTTTTTGACTCTTTTCAATTCGTCGAGAACGGACACTAACCGTTTCAAATTGAAAACCGGTAGTGGTTCTCTCAGAGTATGCAAGCGGCATTATTTATGGATGCTCTATTTTCTCTTCACTTAACTTTACGCTTATATTGTGAGTGAAATATTATCCGTTTTCGACTTATAACAATAGAGTCCGATCACAAAATAATATTTTTTTTAAAACTTCTTTCGGCTTTGCATAAATAATTCAAGATTCCCAAACTAGTTTCCCCTAGGAGTCTAGTACAATCAATTATGTCTAGCAAACAATAGAATAAAAATTTGATAATTTGTGGAAGAGTATGGTAGGGGTGAGCAGTATTCGTGATAGCATATAAATTAGGTATATTTTTTTTAAAGGGGTAGTTTGATGACTTGAAATTGATGTAGCTTAAGTTTATAAACTCCACAATATTGTTTTAAATAGGGTTTGAACTAAGATTACCGGAAATTTCATAAGCTTTGATTGTTGGAGTAGTATTTGCTAACTTAATTTTAGTGCATCCCATTTTCGTTCAATAATTGGATAAAAGAGAGTATTTGAATCTGGTTCACGAGAGTTTTACTGAAGTTAAATAATTGGACTCAATCTAAGCATCTAATTTATAAGGCTTTGTTATCTTAAAATAGTAAGTCTTGCTTACGACGGGTCACCATTTGTGACGGATATTTTGTGAGATAAAATGGATAGAAAATGAGTTAGTGGAGAAGGGGGACCACAAGAATAGTGTTGGAGAGAGAGAAAAAGTGGGTATTTTGTGAGAGGAAACGGTATCCGTCACAAGCTTGCGACGAATAGTGCCGTTGCAAATAAGAATTTGTGATCTTAAAATTAATTTCAACTAGTTTAATTCATATCCTAAAAGTTCAAGTGAATGAAATTGAAGTTTTACAAGTTCAATTTGAAAAAAAAAATCAGCAAAAATGACATGATCTTAATTCTTAAGTTTTTTTTTTTTTTTTTTTTTTTTTTTTTTTTTTTTTGACAACAGTAAAAAGTAAAAGAAACAAATTAAGCATCTGAAAAAGCACTCTTAGCCAGATTATGAGCAATCCGGTTCAAGTGCCTCGGAATAAAACTAAAACTCAAACAATGAAAGAAAAGAGAGGAGGCTTCGATATCCTTGATCAATCCCTTAACGGAATTGAAAGCCTTCTTAAGTCCGAGAATTTGAGATAGGCTTTGTAGGCAATCTGAATAAATATCAAGATGTCTGATACCGTTAGAGACAGAAATCTGAAGCACATGTCTAATTGCCCAAGTTTCCGCCTGCAAAGCCGATTCTGCTTTGAACCGAATAGAACCTCTCATAGAAAAACTACCACCATGGTCATAAACAATCCATCCAGCAGAAGCAAGTCCCGTATTATACCAACTAGCATCAACCTTGATTCTGTATCTCCTGCAGGAAAGCGTATTCCCAATGACGAAACATGGAATAAAATTCTTCAGATTAGCCATAGATAAAAGGTCAAACTCCCCCTCATCATCAGAGGAAAGACTCATTCCTTTTGAGGCCTCCCTAAGCATATCGGCATTCAGAGCACTATTGGTCATTTCGGAGAGAATTTTAAAGAAACCTTCTTTTTTACACACATTCCTGTTAAACACTGTATCATTCCTAACAACCCATAAAGTCCACAAAGCCGCAACAAACCTCATAGAGATTTCATCAGCATTGTCCTTCTTCTGGAAAAGGTTTAACCAATTAATAATCCAAGAGTTAAGAGGAATGTACTTATCATTATCCACCCGAATTCCAAGAAAAGAAGAAGCCCATATTCTTTTGGCAAACTCGCAGTCCCTGAAAAGATGCTCAATAGTCTCATCCTCCTCCGAAATCATACATAAACGGCAAAAAGAGTCCAGATTCATTCCCCGCTTTCCAAGCTCATGTCCAACGGAAAGCGAACCAGTTAAGATACGCCATAAGAAAGTCTTCCATTTATTTGGACCAGGGAGATGCCACAATCTTTTTTTACAGAAAGATCTCACTTTGTCATCAATCCGTGAGTTATCTTTAGGGGTAGAGTAGTTATTAAAATGATTCTGGAAACATAAGCCATAACCCGACTTAACAGAGTAGGAACCATCGTTAGTAAACTTCCAGAAAGGCGAATCATTGCTGACTAATATACGTCATCTTTGAGTCGTATTCTTTTTTTAGGAAAATATTAGTATATTCACATGACTAATTAATTAAGCTTAATTTATTTCATTTCAAGTCATTTTGAATTGAATTTTGGTGAACCCAACTAATTTCAAATCGGGTTATTCTCGGACAATATAATCTCCTAATTTAACCAATTATAAGTATGCAAGGAGTTCAACTATGCAAGCATGAGCGGATTTAAAGGGGTTGATGGGGTGCACCCTCATCCGGGACATCCCCATTAATTTGGAAAAACAAACAGATATATATTAATTTGGAAAAACAAACAATATATGTACTAATATCTTACCGAATTTTAATGGCTTAGTGGTAAAAACATTATTTCACCATTGAAACTGCACAAGATCAAGTTTGAAAGTCAATATTATTAAAATATAGATGTCTTTGTTAGACTACTTTCTCTCTCTAATTTTTCTCTCCCCACCCTTTAAAAAAAACCCCAAAATCCAAAACCTAATTTCTGAAGCCGCCGCCACCTCCAAAACATACCAAATCAGTTGTCTCTCCTCCCTCGTCGCCGGAGATGGGTCCTCCTTTGGACCTGTTTTGTGTATTTTTGTAGTGTCAGACGGATTCCCAACCCTCTTTTGTTGGGCTCTTGGTCGTTCCTGTCTCGCGGTGGTGGTTTGTGGTGTTGATGGTTTGATCTGAGGTCGGTCCGTTCCTCCATTCCCCTGTCCTGTCATCGAAAGCTGTGCATGCAACCCAGGGATGCTCCCCTCTCCCTTGCCTATTTCCCATCCATGGTATGTTCACCTTGTGAGGTTTGACGGTGTGTTTTGTCAGTATAGCTCATCACTGTTTTTTGTTATTTTCTTATTGGGTCAGCTATATGTGTGGATCTGGTGGCTTCCCTTACCCTCGCCCCTCTCCCCCACCGATGCTCCATATGCTCTCCAACGCCCTTTTTTATAGCCTAAGGAGTACACGGTTTTCTCCACGAAACCGTGTACTCCAATGGTTTTGTTGGTCAAAACCTTGGGAGAGGGACATGATTTTATATAAAACCATGGTCTCAAGTGGTTTTGGTAAAAACCATTTTAAAAAGGGTTAGTTTATGTGTCTCTCCTGTAGAGGTTTGTTGCATGTACACCGATGGTTCTAGGGGGTTCGTTTTTTGGAATTTGGAGTCTCAGGGGAATGTTCGGTGTGTTTGTGGTGTCCGTGAGCGGTGTTTGGACGGTTGTTTGAGTTTGTGCTTGTTGGGGTGTGTCTGATTCTGTGAGGTTTGGGTCTCGCTTTTTTTAGCGTGGTTGGGAGGGAGCCTGATATCTTGGTCGTGTTTTTGGTTGGCTTGGATGCGGTGATGGTAATTTTTAATTTTAATGGTTTATAAGAGTAAATTGTACCTTTTAATGTGTCTTCCTACTTTGTACCTTTTAATTCCTCATTTGCGTTTTTATGTCTTATCGTGTTTCTTGTTTTTCCAAATAATAAGCCCGTGTTTGTTTGGGGTGTCCTTTCCCCTTACCCGTGGGTTAATTAGAATGTATGGTAATTTGCATCGGAGCTGTGTTGAGCCAAACTCACTATGGTTTTCAGAGTTGGTTTTGATTAAAGGGTGTTCAAGTGTTCCCCCTATCTACTCGACTTTCTTGGACACGAGATTCTGCTCAGTGGGGGCTATGTTTCAAAGTGTAGGAGTTTACTCTTCTTTGGAGACGGATTTTTGTGGTCTGCTTTCCGCTTTTTCTTTCTACGTCCTTGGGGCGTAAGTGCACTTTTGTAACACCCCAAGAGTATGATATGAGTTTGTGTGGAGATTTGTCCCACATCGGTAGAAAGTGAGGTTTATGATATGTTTATAATAGCTCTCACCCACCATTTAGTAACAAGGCCTTGTGCTTTTGGGCTTAAGTGAGGACAAATAATGGGCCCAAAAGTGCACACCCATCTTATTGGGGTTGTGTTACAACGGTGGCGGGTCGGGTTGTTACAAACACAACCCCAATAAGATGGGTGTGCACTTTTGGTCCCATTATTTGTCCTCACTTAAGCCCAAAAGCACAAGGCCTTGTTAATAAATGATGGGTGAGAGCTATTATAAACATATCACAAGCCTCACTTTCGATGTGGGACAACTTTCCTCTCATACTCTTGGAGTGTTACAACTTTGCTCTCTTTCGCTGGGTCAAGGGGATCGTTGGTCTATAGAGGATGTATTTCACAGCCATGGAGATGAATCTCCGAGACGCTCTCTTGAGTCTTGTTGCAGTTATTTCTCCAAAGTTTTATCGTTCCAGACGAGTAAAAATGAGTTTATGGAGGACCGTTGGTTTTCCGAGGAAGATTATCACAGCCAAGGAGATGAATCTCCGAGACCCTTTCTTGGGTTTTGTTGCAGGTATTTCTCCAAAGCTCATCAATTAAGACAAGCAAAGATGGGTATTTTCCTTTCGCCAGCGCTGATCATCCTTTAGATATTGTGGTGGATATTGGTTTTAAAGAGCGTATTGAGACTTCAGTCGTACGCCATCAACACAAGTTTGTTAGCCGATGCATTTATTACCTTGTTTTAGTTTATGTTTTATGTATGTTGTATTTTTTAGGTATGGTTAGTGAGCAGTACCATTAAAATTTTACTGCTGCAAAAAAAAAAGTCTTTTTTTTTCGTTGGACATTTATGTCCAACTCTTTCGAGTTGGGTTGAAAGCCGGGTCTTTGTTAGTGTCAAGTAATTACTTTAGCACAAAATATTGCTTAAACGTCTTAGGTTAAGTAACATCCAAACCAAATACCACTATAAATTTTCGAAAAATATACGGAGTATCCTTGAGGTTTGATATTTTGTCCAAAATACCCGACTTTTAATACGGAAAATCATAAAAGGCCATAACTTGTGGTTACGACTTACAAGCTCAAAAAGTGATTTTTTTTTTCAAATTGGTCATCTTTTCAAGAATTACGACTTGAAAAAAATTGTCGTGTTTGGAATTACTGATCAAGAGATTAGTCACCCAAAGTTTGTTAAATCAAAAAATACCTTGACATACAATACTCTTAATCACTGGATCCAAATACGACAAACTTTTTTTTTCAAATCGTATTTCTCGAAAAGATTATTGATTTGAAAAAAAACAATTCTATTTTTTTAATTCGCAAACACGAGTTATTGTCCCTTAAACTCTTCCAATAAAAAAAATTAAACATTTCGACAAAATGTCAACCTTAAGAACACCTATTAAGTTTTCCGATAATTTTTTTTGACAGCGAGGGTATGATATGATATTACACAAATTCTCATTTGTAACGGTACTATGCTCGCAAGCTTGCGACGGGTCAAATAAACCCTATTTAGAAAGATAAAGACAAATCATTTGTGATTTTTTATGCTTTCATTCTTGTATTATCTAATCAAGTGAATCTACTTGATCCGTCGCAAACTTATGACGGAAATATCCATCGCAAGAGAGACCTATAAATGCGATTACTAGTCTCAGAGTCACTAATTTCTCTTCACATTACTCTGAGTTAAAACAATACTCCGTAGTAAGTACGGAGTACTAAGCAAGTAAGTAGTCCTATAAGTAAACCCACTACTACTACTCAATCTCTGTGCAGTCTGAGTGTCAGTCATTAGCTGTTTCAGTACATGAAACCAAGTGTAGTTCTCAAAATGGGCAACAACTTTCATAGAACCAGTTTCAGCAGCTGCAGCTTCATGAGCATCCAATGGCTGGCTACATCTGCTGCTTACATTCTTCTCTTTGCTACTTCCTTTACTTCTTCTCTTGATGATGGTATACATTTCTCCTCCTACTTTCTTAAATATTCTCATTCCGACTCAGTTCCGATCATTTGTTTACCTTTTATTAAAATACCCGTTACTGAGAGTTACTGAGAGTAAGAACGGTAAACAAATGATTGAGACGGAGAGACTAGAGAGTCACCATTTTTACAAAGATGGTAGCTTTTTGTGTTCTATGTTTGAGTTGAGTGTGTACTTACCCTTGATTCAGGAAAATGAAAATGGTAAATAAATGACTGATATGGAGGGAATATTTCACTTAACTAGCTTAAAAATAGTCACCATTTTCACAAAGTTTGTAGCTTTTTTTGTGTTTTATGTGAGTTTAGTGTTTATCAAATGTTGGGTTTTGTTATTTTTTTTCTGGGTATGTACATTATCGTCACCAGGCTGAAGATGAATAATGCCCCTCCCTCAATATACAAATGACACTATCCATGATGCTTCATTTTCCCACTTGCCTTATTGTGGGAGGAACACTATCCGTTTTGAGCTTGTGACGGATAATGCCCGTCACAAGGAAGATTCTTTAATGTAAATGTGAGTCCTTTAGTACCGTTTTGACGCAATTTTCATCTTGGGTCATTCGGAAACAACCCCACTTTTGAGTGATCCCTTGAATCACTGGATTAATGTTGTTACTGAATGTGAGCTCCACATCTGAAGTTCATGTCTTGGGTTGATTTCTTTCATAATATAAACTTCAAACTTCAGAAACAAAAACCAGAAAAACACCAGAAAATTTGGTTTCCATTTCCTAATTTAGTAATTTGGGTCTAGCTGTGGTTGATTAGGTGATTAACTGTATTTATTGTTTTGATTCTTGTAAGTTGTAACATTAAATTTGTGATATAAATGTAGATAATAAATTAGTAATGTAGTTTCATTAATAGACTAAGTTTAGGAGTAAATGGGTAGTGCATAAATCTAGAAATCATCTCTTTATTGCTTGCCATTTTGATGATACAAGGGGATTCATTTTTCTGGTGTGTGTTAGAGGAGGTACAAGTTCCGTATAATACGGAGTATAAACGGCCAAGGGTATTTCAATTAGCGACTTATTATTGGTCCGATCTTTGTTCTACCACTAGGTTAAGACAAATCCGGTAAGCACTCTTGATGGATGGTTGTTGAACATCCAATGCATTCCCGACCTTTGAGCCGATTGATGTGCTACTAGTGACTTAGTGAGTGATAGCTGGAGCTAGCTACTACTCTTCATGTGTAATCATTATTGAAAATTTGTCAAATGCTTGGTTTTCAAATATGTATAGACAATGTCGTTCAATCGTTTGGACGGTGGTTAATGGTAAAGTAGATCTAGAATCATTTGGTAGTCGTGACTGTCGTGTGTCCTCGTGCTCGACAAAATATCCAACTTCATCTACTTATAGTTCTTCCTGAAAAACAATCATAATTTTGTGGGACAAGCTTCATTTATCATTCTTCTGGTTGTATTAGTCCTATTCCGCTATTCGTATACCTCACTTAAACTTGCAAATTAGTTGTTAAGTTGTATCTTTATATCGAAAAGCAATCAAGTTGCGGCCCGTGTTGTCGCCTTTTGTTATAAAAAACATACTTGGATCACTTTATCTACATAATTTTTGATATTTACAGCCTTATTTTTTTGAATGGATTGATGCTTTTGATTAGGACTGTAAGCTTGTTCCTTTTCATTTTGTTCCTAATGATGGAGGAATAAAAGTCTATAACTTTGCCCCACTTTTATTGAGAGCAGGCTCAAGAAAGGTACTTGAGATCCATGTTTAAAGGTAGGGCCAAAACCGTCATAAAAAAAAATAACAAAGGACAAATGCACCGTAAATTTGTAAAATTTGCGGCCAAAAAATGAGACTGTGTAACGGGTATTTTGTATGTTAACCAATCAAGAACATATTGTGTTTTTTTTATTGTAATGTTTTTGTGTAATCGCGTTTGATGGCACTATGGATGTAGGGCTACTGGTAAATGGGGACTTCGAGACTCCGCCAGCAGGAGGATTCTCAAGCACGAACGATGGGTTAGGTGACGGGCCAACAACAATACCAGGATGGCAAACAAACGGCACAGTGGAGCTAGTATCAGCAGGTCAAAAGCAAGGAGCAATGATCCTGATCATCCCAGGAGGAACGCATGCTGTCCGATTAGGCAATGAGGCCCAGATCAGTCAAGATCTGACAGTCGAGAAAGGGACGGTCTATGCTGTCACTTTTAGTGCTGCTCGCACCTGCGCACAGCTTGAGTCACTCAACATTTCTGTGGGGCCCACCCAAGCAACCTCCACCATTGATCTGCAAACAGTGTATACGGATCAAGGGTGGGATTCGTATGCTTGGGCGTTTGAGGCTGATGATGCGGAGAATGTGAAGCTGAGGTTGATGAATCCTGGCATGGAAGAGGACCCAACTTGTGGGCCAATCATTGATGATATCGCTATTAAAAAGATGTTTATTCCGGATAAG
Source organism: Silene conica (assembly GCA_029255685.2). Lineage (NCBI taxonomy): Eukaryota > Viridiplantae > Streptophyta > Magnoliopsida > Caryophyllales > Caryophyllaceae > Silene > Silene conica. The sequence goes on from CM055313.2 coordinate 5,001,522, forward strand.
CCCAAAGGTAATGCACGCTTAGACGTCTAAATTTTGTCGTTTTCTTTACTTTTTGTTTGGAAAAAGAGAGTAAAATGTTAACTTGCTATACAGATAATGTAGTGGTGAACGGGGATTTTGAAGAAGGGCCATTTGTGTACAAGAACGAATCCCTAGGTGTTCTGCTTCCGACCAACCTAGACGAAGGAACGACTCCATTACCGGGATGGATAGTACAATCGAATAGGGCAGTACGGTATGTGGACTCAAACCATTATCAAGTGCCAGAAGGAAAGAGAGGAATAGAGCTTGTATCCGGAAAAGAAGGCATGATATCCCAAATGGTACAGACGACAGTGAAAAAAGATTACCGTCTAAGCTTCTCAATGGGGAATGGCGGGGACAGCTGTAAGGAGCCACTAGCCATAATGGCATTTGCAGGAGATCAAGCTCAAAACTTTCACTACATGCCCGACTCCAACTCCAGCTTTCAGCGTGCTCACCTCAACTTCACCGCCAAGGCTGAGAGTACCAGAATTGCGTTCTTTAGTGTCTATTACAACACGAGGACTGATCATATCAGCTCCCTCTGTGGTCCTGTCCTGGATGACGTCCTCGTCTGGGGTGCCTCGCGTGCTTCCTTCATTCGTCCTCCACCATTTGCATTCCTACTCTTCTTCCTCTTGCTTTTGGCCGCGTAGATATTTATTACATCAGACTCTTACTGCTTAGTAGAGTATGTGCTCATCTATCTTGCTATTACTCGCGTCTTAGTTTATTCTAATTAAGGAAGATGTAGTATAGAAATGTTTTAGTATTAGTAATCTAAGCTTAAGCTGTGATGTCTTTGCTTCAACTCGACAAGGCCGTGACTCCGCTTCTCTTCTTTTCCTATGATAACCAGTGATAAAAACAGCAGGTGCAGATTCATGACATAGAACTAAACAGATCAATGCCTTTGACCGGCCGTTCTGAGCTTCCAGTTCTTTTTAATTGGTAACGTGGTTTGCTGTAACACTGATAGATAGAGCCACATTTACTAACTTGGAGAATGGTTAAGTCTTAGCAACTTGACTGTTTGAGTTTAACTTAACTAATCACCGGCCTCGACCAAGTTTGAGTTATTATGGTTGATCTTAGCTCACTCCCGGATCTTAGCAAGGCCCTTTCGAGCGCTTTTTTTTTGTTTTCATGTTCGATTCCACCCAAAAACAAGTTGGACTGAATTTGTGTTTGACTTGTCGGATTATGCTGCGCAATGTGTGTACATAGAGTTTGCCATTTGACTGATACAGAGTAAAACAAGCTTTACAAATTACAAGCCCTTGTTAACAACATAGAGTAGGGGTAACCAGGTAAGCACGGCTATGCTTTTCCGAGAATCCTTGAGGCGTTGGGGTGACGATGTTATAATCATTTATCTACATTACTGTTCCATTATTGATGTTATACACTCTGCCTTGGCACATTTTTTAAGTAATCTAATGTTAGAACAACATGAGTTGGGTTGGTAGGATTAGTATTACTTTTATCGAAATCATTTGTTTACCTTTGATTAAAGTATCCTCATAAAGAAAAGAAAAGGTAAGCAAATGATCGGAAATATATATATATATATATATATATATGTATGTAGTATAGCGGATTAGTGGTGTTTATAATAGTGGAATTGTCATTAGAATAATATGTTGTTTACTTTTCAGAAAAAGGGAAAAAATTGAAAGTAGAAATACTTTATGGAGCAAAGGGTAGTAGTATTATTCCCTCATGATTTCTGTATTAAACAAATGGGAAGACATTTATGACAGTAGTACAGTACAGTGTAGGATGTTTATGAGGCAAACATCACATGAAAAATGAAGGTACAAATCTTAGAACTTAAAATTGGAAAAGAAATCTATATGATTCTGCCAAATGACAATGTTTTGATTGACATTTATGACAGTAGTCAGCAATTCAGCAGATTACTGGCCAGTCTGAGACGGTTTGTTGCCTTTGCAGGGCGGTAGAGGTTTACCGCAGAGGCACTGGTTGTGGGCGTAAGCAGCTGCAGGAAAGATATTGAATGGTCTGCCTTGTGGTATTGTCCCACACAGTTTGTTTGCCCTGAAACTTGCATGCCTGAGGTTTGTGATGAGGAGCAGGCTGTCGGGAATTGTTCCTCTTAGACTGTTGATGGATACGTCCAGCCATTGTAGCTGGACTAGTTGGCCTAAGCTTGGTGCAATGGTCCCGGAAATTTGGTTTCTAGTAATATCTAATCTTTGGAGCTCGAGTAAGTTGGAGATTGAGCTTGGTATATGTCCTGTGATCTTGTTATTTCCTAGGTTGAGCACTTTCAAGCTCAACCCTTGTCTGAACTCGGGGATAATTCCCGAGATCAGGTTGTTTGAGACATCCACCACTTCCAGGAAGTTGCTTGTATGATCATTCAGGATTGCTGAAAGAGGACCCAATAACTGATTTGAACTGAGATCCACAAAGGAGATTCCTTTGGGTAAAACAAATCTCGAAACATCGTACTTGAACAGGTTATTGGACAGCTTCAGAACCTGTAGGTTCTGCATTCTAGTGAGCAAGTTTGTGAGACCGTCTGTGAAATGGTTATGTGAGAAATCTATGGAGATTAGTGAGGCGGGTTTAGTGAAGTTTGACAGCGTCCCTCTCAAATTGCAACCCGCTAAATGAACCGCAGAAAGCTGTCTGGTTGTGATCCAATTGGGAATTGTCCCCAGGTTGAGAGTGTTATACGACAGGTCGATCGACAGCAGAGAAGGCAGCCCCTTGGCAAAACTACGCGGCAGTGGATTTGTAAGAGCATTTCTAGATAAGTTGAGGTACCATAAGTTGTGCAATGTAGCAAGAGATTCGGGAATTGGACCCGTGAGACGATTATTACTCAGCGCGAGGCTGGTGAGTGAAGTAAGGCTGCTAATTTGAGTAGGAATGCTTCCTGTGAGCTGGTTGTTGCTCAGAGAAACATCAGATAACAAACTAAGGCTGCAAAAAGAGAGGGGTATTGGACCGGAAAGGCGATTATTTGAAACATCGATAAATGTCAGGTTACGGAAATGTCCCACAAAATCAGGGATCACCCCTGATAATAAATTGTGGCCAAGATCGAGAAACTCGAGACACTGAAGGTTCTGAAAGGTGGGCGGGATAGGACCGACAAAAAAGTTATTAGCTAAATTGAGCTGGGATAGGCCTCTGAGGTTACCTAAGCTCAGTGGAAGTGGACCAACAAGTCGATTTCCGTCTAGCAAAAGCGTCTTAAGTGAAGAAAGACGGCCTATGTTAGACGGAATAGGTCCGCCAAGAGAATTATCCTCGAGGACTAACTGAGAAAGGTGTCGTAAATTACAGATAGTTTCCGGTATAGGTCCACCAATGTGCCTCATACCAGTAATAACCAGCACTTGAAGAAATTGCAGGTTACCTAATGCAGCTGACAGCGTGCCGACCATATAAACATCCTCGCCATCAGACGGATTCTGCAGCTCCAACGCAGTAACCCGTCCTGTCGCCGGATCACACTCAACCCCTTCCCAATCACCATCACAACAATCAGTACCCACCCAAGAATCAAGAGACCCACTTGTATCCTTAACTATTTTCCCTTTAAAACTCAGCAACGCAGCTCGGTCAGCTGCGTTGCACTCGGCTTGACACTCCGACAACTCAAAAAATACCGCAACAACGACAAAAACCCGAAAAACCCACCTCAAATTCCACATTTTGGATATGGGATTTTAATAAAAATTGAAATATGTACACCAAGTTTGAAAGTTGAAACAGAAAGGCTGTAAAGTAACAAGAAGCATGGAACACTTCACTTAAACAATAAGGTTTAATGATGAGAAATGAATGATATAAAAAAATCAAAAAGAAAGATATTTATAGGTAAAAAAGGTTAAATAAATTCATTAATTTTAAGCTCCAAAATTTGACTTTAAAATTATAGTCACATGAATTATATAGGATATAGAAAGAAGTTAGTTTTTTGTGACCGTTTGATATGAAATGGAAAAATTCACGAGGATGGTAAATTGAAGCTTTAACGTTGGAGCGCACTATGATTTCAAAATTTAATCTTGACTTATTGTAATGGCAGTAAATAGTGTACTGGTAATAATAGTAGTAATTTTGGCAGTTGTAAATTGTTGTTTTCTTCAACGACTATCTTGGAGTTTTGTAGGACATTGTCTCACTAGAGATGTCATTGTGGCGGATACAAGTGGATACCGCCCCGCACCCGCCCCAGTTGGGGCGGGGACGGGTACAACTTTGGCGGGTGGTGGGGCGGGGACGGGTACAAAAATTGTACCCGTCATGGGTAGTGGGGCGGGGATGGTTTTTGCGTGTTACCCACTTCATACCCGCCTACCCGTCAATTATTATAAAAATTACTACCATTATTACGATAACTTTACAAATTATATAAACAAATTCTTAAAAATAGAAATTAATAGTGATTAAACAAGGGGCATGCTAAAGATCGTCGACAAATTACTAATTATCGTCGACACTTTTACATGAAATACCCATTTTGCCCCCGTCAGCTCTTTATATTTACCGCTTGATATTCGAACTAAAAAAATTTGTCGGGTTCTTACAAAATTAAAAAAACTCGGTTTTCTTAGAAAATACAAAAACTTGTCGGTTTAGTGCGATTTCAACAACGGTTTTCAACGTTAATTCAATGATTTAAAGAATAGTTTTCAACGATGAGCGACAATAACGAGGTTAGTTTAAGATTTATATTTGTTTCAAATTTACGATTTATAATTTGTAATATAATAGAACGAATTAGCGTTACATTCCCGAAATTGATTTGAATTTTTGAAAAAAAAAATAGATATAAAGCAAGACGAAAAAACAAAAAAAAAAAAAAAAAAAAAAAAAAAAAAAAAAAAAAATGGGACGAAAAACAATTTCGTCCGGGACCGGAGTGGGACGGAAAACAATTTCGTCCAGACAAGGGTTGGGACGAAAAATCTTTTTGTCCCACTCTGGTCTGGGACAAAAATATTTTTTGTCCCAACAAGGTCCCAGACGAGAAATATTTTCGTCCCATATATAATTTTTTTTTTTTTTTTTTTTTTTTTTTTTTTTTTTTTCATGCGTTTTTTGGCAAGATCAAGTCACAAATCCGGGTAAAAAATAACTAAAAATCCGACATTCAAACTACGATTCAATCCTAATTCCGTAAAAATTAAGGCATTTATCCTAATTCCGTTTCTAATCTATCAAAATAACAAGAAAACAAAAAAACAAAACTTGTCGACGAGTAAAACAAAAAAAACAAAACTTGTCGACGAGTAAAGGGAAAAGGAAGGGGATGGGAGGGGTAGTTTAGGTAATTCATTAAAATGTGTCGACGATAATTAGTAATTTGTCGACGACCTATAGTAGGTTGGTTAAACAAACTTTTACGGAAAAAAATCGGAAAAATTTATGGTATAAGCGGGTTAATGGGTAGGTGGGGCGGGGATGGTTTTGAAAACTTGTACCCGCCATGGGTGGTGGGGCGAGGATGGTTTTGGAAACTTGTACCCGCCATGGGTGGTGGGGCGAAGATGGGTACAAGGTTTTCTTGATGGGTACGGGTACGGGGAGCCTATATCTAGCACCGCCCCGCCCCAATGACATCCCTATGTCTCACTAATGTCACTCTTCTTGTAGACTTGTAGTAACTATTTTAGGAGGTGGGTGACTTGAATAGTTGTACCCCCGCCTCCGTTGACAATGCGACATTTTTTGTGTGAAACGATTTTAAATAAGTGTTATGGTAAAATAAAGAGTAAATTATTAGTAACTCTCTTGTAAACTACCCCCTTCATTTTTTTCCATTCAATACATTTGCTTTTTATACACTATTCACAAGTTAAGCTTTAATTTCAATTTTCTCTCAATACGGAAGAAAAAATATATTCATGTGGGATCTTGTTTAATTCGTCTTTACAAGTACATTGAAAATATATAACTTTTATAATTTTTACAAATACGTAGCTAAAGATATTAAGCACGTAAAACGTGCGTTGATAAACGTGAAAAAGGTAAATGTATTGAATGGAAAAAAATGGAGGGAGTATATTTCTTCTAAAAAGTTTCAAAAATTATACTACGAAGAAATTTAAAAATCGATCCAAAACCCTTATTTTTTTTACATTTTTGGACAAAAATGTCAATGGTTTTTTTTCTCATATGACAAATATGATGATGGATTTTGGTGGAGAATTGTGGTAGTTGACCGTGGACTTCTTGGGTGGTAAACTAGGCAGCACCAAAACGTAAACGTGACACGATATACCATGAAATTTAGGACACGAGACACGTCATTTAAATATAATAAAATATATATTTTATGGTTATAAATAACGTATAATTTTATTTTGATCACGTATTTGAAACTAAATCTAAATAAGTAAAGGTACAATTCGATATTGTTTGAAACCTTTCATCACCATTTAACTCATTTTTCCCCACATATGAATATTTAGGATTATTTCATGAGAATAATCCATCATATGGGTGCCCTGCAAATATCACTCCATCCTATCAATAATTCCAAATTAATCCATCATATTCACCCTTCTTCCCATAACAGTCTAAGGATGAATTAAATCCATCTTATTCACGCTATCAATAATTCCAATTGGACTGTTATGGGAAGAATGATGAATATGATGGATTAATTTGGAATTATTGATAGAATGGAGTGATATTTGCATGACACCCATAGGATGGATTATTCTCATATATCACACTCATAAACGTCAAAGAGTAATCATATCCATCGAGTGTCATTCTCACCCACCTAACCAACTTAACCATCAAAATCAATTGTAAAATGTATCCCTGAAATCTCAGGTCACCGACATTTACTTGTATTACTAAAATTACACTTTTCAACATCAAAGAGTAACCCTACCAATTTCACACTTATCTTGCCCTCAATACCTATCTACCCCTACTCATCAAAAAAATAGATACGTTTAATGTAAAGTCAACCCTCATCTTATAACAATCAAAACTGAGTATATATACATGTTATGTCATAAATTTTAACCTATTTCACCGTATTTATGTCTCTGTCATTTTCACAAAATAGAACTTCGAAATAAAATTTATCTACTTATTTTCTCAGTTGTTCTACTAATTTCTTTAGTACATACGTAAAAAAATTTCCACACCATTTAGGTATTCGCCGTACCTTTCTCAACTAACTACCAAACTTGACCAACATAATCAACTGTATCTCTTAACAACCCTAACCTGTAGACATTTAATTGTACAATTCAGATTACAATTTTAAACTTCGGAGAGTAACCATATTCCCGAAGATACTTACCTACTCCCTCGAGACCTATTTATCCCCAATTCCCCATTATCCCTAAAAAAATCACCACATCCAATTTAAAATCAACCACTACTTTATAAGACAATGTCCTGCTGTAAGGAATAAGTTAAAAATTTGGAGGAAAAAAAAGGAATATGGACTATAAAAGCGTCTCCAATAGTTTGCTTTAGGAATTTGCTTGCAATATTTATAAACAACAAGCAAGTAGCTTACCATTGAAGTAAGTAAATACTGATGTAGCTTATGAGCATTGTAACTCTACCAAGCATGTAATCAGATTTAAAAAAAAATAAAAAGTAAATAAAAGGTAAAGTTTATGATTGGAGGAATATTTTAACATGTGACCCATAAAATTAGAAAGGGTCGTAGCCAACCATTGGAAGTTTGGAACTATATGTAGTCGCAGAGCAAAATAGCTTAAAACCGTATTAATAAATCAAGCTACAACGTGTTGTAGCTGTTCATTGGAGATGCTCTAATAAACTAATTCTAGTACTAATTAAAAAATAATTTTGATCTTTTTACGGCTTATTTTATCAGTCTCAGAAACACCTTTTTATTTGTCATTACTTTGTTGTTTGAATACCTTTTAATACCCACTTACATTTCATCTCATCGCCACAATTATTCTGCTTAACTCACTAAATCTTTGTGTTCTTTATTATTTATATTTATATTTATACTCCTTAAATCATAATTTGATAACTCAGCTAACCAACTTGATCGTCGGAATCATCAATTGTATCTCTGTACAACCCCGACCTAGTTGCTTGTACTACTTAAATCACACTCTTTAGCGTCGGAGAGTAACTGTACCCCTGAAGACACTTGCATCCTCTCTCAAAACCTATCTACCCGACCCCGTAAAAATATGTCACTTTATAACACAATGTCGCATCGGTAAAGAATAAGGTGAAAATACGTCGGAACAAATATTTTATTGTTTATTAAATACATTTCAATACTCATTTAAAATCCATGTCATTCATACAATTATTCCGCTTGACGTATCTATATCATTGTGGTTTTTAATATTTATATTTATTGTCCTTAAATCGAAATTTGACATATTTTGGATTTCTCTAAAGTATAATATACTTACATTTATCTTAATTCATATTTACTTAATTAAATAAACTATTTCATTTCTTTCACATAATTAAATACGAAAGTGTGTCATATTCACTTGATTAGTAATGTTACTGTTGTACCAAAAAGATAGTAGTATTGCTCTTATTTTGGTTGAATGTGTGATTGGTCGCAAACGTTCCTTTTAATTTAGGTAGGAATTTTTATATAGTTAAATGCGTTACTACTTTTATTTTGGTTCCGCACATTCTGAATCCAGACGTATGTATTCATTTTCAGTATGAAAGGTCAAGTGATTTTGAAAAGATACGAACATATATAATTTATAAGGAAAAGTAACAGAATAGTCTCATATCTCCATGTGAGACTATTTTTAACCCATTTTAGTGTTAAGACGAAGACAAATTGAGTTAGTTCTTTCTTCCGCTTTCTAATAATTTACATTTTTAATAGAAACGTTGAATAAAGTTAATAACCTTATATAGTAAGTATATAAATATTAGAGAATAATATTCTGAGTCTAATAGGAAAATTGTAACTAATCAACTATTTTGTAATTCATTTCACATTTTCATTTTTAATAAAAACGTTGAATAAAGTTAATAACCTTAAATTGTAAGAATACAAATCTTAAATAATAATGACGTTCTAAATCTAATAGAAAAATTGTAAATTATCTATTTTTTTAATTTTCTAATTCCAATAGAAAAATTGTAAATAATTTATTATTTTCTTATTTTCTAATTCCAATAGAAAATTATAAATAAATTATTACTTCCTCCATTTTAATCCAAATGGGCAATTTGCCATTTTGGTCCATTTTAATCCAAACGGGCTCTTTCTATTTTCTAATTTTTTTAATTCTAACAGAAAATTGTAAATAATTTATTATTTTATTATTTTCTAATTCTAAAAGAAAAATAATAAATAAATTATAAATATATAATTTTTTAAAAGTTGGAGACTACCACGTTTTCTAATTCTAATAGAAAATTATAAATAAATTATTATTTAATCATCTATTTTCTAATTTTTTTAATTCTAATAGAAAATTGTAAATAATTTATTATTTTCTTATTTTCTAATTCTAAAAAAAAAAAAAAAAATAAATTATAAATATAGAATTTTTTAAAAGTTGGAGACTACCACGTCGCACGAAAAAAGCCATAATAAATAAATTATAAATATAGAATTGAAATATAGAATTTTTTAAAAGTTGGAGACTACCACGTCGCACGAAAAAAGCCTTTATAAATAAATTATAAATATAGAATTTTTTAAAAGTTGGAGGCTACCACGTCGCACGAAATATAGAATTTTTTAAAAGTTGGAGACTACCACGTCGCACGAAAAAAGCCTTAATAAATAAATTATAAATATAGAATTTTTTAAAAGTTGGAGACTACCACGTCGCACGAAATATAAATTTTTTAAAAGTTGGAGACTACCACATCGCACGAAAAAAGCCTCCTTTAATTATATATATTGATTGATTGATTGATTGATTTGTTTTTATTAGAATTAACTTTTAAGCTTATTAGAAGAAGTTAGTGAGGAAGGGTCATTATACATTATTTTATAAAGTCGTTATATATATGATAATTTAGTGTCCATGAAAATCGAACACCAAATCAAATATCCTTTACCCAAATTCGTTCATTTTCGACCTGAATGTCATTAGGCCAAAACAAAGGCAATATAAATGATACGTGTCTATTTTATGATGTTTTACATCTATTTTTACACGTATTTGGTCGCTCATTTACTATGTTTTAGCCTTTATTTCCCACAAATCGTGTACTTTCGTATTTTTATGCACTTTTGCAGATTTATGCGGAAAAGAGACGATTTAGCACCAAATCCGTATCCTCAAGTCTTTTGCTTAATTAAGGAATAAATGGAAAGTCAACTGGAGTCAGAGTCAAAGTGCCAAAAGTCAAAACAAGAAGAAAATAGAAGAAATTCTTCGGGAAGCGGTCGACCGACCGACAATATAGGTCGACCGACTGACCCTGATCTTTATAAAAGTTCAAATCTGAAGAAAAGCCCAAGAATAAAAGAAGCCCAGAAAGAAGCGGTCGACCGACCCACATAGTAGGTCGACCGACCTGCGCAGAAGCCCAGAATTTATCTTTTTCGGAAATAAAGTAGAATTAGAGCTTTTAGGAAACTCTTACTTTTTCTATCTATATAACCTAATCTTGTGATTAAGGTTAGGAAGGCTTGATATCTATTATCATACTTTAGGATCTTTTATTCAACCTTTTACCATCTAGTTCATCTTTTATCTTAGGAGTTATCATCTTAGGAATCATCATCTTTTTATTTTGTAATCTTTCAACAGTTCCCAAGCATTCAATAAAGTTTGTTTCTTCCTGCCTTAATTCCGATTGTGGTAATTACTCTTTTTCTTGCTTTATTATCGTTCTTGTTTTTATTACAATTGTTTAAATCAGAATCTCAAGCTTTGTTAGTTCTTGCATGTTTAGATTATTCAATATATTCACCATGTTTATTCCCAAATTTATAATCGTCTTAACAACCATGAGTAGCTAATTTTCATATGTTAGGATGTAGGGAATGAATATGCGTAGGTAAATAAAATTCGAAAGACCGACTTGTAGCAGGACCACGGTCGGCCGACTGGAATAGCTGGTCGGTCGACCGAGGCCGTGGTCGGCCGACTGGAGTAGCTGGTCGGTCGACCACCCGCGTATGTATTCTTATTTCGTCTTTTCTTGTCAATTATAATCTCCTGCAATGAGACCATAAGGAGACTTGTAGGATGTTAGTAATGACCTACCCAAGATTGAAAGATACGGGAAGGGCATTGGTTTACACCTTAAGACGGATAGGTTACTAAAGGCTGAAAGGTATGTGACCTGGGATTTAGGAATCACCCTTATTGTTGACACCCAATAATTGTGAGACCTAGGAACTAATAGCATAGGCCGAAAGGAGCTATTAGGTAGCATAGACTTAAAAAGATATGTTACACCCCCTTACGCGACTGCAATACATGTTGACTTTAGAATTTATTTTACCTTAGCTATTTACTACCCAAACATCCTAGCATCCCTTTTGTTATATTTTATTCTCATCTTTATTTCTTGTTTTATTTTAATCTTTGCCTTAGATATAGTAATCAATCAATCAAACCCCCAAAATTGTTACTTTAAACATTCACATCAAACAATAAACATTCCCCACCTCCTTGTGGTTCGACCCTGACTTTCACTATCTATTGTTAAAGTTAGGAATTATAAATTTTATCTTTGGTACCCTCAACGACGGGCATCAATAAACTTGTCGTACACTACTCGTATCCTAAGACCATCCCCAAGCAAGGTCGCCAAGGAGGTCGCGACCTTGTTGGGTCACCGTAATTACGTAATTAAGCCACAGATTTTGGTGACCTTGTATTAATTTTGGTGACCTTGAAATTTTCAGGGTCAATTTGTGACCCCGAAATGGGTTGGTGACCTTTGACGTGTCACAATATTATTGGCTTATTATATTATTTGGTGGGGTAGAGAATGTAATTAATGATTGAAAATGTTGGGAAATGGAAAATGAGTGGAAAATAATTGGATTGATGCCCCTAGGTCGTGACCTTCTGCTTGGGAGGGTGAAGGTGGGTTAAAAGTGGGTCACGATAATTAAGGTGAGATTAAGAGTAAAAATGTTGGTGACCCGATTAGTGCGACCCTCTGCTTGGGGATGGTCTTAAGAGCATAGGTAATGGGGAGCTCTCTATGAAACTCTCTAAATGGTCCCCAAAAATGGAGAGTTCCTCATGTGTGTTTTTACACTACAATAAGAGATCTCCAAGGAGAGATGTGGTGCTCTGCTGCTCTCCAAGCACAAAAATAGAGAATAGCTCTCTTGGTGCTCTTAGAGGAGAGCATAGGAGAGATATCTCTCCATTTAAAATGGGCCATAATAAACCAAGACATGTTGACATGTTGGCAAATGGAAAAAAAAAATATATATAATTAATGAATGTTAGTATGTTTAATTTTTGTACGATTTAAACTAAAATGTAAGCATAGTAGGAGCCGATAAAATGAGGTGAAAAATATATTGGAGAACTCCTTATTGTGATGATATGATTGAAAATTGCTCTATTTTTTTTGGAGAGCTCCATAAAAAGCTTCTAACTACACATGCTCTAAACTCTCCAAGAAAAGCAACTCAACATCCCCTCCCAAGTAACCAAGGGGTAGATATTCAAAACCGTTCTCCTCCCACGTATTGTAACACCCGCGAAATTCCCGCCTTGGAATTTATCTAAAATAATTTGAATTTCAATTTTAAATAGTATTTTTGAGAAATAATAATTTTAAAGAGTAAGGAAGATTTCCGGAAATATTTAATTCAAGTCTTAAGTATAGTAACCTCAAGCTTAGTTTCTAGCAAATTCCGACTCAAAATCGAGTTATATGGGTTAAACCCGGAAATGGGTCAAATAACTTGTGTCTATAAGTGAGACCTACATAAAACCCTCATCCTACCTCCTTCCTCATTTCACTTTTCAGATTCAACACTTTTTACAAACACCATTGTTGTCTTCAAAAACCTCAACTCCTAAAATCATCACAACTTGCTCATTTCCAATCGGTTTCTTGTGATTTTTGCGGCATTCATCTCCTTGTCTCCTTCTCCTTCTTTTCAAGTAAGAGAAACTTATTTACTCTCACCTCCCCGGCCATGATTTTCAAGCAACCCTAATTTCATGCTCAAAGTTTAGTCTTTCCCCTCTAATATTTCCTTTGTTTGTAGGGTTTGAGTCGGGTGACCCGGAGGGTGATTCCTACGAAATTGACGAAACTTTGGACTAGGATTCAAGCAAGAAGGTGAGTTTAATGAGTTCTACTTCTATTTCTATCAAAGACTAAGTTTTTATATGTGGATTATTGGTAAAAATTGATGATTGTTAGTAAGGTAGTTATTTGGTGTGGTTTAACTTGGATTGATGTTTCTTACATGAGTTTGGGGTGTTTGGAATTGCTTGTACCATTGTTCTCAATTCATAATTGAATTTCATATGTTCTTATGTTAAATTAAGAAGAGTTTTGGGTGGATTAATACGGCATAAGATGAAGTATAAAACACCATGAATACATGTATACATATTGCTTGTTATGGGTGCATTGTAGTGGGTTTGTGTGCAAACGACTTTGGGCAAAAGAGGAGCCGCGACTTGTGCACGAGCAGGGCTGGGCAGTGGCCGCCGCAGCCTGTCGTGGGGGCCGCAGCCTGCGCCTCTGGCCGCAGCCTGGGGTATTCACTGCTCGGTCGCTTGTTTCTCGCGCATATTTGATTGTTTTTGTACCCTTGTTTCTCCTACTTGTTTCCTATCTTATCTCCCATGTATGTACACAAGTTTTTAAGTATTAAATCTCTTGTTTATATGCCTTAAAGTTATTACTTTCATCACATGTCACATGCCATATCGAAGCATAGCCATTGTCGCATTGTTAACTTTCGTTTCGTTTATCGGATTTGCTTGAGACGATGAAAGGGCTATCAAATGCTTATTATTTTGCTATTGGGCAATGCTTGGACCATTTTTAGAAGCTAAGTTGAGGGAGAAGACCCCCCGGCCGGGCAACCGGAAGGGAAACCGGCTTCCACTTCAAAATAGCTTCTAGAAACCAACTCAAGCATTGATTTGGTTTACCTTGTAACTCATGCTTGGAAATGGGTAATTAACGGTTATGTTAATGAGTTGTTTATGTTAACGGTTATGTTAATGAGTTGTTTATGCTAACGATTAAGTTATGCTTATTTTGAATGGATAGCGGTGACACGATTAGTGTGTCATTGTAATGAACAAATGCCACCCAAGTATGGGATTTTGTCTATGTTCGGGATTGGTCGGTGCCCGTGGTTATGCGGCCCGGTCCCCGTGTGTCGTTCGGTGTAGGTTAGTACGTCGAGAGGTCTGGCCAGGTCTTAGGCATATAGTTGCGGTTATGCTCTATACATAGATTTTCGGATGTCGTGGTTATGCGCTCCGTTAGCTAGTGTCGTGGTTGTGCGATCTAGTGGTCGGGGTAACGGTTATGTTCCCCGACGGCGTTCATTCTATTCTTGTTATTTAGTAGCCTTGTTGCTATGGTTGTGGTGAACGGTTATGTTCATTCTTGCACTATGAATTTGATGGTTAAATCCGACTTTCCTTGTATTCACCTATATCTCACATGCTTCATGCTTTAATTGATGTCACATGACCTATTGTATTGAACATGTTGGATAACCAATTTCAATTGTTGGATTATTTATATACTTACTCGTATGAGTTGTTATTATCATTGTTATCATTGTCATTATCTTCATTGTTATTGTTTACTTGTCTTTGTTTGAGAAATGACATGGGAGAACCTTGGGTTACTCCCCACTAACGTTGGCATTCATGTTTTTGAATGACAGGTTTGTGGAGCATATTTGGGGTAGACGTGTGGGCTAGCGAGAACTTACCGTTGGACCTAGATTGTCTTTTTGTTTCGCTAGACTACCTAACGTTATGTGTGCATTCGTGGGATATCTTTTCCCCTTATACCCCTTTGGTTGTAGAATTCGAATTACTAGTTCTCATTTTGCCTTCCTTTCGTTGAACCTTCGCATGCTAGGTTGATTGACTTATTGAAGAAAAAGTTTTAAAAACCCCCTTATTTTCCGTTTATTTGTGTTTATATTTTTCCGCTAAATCGCGGGGGTTCATACGTATCCTCTAACCTTTCATACCAATATTTTATGCAGTAGTTATTTTAGTGTAGTTAGTAATTATAAACTCTTGAAAGTTTTGATTTATGTTTGTGATTTGAGTTTTTATTGATTTCCAAGCAAGTAGGTAATAATATAATTTATAAAATGACAGAGTTATGTTTCATATTATTTATTTTAATAATTGGTGAGTAAATAAGTATGCTTCCTATAGACTGGGTTTGATTCAAAAACCCAGCCCCAACCTCATAAGCCACGAGGTAATCTTTAAAATCGTTCTCGTCATACCTTGACCCACTCTATAAAATTCCAACTTAACCGGATGCAATGTGATACTCACTTATACCCAGGCCCCAGCCATTGATATAATCCAAATTTTTGTTTTACCGACAATATTCAGTTCAAACTTAAAGTTAAGTATGGTAAACATGACAAAAAAGATGTTATGAAAACGATAAAAAGATTTGTCATATATCTTCTCCGTCTCAGTCATTTCTTACCTTTACTTTTAACACAAAGATTATTGAAAGAAGAGAGAACCATTTGTAGTTATGGTTTTTTGATGACAAATGGACAATAATATAATTAGAGGTTCAAATTATTCATTAACAACCTTCTCAATATACGACGTATAAATGAATGAAACACCTTTATAGAATACATAAACAAATGATCAGCACAAAAAAGTATATGCAACTCAAGTGATTTAAGTGAGTCTTGTGAGAACATATTTAACCTGTTTTATCTTAAGCCAAATACTAGATAAACCTAAAACCTCACAAAATCGATTGGTCAATACCCAGACCGTACTTGACTCAACACTTGAACTTAATACCCACCCACTTGACCCCACCCAATATAATCCTATCCGAATATTTATCGTTCCACACGAGTGATTACCTTAAAAATGTGACAATAATACACAAAATGACCCGGTCGGACCCGACACAAACTACTACAAATCCGTAAGTAACCCAACTCAAATAAAGCCGACCCAATTAAGCCATCTGCAAGGTCTAAACTCTAGATCATAAACCCATGAAATTGATAACCCCTATCTCTATATGAAATTAAGAGCTACTCTTAAGTCCGTCTATTAAATCGGGTTCATTCCACCTGCTAAATAAACAGGTAGGGCAAGACTTTTTAAATACAAAGGCCAAGTCCACTAACCCGTTTTAAAGCTGCAACCCGATTACCCATAGGCCACAAATTAACATAAATCCGACCCATATTCGACCCAAACCGCCCTTGAACGAATCCCATCATCAAGCTTACAAAATACAAACACACCAAATAGATAATTAAACCTAATTAACAGTAACATCTCCTAAATTTCCTCGGAGTGAGGTCGTGAGCAGAGAAGAAACAATGGCGGAAACTGGAAATAACAAGAAAAGGTCAAGAAATAGTGATAAGTTTGATAAACCTAAGAATCCTGAGTTGAAAGCTAGAAAGCTTAATCCTGTTAATACACTTTCCTACCTTCAGGTTTGCTTTACATTTGTTAATGTCATGTTGCATTATCGCTTATTCTTATATGAGACGGTTTCACGATAAACTTAATGTGAGACTTATTAGTTACTCTAGTTTATAACTTTATATTTATGTTTATACTTGCCCGTCTTAGTTATTTGTTTACTTTTTTTTATATTTGGTTTCTTTTAATAAGGTAAACAAATGATTGGGAGTTGGGACGGAGGAGGTAGGTGATAGGAGTATTTATTTTTTATTGTTGTGACGAGTATTTTAATCAAAGTAAACAAAATGATCAAGATGGAGGGAGTATATGTTTGAATGTTTGATGTGTATAAAATTTGAATCTTTATGAAGTTGTATACTATGTTTTTATGCAAATTCTCGTTTGTAACGGCCTGTAGAATGAATTGAAATCCCAAATACTTGTCTTTATTCTCTCATATGAGTTTTATACCCCTCACAAGCTCAATTGGTAGGTTTCTGGTTCAATTGGTTATTTAAAATAACAAATTCTTATATGAGACGGTTTACCAGACGTGTATAAAGGGTTGTTATTCCGTTAGTGGGTAGACAAGGGTGTTTTTTAGTAACAAATTCTTATATGAGACGGTTTACCAACGTTGTGTATAAAGGGTTGTTATTCCGTTAGTGGGTAGACAAGGGTGTTTTTTTAGTTAATTCTGTTACTCCCTTGACTGACTTGTATAAGTGTCCTTTAAAATCGCTCTAAAAGCAAATGTAAAGAATTTGGCGGAACTAAGGGAGTAGCAAGCACGTGATCGTCTTTGATGCTACTTATTAGTGATTAACAAACTATAAACTTTTGAGGAATTATAACTTGTTTCTTCATATAGGGTGCTACATTTTAGTGTTGGATGAAAGCAATAGAAGTCTTATGTTTTGAAGATTTTGATGTTGATTCTAAATATGCAATTCCAATTCATAAAGTTTATAACTTTGGGTAATGGTATTTTGACAGATTCTGGGTATTGGGATGGATACTCAAGATACGTGCCCGTCTGTCTTGCTTTTCTTTGACAAGCAAAGATTCATTTTTAATGCAGGAGAGGTAAAGATTTTTGCAGAATTGTTAATTATGCAAGACTTGTTGAATTCAGCTGATTATAGATATTGAGACCTCTAGTTAAGAATTATCGAGTTGTTTTATTCTCATTGAAATTCGAATTAACTATATGAATCCGTTTACGGACATAGGTAATGGTATCATAAGAACCCCATGGTGGAGTTTCTGTATGAGACCATAGAACTTAGGAGAGTTAGGAGTTTGCGTGGTTCACAAACCGTCCTTGTAGACGAGGCTGGTGCGAGATAATCTAACTAACTTTTGGTGTGTTTGTCTTTTGATCTTTAAACTGGCACCAATTGATTTCATGATGTTGATAGATAAGATGGTAAGAAGTCTCATTCAGTTCTAGTTATGAGCTGACGAGCCTCTAATTCTGCTCAAAAGAAAAATCGAGGAAAATGGAGAGACTAACATAAATCTAATGGCTCTACTAGTGTCTTTAAATGATTGTTGTTCTGAAATTAGATAAATAAACTGTTTTCTGTGTTCCTTTTAAAAACATTTTGAAAATTCAGTTGGCTCTCTATGCCTCTATGGCACATTCCAATTTTGCATAATGAAACGTGAAAGCGTTACTGCCGCACATATCAATAAGTAAGGTGTTGGTGATTTGGTGTATTTTTTTTTGTATGAGCAAATCGAGCAATCTTGAGAGAAACAGAAGATCTGAAAGAGTTTTTTCTTTTTGTTGATGTATATAACTACTTGACAGAAGCAACAGTAAGTCCAATGATTTTAGCATTGATCATATTCTCGCACAACAGGAACTCTGGATGGATATTTGTTATTTGAGGAACTTTAGATTGAAGGTTTACAACACGCGAAACATTCTAATTTTTACCTTTGGGTTTCTTAGCTAGGATTATGATTTATGACCAATCAGTGTAAACATAAAGTGATACGGATACTTGTGCTGCTTGTATTGCCTTCTAAAGAACCTGAATTATAGGCTGTGGGCTCTTGTAATGCAAACGATATATTATATGCTATTATAGCTCAAATTAGCTTATACTGGAAGCAAGCCAAGTTTTTGAATTGTTGGTGTATGGATTAGTGAGTTGCTAGTTTTTATGCAAAGAGTTTACTGGCACATATTGGTCTGAAGCGTATGACTACTCAAATTCTGACTTCTTCAAGCAGTTATTTAATTGATAGTATGAATGATAAGTTTTTGCCTTGTGCGCATAGTTGCGTGGTTAGGAGTTTGATTAGCCCATTTTTTGCGCTGGTTCGTTCTTAACGAACTTGTAGCTTGCTGGAGTTTGTGTATATTAATAATATTTCTTTACTATTTACATTGGTGCAGGGTTTGCAACGTTATTGCACGGAGCATAAGATTAAGTTATCAAAGGTACAATAACAAACTCCTAACAAAGATTGGTGTCCCTGGATATCTTGTTTTAGTGATAAGGCTAAAGTCGTATTGCCAATATCAAAGTAAAATTCGAAGTACTACTAACTAATAGCTAGCGGAAAGATAGATATCGAATGCACAGGGAGTCGGTAATTAACCAGTTTGTTTATATTTAAAGAGTCTTAAGGTAATTTGAAGGTGATTTGTTTTTGTCTATAACTAATTAGCAAAATGAAAAAGGAGATAGTTGAATATATTAAAAAGGTCTAGGGATTGGGTTCACTAGGTCGATTATACAGAATGCAATTGAGAAAGGTAAACCAAACTATCTAAGGTCATAAGATCAGTCCATTTGATGATTAGTGAGAGCTGGTCATTACCTACCCTTCACAGCTCGTTTAGGGGAGTCAGGGGAGTTGCTACCTTACTCACGAGCATTTTCCTTGTTTTTATTTATTTTTATTTTGTTTGTAATTTTCTTTACTTTATGTATTTTATTCTCTTCCTTTTCTTCTTAATAGTGTCTTCCTTAAATTGTGATAAATTGTTGTAATTTATTTGTTGTAGGGTCACATTGAGGACACTGTGACATTTAGGTTTGGGGGAGATATTTACTTTCAGTTGTGTGTTTTATTTTATGTTGTGCCAAAATGAAAAAAACAAAAATACAAAAACATGTTTTGCCTTTTTATTTAGGTCGAGTCTTGGTGAATTTAATTAACAATGATGATAATTTGCCTTTGTTTTTGCATTTAAATCCCAATTAGCTATCCCCCATTGATGAATACAAAGCTCATAGTCTAAGCCTTGACCATGTTTCACTTGCCTTTTGCTGATTAGATTTGACAAATTTCGGTTGTAAGCTGGGGGCAACGACGCCAAATTTGATAAGGCTAAAGTCGTATGACCAATATCAAAATAAAATCCAACATACTACTAACTAATAGCTAGCGGTAAGACAGATATCGACAGGGAGGCGGTAATTACGAGTTTGTTTCTATTTAAAGAGTCTTAAGGTAATTGGTGATTTGTTTTTGTCTACAACTAATTAAGCAAAATGAAAAAGGAGAAAGTCGAATATATTAAAAAGGTCTAGCGATTGGGTTCACTAGGTCGTTTATCCATGGATGCAATTTAATCCAGAGAAAGGTAAACCAATCTATCTAAGGTCGTAAGATCAGTCGATTCAGTTATGCCCTTTAAGTCAAGATTAACATGCGGTTGCTATAATTAATCTATTCCTATCCGATTATCGTAGCCTATATTAATCTTACCCCGATCGGTGATAATCTTAACATGCTCCACTAATTAACAATTCAGGCCTTAAATCAATTAACTAATCAATTAACTAGAATAAGCCGATCAATCAAACGATAGTTCATACGGTTCAACAATTCAACAATCAATTGCTCCATTTCTAACAACCTAGATCCCCTTTCTCCCTAGATGAAGGTTCTAGCTACTCATGCTTAACAGTAAATATCATGCGAGTGGAAACATAATCAAAAGAGGTAAAAGATGAATTGAGAATGAAATAAATAAATTAAAGAAGAAGGATTGACAATACCATAATCTAGAGTAAGAAAATCCGGAAAGCAATGAACAATATTCTAGATCTAACTTGAGTGTGTGCAATGTATGAAAAATATGAGATCACGGCGTAATAGAACTAGGGCACGACCCTTTCTATTTATAAAAATAAAGAAAGATGAAAATAGGAAAAAACGTGGAAGATGGGATCAGGTGAATTTCGAGCTTTTTTTTCCTCATTCCTCTTTAGTCTTCCTCAATTCTTTTGGAATCTTAATGTACTCCGTCTTGTCGACTCCGCGGTGTCTTGGTTCTTTCACTTTGTTCTACAGATGCACTCATCCTGCGTTATAACATCAAAAGGCGGAAGTATCGACAATCTCACATAAGCGGTAGATAAATGTCATATAATAAGCATAAAACCGTCTCAAAAGTAGTTAGGGGGAGACATAAAAGTGTATATAAATATGACTCATCAACTGGAGCACGTTATGGGATTTAATTGTGTATTTTTTTTCAGATAGATCACATATTTCTTTCTCGAGTCTGCTCAGAAACTGCAGGAGGTCTCCCAGGTATCGAGTTCAACTGTTATTCGTAATGCATCTCTATCTTAGCTGAAAGTTATTCAGACTTCGACATAAAGGACTTTAAAGAGGCTCACAAGATCACGGTTTAATTACACGCAGGTCTGTTGTTGACAGTGTCTGGAATAGGGGATAAAGGAATGTGTGTAAGTATTATTTCATGCAATGTGACTTAGCCGTTCACCGTTACCTCTTTTAAACTCTAAATAGGACGTGTTTTTGTGACGTGTAGGTAAAAATGTGGGGTCCTCCAGGCCTCGATGCTTTGGTTACTGCAATGAACACATTCGTTCCAAGTGCTGCCATGGTCCATACTAAAAGTTTTGGACCCACACTACAACCTGACGGATTAACTGTACCTGATCCTAAGAAGTTTTCAGGACCCTTTGACCTTATCGATGATGAGGTAGTCAAAATATCGGCCATTCTCTTGAGCCCAAATGAGAATAATGGACCAGCTTTTCCTAAAGATATCTCGGTCATCTATGTCTGTGAATTGCCTCAAATCCCGGGAAAGTTCCATCCTGCAAAAGCTATGGCTCTTGGACTGAAACCTGGTCCAAAGTATAGAGATTTGCAGAACGGTATATCAGTGAAGTTGGATGATAATGCTGATATTACGGTACGACTATTGAGTTGAATTTGTTTCCCATTAACTCTGCTGTGACTTGTGTACTGGCTCTTAAAAACTCACTTTCTCTTACAGGTACATCCTAGGGATGTGATGGACCCTCCAACTCCAGGACCTATAGTTCTTCTTGTTGATTGTCCGACAATGTCGCATTTTCAAAGTTTATTATCTGCGGATACACTCAACGTTTACTACAAAGATTACTCAGGTAAAATGTCGGAAACTTATAAGAAAGTGAATTGTGTAATTCATTTAAGTCCGTCGTCTGTTTCAAACAACTCTGATTACCAAAAATGGATGAAGAAGTTTGGTAATGCACAGCACATCATGGCTGGCCATGAAAGGTGAGTTACATTTTGTCCATGGCCCTTTCACTAAATTTTTGATTTTTGTTACAATATTTTATTGTGATTTTCCTTCTGCAGCAAAAATGCTGAAATTCCAGTGCTAAAAGCAAGTGCCAGGATTTCAGGGAGGCTTAATTACTTGTGTCCTTGGTTGTTCCCTGCTTCAGGCTTTTTGTCTCGTCAGGTTGACGACTGCTCCTTACACTCTAATTCTTCAACTGAGGTTTGTATTAGCTTTTACAATTTTAATCAATTTTCATGTCTTCAAGAGTTAAACACGGTCCTTTAATACTTGCTTCATTCTCTCTTTCAGGGAGCTCAAAATGCCATTTCTGCTGAGAATCTCTTGAAGGTATGATTCTGATTTTTTACATTTGTGGGAAGCATGGTTACTGACTGATGTAAATGCACAACATCAGATTTACGATATGCTCTTAATAGATGTCTCAAATATTACTTATAAACAAGAGTCATGATCGAATACATTTGAACTGATTTGCTATTTTGCATCTCTCCATGTAAACCTCACCATCTAGGCTTCTACGACTTGGGTATTCTTAACTCCTTGTAGTTTAACTAAACAAGACTGTAATTTCTCTTTAATGGGTATACAATTTCCTTTTGCTAAATCTCACAAATATTTGGATGAACTAGCTAATAAATCCCGTTGCTGTAGTTTTACCTTCTACTTGTCTCTTTCAGAATATGTGATTTGACATTGTCGGAGTTCAGGCTTGTACAAAGTTTCAATCTGGGCCACTGCGTTTCATTGACTTGCACTAATTTCTTCTGGGTCTATGCTTATATAACGTTATGAGAGTGTATAAATTTTCTCCGTTGAAATGTAAGAAACCCACATGTGAAGCCCCACACTGGTTGTGGAGTAGAGAGTTCACTTTATAACGCCTAGGGGTTCGCCTCCCATAGCCAATTGGTATTAGGAAAGATGGGGTTCCCTTGGGCTTATGAAGTGGGCACCCTCTCTCCTTTCGGGCATGGCCACACCCCTTTTCGAATTCTAACATTGTTTATGCATTATGTTGCTGTATTAAGGTTCTATCTTTGCTCTCTAAAATATTATTTATATATATATATTACATAATTTAGTACAGTTCAATTTGCGTCCACATGCAAATCTTGGCTTAGACAGATCTTCTATCCCCATTGCAACTGGACCAGCTGAAATTGAGGATGAGTTGCGTGCAGAAATTCCCGAAATTATAGATGCTGTGCAGCAAGTTAAGCAGTTGTGGGATCATCATCGGAGCTGTTCAGAAATTATAAGTAGAGAAGATATGGAGATTGTCCTTCTGGGTACTGGTTCATCCCAGCCATCCAAATACCGAAATGTGAGCTCTATATTCATCAATCTTTTCTCAAAGGGTGGCGTACTTCTAGATTGTGGTGAAGGCACATTGGGTCAGCTGAAAAGACGGTAATGTTCCTTCTAAACTCCTTGTTCTGTGATACTGAGATTAGCACAAATGTGTACAAAAATATACTGCAGTTCCTCAAAGGCTTCCCGCTCTGAAATCACAAATAAGTCACTTTCAAGTGACCTATAATGAATATGGCATCGCTATTTGGCATTTGCGTCCATCAACTGCCTACTATTTTGCTCTACTCTTATCATATTCCAGAATAAAAAATGAAAAATACTCCTCAGTACTTTTAACTCTCTAATAGTAGTCTCTAGGCTTGCTGAAAATGATTTTTTTTTTACAATTGTACATTATGTCTAAAATAATAGCCCTATTCCTCTCTTGAGCAGGTTCGGTGTGAAAGAGGCAGATAATGTTGTGAAAAATTTAAGCTGTATATGGATTTCCCATATTCATGCTGACCATCATACTGGTCTATCGAGAATTCTGGCTCTAAGACGTGATTTACAGAAGGATTGTCCTCATGAACCTTTGTTAGTAATTGGGCCAGGGGAGCTATTGAGGTTTCTTGACGCATACCAGAGACTCGAAAAGCTAGATATTCAGTTTCTCGATTGCAAATTCACAACTCGTGCTTCTTGGGATTCTTTTGAAAAATCTCACTCACATTGTGATCAATCATCGCCGTCAAATTCAGAGAGCTGTATTAGTTCCACACTCGTTGCTAAAGGAAGCCCTAGCTACTGCCAGAAACCAGATAGTCTATCTGGTAATGCTCTTGTCGATCAAAGATTAAACACGTTGAGAAAAGTGTTGCAAAAAGCTGGTTTAGAGACGTTGATTAGCTTTCCAGTTGACCACTTTTGGGAAGCTCCCGGAGGTTCCCCGCAAGCTTTTGGAGTTTCCCTGACTGCTCAGAGAAGTAATAATGTTAGTGAAATAGGACCAGGGTGGAAGATTGTGTACTCTGGAGACACAAGGCCCTGTCCACGGCTCATTGAAGAAGCCCAAGGAGCTACTGTTCTGATCCATGAGGTAAGTTGCAATAGGCATATAATGCTTGTTGTCAAGAACATAAGCTTTAGCCCAATGCCTGAAAACTTTCACGTATGGCGAGATAGGGGTTCAGATGGACACAACCTTAGCCTTACTCGTATCCTGGAAATACATTAGGCAATATCAGGACGATCCCCCATGAAAATTCAAAATTGTATACTTGAATTCTATCAATTTGCTAATTCGTCACAATACCAAGTACCAGCAACACAGTTAGTGAGTCATGTTGTTTTATCCCATCAGATTCCAAAATTATAGAATTGTGAGTCTTGAGATTTGAGGATTTAAAAATGTCGCTGTTGTCTATGCTAGTTGGACTTCGTTAGATGTACCCTACACGGGCGTGTGTCCAAGTGTCAGACTTTTAGCTAACATGAAACGTCCAACTGTCTTACCCATTTACGAGTGTCAAGTGTTGGATATGATACACAGGGCAACATGAAAAGTCGGAGTAACAACATATAACGTAACCAAAAGAAAAAACACTAGTCTGCCAATTATCCCATCCTGAATATGACTTGTTGTCTGTTCATCTCTCACTTTTTTCTCAAAAGCAAGGTGGATATTTTCAATCTATGGTATCAATATCAACTGCTTTGGCTATGCAGGCAACCTTTGAGGATGACATGTTAGACGAAGCAATTGCTAAAAAACACAGCACTACAAAAGAGGCTATCAATGTTGGAGAACAGGCTGGTGTGTATCGCATAATTCTTACACATTTCAGCCAAAGATACCCCAAGATTCCTGTTTTCGGAGATTCTCACATGCACAACACGTGTATAGGCTTCGACTTGATGACCATTAACTTGGCAGACTTGCAAGTTTTTC
The DNA here is from genome assembly GCA_029255685.2 of Silene conica. Lineage (NCBI taxonomy): Eukaryota > Viridiplantae > Streptophyta > Magnoliopsida > Caryophyllales > Caryophyllaceae > Silene > Silene conica. The sequence goes on from CM055313.2 coordinate 5,026,966, forward strand.
CTCAGGTTCTTCCCCATCTTAAACTCCTCTTTAGAAATGAAATGGGAGCTGATGAACTAGACGAGCCTCCTCTCGAGGAAGTTAGTGCAGCTTCATAGGCGTGATACAGTCTGATACTAGACTTAGTGCCTTGCCTTTTGATTTGGCAAGTTCTTTGTGACTCGAATAGGAAACGAATGCAGGAATAGTCGACAAATGTGATTATTTTCTAACTTCAGAGTAGCTTCTACATCGTAAAATGTTTGGCTGTACAATTTCTATTTAACGCGGAACAACGTAATGACTTGGATCGCCTATTTTGAGAGCTTAAGCCATCATTTTACTTCTATTTTTTACCTATTGAGTCTGAGCTCTGACACCCTAACATCATATGTTCAGACTAATCTTTTGCATCATATAGTTTTAGATCTTTTGTGCTGCACTCCTGTTTCTTGTACATATTAAGATTAAAAGTTGCATCAGTCCGGAGTAGTACCCTTACGACTGAACACTCGATTAGAAGTTGCATCAGTCTGAGCTCACGCACGACTGAACACTCAATCTGCTTAGAGTAGCATCTTACCTATGTTTAACAGACTCTTGGGCCTTGGCATTTGTTTCTAAATATCCCTTCATGTTCAAGAACTATATTACATTATACTGTGCTAAATTAAGTTTATTTAACATTAGTTGGTTGTATATTAATAAGTTCTGACAATATATCATATTTGAGACGGTAATTTGAAATCGTCTTTCACGATCTTGTCTCGAGCAATCCAATTACATCTCATGAACATGGTGTCAAGATGTACATCTTAACAGCATGGCTGTCAACTTGAGCAGAAAGTTGATGCTGCACTCGCGATACTGTTGAATGCTGCAGTAGTTTATAAAGATCAGTGCCAGTTTGTGAGACGATCAATAGAGTTGTGTATCAGAGTACGTTGTATGTACGAGACGGACTTACCATCCATAAATCCCGAGCATTCACCGTAGTATCTTCGGTTAGACCTATATCACCCCAATATGCTGTAATATTTGATGCTGTAGAACCCTTATTCCATAGAATAACTGCTACCCTCTTTTGGCTTAAAGGACCAGCCCACACCTGCAATGTTCATTTTTTTAATGTCGAAGCAGACAGTACAATACAAACGGGAAGGGTATTTGAACATGAGACGTGTTGTTCACAACATCTCTGTCTTAATCGCTATGCTAAGACATCTTCCGTTCACTAGTTAAAAACTGCAACTCTTACCTCAAGATCCCCGTCTTTTTTCATCTTTTTCCCTTGAATCCCGAGCTCATCTGGACACAATTTTGTACTGTGTAAAAATTTAACCAATAGGTATGTACAGTAAATAGAAGAGAAGTGGGTAAGTTTATTTTACCTTGATTAACAGATATGACCTCCTGGTTGCTAAGCAGTTCAAGGGTTATCTTGTCGATGCAGCGCAAGTCGCATCCGATCAACAATGGAGCCTAAACAATGGTGAATTGGTGATAGTTAGATTAGTTGATGGAGAATCGGAGATAGATTAGATCAAAACCCGAGATGATCACAGTACATACTTTGGCTAATGCCCATATGCTGAAGTGTGATCGATACTCCTCTGTCGTCATTCCTCCATTTCCGACTTCAAGCATGTCTGGATCTGCTCATGATACAAGTTTATTATCAGCAGAGAACTATAAGAGAGACGAAAAGGCTGGTGTCACGGTATGATTACCGTTCCATCCACCGGGAGCAGCATACGAAGCCCATTTGTCATTCTCATCTGCTATATTTATCATACTGAACAAAAACCAACATCAGTTAGTTACATCACCAAACATGAACTCCTGCATCATCCCGAGTCCGACACACTGACAGTAAAGTTTGTAGTTGTTAGCTACCTCTGCCAGTTATCTTGAATATCACCTGTTGTTCTCCAGCTGTTTCCGATACCTCTGGCCCATGTAGCCGGATTGTCTTGTCCCCTGCTCAATGCTCATACAATGGTTTAATCCGATGAATGAACAAACTAACGAAAGGGGTACTCCAGGGGGTTGCGCGAGGCAGGACTTACCATTCACACAGAGAGAAAAATATTGCTTTGCCGCTGTTAGCTAAGGCTGTACTCATTTTAGGGTACCGTTCTTTAGGGCTGGTACCGGTGTTGTTGCAGTTGTCGTACTTCAAGTAATCCACGTCCTGTGAAAAGCGGGACAGTTAATAGCGAACTGCAACCGCTTGAAACACGTTAATAAAGGGGTTGATGCTAGTCGCGTACCCAAGAAGCAAAGGTCTTCGCGTCCTGTTCTTCATAACCGAGTGATCCTGGCATGGTCTTGCTACATGTTTCGAGTCTGAAAGACAAGTCATCAAAGTCGGTACTTTAGACCTGAATCTCTCTTCATTTCTCGATATTTTCTTACTTTTCAAGGTATATGAAGGCGATTTTAGAAAGTAAGATGATTATCGTGGAAAAAAGACGAGTAATTTTGAGTAAAATGATGAGCGAGAATACCCTGCATCCCCGTAAATTCCCAGCTTCAGTCCTTTGCTATGAATGTAATCTGCTAATGCTTTGATTCCCGATCCAAAATGTGAAGATTTCGCTACCAAGTTTCCCTGCAACATACATTTTGTCGAAAATAAAACCGAATCAGGGTTTGAATAAACCGGTTATACAAAATCATATTCGCGATAGTTGTATGAAGCTCATATAGTCATATGGATTAAAATCTCGAGATCATTTCATCAGAAATGGCAAAAATGGTTTTAAGTTTTCGGTTTCTCGTGAGTATACTGCTTCATATAACAGTATAACACGAGACTTATGGAAGAGACTATACCTGAGAATCTCTATTAAGTTCAGCCCAACAATCATCTGGTGCATACAACAACCATTACAAAATTAAAACCGACAAAAACTCAATACTACATGCATTCAGTGGTGGAGCGAGGGGAGGGCTAACAGGGCGTCCGTTAAAATTTCATAATTTTTAGTCAAGATTTCCTGATTTTTCAAAGGCTGCTTTATAGCATAACCAGTTCGCCTCGTTGAAACATTTTACCTCCGCTAATCTAAAATCCCGGCTCTGCCAGTGCATGCATTATTAATCACAGTAATAAATAAAAAAGGTAACTAAAAATTACCTAAGTTTATGTACTTGTATCCTAGCTGTGCCAATCCACTGGAGTTCATTGCATCAGCTGAGACAAGAATTTACAAAGTACTTTACAGTTTTACCGTTTCACGTATTTTGAAAAACGTATATAATCAAATAAAACAGAGAAAGTAAAAAATTAAGGTATGAGCTATGTACCTGTTTCTCTTATCAACTCTTCATTAATATTACACCCGAAATGGTTCCAACTGTTCCATCTGCCAAACAACACGAGTCATATAAGCTCGATGCTCATTTCGAGTCATAATACAACTTAACCAGTAGCGTAGCCAGAATCCAAACAAGGAGGTCTTATAATTCTAACGACATTGCCCTAATACGATAAGTTTAGGGCCGACTAACATGAAAACCCGTACAAAACACTATTAACTCGAAGTTTAATATAAAAGAAAAAAGTATAAATACAAACCCCATTTGTGGAGTAAGACCAAGGCCATTATAAGTGAGGGTAGGGGTTCGAGTCCTGGGAGAAGCTTTATGATGTCGACGAGCCGATACATTACTCGATTTTAACACCAACACCATTACTATCAATGAAAACAACGTACGCATTGTTTTTGCCATAAAAATTAATGCCATTTTATTTTCCCTCACTAAATTGTGATGATAAACTTTGGTATTATACTTGTTATATGTACAAATTAAATAAGCTATATTTATAGGCATACACACATTTATAACTATATATGTAGGCTGCTTAGCTAAACTAGTCAGTTGTTGATATCTCTAACCAGGACATTGAAGACGGAAATATCCGTTACAAACGAAAGACGGGTCAAGTAATACTCAAGTTGGTAGATAAGACAAACAAATTGCCTAGAGAATAACATTATGCTTTTATTTTATCTAACCATTCAGTATTATTTTACCCATTTTTAACTTATGACGGATATGTCCCTCTTCAATACGAACTTTTGATCTCGTAAAAAAAGTTCACGTGTGAACTTAAAAAGTAGCAACTTTTAACGTTGGGATTTGAGTGTTTTTTGGTTGACACATTTTACATAGATTGGATTGGTGGAATAATATGCAAATGTGACATAAAGTAATAAGTTACCATAAGTTTAGAAAACAAAATTGAAATACACTACACCCTCTCTTTTCAACCTTCTCTTATAGCCGATTAAAATATAATTGGTTCAGATGTGCTTCTCTTTTAGCCCCACCTGACATAAATTTATCGAGCCCGTTATGAGAGAAGGTTGGAGAGAAGGTCGGAAAGAGAAGATTAGTAACATCCCTTAAAAATAAATGTGCTTTCAAGCAGTGTCGTGTCGTGTCGGACGCTTTTCCTACCCCTAGTGTGGCCCGCCCCTGCCCGTGAAAAGTCGGGCTGGGTTTGTGTCGCCCGTCGTGCTTCAAGTATTTTTATTGATTTTTTTGGTTATTTATCCCTAAAACTGTGTCAGACCGTGCATATGCATTTTTGTTGGGAATATTGGTGTTGCGGTCCACCTTTTACCTGGTCGTGCCGGACCCGGGCCCGTCGTTTTATTCAGCGTGTCAAATTCGCACCACGCGCCTTGGCATGTCCCGAAATGCCTACTCTAGGCGTGTGGTGGAGCTAGCAAAGGCGCTCAACCCGCTGGACTATGAAAATTTCCAAATTTTTAGTTTTGATTTTTTGTGATGTTACCTTAAACTATTACACGTTTAAGGCCGCTGAAATTCTTCGTCCTCGCTAACATCATTATCTGACTCCGACACTTCGTGTATCCGTATGAAACCAATTACGTGAACCTCAATCATCATCTTAAGCTTATGATTAAGATGACAATCTCATAAATGGAATAAGGAAAACTAGACCAATGTGGTAGTTAGGAGTATAATGTTGTTGGATGCATTTCTTGTAAGCAACAAAATAATTATTAATTATTTGTAGATTTGAAAAACCAAAAATAAGACATGACTTCTTAGTCATTGCAAATTCGTTATCGAATCTTGTCAAAAATGGAATAATATGTTTTAGGACGACAATCTTAGATGACGTTTTATGTAAATTTTCCATAATACAATAACTTATTCCGTTTTGAATTAATAGTTGAGCAGTGATTATCTCAAATTATTAGACTATGATTCTAATTATCCTTGTATTTTAACTTTAAAATTCGTCACTCTTTCTAAATAGCATAGAATGAAATGAGCACAAGTCAATCCATGCAAATTGCACTTTAAAAAATCGTGTTTGTAACCGTTTAAAATCTAAATAGAGTACCTGATATGCATGTCACAAACAAGACTCCCATTTCCTAGTTATACAAAGACGATCCGTGCTGCATATTTCCACAAAAAGGCCCCACAATCAGCCCGTGATTAAATTGTTGTTACACAAATTGCGAGACTAAATAAATACGTAGTACGATATAAAAGTACTTTTCATTCATTTATGTAGAGATAATAGTTGCATAATTTCTATTGTAAGAGGATAACTAATCTCGTGTACATGAGCACGACCTCTTAAAATTTGAATTTCATACGTATCAATAACTATACTTGATGTATATCATCACCGATTGTATATAAAACCGCCGTAAAAATCGAATTACCTTAAAAACAACTTCGACTATTCTATAAAGTTAATCTAAAACCCTAATATTTTCGGCTAAACTCAATTAAATGAAACTGAACTGAATAAAATTAAGCTGAATCGGATAAAACAGAAATAAAACCCAATACTTTTCAGCTTCATTTCAATTCATTTCAGTTTAGCCAAACTCGGTTACATTAAATACTCCTTTCATTTATTCATTTTCTTCCCGCTTGCTTTATTACAGCTCTAAGATTACATTTGATCGTCTTTTCGGACACTTATACATTATTTTTTTTAACGAATTTTTTTTCATAAAAAGTGTAAATTTTTTAATTTCATAACTTAGAATTTGTCATTCTCTAACCTATTTATGGTCAATGTTCGAAAACTTTGCCTTTTAAAAGTAAATGAGAAGAAAATAAAATACTGAAGCTATTACTTTGGCCCTATTTAGTTAACTTCATTCAATTTAATTAACTCAATTCAGTTAAGCTCATTTCACCGATAATATATGCACTTGTAGTTGTATTTTCTCGCGTCATCGACAACTTCTAGAATGATAGATTTGAAGAACATTTGTCATAGGATAAGATTACAACATAAGACGCCATAATTAATGCGTATATCTTAGCTTATACGTCACTCCAATACACACACATATGCAGATAACAATATCATGAAAGAACCAAAGGGGACCAAGCATGCCAAAATGCACACCCATTACACCTTCAGTGGCTAAAAAATACTCCCCATTTTTACGTAATGCGTATTTGTCATACTCACAGTTCCAATACAACTTCTGATGTGTACTTACACTGATCTCGTGCTGGTCTCGTATTCGGCCGTCCAGCCGTCCAGCCGTCCTATGAGATGACCAAACTTGATTGGTGTTTAATGTACCTGTCGCTGAGTGAGTGGGCTTGTAAGGGTACCCGTTCCTTCTCATCATTGAAAATATACTATCCGTGTTGTAGACAAAATATCTGAATGTCGAAACTGACCCAAAAATAAGGCTTGTATGGGGGCAGGAAGGAAAAATAATCGATAGTGTATAACAAATAAATACAAAATTCTGGCTCATCAGTGTATTGCTCGTCGTCAGTATTTCTATTGAATGGTATATGTATAACAAATTAACTAATTGTCACGAAAAAGCTCTCCCTTGCGTTAACCAAATGCAAACCTGGAGAAAAGAGAGCTACTTGAGGCATCGTTTGCTGAGTTAGTGGATGCATCGGCGTAATTAGTATAGGCTTGTTGACACTTTTGGACCTGCATGATAGATCAACGCGATGCAGAATAAGTAACGTATAATTATAGACCATGGTACTGCAGATTAAATTGTCAAGAATTTAGATATATTTGCACCTCTTCGGGACTGAACTGAAGGAGCATAGCGATTACAGGGAGCAATGCTTCCACCTCGCCTTCAAAAGTCAATACAGTTAGTTAGTACTTGGTAATGCTAAATACAGAGTACAAACCAAAACTGCTTGTTATAAATTAGCTATTGATGTCTATGCGATGTTACTCCGACTCTTCTAATTCCCTAGCATACCCGTGTTCAACAGCTGACACTCCGATATGTGTATGACACTTGGTCGCCTCATTTTAAACCAAAATATGCTTACTTTTCACAAAAATAGCCGAGTCCAACACTTGGACAAGTACCCGTGTCGGATACTTCTAAACGATTCTGAGTAACATAGTGTCTATGTATACATGACCGTGATCATCCCTTGGTGCCCCTTAATTAACATACTAAAATCTTGTCAAAAGAAAATGAAAATAGATGTTGATGCTTAAAAACCTCAAGTACGTACCAGTCTCAAGAAGCTTCAAGAGAACATTTTTCAGGTAGGTCAGATCAAGCCCTTCTCTTTTTTGTGCTCGGTCCATACTCCGAAGTTCCTCTTTCAACATGGATTCCTGCATTTTGAAGTTGCTAAAGGGTTAGGCTCACATTTGGAGAAATGTGGTACCAAACTGTAAGATAAATCTGCAACCCTGCAAGAAACTAAGCACTCGGGATCAGACTGTTAAATTCACTTTCAAAAGCATATTTCTTTCTCAATCTTCTAAAAAAGCCAATAGGCGTCCCTAATGCTTCAAGTAACCAAAGCTTCATACCCTCACTCGATAGGCATAGTCTTTCCAAATAACCAGCTCAATTGGAGAGGAGACCGAGTGAGTAAAGAGGGCTAAGAACGAACTTCTTTCACAATCCATAGATCGCATTTGTAACAGAATAGATCAAGTACATCACATTTACCTACTTTAAACCTAGCTAATGCAACTCAATGGCTAAACATAAAAAGCAGCAGTGTCACGCCCATACCTGTTGGCTACGAAGCTGATTTTCGCGTTCAAGCTCCTCTATTTCTGCCTAGGTAACGAAAAGAGAGGTCAGAATTCAAGAAAGTGTGTGAAGTTGAGTACTTCAATATGCGATGAAAGTCTACTCACTTGAAGCGCGAGGATGTGCCGCTGTGACTGTGCCAACTCTTCTTCTCTTTGGGCTTGCTGCCTTGCCAATATCTAGAATGATAGAGAAAAACAGTACTAAGTAACCAAAGCAACTCTGATTACATGCTTGAACTATTCCAAGCTTCACATCACTGCAATATTGCTTAGACTAAATAAATATAAATGTCACAGACACATCCCCCACCCCCCCCTCCCCCCAAAAAAAAAATTCAAAAAAATCAGTATTCCAATATCTTAAATCCCCAAAGGTTTTATTCAATAATACATAAAGGCATTAAGGCTACCAGAAAAAATTATCCATAAGAGTCCGATGTACACAGCCTTACCCTTACATGTATTAACAGCACAAAAGGGATGCTTCCTAATAACCCATAATGAAAATTGTGTCGTCTCCATCGATTGTCTACCTAACCAGCCTCTAAAGCACATAAAACTATCGGTCACTAGTGAAATATCTCTGAAAGTCTTTGATGTATACAATTATCTGTTCTAGCAGCAAAAAGAGAGAAAATATACAAAAAAACATACCAATATCTGGTCTTCAGCAAGAAATGACATGGAACGGTCTTCATTCTGCAGGGCTGAAGATGATTTTAACCAAAAAGATTTGTCACCACAAGAATTTAAACAGAATTATCTGTCTTTATTGTAATTCATCTCCAAAGGGAGACAAATGTTTGCATACCTCTGCTTTTGACAACATCACCACTTCCCTGAAATAGGAAAATAATTTCATGAGAGGAAATGGCATGAGGCTAGTGTCAAAAAATGTTGAGGGCTAATAATGGCATGCGAGTGGCGAAAACTCAACTAAGATATCTGCGTTGAGAACCGATATGAAATATCTATGACCCAGCCTGAAGTATATACTAAAGAAACTAGAAACTAGTAAGCTGAAACCGTTTGTGAGTTTAGGGTTTTCAGGCTACTGCTCCACCGGCTCGGAGGACGGCTGCGTGCAAGTCCCTCTTCCATTTATAACCACTGTTAATGATGTATTGGCTCTTAGGAGTAAGAGCATGTGTTTTAACGGAAACTGGACCAATGCGACTTTACAATTTCCTACTTCTCAGATGAGAGCAAAGAACCTATAACAGCGGCAGGACTGCAGGGCTCTCTTACCGATAGCTGCTACTTTAGGACTAAGGTTATAACCATATTCAAATCATTATTTATTACTGAGAGAAGAATTTGATTTACATTCAATTTCAATTCCAAAGACTGTTGAAGTTTCTTGTTCTCATTTAAAAGCCTTGAGATGTCTTTGTCCTTCTCCTCTATCATCTTATCAGCAAGATCATGAAACGAATCTTGCTCCTCCTGCAAGCACGAAATATAATTTTGTTGTGAAATAACCATCACTCCCAGTCATCAAACTAAAATAATCAAGGCAAGCCGAAAAAGTTACTTTCAATCTTCTATATTGCAGCTTGAGTTCTTCCATCTCCCGTGTCACATCAGGTACTTGGGATGTCTCATTTTCATTTTTCAGCCTTTCATATTTCTCTGAAATTTTTAAGCAAACAGTAAGAACTCACTATGAAGTAAGCATCTATAAATTAGGAAGTCAACGACAACACACAGATTGAAAATTAATGGAATTATGAAGAACAGTTTACCTCTCCATGTCTCTTCCAAATTCCGCAGATTTAACTCCCAAGCTTCTTTATCTGATTGGTGGCGCCTAGCCTGAGAATCAAGCTTCATTTCCAAGTCCCTTAAGAGCTGATCAGCTTTCTTTCTAGAAGCATCTCTGATATGAGACATGGAAATATGTTATCTAAACTTAATGATCAAGATACTTGAAGCTATTCTGATCGCATTTGGTGTCCTAACAATTCCACTTTGGTGCCTTACGTTTTCCAATTGAATATTTGTAAGGCGCATCTAGCGAGTCCTGCTACTATGAAATTTCATAATTTTCAATTAATTACATCTTTTATTATGCCCTTCACTTTACCATGTTGTTTAGCTTTTACTAATGCACATATTTGCAAAGTACCACACTTTTACAGCCAAAAAGACGGCATTACTTTTTATTTTGAAATACAAATTTGTTTTACGCCTTCTGCGTAAAAGTCGTGCCCTCGTGGCCATGGTGGGGGCTTGCACCCAAGTCATGGTGAGATAAGAGGTAACCCTTACTGTAATATATTCACAACTTAACAAATCACACTACATTTAAAGACGCTATATAGCAACTTTCCGCGAATTATACGGAAATTCGCCTTAATGTTATGTTTCAATGTTGATTTGCACACTTCTTTACACTGAAAACATTAGTAAATTATACCGATCTTTGACTATGTTATACCACGAGTGAACAAAGTAGAGAATGCACCCTAGGTCACAAAGGGAGAAAATGTTTAATTACAGGGTAACATCTGACACCTAAGTGAATTAACTAAAGATTAGACAATAAAGTGGAATAAACCTGAACTTTATAACAATGCCCAACATATGAATTACACCTGAAAGCATTTTAGTTCTTTATGATCATGAATAGAAAATGTAAAACTTATACATTGCAAGTAAAGAATATTTGATGCACACAAGTTGCAGTAAGCAAAACCAATTCTCAAGAGTCAGGGACCAATATAAAAAAACACCTTTAGTTACCTTCCACTCATAGAACTAAGAGAAAACCAGGGATCAAAATCAGGCTCTCGGTAACGGTGTTGCCAAATCACACTCCTCCTTTCAAATGAATTCCATAAGTTTGATTAAAATATACCTCACATATGAATAAAAAGTGTATGGAATTCAGTTGAATGGAGGGTGTACTTGATAGCGGACTTGGTCAAAATTCGCAAGGTTTTGTTAAAAAGGTTTAAATAGCCTATGTCTTCATCTATTTTTGATTTCATATCATAAAAATGAGTCTAAATAATTAGTTTGACTAGAAACATTGCATTTACTGACCAGAAAGAAACTCGATTGGAGAAATCTCAGTCCCTTCCAGGGCTGTATTGCACGATACATATCGATAAGAGATTATAAACCAAAAAACTCTTAGTTTCTTATATGATTATAAGACAGTTTTAATTACATGCTGGACAAGATAACCAGTATGCAAGTATATAAGTGGAACATGAATACAAATCACCTCATCAGCTTCAAATAAAATTGCTTCCTTAGTATAGATCTTCTAAATGAAGTTCCTGCTTGATTTCAGCATTTAAGATTGATTTCTATTCTCCTAAATTTTTGGGAGGTAAAAGCCTAAAGAACAGAATTAATAAAAGAAAGCCATCATCAGAAAGGCTTCGAGTAAACCTTGACCAAAAGACCTAAAGTGAATACCTTGTAGATAGTTCCTTTTCAAAATTAGTCATTGCATCCTGTAGTTCATGGACAGCTTTATCCCTTTCTGAACATGCCAAAGATATTTCGTTCTCAGCTTCCTGAAGAGTAGAACAGTAGTCAATTACCAAAAGCTTTCACACGTTTTCACACTATCTTCCCCAGTTCTTATAATGGAGAATCAGTTAAGAAAATTTGCTAGCAGAATCTATGTTATAATTAACAAATACGGAGTATATAGAAAGGAATTAAACAAAGTAGACAAGAAAGCATAGTAAAATTTGACAAGACCGTACTTTTAGTGCTTCCTCTAAAGCTTTGACTTGATCAGAGTCCTTCACTGCTGCGAGCTCCGCATCCTTCTTCTGGAGAAGAGAGTGAGCACGGACCTTGTATGCAGAAAATTCAGCTTCTAGACGTCTGATCTGCAAATACGTAATAAGAAACTTATTAACTGATTCCCCATCAACAAAACTGTAAAACACGTACACAATTGTGTAACCACAACTGAATCACAAAGATGCAACTGAAAAGAGACTAAGTGGGTCCCCATGAACACTGCCAGAATAATGTATGCGAGAGAAAATGTGATGCATCAATTAACGTTCTACTTCTATGCCAGAGTACAACGATTGAACTCCAGTTGATGCATTTTATTCAATACTCCAACAAGAAAAAAAATCCGATATCTCCAAAACATCAGCTTGAAACTAAACTAAGAAAGCGCCCCAAAAAAAACTTCCACATTAAGCATCACTGTTAGTACCCCAGGCTAATTTTGTAATGAATTAATAAGCATAAAAATGAGCCCACTTATCTGCATTTGGTGTCTCATCAAGTCCCGGGGGTAAAAATAGATACTGTATACTGTTAGGTTCATATGAGTAGCTTTCTTCTTGAAATAGGTATTATAATATTAGGTTCACACGAGCACTCCCTATACCAGGGATTAGTAAAACTAAGACTTCATTGCATAATGGAACTCATGGTTAGAGAAATATCCAACATACTCTCGTAAAGATGGAGTAGAGTACGTAGTTGACTATGTGCGATAAATTAATTAGAGTACAAAATTGCCACAAGGTTCATAAAACGTATCGAGGCCAGCTCTTTTGGCAAACATTAAAAAATGCTTGGAGTACCAATGTCCACCAACAGAAAAAACGGAAGTCTAGCATTCAATCAAATATAGTGTTCAAACCTGTTCCCGTGAGGCTGCCAGTTCAGCATCTTGATCATTGAGCTTTTGAGCTTGAGTAGACAACTGCAATTGAAGCTGACCTTCACAAAAAAAAATGACATCATGAGTTCAGCCATTTTATTCGACAATAATCTGGGGGCATTCTGAAAATAAGAACTAGAAAATTTCTGTTAGTAAGAAACTCACTTCTTATTTTAGCAGTTTCAATTTCGGCACGTATGCAGTTACTGTCAGCAGTCTGTAGCTTAGCTTTCAACGTCTGGGAGGTCGCTTCCCACTTCTCCTTCTCTTTCTCCTAAATATAATGGAACATTAGAGCTTGAAAGAACAACAGAACAAAATTTGGAGACTATAAGGAACCATAAAATAATTCAAGCAATGCCAAAGCACCCTTTGAACATTTTTGAGTATTTTACCAAATAGCATGAAAGCACTAAGTAAACCTAGATCCTGACAAAGATACAAGATCCACCACCACAAGTGTTTGCAACAAGTTTATGTTTCCTTAAACAGGTCTATTTAGAACAAAGACAACTAAGGGCTATGTTACCTCGACACTTCACTTACGGACAAGCCGACATAAGAAATTTAAAATTGGGTAATGATATACATCATAAGATCGATTAACAATACATACATGCTCTTGCTTCTCGTGAGCGAGCTCCCCTTCGACAGACTTGATTGCAGCTTTCAGCCTAGCTGATTCACCAGACAAAGCAGAATCCAATTCTGCAATTTTTGAACTTTTTTCAGCTACTAATACCTGAAGAAGTTATTCGATCACATTACAGAAACATGTGAGAATTCATATAGAAATTCACTACACAAGGACAGAACAGAGAAATTAACACATACTCCCTCCATCACATGTACATCGCCCCCATTTGATATTGATCGTCAAACAACTTCGACCAAAACTTTCGCACAATTTACAATATATCACAATTATTTCAACAAAGATGATATGAAAATAATTGTTTAAATAAATCAAATATGAAAGATTCACAGAATACATATTGTGTCTCTATGTGTATTTGGAGAAATTAAAACCTATTGGTTACTGCCAAAGTCAAATGGGAACAGAAATTTGAATGGAGGTAGTAGAAGACAGAAGATCTGTAATACTCCCTCATGTAACCCAAAAATGCTTTCGTACATGTCACCCAAAAATCAAACAGCAATTACAAGTCACAACCTTCCTCGCAACAGTTGAGTCTGTTACTTATATTCAGCTTACCTCTCTACTTCTAGAAACTACTGAAAGCTACTATTTTGTTATCAATTTTGAAAAATCAAATGACAGAATGATGGCCTACATCAACAATTATGTTTTATTCATCTGAATATAGAACCCACATGTTAGCATGTGTCAATGGGTAAAAGCAATGCACTCTCATTCACCAAATCGAACCAATGAGAAGTCTAATAAGCAAGGCACCCTCATACACCAATTCTAATGCTAGTGCATCATGCAAAGAAGATATTTGTATAAACTAACGCTCCATTTCAGTATTATAAATATGACAGTTAAAAACACGTGCTATGTTTGATAGAAGTTATACTTTTAACGAAGAAATGGTCTCTGCTGCTCTGTTTTGCTCCGACATTGCTTCACCAAGTTGCATTTCCAAGCTTTCTAGACGCTGTGAAGACATAATATGAGTCTGAATGATATTTAAAACCAATGAGCAGTGACTAAACAAATAACAATAAGGCAATTTGACATCAGATTTACCTTTTGATGCTTGACAGTGAGCTCAGCAATAGAAGCTTGCTTTTTTTCTTCAGAAGCTTGTAATTGGCTTTGCATATTGTCCAACATCTACAGCAACAAAGCCAGTCCCTATTAATTTGTATTGGCTGACAAACTGTCAACCGATGTTAAATTTGACCATTAACTTCTCCAAATATATGTAAGGGTACAATGTAAAATTTGTCATGTTTGATTTATCAGAACATTTTCATATTAATCACTCTTAAAATGTTTGCAAGTACTATATGGTGTAAACGGTCAAACTCAGCATTGTGCCACCAGAGTCAAATGGGGAAAATATAGATGTGATAGAGAGCATATAAAGGATGCAGTACAAGTTTAAAGTAAAAATATATACGCTTGCTGAAATCACCATTAGACAAGGAGTGGATGAAGAAAGGAATGAACTAATTTCAGAAATTTCACTTGATCAATGACTTTGTACTAAGCAATTTTGTATACTTCAAAACAAAGAGGTTTTCAGAATGATATATTTGCTGAGATTAAAAAAGGGATGATCGGTGTAAGCACTGCAGCTCTCAATTATTGTGAATGTTTTTAGCTGCTGTTTTGGAAATGGACAGAAGCGCAGATTTGCTTATCAGAACATCATCCATTAAGGATCAAGAAATTGCACCTGTCCTCTACCACAGTTATCTAACAATGAAAACAATGTGGAAGTGCAGATTGAATTGAAACGATAATATCAGTTAAATATCTTTGGATGTGGACAGGACCACCAGAAGTCCAACATCTAACCTGTAAGATGCATTTGGAAGCTTAAGCTTATGGCAATATCAGCCAAATTATCCTCGAACTCATATGCCACAATTTTCAAGCAAGCAAACGTGGGGAGTTACAGTAGCAAACATCATAATACAGAACTGTAACTAGAAGTTCAAAACATCAAAACAAGTTATCCGGTAAAAAAAAGTGACTCTGGCATTAGTACCTATAAAAGAGGCCAACCAAATACCTGGTCCTTCTCCAAGAGCGATTGTTGAAGTGTCTCAAGAGCATGTTCTTTGGGTTCCAAAGAATGACGCAGCTCTTCGATATTATCTCGAAGCCTGTCAGTTAACAGATCTTATTCAAATTAAGAGCCAAATTCCTGTTATTTAATCATATATTTCTCCTATTATGACAAAAAGAAATAATTGCACAACTGAAATTATGCCGGAAAATCGGAAATAAATCAACTAAAGACATTAAACCCTCTCTAAACACAACGAGAAGACAGGAGAAACAACAGAGCACATTTGATCAGTTTTACTAACAAATATTAAGAGTTCACGATTTCAGACTAACAAATAAGTGTCCAACTCGAAAGGGGAATTCCCACCAGGACTTTGGTGAAAAAGTACTTACTTATTGTTCATACTTCGTAATTGCTGCCTTTCTGAATCTAATGTTTTTAATGCTTCACTTGCTTGTTGACGTGCACGGTCCAGCTCCTGTTTTACTGCTGAAATTTCAGACGAGGCTCGCTCAGCTTTTTCATTTGCATCACGAAACTGTGCCTCCAGATCATCTTTTTCCTGCAGAAAAAATTTCGAGAGGCGATTTTCTTTTTAAAATGTGTTACCCGTATCCTTATTCTCGAAAGAGTCATCATGTCTTAACAATTGAATCATTCTTTTTACAATACTTCGTCTACTATTATTTAAGGGACACCAAGGAAGTAACACCCATGTATAAAAGATGTACAAAACTCGAGTCATGACTCATGACTAATGGAATGTCACACACTTGAATATGTACCCCTATCTACGCCTTTACGCGAGTGAGAGTAGCATAGCTTTCAACTCAGCACACTACTCCAGTTTCTAAACCTGAGTAATATTTGCCAAACGACATCGTAGTAGTATATGGCCTTATTAGGCCAGAAGGCCAAATGCATCAGAAAGGACATCTAAAATATCAAGAGTCAGAAAGGGCACCTATATGTATAGGATACAATCAATGAATCCTACTCTACCCATATACTAAATTACTAATACAGTACAATGGCATGTGTGATCGGGCTTCCATATTCAGGATTCTTTCTGTTCTTTTGAAAGTGAGGGGCATAAACCTCACTTATTCTTGGATCACTTCGAGAGTAGTAGTAAGTTGCGCAAATGGAAACATCACATCCAGGTCACATGACCACTTTAGTATCTGTGAACTCAAACAAGATGCTTTATACAGATTCCAATCGCTTAAAACATAGAAACAAGATTCCAAGTATGGCAATCAGGAGAATAACTAAGAAAGATTTATCACAAAAAAAAATATGCACAGAGAATCGCAAGATGCTAGTTTAGTGACCATGGCAAAAGATGAAACCTACCTTTTGGACATCTTGAATGCGCTGCTTTGCTCTTTTATGAAGTCTAGTAAATTTGGAATCAAGCTCCGCATACTTATCATCACGTTCTTTGATTTCTTGCTCCAACTTCTGATTAGCTATAAAAGGAAATGACATAAGACAGATTAAGACTTAACGGTTTCCATGAAATTCAAAAAACTACAACACAAAATCTGTGGCAGCCAGTTCCCAACATGCAGAGCTAAAAACATAGCCCAATAATACGTATAAGGGTGTCGAAGATTAAAAATCGAAAAGACATGAATTACGTTTTAAAAAGGTTGACCTTGAGCAAGCTGAAGAGAGAGGTCTTGGGCTCTAGCATCAGCTTCGGAAAATGATTGTCTAAGGTATTCAAGGGCCTGTTCAGCGGCCGCCCGGGTCTGTTTTTCTTCATCGAGTTGTGAATCCAGTAACTCGATCTTTCTCTGCAATGCCTTGACATCTTCAGTCGAATCAACGCCTTCGTTAGGAAACTGAAACCCCCTGATTTGCGACCTCAAAAACTCGTTCTCAACAATCAACCCAACCAGTTGATCATCACTATTGTCTAAGCTCATATCGGGTAGTAGCTGTTTTGGCACTTCCAATTCTGTTTCAGCGCCTTTCTCAGTCATTGCATCCTCTTCCTCAAATCATAAAGCGCGAAATTCCAAAAGGTAGAACCATGGAGTAGTAACACTATAGTATAACCAGTGACAGGACCAGGATTTGAGGTGACGAGCTAAACATAGATCGATAATGTGAGCACACCCAAATTAGTAATGCAGTTTAGTAAAAAATCAAAATACAACATTAACCTAACCAAACCAAACCAGCAAATCACAAAAATTCGTAAAATTCAACATTAACTAAACCAAAAATTCACAAGAATGCGCAAAATTCACAGTTGCAAACCTGCTAATCACATCAATTCGCAACACTCAACATTTCCTAAACCAACAAATCACATGAATTCGCAACACTCAACATTTACTAAACCAACAAATCACATGAATTCGCAAAATTCAACATTTCCTAAACTAACAAATCACATTAATTCGCAAAATTCAACCTATCCTATCATGATTTCGCAAAGTTTAACATTAACTAAACTACAAGATCAAATGAATTCGCGACATTAGCTAAACTAACAAATCACATGAATTCGCAACATACATAAACTAACCACCAAATTACATGAATTCATGAAAAAATCAACATTAAATAAACTAACTAACAAATCAAATGAATTTGATTTGCAACTCCATTAATCATTCACACAGTAAATTACTCCCAATGCGTAAATCGAGCACAACATAAAAATTTCTAAAAGCAGCAAAAAAGACATGAATCTTAAGAAAGGTTAGAAGAATACCTGGAAATTATGAGAACGATTAAGATCTGAGGAAATTGAAGAATCAATTGATTCACACTCCCCCCTTTGTTAATCGATTAAGGAGTGTGAATTGATTAACACAACTAATCAAACGAATCTTTCAGCAGTACCGACTATCTTAATTTTCTCACGTATTTGTGTCCGATATTTTTAAATTCGGATACGGTATAATACTCTTTCCGATTTCTTGTGTTGTTCCCTTTTGATTTTAAAACAAGAAATAAGTAAATTCATTTGGACCACACAGTACACATGACCCCACATGAAATTGATTTTGGACCACACAAAGTTGTCCAAAAAAGGAAAGAGGGAACATCAATGTTATTAGACCAAAACGAAAAGGGGAACATCATAAGAAATTGGAGGTAGTATTTAGTTATTTAGACCTTTATTTTAAAACCATGTGTAATGTTGAATACGTGCTTATGCCGTAAAAGAATTTGTGTAACATACCCAAAATAATGAAATATTATGGCTTTTTTAGGTACGATATTATGCGTTTCTTTTGCCATTTGTAATTAATGTAATTTTCATCCTTTTTCGTATTATTATTTGTATAGTTGTTTACATATGTTTTCTAATTTTATTGTTATTCGTTATAAAATCAAATTATCACTATAAGTGTTAGCCTACTTGTTAGTGTTGTTATAATTTGCAACTTACGATTAGTTTAGTTGGCAAAGTTACCAGATCTAATATCTAAGACCTTGATTCCAATCTATCGACATTAAAATCGTCTTTTTGACACCAAAAAGGTATTGATTGAGTTTTTATTTTCTTTTAGTTGTATCGTTGTGACAATTGTCTTAGTCTGAAGTCTGGACAATTTAATACTTCCTTCATTTTAATCCAAATGGGTACTTTGTTTTTTGTACACTATTCACAAATCAACTTTCAATCTCAATTTTCTCTCAATACATCAGAAAAAATATATTCATGTGGGGTCTTGTTTAATTCGTCTTTACGAGTACATTGAAAATATATAACTTTTATAATTTTTACAAATACGTAGTTAAAGATATGAATCACGCAAAACGTGCGTTGGCAAACGTGAAAAAGGTAAAGTACCCATTTGAATTAAAATGGAGGAAGTATGTACGAAGCCCAAACGTTTACGGGCCATCTGGTTCAATAACCCAAAGTGCATAATCAAGCCCAGTTACGGTTATGGGCTTTCAACAACCCAAAGTAAATGCCTTTCTGGTGGGCTATTTACTTGTCAAATAGTTAAAAAAATACTCCGATTTTCTGTGATATTCCTCTTTCCGTTTTGGTGCAATTACATGATGTTCCCTTTTTTCTTTTTTGGACAACTTTGTGTGGTCCAAAATCCATTTCAAATGGGGTCATGTGTATTGTGTGGTCCAAATTGATTTCCTTATTTTTTGTGTTAAAATCAAAAGTGAACAACACAAAAAATCGGAGGGAGTAGTCGTGAACGTGTGGTATCTCTATTCCCGTTATTTGTTTAAATATTTCATTAGTATAGACTATGGCGGATCTGGTGGAAAGAAAGGGAGGGCGTGTTTTCATACGCGATCCAAACTATTCAGTTATATGTATAACTTAATATCACTTATTTGTAATATAATGATACTGTTGTAGTGAACTAGTGATAAAGAAAGAGGTATGAGAGTGTGGAAACCCAAGTTCAATCCCCATACGTTACGCTATTTTATATTTCGTTATATTAGCATGTAAATAAACGCAAAATAATATCGGAATCGTGGTTAAAAAAGTTTGTGTCTTTCCAAACCCAAAATCCTGCCTACACCTCTGAGTATAGATCATGTATATATATCGTGATATAGATAGTGTTTTTATTTTTAGGGCATTATTCATAAGTTTATATTGGTATCTCATTAATTTTTAATATTTCACTCTATTGAAGTTTTATGTGCGACAAAATAATTGAAATGAAAAACTATTAAGAGAGAGAATTGAGTAGAGTATTTTTTAAGCATAATGTAATGATTTTATTTGAGTTTTTTTCCGACTATTGTAATGAATTTTTTTGTCTTCGTTAAAGTATAATTATTGCATTACGGTAAAACTTAGCAATTTAATATTAAAAGTTTTATATCAATTTTATTTTATTTTAATTATTAAAGCTTATAATTTTTAGTTTAATGAAAAGATTAGCGTCTACTTATAAGATAATATTTTAGTAAAAAATAATTATTTAATTGAAGAAAATTTGACATGGTCCAAAAATCGCATAATTTAATTTTGATTTAGATTAATACTCCACGTAATCTACTAATATTTCAATATCCAGTGGAATATATAGGAGAACTATTTTTTAAATTGATAAGCAAGTCATCATCCCATAAACAAAATGATAAGCTTATTAAACACGGTCCAAATATCACATAATTTAAATCAAATTATATGATGCTCACACTTTGACATATTTAATTATTTATTAACGTTATCCGTTAGTATATATCTGCTTTTACCGTTTATCCAATAATATCTTTGATAGCTAAAATGAATGTTGTTTTTTCTTTAAAGAGTACTCATGAATAATCCATCCTAAAGATATTATCACTTTTATTGTTAACAAAATGTATTTTAATTTGTCTTAATGCTAATAATAAATAAACAATAATATAAATTAAACCATAAAATATTATTACTCTTCGACTTAATGCTCTCACGGAATATATATACCTAATCTTACCTGATAAATTACAAATACGGAAAATTAGTGTTTACAAAAATTTAAGAGAGACGGTATCTCAATAACGTTATTGAGAAAACTCACACAAGATTGGGTATGGGGTCCACTAAAACTTTTGTTTGACTATTATGTTTCTCACTAAATTAGTGAGAGACGGTCTCTCAATGAGCTACTGAATACGAAGTATTATTTTAATATCATCGTATATACCAACCAATGTTGGCTGCTGTGAATGTTAAGTGATCGTCTGGCTTGAATTCTTCACTCTCGCGAATGAAAAAACTTAAACTTATAAATGGTCAATTAATCCGTTAAAAAGAAAATTATTCAACTATCGATAGGTAATACTTGTGACTCGTGAGCAAAACCAAAAATAAAAACATTATCCTCGTACATGCAACCATCAATTTTGACTCTGAAATTTTATGATATTTGGAAATTAAATTATATCTGCCGCCTACCTTTAATTTGTGCAATTGACATCATATTTATTAAACGATGGATTTTGTTCAAAAGGTTTCATTAATCAACAACTCCACTTAAGCAAGAACTTTTATTAATTTATCAAATAAAAAATAAGGTCATATACGTTGTACCGAGCAAGGCCGTCTTAAAACATATAAAGGCACGGTATACCATAAAAAAATGAGGCCCAAATATAAATGTATAAATGTATTATATTTCGCCGTACAATCATATTGAATTTTATCAATAATACTTGTAAATTCGGTGATCATAATCAGAAGTCCTGTTCCATCACCTGTGATTACCGTGGCCTTAATTAAACGCCCCTGGTATGGAGTAATTAGTAACACAAACCACGTAAAACCACATACATGCATGCAGCCGATGCAGGTAGGTAAAATATCAAGAATTTAAGATTATAATTAAAAATATTTAAAAAATTAATTAAGAATATTTTGCAAGTTGATAGCCCTTAATCCGTGACGGCTAATAATAAGTCACCAGGCCAACTTCTTCTTGATAAGATTCATCACCCTTCGGGTCTTGACTTTCTTAATAGAGTGAATATGTTTATTGTTTTTTGATATCTCAATTATTTATTTAACTTTTTAAGTTTTTGAGAAGGTGGCACGGAAGAAGTATAAGATCGATATTCCATATATAGCGCACGTATTTTTCCAGACTATTCAAGGGAAATTCCACGTAAAGGATTATACAACCAGATGAGCATCGTACAATAACCATGATATATTTAATTTAGTTTATGTATATATTTGTTGAGCTTTTAAACTATTTTGAGTTATATCTTTTTTTTTTTTAAATTAAAATTAAAATAAAGTTGAATTTATATGTATTGTGTTTTAGTTGTAAAATAATTTTCCAAGCTCAATATTTTGTAAAGGAGTTTATAAACTTTACAATATAGCTCTTATTCTTTCCACTAAAGCTCGAAAATTCTATTAAAAATTCAAAATATCTGGTGGTATAATTTACTCATTGGGAAAATTGTAAGAATTAAAATCTTAGGAGTATTATTGAAATAAACTATTTGTAGTACGATGGAAAAATTGAATGAACAAACTACATTTTAAAAATAAAATTCATCTATTGACAATAATTTTGTGTTTTTGTTGTCGAATGAGACGCAAGGTCAGTAAAGTAGAACGAGAAATTAACCATGAATTCGAACGTGTAACAAAATTGCTTATAATATACGGAATATACATGTTTAATTTGACCGTTAAACTAAGATCCTTTACTTACATTTTGTCGTTATTTAAAGTACGGAATAAAACCAAAATGCAACGATGTATGTTTAATCCGCTCACTACTTAATTAGGGAAAGATTAATTCAAAGAAACTATCGTCAATTCTAGGGTATTAGAATAGATAATAATAATAAACATATCGTATTATTGAGGTAATTAAAAAAAAATTCATGTATTGACAATAATTTTATGTTTTTGTTGTCGAATGAGACGCAAGGTCAGTAAAGTAAAGCGAGAATTTAACCATGAATTCGAACATGTAACATATTGCTTATAATATACGGAATACATGCTTAATTTGACCGTTAAACTAAGATTTTTTTTCGTACATTTTGTCATTATTTTTAAGTACGGAATAAAACCAAGATGCGATGATGTATGTTTAATCGGCTCACTAGTTAATTAGGGAAAGATTAATTCAAAGAAACCATCGTCAATCGTCAATTCTAGGGTATTATAGATTAGATAATAATAAACGTACGTATTATTAAGGTAATTAATTACCATGCAGAAATGTTGCCGCCCACGTTTCATGCAAAACAAAGAATATCCTAATTAATCCTTTGCTTAATCATGCAAAATTAAAACTAGATTACGATTACGTACGTTAATTATCTACTAATTTTTGTTATATTATTGACAAATGACCTAGTATCGACCCCCTATATAAACCAGCAATACAGTATCGTTATTATCTCTTAATTAATCTTTAGTAATCGGTTCCGACTATAATTAAAATCGTTCATCAAAAATTATTATAAAGTTCGAGTTCTATTTTATAGCGTTGCTCCGATATCTACAAGCTAAGCTAACTCTTAACACTTGTAAGATACTAAATTGTACGTAGTGTACAAACACGAGCTAGGGATAACGCCAAGGTTTAAACATAAGGTAGCGATTTTATTTTAATATTTTTTTGTTTATTTCATATACTCATAAAAAAATTACGTACATTTTTTGGTAGTATATTTGTAAAAATGAGAAAAAAAAATAAAGGAATAATCAAGTGTCACATCATTTGGATTTTTTTGGTTAATTAAGGTTATTTGAAAAATTAATTGGCATTTTAGGGTTCGTTTTAAACTATTTAAGGTCAATGAGTTCACATCAGTATTTTTTATTTTTTCCTGAATTTAGTCAAAATTGCTACTTAAACTAACGGCTTTATATTTTCCTATCATTTAAACTAGCTAATATTTCCAAATTACTGAAAATCGAAAAAATGGCGACACGGCTAGGAAAACTAAGGGATTCCCTCATTCACATATAAAACAAGTCGATTTATGTAATAAAATAACTACATGTCAATGTGTATGAAAGGGTAAAATCGTTGGTTTAACTAGCATTTTTCACTTTATTTTTCTAGTTATACCATATACAACTTTGTAAATAATGTAATGAAACAAGGTGAAATTGGTAGTGTAAGTGTCGGCTTAATTAAAGGTGTGTAAACTAATTTAATGAGCAACATATAATATAAAAATTGATAACAGCAAAACTTTGGAAACACGGTCTTTCACATACTTACGTTTAAAGTCATACATTCTGTATAAAAGTTAATGTCCACTATACCTTTGTCTGAAGCAAAAGCCGAATACATACAATTCTTCTAATTATATTATGAAATATTCGAAATTGTTGATAATTGTGTTATTTGTGTAGTTAATTAGTCGATTTTTCTAAATTGTGTAGTTAATTAACTTGACACGGGTAACAAATGGAGAAATTAAAGACTCCGTTTAAAGGAATTATAAACGATGTACGAGGACGACTTTTGTGTTACAAACAAGATTGGACAAATGGCATACATTCCGGAGCTAGGTATATTCACGTATTAACTTTTGTGTGAGACGGTTCTTGTATATGTTCTGTATTTTTTAAAATTGTCTTATAATAACGAGGATTTGTAATAAATTACTCGTATCAGTTTCATATAAGAATTTGGTTACCCGGGAAAATAGGAGTGTTAACGAGCCAATCCGATCTCGACCTTGGCTTTGTTCGACTTGTGTTCAATAACTAAAACTCAAGCTCGGCCGATCTCGAGCTTATTTATCCGAGCTTGAAAAAAAATTGCTCGTTGTAAAGCTTGCGCGTAACACGAGTTCAAGCCAAACTCAAGCCCAAATCGAGCCTATATAAAATTGTTTATTTTTTTATTTTTTTCTTGCCATATTTTCAATAACAATGCTCGTCTGTTCGAAGGTTTTATGTAAAAATATTTGCGGTATCAGCAAAACATTTGATATTTATAATACAGAGATATAATTATGATAATATTTTTATAAAATATGAGCAGATTTTTATAAAATATGAGCAATATCTTATGTAATCACAGGAGTTCAAGCCGCTCATGAGCTTTTTGAGTCGAGTCAGCCTTTGCCCGGCTTGACTCGTTAAGTCGATCCCGAGTCGAGCTCACTTGAGCCGAGCTTTGACCGAGCCAATTTCGAGTGGCTCGCAAGATGTCTCGGCTCATTAACCGCCTAATTACCGTAGATAATTTAATTTTCTCGAAATTTTACGATAATAACATTTGTTTTAACGTTAATGACATTAAATAGGATACTAGTTCCGGCTACATCGGTCTTCTTTGCCTCTGCTCTTCCTGCCATTGCCTTTGGTGAACTACTAAACAAAAAAACAGGTTTGCATCTTACTAATATTACCGTGACAAATTACTTATTAAGTCTTTTGAAAAACCGTCTCATGCTAACAACGAATAAATATTTGAACGAATTGACGAAACAGGTGGACATCTAAGCTCAGTGCAAACTTTGGCTTCGACGGCCATATGTGGGATGATGCATTCAGTAATAGGCGGACAGCCACTTTTAATACAAGGTGTTGCAGAACCAACTGTTCTTATGTATACATTCTTTTACAAGTTTGCTTTACAAAGACATGATTTAGGCCATCCTCTTTTCTTGGCTTGGACATCCTGGTACGTACTTGACCTGTTTTATAACTATTTATGCGTTTGATTTGATAACAATTATTTTACGTCTTAGTGTGATTTTCATTACACGGGAGTATGTAATGATGCAAATTTACGATCATGTATGTATTAGGAATATTAATAATAGTTGGGCCTCAACCATCACCTTAAGGTTTTGGTTGGGATGGTTCATATCAGAGCCAGTGTGAACTCGAATCCTGACAACCTCAAAATCCCTCAAAAAACCACGAAGTGGAAACCAGCACACGGTATGGGTGGGCTTGTGCAAACTAACCACTCTGCAAGCCCAATGGGCATTTGAGTGAGGGAGCATATTCAGAATGGTCGTCTTCTCAAATGGTATCAATGTGACAATGTCAGTATGACAAAAGGGTCACGGGTTCAAATCATGGGAACCTTAAGAAATCTCGTCTTTTTTGACTTTTCACGGGGTTACAAATTGGCAGGGTATGCGTCTGGACAGCGCTTTTACTAATGGTATCGGCCATTTTTAACGCCTGCGCGATCATTGACCGGTTCACAAGGATGGCCGAGGAGCTTATTGAGATCTTAATTGCACTTCTTTTCATCCAAGAATCGATCAAGGTACTTTGCCTACTCAACTTGCTGGTTAAATAATATCGACTGTTAAAATGTGTATCGGTCCTAAGAGAGATATTTTTTTCATTCAAGGGAATTGTGAGCGAGTTTCAAGTTCCGAAAGGCAAGGATTCAGCCAACGAGGAGGAATATGAATTCGAGTGGCTGTACTCAAATGGATTACTCGCGATCATATTTTCCTCAGTCTTTCTCTATACCGCCTTTCAAACTAGAAAGGCACGGTCCTGGTGGTGTGGCACAGGTTAGCGCGAGCATTGATCAACCTCGTTTTAGCAGCTCTTAGATAACAAGTTAACTACATGTTGGGTCTATGCCTTGATTCTGTTAGTCGCCGCTTCAAATGACTATGCGGGCTCTCTCTCTTAGGTCTTAGAAAGTACTACATAAACTCTCTAAGCCTTAACCTAGTAGTCATGCTTATCATATCGTCTTAATCTGTAATTTGAAAACTTATCACATTAATAAAACTCTCTCCTTTGTAGCTAACACATTGTTAGTGGACTACGTCTGTGTTCTGTTCTTTCTTATTTTTCTTGTTTCGGTTTGCTTCCGCTATAACACTACATCTATAGGCTGAAGTTGAAATCATCGATATCCTGCAGGTCGTATCAGAAATTTCATAGCAGAGTTCGGAGTTCCGTTGATGGTAATTGTATGGACTGCAATATCATATGCTGTTCCTGGTACAGTTCCTTCTGGAGTTCCTAGAAGATTATTCAGTCCACAGCCTTGGGATTCCGACTCGTTACACCCTTGGACTATTGCTAAGGTATCTACATTCTTCTCTCAACTACTGAATTTTGATGCAGACGGTGTTTGAACCCGTGTCACAAGTACCAACTAAGCTAGTTGACATCTGCTGATAGCGTGGTTTGTTGCTATTATGATATTGCAGAAAATGGCGGATGTGCCTCCATTATACATACTTGGCGCGTTTATTCCCGGTCTAATGTTAGCAGGACTGTTCTTTTTCGAGCATAATGTCGCTTCAAAAATGGCTCAACAGAAGGACTTTAATCTGAAGAACCCTTCTGCTTATCACTATGACATCTTTCTTCTAGGATTTATGGTTCGTCATTCGTTTTCTTACGAGTTTTTACATCTTCATTACAATGATTATATTAAAGCTTGAGCTGTGTTAAACTGTTATTGAAGTATGATTAATTTACAGACATTGATTTGCGGGTTGCTCGGTCTTCCTCCTTCTTATGCTACTCTTCCTCATTCGCCAATGCACACCAAGAGCCTCGCCGTTCTCAAAAGACAGGTTTCTGTACATTGTTGACATAATTTCTCTGTTTTCTCAATACACGAGTAAAGTTGTGTACATCTAACCATTCTTTTCGGCTGAAAAGAGCTGAATTGAACTTAATGGAGTTGAACTGAAATGAACTTAATGGAATAGAACTTAGCTAAATTGAATAGAGTTAAAATAATTGTTAATTTGTGAAGATATTAGTTGAAAATAGAACTAAATGAAATCAAATTGTGCCCTATTGAAGCGTTAAGCAGAAATGAAACGAGCTGAAATTAAGCTAGAAAGAACAGGGCCTTAGTCTGACATAGGCAGGCGACTGTCGAGCTTTGAGGAATTAAGGTAATACTGTATTAGTGCAAGTCTGTAACGAATATGTCGGTGTTGTTGGTTCTGTTATGACAGCTGCTCCGGAGAAAGTTAGTTGAAAGCGTGAAAGAAAGCATAAGAAAGAAGGCTAGCAACCTTGAAATCTATGGCAAGATGCAAGAAATGTTCCTTGAATTGGACATGAACAACAAGGTAAAGGCTAAAGATTAAATCTCGATTATTTGCCACTTGAACGATAACTTTTAGAACTAGTCGTAATGCGCTCCATTTCTGATGATTGATTTACAGACAAACGAAGTCGTGAAAGAGCTAGACGAGTTAAGGCAAGCAGTGATGACAAAGGGAGGAAATGAAGGCATCAAAGCGAGTGAGAAACATACGACAGTCGATCACCTAGAGAAGCACATCGATAATCACTTACCAGTACGCGTAAATGAGCAAAGATTAAGCAACCTATTACAATCCTTTCTCCTTGTACTGTCATTCTTCGCGATGCCTGCAATTAAACGAATGCCATCATCGTTACTCTGGGGGTACCTCGCTTACATGGGCATTTCTAGTCTCTCTGGTAACCAGTTCTGGCAAAGAATCCTGCTTCTGTTTGTTCCGAAATGTAGATTACACAAGTAAGGCCCTGTTCTTTCTGCCTTATTTTCAGCTCATTTCAATTCACCTCAGTTCAGTTCAGTTTAGTTTAGCTAAGTCCTTACAATTAGTACTATGTTTGATCCGACCCATCAAAGTCGCGTCTATAATGTCGCATACATACATTGACATACAGGGTACTGGAACGGGATCATCCATCATATGTCGAATCAGTCCCGATGAAAGTGATTACAGCATTTACAGCATTCCAACTGGTGTACTTATTCATATGCTACTGCATGACATGGATACCCTTAGTAGGAATAATCTTTCCCCTGCCATTCTTTGTTCTGATAATCTTTCGGCATCTTCTTCTTCCCAAGTATTTCGAGGCAAATCACTTACATGAACTAGACGCGATTGAGTATGAAGAAGTCGTTGGTGCTTCCAAGTCTCGACACTCTCTTCGTTGGGCGTCCTTCTCTTTCAGGGTATGTATTATAATCTCGCATATGACTATATGACTATATGAGACTGTCTCACGCAAAACTCGCTGTAAGAATAATTCTTGCTCGTTTTTTTACAGGGGGGTGTAACACCGGATTTTGGAATCGTTAGTGAAGAAGAAATGGAAGAAGTTTCGGATTCAGAACTACTAGATGAACTAACAACAAACAGAGGGGAATTAAAGTGCAGAACTGTGAGCTTTCGGAGCGAAAAATGTGCTACCATTATCAGTAATAAGGAGGAGGTGATGAAACCAAGGGCTATGAGCTTCAGATTTCATGACAAACAATCCAAGGTCAAGCCGGTCCGTCCAGAGGATATTGTGTAAAACAAAATGACTCGCTAAACGGCCTCATGTTAGCACATTCGTCATTTCGACAAAAGAAATGATTAGAATTACGTAAAATTCACGTGAGATGACTCAGTACAACCAGATAACGTGCGCTAACTAAATTTTTAATTCTATGGGGATTGTTACTCCATTTTGTGTGTTCATTATTGTTAAATTAATTTCATTTTTTTTCATTTTTCGATTGTATTATTAATTAATAAGCTAAGGATTATGTATATATATATATATATATATATAATGTTAGCACTTAGCATTCCCATGATTGTAAAGTTAACCCAAACTTTGTTATTTTCGACTTAACTCAGTTCAATTCAGTTTAGTTTAATTTCGTGTTTAGAGGGTTTCAGTCCAGAAAAACGGGGCCAGCGTCGATAACCGTGCTTTAGCTGAATAGTCATGTGTGTAACTGTGTATGGGTAGGATGGGAAATAAGGCAGTTGTGAGAGGGAAGAGGCAGAAGAAAATAAAGACAGGGAGCAAACAAGGGTACCAAGACAAATATGTAGAGAAAACGACACGACATAATGCAAACATCTTTTCAAAGGGAAATCTTGCCTAGACTACAATCTAAATTACGTACATAACTAAGTGTACGTACAACTACCGAAATCGTACGGAGTTTAATGGTTAAAATTTGGGTAAAATTCGTAAGAGTTTTAGGTTTAAGCCTTGAGAAAAGCGTTATTGCGGAGTATTTATGATCTGGGTCTAGTTTAAATAGACGTCGCGCCTGTGAATTTCGGGTGATTTACTTGTTATCCGATGGTTTTCTAGTGCGCACCCAAGTTAGCAGTTGAAAATTCCCTCGTTACTAACAAGAAAAGAATAACTAACTCATTCGAAGGAATATCAAACTCAATCCATTTACAATCATGGGTCGGAAAACAATCGAACCATGTACGTTTTCTTATATGAATATCTCGGTCATTTATGTACCTTTTTGTTTAAATTGAACCATGCATAAGTTGACAAGCTTTCACATAATCAAGCAAATTGTCTTTAAATCATGCATAATATGCATGCATGATCTCATGGTGTTTGTCTTTGTATGAAAAAACAAGCGTAAATAATTGATAAAAGACCATTTTGAGTGAACTCATTAGTAAATTCTGGATTTCTGGTCTCAATGGTAGATTAATCAATCAATCTGCGAACTAATTACATATTTTTGATAAATAGCATAGTTTCTGATAACGTATTAACGTAATATTTTTTAATAATCAATATCTTTTATTATAAAAACGATAATTTTTAGAGACTTTTCATTGTCTCTCTGATTTAGTGTAGATGGGTTCCATCATCATTTTCTTCTACTCATATTTAATTAGTCTCTCTCCTCCAATTTTGTTTGTTTTTCATTTTACAAACTTTGGATTTCAAAATATTTATTTTCATATGTTAAGTTTATGATACAAAGTCTATTTACATCAAATTTTATGCAGAACAAAAAGAATACAAAAAATAAAAAATAAAAATTGTGAAGAAATTCATATGTTCAACGATCACAAATTAATAAATTTCAAACTAATAAATTAAAAAATAACAACCCAATAAATAATAATAAATAAAATATAGACATGCAAATTTATATAATTGTACACCAAATTAACACGGAAATTCAAATTATAATATACGGATGAAAAGAACCAAAAAAAAGTCAATTTAAATTAATTATTTGAAGTAAAAGTCATGAATAATTATTTTGTCATTTTTTTGTGTAGAAAAAATCAATCTCATATATGGTCATAGTTATTTTTGGGTCGTTAAAGGGTCCGAATTTATATTACATGGTTATTTTTTGGTAGCTATAGGATCAATTAATATAACAATTTGGGTTAATTAAGATACTACAACAGATACTGACATTAGCGACTGAAAATGGCGACCAATTTCAATCGCCCTTCCCATTTTAGCGACCAAGTCCAATCGTCCGCACTTAGTCGCTAGGTTTAGTCACTTTTAGCGACCGATGTTGGTCGCCAAAATTAGCGACTGAAAAAATAAAGACGGGCGACCAATGTTGGTCGTTAATTTAGCGACTGACTTAGGTAGCTAAATTAGCGACTGAAATCGGTCGCTAAATTAGCGACTGAAATCGGTCGCTAATTTAGCTACTGATTTCAGTCGCTAATTTAGCTACTGATTTCAGTCGCTAAATTAGCGACCGATTTCAGTCGCTAATTGGTTGCTATCGAAAAAAAAGAAACAGAAGGTTAGCCACCGAACATTGTCGCCAAATTTACGTTTTCGGTCGCTAATTTTACATGTTTTTGGCCGTAAAAACCTGTTTTGTCCTAGCCAAATCCCTAGCTATTACTTATAAACCTGCAAGCAAGCAAAACCAACAAGCACAACCCAAATGATACCAAACATCTGAAACTTAGATAAATAAAACTGATTCGGCTTACAAAATACCAAATTCGAGTGCTTGTCCAAAGAAAAAAAATTATCCGACGCGTTCAACACTAACAAACTAGAAGATACAATAGCTAAGACACCGGGAAATACGCTCCCGCCCCCCTGCCATCTCCAGGATCTCTTGGATCCCTATCCTGTGGGCGTCAGCCACTGTTGCAATTTGCAAAATAAGAGGACATCCTGTCCATTTCTTCCTTCATTCTTCTCATTTCTTCATCTCTTTCGGCGTCCCTTCTATCCTTCTCAGCTAGTTGAAGTTGTAGGTGACTTACCAAGCCAGGAACATATGTCTAGTGCTGGGAGGAAGACCTTCTTCTTGCCGGTGGATTATAAAAAAGCTCTTTCGCTGAACCGGCCCCGTAGACTCCTCCATTCTGAAAACCATCGACAAGTTCAAACCAAAGCTGGTTGTCAGAGATGTCAGGGTTCTTCTTCTTTCGATCAAGAAATTGGCCCTACAAAAAATGAAACATTATTAACAATATATATACAATAACACTTACATATAAATATATGCTTTAAACAATACTATAAATACATTAAAAAATTAAATATACAAGAATACTTACATATAATTCACGATATTTTGGGTTTCCAAAGACGAACCCTTTATTTCCCTTCTTGGCATGTGTCTCAAGGAAGAGATCAACAACAGATTTGTAACTGACCCTTATTTTTCTTTGCCTATAAGAAAAATAATAAATTCATGAAGCGTTAGTCAGTTAATTAAAATTTAAAGCTAAATAATATAAGAAGATAAAAGTAATAAACTACAAGAGTAAATACTTACACCCATCGTCGCCCGATCATGGAATGACGGAGACCCACCATAATGAGTAGGCCCAACTTTCGCGTCGGGATCATCTCCACCCCTCTTGTTCATCTTGTTCCGGGCCGACGCTTGCTTGAACTCAGGACTTTCTCTGTACTTAGTGAATTTTTCATATGATTGATCTATAATCAAATAAAAGAGAAACTATTAATATATAAATTAAAAAAATGTTAAATTTTTTATCTTAATACGGTTATTAATAAATTATTACCTTTCATGAACGATGGCGCATTCTTTCTCCTCGACACCTTATACATAATGTCCTTTAGCCTCCTGTTACCAACAAATAATAAGTTCAAGCTAAGAATTCAAGTCAATATGTACTTCAAGATTTCAATTGGGTCCTTATCACTCTAATCTAAACCCATCAACGTATATTTCAAGCCACTAGTAAACACACATTTGTGATTTATTAGTGAGGAAAAAAAAATTGGCAGCAATTCCCCTCAGTTCTTCAAATACACAATGTGAAATCAATTTGTATTTATTTCACATATGTATTTGAAGAACATTAAAAGAATTGTTACCAAACTCTTTCCTCATTAATAAATTCACAGGTATGTATTTACTATCCTAGTAGTGACTTGAAATATACAAAGACAGTCCCAAAATGGGGACTATTCATTAATTCCTCCTAACGAGTAATTCATGAACGGGTACTAGGTCAATAGTCATTCTTCCACGGAAAATATTCACAATAACTTACAATAATGTACTAATTTGAATAATAACATGCAACAATTTTTTTCCCGATTTCTAACAATACTAACACTCATTAACAATAAACACCCAGTTTTTTCCCAATCAATTTCTAACCCTAACATCAACTAATTTCCGAAAATACTAGTTAAATTACACATACAAACATAATAAACATCAAAAAAAAATTAAAATCATCCTAGAAATCTAATTACTAACTAAAATCATCATCCAATTTCCCCCAATTTCTAACCCTAATCACAACTTATACATAAGAAACCTAACTAACTTATACATAAAAACTTAATAAACATCCAAATATTATTCAAAGCATCTTAATAATCTAATTACTAACAACAATTGTGAATTACGATAATACTATAAAGGGATTCAATACATAGATTAAGTTATTAAATCGACACAAACCTGAAAAAGGAGTATGAGGTTGATGAACGGCGGTGGTAGGTGGTCCGGTGGCGCTGCGGTATTCCGGTAAAGGCACGGTGGTCAAGGGTGACGAGGGGGTTTGAGGTTTTTTTTTTAAGGTTTAAGAGAATTGGGGGAATGACGGGAGGAAGAAGAGGCGGGAAATCTATATCAGGGGATTAGTGACCGAAATTGGTCGCTAATTTTAGCGACCGAATTCAGTCGCTAAAATTTAGCGACCGATTTCGGTCGCGAATTTTAGCGACTGAATTCGGTAGTTATTGTTGGTCGCTAATTTTAGCGACTGATTTCGGTCGCTATTTTAGCGACCAGGTTTGGTCGCTAAAATGGCGCTATGGTCGCCCTCGGATTCGCGCGGATTTTTTAGGATAATTTGGGGATAAGCTTTTGGTCGCTAATTTTAGCGACTGAAATCGGTCGCCCGCTTTTTTTTTGTTCGCTAATTTAGCGACTACCTGAGCGGTCGCCTGTTTGGTCGTTATTTTAGGTAATTCTTGTAGTGATTTAGAAACTTAGATTTAAACCGTAAATATAATTTTCAAATCTATACATATTTTTATTGGTTATTATCACTTTTAAGTTTAACACTGGTCAAACTCTTGCGCATATAAGACAAACATTTTACTTTTTATATGAATAATGTTATTATTTTGTCTTATTCATCGATCGTACACAGTACACATATATTTGAGTCGTCTTAAATAAGAATTTTTTTAATTTTTATATTGTTGAACTAACACCTTGTTTTTACTTATATTTAAGTTACACAAATTCTCATTTGTGACTGACATATCCGTCGTAAACTTACGACAGGTCAAGTATTATCCACTTGAATGGGACAACTTGGCCCGTTAGAAGCTTGCGTCGTCGCAATATATCCGTCGCAGGAGAGACTTATTGTTTAAGTTAATCGTATAAATTATTTATACGTTTAAGTTAATGGTGTAATTGTAATACTAAAATCATACTTTCTTTTAAATATATTTTCCCTCTTATTAATTTTTTCAATCTAATAAAATTAAAGCCGTGCATTTTTTGCACGAGAGTAAAACTAATTTAGATTAACGTAATCTAATTATGCTATACAATAATATGCTAATTATCAAAGGTCATTTCTTAATTTAATTAATTTAATCTAATATTAAACCTCCGTTTACAATTTGTTAAAATGTATTCTATTAACTTTATACATTATTATAAATCTGTTTAATTCTACTAATTTAATTTAACAGTAAACCCCATATTACAATTTGTTAAACCGTAATCTATTAACTTTATACATCATTAAAAATTGACAAAAGTTTAGATATTTATACGGAGAAATATAGCAAATTACCCTCATAAGTTTGATAATATGTGCACTTAAGCTCATTAACGTATAAATGCAACGAATAAATCCCAAAAGTTACTCTTATTGTGTAATTAACCACATATTTTATTTTTAAGAATGGAATCTGCTAATTGAATATTTTACAATCATTGAAAATCAAAATTATCAATTGGATTTTAATCCTGAAATCTTTAATTATTAAAAACATGTTCAAATATTTTATTTTATATTTATTTTGGTGAAAAAGTTCATACTATGAGAATTATTAATGAAGTTATAATAAAAAATTACAGAATTAATTTTTTGTTTATACTATATTTAGTTCGCATTTTTTGTTGAATATATAAATATTATATTTAATTATTTAAAAAATAATTTATAATTGTTTTCACAATAGAAAACAATAGATTATAATTTTAAAAAAATGGAAAAAACGCGATTCGTGCTTAACTGCACATTCTTAAAAAAAATTAAAGATCTAATTTGTTAAAAATGAAATCTAGAACTAATTTATAAATAATTCATAAATTAAGAAGTATTTTATTATTAGTAAGTCTTGCTTAAAATGGGTATTATTTGTCTTAAATTTAATACGGGTCAAATACTACTAAGTGGGGATAATAAAGAAAAAAAATGAAAAAATTGTCATTATTTAGGGAACATTTAGGGCTGAGCAAAACCGGTATACCGCACCGGTTTTACAATCCGGAGTGGTACCCGGTTTTTAAAAAATTGGATTTCAAGGAACCGATACCGAACCGGTTTAAACCGGTATACCGGTATTTTCAAAAATAGGAAACCGGATCCGGAAATCCGGATTACCTATTAGGAGATTGGGCTTATATTAGGCCCAATCTCCTAATATTACCGCACCGGTTTTGAAACCGGTTTCACTAAATTTTCCTCTTTAGACGTTTAGAGTTTAGTACTTTAGTTATTAGTTAGGCTTTTTTTGTTTTTTTTTTCAAAAAAATTATAAACCGGTTTGAAATCCGGGTCCCGGTTTTCAATTATTCAAAACCATATCCGCTCCGGTTTAGGATAATATAATCCGGTTCGGATACCGCATCCGGAAAAAACCGAATTTTCGGTTTTCTTTTTACGGTTTTCGGTTTTATAATTCGGATCCGATTTTTTTGCTCAGCACTAGGTAACAAGTGGGTGATTTGGTTTGTGTTTGACCCGTCTTACCCGTATTTAGTAAGTCTTGTTTGCGACGAGTCACCATTTGTGACGGATATTTTGTGAGATAAAATAGATACAAAATAAGTTACTGAAGAAAAAGACCACATGAATAGTGTCGGAGAGAGAGAAAAAATGGGTACTTTGTGAGAGGCAACGGAGCTTGTGACCAGGAGCGAACCCAGGATTCAATGTCTGGGGTAGCAAAAAAAATTTAAAAAAATCATTACACATAATAAGATTCGAACTCTTGACCACCAGATTGAATTTTAATAGTTCTACCATAGAACCACAAGATATTTACATTGTAATTTATGGGATAATATTTAATTATCTATTATTCATCAATATTTGGGGTAGCAAAAAACCGTCTTTTAAACCAATTTTTTTAAGTTTGGGGTAGCGGCTGTTAGCCCTTACTCTAAGGTAGGTTCGCCCCTACTTGTGACGGATACTGCCGTAAAAAATGAGAATTTCTGCGTATTTATAAGGTAACTTGACCATTAAAAAATGATTGAATGATTACTCCCTATAAAGTGACTGCTACAACTCTTCTTTAAATCGAAAAGCTGCTCTAGTATTTGTCCTTGTTACCGTTGTTTTTTTTGCTTTAATTCATTCCTTTGTTCGATAAAATAAACAATCTTTTTGTGCGGTGTCCGTCACAAGTCTACGATGAATCAAGTACATAGACTTGTTTAGATAAAATAAAAATAAAGGTGCATAACAAACTAGAAATGCTTTGTCTCTTGTAACAAATTACCATAACAGATAAAGTTTGTGTAAAATGAAATTACAATAGCTCTCTATTGTGACAAGTGTATCCGTCACAAGTTTGCGATTAGTCAAGTATACATGCTTGATTAGATAAGACAAGAATGAAAATATATAGAGAATGACAAATAATTTGTCTTTATCTCCCCAAATGAGTGTTATTTAACCGTCACAAATTTTACAACGGACAATAACGTCATAAATGATAATTTGTACTGTAATAAAATGAGTATTTAGCTAAGAAGAGGAAACACAATACAGTACTACTGTACTTTCACTTAACTATTGCCTACTTGTACATTCGTACGTACTTGTCTTAATTTACATGCCACCGCCCTTTTTCATTTAATAATTATTATTAATCAATTTTTCTAAAACGCGTCCTTAAAATATACCCTAAAATTTGAGAGAGACAGTTTTTTAAGAAGTTATCGAGAGACGGTTTACCGTACATTTTTATTTGTATTTTGTGACCATTTTATGCTTGATCGTGATATAGTGATTTCGTATCTATTTACATGATAAATATACTCATTTTTTTCTTTAATCCTGATGTGTATCTATTTTATTAAGTTTAGTACCACCTTTTTCTTACATTTGGATAATAATAATCTCTCAATAACCTTATTGAGGATCGTCTCTCATAAGATCTACTATAAAATCTATGTTAAAACACTTTTTCGAATTTCAGCGTCGTACTTATCGTCAAACTTTACATTTAAATCTCCTTAACTTGAGTTATTACGACATATTTTAGAAAAATTGTTATTATTATAATTGAATTAATTTTACTAATTATTTAGTGATTGGTTTGTGTGTGTTACTCCCAAGGTCTAGCTGTTCTTAATTACCGGAACAGGAAACTATTAATTGGTAATTAGAGGAGATCAAGGAAACACTTCTCTTGAAATAATCTATGCGTGTACTCGTGTACATTGATGAGGAAGATTGTACGTGAGTTTCTGATGAGATTGTGGGCGGTAGTGAAAGATTTTAGTTATGGTAATCTGTTAGGATGAGATTTAATATTGCTTGTTTTTAAAATTGTGATTTATATTAACAATCCTACTATCCGAAACGTGGAAAACGATTTGAATCATCGTAAGATTATTTTGGTGGTAGGATTAGTACAAGATCGAACTAAATTGTGTAGGATCGATGGTAGAATCGTTTAGAATCGTAAAAGTATTATTTGTGTTACAAATTTGTAAATTGGTTGTTCTTCTATACTTACAAATCTAAATTAAAGGTATATGTAATAGTGTAATACATTGGTATGATTATTAAACTCTTAGCATTATCTATACCCCTTACTAAACACAAAAACTACTATAAGACCGTTGTACAAATGGATATCATACAACGGGTCTATTTTACCCGTTTTATTTAATGGATATCCAATTGACTAATAAACTTTAATACCTATTTTATTTTTCCAACATTCTATTATTCTTCCAATACAATTAGTTTCCCTATACATCCCTATTTTCCCATGCATAAAACTAATTAAATGTTACTTGGCATTTGTAACATTCATTCATGCATCTACATCGTTTCTTCAACAGTTAAAAAAAATTACAATCATTCATTCATTCATACATCTTCATCCATTTTTTCAACAATCATTCACTATCTTCTTCATAATTAAAAAATAAGAACAAACAAAAAAAATACAATGTTCATGGAGAGTGATATTATTCTCACCCCAATGATGATAAACAATGAATCATCCTTAGTGCAAGGATCTGATGTAAACCATGAAGAAGCTTCCAATCCCAATGATATTACAGTTATGAGAAAAAATCGAGCACACGAGAATGACTGCAATACGGTTAGAAAATTTCTCATGCTTGTCTGCAAGTATTGACCTTGTTTATATTTTTAGAGACCATGTTATAAATGATAACTACCACGTAATTTTGTTATAAGTTTATCAGTAAGTGTTGAGGTTGAGTTCACCATTATACAACTCATTTGTTACTTTCATAAGTTT
This sequence comes from Silene conica, assembly GCA_029255685.2. Classification (NCBI taxonomy): domain Eukaryota; kingdom Viridiplantae; phylum Streptophyta; class Magnoliopsida; order Caryophyllales; family Caryophyllaceae; genus Silene; species Silene conica. Next base: position 5,065,800 of record CM055313.2, read on the forward strand.
GTTTTTCAAAAAGTCACATGTAAATTTGAATATGTGTGTTAATAAGTTTATTTGCTAGTTTGATAAGTTTCTTTGTTAATTTTTCATATAATGGAGTTCATTTTTTTATGTGGAAATGACATAAGTTATAAACATTGGTGACCATGTTTTTTGTTACAGTGATCAAGGTATAGTTAATTGTGGTCATGTTATATTATTATGAATTGTCTGATGTAGTTTAAAAGTGTCTGGTTTCGTTTTGGTGACCATGTTATAGTTAAAAATGACCATATTATATTAAATGGTGACCATATTATATTATTATGAACTGTCTGTTGAATTAAGCATTTTTTGTATGTGTATTATTCAGGTGCAAAGTTACTCCGTTCATTAGCTGGGGAGACGAGTCTTAAATGGAAGACATTATATTCGATGTATGAATCTCATGCTAGCGCAATGGGTTTTGGAATAAAGTTGGGGACTTATCGCAGAAAAAGTCCCGGAGCTCCCTCGTACGAGAGAAATTTTGTTTGTTCATCTCAAGGTGTAACCACTTCGTTCTAGCAAAAGAGTTATGGCCGCCAGAGAAGACAATCTTGATCCCTCGTCTCTATTGTAATAACTTATTAGGGGTTTAAGTTTTTTTTGTGCCATCACATTAAACTACTGTTTGTAGTTTTTTTTTCCTTTCATGACATTGAACTAGTGTCCGTTTGTGACCACTTTTGTGTTACAGAGTGACCACTTATAAAGTATTTTTGCGCATTTGTGTAATTTTTAACAATTTAGTATTTTTTACCATTACACTATGATATGTGACCACATATACAATAATATGTGACCATTATATTCCTAATTTTAACTTTTATAGAACGGTCATGACGAGTGACTAATATTCATTACAGTGGGACCAATTTTCTGTTATTTGTGACCACTGTATATCATACTATGATACAGAATGACCACTAATAACATTTTTTCGCTTGTGTCATTTTTAACAATTATATGTGACCACATATACTATGAATTGTGACCATTATATTCGTACTTTTAACTTTTATAAAATGGTTATGGTGAGTAATATTGAATACAGAGTGACCATTTTCTTTTATTTGCGACCACTTCTATCATACACAATGACCATTTTTTATTTTCAACATCTAACTTTACAGAGTGACCACTTTTATCATACAGAGTGACAACTTATATCATATACAGTGACCACCTTATTATTCAAATTAACCTCTTGCAAAACTTCAGCATATAAAGTAGCTAATAAATACTGCAAAATGGGGAATGATTATCATAAATTGGTCACTAAATAAGCATTTCTGGCCAAAATATCCCCAAACCAAATAACATTTTTGCTGCTAATTTTTTATGACAAAATAAAAACACAAACAAGATAGAATTTCTACTTCAAGTATGAGAAAATCAGTTTTTTCCAATAAAATACCAAAATACTACTTCAACACTACTTGCTCTTTTTCTTCGGATCGGTTCTTCCAATTTTGAGTCCATGAAAAGTCTTGTCCTTGTGTCAATATTTGAGACAACACGCTAGGCTCATCCTCGGTGGCAACTCCAATCCCCATAAGCTCTTCCAACCTTGCCGCATTAAATCTTCCCACCATCTCCATGTCACGCTTGGTCAACATCCATGCTACTTTGTATGACTGTTAAAAACATAACAACTTTAATAAATAATTTATTTAATGGTGTTACAGAATGGTCGCCATGGCAGACATTTAGTGGTCCCTAACTAAGCGAACATTGTCTCCAATAACTATAAAATGGTCATCATGACAGACGTGAGTCACGTGACACCAGTATTAATTAAGAGATTTTTTTTACTCACAATGAGTTTTACAACATGGTCATATGTAACTAGTTTATGGTCATCTGTAACTACAAAATGGTCACTAAAACAACAAACAATTCATGGTTAATATATCAGATCAGATTCTGAACAATGTAATGACGCCTCTATATCAGATAACTAAATATTGGTTACCACATTAAATATTTAATGCAAAATGGTCTCAATATTTCAGAACATGGTTACTAATCATCTAATTGATTAGTAGATTTGAAGTACACCAGTAATAGCATAAAAATTCACACAAAAATTGACACAAAATGATCTAAAACACATATGTAACAATGGTCTAAAATACGGACAAGATGGACACTTTATACCTCAAAGTACAAACTGAAAATAACATTGTTCACAAAAATATATTAGCCACTATAATGGTCACTGATAAAAATTTCATGGTAATTATGTTCACTAAAGTAACAACTTAATTTGATCATATAAATTTGCACACCTGCTCTTTTTAGGGACTTCAACCTCAATGGGTTCTTCATCAATGGGTTCTTCGTCGTCATTTCCGCATCATTGTTATCATCATCCTCAACTTCGTTATCATTCTCCTCAACAACAACTTCTTCTTCCTCCTCCACTAACAACAACACCAAAAAAACTCAATTAAAATCCGGAATTAAGGAAACACGATTATAGTCGATTGAAAAAAACAATAATATAAAAAATCTAGTAAAAAACGAATTAAAATCGAGAAACATACCTTAAATGGTTTTTCTTTTTCTTGCTACAGTGTTTTTCCCCAATTCTTCTTCAATAAATTGCAAATAGAAACAAGAAAATGGTGGAAAATGAACTAATTTTGAATTAATAGGTTTATGGAAGAAGATGGAGATTAATTTTCAATTAGACGTATGGGGAATGTAGGGAAACCATATGGGCAAGCAGTGTAATGATGAGGGAAAGAGAAAAAAATATGGGGAAGGAGGAAAGTTATGGGGAAAACAATTTACGCTTTCCTAAAACTGCTTTGAGATTTTCTAAAACCCTATAATTATTGTATACAATTTTCACTGTAACATTAATTCCCCCAACCCATTTAACACATTCAATATGTAAAACGGGTTAAAAGGACCCGTCTCACAATATCCATATGTGAGACGGTTGTATAGGATAATTACTGCTTACTAAAAAGTGGGTAAGACATGTTACTATTCACTAGTTTTGTATCCCGTGCAAATCACGGGATTTGTAAGGACATTTTTTTTATGTTTATATTATTATTACTATTATGATTCTTTTGTGTGGTTTTTATAAAAAAAATTAATCATGAATTAATCAAATGATAGATATGTAGGTTCTATATTTTCAACTTAATAAGGTGGCTCATAAATGAAAGTACATTATACAAATACCTCGGTCCTGAAAAAAACAAAAGAAAATGTAGTAGTCGCAAGATACTTTCAATTTTTCACAATCCATTTTGTAGTTTGCGGAACTTTATAAGAATTTTAAAAAAGTTATCTGAAAAAGAAAGCATTTTATATACGTAGCTGCCAAAAAAATGACGGCCTAATTAGTAGAGTAAACAAAACATGAGAGATTAAAAGAATACAATCATTATTAACAAAGAAATTAGCTAGAAATTTACGAGCATGATAATTGTTTTCCATATCGGCATTTTATCAATAAAACTCAATATCATAATAATAATGACTTGTAACCCGTGAAAATCACGGGGTTTTATATTTAGTTGTTAGATTGTTTTATATATTAAATCTCACGAGACTATATATTAAGTTTTACATGAAAATAACTTGAATTTTTGTTTATATGTCGTACTTCGGAATAAGTATATGTCATTTAACTAAAAGTTTACTAAGTTTCCCTAAAAAGGATTAATAAGTTGGCATAGAATGTAGGACCGCCTTATATAAATTCACTAATACACACGTGGTTTGTAGTTATCTCATTTTTAAGTATAAAACGAATTGTTTTGTCGTAAAGAATAATTAATGAAATAATTATTATATTTAGTTTAAGAGAAAATGTTGATTTTACAACTGTAGCAATTTTCTTTTATTTATTTTTTAGATAAGTTAAGAAACTTAAATTGATCATCTAGAATAACATGTGACGCATGACATTTCTATGTATACTCAATAAGCCTTTTTATTTTATTATATAAATTAGGTGACATTAATGTGTGATGTGGCATCAAGATAACATGTGACACATGGCGTTTCTATAGATACTCAAGAAGCCTTTTTATTTTATTATATAGATAATGAATAGTAACTAATATTTTGTCTTCTAGCTAACAATAAAACAAGGCTATTTAATCGTCACAATGCAACATTTATCCGATCATCACAATGTACACCTTCATTTCTTAATCTAGCAATACAACATCAAGGCAATAACCAATTAACAAAATAAGCAACAACTTAAATCATGTATCGTCCAGTAAAAAACAATGAATTTTAGTCATTTGCATTTACATCCACTACATATATTATTAATCGACTTTTTCTACAAAATAAGCATAGTCATTTAAACCTTATTATATTATACGTACGACAAAAACCGAATATATATATTGAGATTAGCAAAATGTTTGTCACATTTCCCATTTATTATGCAAATAAGATATTATTTAACAATCTTATTATTACGATAGATATATCCGTTTTATAAAACACTGAGAATATTTTGACTGTACAAAATTTACCCTTTTTAAATTGTTTTGTCATTTTAGTGTCATTATTGAGAATCGGGACACTTTAATATTTGTCCAAGATATACTCTATCGTGATTAATAATTATCTATTACTTTTCGCCAAATAATATCTTGAGTCACTTAGACATTTAGCCAATTATGTTATTGCTATCAACTAAATTGCTACCTACATCTGCTTTAGGCAAATGTTAACACATGGATACGCGTAAATCAATAAGTCTCCCTTGAGACAAATATATCTGTCTTAAGTTAAGACGGATCAAGTAATATCCACTTGTACGAATAAGACAAAACTAAAAAGGTTTAGGGAAGAACAAAAAAGTTTGTCATATCTATGCAAATTGGTCATTATTTGGTCCGTCTTAAACTTAATACAGATACTTTCGTCTTAAATTAAATAAGAATTTATGTGCCTAAATTATGCAAGTTGTTATTTACTAAATTGTCACTTACATTGGTTTAGGCAAATGATAACTAATGGATAGGCGTAGATTATCTTTTTTTTTGACGACGAGGGGATTGAATCCCCCGGGCCTATACATTCCCGCGCTACCACATAGACCATGTAACCCACCCCTTTCGGGGGCAACAACGGCCAAGTGATCATCACCCCGGTGATTCGAACCTGAGACCTCCCAACTCCTGCCTTTGGCAAACTTCAAAGTTTAACCTAGAACCACTGATTGCTATCAACTAAATTGCGTTTTTTTGGCCAAAACCACACACCCAATTTCCTTCTCCATATCTTCCTTCTCAAGCTACCTTCTTCGTCCTTCCATGGAGATTATTTTTCCCAACTCAGAAATATCATACCCCTCCATCTCCCTTTTCTAAATTTTATGAACCTTAATCTTAACTACACCGTTAGATCCGTCAATAACAAATTCGTCGGCAATCAGCCTACGTACCTCTGTAAAAACTTAGAATCACTTATTGCTTATTGGTGATGGATGACAAGTATAGTATGGCGGCTGAAATTTCGAATGATATGGGGTTTGTTTCACCATTTTTAGCCTACGATTAAGATAACCAATATATTGTGCGTAAGCCAATCTTTGAGACTCAAATGAGTTATAATTAAGAACGAAGCTCTCCATCTTCATCTCAACTGTGAAATGACATGGATTTGATGATTCCATCAGGTTGTACAATGAAATGCCTCAACAAATTTAATAATGTCATCAAAGTATTCGATGAAATGCCTTTAACGAGGGTTCTTCTTAAAGAGTTGCTTGTCACAACTCAGTAGGGATAAGTTGCCTAATATTGGTTGGGAGTATGAAGCGTGAGTAATTGCCTAATCTCGACTTCAAGTCATTTTTAAGATGTTTTTTGCTGGTTTTGGCTTCAAACGTCTTCTCCTTATTCCTCAATAACAATCGTTTTTATAAAATAATTCATGCTTAGTTATGTATGGATTTCAAGGGGGAAAAGGTACAAAAAACAGATCTCTTGCTGATAATAGACTGTATCACTGAATTTTTTGGCGGCCCACTAAAGTATAGTATACTATGATTGCATAGGATTTTACAAAACCTATGAGTTTAGCCTATAATAATGTAATTCAGTGGGCCTTCCAGTTAATGACTTAGGACATGTTCTTTCTCGCTTTTTAGAGCTGAACTGGACTGGGCTGAACTGAATGAAGCTGAACTGAACTGAATTTAGTCTAACTGAACTGAACTAAATTTAATCTAACTGAACTTAAGTGAATGAAGGTGAAATTAATAAAAGTGAATGAAGTTTAATAAAATTGAACTAAGTAAATAATAATAATAATAATAATAATAATAATAATAATAATAACAATTGTAATAATAATTATTATTATTATAGTACGTGTTTATTTAGCAATAATAATAATAAGAATATTAATAATAGTTTTGTTTGGTTAATAAAAGTTTGCGGTTTAAAAATAATAATAATAATAAAATAAGTTATCAATAATTTCAATCGGATGGATAAACTTGGTATACCAGTTATACAACATTAAAGTACTCAAGGAAAAACAAATTTAAACATGGATGATAAAGAATGGATGAAACTCATGGACAAAGTTCGAAAAAAAGAGGGTGTGTTATTGGTGTCCATAATGACCACGATAATGAAACACATCAAGATGATATGAAAGTCAATAACGAAGCAACATAGATAATGTGTTTCGTGTTAATGATATCTATATTTTCAAGATTATGATTTTCGATTGTGTTAACAAATATTACTATTTAAATGTTATCAAATTTTACTTCACAAGTACATTTTTCTCTACTCTCCCATGTTTCACTAATAATAATAACAATAATAATAATAATATAATAATAATTAATTAAATATATATATACTGAAAGTAACTGAATCCCTCAGTCTATTATTCAAGAGGTGTACAATTATATATAGCTAGCATACCAAGGGAAACCTAAACGTAAGCTAATAATACACTCATAAATATATACACTATATTTATAGTTACATCTATATCTACTAAGACACCCCCGCAGTCGTAGCGGGAGGAGAGCGGACGCAAAGACTGGTCCGAAATTGTGTAAACAGCTGGCGTGGAAGGCCCTTGGTAAAGATATCGGCATATTGAAAGTTGGAAGGGACATGTAAAACACGCACATGGCCGAGCTGGACCTGCTCACGAACAAAATGGATGTCGATTTCAATGTGTTTCGTGCGCTGGTGTTGAACGGGGTTACCTGCAAGATACACGGCCGAAACATTGTCACAATATACAAGAGCTGCGCGTGTAATGGGCATGTGAAGCTCAAGGAGCAAATTGCGAAGCCAGCTCGTTTCGGCGACAACGTTAGCAACCCCACGATATTCAGCCTCAGCACTGGACTTGGAGACCGTGGCTTGGCGTTTAGATGACCAGGAGATAATATTATCACCCAAAAAAACACAATACCCAGACGTAGAACGGCGAGAATCTGGATAGCCGGCCCAATCAGCATCGGTATAAGCAACGAGGGAGCGTGAAGGGGACACGGATAAAGTAAGGCCGAAATCTAACGTGCCCTTAACATAACGAAGGACACGTTTCATGAAGTGCAAATGACTCTCCCGCGGATCATGCATGAATAAGCAAATCTGTTGAACTGCGTAGGCAATATCAGGGCGGGTAAACGTGAGGTATTGTAGTGCACCAGCAAGACTTCGGTACAGCGCAGGGTCGGTCACGGGAGGGCCAGCAGCCGCACTGAGTTTGGAATTAGTATCAACGGGAGTGGCGCTTGGATTACAACCGGTCATCGAAGCTCTGGCAAGAATACTTTTTGCATATTGGCTTTGGGACAAAAACAGTCCCTGGTTGGACCGAGACACAGCAATGCCCAAGAAGTGGTGGAGCTTACCCAAGTCCGTCATAGCAAATTCAGAGGACAAGGTAGTAATGATACGACGAAGCAGCGCGGGAGTGGAAGCTGTAAGAACAATATCATCAACATATAACAATAGAAAAGCAATGTCAGTGCCATGATGATAAATAAACAAGGACGCGTCACATTTACTCCCCCGAAACCCGTGTGATAAAATAAAAGTTGCAAACCGCTGGTACCATGCACGGGGAGCTTGCTTAAGACCATAAAGGGACTTGCGAAGACGGCAGACATGAGACGGGGCAGCCGAATCAACAAAGCCCGGGGGTTGGTGCATATAGACGGTTTCGAGTAAGTCGCCATGTAGGAAAGCATTTTTGACATCCAATTGATGGATTGGCCAGTGACGAGAAACAGCGAGACTTAAGACCGTCCGAATAGTAGCAGGTTTAACAACGGGACTAAAGGTCTCGTCACAATCAATACCGACCTGCTGTGTCTTGCCATTAACCACCAGACGCGCCTTGTAGCGCTCAAGTTGACCGTCGGACCTGAATTTATGACGAAATAACCACATACAACGAATAATATGAGCGTCAGTAGGTCGAGGTACGAGCTCCCAAGTCCCGTTATCAATAAGAGCTTTAAATTCGGCGTTCATGGCGGCACGCCATTGCGGGTCAAGAAGGGCCTGGGCGGGGGATTTAGGTATGGGTGAGACTGTGGGCGCGGTATGGGCGAGAAGGTTCATACGGGTAATGGGTTTGACAATGCCATGTTGGAGGCGAGTGGCCATGGTATGAGGGCGAGGAGGTGGCGGTGGTGGTGGTGAGGGAGAAGGGGAGGTAGGAGCGGGGGTGGCAGGGCTGTTTGGTGTGGGAACAGGGGTAGGGGCTGGTGGAGTGGGGAAAATGGTAGGGGCTGGGCTGGTAGTTGGGGTGTCGGGTTGGGGTGGGTTATAAGCAAACAAGTCAGGGGATGTGGTGACGGGTTCGGGTTCGGGTTCAAGGAACCGGTAAGAGGATGGGTCGGGTATGGATGTGGAGGAGAAGGGGAAGACTTGTTCATCGAAGGTAACGTGACGGGACAAAATAATTTTAACGGAAGCAAGATCAAGACACCGGTATCCGCGATAGTTATGTGGGTAGCCTAGGAAGACGCATGGGACGGAACGGGTTTGTAATTTGTGGTGACGATTGGCGGACAGGTTTGGGTAACACAGACACCCAAAGACACGGAGGTGTGTGTAGGTGGGATGACGCAAGAATAGGGCGGAAGCGGGGGATCGAAGTTGTAAAGTTTGGGAGGGAAGGATGTTGTGGAGATATGTAGCAGTGTGTAACGCGTCGACCCAAAAATTCGGTGGAAGAGACGCGTGGGCTAGTAAGGCTAGGACTATTTCATTAAGGCGACGTATCATTCTTTCGGATTTGCCATTTTGGGAAGAGGTATGTGGGCATGAGAAACGGAACGTGAGACCGTGTTGACTAAAGAAGTGGTGAAAAGAAGAGTTGTCAAATTCCCGACCCATGTCACATTGAAAACTTTTTATTTGTTTTTCGAATTGGGTTTTAATGTAATTGTGAAATTGTAGGAATTTTGTGAAGACCTCGGACTTGAATTTAAGCGGATAAACCCATACATATTGTGAATAATTATCAATCAAAACCATGTAATACTTAAAACCGCTTTTACTAGTAATCGGAGAGGTCCACAAATCACAGTGAACTATATCAAAAGGCGAGAAAGAAACGGAAAAGGAAGAAGTAAAGGGTAAACGTTTATGCTTGCCAATTTGACAGGCATGACAAAGTTTGGAGCTACGCTCTTTATTACAAACGATTGTCTTTTGAGACCGAAGACAATCAATAATATTAATGCCCGGATGACCAAGGCGAGAGTGCCAAATATCCGAGGGTGACGCTGACGCGGACGCGGCTAAACAGGCTTGGGGCGGCTCGATGGAAGGCTTGGATGACACGGGGTAGAGTGTACCGGTGCTATTGCTCCTCATTAGGATTGTCCCAGTCCGTATATCCTTCACAGAAAAGCCATTGGGGTCAAATTCGACACTGACATGATTGTCTTTAGTAAATTGGCGAACGGAAATTAAATTTTTCATTATTTTTGGTGTATAAAGGACGTCAGTAAGAGTGAAAATTCGGGCAGGGGTATGGATTTGGGTTTGACCCGATCCGTGAACCGCAATGGACTTACCATTACCGACATAAATAGACCGAATAAGACTCTTATTGAAAGGGGATGAGAGCATACCTGGGTCAGCCGTGAGGTGTGACGATGCTCCCGTATCCATATAAAAATTGCTATCCTCGGGTGGGTAAAGCGGCATAGCTTGAAAAACCTGTCCTACTTGAGTCGGTTCATACCCATTTGAGGCGACATACGCTTGGCCTGCAATTGGTGTACTCATGGGAAATCGAGATTGCGAGGGTTGAGCACCACGAGTTTGTGGTTGCCACGGGTTAACCCACCCTTGTTGAGCGGGATATGGGCATGGCGGAACAGCCCATTGCATCGGCCAGAATTGTTGAGGTGAAGCAGCGACCCACGTCTGAGGAGCATAAGGTCGTCCACCCCCGGAATTGCCACTGCGCTGGTTATTAGACCAGTCATTGTTGCGTCCGCTATTGCCTTTCCCTTTACCCTTGTAACCAGAATTTTTCTTGTTCCAATTGCCTCCACCGGTATTATTACGTGGCGACTGACTGTTACCATTACCGTTCCCATTAGAGGACCCACCTTCGCCCCAGCCAGGAGTAGGGGGAGAGGAGACAGCGGGTGCGGCTAATGCAGTGGCAGAGGTCGCATTATCCGTACGGACTGACTGACGATTTTCTTCCAATTGAAGCATACCCCTGGCGGATTCGAAGTCAGGAAGGGTTTGATTGATATAGGCGCCGACCGTATCATATTCCTGCGGCAGACCGCGAACCAATTGCAGGACCAATCGTTGATCATCGACCGTACTCCCAACATCAGTGAGTTGAGTGCCGATGTCCTTCAGTTTTTGACAGTATTCGTCAAGGGACGTACACTTGGACAGAGACATGTTTGTAAATTCATGCTCTAGCGCCGCTGCTCGTGCTCCCTTATTGTTATGAAAATGATCCTTGAGACGTTTCCAGGCCTCATAGGCGGTGGAATCCGTTTCAAGAATACGGAGAAGAAGATCTTCGGAGACGGAGCCGTAAATCCATTGAAGAACGTGGGCATCAATTTCGCACCACTCCTCATATTTCGGATCGGTGTCGGCAGGCGGCCTAGTACCGTTGATGTGATGGGATACTTTGTAGCCCTTTGCGTGGAGAGTGAACAGTTTGACCCACGCGGAATACGAGATCTTGGTACCATCCAACATACGGACTTTATTGAGAATATTTGTGACGGAATAAACAGGGTGTAAGGCGGGCTTGCCGCTGGAAACACCGGAGAATTCGCCGTCCTTTGTCATGGCCGTGGCTCAAGATGTGGATGTGTTTTCAGAGAAAACCTAAAGACTCTGATACCATGAAAGTAACTGAATCCCTCAGTCTATTATTCAAGAGGTGTACAATTATATATAGCTAGCATACCAAGGGAAACCTAAACGTAAGCTAATAATACACTCATAAATATATACACTATATTTATAGTTACATCTATATCTACTAAGATATACAATAATAATAATAATAAAAACAATAATAATTAACAATAATTAATAAAAAAAATAGAAAAATCAATAAATATAAAATAAGAATAACAACAACAACAATAACAATAATAATAATGTGGGTTGAACTTAATAAAACTGAGCTGAGCTGAATTGAACTGAATTATATGAATTGAACTGAACGAATTGAACTGAACTGAACTGAATGGAGCTGAGTTGAACTGAACATAGTCGAACCGAAACGAGCTGAAAATAAGCCAGAAAAAACATGGCCTTAAGGTAGCTAATGCCTTCATGTGATATACTCCGTATTTGTTAAGCATTAGGATCACTTGCGGCAAAAGCAATAACTTTGGAATTTAAAGACTAATCACGTCAACTGACCAAGTATGATTACATCTTACAATTAGAGGAGGTAATTAGGTGATTTGAGTTTTTTTTTTTTTTTTTTTTTTTTTTTTTTTGGAGAGTTCTACAATTGTATGGGCGGGCTTGCTTTGTTAAACCATCAACTTACGTTTCTTCCTCAACTAATACACCAATAAGGCCTTAATAGCATTCCGTCTACTATTCACGTCTGTCGCCGTATATTATGGCTCGCTTGCAAATAATTGTCATAAACTTAGTTCATTTGTAAAGAGTTATTAGGGAAGACCTTCAAATATTACATACAAGCTAATTTCTAACCCAATGAAAAACTTCAACAGAGCCAAAGTATTGCTATATACACAGTACTTTCTTAGCCCTTCCTCTATCTTCAATTAATGGTAAAACTTATGCCTCTTTAATGTTATAGACAACGTTCGTAATTATCGGCGTTGAGATAGCCAAGTAGAGCCAATAGACAACAATACGAGATATATGAACTGATATAAATTTCAATAGACGAGTGACACTAACTTGGGGTACGGCGCGCGAAGCGTGCCGTACAACAACTAGTATATCACAAATATTACTAAATTGTTTACATAAACTTATTTATCCAAGCTATTAGAGTAGGGTCTTACGATCCTGCGATCCGACGGCACCACCCCTCTTCAATCCAAAGTAGGATCTCGATCCTGATAAGATTGGTGCCCGACAGTTGAAGCTTTGTGTATATTTTAGCAAAGAAATGGCCACTCAATTACTTATAACTATTACGTGTTTAAAACTGAAATAATTAAGTTTGCAAATCCCCTTATCTATAAAAGGAAGAACATGACAAGCGTTGTGATTGGCTGGAATTTTTTTTTTTTTACTCAAAAAGTAACCCCACGTTTCCGGTTGAATTAATTACTCTTTGTCTTCCAAATAATTAATTACTTTCTCTCCACTTAGAGCATGCACAATGGAGGGTTTTGACTCCCCTCTCAACCTTCTCTCTCTTATTAAGAGGTTACCCCTCCATTGTGGGTAACTCTTAAATTTCTAAGGGGAAGGGAAAATCCCTTGTTTGGGGAAATTTGGCACGTTGACCCTTGTGCACTCTTCTTCCTTTTTTATTTTTACTTTCCTTTTTAATTCTTTTGGTTTTTTTATTTTATTTTGTAAATATACTATAATTTGTTTGTGGTTAATAATTTAATTGTGCAACTTTTTTTAAAAAAATAAAAATTACAAAAATATTTCGTTTTCTTTCCTCTATAAATAGAGTCCAATATCAATCTATTTTTTCAAACTTAACCTTCTTACTATTTTCTCTATTTAATTAGTTGATAGTAATCATGATGATAGTAATCGAAATTATGGAATTAACCGTTCAATTATTTTTAAATTTATACTCACGTTTAATTAGTTTTAAGTTTATATGTACGTAAGCAAATTATTAATAATAATTTACGTTTGATTAGTTTTAAGTTTATATGAAATTATTTTATTTTATGATGTTTATTGAAAATAAATGGTGGATATTTTTAATATGGTGGGGTCAAACTAATGAAAAAGTTCATCCCTCCATTGTAGATAAAATTGGGTAAAATTTAAGAGGTAATGAAAAAATGAGTTGGATGAAAGAGAAGATGAGGTGTAAGAAATATAGAAGGAGAGAGGAAAATTGGAGGGGAAGAGGTAACCCCTACAATGTGCATGCTCTTACTCTCTCTCCAATTAATTACCCTCTCTCCTCATTTCTTTTTTTTCATTTACATATCTATATCTATATAATAAAATAAAAAGGCTAGATTGAGCATAACATTGTGACACATGGCAGCGCGAAATCATTAGATTCATTCATGTGATGTATAATTAAAAAGGCAAATGTGGTATAAATTATAATTAAGAGAGATATTATAACAAAGTTTATTTTCTAACTTAAATGAAAGATAACCAAGAGTCCGAAAACTGAAACATTAACCATTTTTCTTATATAACTCATACCATTCTCCATTAAATGTCCAATTAATCCCATTATATTTACATTGTTAATAGAGGAGATGAAGAGTTTATAGCATTATATTAGTCTTTTTTTATCTCCTATTATAAACACCCATATTTTCACAACCAAACTTTTAGTTTTGGATCTTCATTGATGAATATGGTACATCTCCTACTAATCTCATATAGTTTATAATTTTTGCTATTTTTATTTTCACAGTAATTTCTCAATATTTATAACAAATTAATTTCTAAATCAAACTTAGTAATTGAGCTGTTAATAGACATTACTTTTTGTATGTAAAACTATAGTGTTTTCAACTGACTAATTAATTTGATTCTTTTAGTGATAAATTTGGAAGCAAGGTTAATAGGATGCTATCAAGAAGATTGTGATTTCATTTTGTAAAATGATGGATACTACTTACAAAGAGAACTTGGTTTTATTGTACGCTGACACTCAGATACCTCATATTATGATACTTATTAGTGATAAAATAGATGTTATTGTTTACTTTTCTATCTATTTCATTGTAAATTAGTTCCAATATTATACTCCCTCCGTTCCGGTCAATAGTTATCTATTTTCATTTTAAGGTGTATCATTGAATTGTTATCTATTTTTATTTTTGGCAACCTTTTGTGGATCACATTTTATTGCATGTGGGGTCATGTGATTTGTATGGTCCAAATTCATTCATACTTCTTTTCTTAATCTTTGTGTCAAAAGCAATAGATAACAATTAATCGGGACGGAGGGAGTATGTTTATTTATATCTTAGATTATCTCACTGTATTTGGTATTTATATATGTCAATTAATCCATAGAAAGGTAAGCATTATCTTCGTTCAATTAGTGTCGAATGCTTAATTGATAATACTATTTTGGTGTTATTCTTTATATCAATTAATATCTTAGTTAATTTTTTCCCATCTAATAAAGATTTCACGTTATTTTATATTAATGAACAATCAAACTGAATATTATATTAAAAAATACCAATTTGATCAAAAGAAAAAAAAAATTTGGAACTATTATATTTACTTATTGTTGATTCAACATATTAAAGTTCCTTCTCGCGCAATTATATTCGGTATAACTATTTATCTTAACGATAAAGAAGTATTCTTTTACTACGCATATCGGATATGAGTTTAATTTTAGGTTCACTTCGATGCACCATTAAAATTTTGGCATTTCGGTGAAAATGGTGGATATTTTTGTAAAATAGTTTTGAAATAGCCTTGATGATTTTAAAGACGTGCTTTGTGATAAGTTAGTTGATGGTGATAACGATTACCATTGTAACAAACTAATATCGACCACAACTTACAATTGTGAAAATGTTCACCGTCAGTTTCCTTTATCAATCATATATAAGTAAAACTATGAGTAAAACTTTTAACAAACCCGCGACTTTCGCGGGTCATAAAACTAGTTCATATGTTAAAAAACTTATGATATAAACATTAATCACATTCAACCTTACAATAAAAGAAAATTTAAAAAAAATCGGAAATCTATATAGGGGACAACAAATTTTAATAACAAAAAAATTACAATTCCGGAAAATTAACCTCTTGGATACCTTGACAGATAAAATTAAATTGGAATTTTTGTATGAACGATCTCATACTCTCATACCATAAGACGATCAACATATATAAAAAGAAAAATCGTTTATTAGCACTGAAGGAACAACATTTTATATGAGACCGTATTACTCTATAATTTGTGACAATTAAAATATATAAAAGCAAATTTATATACTATATAAACATATACATTAAATTTAACACTAGGCCCAAATTTTAAGATTTTGATGTAAAACAAATCCTAAAAATATCTATATTTTCGAAAATATGAAAAAAAATGGTCACTATTTAATCAAAAGTGTTCACTACTTATCAAAATGTGATTATTTTCCTAATGGTCGCATGTGCGACCGTCGTAAAGTAGAATTTTGCGAAATGGTAAATTAAGGCTACATAAAATAATACGAGTAATAATTATTATTAGGTGATATTGTCGACTCATGCATGTATATCGATCCATGTTTTTATGGTTGTCTATTAGTCCAAAATTTATATCTTTACAAGCTCATAAATAGTTGGGGTCAACAAAAATATACAATGCGGTTTTATTATATACGGTTTTAGATTAAATATTATAGATTAAAGGTGTAACAAATGAAAAATAACTGATTTCAGGTACCTGAATTCTCAAGTGCTACCTTAGGTACCATTTCATTTCAGGTTGCTTATTTGTTCAATACCAAACACTTACAAAATATGAGGTAGCTGTAATTTTGGTCAAATAACCCAATTTTCTCAAATAAACTACCTGAAGTGTCTTGCGAAATAGAGCCTTTATCACGAACATTTCTATGTACCAAAATGCGAAAATTACAAATGAATCTTGGAAGTTTAAATTCGTAACAATAACAAATGTAACAATTAAGTGAAACTGGTTTATTGTAACCCGTGCAATTGTTACACGGGCATAAAACTAGTTTGAAAGAAGAAACCAAATTTATTTTTTTCCCTAATTTATAACTTAGGAAGACAAAATTAAAGTCATTATCTTCCAATTATTTGTCGAACTTTGTCTATAAGAGTTTAATTTTTTACTCTTGGGAAATTTCCTTTTGAGTAGAAATACTCATGTAAATATGAGGGACACTAAAAGATCTATAACAGTCAGTAAAAAATGTGAGAAATGGCAATTTAAAACTATTTATATTAAATAATTTAATGTCTTTCATTGTCACAAAATAAATGTTAAAAACATTATATTCAGTATTTATTAGTATACAAATTCTTATTTCAAACCGGTATTTTTGGTCTAAAGTTTCAAACGGGTCATAAGTGACAATTTTATAGTTAAATGTAATCATAATAGTGTGGTCAATGTTACAGCTTATGATAACTTGTTTGTCAATAATGGTCACATTTGACTGTAAAGTGATTACAAAATTCCGTCTTTTTATTTCAGACCAAAATTGCCGTCTGAAGCAAGACCAACTGTTAGTAGTATACATACACGCATATAATATGACCATTTTCAACATACTCGTATATTTGAAGCCTAATATCGTCGATAATGTCATCGTCCTTGTCATCATCATCATATTATATAAGGCCGTCCATAATGTAATATAATTTCCTAATCCAAGATAAGATATACGAGTAAGACTTTCTTTTTAAAATAATTATTAGGTTTAAATTAATATAATCAATTAATCCCAAACATTATGTTTATATCATGTTGATGACTTAATTATATGTGGACGTTTTTACATTCTAAGTCGTTATAAGGGGCCAACCTAAAAGCAAAGTTATTAGTTAGAGCGGTTTATCTTTCAATTCCAAGTTAATACCAACGCATGTTGTTATCACATTCAACAACAAAAAAAAACTCGTTGAAAAACCTCATTGGGCATTAATTGTATTATACTAATCCAAAACTATTTAGGCGGTGTTTTTTTTCGGTCGAAAGAAGGTGAACTAAATTGAATGAAATTAAACTAAACTGAACTGAACCAATAATGAAATTGAGCGGAGTTAGTTTGAACTAAAGGAAAATGAACTAAATTGAAATTATTAGCTAAAATTAAGTTAGAAAAAACAAGACCTCAATTTTATTTCCATGATTAATGGTGGAACGAGGGGGTAACAATGGTTAACAAGGGTGCTTTAATAAATTACTAAAATATGGGGAGACGGTCTTTCAATAAGTTATTCAGAAATCGGTGTTCCGTAACATTTTATTTGTATTTTGTGATTTTTTTGTCGTTGATCGCGACCTTATTTGGTAAACGGCATATTGATAAATTTTTAGCCTATTTAAGGGTTTTAGTATGTTTGATCGGTCAATATGCTAATTTAAGTGTTTGGTAAACAACATGTTGACACAACACATTTCGGGTCAATATGCTGCTTAACCCAACATATTGGTTAACATATTCTAAACTAGAAAATTTTACTACATTTTGCAAAGAAAACTAACAATCTACTAATCGTAATCTGCTAGTTATCAAACACTCAAATTAATTCTGTTAATTATAATATGCTAGTCAAACCTTTTGTTTAAATCTACCGTTACAATCTGTTTATACTGAAATTAATCCGATGTTCATCAAATAGAGCCTTACTAATTTCGTACTTATTTATATAATAAATGTACCCATCATATATTTATCTAATGCAGAAGTCAAGCTGCTGACGTGGCATCACATAAAACAAGTTCCGTCTTACGTGGCGCGATTTAAAGCCTACTAACATATTACTAAACTGATTGTCCAATAAAAATTTTAAAATCCGTCAAAGATTGTCAATATCCGTGAATCCAACACAAAAAATTTCAAAATCCGTGAATCATGTTCAATAAATTTCCTAAACTGAAAAGAATAATAATAATAACCTAAAGATTTGATTGAAAATAAAATTTTTAAAATCCGTGAATCATGTTCAATAAATTTCCTAAACTGAAAATAATAATAATAATAATAACCGAAAGATTTGATTGAAATTAACTTTCAAAACAAAATTTTTAAAATCCGTCAAACATGGTCAATAAATTAATTTCCAAAACAAAATTTGTAAATTCCGTGAATCACGTTAATTTTGTTTAAATTTCCTAAATTGAAAAGAATCATAATCATAATAATAACTGAAAGATATGATGCACAATTAATTTCCTAAACAAAATTTCAAGATTCCGTGAATCCATGAATTATGCGCAATTAATTGACCTAATCTGAAAAGAATAATAACTGAATCATTTTAAATATGGATAGATTATGGTTTGAAATTAATTTACTAAACTAAATCCTAATGTGAAACAATAACTAAATTTACTTATACAATTATACAATTAATTAATAATTAATTTCCTAATTATACAAACTAGTTTTAAACCCGTGCAAAATTGCACGGGTATATTTTTAGAAAAAATGTGGTGGATAATTAATATTATCGAATAGTGTCACTAATACGTGAATATTTTGCATTCAATTTCTATTATATTGATAATACGTTAAAATGCATGTTTTAAATAAAATTTAGAACATTAAATTGAGTACAAAAAAATGTAAATATTACTATAAAATCAAAACAGTTGTGCAAATGAATAACGATTACATTATCCTTCAAGAAAACATAAATATAAAATTAATATTTCTCAAACTAATTTGATTCTAAAAACTGAAAAATTTCATGATAAACTACATTAGTTGGATATATGCTTATCATCATCACAAATCAAAAGTTTCAAGTCTCGTTTCTTTGTAACCCTGGAAATCGCCACGTAAAGCTGGCTAGGACTAGAAACAGGTCGTGGGAGATAGATGCTGACTTGTTTGTAACCCGTACAATTTTATTTTAAGGTTTAGTTTCAACGGTTTTGTTTATAAGTTGATTTTCGTAAAATCAAATAATTGGTACACTGTTCCTGGTTGTATATTAATTTCTACATTATTTTAATCTTTTTTTTTTTTTTTAATTTTGTATGGTCGTTTTTTTATTGCTGTAAATTGTTAATTATTATAATGTTTATTCTAATTATTTAAATTTTTGTCTAATCGTTTTAGACGGGACACATATATTCGATTATATAATATTTAATTTTATGTTATACAAATTGACCCTTTTTCGTAGAAATTCATGTTTATGGATTTATATAAAATGTTACGTAATATTTCAAAAGCTACGATATCAGGCATTTATTTTGAATATCGGGCGGTTATGTCTCAGTAAATTCATCAAGCACATTGCGGGACCCACCTGAGAGAATTAAAAAAAGAAAAGAAATTGCACTGATGACGTGACTCAACCAGGGCTTCTGAAATGTTTCTGTAATTATAGAGATAAGATGATTTCCTAAACATATTGAATAATAACTCCCGTGCAAAATTTCCAAAACTGAAGCCGTGCAGATCTTTCAAACCTGCAGATTTTATAATCAGAATTTTATAATAATCAGAATTTTATAATCAGAATGTCGGCGTTGATGTCGGTGTTTCGAACATTTTTACCGTAACAGGATGTGTAATGTTTTAGGGATTAGTGAGTGAGTGTGAGATTGTATAATTAGGAGTTTTGAAATGGGGTGGGGAAGGTGAGTGACGAGATGAACATAGAATAGTAATTGAATTTGATTTTATGTGATGAAAATGAAAATCTCAGATAAACAAGAAATGATGATGATGATGGTTTCTATTTGGTGGGCAATGATGCGCCGGCAGTGAATATTTAGATGATTAATATTGTTTTTTCATTTTTTTTTGTCTTTTAACTTATAAATATATATGTCGGGTTAATTAATCCGACTCGGTTTATATATTAATGTATGCGTCTTAATTTATGCGAGCGTATTTTAGTTTTAATCCAACACGATTTTTCACATAACGCTATGTAATTTTTAAACCAAAAGTATTTATATTTATTTAATATTATTAACAATATTAATTTCATATTATTAAAGTACTAAAATAATCAATTTATTTATCTTTATATTAATTTCATATTTTAAAATTCGAAAATAATTAATTTCTTTATCTTTTAATTATTAACAATATTAATTTCATATTATTAAAGTTCTAAAATAATTGATTTCTTTCTCTTTATATTATTAACAATATTAATCATTATATATATAAAAGAATCTTGTATTTCTACCTATGTGGCACAATGTGGTGCAAGAATGAAGGTATTCAAGTTGTCTCATTCAACCTCATAATCTATGCTTTGTTTTGGCCAATCATGTAAAACCGTCTTTCCACATCAGCGAACTATAACAAATAAAAAATTGAAATTAATTATACAACCACCTAATTAACCGTATTAATTAATATGGATACAAATGCTCAAAATCAAATAAAAAACTGAAATTAATTATACAATCAATTAACAATGTTAATTAATGTAACCGCGTTAATTAATATGGGTATCAATTCACTGAACAAAAAAATGAAATTAATTATACAACCACCTAATTAACCGTGTTAATTAATATAACCGAATATGCCTACCAATTCTCAAACCAAATAAAAACTGAAATTAATTATACAACCACCTAATTAACCGTGTTAATTAATATAAACGTGTTAATTAACATGGGTATCAATTCTCAAAACTAAATAAAAAACTGAAATTAATTATACAACCGCCTAATTAACCGTGTTAATTAACATAATCGTGTTAATTAATATGGGTACCAATTCTCAAAACCAAATAAAAATCTAAAATTAATTATACAACCACCTAATTAACCGTATTAATTAATATAACCGTGTTAATTAATATGAGTATCAATTCTCAAAACCAAATAAAAAACTGAAATTAACTATAAAACCACATAATTAACAGTATTAATTAATATAATCGTGTTAATTAATATGAGTACCAATTCACAAAACCAACTAAAAAACAGAAATTAATTATACAATTACCTAATTAACCGTGTTAATTAATATAACCGTGTTAATTAGTATGAGTAACAATTCTCAAAACCAAATAAAAAACTGAAATTAATTATACAACCAACTAATTAACCGTGTTAGTTAATATAACCGTGTTAATTAATATTACTACCAATTCTCAAAACCAAATATAAAACTGAAATTAATTATTCAACCACCTAATTAACCGTGTTAATTAATATGAGTACCAATTCTCAAAACCAAATAAAAACTTGAAATTAATTATACAACCACCTAATTAACTGTGTTAATTAATATAACCGTGTTAATTAATATGGGTAGCGAGTCTCAAAAAGCAAATAAAAAACTGAAATTAATTATACAGCCGCCTAATTGACCGTGTTAAATAATATAACCGTGTTAATTAATATAGGTACCAATTCTCAAAACTAATTAAAAAACTGAAATTAATTATACAACTATCTAATTAATCGTGTTAATTAATATAACCGTGTTAATTAATATGAGTACCAATTCTCAAAACCAAATAAAAATCTGAAATTAATTATAGAACCACCTAATTAACTGTGTTAATTAATATAACCGTGTTAATTAATATGGGTATTAACTCT
The DNA here is from genome assembly GCA_029255685.2 of Silene conica. NCBI lineage: Eukaryota > Viridiplantae > Streptophyta > Magnoliopsida > Caryophyllales > Caryophyllaceae > Silene > Silene conica. The sequence continues at coordinate 5,087,745 of CM055313.2, forward strand.
CAAAACGAAATAAAAAACTGAAATTAATTATACAACCACCTAATTAATAGTGTTAATTAATATAACCGTGTTAATTAATATGGGTACCAATTCACAAAACCAAATATAAAACTGAAATTAATTATATAACCACCTAATTAACTGTGTTAATTAATACAACGGTATTAATTAATATGGGTACCAATTCTCAAAACCAAATAAAAACGGATCTTAATTATACAATCACCTAACTAATCGTGTTAATTAATATAGCCCTGTTAATTAAAATGGGTACCAATTCTCAAAACCAAATAAAAACTGAAATTAATTATACAACCACTTAATTAACAATGTTAATTAATATGGGTACCAATTCTCAAAAACCAAATAAAAAACTAAAATTAATTATACAACCACCTAATTAACCGTTTTAATTAATATAACCGTGTTAATTAATATAGGTACCAATTCTCAAAACCAATTAAAAAACTGAAATTAATTATAGAACCACCTAATTAATCGTGTTAATTAATATAATCGTGTTAATTAATATGAATACCAATTCTCAAAACTAATAAAAAAATCTTAATTACAAAATACCAACAATAACTAATCATCAATTTTGCGGAACCAACCACCTTATAAAAAAAACCGACCCGGAAAATTCTTCCAATTCATTTCATTATTCCATAAATCTTTTATATTCTCCAAAAACTTCTCGAAAATCACTGTTGTCTTCCACCTTTTCCCTCTTAAATCCCTTTCACTTCTTCTTCATTCATCTCCATCTTTCAACCTGTAAAACAATTTCTAAAAAAGTGTTCACTATTTTCGACAAATGTTTTTCAATTTCACAACTGGTCATGACAAATCATGTAACGTTTAATTATACTCAATAATTGATTAAAGTCGGGTTCATAACAAATTCTTCAAATTCTTTTAACTTATTATACTCAATAATTGACTAAAGTCAGGTTCTAATAATTTTGTTTTATTCCAGAATAACGTATTTAGATTACTTAATTTTAATAGGTTAGTTATTTTTTAATCATAAGTATTTATTAAACCATTTGTTTCAATTATTTAACTAAAACCTCCTTTATTAGAAAGCCATAACTTCCCATTTTTTTTATTATATTTTTTGCTATGTCAAGTTATACGTCAAACGGTTTTTATATATCTTATTATATATACACGTTTTTATTTATTTTTATTAAAATTTTTACATATACACCACTTCGGTTATTACTATATTTAACAACTTAATTGTTCCTTCTCTATAAAAATTAGAATTGAACAATCCCGTGAATTTTCACGGGTGTTACACTAGTTTAAAATACTAAAAACAGACCCGTGAAGTTCACGGGTTACAACCTAGTTTTATCTCTAAAGTAATATATACCTAATTTATTACCTTTATTAATACTACATTTTCTTGTAATTGTAAAATAGTCTCTCGAAAAACCTAATCGCACTAGGATACATCATACATTATCAACCTCAAACTTATATTGTTTGAGCTAAGCTTAATCTATTTCCAATCAAGCTCAATTTAGATGATTAGCTAATAGACATGGGTCATGACATAACCCAATTCAATTCATTTATTTAGTCCACATTATTAATTATTAATTTGCTAATATTAATGATCATCAATTCATCAGTAATAAGGATTGACATTTGACCAATACCAAGAAACTAATTAAATAGGAACGACTTTGTTTTTAAAACATTTTAGACCAACAATTTAAGTTGCCACAGTCGCTTTTGGCCTTCACGTCATCCCCTCCGTCATATACTTATCAAGAATTTCTATTCTTTAGTAGTGAAGATACAAAGACCCAACAATAACCTAAGGACTCGGAGTCAGGACTCGACATGCCAGATTCGAACTTGTGATCTATTATCAGTATTTCATTTTAATTGTTATATTAAAAAAATTTTTACATTTGTTTGTTTAGTATACATGTAAATATGCAACGCATCATTTTAGAATGATGATTAATTAAATAGATATTTGAATATTAAATTTGTTTTACGTTATATACATATATATAACAACCGTCCTAACTACATATCTACCCTCATTTTTCATGCTTTCACGTTAATTTCACATATACATATATTATTATCTCTTGTTTAGTACTAGTTAACTTGTTACCTAATTGGCTGAAAATGTCAAGGACCTACAAAATACAATTTAATGCAACAAGCCAACAATACTCAAATTATTTATTCTCAAAGTCTAATTTTCAGACGACTTAATCCATTCGAAATTAACACAAATAAACTAACGACCATTTTACGATAAGATGTTATATTTCATAATAAAAAATTGTCATCAATTTATTGTTATTGACAATTTTAGTTATATTTTTTTTATCATTATATTGTCACTTTTTATTATACAATGATTTTGTCCTAAGTTAAACCCTTTTTTCCCGGGAGACTAATTGTGTTATTTTTTATTATCAACTGCCAAACTTAATTGTACTCCTCAATTTAGTGGGAACTATGTAATTTGAAATCAAACTAATTTCATATATTCTATTATGTCTTGTTAGTAGTTAACTTGTTACCTAATTGGCTGAAAATGTCAAGGACCTACAAAATAAAATAAAATTTAAGAATATACTTGGATTAATCAAATTATTTATTCTTAAATTCTAATTTCAAACGGCTAATCCATCTGAAATGAAGACAAATAACTACGACCATTTTACGATAAAATGTAATATTTCCTGATAAAAAGCTAGCATCAATGTATTATCATTGACAATTTTAGTTATGATTTTTTTATAATTAAATTGACACTTTTTATTATATAACTAGTTTTATTACCCGCGAAAATCGCGGGTTTGCAAATAGTTTTACTCATATATAATTGATAAAGGAAATTACAAATTAAGACGACGAACATTTTCACAATTTTAAGTTGTGGTCGATATTAGTTTGTTACAGTGGCAATCATTATCAGATTTATCACCATCAACTAACTTAAAAAGCACGTCTTTAAAATTATCAAGTCTATTTCAAAACTATTTTTCAAAAATATTCACCATTTTCACCGAAATGGCTAAAATTTTAATGGAGCATTGAAGTCTGAACCTAAAATTAAACTCATATCCTCAATGCGCAGTAAAAGAATACTTCTTTATCGTCAAGATAAATAGTTATATCGAATATCATTGAGCGAAAAGGAACTTTAATATGTTGAATCAATAATAAGTAAATATAATAGCTCCATTTTTTTTTTTCTTATAATCAAATTGATACTTTTTAACATAATATTCAGGTTATTCATTAATATAAAATAACATGAAATCTTTATAAAATGGGAACAAAAATTAACTAAAATATTAATTGATGTAAAAAATAACACCAAAAATTGTATTATCTTCTTATCCTCATAGATAGAGTACTTGAAATGTCATTTTAGTTATAAATCACCGGTTATGAATTGGTAGAAGTTATATTAATTTTGTTTTTTTTTTTAATTTATCAAATATTTAATATAGACAATTAATTTTAGAATAATAATGATGTCTTAATATTTTTTTTAATTTGTATGTTACAAAATATAGGAGATAAGAAAGACTACTCTAATGGTATAAAATCTCCATCTACTCTATTAACAATGTAAATATAATGGGATTAATTGGACATTTAATGGAGAATGATATGAGTAATATAAGAAAAATGGTCGATGTTTTAAATTTCGGACTCTTGGTTATCTTTGATTTAAGTTAGTAAATAAACTTTGTTATAATATTTCTCTCTTAATTAATTCATATTACATTTGCCTTGATTTCGCGCTGCCACGTGTCACAATGTTATACTCAATCTAGCCTTTTTATTTTATTATATAGATGATACCAGCTCATCTTAAACTAAACAGTTGTTAAGGAGACTAATTGTGTTATTTTTATTATCAATTGCCAAACTTAATTGCACTCTTGAATTTAGTGGGAATTATGTAATTAGAGATCAAATTAATTTCATATATTCTTTATCTCTTGTTAGTAGTTAACTTGTTACCTAATTGGCTGAAAATGTCAAGGACCTACAAAATACAATTTAATTTAACAATACTTGAATTAATCAAATTATTTATTCCCAAATTCTGATTTCAGACTGTTAAATACATCTAAAATTAAGATAAATAAACTACAATTATTTTACGATAAAATATTATATTGTCTTATAAAATACAATTGGCTGAAAATGTCAAGGACCTACAAAATACAATTTAGTTTAACAATACTTGAATTAATCAAATTATTTATTCCCAAATTCTAATGTCAGACTGTTGAATACATCTAAAATTAAGATAAATAAACTACAATTATTTTACGATAAAATATTATATTGTCTTATAAAAAGTTACTATTAATTTCTTGTTATTAACCATTTTAATTACAATTTTTTTTATCATTAAATTGTCACTTCTTATTATACAAGGATACCCCATCTTAAGTTAGACCTTTTTTCAGGAGACTAACAATGTTATTTTTCATTATCAATTGCCAAACTTAATTGTGCTCTTGAATTTAGTGGGAATTATGTAATTCGAGATCAGACTAATTTCATATATTCTATTATCCCTTGTTAGTAGTTAACTTGTTACCTGATTGGCTGAAAATGATGTCAAGGACCTACAAAATACATTTTAGTTTAACAATACTTGGGTAAATCAAATTATTTATTCTCATATTCTCATTTCAGATGGCTGCATCTTTTGAAATTAGACGATCATTTTACGATAAAATGTTATCATTTTCTGATAAAAAAGCTACCGTCAATTTATCATTATTGACAATTTTAATTATTTTTTTATAATTAAATAGTCACTTTTAATTACTTGTATAATACGGAGTATATGGTAACTTTGTTCTCGTATCAAGTTAAGACCGTAAGGAAAACCAATGGTTATTTATTCTCAATTATACCATACTTAATTGTACTCTTTAATTTAGTGGGAAATTAATTATTTGGAAATCAGATTAATCAAATAATGACAGGGTATAATGACTAGGTGACCTTAATATACCTTAAAACTTCTCTCAAACTAAGATGACAGACTGACATGTATTACTCTATTTAATTAACATTATTACTATTATGAACATAATATTAAAACAATAAAACGTAACACAAATTGATGTGATTTTAACTAAACATTTACTCAAAGGTTGAAGATTTCATGCATGTTACCTTCGAAAGAGATGCGTATCCATAGGAAAACTCGAGGAACATTCGACAAATGGTTAAACAAAATTAGAAAAATTATATAATACTATAAATTGTAAAGAAATTTAATTAATGAAGTTTATACGTAGGTGTAGACGTGTGGTAATCCTTTTACTTCCATTAAATAAAGAATTTAAAAAATCGGTATTATTTAGGGGTCGAGTAGAGTAAACGACTTTAATATGATTTATTATAAAATTATTTTACCTAGAAATTGGATTTAAATAACTTATATTTTGTATATAACTTTGTCTAATTCTGACTTGTCTGTTTTTTAATTTTTAAGGTCAAAATTTGAAATTTGACGATAATTATGTTAAATTTTTTTTTTTTTTTTTTTTTTGGTAACGATGTTAAAAATATTATACTACGTAGTAGTTATGTTTCGTGGTATAGTATAGTTAGTAAGACAAAACACAAAATGTACATTCAAATATTAAATGTATAAGTTATAGTCCTAGTGTAATTATAGATCATGTAAAGTCTAACACTGGAAAATAAGTTAGATCATATAATATCAAGTATTTTAGGACTCTTTTTTATGTAAACAATGTCCATCTTATTGGATAAATGATCAGTTAAGGTAAATGTCGTTAATTTTATATCATAAATAACCATTGCACAACTTTTATAACTTTTAAAATATTCTACTACAAAGTACTCTAATAGTAATGATCTGTTGTAAAATTGGCTTGTTGATGCAGACTAAAGGTGATCAGGGCCCCGGTGACCCGGTGACCGGATCGGGTAGGTTAAACCAATCCTTACCTGTTCCACGGGAGGGGACAAGTTAGGTGTATTCACACCCGACCCTAACCGTGATGGTAAGCCAACCTAGACACCCAAGACTTTCTTTTGTAAAGGCAATTATACGAGTTTGCGGGTCGGTTTGAATTGGAGAACTTCAATTTTAACCTAACCCTAGTTAAAAATAAGTCGGTGTTGATTACTGTTCGACTAAGATGAGTAGTCACTTTAACTAGCTTAGAGACCCACAAAATTATTATCTCAATGATCAAAAACTATTCACTTAGGTAGTTAGCTAGAGCTAGGTTGTTGCTTAAATTACAAATTATAGTATTCTACTAACAATATAGATTTGTAGGCATTCTATAGTGTGACATATCATGCATGTAAGAACAACTTCAAGATATATTGACAAAGTTAAAGATGTAATCAAATCTATCAAAGAAATGATGGAAAAAGGCACCTAAAAATAAGCAAATAATCACATAAAAACAAGATGTGATTTATTGGCTTTATATATAAAATGGACATGTATGTAAATGGCATGTGAAAACCCCCAAAAATCCGAAAGCTCCACATCAAAGGAATAGAGACGGCAACCACAATCCAGGAGTTGGGGGATATAAGAATTAAATTAAACCCGTATAGATAGGTCTCTTTTGAAACGGATATATTCATCTGAATAATAAAACAGAGCCAAACAACATTCCATCGATGTAGTCGATACAGATAAGATAGAGTTTTTACCAATATTTAAACATTTTGCTTCTATATGAGTTATATTATTCAATCTGCATTACATTTAAGAATTAAGATCGATACTGTCGTTTTAAATGAGAATTTATGATGCGATGTCTCATAAAATGGACCCTCCACTAGTTATAGAAGGACCCCTACATGTCTTGGTAATATTAAGACATGCATTTGGGGGCGGTGCCCTTGTTTGGGACAATTTTATGCTTGGGGGCTCCCAACACACATCTTCTCATAAGTCACTCTTGCTCCCAAAATTTTATTTTTTTAAAAAATTTAAAAACGTGAAAGGATGGCATGAAAAATTTTTAGACCCACTTCTTGATAGATCCCATGTGCTAAATTTTAAGAGTAATAGTCCAAAATGTCATGATCTTCTATATTTATTGGTTCATATATGGCCAGCGAGGTAAACGGATAAACGGGTTAATGAATCAAATAATTTTGGTGTAATTTTAATAATTTTATATTATGTTAATTCAAAATATAAATTAGGATTTTTATTGTTAGAATTTGCTCAGTACTTTTGAATTCGTATTCTGCTAAGAGTCACTTGGAACATGAATTCTTAAGAAATTAGTAGGATTTTAGAGGTTCTTAGTTATAAAATTGCTTTTGAATTAGTACTAAAGACTTTTATTTAGTTGTTTATCGAATCTACTTTTATAAGGTATGTCTTTTGCCGATAATTGTAACAATTTCTTTTCGGATAATCATAATTACTTAACGAATAGGTTCGTTCAATGTTTGATTTACAAATCGAACCCGCGGTACATACCGATTTGTTTTAAATCTCACGGTATAGATGACAAGGCCTGATAAAATTGATCGATGCGGATCCGACCCGACGCCCGAACTAAAGATCTAAACTTGGTCCGGAACCGAATTGACCCGACCTGAATGTTTATTGTTGCAAACTGATTACTTTTCACAAATAACTTGATAATAGTTTACCTAAAAATGATCCGAACCTGAAAGACTCGCCCCAATCTAAAATCTCAAATCCAAAATAATTTGACCTGTTTATAAGTTTATACTTTATAGATGATTACATGTTTTATTTGTTCTGACGAAGTGCGCACTAAATCGCATTATAACAGAGAGGATGAAGAATTTGAACCTAAGATCTATTATACATAATACTTCCGTTTTAACTCGTAAATTAAAATATCTTAAATTAGACGAGTATACGTTGTGATACAACTTTACATGTTGTCGTATAGATTACGGGATTGCTCATTTTTCATGCTTGTCCCCTTTATGCCTATCTCGTCTTATCTTACATGTAAATGTAGTGATACTTCCAATCTTTCACACCCGTCTTCCTCATTCACTTTGTTAGTGGCCCATTTGAATTTTGGCATGTAATCTTTAGAGAAAATGTCACTCACTAAGTCACTAAGTCACTAAAAACGTATACACGTAATTAGTCATCGGGCGATTTAACTGATATATGTGATTTGTAAACTAATACTCAATGCAGATCGAAAATAACGGCTATGACTTTTTTCGTCACCAAAAAACAAAAAACAAAATATTTTTGTCCTACATTTCCATAAAAATGAAACCATGTAATTGCCATGTTTAATATTAGTCGGTCACTAGGGTGAATCTCGCGTAACAAAAACAATTTTTTAAAGAAAAATGTTAATAGAATCTAAAAATTAAACTGTTGGTATTTAATATGATTTTAAAGAGTAGCTAGGTAATTTGCTTTGTTTATTTATAAGTTGAGCGACGATTTATGAAAATATTATGACTTTGTTTATTTTTAAGTTAAACGATAATTTATGAAAAAATTATGACCATTATTATTGTTAATATTCATGGTATAAAATTAGTCAGAAGGTAAATATTGTGGAGTAGTAAATATAGACGGTGGGACCAATTAATTAGGATGTAAATATTCTAAGGGGTTGTTTGGTTCATTAGAGGAACTAGTCTTAAACCCGTGCAAATTGCACGGGTTTGTTATTTAGGATATTGTTACAAAGTGTGTTATTAGGGGTAGTTACTTTTTAATTGAACTCATATTTTGCTCTCTATGTGTGTCATAATTTCATTTGCCATTACCAAATTTGCACCTATCAAGTATCAAACGTATCTAAAATATAACAATAATAAAATTGCTATTTATATAGTCATATATCAAACATAACAACGATAGTCAAATTTCAATGAAAAAAAAACAATGAACTATTATAGTGTATAATCATAAGTATTAAATTGTACTATAACTTTCACTACGTTATTGCAAATTAAAATATTCAGCACAACCCTTTGCTCATGCAATATCATGAATCACATATACTTCAAATGTGTTATTATGCTAAATGTTTTGTTCAGTGATATTTAAAGTATACGTTGTTTCAGATAATTTATTATACAAAAATCAATATTATTTTAGATTTTTTTTTTATATTAATTAATTATCTTCTCCTAAAGTTAATTGTCTTTAGAAATAAAGTTTTAAATCTTTCTACCTTTATTAAATAAAAAAAAATAAAATCATATTTAAGTTTTTAGAATTGAATCAAAAATTACATTTTCAATTAACGTAAATGATTCTCGGTTTGTTAAGCAGTTGTTATAGTGTGATACATCGCCTTAGTTAATCAAATTTGAGTTTTTACTTTATTTTATTACGTTTATGTGAGAAAAAATCTATTCGGATAAAAAATGGTTTTTAAAATTGGACATGTTTTAATAGAATTGCAATTCCGTGCAAACGTTAAAAACTAATTTTCATTTAATCTAACTCATACGCGGACAAAATGAAAATTTTGAATCAGGTAGGTTTTAAATTATTATTTTATCTCCTTTCCATTTAGTACATCTAACATGTTCTCTTTAATTCGTCATATGTTTTTATATTTTTCTTATTCGATATATCCAACTGAAGTTTACATTTCATTTATAGGATATATGTATATTTACAACAACATAAGCACCCTTCAAATTTTCATGCATGTAAGGTTTTAAAAATTAACTTTGAAGCAATGTAAACAACATATAAATGGAAAAGAGTATTATAATATGTCAATTAGCAAAACATAACAGAAATAAAAATTGTGACGTATACATGTTTAGAACTATTTAATTGAATTGTTAAATATTTATATTATCATATAAATATATAGTAAATAAAAAGTAAACCTTAATATTATATCCTTCATAAATTTCTATTTATCTAACACAAATTCTAATTATGTAATCACTCTTTTCATAAACCTTCTCATTCTTTAATCCTCACTTCCGCCGCTCCCTCTTAATTCCAATATTCCAGGGTTCTATTTCTTTCTTCTACACTAATAACTTTCCAATTTGTACACAAATTAATTCACCAATGTATCCATATCTATATATCTAGCTAAAGAAATTTCGAGTTTGTATATTTTAATCAATGATTTATTAAATTTGGATGTATAATCCCAAATTATTGATCTTGAGTTTATTCTAATTGTATTGCATTTTAAAGAGTTCAATGTTTTAGATTTATAACATATGATGAGATTTTCATGTAAAATATTATTTTATGGTTTTAGCACATTAGAAAATCACTCATTTCTCAAGTATTTTTTTTTAACATTTGTAACACAGCCAAAATTTTTGTCCTATAAAAGTAAAAAAGACTCCAGATTAATTTTTGCATTTTGTTCTTTTCCTTTTGCATTTTTTTTCATTTACTTTTGCATATTTTATACTGTACTATTCTTTTCATTTATCTATGTGTTTGTTGTCCTTCAAGATCAAATTTGGTTATTTTTGAACCCCAATTTTCTTTTAATTTAAATGATTTAATTAATATTGTCCATAACTATAAATTTAGTAGTAGATCACTAAATTTTCGCTGTGCTTTTCTTTTTTGTCGCCCTCTTTGATTAATTTTTTAATATGAAGATTTATTTAATTATCATAAAATATGGAAGTTATATACTCGTATAGTCGTATTTATTTGGTATGGAGTATTTTGTTTTCTCTTGTTCTAATTTGGAGTACATAAAATGATCCGGTTCTCAAATTCCAACAATTTCTTAATTAATTTAAATGATTGCGTTTTTAGTTGATCTCGTCACTCATTACTGTAATCATAAATATCGAATTATGTGATTATATATTCATAATTTTATTTATTGCTCCATATTGTATTGCACAATTGACATGGTTTTTTGAAATCTACTAATTAATTTGTTAAAAATAGGTGGGCCCTTTACTTTAAAAATAAAAGAAAAAAAAATATGCAATTAACCACAGGCTGATACGTCAACACTGTGGTTGTTGCTTTTATAAAGAAGATTGAAATTCCAAGAAAATAACAATTCCAACGATTTTCTAAATCACGTGAATTGGAAAAAAAAGTGTTTAGTTGGAATGTGGAAAGTGAATTCCACAGAAATTTCCACTTACCTAATTTCCACTTACCTAGGCGTCTAGGTAAGCAACTTCCCCATTATGTAGGAATTAAAGTTCCTATGGAACTTAAATCCATGTGATTTGAGGCAAATAAACAACCCACCAATTTTGCAAATCCCATAAATTCCAATTCATGTGTTTTAAATTGGGTAATCAAACAACACCTAAGGTAGTGTGTCATTCAATCGGGAATTTTTGAGATTTCTTAATCTTTTAGGAGTACGCAATGAGAATAAGAATTAGCTCAAATGATAACAAATTTTTTTTACTTCAACCATGAAATCAACGGTTCGATACACCTAGGACATATAGTCATATTGTACATTAGTTCATTAAAGCTAAAATTACAGTTTCAAAATGATATTTATCAAACACTAAAATTTATAGATTGATTAGTTAAACGAACATGCTAAAAGACTTGAATGCCAATTAAACATAATATACCAAATTTTGAAATTTTGTTGAAGGTTACAAATTATATAAAATTATAGCATATTTGTTTGCCTTTTCTTATTCTTTGTCAAAAGCATCCCTTACTATAAAATGAATTAACATTTAATGAATTTCTATTCGTTGTTTTTTTAAGGGAATGATTTTTTAAAATTTGTGTAGAACCCCACTTTCTATGAGGTATTTAATTACCCTCTTTCATCTTATCATTTTTAATTATTCTCTCTTCAATACAATTTAACAATAAAACTTTATTGAATATTAAAATTTACAAATAATTATTACAAATAAAATATGAATAATAAAAAGTTACATATTAAAAACACAAGTATGAGTCAAAAACAATTAAGATAAAAAATTGACAATTAAAAAAATATACAGCTATATAGATAATAAAAAACACGGGATTAATATTTCTAATAAAAAAATCTGTCAATTCTAAAACCATGACAAATAAAATTAATCCTTTATATTAGTAATGAAATAGATTGAATTTTATGGCATAAAAAAATAGCCTATTTTAATAATTGATAATTTAAAATAATTTATATATTTCTCACTTAATTTAATTTTTATATTGAATTATATTTGTATAATTAGTCAAACATATTTATGAATAATCAAATATTTAAAAATAGACTTGTATATTTATTATACAGGTATAAAACTAGTTTTAATAAAAGACAAATAAATAATTGAAATGTAGTTGCAGAGGGAGTAATATTTTGATAAAATTCTTGACATGTTTAAGTCGTGATTCGATTCTAAACTAAATGATTAATTCGGGTCGGTTTAGGCGGGTTGCTAATCGATATTTTTGAGTCTTCATTGTGAAAAAATGAGTCGAACGTGGTCGGGTCAAATTTTTATAGGTCTACTTCACATAGATGCATGCAAGTATGCAACATCCAACTATTGGTAAGGATCAAATGAGGATATACAATGCCAACAATGGAAAAAATTGATGCATGAAAAAAAATAAGTTATGATATAATATATGTAATTCGAGTAATTTTCCTTTACTCGATAGATAACGTTGGATTTTTTTGAAATATACACTAAAATAATTAACTTAATTTTATAATTATAATTTAGTAATTATGTCAACATAATTAATTATGCATTTGACAATGATTATAATATAAATATTAAAACAAAAAAATGTTAGAATTTTGTTCTTTAAAAATTCGATTTTGAATATGGTAAAAAAAAAAGACGTTATGAACTATTTTTGTAGCAGTCACAAATGTGCGACGGGTCAGATACTACCCATGTTGGTAGATAAAACAAAATAATTTGTTATTACCTAGGTGTTTTACTTTTGTCTTACCTCCACACATGGGTTTTACTTGACACGTCGCAAGCTTGCGACGGATATGTCCATATCCATCACAAATGAGAAATTGTGCTATTTTTGTTACCGGTGATCCATCTTCGACTTGACCTGCATTCTAACCCGACCCGTATGACCCAACACATCCAACCCGTCGGTCATGTCTAAATTGTGAACATCCGAACTTTCGCTAATACTGATGAGTAAGACCCAATTTGTTCAGACTTAATTAATTTCAGTTGATTTCAGTTCACTCTAGTTCTATTCAATTCAGTTCATATCTTTATAAATTAACTCTTTTAATATAATTCCGTTGAACTCTTTTCAACTGAAAAAATAGGACCAACTATTTAATTATGACATAAACACATTTACAAACATCGAAATCAAGATCTTTAATGAAGGTATATATTTGATGATGAATAAGGATGGATGATTCATATAATAAGGTGTAACAGATGGCATGTCATGCGAAACTGCCGTTGCTTCACGGTGTCCACCAATTTAAGTCGGAATATGTCACATTTTTAAGTACTTGGATTTTAACAACTACTTGCTTGTCCACTATGAATCGCAAGTCGGTGCGTCTCGATCATTTATTTGTCTTTAAATATAAAGATTTGGAAACGAGAAAGATGTTAATTATTAGCTGATAAGTAAATAAAATTGATTAGTCATCAGATAATTAATTAAGACATTTGAAAAAGAAATAAGCACATAAATAACCGAGACATGGAATATAATTTTTGATTTAGACTAGCATCAATTTATGTTCTAAATTCACTATACAAGAATTGTAATGACTTGGATCGTGTAATTAGTGACTTCGATTAGATAGTTTGCCAATTAATTGTCGATTCCGGGGCGTTTAAGGTCCTGGGCAATTACGGGCAATGGAATTGGCCCATCGATTTCGGTCACCAAATTTATAAATTTTATTGATGAAATTTAATACAAATTTCGAAATATAATAAATTTGTACATTTATATTTAAGGCTTCTTTTTTATATGGTGTACTAGACCTCCATTTTTTTAAGACGTTCCTCAGTAATTTATTTTAAATATAGACTAATGGGACGTTTGGTTGGGGGTCTATAATAAAGGGAAAAGGAAACAAAGTTACTCATTCCCTTTGTTGGTGTTTGTTTGGCACAAACAAAAGGAATGAGATTAACCTTATTACCCTTCAACCAATTTCTTCACGTACCATGATACTTACAACGACCACCACAATAGCTGTCACCAATGTAGCACCAAAACGGACACGGACACGGACACGGACACGACACGGACATGAGACACGACATCCCATGAAATTTAAGACACGGGACACGGCATTTAAATATAATAAAATATATATTTTATGGGTATAAATAACGTATAATTTTATTTTTATCATGTATTTGAAGCTAAATCTAAACAAGTAAATATACAATTCGACCTTAAATATAACTAATTCTCATTTTTCCACCCAAACTCATCTTTTAATCGACCTTTTTTAAAATTTCATTCCTCGTCCAAACTATAATATGTTTAGCCATGTGTCCAACGAGTGTCGGGTGTCCGAGTGTCGGACACGGGACGACTAATTAGAAGAAGTGTCCGTGCTACCTAGGCTGTCACCAAACCACCACCATGACGCCACCGCCACCCTCAACCCCACCACTGCCACCACCGTTGTGACACCCTTACCACCATCACCGCCATCACACCCCACCACCATCACCGTCGTGACCACCACCACCACCGCTGCCGCCATAACACCTTCACCACCATCACTGCCGCCAGTAGATAAGTGGTTGTTTGTGGTGGTGTGAGTGGACCATTAGTTCTCTTTCTTAGAGTAACCAAACAACCAATTGAGTTGTAGATAATCCCTTTCCATTCCCCCCTCTTGCCCTTTTTTTATTTCCTTTATATTTCCCTTTCTCTAACCAAACGCCTCCTAAATGTCTTGTTAAACTGGTTTACATTGAATTATTTAGTGATGAATTGGTAAGAAGGTAAGTCAAAGCAAGGTATATATAGTTAGACAAATACAAAACGAGGTACTCCGTATTATATACGAAATACATAAATAATATGAAAATGATCGCAAGAATGAAACTTAGTAGTTATATTCGAGTGAGATTATCAAGGGTTTTAGGTTCAAGACCCGTTTTTTTCGCAAGAGAGGTGAGACTCGAAAATTTACTAAAAATTAAACGAGGAAAAAAAAAACTCCTAAAACATCTTCACGAAGCACGGATCAAAGTCCAGCAAGGGGAGTATTGATGAAAGTACTAGTCGGAGACGAATGAAATCCTTTGTTAGCTAACCAGCCCGCACATTGTCGTTTTTAAAGGTTACATCCCTTTCAAAATGAGTATTTCTTCTAGATTTCGAGCATTATTGTCACCTTGTTAAATAACGGTCAATCTAATATACATAATTTACAGACTAACACTTATTTTTAAAAGTTACTCAACACACAACACACATTTAAAATATATTGGTCCAGGCCGATCTAGTATAATAACTCGTGTTAAAGATATAAGGAGATTGAGAGTACTATATATATTGTCAAAATAAGAGCAATCATTTATTCATTCAGTAAGTCTCGCTTCCGACGGATATATCCGTCACAAGCTTCTAACGGATCAAATTCTCGCACTTGAATATATAAGATAAAACATAGAAAATCACAAATGACTTTTATTTTCCTATCCAAGTGAGCAATATTTACAATTTACAACGGATATGTCCGCTACAAATAGGAATTTCTGTTATTCATTTAAGGTATTGAATAGTACCATTTTAAACTTTTTTTACAAATTCTTATAACGAATGATTAGATTTTTCACATATGGGCAATTATTTTCTCACTCAATCTTTTCTCTTTTTCAATATTTTTAACTTCTAGTGTATATATTTTACTAAAAGACAATTTTTCAAAAATATATTATTTAAACTTTATGGTGATGTAGAAATTACCATGACAATACTACACTACTTTTCTGTCTTTTTTTCTTTCTTGTATTGAGTGGATCATATAAAATTTCATGTTAATTTTGTTACTTGGACGGTAGTACCTCTCATAAATCCTTTTATTTTAACACTATTTAAATTAAATATAAACCGTCTCAATTTATAAGCTTATGACCGTCGTAAATTAAAATTTGTTACAATTTTTTCATTTTTCTGGTCTTCATGCATGATATCCTGTCAATTATAGTGAAATTGATGGCATGACATCAGCAAAGTATACAGTTATTGGACCATGTTCTAAGCTAATTAGTGATGGATTCATAAACCAAAAATAATATCAATATTATAAGATTACTTAATATATTTGAGTTATATTTAATTGCGAAAATTTCATTCGTACAAATAATAAACGAAAATGTATAGATTATTCAATAATTACCGTTGATTTTCTTTTTAATCGGTTTACGATTTTTATCTTATTTTATGCCCAGCTTACAATAACCGACACTTATACTTGTATTTATGTATTTCTCATTTAATTATATATTCTCGATATGTCAACCATCTCGTACCATACTTTGCTAAATTGTGGACCTAAAATAGCCATATATCTACTAATAGTGACTAACAACACATCAAAAATAAATATTTCCAAACAAGAATATAAATAAATATAATTTGCATAATTTAAGGATAATCAAAAACATTAATCCTTATTAAATCCCACAAGAGGATGACTATTTTATCTGTCCCTTAAATTAGAAAAATTAAAAACTATTACTCCATTTGTCCCTAGTGCCTTGCTTAGTTAATTGTTGTTATTTCTATTTTTTTTGGTAACGAGGGGTTTAATTTCCCGGAGTCCATGTATTTCCGCACCACCACATGGACCATGTAACCCACCCCTTAAATTGCTCAACTTATTATTTAATTGACTATCTCCTCTTTACTTCGGCTTTGTTTGGTAAAATTGACTGAAAACTGAAACTTATAAAGGTAGCTGAAAATTATAATCTGATAAATTAGCTGATTATATAAGAATATGTTTGACAAACTAACTGAAACCTAACAAGTTAGCTGATAAGAATATAATAATTATTTAATAATAATATTTAAGGGGCAAAACAGTAAAATAAATTCAAATCGGATACTCGAAATCTCAAATGCTACTCTAGGTAGCATTTTATTTCTGGTAGATTATTTGGTTAAATAAGCTAATTGTCAAATGTTTATGAAAAAACAAGGTACCTGAAATTTTGGTCAAATAAGCTTACTTTGACCAAATCAAATACCTGAAATGTCTTGCCAAACGAAACCTTCATCTGTTTCAAACGGGTTTCTTATTTACAAAATCCAAATTCAATTGTTTCGTCGACGACGGCCCCTCAAGATAAAACATTACAATCTATTAAGTACGACTTAAAGACAATGGTAAGCGAAACGTATTTTGAGGGTGCTAAAATACCTTTCTTTTCCCTTGATATTTGAAAATTTCTAAAACCGATAACTTAAACGTAAATGTTAATTTTTGAAAGATATAAATTAAAATATGTGCATATAATGTTAAAATCAAAGGACAATAATTGACGGAGAGAGCGAACTTTTTTTAAAATTACAAAAAATGCCATCATAAGTTGACTCTAATGGCGACCTTCTATATAAAACAAACATAAAAACATTTCTGTTTGCATCCTCCTTCCTTCTTCCTTCTCTCTTCTTCTCTCTCTCTCTCTAAAAATTGAAGCAAATAAAAGCTGTAATTGTCCCCCTTCATGTGATATATATATAAACGAAAAGAAAACCCCTTAAAACTTATATATATTACAACAAAAAAGAGAATTAATTTCATTTTATTAGAAGAAAAACAATCATAAAAAAAAGTGGAAAAATATATATGCAATGGATAATGAAGAAGGAAGAAGAAGGGTAATGAAGGGTATAATGGTAAATGTGGGTATAATAATAGGCATAATAGTTGTAACAAAGCTTGTAATACAACTATGGTTGAAACCAAGAAAAATTGCAAAACATTTCTCAAAACAAGGAATTAAAGGTCCTCCTTATCATTTATTCATTGGAAATATGAAGGAATTGGTTGAAATGATGCTTAAAGCTTCTTCACAACCTATGCCTTTTTCTCATAATATTCTTCCTAGAGTTCTTCCCTTTTACCATAATTGGAAGAAAATTTATGGTAATTTTTTCTATTTCTACTTTCATTTATTATTGTTTTTCATCAAAATCCATGTTTTTATTATTGACGTGTCCAAAAACTTCAAAAAGACGGTCTCTCAGAAATGTCTTATATATCTCACTAATTCTAAATTAGTGAGGGACGTTGTCTCACGAGTCCTATACCGTGTTACGTATACAGCGACTGCAGATATCAACTAAAGGTAAAGTCACGAGAGAAATGTTACTCGTGACTTGTCTGCTTCCCTTGCGTTTTTACCGTGCCCATATTTATATAGGCAGAGATAAGACTGCGCATATATATCTGATCAACCATAGTAAATTTCTAAAGGTTTTGAGAGCATGTACATTAAAGAGGATAATTTCATCGTCTTATTTTTTCTCTTTTATTTTATATTTTTAATATTTCATACTATCTTTCATCTATCCCACTTTACACTGTTTACCTCCTTTTTTTTGCCCATGAAAGAGGATGTTATCTTTCTCTTCTTTTTCACAATTTCACCACAATTTTTATCGACATCTTCTATACATCTTCCATTTATAGAAGATGTCTTTCTTCAAAGAGGATGCCAGAAACATGTATCCATATGGAAGAGGACATCGTCAGTATTCTATTTAGTTGTGGACAAAGAAAATAAAGTGTCCAAAAAGATCAAATGTCAATTCAAACAATAATTTGGAGAAACAATTATAATGTTTTATTTTTGTTTGATAAATTAATATAATCCAAATTATCATTTAAAACCTTTGTTTTTCTTTTCCATGGCTTTATATATATTATATAAATTTGCATCAAAAGGGGCCAAAAATATTTATTTTGTTTGTTTTCATCTTAATATATGAAGTATTATTATTATTATCTTTATTTTATTTGTTTGTTGTTGCTTGTTTGTTGTTGCATTTAATAAGATAAGTTTCAAATGGGAGGCAATGTCTATTAAGATGTTATCGTAGGCCATGTTTGTTTTCATCAATTTAGTACTTTTTTTTATAAAAAAAAAATTATCTTTTCAGGAAATTAAAGGGAAAAAAATAATTTATTCTTACTATTATCCTCCTCATGCATAATTTCAAGAATAATTTATTTTTTTTGTCAATTTGGTAAAATCTTCAAGGACCTATATTCATAACGTTATTCAAATACTAATTCTGTTAATATTAAAATCGCTTTCTTAACGAAAATAAAAACTCAAGCATGACTTAATTTTTCTTCCTAAATTTGTTGACTAAATAAATTCTCTTAAGGAGTGGTTTAGTTTGTTATATGTCCCAAAGTATAATAACTTAACGTAATCAACATGATTATGATTAAATTTATTGTTTAATTTGCGATAATTATGGAATATTTATTATTGCTTATAAACAACTCATGGATTATAACGTGACGATTTTAACAATGGTTTTAATTCGATTGTATAGGTGGAATGTACCTAATATGGTTTGGAACAACTCCAAGGTTAACCATATCTGACCCGGAATTAATTAGGGAGATCTTCTCGACTAATGCACACTCATACGAAAAATACGAGTCACACCCTCTTGTGCGAAAGCTCGAAGGGAACGGTCTAGTGTCTCTCAATGGAGACGATTGGGCTCATCGTCGAAAGATCATTTCTCCCTTCTTCCACCTCGAAAACCTCAAAGTAAGTCACACATTCTTTGCATGACCTGGTTGAATTGATCTCATGATAAAACGATCTCATACAAAAACTTTTTTAAAAAATATAACAATTGGCCCCACGAGAATCTCAACTCCAATCCCCCCGTTAGCTGTCAGCACTTTGCTGGAGCTAGCCGGGGAATAAGGAATTGAGAGGGGCTCCCTCAGGGGCTATCCTTGTGCGGTAAACAGCCAACTTAGAATTTAGAATTGGTCGAGAAAAAGTTAAAACGAGAGAATGTAATTGTGATTATTATAGAGTATTATGTAATTAATTAAGTGTATGTATTACTCAAGATATTAAATGAGCTGACCCAAAACAAAATTTGTAAATGGAGCAGTTGATGATACCCATAATGGGGAAGAGTGTGGGACAAATGTTGGACAAATGGTCCTTAATGTCTAATTCAGGGAAGGTTGAGCTTGATGTCTCGGAATGGTTTCAAAATTTGACAGAAAAGGTTATTACAAGGACCATTTTTGGTAGTAGTTATGACATTGGCAAGAAAATCTACCAATTACAAGCTAAACAAATCGTCTTCG
The DNA here is from genome assembly GCA_029255685.2 of Silene conica. NCBI lineage: Eukaryota > Viridiplantae > Streptophyta > Magnoliopsida > Caryophyllales > Caryophyllaceae > Silene > Silene conica. The sequence continues at coordinate 5,108,036 of CM055313.2, forward strand.
CCGCCGAGTCCTTCCAAAAGGTCTTTGTTCCTGGTTACAGGTACATTATTACTCTCATCCAATCACGCATAATTTCAACAGTTTTATAAAACATGCATATATCAGTTAAAACATGCATATATCAGTTAGTTATGCTGGTAAAGTCACCAGGATTAGATTTATAAAACGCCATTCTATGATGTGACATAATGAAGCATATCATGACAAGTTTTTCCTGTTTTTTTGGCTGCCTACGTTTTTAACTTCAACAGTTTCATAGAACATGCATATGTCAGCTAGCTCAATTGGTAAAGTCATCATGATCAGATTTATAAAATGTCATTCTATGATGTGACGATTTTTTCCTTTGTTTACAAGCTGCCTACGTTCTTAACTTCAACAATTTCATAAAACGAGTAGATGTCAGCTAAGCTAATAAATTTCATAAAACGTTATTCTATAATGTGATACATAATGAAGTTTATCATCACGCATAATTAAATAGCAGTACTCATAACCTGAATTTAAATCTTACAAGCAATCAAATTATTTGCCATTATGGCATAATTTCATATCCATATCATCATTCTATGATGTGACATAATGAAGTATATCATGACAAGTAGATGTCAGCTAATTCAGCTAACATAAAGTCATGAAAGTTGGTCATCATCTTGATACGTTTTCCCTTGCTTTTTTTGTATAGGTTCTTGCCAACAAAGAGAAACCGAACAACATGGAAACTAGATCGGGAAATCGAGGCATCATTAAGGAGTTTAATTAGTGATAGAAAGGAGAGATCAAAGATGGATAATAATAATAATAATAATAATGATGATGAAGAAGAGGAGGAAAGTGATAGGGATTTACTAGAGGTGTTGATAAAAGCAAGTATGGAATATGAAGAGAAAAAATCAAGTACAAAAATAACAGAAAATGATATAGTTGAAGAATGTAAAAGTTTCTTTTTTGCGGGAAAACATACAACTTCAAACTTATTAACATGGACAACTATTCTCTTAGCTATGCACCCTCAATGGCAACAATTGGCACGTGAGGAAGTTCTTAGAGTCTGTGGAGCACGTGACTTTCCTACTAAAGATCATGTTTCTAATCTAAAAACGGTATGCATTTTTAATAATCACCATCTTTATTGTTTCCCCACCTTACTCAACTTTTCTTTTTGTCTATATATGTGTTCATCGTATATCTTTTGAGAGTGTGTCCCCCGTGTAAATTAGTTGGCTTAAAGATGTAATATGAAAAATAGAAAATAAAAACTCTATGTTTCTATTATGTGAAAGGTCTTTCAATAACGTTATTAAGATATCGTTTTTCTGAAGTTTTGTGATGTGTCATTCTTGTCTAATTTCAAAGAAAATGAAACAATATAAGTCCAAAAAGAGGTAGAAAGCTAAGTTGTTAATCATAGTTTATTTGTACTTAATTGTCTTTTTAAAGAGTGTTATGAGAGGAATATTAGTGATAACACGAATCGAACTCAAGTCGCTAAAAATAGCATACTTTATAGTCTTGAATTTTCTTGTGTAACATCATAATTCATTAATTCGATTGATAATGTTTGAGAGAATTACTTGCTAAAATCATATTTTCAAACAAGTTGATGCATTTAATCTGTGTGAGACAGTTTTACATGAAATTAATAGTGATTTAATTTGTGCAGTTGACAATGATTGTATACGAAGTGTTAAGACTATACACCCCGGTGGTAGCAACAATTCGACGTACCAAGAACGATTTGAATCTCGGAGGGCTCGATATCAAACAAGGAACCGAACTCTTAATCCCAATTATCGGTGTTCATCACGACCCTGAATTATGGGGTTCCGATGTGTTAGAATTCAATCCAACCCGTTTCTCTCAAGGAGCTTTTCGGGCCGCAACCCACCCAACCGCATTCATGCCATTCGGTCTTGGAGGCCGTCAATGTGTCGGGCAAAATCTAGCTTTGTTGCAAGCCAAACTCGCCGTAGCTATGATTTTGCAACGCTTCACATTCGATCTATCACCTAATTACAAGCACGCACCAACAATCCTTATGCTTCTATATCCACAACATGGTGCTCCGGTTATTTTTCGAAGCCTCTAACCCGATTAAAAACCCGTGTTACCGTGTCACATCTCAATCTAAAAGCCCGATTGCTTACCCTACAAAAAATAATTTTTGCTCTATACATATTTCCATGCACCATTGTTTATTTATTTTAAATCCTTTTTTGGTGTTTCTTTTTGTATGATTTGCTAACCTTTGTTTAATTAATCACTCTAACCCAACATGTCAAAAATTAGAAATAGGTCACACCTTGTGTGTCATGCATTGTAATTAGTACATAATTGTATACAGTTTCAACTAACTGACCCATTGTAATATATTGTACAATTATTTTAACTTTTTTAGTAATTTGCATATTTTCTTTACATATTAGATTATTACTCCATTTGTTCAAAAATTATTTGAGACATTAATTAAGTCGATATGTTTTACTCCCTTACTTTCAATCATTTCTATATCTTTTATAATGATTGAAATTAAGGGAGTACAATTCAGCGCTTTACTCTTAACTTGTAAAACGATAATCATATTTTATTCAATAACTAGTAATTGTGGTGGCAGAGTCAAAATTTGACATTGAGAGACGAGAAATTCCAGCAATGGCGAACTACTAATAATGTAATCGAGTAAAAAAAAGGGAAAAGAAATCAAAAGATTAAATTTTTAATTAATTTATTGTTTAGGCTTCAATGAGGACTGCCGTGCTCTACTAGTCCCTGCCTGACTCCACCACAAATAATTGAACAAGCCATAAACCAAAAGGGTCTCATAAGTCATAACCGAGTATAAGCCGGATCGATAGAATAAAAACTTAAAATTTACTTTTCTATTATTACCTTATTAGTATAAATTATTAAACCCATTCTTACCAAAATACCCTTTTTTCATAGTCTAAATTCTAAATTATTCCATCTTGCTCAAGAATTATATATTTTTAAAGATTGCCAACAACAATTGATTGGAATGCATACACATATACTAAAATTATTATTCTAAAAAAATTATTTAGCTATGTCAACGCGTCTTATCATTAACATTAGGCAGAGGCATTGTTGCACATATAATAATAATAGTAATAATAATAGTAATAATGATCATAATAATTCTCCGCGTCTCAGGATATCGAGGCTTGTGTTGTCACTTACATTTGTTACTAAACTTAGCTTTGTTATCACTAAGGAAGTGGGCGTACGTCCAGATTGTGTATCAGCTATCCACTAATTTCTTGTAAATTTAATTTTATCTCAATATACAGTTACGGGAATTAATAATAATAATAATAATAATAATAATAATAATAATAATAATAATGCAACTGTGATATCCATAACAAATAATAAATTGTGTTCATTCACATAAATTATGGAGGCAGGAACCAAACAATAAAAGATCTTAAATGTTATGAAATAATTTAGAAATAAATCTGATTGTTGAACACGCAAGCGTACCTTAACACAAGGGACATCACTAATGGGACAGCTTATCATGTTACATAAAATAAAAGACCTTTTTTAAACTTGTCTTAAAAAGTAAACTATGTGTCTTACACATTTTTGGTTTGTTATGTGATAGCAAATTATCCTAAACATATAGTACCAATTTATGTTTATCAAAGATTTCGAGTTTAAAAGTATTCGTGTAAGTCGATAATGGTACAACCAGAGAAAATTAGACCAATAGAGGTATATGCAAATTATCGTTAATATTATCATGATCAGGTTAATTAAAAATCTCGAGTTTAAAACATTCTGAATCATTTACGGTAATCCACATGGTACAAATGAATAAATTAGGTAAAGAGGTACAATCAAGCAAATATCACAAACATAATGTCCGTGATCGGGTTAACCAAAGATGTAGAGTTTAAAATATCCTGAATAATTCATAATTATTCGTAATGTGTACAAAGAAAAAACACCTACAAGAAAATCAACGAATTTATATATCGATTGAGTTAATAAAAAAACTCGAGTTTAAAACATTCACAATAATGGATAATCCACATGGTACAAACAAATAAAAATAGGTAAATAAGTACAAGTAATCATATAATATACCAGTTTAATCAAAGTCTCAAGTTTAAAATATCACGAATAATTTGTGATAATTCACATGGTACAAACAAACAATAGGTAAATAGGTACAAGCAAATTATGTAATCATATACCATGATGAGGTTAATCAATGATCTCGAGTTTAAAACTTCTCAAATGATCACGATTATTCACATGGTACAGAGAAATAAAAATAGGTAAATAGGTACAAGTAAATTATTCAAATATTATGATAAGATTAATCAAAGGCCTCGAGTTCAAAACTTTCAAATAATTCACGATAATCCACATGTTATAAACAAAAAAAATAGGTAAATAGGTACAAATGTACAATCATGTTTGATCAAATTTCTCGAGTTTAAATCATTATGAATTTCTTAATTACGTCAGAAGGGAGGCCAAATCCCCGCTATTTTTTCATATTTTAGTGAAAAATTATCTGGCGATATGAGTTTTATATATACAATCACACACTAATCATCAATTTAGGTCTCGACAGTCGACCCCTTATTATTTACTCCAAAATCGGCCACTGTTGACATTGACCATACCATGCATGCTTCACGATTACTATTAGTCAATAATAACATTAATTTAATTGACTATACAATGAACAAAGGGTTACAAACTTACAAAGTTAAATCTAATTTGGCGTCTTAAAGTCATATGCAAAAGACATAATTAATTAATCAATAAAGAAATAATCAACAATGGTATAAATTAAAATAAAATAAATGTTAGGATAAAAAAAGTAGGTTTCACATTTTTAATTCATGGTTGAGATGACGAAAGGAAGAGAAGATTGGTGCAAAGTTAAATTAAATACACTAATTTATGTATTATGTGATCATGTCTAATTCGTCACAAATTCTCGTTTAAGATAAACATATCCGTTACAAACTGAATACAAATTTAGTAATATTCAAGTGTGTAGATAAAACAAAAGTAAAATGATGCTTTCTAAACATTATGCTTTCGTCTTAAACTCTTATCTAAACAGTTGGATGTTAATTAATCCGTTTTCAATTTACGACGGACTTATTTGTATTTAATGAGACTCGATCCTAATACATACATACGGTGTATTTGTGTAAAATTATTGATTATTGATTGATGGATGAATTAGTCAATAGAGCACATGATGTCACTTACTCACATTTAATCATTTGGAACAAAAAAATATGCAATATTTATACAAAGACAATGATAGGGTGACACCTATGATATCAACTCAAATATCAAGTAATAATATCTTATTTTCCTAATTTTGTTATTTTAACATTGAAAATTTCGTGGGTTTTCTAACGAGAAATGTCAAACAATTATACGGATAGTAAATGTCAAGAATACTAAGTAATGAGACCAAAAATTAATCATTTAAAACAAGAAAGCTATGTAATGAGACTAAAAATTAAGCAATATTTATCTCAAGACAACGATAGGGTGTCACATATAGTATGACTCTCGGTAATCAGTATTATATGATGGCATTATCTTATTTTCCTAATTTTTTAAATTAGAAACCTCAAAGTTAAATTTCAAACAATTGTATGAATAGTAAATGTCTTGACACATTTAACCATTTATCTCAAGACAATTATATGACATCACGTATAGTACCGGCTTGTTATAATCTGATAGCGCTATCTTATTTTCCTAATATTATCAGTTCAAATTAGGAACATCTTGGTTGGCTTTACTATTGAGGAATTTCAAACAGTTATACAAATAATAAATGCCCCTAACACAATTACGATTTACGACATAATGTAAATGGATGTCCGACCCCCTTCTATGCATACAACCCTAATTACGACATAATTAGCGCTATAATGTAAATGGAAGTCCGACCCCCCTTCTATGCATACAATGGTCTTATATAATTCTTATATAATCTTCAAGACTTTTAACAACTTGGCTTATCATTTTTCATGCGCGTGGTTGGTACTAATGCATTAGACATGTAAAGCACAAAATTAGACAACTTATTTCAACGAAAGAGAGCACCCTTTAACAACAAAGTCTGCCATAATCATTTTCTAGGCGAAAATGGTGGTACTCATCACCTGAATACGAGATTTACAACATCACCTATCTGTATCTTTCACGAGGTAAACCTCGAAATAAAGAGTCCTTGTAAGTTAAAACTCCGGTAGACGAAACATTTGAAATAACTTGATAATATTTCAACTGATAACAAAAATATAATTCATTTTTTATTATTGATAAAATTGATTTAGACAATCTTTTCAATATTTAATTTAAGAAGTGCAAGCTTAGCTCATTGTAATGAGCTAAGCATCTAACCCACCAGTGTTTTGATCAACAAATTTAAATTACAAGAGAAGACTTTGTATCACAGAGTAGCCATCACATTCACACCCTTGTATTTTAAGAAGAATTTGACATCACAAACTTTATATTCTAATCGTGTATTAGAAGAGAAGGTTCGAGAGAAAATTGAGAAGAAATCAGTTGATCATCAATTCTCAGTTAAGACAATCTTAATCGATTCTCATGATCGATTAAAACAAAGATGAAATTTTTGTAATTAAGACGACATTAAGTAAGACCGGGGGAAAATTATTGAAAGTGTTTCTCTTGAATCACATAAGAGTAGCCATCACATCACATGACATCACATCTCCTTATTTCATACCAAGAATTTGACATGAGCTAAGAACATAGAGTATAGTCTTATTTAATTGGGCCAATTGATGTCACAATAATACAACTATAATAAGATACAATTAAAGAACTCTACTAGTACTTTTTTTTTTTTTTTTTTTTTTGGCAGCAGTAAAACATAGTAAATTACAAGAAAGCTCGGGCAGCTATACTATGTGCCCGCTTATTTAAATGACGGGGAATAAAACTAATACTAAGACAATGAAACCTATCAGCTGCACTCCAAATGTCGCTAACTAGTCCACAAACTTGATGATGAGCCTTTTCCAGACTGACTAACTGAAGGATAACCTGCAGACAATCCGATGAGATTCCCAGGTGTAAAATTCCCGCACTACTTGCCCACAATATTACCTTAAGGATTCCTCTTGCCTCAGCCTGTAGTGCAGATTCAGCAAAACATGGCCGAAAATCTTCCCTTAACACACTACCGTCAGGAGCATACAGAACACATCCTACCGACGCCAGATTCCTACATTTCCAAGCTGCATCAACCTTAATGTTAAACATACCGTCCTGATGATACTGACCAATCATACAAAAGGGGACGCAATCCCTAACAGATTTAGCATCGGAATCTACATCCCCACCCGTCCTTACAGCGATCATTTGTCTGACTGCTTCCTTAGAATCCCTTTTAAGTGTTTCAGCCATCCTAACATCCTTTGCAAGTGCCATAACTTTGATATAGAACGCATGAGGGACGAACAACGCACCCTTGAAGATAATATTATTGCTTTCAATCCAAATCTGCCAAACCAAAGCCATGAACATCACAACCAGATCTCCGCCATCCTCCTTCTTCCAAAAATATTCGATCCAATTAATCATCCAAGTACTAACATCCACCATATCAGTTCCCACGCAAGAAAGTCCCAAGGAGGACCCTTTCCAAATGTGCTGAGCCACAGGGCAATCCCTGAACAAATGATCCAGAGTCTCAACAACATTATCCTCCCTGTCACAAAAAGCACAGCACCCAACCACATCCACTCCTCTCCTCAGCAGTTCATTCCCCACAGGTAGAGTTCCCGAGATGATTTTCCAAAGCAAAATTTTCCAACTCTGTGGCCCTGGTAGTTTCCATAAACGACGTTTACAGAACCGGACTGGAACTTTATCCCTTCGCCAAGCATCCCTAGCCGACTTCTTAAGATCAAAATAATCCTTAAAAGCCCCATCATACCCACTCTTCACAGTGTAGATACCAGTTGGGGAATCCAACCAGTACATGACATCATCCCTTTGAGAAAAACAGATTGGTTGTGCAAGAATTTTGCATGCAGACTCCTCATCAAAAACCTCCTGCACTCTAATAAAGTCCCAGGATCCATCATCTTTTCTCAGGTCACAAACAGACAAATCACATAAAGCGACGTTATCAATAGATAACAAATCCTGTTTCGGGTCTGGCACAGTCCCCTCGACCCATTTAACTGTCCAGACATTCAGCTTAGAGTTAATTCCCGGCTTCCAACCTATCCTTTCTTTAAGAAGATCAAGACCGTGAATAACACTCCTTGAACCCCAAGACCAACCTGAGACACCACGGGTTTCCATAGCTGTAGGGGAGTTCGGATTTTTCAGAATCAAATGCCGGAACACTCTACTAAACAAAGTTTCCCTCTCCTTCAAAATTCTCCATGCATTCTTAGCCAAAAGAGCTTGATTCATACATGCCACATTTCTTATCCCTAGACCTCCCCTAGATTTAGGAAGTGCCAGAAAATTCCTATTACAGAGATGAATACCCCGCTGTGATTTATGTCCAACCCACCAAAAATGTGCTAACAAAGCATTAATCTTTGTTGCCACACTTATCGGAACTTTGAAAGCCGATAGAAAGTAAATAGAAATATTTGATAGGACAGACAAAATCAAAGAGAGCCTTCCTGCTGCAGAGAGGAAAATTCCATTCCAAGAGGAGATACGCTTAACCACATTCTCCACCAGACCATTATGAATATTCTGTTTGGATCCCTGAAACTCCGTAGAAATCCCCAGATATTTCCCAATTCCCCTATTCTGCTTAATATTTAGTATTCTCAAACACAATCTTGCCCCGGCTAAGGACATTGATGGACTAAAAAGAATACCAGACTTATCACCATTCAGCACCTGCCCCGAAACCAAGCAGTAATCCGTAATTACCTTCTTAAGTTCAGTACAGCAATTCCCCTTGTTCTTTAGAAAGAAGACAGAATCATCAGCAAAGAAAAGATGAGAAATGCTTGGTGCCTGACGGCAAAACTTTATACCTTGCAACATCCCCTGAGATTCCGCACGACGCACATTTGCGGACAAAACTTCCATACATAAGATAAACAGATATGGTGATAAAGGATCCCCCTGTCTTAATCCACATCTTGGCCGAAATTGTTCACACGGTCCCCCATTGAATAATAACTCATATGAAACAGTGTTGACTGTACTCATAATTAGCGTTAACAGCTTTGATGGAAAACCAAACCGAATAAGAACCGCTTCCAAAAAATCCCACCTGACCCGGTCATAAGCCTTACTCATATCGGCCTTATAAGCAAACAAGCCATTCTTTCCATACCGATGCGAGTTGATTTTATGGATAGCCTCATTTGCCAAAATAATGTTATCACTAATCTGTCTTCCGGGGATGAAAGCATTCTGAAAATCACCCACCAGATACTTCATAACTCCAAGCAACCGATTGGCAATACATTTGGAGACAATTCTCATAGTGACATTACAGAGACTAATAGGCCGGTAGTCACCAACCGTCTCCGGATGCTCACATTTCGGGATTAAAACAATGAAAGTTCTATTCATCTCTTTCAAGACATTTCCAGAATTCAAAATACCTAAAACCCCTGTCGTGACATCATCCTTAATAAAATGCCAACACTTATGAAAAAAGGCGCCAGGTATACCATCCGGGCCTGGTGCCTTCAAAGCCCCCATTTGAAAAACAGCTTTCCTCACCTCTTGAGCTGAGAAAGGTCTGGAAAGTCTTGCCAAATCAGCTTCGTTTATCCCAATATCCACGTCACTCACAATCTCATCAAAAATTAAGTCCCTCCTTATCTCCCCCTCAGAACACCGCGAAGGATTATAAAGTTTGAAAAAGGAATCTCTGAAGACCTTCCGCATCATATTTATTTCATAAATCCATTCCCCTTCCTCATTTTTCACACTGTAGATAAGATTCTTCCCGGCACGTCCTTTCACCCAATTGAAGAAAAACTTAGTGCAGGTGTCACCATCTACCATCCAACGCAATTTAGCACGTTGCCTCCAAAACTTCGCTGCTGCACTGGCAAAGTCAACCAATTCCGAATGAACATGGTCATACTCCCTTTCATCCCCATTATCAAGAGCACTCTCCAAAGCCTGCTCAAGACTCTTATCAAATGCTTCCCATGGTTGGTTCCATTGTTGCCTTTTGTCCAACGCCCATTTTTTAATATTACCCCGAGACCTAGACAATTTTCTTGTAAGACGGAAAGGAGCTGAACCACCCACTCCCACCTTCCAATTTTCCTTCACAAGCTCAATACACTCCGCATGTTCCAGAGCCCAAACATCTACTCTATATGGTTTCTTGAGAATATTTTTGAGAAGATTAAAGTCAATCTCAATAGGAGCATGGTCAGATAATTGAATCGGATAGTGTCGTACTCCTGTGTCGGGAAAAAGATGTAGCCAGGACTTTGAACCCATTGTTTTATCCAACCTTTCATACACACGTTTCTGTCCCTTTCTATTGTTACACCATGTAAATCTTGGACCCTTAAAACATATGTCAACAAGCTCATGCTCTAGCTTCCAAAAATTAAAATCTAACGCACCATCTATTGGCTTTGTAGAAAGACTTAACTTGTCACTCGCACAATCAACTTGATTGAAATCCCCTAAAATAATGAACGGTAAAGTAAAACTATCCAACCACACACCCAACGAAAACAACACCTCCAACCTTTCATTAACTTTCGGTGCACCATACAACAAAACCAAGTAGAAAGGTCGATCATAATACTTAATGCAATGCAAAATAACAAAATTCGTACAAGCCATGATCAAGCTCATACTGGCCTCCTTTTTCCAACCTACCCAGAGACCCCCAGAAGCACCACAAGCATCGACACCACCCGACTTAGGGAAACCAAAAGATCTAAACAGACTCGATACTTTATTTATTTGACACTTGGTTTCCATAAGAAAAATAAAATCATACGACTTATACTTAATTAACGCTCTAATCTTCGGAATTATAGGGGCGAGCGTGTCACTTAAACCCCTACAATTCCATGCCATACCGATCATTCCGGACGTGGAGGTTGGGATGGGCCAACCTCCGCAACTCCCTTATCATTTCCTACCGAGTCAGAATCACTCGATATCTCCATATCAGCATCCGGGGCCTGAATACGAAAACCATACCCCGATCCTTCAGCATTGTTGTACCCCACTCCTTCTTCTAAGCATCTTCGTTTCCCCAAGCTCGCCAAATACCCCTGAGCACGTTCACGAGAGTCAAGGGCTCCCACCGGCACCATATACTCCTCAGCTACCGAAGCACACTTCCTCTTAGCAGCAAATTTCATATTCTTAATCAGCATATTTGTTTTAGCCTTGTAAAAAAACTGCCTCAGCCCTCCCAAACCCTCTGATGCACTCTCGTGTAGACCACTACCCCACTCTTTCGCTTCTTCATCTTCCTTTACAGAGTTGATCATTACAATATTTCTTTCATGATCAATCCCCAACACTTGCATACGTTGAGGATCCACAACCTTCCCCTTACCCTTCACACGTTCAACACCAGACCCCTCCCCCTGCTCACGAACCAGCTTCTCAAACCTTTCTGAAGAAAGTTGCAATTCAGTCTCTTTATTAAGCAAACAATTTGGTGTTTCCTCCAAAACATTCCTTCCAGCTTCAACCATGGCATCCTCAAAAATTTGCTCATAGTCCATTGACTTATCATCAATGGGCATCACGTCCCCAGTCTCAGCCAGAACTTCCTGCATGAAACACACCTCCATACCAGTAGCTTCTTCCCTCGGGTCCACCGACTCAACTTGACCCCCACCCCAACATTCACACTCTGGCCCACATTCAACTTCTGAATCACTCTTTGTAACAGACTTCGTTCCTGTCCCATAAAAGATTGGCGAGGGTGTATTCTCCTTTCTCGAATCAGAGTCATCACTGATATTGATTATATTGTCATTTAGATCACGCAAACCATTGGAGGAAGCATGCTAATCCTGGTTTTCTGCCCTTAGGAACTCCTCCTCCTCAAGCCTTTGCTGCTCCCCTCCCGGATAGAAATAGAACACTGGTAAACCCTCAGATGGGGGTGCAAAAATTTGATTGTACCCCCTATTTTCATGAGAAATAGCAGTGTGTATCCCTCCAGAAGCCACACGACCCGCTATATTACTCTGAATCTGCACATCCCGATCATACACCTCAAGCCCTCCAAACTCAGCCATAGGCGCAACATAGGGATCAATAAGCGGATCTTGATCCAGAACCATATTCTGTGGAAAAACAACTGGCCCAGTCCCCCCAAAATCCTCATTAGCCGTAGTAAACCCATCATTCCCATCCTCTTCCTCCAACCACCCCCCTAAACCCGGCCTTACCCTTCCTGCCTGCCCTTGAGAACCCCCAGAATCTCCAATATGTCCTTGCTGCTCCCCATTCTGTTCAGGAACCCCACTCCCACCATCTCTATTTGATAGACCACCCGAACCATCTTGGAAAAGCACAGCACCCGCAAAGGGCTGTGCAGTAACTGTAAATCGCATCCCCGGATGCACTCGACCAGCCGGAGTATTCCCAATATCAAAGTCAACGAGCCTCTCCTCTTCAGCCTCCTCCAACCTTCTGTTCCTCCTAGTCCTCGAAGACCCCCCTTTAACCTTGGATGAAGTGAACTTTGCGGTTGATGGAGTGGCACGCAAATCCAAGTTGAACATCGTATGGCGGGTTTCAGCTTGAAAAATGACAAAACCTCTCTCAGCGGTTTTCTCAAGCATAGTCTTGATGTTGGCAACCACCGATAGAATTGAATCCTTACATTGTTTAGCGCGATGACCAATCTTTCCGCATCTAACACAGTACTTAAAAATTTCTTCATATCGAAATTGTATCCACAGTAAGTTGCCATCACCAAGAGCCAGAAAAAACCCCGGAACCAAAGGTTCATTTAGCTTCACACAGGCACGGACACGCAAATAATCATTTCGGGGTACAAAGTCAAATTCCTCAACCCTAAATTGTTCACTAAGTAGGTTTCCAACAACATGACCCACATGAACTGATAAATACTCAAATGGTAACCCACACACACGCACCCACATTTCCGCATATGGAAACCTCACTGTCCTAGGAACAGTGTCGGGGTACCATTTTGCAAACACCATAACAGCCCCATCTAATGTTGCAGTGCTTCGATTCAGAAGAGCTTCCATATCCTCATTTTCATCACAGTGTAAGATATATAATTCTCCCATCACAAACACAGTGATCTTTCCTTTCATATCCCACTTCTTCCTGATAAGACTACTTACTTTAGAGTCATAATTCAAATATAATTAAGGGTCACGAGTACTTATAGACTAAGGACAACACAACACCCATAGAGTCATAATTCAAATATAATTAAGGGTCACGAGTTCAAATCGCCTAGAATAATTACTAGAGAAAAAGAAAAGGAAAGGAAAGTTGGATTAACTAAACTAGTCTATATATTCGGCATCAATTATTGAGAATAAAAATATATTCCGTATTAACATAGGTCACAAATAAGGGGTTAACTTCAAGTTTCGAGCTATGTTTTCAAAGCTCCAAAATAGAATTCATCATGTCTTACCTTAAGGCCTCAAAATCAGCTTTTAAACATAAAATATCGCTGAAAACCTTAAATAGTTCACCGCTTCCTATAGAAATCTCTGTTAACCTGGTTTTCAACCCAAATTGTAAAATAAGACTTTCACAACGGAAGATGACTTTTTATTGATTAATAATTTATTTAAAATTACTACCGATAATAATTGAGGCATTAACTACGAAGTACAAAAGAACCGTCGTACAATATACAACGATCTTATACAATATTTACGGAGTTGTAAGATCAGTGAACACAAGCAAATTAAAAAACTTAAGGCACACTATTTACCAGGGACCCCCTGTTTTAGAGCAACAGTACTCAGGGTTTCCGTTAATGTAAATTTCAATGCTTAAAAAACAACAAAGTGCTACTTGTCCCCCCTTGTTAACTACAGTAGTATTTACTACAGTAAAACAGTAAAATAATGTGATTATATAGCACAACGAAAAAATTATGGAACACCCAAGAAGCATGAAGATGCATGCTGGAAATTGAAGCTTTTGATATAATCATGCATAATATCTTAATTACCAATATCCAATGAAGATTAAGCAGAAGAAACAATTCCATTATCCAAAGTGTGAAGGTTCCTTTGGGAGTAGGATCACCTTTCCCTACTTTTAAAGCATTTTAGTCCTATTGTACCGAGGAATCGAGGATAACACAAATTATAGAATAAGACCGTTTTACGGTCTACCTTGTGAAGGTAATATGGCTTGAGGTTGTGTCTTTTAGGTTTCGAGGGGGAGACCCTAAAAAGTAAAAGGGGTCATTGACCTGGTATACATAGTTTGCCCGCTAACACGTATACTCGGAGCTTTACCCAGCACACACCGAAGTTTTCCTCGTCCTCCCAGAACAAAAGACCGTTTTACGGTGTGAAACGGTAGTACACATTAATCATTAGTTATGGAGTGCATTTAATTCCATTATCTTCTTGTAAGGTGAACTCACAGCAAAATGCCTTACTTAAAAATAGCTAGGACATATTCCTAATTTCCTACCATATCCTGTTCATTTTTTCTAAATTTAATGCAATGACATAGACAACTCAGCAACCTTGGACAACAGGATACCAGTTAGTATGGCCCTTTTACTTCAAACTACCACCTAGAAGGTACTTCTAGCCAGGGTATTTAAGATAAAACGGGCGACACTCGATCATGAACGGTTTTTAAAAGTTTCAACGACTACTCGTTTTTGAAGTAGTATCGGCTCCACATAAGATGCAAGGTCCGAATTAGTACATGTTAACTAACTCATTGCTCAATGTTGGAAACAATATTTAATACCATGCTTCTAGGACAGCCCTGAGCCCTCGACATACCAAAACTAACCAAAGCCGGACTCAAGAAGTACAATTCAAAGTAGATCTAAACCCTAAATTGACAAATTCCCCAAAAAAACCCGATCTAAAATGGCTGATTTGAATCAAGAGTCTATAACTATATATTTAACCGAAACAGGGACCTATTTAAAAGGCCATAACCACTCGACATAATAACAACACACCAAAATTGACTCAAGGACATAATAACCAGACCAAAATAATCCGTTTGCATGACCCAATCAAAAACAGACCCAAACCCTAAATTGACCTAATCCAAATAAAACATTCCCCGAAATGAACCGACCTAAAATGGCTGATCTGAATCAATATTTAACCTAAGCAAGGACCTCTGCATAAGGTCATAACCACTCGACCGAGTCCAACCAAAAAAACGTCAGCAAGGACTACAAAATCCCGTTCAACGAACGAGCGACCGAGCTAGCGAAAAGTTTGGAACAAACAGACATTAGCAATTAAGATCAAATGATGGAAGTCTGTAGATGACCCATGACTTCATCTGGTTATTTCATTTTCTGGTAATACAGTGAACTTGACATTACCTGGCAGGATTGTAACAAATCTACCTACTATATGCCTCAGGGGACCATTAAGGGTTCTTGTTTATTTATTATTCTACTGTACTATTGAAAGCTGTTAGAACAGAGTACTTATTGATGGTCCCCAAGAGGCATGTGACCAGGAGATCTACTCGCAATCCTTCTTCTAAGGAGATTATATATAACTTTCTCTACATTTAATGTAACCTAAGCAATATGGTTAATTAGCTCATACACGGCTATTTCCTCCCTATACCTACTCCTCAGTTTCCTAACCGACCTCGTAGCTGCATACAGCCTATCTTTGCACCTTTGCTTACAATGATCTTAACTAAGACAAGAACTATCTATGAAGTTTCTTAAGTGCATGGGTGAGAATGTTTATAATGATATTAAAACATGACTTTAAGCAACGACAGTACTCCGGTGCCTTAAAAAGCTCACTCACATGGTGATGTAAGGGGCCAAAGGGGTACCATAATGCTCTTAACTATAGCAAGGACAATGAAGTTTCTTAAACCATGGGTGAGAATGTTTATAATGATATTAATACATGACTTTAAACAACGACATAACTCCAGTGTCTTAAGAAGCTCACTCACATGGTGATGTAAGGGGCCGGATGTACGTAGCCTTAGTACTCTGTCAAATTTAAACATATTGTTTTCAAATCACCTAAATAAAAATGCGACTGGGATAACAAATGTTAGTTTGGCTCTTCTTATTCTCTTTCGTACCCATGTCCGGCACTCAACACTTGACACGAGTATGGCACTTAAGACCTCATTTGAAGCAAAATTATGCGTATTTTTCGTAGAAATAGCCGAGTCCGACACTTAGACATGTACGCCATCGGACACTTTTAAATGAGTGATGAGTAAAGGCGATAACACTTAGACACGTACCCGTTGGATCTTTACTACGAGGTACCGATGTGCGGTGTCCCGATGTCCTGTCTAATACCATGAATACTCCTTCTGCAGGTTAAATTGTGAGTCAGAGACTTTTTCCAGGAAACCAGAACACCACATTCACTACAATCTAACAGACCGTAAGAATGCTTTGTAAATCAGACATTATATCCTATTCCTGAATCTAGAATTTTGGATGACTTTTACAAATGGTCTATTCTACATTCCAAAAGGCAATCAAATTTCAAACACGGTTTAAAGTCATCATCGTTGAATAAAGTCAACATCCTCTTATCAGTTTTAATAACAGGGTCATCAAAATTTCCCAATTTTTTGCTCATCAACAACCTCACCATAAGTTCAACAAAGAACAACCACAAATTATACTATAAGACCATCCCATAGTGCGACCACTTAGAAAGTGACCACTCCATGGTAAAAAGTGACTATTTTATGGTAAAAGGTGGACAACCTTATATTATTAAAAAATGACCAAAGTGGTCATTTTTTCAAACATAAAATGGTCATTTTTTATTCGTCACACCATACGCCGGTCGCTCACTACAACACCTAACCAAAGTATTGCCAGCTTTCAATTCAGTCTGATTTGAGTGCTCCACCAAATCCCTTGAGATATGACAATAGGCATTCTCATGCAGTGAACTTGGTTACCAACACATGTATATATCCCATAGTATTTCTTCTTTAGCACACCTATAGCATCATCTAAATATTAATGAATCATCTTATATCTTATACACTTAATTAGATCTTCAATCCATCACCAACATCTCACATGCAACTATGCTACACATTAAATATCCTTTTTGTTATGTCCTAAACTATTTATTACGGCCGCGGTACGTGGCATCATTTTCACTCAGTACACTTTTAGGCCTTGATACACTTGAATGACAATAGTACTTTAATGTCTCAAGGGTTCCTCCAAATGACGAGTTTAGGAGATCGGATATACACACCTTACCTTTGTAATAAAAGCACATGGAGACTGATTCGAGTGACCAATAATGAAATCACATCCAAAACTCGTATCAAATGATGCCTACTTAAGAATTGTAACCAATTTAACGAGTCAATTTACATTATGATATCACAAACTGAAATTAACGAATAGCTAGTCTTTAACCTCGGAAAGGGAAACCCACGTTAAATGTTAGTATTGATATTCCTAAAGGACGCTCTCAAAGTTCCCTTAGGCCTTTTTGGTGCTAGTGGAAGAATGAACAGGTCCCAGCAACATTAACATAAGCCACCAAAATACACATTAAATGCCAAGGATATGAGGGTAGGAAATGTAACCTCCATGATACTCCGTACTTGAAGCCCCAGAAACAAATGAACTTCAATGGCTTCTGACAAAGCATTAAAAAACACAAATTATAAAATAAGATCGTCCTACCGCGTTAAGACGGCCCTCTGATTAGTTAATCAAATTATTCAGTACTATCAACAAATGAGGTATTTAACATACAACGATCTTAGATAACAATTACGTTTAAAAATTTGTTTTAAGAAATTAAACGAAAGACAAAAACAGCAAAGATTATTAAATCACAAACCAAACAACTGTACATTCTCCTCACAGGAATCCAGCTCATCAGCTCATTTACCTATTAAACACATTTACAAATCCCTAGTAAATTCCATAAATCCATGGTGGAGGAAGACCTTTCTGCTTAATCTTAATAATTTAAGCAACATTGTCCCCTATTTGTTACCTAGGGCCAATGCATTTTAACTGCCTTTGTCTGTCCTTAATTTAAGCCACATTGTCGGCTTATATAACTCTCTTCCTATGATTGGCTATCACCTGTTATTTAATCTGTGTGTCAGCACTCCGCACCAATCTCATGGGAGCTGCAATTGAATTTAAGAATGCATGAAATGAATTTGGCCTTTTGTGAGTAAGATTATGTAAGAAAAAACTGTAATTATTGTGTATGACCGTCTTATAGTGTGAGACAGTCCTTTTATATATTCCACTACCCAATTGTTGATTGTATAAATGAGTGTTTAACCTATAAGAAAAAAACGTCTTCTCACACTATGAGACGGTCATAGTAAATAATTTGTGGGAAAAAAAGGCTAATGTGCTAGTCTTAGTTCCATAGAGATCCAATAAGAAAACTACAGTACCATGTCATTTTCACAGTGAATAGCTATGGACATATAGAGACAATATTCCCGCCATCTGTATTTAAGTATCGATTATGACTCAACTCTTTTGTCCAACATAATGGTCATTATAAGGATTGATACAACAACATTAGTACATAGTACTTAAGGACTCCCGTAAATGACAGGAAAGGGGTTGGATGGATTCTCATCTTGTCTGACTCAATTAACATTGAAAGTTTGAAACGGATTTAGATCTCTTTTCCGTAATACAAGACTCGCGCAAATGGACAATATGAATCCAGTAAACCTAACAATATTGGGCTAGAAACTGGATATGAAAAGTGTGTCAAAGCGTATTTGGGTCAAATCTTTATCCAAAATCAGTGACATATTAATTTGGATTCAAAAAAATTCTATCTTGATTCGGATCAATTTTACCCCTCGTCACAATAGAATATTAAAAAATTAGCATTGAATAACCGTAGTTACTAAGTTAGTAACCTTCGAATGTAACTAAAAGCGTTGTTTTTTTTTTCAATTTTTACATGTCAATGAAACCAACTATCTATGTTTTCAATATAGGAGCACATGACCTGGATTCAAGCCCCGTCACATCAATAACGACTCTCCTTGTGACTCCCTTTACACAGAAAAAATGTAGTCAATATAGGGGAAATTGTGTAAACCTGACCTTTACGCCGTCACGAGAGCCTTTAAGATAATAGTAATATAGTTGAGTTATGAGTGGGACTACATGAAGTAGTCACTTTCATAAACCACTGTACTACTGTAGTAATTCAAACTTACTTCCATGTCATTTTCACAGTGATGAGCTGTAGACATCTAAGAATGCTATACTATGAGGAATAGATGGCAATTTACTAGTTACTCAGAATATAAAAATACATGATCTCAGCACTATGTGTGGCCAAGTATATGATATTTGTCATAATGGGATATCACTTTCAGACCAATCATTGCACTATAATATCATAGATGAATAGGCAAAGAATTATGAAGCCCTAAACAAAGCAGCAAACATAGGAACACAGGCAACAATTCTAACAGACATTTCAACTACCAACCAAAACAATGAATAAAATGAATAATTGTTAGGAGCAATACTGCAATAGCTATTATAGTAATAGTAGTTACCTTCAATCTTTATCAGCAGCAAATGTGCCAATACTTTATTGCTTCATCGATGGTTATCACGTTCTGAGCTGAATAATTAAAAGTACTTGCCTGATTTTTTGCTGAGAGATCAACCAGTTTCAACTAAACAACAAGAAGATCATTCCCTTTTGGCATTGTTGATCTTCAAGTCATATGCACATTTCCATTGTCGTCTTCCTAGCGTGCAAGTTGCCTGTACCATTAAGAGGGAATCTCGAACATGTGAGCAATGCGATATTTCAAGTTTGTGTCTGATACATGGGGGTTATCACATGCTTCACTAATGTCATTTACAAACATAACAGACAATCTAATAAACTTGATTCCCAACATTAGATTCGTCATTCAGTCTACATTCCAGCAATTAGATGGATTTATACCTAGTTATTTAATCAGTTCTGATACTAACAAGAATGACAGGAAGATGCATAACTCTGTTCATTTGATTGCCTCTAGAAAGCACGATATTCAATCAAGGCTGCAACACCAAGCAATCGCATTTTGAGTCGATAATGATCGAGAATAGTATACCCCTGGCGTGACAAGTTTATCTTATTCTCACATCCATTGAAGGAAAGAGAATGTTGACGAGTGTTACCAAGTAACAAACCCAAGTCGTCTCATTCCCAGCATGATATGGAATCGTCTAACAAGAACCCTGATGTGGGAATTGTCACGGGTAGTGTGACCTAAACAAGTACAGCCTGGTTGTTTGACCAACAAAATAAATAAGATGGATGTCCTAAATGCATAAATAAAAGCAATGCATCAATATTTGGAGCCGAAAAAAATATCAGATGTATAGAGATATACAGACATACGGTGATACAGTCATACAGACCCCTTGGCAAACAACTAATTTTCCTATACATGAAGTAGCAATACAGGAGAACTAAAACCTGCTGCTCGTGAACGGGTCAGGGGAAGTCCAAAGAATATAGGGGGATTGGAAACAGCTTGCTAGCTGCTGAATCATTGTCCTAACCGCTAACTTACGCGCATGAAGATGGGGTTAACTTGCTAGCTTGCAGTAATGAGCACACACATTGAACATACAATTGCTATAAGCAGTTGCTCAATTATCATCAAACAAAACTGTTCAAAAGAAATCTATCATCGAATGAAATGTGGACGCTTCCAGTGAGCAAGACCAAAGGTGAGTCAAGAGATTCAGCCCACACAAATCTGAAACATCCTAATGCAAAGATGTTCCCGCTCCATTTAACCATCATGACATATATCTGAATACCTCTGCACTCTATTCTCCGAGCAATAAAACATAATAGTGATGGTAGCAAACTTTATGCACACCTAAGATATAAATACATAATATTTTGCAGCACGCACAAACTAGCTATTTAAAACAAGTAGTCCTCCACTTAGATGTTTGTACAATAACAAAAAAAACTCATCCATCAGCCAAATTCAAAAACCAAGCCCACTGTTTAGCTTTGAACCAATGTGAATTGAAAGGATACAAAGCATAATGTATCTCATGTCAGCACAATACCTCAATCATTCATTAAATAAAGGCTGGTGCATCAGCCAGAACGAAATGCTCAAAGCGAACTACTCATTTAAGGTCAATACTCTTGACACTAAAGATACACAAAATAATTCCATCTATAAGAATATAAGACCATTGCATCAAGATCACAGATGCTGCCACAGACTTGACGAAAGCAAGTGTATGTTCCTACTTACCAATTGCTATCAGCTGCGTTCCCACCAAGACATGAATATGAATTCTAACGCCACCATCCGAAAGTGCAGAATCATTCTAGCCTGAAAGTAAGAGCAACGGCAGCACATCACCGAATGAGACACACTTATCAAGTAATAGAAGTAAACTATGATGATATTAAGATAACATAAATATCATACACTGTTAAATCCACAATTTCCCTCTTCCAGACTTCCTGTGATTTAGATTGGTAACAAAAAAGTACAGCATTTAGCATATTAAAACATTACTTTTGAGCTGCTTATGAAACCTATTTGCACTATCCAAAATCTATACCTACTTGAGATCGATTTAAGTAGTTCATACTAGATATCAAAACCCCTTTATTGTGTCTACCTCTACCATCGCCGATAGTACAAAAATCATTAGCACACAACCTTTCATTTCCACAACCTTTCATTTCCACTTTTCTGTGAAATAAAATGATATGTCAAATGTCGAAATCATGTTTCCTTTGCATTGCGCTTGACTCTATTTTCTAGCAAACTAACAAGACTTATTCAAAGTTCCTTGATGTCTAAATTCTACTTCCAAATTACTATAATCTAATACTCAATATCTAATTAAAATTACAAAAATCTAATACTGTACTACATATTATAGCAAATAGCAACATTCTGGTAATATCTTTCCTTCATCCCCAAGCCGTCCCAATCAGAACAACTGGTCCCTACTTATTGAACTCCTTCACAAAATTTTCAAGCTCCTATAAAAAAATTTCTATAATCTCAGTTACTCATGTCATGATCACAAGATAGAATCACACTATATATGCACACTAAGCTACGAAACCATTGATTAAACTATGGCCATCAGTTTAAGCCTTTGGTTAAAACCCGCACCAATCAATGGTTTTCTAACTTAGTAATGCATCCACATCAACAAACTTTCTAACACCTTATTTCTACCTTCTTTTGCACTCTCAACGCCGAAAAGCCGAAACAGATATTCAACAATAAGATTTACTCTATCAAATCCACAAATTGAATCAAATTTGTAGCACAAACTCACTATATATGCGTTAATACAGTAACATCGCATTAAACTACTAAATTTCACCAACTGTACCTCTGAATTCATCTAATATCAAGAAAAATTACAAAATAAAACGCACAAATCCCATGTTTCAGTGAATTCATGACGATTAATAAATTAGTATAAAATTTATACTAATAATAGCAGGAAGAAAGTGAAAATTGAGATCATTGAAATTGATTGTACTGTTGTACATGATTCTTTGTCGCGGATAATTTTCACCTAGTTCTTCATCTTTTTACTAAGAAAATTGAATGAAGGAGACCGGCAAATGTCTGATGTATGTCAAATAAAAGTTGGAATGTAAGGAGACTAAACAATAAAGTGGCTGTAGTTTAGTGGTAGAATTCCACGTATCGACAGTGGAGACCTGGGCTCAAATCCCAGCAGCCACACTTTTCGAAACACATTGTCTGAGGCTCACGAAACAATTCCGTCTATAAGAGTATAAGAACATTGCCAGCAAGATTACAGGTACTACCACGAGCTTGATGAAAGCAAGTTTATGTTCGTACTTACCACTAGGTATCAGCTACGTAGACGACATAACCACCTCCATCACATTGTTCCTATCAAGATATAAATTCTAACAATTCCATCCGAAATTGCAGAATCCCTTTCCAGCCAGAAAGTAAGAGCAATGGCGACACATCACAGAATGAGTACCATTGCAGCAAGATTACAGGTGCTGACAAGAACTTGATGAAAGCAAGTATATGTTCCTACTCACTACTTATTACCAGCCACTTTGACGGCACAACAACATCCATCAGATTGTTCCCATCAATATGAATTCTAACATTTCCATCCGAAAGTGCAGAATCTCTTTCTTGCCTGATAGTAAGAGCAACGGCGACACATCACAGAATGAGACACAACACAACTATCAATAAATACAGTACACTATTACGAGAATAAAATTGACATAAATACCATACACTGCTCAAATCCACAAATTCCCTCTTCTCACGATCTAGACTGGTAACAAATAACTAAATAAGTACGACATTTAGCATATTAACACGTTGCTTTCGCAAAACCCAAAACCCCTTAACTGTGTCTACCTGTACCTTCCCTGTTAGAGCAAAATTCATTACTTCGACAACCCTTCCTTTCCAATTTCATGTGAAATAAAAGAACATGTCAAACTTTAGTATCAGGTTTCCTTCTCCTAGGGCTTGACACTATTTTCAGAGTAGCAAACTAATAACACTTACTCAAAGTTCCCCGATATGCATTGCTACTTCGAAATTACAATCTAATCAAAATATTAATAAATTTACAAAACCTACTTATTGAACACATTCACAAAATTTCCAAGCTCCTTTTCATAACTCCTAAAATTTCCGTTACTCATGAACACAATTCAGAAACTGATGCGATAACACTACTTATGCACACTAAGGCACAGTTCTTTTCGGCTGAAAAGAGCTGAATTGAATTAAATGGAGTCGAGTTGATCAACTTAATTGAACTGAACTGAGCTCGAGTGAATGGATATGAATTAAAAGTTAATTTTGTGAAGAGATAAAGCGAACGGAATCGACTAAAGCTGAACATAATTGGACAGAATAAAGCTGAGCAAAACTAAAACGAGCTCAAATTAATCCCGGAAGAACACAGACTAAGCGATGACCATTCATTAAACTTAGATCATCCGCTTACGCTTTTAATTATAGTTCAATCAATGATTCTATACCTCAATAATTCATCCGCTTATCACACATTCTAACACAGAATTTCAACAGTCTTTTACAGTCTCAACGCCGGAAAACCGAAACAAACATTCAACAACAAGATTTACTCCATGAAATCGACAAATTGTATACAAAATTAACTGAATATGTGTTAATACAGTAAAATCACATTAATTTGATGAATTTCAGACATTCTAGCTATCAATTCATTTAATATCAAGAAAAGTTACGCAATTAACCACGCCTAATCGCATGTTTCAGTGAATTCATTAATATTAACGTTAAATTACTGAAACAATGCATAGTAATGATTGCAGTAAAATTACTACATTGAAAAAAGTGAAAATTAAAAAGACGGAATTTTTTTACCTGAGATCATTGGAATCCATTGTGGTGATTTTCTTCCCCGATTATTTTACCTAGTTGTTCGTCTTTTACCGAGTAATTGAATTAGGCGGGTAAATATTGTAAGAGATATATAACTTTAAGTAGGCCTATTGAACAATAAAGTGGCTGTAGTTTAGTGGTTAGAATTCCACGTTGTGGCCGTGGAGACCTGGGCTCGAATCCCAGCAGCCACAACATTCATTTTTTAAGTAATTAAAGCAAATACCAACTTCCCCATACGTCGCCAACGTATTATTTTCGGGTCTATTAATGCGATATATTATTGGCGAAATAAATGGAGCATTAATACGAATATTGTTCTTAAAAATTAACAAAATAAAAAGTTTTACTGAAATTGATTTTGAATTTATTCTGTGAATAATGTGAAATGAATAATTATGGAATCGTGAATAATTGTGAAATGAAATTGATTAGATGGAATCGTGTAATTAATAAATTGATATATTTGCCTATTATGGAATCGTGTATCAGTCAATTTATTATGGAATCGTGTACTATGTTAGTCAATTTATTATTTGTCAGTCAATTTATTTTGAAATGCGATATATTATTGGCGAAATAAGTGGAGCATTAATACATAATAATTTTTAAAAAATAACAAAATACAAAATATTATAGAATCCCGGGCGTATTAGTGCGAGATATTATAGGAGAAATAAATCTAAATTAGACGGAATCCTGTATTATAGGCAGATATTTTTGCCTATTATGGAATCATGTATCAGTCAATTTATTATGGAATCGTGTATTATAGACAGATTTATTTTGAAATGCGATATATGATTGGTGAAACAAGTGGTGCATTAATACAGAATAATGTGAATAATGTGAAATGAATAATTATGTAATCATGAATAATAGTGAAACGTGAATAATTGTGAAATGAAATTGATTCTGAAATTGATTAGACGGAATCGCGTATTTCATAAATTGATATATTTGCCCATTATAGAATCGTGTATCAGTCAATTTATTATGGAATCGTGTATTATAGACAGATTTATTTTGAAATGCGATATATGATTGGTGAAATAAGTGGAGCATTAATACAGAATAATGTGAATAATGTGAAATGAATAATTATGTAATCATGAATAATACTTATAATAGTGAAACGTGAATAATTGTGAAATGAAATTGATTCTGAAATTGATTAGACGGAATCGTGTATTTCATAAATTGATATATTTGCCTATTATGGAATCGTGTATCAGTCATTTTATTATGGAGTCGTGTATTATAGGCAGATTATTTTGAAATGCGATATATGATTGGCGAAATAAGTGGAGCATTAATACAAAATAATGTGAATAATGTGAAATGATTAATTATGTAATCATGAATCATGAATATATAATAGTGAAACGTGAATAATTGTGAAATGAAATTGATTTTGAAATTGATTAGACGGAATAACGTCGATTCAATTTGGGGAATAATGTGTGTTACAATAGTTTATCGGTAGTTGAGTGAAACAATAAGGGTGAGTGCGTATAATATTTGGTAAAGGGTAGTTTGGTCATTATCAATAATAGAGAGTCGAGAAAATGTACCCGAGACAATAAAAAAAAAAACCCGTCAACATACTGCAAATTAGGAGGTAAAACGCAAAAAATTAGGTGGTTATTCGCAAAAGTGAACTCAATAGGTGGTAATTTATAAAATTTAGGACTCAATAGTGGTAAAAAAAAACCCTATTTTTTTCAGGTTACAACTAAAATTACAACAAATGTAATTGGAGAGTTAACGGGGTGTCCAAAGGTTACTCTGTCGAAGAACAAAGGTGAAAAGTTGAGAACGGTTGAATTAACTGACCTAAAGTAAGTATACAGACCACTTTTAGGTTCAAACTTTTTATTCCACACGTTATATTATTATTCTCTAATCAACTACGAAGTATCATTCAACTTTTATATACAGCAGAATGGTGTTGAAATGTTCGGTATGGGGAGACAACACGGTTGAGTTTTCTTTTGTTGAAAACTGACACTGTTTTGAGCCTATGATTTACATTATACAAAATGTTCAGCGTACAACCTATAATGGTACGAGTATTATCTTATACTTTCGTATATTTATAATATCGATTACTAATCTATAAAATCTAATTAAAAGGCTAGCAAAAAAAGGTGACATGGCAAGATTTAAATATGACATGGCAAGTTTAAATGTGACATGGCAAGTTTAAATGTGACATGGATTAAAAATTTATTATATGACATTTGTGTAGTTCATTTACCAATAAATCTATAAATAAAATAAAAAGGTTAGCCAAAAGTATCTTATTTCACCACTAGAATACTAACAAGTCACCCATTATTTCTTATTTTAAAAGTAAAAAAAATTAAACTTTTACCTCTTGAATTTCTAGAAAACTTAAACAACAATTAAAAATCAAAATCAAAGTTCATACAATACTAAACTTTAAATTTCGATGTTTATTGTTAGAATATTTTAAGCAACAAACTAATATACACGACTTATAAAATAATAGTATATAAGTTTTAAATATTAAGGAGAAATAATATCATAATACATTAAACATTTGACCTTTTAATATTTAAAATTAGAAAAGTTTAAACGACAAATAAAAATTTACACCACTCTAATTTTAAACATTGACCTTTTAATATTATCATTATTCTTAAATTAGTTTTGTATATTAAATGTACTATTTTCCCAAATATATGCAACCCTTCAAAATTTCATAATTTATAATTAATAGTGACATTTTAAATGAAAATTTTGTAATAAAAATTTCATAATTTATAATTAAAATTAAAGTTTTAATTATTTTGTTTTAATAAAACATGTTAATAATTAATTAAAACTTTTCATATTACTTAACACCCACCACTTTTTCCTATTTAATTCATTTTCTTAATTGAACATGGTAATAAATTAATTAAAATTATTCATAATAATTAACCCCAACCAAATTAATTAAAATGTAAAGCAAACCTTTTACATCTCATTTATTTTACTTTATTCTTATGTCTATATTAAATTTGCTAATAATGAAAAGAATGCTCAAAAGTCCTAAAACACTAAAATCGTGCTACATATTTATGTATATATTAATTTTGCTAATAATTATATAAAAAAAAAAAAAGGAACTTCCAAAAGTCGTAAATTGCATCCTCAATTGGTTATAAATGTTTGATGGAAGACAACATTCGTGAGCCAAAATTCAAGCCAATTTTTTTTGTATGCCTCCATCACCAAGAAAATTGTATGTGTTAATAATGTTTCTTATCATTGTCTCAACATTAAGGTAAGCTAAGTATATTAAGGTTTTATTTATTTAATTATTTATTTATAAGTTTCATTGGCTCTGGATGACTCATTTAAATTCACATATATGTTTTTTTGTTTTCATCTAGGACTATCAAAATTTGTGGTTTGTGATATTCAAAGGTAAACATACTTACATCTCTATGACTCAATGTCTTATTTCTTTTATTATATAAAAAATCTTAAACTAACAAAGATAAGGTTAACAATACAAAAATCAAATTCTACCATTTTGTTTATTAATAATCATACAGTGAATTTTTTTTGTAATAATGATTCATTGGAGAAAGAAGACTATAGGTCTACCCATCACCAAAAGAATTGTATGTGTAAATAATCATTCTTATTATGGTAAATGTATTACGGTAAGGTAAGTGTATTAAGGTATTAAATTAATAGTTTAGTTTCTTATTTTTAAGTTCTATTGATTATGAAGTACTATCACATTTTTTAACTTCACATATATGTTGTTTTGTTGTTATTTAGGAGCTACCAGAATTTGTGGAGTTGTGCTATTCAAAAGTAAAATTTACTTACATTTTTATTATTCAATGCACTATTTCTTTCATTATTTAAGAAAAATAAATAAATTAATATAATCATAATGTAAATATTAAATAAATCAAATTCTACCATTTTGTTTGTTATTAATCGCTAAGTGGATTTTTTTGTAGGGATGGTTCATTAATCATTTGAGAAAGAGAACTATATGAAAAAGAGAATACTAGAATTGCTTAAACAAATACTCCCCATATTTCCCTCAATACTATATTATAAACTAACGACATGATTGACAACATGAATGTTCATGATTAATTATTTTTAGTTTCAAAAAAAAAAATTAGTATTTCATAAACTTTAAAATGTATGTGTTTTTTTGTAAATTTTATTTACATGAATAATGACCATATGTACATTATTATTAATATTTATGCCTACAATATAGTTAGAAGGCTACTTAAAGCATTTAATTTTAATCAACATGTCATAATTATATTGGTTAATACATAATTTATTTAGATAGATAAGACATATTAGTGACACATACAATTCAATTGACATATGGATAGAAAAAAAAAATTGCTTACAAATTTTTGCCCCAATCGAATATTATAAACAATTAGAGATATGTTTTATGACTTTTGAGCATTTTTTTTCTATTATTATCAAATTTAAGATAAACATAAATATTAATCAAGGTTCGTGACTTTTGAGAATCAAAGTTAAGACAATACTAAGTATCTTACTATGTCATATTGTCATATGTTATTAAAAGGACAAATCTAAAATCATGTGTTACATGCTTATTAATACAAAATAAAAAAAAAATGTTAATTGCAAACACAAAAATAAATTAACACAAACTATTTAGTTTCCTTTCCTAAATTTGGTTATTAACCTAAATATTTATTTGACTTTTATTTCTTTTATTTAATAGGATGACTTTTTGGTTTTCCTCACCAATTCACCATTTGTAGTAGGCTACTATTTAACTAAATTTATCATTTTTGCAAAATTTAAAATTTAGGATTTTTGACAAACTGATATAGATGTTATATTAAAACTAGCATTATTAAACTTGATAAATATGCTACTATCAAAAAATATGATTTTATAAGAAACAAAATATTGAGATAAAAATCCCTCTAATTTAATCAAAAAATATGGTTTAAGCTATTTACACTGGGAATTTTATCATTCTAAAAAAAAAAGGAAAAAAAATCAAACATTATGCATTAATTTGCCCTTTCGTCTTCACCCACTAACTTCATATAGCTAGATACCAAAGGGTCGTTGAAGCTTTTATATAGAAAATTTTGGTACATAATTTATCTATACAATCTAATCTAATTTAAAAGCAACCTTAAACATTTAATTTTTTGCCACATAACAACTACACTAAATTATTAAAAAAATTACATTCAAAAATGTATTAATAATTATTTTGTTCATATTCATGGACTATGTTGTTGGTGGTTTTAAAGGTAAAAGTTTATAATTATAGGATCAACAATGTAGAATTTAATTTCCATTTATTTATTATTTATGTTTCGCCAACGACTGTAGACACCTTCTTTTTTTAAAAAAAATACATGTTATTAGTATATTAATCAAATTAACAACTAAAGTACAATATATAGCTTTAAAAATAAATCTGAGTTGTCAAATAAATAAGACATTAACTATCTAACTTTTTGTATTTCAAGACTATATCTTTTTAAATGGATAAACTAATTGCTCAGACAAATCTTAACAATAGATAAAAGAATAAAACTAAAACAGATAAACCCGTGAGTTTCACGGGTCACAAACCTAGTTTATTTCATTTATAAAGTACATTTATTTGGGTATAAACGATATTGTAAAGTGGTCTATAATATTAATTACTCTATAATACTAATATCGACTATTAGAAAATCAACATATTAATGAGTTATTACGTATTAGTTATGATATTCTTTGGATATTGTTACAAGAATATATGATTGATCAACTCTTTTTTTTTTAGGAAAAGGCAAAGAGCCTTATTTCATTCGAGATAAATCAAAAGCTACAGCATTGCTGACGGCCGGTGGTAACATGTTCGACCAATCAACTTTACCAGAAATTCTAGGAAAAACATGAGCGAGCTCGTGAGCAGCACTATTGTTTACACGACCACTACAAAAAAAACGCGGTGTTCTGACCGAAAAAATCCGTCAGAAAAGGGGAAATCCGTCAGGAAATTCGCGTTTCTGACGGATAATCCGTCAGAAATTTCCGTCCCGAATATTCGTCACGAAAATCAAGTTTGTGACGAATTATCCGTCAGAAAATTAATTGTGACGGACTTCTGACGGTCTACCCGTAGAAGAAAAAATTCCAGGTCAAATTTTTGTTGACTTATAGTGACGGATAATGCGTCAGTAATTTGTCATTTGTGACGGATAATGCGTCAGTAATTGCTCATTTGTGACGGATAATGCGTCAGGAATTTTATTCATTTGTGACGGATAATCCGTCGGAAATGTGGTCAACTGTTGACTTTTGTGACGGATTATCCGTCAGGAATTTGGTCAAATTTTGACTTTTTGTGACGGATTATCCGTCAGAATTTAAAGCAGTATAGGCTGAAAACAGCTGCTTGCTGTCCAGCCCAATGCGATTGCATTGTTCATATTTACAACCTCCAAATCACCAAATCCTGCAAAACATTCATCATCCGCCAAACGGAGATTTATATTTCCAAGTCGACCGCTAAGCGGGAACCAACAACAAAGAAAAACCATGGGTAAGAAATTGAATTACATAAAATAGTCTTCATAAATTCATACACTAACATAAAATACGTTCTAAAGTTAATAAGTCATAATCTCAGTTTGCATTTGACTAAACTATCCTAAGTGGTTGGAGGATCAATTGACATGTTATTACATCCAAAGCCATGAGGATCGTCCGAGAAGTCATCACGTCGGTGATGATTTGGCATACTTGAGCATGACTGAGTGGAAAAGAAAGTCTGCATATCACTCCAAGCTTTTTTCATTTCCGCCATTTCCTCTTGAATTTGTTTTTGAGTTGCTTCAGTGCTTTCAATTTTTTCTTTGAGACGCAGATTCTCAGTTTGCATTTGACTAAACATGCTTGGTCGATAAGAACAAGATCGACGATCTCCTCTTTTGTCCCTAGGATTCTCATACCATACCTCTTCACCCAATGGACCGATCCCAAAAAAACCTCCTTTTTTGTCAAACCCTCCAACAGCTTCGTGGTAGGTCTGAATCTCATCCCGAGGCTCTCCGGTTGGCGTTGGTTGAGCCAAAAGTTCATTGTAAGCAGTCTGAAAAATATACTTATAAGTAAAATATATTGTAAAATTATCATTTTAATATGAAAAATATACAATAAGTTGCTCGATTAGAAATACTTACGTCTGTCCGAGCAGCTCTAGGGTTAATCCACTCCCCCTTCTTATTTTTCTTCGTCTTCTCAAACACCTTGTACGGTGTAGCCGACTCGCCCTTTAAAAAGCAAAGAAAACTCATATGTTAATGATATCCGACAATAAAATATTAATTAACCAAATTTAATATTTTAAAAATTTATGAAATACTTGCCATTTCTTTGAAAATATCAGAGCAACTCTTGCGGCCTAGAGTGTGGGTGCCCAACGCTTTCCCGTCCTTAGCACCAGACCTTCTGTTTGCCTTGTTTATGTCTGATTTTTTTTTAAATTCAGGATTGTTCTCGTACCTTGCGTCCAACTTCTCCTTCCAACTATCGGGCACCCAATCCGACTTCTTCTTTCCGTATTTGACACCATTCACCATGTGAGTAATCAATCTCGTGACCCTCCTCTTCCACTCAGGATAAGGGTCATACCGAGCATCAATGGACCTCACATGAGTCTGCCATAAAATAAAATGTTATTAGAAATAGAAAATATTAGTTTAATTTCAAAAACTAATGTGGCTTGTTTATTTTTACATTACCTTAAAGTAGATCCACATCTTTTCTCGTTGCGCATAACTCGCTTCAGTCCAGTTGGTGAAGTACTCATCGGTAAGATTTTGAGTGAACGAGGCAACCACGTATCTCTTTACAATCTTGTCATTCCACCTGATTAAAAACAAACACATATGTATAAATATGAATATTATAAATTTGAAGGATATATTTTTCATTAATGGAGGATAAAAAAAAATACTTACCAACAACCGTTAACTACCGAAGGATCAGAAGTGAGTATAATCGGTGGATTTCGGTGGGGCACACTGTCACCGGTCAAATGAAGGTCATCATCATTCTCCTCCACTTCTTCGTTCTCATTTTGAGAACGCCTACCTGATCCACTCCCCAATATCTTTCGTATAAA
Source organism: Silene conica (assembly GCA_029255685.2). Lineage (NCBI taxonomy): Eukaryota > Viridiplantae > Streptophyta > Magnoliopsida > Caryophyllales > Caryophyllaceae > Silene > Silene conica. Next base: position 5,140,854 of record CM055313.2, read on the forward strand.
TCTCGACATTTACCTGCTTCAAATAAAGCTAACAATACAAATAAACACTATCAATAATAAATGTTAACCCATGAAAAATAAAACAAAGTTTTCATACATTTCTTATGAATGTATAACCAAAGGATAAATAAAACATGTCTTACAAATAAACAATTACAAGTACTCCCTATCACCCCTAACTATCACTATCACTAGAAATTAAAAAAGTTTCATCATCCGAAAATAGAATTCCGACTTCTTCTTCTTCCTCCTCATTTATCTCAATTGTGGTGTTTTGAACTAAATCTCTATCCTCTTCTTCCGCGACATTCCCGTCATATTCATCTTCACCTATTTCACCTATTTCATCTGCAACCACTTGATACTCATCTTCAGTATCTGTCTCTTCTACCAAAATTGATGAAATTGAATGATCATTGAGAACCACATCTTCTTGGACATCCTTAATCCTTTTAAAAGCTCTGTTATTACATTTCTTACAGGGACACCTCATTTCACCTAAATTCTTATACACACTACTTTGTGCAGCGAATTCAAGAAACTCTTTTACCCCATTTGCAAATTCAAGCTTAGGTTTCTTTTTCTCATCTAATCTTTCATACATCCACTGTCGTTCTAATCTTTTCATCTTATTATGTATCTACATTCAAATAATCAATCAATTGACAATTATTAATTAACTATCACATATAATACACAAAAAAACAATATCATCAATGAATATATAATTATTGTCAAAAAATCAAATAGTCTTTGAATTAGGTCCTTATCACTCCAACCTAAACCCATCAATGTACATTTCAAGTCATTAGCAAACACGCACTTGTTATTTATTAATGGGGAAAAAATTCGGCAGCAATTCCCCTTTATTCTCCAAATACAAAATATGGATTATATTATTAGTCCATATATGTATTCAGAGAATATTAAAGGAATCGTCACCGAATTTGTACCCTCATTAAAAAAATAACAAGTATCTGTTTGCTACCTAAATGACTTGAAACGTACAAAGACAGTCCCAAAATGGGGACTATTCAAAAATTACTCCTAATAAGTAATTTTTGAACGGGTACTAGGTCAATATTTAACAATTCAGAATTATCAATAACTAACAATTAACAACAATTAACAATTATCTACAATTAACAACTAAAAATTATCGTTGATCAACAACAACAATTAACAAATAATAATTCAAAATTAACAACTAATAATTATCACCAACAACAACAACAATTAAGAAGTAACAACACTAACAACAACAAATTATTAGCAACTATCCTAAGTCAATTTTTCTATCTAACAGGCTACTATCCTAGGTCACTTTTTCTATCTAATTGGCATTATCCTAAATCAAAATTTCTAACTAATTATCTATTAACCTAAATAAGTTACACTAATTACTTTCTAAACTAACAAATTCTTAAATAAATAATTAAGTAATAAACATAAACAATTACCTAATAAATTTTGCAAAGCAGTGTTGGCGCGGGGTTGTGACGGTGGTGGAGGTTGTCACGGTGGTGGTGGTTGTCACACTACAATGTACAAATAAATCAATTATGAATTGAAATAAATCGAAAAGAAAACTGTAAAATTAATGAAAAAAACATCAAAACATTACCTATTAGCAAGATGGAGTTAGTAGGGTGTTGGTGGTTGTCACGGTGGTAGGATTGGTGGGGGTAGAAATCGGATTTTGGGAGGGTTGGTGGTTGTCGAAGGGTTTTGGGGTTAAAAAAAAAAGAACGAAAGTGAATGCGTGAGAGGCTGCTGTATCTTTTTTTTAAAAACAATCCTGACGGATAATCCGTCAGGAATACCAAAAAACGAAATTCTGACGGATAGGGCGTCAGGACCGCTTTTTATTTTTTTTAAATAAAAGAAAAAGTATTGAATGCAGGAGTAGTTGGAAACAGGAAAAGCGAAAAAAAAAACCTGACGGATAAGGCGTCACTAAATGGTCACGTGGCTTTTCTGACGGATTATCCGTCAGAGAATTGTACTACTTTTTCAGATGTGTCAGCCTTTTGTCAGTAGCTTTCCTGACGGGGAATCCGTCACTAACATTTACTGACGCACTATCCGTCAGAACATCCAACCAAAATTTCGCGCCTTCCCATTTTGTTTTCGCGGTCTGCTATTTTAACGAATTTGTGACGTTTTATCCGTCAAAACAAATTATTGACGGATATTCCGTCAGAAATTTGTCAGTACACCGAGACAACTGACGGACTGTATAATCCGTCAGTATTTCGGTCAGAACACCGCGTTTTTTTTGTAGTGGACTAGTAAAAGACCAAATAATCGAAGTAAAAGCAGAACAACACGAAAAAATATCACTAATCAAACGATAAAAAGGACCACGTCCAGTAGCTTTGTGCTTAAGAGCTTGGATCACAATCAGGCTATCACTTTCCACCTCGATTTTGAGACAGCCCCTTCGTCGAGCCTCTGACACGCCGTCGAAAATTGTCGCCGCCTCCGTAATATGAGGGTCCCACACTTCCTTTTGCGCGAACGAATAGCCCCAGACCACCTCTCCACTCTCCCCTCTGCAAATGCCACTCCAGCTCGTTATCAAATCATCTTGGATATTGAACTCAATGACATGGTTCTGAAACCATTTTGGAAACTTATCCTCATGTTTGTCCCAAACATCATCCTTACTCACACTAGGATGTTCCTTACTGAAATCAGTCACGAATTTTGCTTCATATGACTCTAAGATCTCACAATTTGATAGAACGTATAAGTGAGCACGATTGTATTCCTTGTCGTCCAAATATCTCGTTCCACCTTTTGATGAACAACCTTCATCATCTTGAATTTGAAAAAACTCGGGTAACTTGAATCAACTTCATCTGCTTTATCAACATTCAAGTTTCTTGCTTTGGTTTCTATATGCTTTATTTTCAAAGTAGTGAGAACAAAAATTTGCAATTTCTTCTGTTAAATAGGCATTACATATAAAACATTCTATCTTAGCTTTGTTACCCATCTTTTTCTTCACATGATTAAGAAACCTACACATTTATTAGATCAATGTTTAATGATAATATAGATTTTTAGTTTAATATTCTAAAATAAAATAGTAACGACTCTTTCTTTTATTACCTTTCAAATGGATACATCCATCTATATTGAACGGGTCCTCCAACTTTGGCTTCGTAGGGCAAATGGACAGGTAAATGCTCCATAGAGTTGAAAAATGAAGAGGGAAATATAATCTCAAGCTTACATAGTATTTTTGGTATTTGATCTTCGAGACGAATCATGTCATCAACACATATTGAGGAGGAACATAAATCTCGGAAAAATTGACTAATCTCATTCTCAACAATTGCATTCCACACAGTAGTTGGGAGGAGATGTTTCAAAGCAACGGGTAACAGACGCTCCATGAATACATGACAATCATGACTTTTCAAGCATTGTAACTTGAGCTTCTTGAGATCAACACATCGACGAAAATCTGAAGCATATCCATCAGGAAACTTCAACTTCCTTAACCACTCAAATAATACCTTCTTTTGAGCTTTGTCAAGAGTGTAAATGGCTTTTGGCTTGGATCCATCTTTGCGAATGTGTAATTTGGGACGATCACAAAATGTCTTCATGTCTTTTCTAGAAGCAACAGTATCACATGTTTCGCCTTCAACATCCATGATCATGTCAATGAGTTGCTCAAAAAAGTTCTTCTCTATGTGCATTACATCCAAATTGTGTCTTATTAGCATAGTTTTCCAATATGGAAGGTCCCAAAAAATGTTTCTTTTATACCAACCATTCTTCTTCTTTTTTCAGCTCTTTAAACTCTTCATCGGTACCATCAATAGAAGATGGCAAATCACGTACGAACTCCCACAACGCATCACCCGGAAAATGAACTGGAGCATCATCAAGTACTTGTTTACCTTTTTTGAAAGCTTTTTTGTTGCTCCTAAGAAGATTACCTTCTGGTAAGAAGCATTTGTGACAATCAAACCAACTCATTTTCTTGCAATTTGGAAGCCAAAAAGCTTTACTTTCACCCATGCAATGAGGACATGCTTTTTGTCCCGAAGTAGACCAACCAGATAGCATACCATATGCGGGAAAATCGTTTATTGTCCACAAAAGTGAAGCTCTAAGTTGAAAATTTTGCTTTCTGAAAACGCCATATGTTTCCACCCCAACTTCCCACAATTGTCTCAATTCTTCCAATAATGGTTGTAAATAAACATCCAAATGCCCTTTCGGATTTTTAGGCCCGGGAATAATGAGAGACAAGAAATAAATTCCCTTTTCATACATAACCAAGGCGGTAAGTTGTATGGTGTGACCATTACGGGCCAACAAGAGTAATTCTTACCAAATTGGGTAAAAGGACTAATCCATTCGTACACAAGCCAAATCGCACATTCCGGGGTTCCTCGGCAAATTCAGGATAGATCTGATCAAAATGTTTCCATTCTTCCCCGTCACTTGGATGACACATCTTACCCGGAGTACGCGGATTTTTTTTTGTGCCATGTCATGTGTTATGGATTTTTTTTTTGGTAGAATTAATTCTTTGAAGTCTTGGGGAAATAGGAAGGTAAATTAATTGGTTTTTTCTACTATTGGTTTCTTACACTTTTGAGTTTTGACCCCTTGTATTACTCTTATTGCCTTTTTTCGCTTTCAAAACAACATCTCCATCACTTGTCTGAAATCTATCCCTTCCACATTTTTTGCACTTGTCAAGTAACGCATCATCTTTCCAAAAGAGAATACATCCTTCGGGACATGCATCAATCTTTTGATGCGGTAACTGAAGACCTTTAACTACTTTTTTTGTATTGTAGAAACTTCGAGTCATGACATTATCTTCGGGGATAACATCGTCAAGCAGAGAAGCAATACCATCAACGACATTAAATGACATATTATGACATTCTGCTCCTTTCGTATAAAGGTTGTTCCGCAGCTTTTAACATGTCAAAAAAAGCCTTTGCTTGGGGATTTGGAGGTTGTTCTTTATTCATAGCTCGACGGTCGTCATTATTGAGAACATTATACTCCAAGACATCAACAATCATATCTCTATACGGGTTCTCATCAAGTTGCTGGATGTGAGGTTGTTCGTGAATTGGAGAATATACTTCCCCATGAGAAATCCAATTATAATAATTTGGACAAAACCCATTTGTATAGAGATGTTCTTGTAGCTCAAGTATAATTGTATATTTCATGTTTTTACATTTGTTACAAGGACACCTAAGTTGATTTTCTACCGAGTTATATTCATCTTGTTGCTTAGCAAATTCAATAAACTCAACTACACCCTCTATAAACTTAACATTAGGACGTTTCTTCTTAATACCAACTCTTCCATCATACATCCATGAACGTTCCAATCTCTTCATTTTAATCTAAACAACAATTCATAAACAAAAAAAAATTGAACAACCTCGCTCAATCATAGGATAATAACAACTTATATATCAAAAATCCCCATTTTTTATAAATCATAACAATTACAAGCATAACAACATTTATAAAACAAACTTATAACAACATCATCTTAATCAACATAATACAACTTAATTAACTACAACTTATCAAAAATTCTCAAATTTTACATATTAACTTATCAAAAATCCCCAATTTTCAATTTTTATGAACCCTAACCCATAACATAATTAAGTAAAATTACAAACATAAAAACATTAATAAGGCAACCAACATTAATCATATGAACCCTAACCCCCAATTTCAGATGAACCCTAACCCCCAATTTCACTAATTATCATCCTAATTGGCTCTATAACTTAATTAACTACAACCTAATAAGCTAAGACGATCTTAATTGGCTACTACATCACTAAATCTACAAAACAAAACAAAAATCAAACTAAAAATCAAAATTAAACTAAAAAAAATACAAACCTTCAATTGAATAAAAGGAGAAGAAGAGGAGGGATGCTGCTGTGGTGGCCGGTGGCGGTGGTGGTTGTGCAACTTGTGGTGGGTGGTGACGGAAGGAGAGGGGCTGTGTTTTCGTTCTTTTCTTTGTTTTTGTTTCAACTCGCGTAATGAGGGAGGAAGTGGTTGTTTCTGATTTATTATTCGCGAATTTTGGCGACTGAAAGTACAGATTTGGCGACTGTCTATCTCAGTCGCCAAATTGGCGACTGCGTTATTCCTCTTTGGCGACTACATATTCAGTCGCCAATTTTTGGCGCTAATTTTGGCGACTGAATACAGTCGCCAATACTTATCTTCAGTCGCTTTTTTGTGTCGGTGGTAAAAAAGTTTGGGAAAACTTACAGTCGCCACATTGTAGTCGCCAATTTGGCGACTACAATGTGCAGTCGCCAATATGTCGTCGCCTGTTTTGGTTTTTCTTGTAGTGACCCCCTCTTGCGTCCCCGCATCCACGTTAATCTTCACAAAACCTGATGTAGGACCTGTCCAAGTTTCCCGCTCCCTCTGTACCTCACTGTTTGCCCCTCTGTTTAGCGTCTGTCCCTGTTCCCCGCTGGTTTAACCTATTTCGCATAACACATCCGTGACTCGCTTTATCACATGCTTGACATCTGCATCCCACACATCGAACAAGATCTTATTCCTGTGTTCCCAAATAGCCCAGCACCCCACCATAAGCTTGGCCTGGTCCCGTTTATCCACCTCCCTCCACCGTTCTTCCACCCAATCCCGAATACTCTCACCACCGCAATACTCCTCCCCCTCCATAGACAGCCCCATCCACACTTTTTTAGAGAAGCTACACGCACTAAACAAATACGAACTTGATTCATAGAACGAATTACAAAAAGGACACAAAAGGACATTACCTCGAATTCGAGCCGTGAAGTTTGTTCCCGTTACTAGCGCTTCATGGCACAATTGACAAAAAAAAGAGTTTCACTCGAGGCCATACCGGGACTTTCCAGAGCCTATTCCAGAGCCATTTCTCTCGTTCCCAGTTCGACATGCTTCCTTCGGCCATCTCCCCATTTTGAGCGAGCGCACGATAAGCGGATTTTACTGTATAAATCCCATCCTTTTCCCCGTTCCAGTACCACTCATCCTGCTCCCTCGTTTCCCCCAAAGGAATACACTTAATACGATTTGCGTCAATGGCTTCAAACAGCTCGTCAATCAACTCGCCCTTCCAGCCGTGAGCATCAAGAAGATCGCAAACCCGCATATGTTCCCTTCCCGGTGAGCACGCAGAGAGGATACGGCCTGAACTCGTGGAGGGCAACCACGGATCAGACCATATTTTAGTTCCCTGGCCATTACCAATGCACTTCCGCATACCATCCCAAATCGCTCGCTTAGCTTCGAGTATGCCCCTCCACGTATAACTCGGGCTATACCCTAAAGATGCTTTTCGAATTGATCATTCGGGTAATACCGAGCTTTCATGAGACGCACCCAAAGGCACTCTGTATCAGTAAGAAGCCTCCACACCTGTTTTCCAAATAAAGCGAGATTAAACATGTGAAAATCTCGGAAACCCAATCCCCCCAAGCTCTTAGGCCGACACATCCGACGCCACGCCACCCAACTGATCCCGCGCTTCCCTTCCTCATGGCCCCACCAAAACCGAGACAGCAAAGATCGGAGTTCATCACAGAAATTTACGGGATGATTGATAGACTCTTGAATTAAGGTTAATAAATATATTTGACTAATTTTTAAAAAAAATTACCTAAAAGACATGTGGATAAAAGATACAATGAGCTCATAACATTAGCATAATATTTTTAAAATTGTATTCTTGAGAAACATACAATAGACATATCATGTAAAAAGTGATATTATCATACTCGATTTTTTTCCATTTCTAAACATATTATTATATTCTTTAAAAATATTCTAACTAATTAAGGTTACAATATGAGAAAATGGTGATATTTTTAGATTATTTAATCATACCTTGACAATGAGCATAGCTTTGATATCTCCAACATGCAGAATTAAGATTATTGGGGTAAGGGCTATGCACCGGTCCAAGACCGGACCGGACCGGACCGGAATATAAAAATTCCAGACCGGAACCAAATCGGTAAAATTCTGGTCCAAGACCGGACCAGACCGATTAGGCCGGAATTTAAATAATATAGACCAACAAAATTATAAATTGGTAAAATTATGGACCGAAATTTAAATATATGGACCAGTTGGATCGGTTTGGACCGGATTTTAATTTATTTTCGAGGAAAAAAATTTTAAAACATAAAATCCGGTCCAAACCGGTCCCGGACCGGAACCCGAAATCTTAAAAAATGGTGGTCCGGAGACCGGACCGGATTTTTCAATTCCGGTTCCGGTCCGGACCGGTCCATTTTTCCGGTCCGGACTAGATTTTGCACACCCCTGCGTAAGAGTGTAAAATGTTGTTTTTCATGAAATTGGTGGAATTTACTTGAATTGAAATCGAAATGAGGAGATATAAGCCTTTACCAAACAAAAAGAGATTAGAAAGAGGAAGGGGAATGGATGTTTGAATTGGTCAGTAGTTTATGGATTACAGAAAGAGAAATAGTAAGGAAAAGAGATGATGGATTGATTACGGATACTCATATAGAGAAAGTGGGATAACATATTTTATTTTTAATTTATGTTAGCTTTTGTTGTGATTAATTCAAACCCGACCCATATACAAGTTACTATATTATTACAAATTATATCATTATAAGTATATACTAGACTTCAAGCCCGGGCGTTGCCCGGGTAATACCTGAAAAATGAACTCTGAATATCTATTTTGAAATTGTTGCTTTAAAGGCATTTTATAAGAAATATATACATGGGATATATCACAATATTGGTTCAAGGTACTCTATTTTTTAAGCTAACTCTATAATTTTGTTCAATATAGAGATTATGCTCGTATTTTTATTATCTCTGAGACTCTGGTCATATATATGAAATTAATCTTAGGAAGTTTTACACTCCATTTGTGCTTTATGTTACAATTAGAGAGAAACGAACTTAGTGGGTGCCCTGTACAATTTTTATTTCGATAAAAAAAAATATAACCTTAAATTGAGAAAGGTGTTTATATATATTACTAAAATATAAAAACATTATTCATATTAATAATTACTTAAAAATATATTATTTTCCTACTTTAAAAAGCTCTTCTTGAGAGTCATAAGACCAAGTCACTTTTTCTTAATAGTACTAAAAGGGTACAAATACTTACTTGAGATGGCTATATGTATGAAATTGATATAGAAAACTCGTAGTCCCATGCACGGGAAATAATAAACACTACTTAGTCTTAAACGACGTGTTTTTTAATCTATTTTACAATAAGACTATTTAAGAGAAACTTTACAAATAAAATAAAGTTTAAAATAGAAAACTCGAGTCTGGCAGTGGATGATAAGATTGGATACACGGTACTTTAAATCAGATTGACAAGCTAAACATCTTCTGTCATGGAGTCATGGAGAATATACATAACCAAAAATAAATAAACTTTGTACAATTCACATAAAAGTTACGCTATAAACAATCCGGTAAATATTTTCATTGAAAATTGAAAAAGAATGACACACATCGTGTTCGTCACACAAAATTTGCTAAGATACGTGAGATATTTAAAATATCGGTGGTTTAATTTACTTTAGTAGGATTTAATTAAGAGACTAATTAAAGTCAAAGTATTTTATCTTTTATATACATTATTTTGTTTTTATTTATAAGTTTATAACCATAAGTAGTTTATGATATTTGGACTCTTCAAGTGGAACCGTACTCCTGTCACGGGCCATTTGTTATAGTCTTTTGGACTAATCTTTTTTTATTATGTGAAAATATAATTCTTTAATTCAACTCTACAAAGGACTCTTTTTCTTAATAATAAAAAATGTTCATGGCTTTAATTGAAAGTGCGTTAAAGCTAGATAAATATTGTTTGGTAAATCAATACATATCTAAAATAAACTTGATCTTTACAACAACAAATCTCGTAAATGCACTAATTTACACCAACAATTCACATACCAATAGCACATTCTATCTCAAAATTTATATTCACTATATAACAAATCAATGAATTTGAGAAAAAAAGTGAAATTATATTTCGATGCTTAAAGAACACATTTATAATCGTTTTCCCGACTGAGTCAAAGGTCGGTATAAGTATTTAGTATCATAGTCTTTATATAGGTCTGTGATAATATCGAAGATTATATATCCCTCCGTCTCGATCAATAGTTTATACAAAGTGAGTGTAACTATTCAATGAGACAAACGTTAACACTTCCGTATGAATAGGTTATTGTGAGACGATCTCTTAATAATAAAATCTAATATTAACACTTCCGTCTACTTCATTTCATTTGAAGTATAAAAATTGTGTTCACAACTCACAATAAATATTTGGAAGGCAAAGTGGAAAATACCAAGAAAACTATGAAAATTTAGAATTTTTTTATGCAAAAAAAGTCATATATTACAACTAAAATTATTCATTAAGGACTAAAAAGTTCTAAAATTGACATTGTTATTATACATAAAAAAGGTGAAGTAGTAGTGAGGCCGTACAATACTGAAACATGCTCAACTCTCGCATTTGCTAACAATAGTTAGGAGTTAGGACTCTAGCACGTAAGATCTTGTAGGCATATTAAATATAACTAATAAAATAATTAAATACAACCCTCACAAGTAAAAATAATCAAAACTACGATAATTAATAATAAAAAAATTAGAAGGTTGTAATTTTCAAAAAATAGTTGTTTAAAAGGCTGTAATGAACAATTTTTTCTTAGATTAATTATAATTCCCTCCGTTCTGATCATTTGTTGGACTTTGGTGTACAAAAACTCAAAAACCATCTAACTAATTATCAATGGCATTAAATTTATATGCTTACTGGCTTGCCGCACAGCTACAACGTTTGCACACAAAAAATAAAAAAACAGGTCGTTGTGAGACGATCTCTTAATAAAATCTAATATTAACACTTTTTGTGAAATAGTTTTAAGAAATATTTGCCATATTAAAATTTGAAAAATATGATTACCTCAAGTATGCTATATTTTATGTAATATCTCCCCATATTACACTACACAAAATAAAAAAGAATAAAATTAAGTTAGCAAGCAAAAATGACTTAGAATAATGAGAAACATATTATAAACCTCAAATCTACTTCATTTCATATGAAGTATAAAAATTGTGTTCACAAATCACAATAATATCTAAAAGGCAAGGGGCAAATACCGAGAAAATTATGTTTGAAAATTTAGAATTTTTTTCATGCAAAAAAGTCATATTTATATATGCTAATAGTTAGGCTCTGTTTGGCAAAACTAGCTGAAAAGGTAGCTGAAACCTGAAAAGGTAGCTGAAAGCTGAAAAAGGTACGTGAAACCTGAAAAGTTACCTGAAAAGGTAGCTGAAAATTAAGACCTGAAAAGGTAGCTGATTTTTGTTAAAACTGTTTGGATACTAGCTGAAAAGGTAGCTGATATTTAACAAAATGACGGAAAAGGACATGGCTTATTATTGATATCTTTTACGTTTTTACTATTATTCTTGTGTTATTGTCTTTGACGGCGTTACGTTTTTAATAGGTTAAGGTCAAGGCGAATGAGAAAATAATTAACATATAACGATTAGGTAAAAAAAATTCAAACAATACACCCTTGAAAATATATTTTAGCGATACAAAAATAATTCTTTATTAAAATCATAAAAAAAAAAAATTAATTAAGCTTCACCCCAAATTAAAGTAGCGATCCTATACAATTAAGGGTAGAATAGGTAGATGAAAATAAAACAGGTACCTGATTTCTCAAATGCTACCTGGAGTAGCTTTTTATTTCAGGTACCTTTTTTCCTCAAATTAGGTTCTTGCCAAACACCCAAAAAGAAATAAGGTACCTGATTGTTTTGACAAAAAAGTCATTTCAGACAAATTAGGTACCTGATTTGCCTTGCCAAACACAGCCTTAGAGTCCCATTACAACTAAAATTATTCATTAAGGACTAAAAAGTCTTAAAATTGACATTGTTATTATACATCAAAAAGGCGAAGTAGTAGCGAGGTAGAATACTGAATACATGCTCAAGTTTCTCGCATTTGCTAACAATAGGTAGGATTCTAGCACGTAAGATCTTCTAAGCATATTAAATATAACTAATAAAAGAATTAAGTACAACAATTATTCTAATGTATATCTTTTTATACACCTAATTTATTGAACAAATTTAAGAACTAATATATTTATCTTATTTCAATATTATATAGCTTAAATAATTCACAAAATTTGAACCAATGAAATCGCTCGAAAAGTTCCTCTTTTAAGTATATACTAGTGTGTAACCCGTGCATAAATGCACGGGTATAATATGAATCTTTGTATAAAAAAATTATGTAGGTGGCAGTTTTAACTCAACAATATAAATATTTTGTATAAATATGGAAATGTTTAAATAAGTGAATATATATGTATAAAACCAATAAATAGTTTAAAAATAAATATCCATTCTTACACCTTAAATATTGATTGAAGACAAAATAAACGTAAAGATAATAAAAGTCCTTAGGAAAATCAAAGGAGGAAGACGACACGGGTAATCTCATCGTTAATGTGAAAAAGTACAATATTACGTTATACCTGAATGACTCCCATAAACCATGGTGTAAGAGGTCGGAGATACTCAATTTTACAGTTGCATTAACAAAACATATAGATTGTTTCCGAATGATAATCCGGAAATAAAAACAGAGATGATTCAAATCATTATTCCTTCATCGTAAGAAAAATCTCGTTTAAAATAGTCATTTTTCTGTATTCCGTACAAAATCAAAGAATTAATGAGATTGACTCCATCAAGTACAACAATATCAAACATATTAGTGCAATTCTAAATATAAATACCAACGAAATGTTGTAAAGGTTGTATGATACAGGCCCACACCGAGTACTAAAATCAAAGAATTAAAGAGCTCATTTTAATCACGCCATATCCAATCTCCTTGCATTTGTGCCTTCAAATTGAAATTGAACTTTGACACCCTTCGTTGTTTCCCTGGAATGCAAACACCAAATGTTAATATAGTGTAACATTCATACTTTCTAATTGTGAGATAATTTGCATTTTCAGCAGTGCTTATGCAGTAGCATATTCTGGAAAGTTCTAGGGTTTATTAGATTTCAAATAATTTGTTAAGTCTCATTTAATGTGTCCTAGGAAATCTAAGTTGCACCAAGGCGAGATTTGGTTAGTGTCTCATCCATGGAGCATCTTAGGCGCACTCGAGGCGCGCCTTTACAAACTAAGACGGAGTATACAAAATTCGAGCCCTCCAATATGTTTTCCATACGTTGATCACTGGCCCAATGACAATATGTTAGCTAATTTGGCAAGGTGAAACAAATTAAAGTATACGGAGTAATAAAATTTAGTACATATTATTCCGTCTAATTCCTTTGAGTTGACCTATTTGTTCAAAATCCACATCAGAAATTTTGAAAAATGGAATGATTTAGAGTCGGAAGGGTGTATGCCTTAAAATAATAGTCTCACAATGATTAAATCAAATTAAAAATGAGCATTTCCTAATTTGGTAGTCGTATAATTGATAGTAACATAACCATAATTTTACAACTAATACTTATAGCTATATTGCGCAGACAATCGCACACTGGACACTCGAACATAGGTATGACACTTGGATACTGAATTTATACCAAAAACATGATATTTTTTCATATAATAGTCAAATCCGACACCTGGACACGTATTCGTGTAGGATACACAAATCACTTACTTCGTATTCATCTATAAGAACGGTCTAACCCCAGTTACCTACCTAAAATTTTCATTATCGTCCTCTTCAAGACTTCAATAGCAAACTTTATTTATTCTGCTAAAGTTGTTAGCGACTACTACTAAGCAAACTAAAAATTGTGAAAACTCTCAACTCCTTCCTCTAAAGCTTAGTAGTTTGGAGCTAACTTATTAGAAGATGTTGGTAGAGTTGTAGGGTCTATTAGATAAGTTATTTATGCAAGGTGAAACTAACTGTAATAATGACCTTATTATAAGAGGGTCAAATGTTGGTATAACTGAATATGAACAATTGAACACTACAAATTCAACAACTAAAAAACTAAATGTCAAAGGAAATAAAAAAAAATGTTAAGAAATAAAAAAGAGATTGTATTGCACTAATCGAACTTGTGCATAGAATCTCTAAACTCCTCTGCAACCATTAATCTCTGATCACTCCGACTATAATTTTTGGATTAAAAATCAAACAAAGACCCCTAATTTTCGATATTCAATCATTTCATAATCAACTAAGTTAAACATCTTTAGATTTCACCTTAAATCATAAGCAAACACAACCGAAATAAGAAACAATACCAAATAATGCTGTCATCTTGATTTTATTTGGAGATAGACTTGCCACCATTAATCAAGTTTATTTCTTAATTAGTTAATTTGGAGAATTGCATAGTCTAATAATTGATCGAGTCTTTTTGATGTCTTAGTTCATTGGTGAAGACGGAGCTATCCTGAACAATAGGTCCTAGGTTCGATTCCCCCTCCCCTCTATTGTAATGCGACCAAGTGCGTGCTTCGTTGAACCATCAAAAAATAATTGAGCCTTTTTTCACGCTAAACACCTACATAATTTTCGCAAATTAAGTCGTTTACCATTAATCGAATCTACCATCATCAAACTAAGTAAGTTAAGTTAATCCCCCAAATTAGATCACATCTACAAAAACAACGTATAACCTAAAACGACTCCGACGAAAAAAAATGACAAAAAAAAAGGAATTATCGGGTAATTAAAAGACTATAGTAGAAATAATATGAAAACTATCACAAATGATTCGATATTTCGTAGAGATGGCTAAATATAACAACAATTCATTATTTTCAAAAAACCTCTTTTAATAAATGATGTTCAAAAGTAATTAAATTGTTTGTAAATAATACAAAATTGTGACGGGCCACATATAATTTGTGTTTAAAATATTTATAATGTTTTGTCAATAGCCAACAACATTACAAATATAGAAAAATGTCTTTATAAACTACATTTGTTAATATATTACATTTATTAGTTTGTATTTCTCCAATATAAAATTTTCAAACCCTTATTACGGGTAACCTAAAAAATACGGAGTAGTAATATAAAGTCGGTCATGTTTCAATAGTAATATAAAGTCGACAACACTTAATAATGTTGACTCTTATATGACAATTGAGAGTTGAGACGGAGTCATCTTTGTTCTGGGAGGAAATATTTCGTCTCAATTTACCTCTTGCGACGAATGTTTAAGGCCAACGTTACTTTTGCAACAAAACCAAATGACGTTTTCGACGGACATTTCTGTCATGTTACCTTTGTTTTGTGTACTATAGTGTTGAAGCAGTTTATAATATATCATATATGCTAAAAAACATTACAAATATTGAATATTTTCTTCCACTACATTAATAGTTATATTACATTAATCAAATTGTTTTCTTTCACCTTAAATTTCCGGACCCTTCTTACACGTGACCGAAAAAATAGTTTCATAAAATCGATCATGTCTAAGAACACGCCGTGATTAATAATAGTTAAGAAAACTATTATATGATAATTATTAAAAAATATGGTTGAATATTAAATGTGCAAAAATCTGGTATTTATGTGGAAATTAAAAGTATAAGTTGATAAAAAGTACAGAGTACTACTTTTACAGTTTAGCAAAAATTCAAGAAATTAAGATGGCGAAAAGATCGAGACAAATGGAAAATAGTGTGGATGGAGTAACTTTTACAAATTAGAGAGAGTGACACCGAAGATGTCTTACTCTAGTGGTTAAGACGGAATTATTGTTGACAATAGGTCCCAGGATCGAATCCGCTTCCCTATTGTGTGCGACTAAGTGCGAAGCAGAGTAGGGGTAGTGGATGAGTGGGTAGTTTTTATTTTTACGTATTTATTGTGTACATAATCTGTATTTTATACGGTCGATCGATATGAGCGCGACACGTCACTTTTTTACTCTAAAATAGCGGTTACCGGCTGTTGCTTTAATATATTAAATGATATTGATAAGCATAAAATCTACTAATAAGTTTAGTTCACAATTGTACTTCAAATATAAATATTTAAAATAAACTTTTATTATCAAGTTCCATCACCGCCCGTGCAGTGCACGGGTTCAAAGACTAGTTAGTTTAATCTCAAATTCATTGATTCAGTTAATTCATGTAAATTTCAATAACTATTGAATTTGCGACTTTTATGTCAGCTAGACAGCTACTTTGCATGACTAGTTCAGGTCAATTTGAGCAATTAAGATCGCTATCAGTTTTTAGTTTAATCTCAAACTTATAAATTTGGTCGATTCACGTAAATTTTTTGGAACCACACTTTCTGGAACTTGTTTTTGGCTTTTTGGGTTTTTTTAATAATTAGATTCGGTCGATTCACGTAAATTTTTGGAACCACACTTTCTGAAATTTATTTTGGCTTTTTGGGTTTTTTTAATAATTCGTCAAAATTTGAACTATGTTTTGGAAGCACCCACACCTTTTGAACTTTTTTTTTGTTTTTTAGTAATTCGTCAAAAATAAAAGTGGTTATTTGCGACTTTTATATCATCTTCTTTACATTACTAATCCAGGTCAACTTGAATATCATCTTGCCACGTCGTCAATCCTATTTCTTTATATCTTCCAATCAACTTTTGCCACGTGTTACCTTTAAAAAGATGTGGAAATTTTCCCTAACGATGAGTTTGTTGTTACTTTTTAACTTGAAGGATGAGAAAGAATAATGGTATAGCTGGTCATCACGTGGCTATGTGAGATAATGAGGTCTTAACATAACCATGTAGGTCATATAATAGATGATGTCTTTTGTGTAAGATTACATCTTTTCATATAATCTTTTTAGCCACACTTTTTTTTGGTTTTGTTGTGAGATAACAAGGTCTTAACATAACCACTTGGTTCATATAATTGAGGATGTCTTTTGTGTAAGATTGCATATTTACATATAATCTTTTTATAAAGGTTTATATCAAATAGCAAATATATAAAATAACAAAGTGGCTGTAGTTTAGTGGTTAGAATTCCACGTTGTGGCCGTGGAGACCTGGGCTCGAATCCCAGCAGCCACATTTTATGTCTTTCGTCTAGTAATTCGATCGTACTTAACTCTTTAGTAGCAAGCTGTAGTTGGAAAAAAGAATAAAATAAAACGGTCAAAAATAAAAAGTGTTGTTTGCGGCTTTTATGTTAAGGTCGCTATCAGTTATTAGTTTCATCTTAAACTCATTAATTCGATCGATTCACGTAAATTTGAATGACTATTGGGTTAGGTTACAAGTACCTTGGGGTGGTCGGGTGGGTCTGGGACATAACAACGTAGGTCATATAATAGATGATGTCTTTTGTGTAAGATTACATATTTACATATAATCTTTTTATAAAAGTTTATATCAAATAACAAATATATATTTAATAATAAAATGGTTGTAGTTTAGTGGTTAGAATTTCACGTTGTGGCCGTGGAGATAGTTGTGTTGGTTTGCGGCTTTTATGTTAAGGGTACAAGTACTTTGGGGTGGTCGGGTATTTTATAAAACAAGTGTTGGTTGTGTTGGTTTGCGGCTTTTATGTTAAGGGTACAAGTACTTTGGGGTGGTCGGGTGGGTCTAAGTAGGATGAGAAAGAATAATGGTATAATTGATCATCACGTGGCTTTGTGAGATGAGGTGATGAGGTCTTAAGATAACCATGTAGGTCATATAATAGATGATGTCTTTTGTGTAAGATTACATATTTATATATAATCTTTTTATAAAAGTTTATATCAAATAACAAATATATATATCTAATAATAAAGTGGTTGTAGTTTAGTGGTTAGAATTCCACGTTGTGGCCGTGGAGACCTGGGCTCGAATCCCAGCAGCCACATTTTAGTTGTTGGGTTTGCTGATTACATATTTACATATAATTTGTGGTCTCGATCGTACTTAACTCTTTAGTAGCGAGCTGTAGTTGGAAAAAAGAATAAAATAAAACGGTCAAAAAAAAAAGTGTTGGTTTGCGGCTTATATGTTAAGGTCACGATCGGTTATTAGTTTCATCTCAAACTCATTGATTCGGTCGATTCACATAAATTTGAGAAAGAATAATGGTATAATTGATCATCACGTGGCTTTGTGAGATGAGATGATGAGATCTTAACATAACCACGCGGGTCATATAATAGATGATGTCTTTTGTATAAGATTACATATTTATATATAATCTTTTTTACAAAAAATGATATCAAATAACAAATATATATCTACTAATAAAGTGGCTGTAGTTTAGTGGTTAGAATTCCACGTTGTGGCCGTGGAGACCTGGGCTCGAATCCCAGCAGCCACACTTTTGTTTGTTTGAAGTATGAGATTGTTTAGTACTTTACATTTTATGTCGTGACTTTTATGTCATCTATTTTACATGATTTTACGAGTACTTTTTGCTGTTACTTTTTAACTTGAAGTATGAGATTGTTCAGTACTTTACATTTTATGTCGTGACTTTTAGCCACACTTTTGTTGGTTTTGTTTACGAGTACTTTTTGCTGTTATTTTTTAACTTGAAGTATGAGATTGTTTAGTACTTTACATTTTATATCAAGACTTTTATGTCATCTATTTTACATGATTTTACGAGTACTTTTTGCCGTTACTTTTTAACTTGAAGTATGAGATTGTTCAGTACTTTACATTTTATGTCGTGACTTTTATGTCATTTACTTTACATGATTAGTTCAGGTCAATTTGAGCAAAGGTTGCGAGTACTTAGGGGTGAGGTTGCGAGTACTTTGGGGTGGTCGGTTGGGTTTACTGTTACTTTTTAACTTCAAGTATGAGAAAGAATAATGGTACAAGTAATCATGACGTGGCTTTATGAGATACTGAGGTCTTAACATAACTCCGTAGGTCTTTCATGTAAGATTACATATTTACATATCATCTTTTTAGAAAACTTTTATTAAATAACGAATATATATTAAATAACAAAGCGGATGTACTTTATGGGTTAGAATTCCACGTTGTGACCGTGGAGCCTTGGACTCGAATCCCAGCACCCACACTTTATCTGTATTTGTTCACACTTTTTGAACTTTTTTTGGTTTTGTTTTTTTAGTAATTCGACCGTACTTAACTCTTTAGTAACGAGTTGTAGCTAGAAAAAAGAATAAAAATAAAATGTGTTGTTTGCGACTTTTATGTCATCTACTGTTAAGATGAGATAACTGTGTATCCTATATATATCAGTAGTCTAACTTGGCTTATGAAGGATACATAGATGGATATCTTATTGGGCCTAAATATATAATACAGTAACATAGATTATAATCCTAGTACCCTCTCAAGCTGGAGTATGGAGATCAAGAATGCCCAACTTGCGAAGAAGATTGGCAAATTGTGGAACACCCAGAGCCTTGGTGAAGATGTCGGCCAGCTGCTCAGTAGTCGAAACACGCTCTGGAAGACATCAAACCTTCGGTGATTGCATCTCGAATGAAATGACAGTCAATCTCAATGTGTTTCGTACGTTCATGAAAAACTGAATAGCTTTAACAAGCAAAGAATCGATCCACGATGTTGCAGCCTGTTTCAAATGGCTATATCTCGAGTTCTAGAGCTGATAATGGAGTGATTCCAGTTGGAGGTGAAAGCTTATCCTCTTAGCTTTCCAACGCCGCAAGAATCTCTTGATTACGATGAGTAACGAAGAAATGACAGCTGTTTTAAGATCGACGCTTGCTGCAGTCCCGACATCAGGTCGACCGACCTACTATTTGGGTCGACCGACCTCAGCGCAGACCCAGAAGTTTCCGCAAAGCCCATTCAAGTTATTAGGTCATTAAGAGGTCGACCGACCCAAAAAGTAGGTCGACCGACCATGCGACTGTGTTTCCGCGATTTTTATTACGGGCTTTGCTCCTAATCTTGTAATTAGAACTTATTTAAGAAGACCTAAGCACTAAAATTAGGTCAAGCACTCCATGTTAGTCAAAACTCCATAGTTAGAAAGAGATTTTTATTCAAGTTTTCATCTTTTGTTCCTAATTTCAATTAAGTTGTAAGTTTGCTACAATTAATCTTTCCCTTTTAATTTAATCTTGTTGTTCATCTTATTGTTGTTTCTTAATTCATGTTTTCCCTTTTATTGTCATCTTTAATTATGTTGATTCCTTTGATGTTCTTAGTTCTTGTTATTGTTAGTTTTATAATTAAAAGTATGCATAGCTAATTCTTGTGATTAGGAATTAGGGGAACCATGGTAAAGATTTGATTTTGATAGTTTAATGATTGAATTACCAATCCCCCATTGTTGTTGGTGAACTAATCCTTAAGATTGAAAGATTATTAGGATTAGTTTAACAACAACTTTGGGATTGCCCCATAAACGAAAGTTTAGTGCTTTTGTAGGAACCCTAAGACCGGAAGGATTGGGTAGAATATTGACCTAAAGGTTTATTCTTTGTTCCTTGAGATTGTGTTATTTGGTTATTTTACCTTTCATTGACTTGTTTTAACCATGGGGAACCAAAGTTCCTAATCTCCTCTTTACCTTATTTTAATTCTCTTGTTTATTTTGATCTTTTAGTTGTTAGTTCAAATCTTAAATCAACCCCCCTTTTTGGTTACTTGCAATAGACTTTAAATTCGCAAACATAATTAACCTTGTCTCCTTGTGGTTCGACCCTTGACTTATCCTATCTAGTTTAAGCTGAGGTTTTATAAATCTTATTTTTGGCACCCCTCAACGACGGGTGTCAAATTTTGGCGCCGTTGCCGGGGAGACGGTATAATTTTGTTTGTTAGTTTTTAGTTTATTTTCCTTGTCTTAAGGAACTTCGGTTCCTTAAGACCGTTACTTACCTTTTATTCTAGTTTTGTTTTAGAAGACAGGTTTTTGAGAGGAAGACTTGAGTACTCTCAGTGCTATTGCAATCATGTCTACTATTTCTGATAATCTTCAGCCAGCAACACACCACCTTCCCCAGGGATTTACTCTCCCCATTGAAATTCATCTCTCCTATATCGAATTGGTGGAGCAAAAACAGTTTGCAGGTCTACCGGATGAAGATCCTTTGAAGCATTTGGAGCTATTTACAGATTATTTTTGTTCCATACCGGCGGGAGAGGCGCAAGATGAGGTTAAGGAGAAGTTCTTTCGTTTCTCCTTGAAAGATTCTGCGCGTGAATGGATTCGTTACCTTGATAGGGTAGCGGCTAAAGTTACAGATTGGACATCTCTGGCATTGGCTTTCTGCAAACAGTACATTTCGCCAGCGAAAACCAATGCTATGAGAGTTCAAATTTTTATGTTCCAGCAAGGACCTGATGAGGAATTTCATGAAGCGTGGGCCCGTTTTAAGAAGTTGGTTCGATCCGTTCCTCACCACGGCTTTGAGGAGTGGTACCTTTGCAACCAATTCTATAACTCTTTGTGTGATGACTACAGAGCCATCTTTACAAACGGTGGATTTCATAATGTAGCTTATGACAAGGGTTGGGATTTTATTGAGGAGTTGGCGGTTCATAGAACTGAAAACGGAAATTCACGTGGGAATTCACTGAAAACAAGTATTGAAATAAGTCATATTGTCGCACTTGAAACATCCGATAACGCCTGTTCCGAAAAACTTGAGAAAGCTTATGAGGGACCAACCCCAAAGGATGATTCTGCCGTAGTTCAGAACGAGGAAACTGATCCCGTGCACAGGTCAGAAGGTCGACCGACCACAACATCAGGTCGACCGACCTCGACACCTGACGTGAGATTAGTTTCTGCAGAACAGAAAAATTTCGATAATACAGCACCTGGTCGATCGACCAGTATACCAGGTCGACCGACCGCGTTATCTGAGCAAATTGTGGGTTCGCCTCCTGAGCTACCTGACTCTCCTCTCATCAATGCCTCGACGGAGATTCTGAAGTTAAAAGAGCCAAAGATTGTTGATTCTGCGGAAAAATCTTGGAGATCGTCAAGGGCCTTAAGCTTAAGAGAGAATTGGAGGACCATCCTATTATTTCTGTTTTTGCAGGTCATGGTAAAAAGGGCATAGGAGATCCTGGTGATACTAGTGAGACAAAATTGGAGCAAGTTGCTGAAGAAGATAGGCCGGGCAAAGTAAAGAAGCGTGTCATAGCCTATGCGACACCAGATACCCTTCCTCCATCTAGGCCTGTTGTCTGGAAGCCCAGAGTAGCGGTCCATACTGCTGAAAGAACCTCTTTTAGCCAAGTGCCCTACTTTGGGGTATCTTGCTGCTGAGTCATAGTGCTAGTCAATTGTTCTATTTCAGTTTTTGTTGGACTATTTTTTTGTTTTGTTTTTTTTTGCTTTTAGACTTAGACTCTTTTTGCTTTTGTTGCTTTGTTTTGAGACATTTTAGACTTGGTTCTGGGATCTTGTGCATTTGTTGGGCGCGTATATGATAATTTTTCAGGCGCGTATATGATAATTTTTCAGGTTTGAGGAAGAATGACTTGCTTAACACAAGGTGGTTCCGAAGAAAAGAAGGCCGCTGTGCCGCAGGAAGGTCGGTCGACTCAAAACATAGGTCGGTCGACCTCCCCGTCCGTCACAACCTGTTCGTTTCTTCCTCGGGAATCGTGCAACCATCTTGGTTACTCGAGTGGCACTGCTGGCCACCAAAACCTCCCAGCTTACGCTGGTTTGGGGAGGTTTTTCATGCGCTTCAAAACCCAGTGAGTTCTTTCCAGTTTTTCCTTGGTTTTTACTTTTTGTTTTAATTTTATGAAACCTTTACTTAGGCTAATGCACAATGGGGACATTGTGCGGGTTGGTTTGGGGAATGGTTTCGTGTCACATGCATTGCATTTTGTCACACGTTTATTGCATTTCTGTATTGCATTGTTTTTCTTTATTTTTCCTTATATATATACAAAAGAAAAATACAAAAAAATGAAAAAAATTCAAAAATTCAAAAATGAAAAAAAATGCACGTTTATTTTAGCATATAGGTCGAGTCGGAACAAGAGTATTTCAAGGATGATTTTGCTTTCTTACATGTTTATGCCTTTACCCTGCCTTGTCAACTTGTTTTAGTATGAGAGTCTTTCGCATATCTACGAGTTTTTGTTAACTTGCATATCTTGAGACTTGACTTATACCTTGGCAACCTACCATACATTCTAAGGTTTAGAGCTTATTTCCTGGTTTCATTCTTAAACCAGTTGTCTAGGATGTGAGTAGTACTCCCCTTGGAACATGTTACATCAATATGCATAAACATGAGCTTGAATTGCTATATACTTGTTTTACTTCCTCGTTTTGTGAGTCTTGATACGTGCATTTGGGATCCCTTTTCTCTTATTTACCCATAAGCTTCACATAGCCAAAATTGCCTTTTTATTCCCCCAAAACTACATCCAATACTTAGCCTACCCTTCCAAGCTAGTATTTGTGGTCTTTGGTTTATTTTGAGGTATCTTGATTTGTATGCTATCATGAGCAAAAAGAGAAAAGAAAGAAGGAAAGCAAGAAAAGAAAGAAAAAGAACAGAAAAATTCAGAAAAAGAAAAACGAAAGAAACGAAAGAAACGAAAAAAAAAGAAGCAAAAAGCACAGAAAGTCGGTCGACCGACCTCCTTCATGGGTCGGCTGACCACCTGATAGCATCAGAATGAAAAATAAAATCGTTCCAAATTCCCTTTCTTTCATGTGTTATCACTCCCGTACTTCATTCAAAATATTTGGGAGTCCTTTCTTATATTTAATGTGAGAGTTGTGCTACAAAAGAGCGCTTTCTTAATATCAAAAGTTGTGAAATATGTTGTTGGGAACCGGTTTTACTAGCTTGGCTACTAACCCCACAAATCCAAAAACATCTTAACCACTTTTACCTTTTACCTCACATATCTTTCATTACCTCAATTGCGTGTATCTGGGTCACTTAATGGGTTTGTTATACATAGTTGTAGAATTTTTGTTCATGTTAGATTGCAGGCATGTTTTCATGGGTCGCAGTTAGGTGAGTATCTCTACAAAACTACTTCTTACTATCTTTTACATATACTCACCCTTGCTTCATGAGTGTCTCGAGCGTACCGCGAGAGTCCATGGTATAAAGTCTCTATAGTCTCTAGTCTTGCAAAGTTTGACGACACCATAACTCGTTTGCATGATTTAAATATTTTCTCATTTTGTACTTGGCATTGGTTTAGGCTTACATGTAAATTTCGCTCTGAGGTTGAAATCGTTCCATTAGTTAAGATCGAGTCTATTTCTTGCTTGAGGGCAAGCAAGGTTTGGTTTGGGGAATTTGATGCGTGCCTATTTTATGATGTTTCACATCTATTTTTACACGCATTTTGTCGCTCATTTACTATGTTTTAGCATTTATTTCCCAACAATTGTCTACTTTCGTATTTTTATGCTCTTTTGCAGATTTATGCGGAAAAGGGATGATTTTATACCAAATTTATGCCCTCGGGATTTTTCATGACTAAGGACAAGAAGGAACGAAGCCTAGCGCATATTTCAAAGCCTGTAGATAGCTTTAACAAGCAAAGAATCGATCCACGATGTTGCAGCATGTTTCAAATGGCTATATCTCGAGTTCTAGAGCTGATAATGGAGTGATTCCAGTTGGAGGTGAAAGCTGATCCTCTTAGCTTTCCAACGCCGCAAGAATCGCTTGATTACGATGAGTAACGAAGAAATGGCAGCTGTTTTAAGATCGACGCTTGCTGCAGTCCCGACATCAGGTCGACCGACCTACTAATTGGGTCGACCGACCTCAGCGCAGACCCAGAAGTTTCCGCAAAGCCCATTCAAGTTATTAGGTCATTAAGAGGTCGACCGACCCAAAAAGTAGGTCGACCGACCAGGCGACTGTGTTTCCGCGATTTTTATTACGGGCTTTGCTCCTAATCTTGTAATTAGAACTTATTTAAGAAGACCTAAGCACTAAAATTAGGTCAAGCACTCCATGTTAGTCAAAACTCCATAGTTAGAAAGAGATTTTTATTCAAGTTTTCATCTTTTGTTCCTAATTCCAATTAAGTTGTAAGTTTGCTACAATTAATCTTTCCCTTTTAATTTAATCTTGTTGTTCATCTTATTGTTGTTTCTTAATTCATGTTTTCCCTTTTATTGTCATCTTTAATTATGTTGATTCCTTTGATGTTCTTAGTTCTTGTTATTGTTAGTTTTATAATTAAAAGTATGCATAGCTAATTCTTGTGATTAGGAATTAGGGGAACCATGGTAAAGATTTGATTTTGATAGTTTAATGATTGAATTACCAATCCCCCATTGTTGTTGGTGAACTAATCCTTAAGATTGAAAGATTATTAGGATTAGTTTAACAACAACTTTGGGATTGCCCCATAAACGAAAGTTTAGTGCTTTTGTAGGAACCCTAAGACCGGAAGGATTGGGTAGAATATTGACCTAAAGGTTTATTCTTTGTTCCTTGAGATTGTGTTATTTGGTTATTTTACCTTTCATTGACTTGTTTTAACCATGGGGAACCAAAGTTCCTAATCTCCTCTTTACCTTATTTTAATTCTCTTGTTTATTTTGATCTTTTAGTTGTTAGTTCAAATCTTAAATCAACCCCCCTTTTTGGTTACTTGCAATAGACTTTAAATTCGCAAACATAATTAACCTTGTCTCCTTGTGGTTCGACCCTTGACTTATCCTATCTAGTTTAAGCTGAGGTTTTATAAATCTTATCTTTGGCACCCCTCAACGACGGGTGTCAGGTACCGGGTGCTATATAAATAGTCGAAAAATTGAGGGGTATTATGTAGAAATGTAGAATATCTCTTATTATTATTAGTAGTAGTACGCACTAGTATCATTAGTACGAGTATTATTATTATTATTATTATTATTATTATTATTATTATTATTATTATTATTTTAACGGGACCTTTTATTAAAACCGGAAAGAAGGATTACATGAAATTGGTAGACACCCTAGATACTCTAACTTGTTTAATAAGAGGAAGCTTTATATTAGACTCTTCTCTCATTTTGTAAGACAACAAGTATTCACAATTATTCTACCTTAGATTAGACTACATTAGATTAGATTAGTCTCTCTTTGCTTCTCTCAATTATGTAATGGTAGCAGGGTTTTAGTCGCCTTACCCCCGGTCAAACACAATTATAAAACTCAACTAAACTAATGTACTAGGGTAGTCGAGGTCGATCCACGGGGAGGTCAAGGTCAAGTACTAGTCGGTCTCAAATTGCAAGTTAGTTACGCAAAATAAGAATGAGATGAAGACAAACTAAACATCTAAACATAAATTAACTACTACTACTAAACTAAAGAAGCAAACAAATAATATAATAAAGATAAAAGCAATAAAGAGAATTCAACTTCCAACGCTTATAAATTATCACTTAACTCTATAACAAGTTGACAAGGGGAAAATTTAATGACGAGACGCCTCTAATTCGCTCATATAGTCCCTTTCGGTCCCACTATGAGATACTAGCTATGTCGACACAACTCCCTCTTGGGCTTATGCATCAAACTCCTTAAGTCAAGGGTCAAAACTTACCAAAATATGCCTATTTGACTCCCCTTTCCCAAAGATTAAGGTTCTAAGTCCACGTTATACCCAGGTCATCCCATTCCCTCTCCCGACGGTCATTTCAAACCGAACACTAAGGACACCCCTCTCAAGTCCTCCCTCTCGGGCTCGACTCAATGAGGCTATTACTCCCAACAAGATGTCCCGACTCAAGTCTAGCCAAATCTCGTTGACGGACAAGGACTCAAGGTCAAAGTACAAACAAGATAAAGTAATGACAAGTAGACCCCTTAATTACCCAATAAACTCCCCTCTACACCAAGTTGGTGGAATTAAGTTGGTAACCTACACATGTCGGAGTCTAATCGCACCCTAGTGAGAATACTACTCGCTAATCATATTAAATCTAACACAAAACACTTTAACAACTACACTAAACATGATTTTAAGCATAATAGAACAATAAAGATTTCAAGTTTAATCTAATTTAATGACTAAACATGGATAAACTACACTAAACATGGTAAGATTGATAAAAGACTAAACTTTGATTAATTACAGGATTAATTGATAAGAATACTTTGAACTATGAGTGTCCTGCTCAAAATACTCCAAACTTTATTTTAACTATCAATATAACCAACTAATGCCCTTATTTGCTTTGAATGTAATTTCTTGTTTTAATAACTTGTTGTAGCATGTTTTAATGGTGTGTTTAGGTGAATAAATTAACAAAGAAGTAAAAAGAGAAAGACGGGTTAAAGAAGGGTTAGAAATTTCTTCACTTATTTAGCATGTAGCACGTCATATATTATAATAATAGCGAGTGAGAACATTAATTTGTTATATTGGTAGTTACAATATAGTTTGGAGTATTTTGAGTAGGACACTCATAGTTCATAGTATTCTTATCAATTAATCCTTAATTAAAGACAATTAAACTAACTAAACATAACAATAATAGAAATGACAATGAGAAAGAGAAAGAGAGAAAATAATTCATACCAAACTTGTAATTAAATGAAATGAAATGATGGATCGTCACACAATTTTTATAAATTGAAGAGATAAACTAAATCTAAACTAAAAATAAAGAAGAAAGATGGAATATTTGTGTATTTAAACTACTCCTAAACTACTCCTGGACGTTCGATGAGAATGTTGTGGGTGAGCATTTCTTTAATCACTTTTTTAATATCTTCAATCCGGGAAATGAGGAGTTTGATGGAGCAGATCTTGAAGGGGAGCGCCTTTTTTCTAATCTTTTCACGAATGTGGATGTTCAGGTCAAGGATGACGATGTTGATTTTCTAAGGAAGCCTTTCTCGGCTAACATAAGTACAGTATAAGACAAACAATTCTAACACTTTATTATAGAGAATAAAAGTACTGTGAAACAAAGTAAAGCAACTGTCTGCCAAAACTATAACAAAAGTAATTAACTACAATTTATGCGGAATCTATGACTCGAGACCCTACGAAACTGGTGATCTCTCCTCCCAAGCCAGCAAGCAAGACTCATCTGTGTACCTGAGACTCTGCTCACCATTACATGGATCATCATTCATCACAGTAAACAACATCATGTGTCCAACTATACAATAAGACGAATACACATCTTGATACATAAATCACAATATTCACTGTAACATCGTTACCATTATTTACATCTGTCGTGCTGACCTTTAGTGCCACACCAATTTCTCCACTTACCGTAGCAAGGGGTACTTAGACCATAAATGTGCACATCCTCCCCGTGGCGGGTCCCATGGGGAGCGATCATAGGAGTGAGATCCGTTCTCCGCAACGGTCCCACTCGTTACCATTGGAATCTCATATATCATGTCATACATAGTAATATAATCGTAATAGAACATCGTCACACATTATTATACAATACTGAGTAGGGAAACCTTACCTCAAACGGAACAGCAAGCAAGATAAGCGGAACTTCCTACCAACGCTCTTCTACGAATCCTCCTCCTAGGGATTACACAATTCTCAATTACTTAATGAATAACCATAACTATGATATAAAACGGTAGATATACACTTACTTGGTGATATACGGACTAGGTAGATGATCGGCGCGACTAGACTTGCTACTAAACTTGAAGGATTAGGAAATGACGAATGAGAAATGAGAGGGTTAGGGTTCTGCTTAACTTTCTAATTAGGGTTAAAATGATTTATTAACCCTCGGATTAAATTTATAATAACCGCGGTCTGAAGTCTGGAAAAGAAACACTCGGCCTAGTGCGAAGCACTCGGCCGAGTGTGACTTGCTCGACCAAGTGCGGCCTACTCGGTCGAGTACCACCTACTTGGCCGAGTTGACACACAACTCAGCTACTGACATAAAAGAGCTCGAACGAGTATCACCTACTCGGCCGAGTTGATTCACAACTCAACTTTTCTAACTTGGGGTGTTACATCGAATCTGTCTTAGGGTTGTAGACTTGTAGAGGTATGCTTCGGGGACTGAAGCTTATTCTTCCAGATTGTGCTTGGAAAGTGGGATATTCTTCTAATCTTGATATTTGGAGCACTAAATGGGTTAATGGGGAAACACCTAGTATGAGTCCTACCCTGAACTCTGATCAAGTCTTGACTGCCTTGAACCTCAAGGTCAAATATCTTCTTTTGGGCCCGGGGGAATGCAATAAAGAATTAATAATTGATCTTTTCAGTGAGGAATGACGGTCCAAAATCATGGCTCTTTCTCTGTATTTGTCACAACACAATGCATGATCTTTTGGACACATTCTACTTCAGGCATTTATTCCATTAAAAGCGGGTATGGTATTGCTCTTGACTCTCACCTCAACAAAACACGCAATGAGAAGGACTTATCTAGAATAAGTAGGGCGTGTGTTGCCTTTTGTAAAAAGACGCTTTGGAGACTCCCTGAACCTTAAAAATGGAAAATTTTAGTATGGCGAATCCTTACTAATTTTGTCTCTAACGGGTCGGAGTTTCAAAAAAGAGGAATAGGTGCAAACCACTCGTATAGATTCTGCCATGGTATGAATAAGCTTGAGACTCTAAATCATCTTTTCCGTGATTGCGATGTTGTTGCAAGGATCTGGTCTTCCAGTAATTTGGGCATCTGTTCTGACAATGCTTCCCACATGTTAGTTGGAGATTGGATCATTAGTTGAATCAATTACCTTTCAAAGGCTGATTACGGGGAGTTTTTGGTTATTAACTTGCTCGCTACTATCTGGTGCATCTAGTGTATGCGCAACAATCTCGTTTTTAGAGATGACTTATTCTCGCCCAAGGCTTTCTTCAACCTTCAATATAAGACAATGGTTGAGGCAACTGCGCTTATGAGGCTTCTTAAGGGATTTCAAGGGTGAATGAGTTTTATTCTGGTCTACCACGTAATGAAGTTAAGGATAAACTGGAAAATAGTACTCATGTTTATCTGATTGGCACGGGCCAAGGGTGTAATACTATCAGGGTGAAAGTGGATGCTAGTTGGAATTTGTCTTTAAAGTCTGCTACAGGTTGGGTGACATATGATCCTGATGGGTTAATCATATATGAAGGAGGCAATAACTCATGGTCTGAATCTGCATTATAGGCGGAGGCAAAGGGTATCCGAGAAGTTTTACAATGTGCTTGCGCTAGTGTTTTTCTACATTTGGACGTGTATTCTGATTGCCTACAGATCTTATTTCAGATCACAGGAGTGGAGAGAGAACACCATTTGACGTAAGGAATACTTCTCGATATTGAAGTTAGTTTACCTCTCTTCCATTGTATTTGCTTTAATTTTATTTCTAGAAACCTGAACTTAGTGGCTCATCGCCTAGCGAAACAAGTCATGAATTTGTAAGGATGTCTGTTACAGCTGCCAAAAAAAAAAACTACTCGTACTGCCTTCCTGCTCTCTTCCTTTCGTGCCTCTACTCTCTTTCGAAATCTCTCTGCTGCAACCCCAAAATGAAGAAGCTGAGAGCTCTTTGCTTATGTGCTTCTTTCCCCACGTGACTCCTTTTTTTTGCTTTTCAAAAATAAGAGTAGTAGTTGATTAGTGGTCTTAGTTTTTGGGCCCAACAACAATATATCAGGAGTAATTATTTCGTCCGAAGCACGAGCCCAACAAAGCTTTTTCTCGTCCGATTTTCAACTAGCTGACTTCGGCCCATATTTGTATATCTTTGGTTCAAATACTTCAAGTTCAAATCGTCTCTGCTTGACCCAATTACAGTTTCGTCTCGTTTCATTTTATTCAATCCGACTCTTCTCTTTTTGGTACCTATAAAATAAAATGTCGAATCATAGTACCAATATAACAAAAAGTAATGTAATTGGCATTATATGAAACTAGACGACTAATATTCTATTTAATACTAAAATGACTAAATAATACTCACTCGGGTTATTAACTCAGTCAAATAAGAGATAAAATATGAGCTAAAACTCGATAAATTACTATGTTTTCATGTAAGAACCCTAATTAATCTTTCATTAATCAAAGTCACAATCTTTATTCAATTAATCTTCAATCCTTCTTTAGTTTATGCAAGTTCTACAATTATTAATAGTTTACAGTTAGATTAGGGGTTGCAATTGGAAGAGGGAAGAGATTCATTCTTCTTATTTTTCAATCCAAGTTATTCCTTCAATTAGTAATGGTATAATCCTTCTCTTAATTCTCTTTAATTATCATTAGTTTACATTTTACTTTGCTTTTCCTTGCTTCCTTGATAATCATTATGTTATTTTCATACTTCTACCCATCTCAGGTTTATATCGAAATGACAATTCTTGTGAACATGTGGGAGTACTTTTTCAACTAGGATGTCGGGTGATCCTTTGTAAGGGTTTAAGGGAGGGTTTAGCGTGTTTATATGGTTCTTAATTAGTGAAATTCGTTGTCTTGTTATTATGCATAGAAGGTGTTCGATGAAATGTTTGGTTGAGTAAATTGAGTCATTTTGTCTTGTAATTTGCCCATTAGTCGAGTGAGTAGCTTTGCTAGTGCTTGGGGAATGATATAACTCGTAGGTTGGTTAAGTTGAATGAGTAACTCAACCCCCCATCGATCTAGGTTTGGGTTTAGGCCGAGAGGCTAAGCTTTGATTGTCGTCTTTTGTTTGTTTCGAGCCCATTTACATGTTATTTACTCTCCTCTATCCTTGTTTTGGTGAACCCATCATCTTAGTCTCTTAGTCTTATATCTTTCCCGTTTACTTGCTTGCTCGTTTCCTTCATGTTTTTAGCTTAGACTTTAGCATATAAATCATTTCAACCCTCTTGATCGAATAGACTAAACCGGAGTTCGAGACTTATAACTAGATTCTAACACACCGTCTCTGTGGATCGACCTCTTTGTCACTACTACATTTATTATTTTGGTATCGAGCTTTTATAAATTTTCTTTTGATCGAGGGGACCGTGACAAACTCTTTCTATCAGCGATGAGTGGGGCTTAGGTGGTATAGATGATGTTTCCACTGATGGTGTGGGTTACTTGTTGCGATGAGTAACATGGGTTGGCTACACACTTTGTTGTGTAGTCGGTTACTAGTTACTATTGGAGTTCGATGGATGGTTACTATTGTTTGGAATGAATTGTGTATTGGATTTCATATCTGTGAATCTTATTTTGGCTATGCAGTTGACTGACCCTGATACTGTTTTCAAAATTCTGATGATTCATTCGAGGACAGTGAGCAGTTATTTAAGCAATTGGACGTGGATGTAGCTCACGGCATATGGACGGGACAAAGTCATCACATGTTTGTGTTCTTAGCTCAGTAGGTTTCTCTTGTGACGGGTCAAGTACAACCACTTGTTTAGATAGGACAAAAATAAAAATGCATTGAGAACCACAAATGGTTTGTCTTTATCTCCTCAAGTGGGTTTTATTTGACCCGTCGCAAGTTTTTGACGGATATTGTCGCCGCAAATGAGAATTTGTGTTCCTAACTAGCTTTTGTTGTTGTCTTAACATTAACTTTTCTTTCGTTTTGCTTTTCGGAGTTGTAAATAAATTTGGTTGTTTTCAGTTTGTATTTGATTAAACTTTGCACTTTTAATAAACGTTCTATTATGTTGCTTTTGATATACTTTATCTTGGACAACCTGTATGGTAGGACTTCAATATGCTAAAGTGATCATTGTTAAGACAATTTGGTGTATGAAGGTGTTACAATACTCAATTGATGTATACTTGGTGTAAGGTGATATGTAACGAATTATGTTTGAGTTATTATGTATATGTATAATGTATTGTGTTGGTATTGATCTTGATCTTGATTGTGGGGTCATTGTCACGATATAATTTCAACCCCATGTTCGCCCTCTGTAGCTCTCGTCACAAGGGGGTGTGCACATTAACCACCTAAGTTCGCTCGTTGCGATGAGCGAGGCTTATGTGGTACGAATGCGGTCTCTAGTGACAATGTGGGTTACCCATTGCAATGGGTAACCTGACATGGCTATACACTTTGGTGTGTAGTCGGTTACTAGTTGCTGTTGGAGTTCGGAGGATGGTTACTATTGTTGTAATGAATTGTATATTGGATTGAATATCTGTGATTCTTATTTTGGCTATGCAGGCATGCAGCTTACTGACCTTATTATTGTTCTCAAAATTGATCCATTCGGGAATGATGATCAATTTTTTAAGTAAGTATTGAGTGTGGATGTAGCTTAACGGATATAGCGGGGCGGAGTCATCACATGTTGTTTTAGCTAGCTTTTGTTGCCGTCTTAACATTAGTTTTTCTTTTATTTTGCTTTTCGGGGTTATAAACAACTTTTAGTTTGTATTTAAACAACTTTGCACTTTTAATAAACGTTCTATTATCGTCCATTTGATATACTTTACTCAGGCAACCGAGGTGGTAGCACTTCAATAAAGCTAATATGGTCCTTCCTAAGACACTTTAATGTATGAAGGTGTTACAAGATGTGGGTAACTGTATCTTGGGAAAGAGGTGAGAAAAAACGAGAAGGGTAAAATCGTAAAAACATGTGTGAAAGAGTAAATTTTGTATATGACAAAACAAACCCTAGAGTATTTCTCACATACACTCCTATTAGATAAATGAGACGCAAGTAGTCAACGTTAGAGCTCACAAAAGCCGACCTGACCCGATATAACCTGAAAATTGAGTGAACCAAAATCGACTTGACCCAACCCGAACAACCCGATAACCACTAACAATCTTTTTTCCCCCAACCTGAACCAACCCGAAATCACACTAACCCAACATAACGTAAACTACATCATCCCAATCCATAACTGATACCAGTGACCCGATTAACACCTCTAAACAACCAAACAAGCCTCACATCCAAATATCCAATGGTGCACCTCACTCAGTCACTCACCAACCCCACAAATTTGGCTAGGCCGCCTAAACTTTCTCCCTTCTCTTCTCTAAAAACCACCACTCTAATTTCAACTTTCCCCTTTTTATTTTTTACCCATTTCAATTTTCATCATAATCTTCAACACACGACAACAAGAACAGGAGGCGACCTGAGATTATTACAGATCTACAACAACAACAAACACACATTCAAATCATACAATCAATCAATCAATCATGTTTCGTAGAATCGTTTTCTCCAATCTCAAAACCCTAATTTCTTCATCCACATCTTCCGCCATTTCCAAACCTTCATCATTTCTCCTCACTACGCGCCTCGCCGCCGCCACCGCCACCGCTACCGCTGTCATTCCGCGCTTATTTTCCACCGATTCCTGTAATTACTTTTCTCTCCGATTTTAATTATTTTTGACTAGTTTTGATTAGATCTTCATTGATTTAATTTGAATGATTTGATTAGCGGTTCCGAAGACGACACCGAAGGTTGAAGATGTGCAGCCGATTGCTACTGGTCATGAGCGTGAAGAACTGCAAGCCGAGCTTACCGCTGTCATTCCGCGCTTAATTTCCACCGATTCCTGTAATTACTTTTCTCTCCGATTTTAATTATTTTTGACTAGTTTTGATTAGATCTTCATTGATTTAATTTGAATGATTTGATTAGCGGTTCCGAAGACGACACCGAAGGTTGAAGATGTGCAGCCGATTGCTACTGGTCATGAGCGTGAAGAACTGCAAGCCGAGCTTACCGTTGTCATTCCGTGCTTAATTTCCACCGATTTCTGTAATTACTTTTCTCTCCGATTTTAATTATTTTTGACTAGTTTTGATTAGATCTTCATTGATTTAATTTGAATGATTTGATTAGCGGTTCCGAAGACGACACCGAATGTGCAGCCGATTGCTACTGGTCATGAGCGTGAAGAACTGCAAGCCGAGCTTGAGGTTTTTTTTGATTTTATGATGTACTCGTATTAATTTTGTGATTTGGAGGAGAAAATGTGCGAATTGATCTGTTTGTGTTTTGTGTTAGGGAAGGGATATCCTGGAGATTAATCATCCTGTAGGTCCATTTGGCACCAAGGTTCGTTGTTTTTATTTCATTTTCGTTTTTCGATTTTCGTTTTTCGTTTTTCGTTCGCGAGAATTGATCATGTTGTTGTATTTCGTCGTGTTTATGCCTTTATGTGAAATCAGGAATTATTGTTGTGTTTTAAATTGATGTGATTTGCGCGAAATTTGGTCCGGTCTATGTGGTTATGCCTTGGAATTCGGTAGCTAATTACTTGTGTTAGCAGTTACTTAGTTTAGGTTGTTCCCTGGTTGATTTGTTTTTGATATGAAATGTCGAGATAGTAGAGAGAATTATTCGACTCTGCGTCCATTTCTGCTCAGTAAAGCAAATCGGCTCAGTGTATTATACGAAGTATTGTCAATCTGGATCCCCTGCCCCATTTCCTTGTCCCACCACCTCTTCTTTCGCCACATCATTGCTAATCATTTTAAAGAATTATGTTAATCTCAAATGTGTGTGATTTGTCATACGGGAACTTACTGTCAGAAGGTAAAGAGAATGAGACATGAAAATGGTTGAGAGAATCCTCTCTCATATATCGCTTGTTCTTTGCTATCTTGTCACGGTTTTCTGTTAAAGGGCGTTTACTTGATTTTCCATCCCCTTTAATTTTAATGTATACCCACTCCTATGTTGGGGGCATGTAAATTCGTAATGATGTTTGAGCGTATTATCATTGATATGAATTAAAACTGTAATCTTATAAGAACCCTGTATTGTGCACTTGTTTGTTCCTTTGGTTGTGAAATTAGGGAATGCTTAAGAAACATAATAGACAAAGGCTTTAAGAGTGATGTTTGACGGTTGGCCTATATGGCTATATTATATGAAGTAAATGCGGGATTTTAGGGAGGGACCTACCTGGTCTTTTTTCAACTATTTCTTTAAGCTGGGGGAGCACGATGTTTCTTTTGATTATATGCAAGTCTGTGTCTTACGAATGGCTTGACAGCATAGTATTGAGCCGGAGTCATGGCACAGCAACACTTCCAAGGGTTCTCCACACAAATGATTATGTGATTTCAACCAAAACTGAGACTAAGTACCACACAACGGTGTAAAAGTGACATTATGCATGAGTGTGGTTAAGAACTTCAGAAGATAGATGTCTCTGAAGTTACGGCTTTGAATTGTTCCTGCGTTTTGTTGTGCAACCTCTCTTTGCCTTTAAGAAGATATTGACGTTTTCTACATGACCTGGCCATTGCAATTGTCTTCTTCTGATGTACGACTACGAGTATGACACCTCATATGAACTATTATGCTCATGGGCCTTCACCGGTTCACCCTCATGTGATGTCAAGTTACAGTTGGGCTTGATTGTAGAAAGTTGTGTTTGTATCCCCGAGTCCTTGGCAGATGGACTTTGGTTGACCCTGCCTGTTCCTGTTATCACATTCGTAGTTGATAAAATTTAATCTAGGCGTTTTTGTGCAAACCTTCTATTTCAACATCTCAGTAGGGTGTACCGAGCTCTTAAGAATCTAGATGACCTAATGTTTCTGGCTCGGGTTGGCATTTCTGTGACTTGATGTGGTGCATACACATAGGTTACGCTGATGCTATATCATTGTTCGACCTGTCACTTCTTGTTAGAACTGTGCTAACGTTTTTTTTCTACCACTCTCACTTGTAATACTGATTATGTCTGCATGAATAGACCAAATCAAGGTGGTGATATAGAAGTTGCTAGTAACAAAGTTATGGCAAACAGATCAAACATGATATGTTTATCAACACTGCTTTTGATGATGCTGTACAAATTACTCGTACTTGCTTTGACCATCCTAACATGTTCCTACGTTGTTCTCTAGGCTCTTCTTTTGAACCTTTGATCTCTGTGTCATTTGGTTTATTGTTACCAATATTTGTGGTTGCTGTTTCTCTTAACAAGCCCTGCACGTATATTTAGGTTTAGACCAGTATCTAGTTTTGTAGGCAGAATAGATAATAACAAATGCCGTATGTAGCTTCTTATTAATTATTGAGTATTAAACTAGCTCTCTTCATTGCCTTTCTAAACACTAGGAACATTAGGATACAGCTATTTGATCACTATAGGGGTCTATACTTTTGTATGACTGAATCTGCCATAGGGACAATATTATAGGCATTTAAGCTTTCTTACTATTTTTGTAGTGCAAATATTATCTAGTATTATTCCAACTTTGATTAGGATGAATAGATAACTAAATATGCTGGTAGACCTGGTACTGCTTTTTTATTACTTCCTCTTACAAGGTTGGATTTTGTACGTTTTTTTAAAAAATTTCTCTGACAAAAAGGGGCGACGTATGAGATACAATTATTTTACAGCCTCTGTTTTTTCTGCACATTGTACGCATGATATGAACTACGGGAGCTCTGTGCGGTAACATTTCACTAGTAAAGTTATTATTACTTCTTTACACACAACCAATTAATGAAAAAGTTTTGTATGTATACACTTGTTATGTCTCTTCAATGCCTTGTATAGGATATCATAGATTATAATTGTGGGGGTGGAGGTGGGGGTGGGGAGGCAAGGGTAACGGTAAATGAAGAAAATGCATGACAAGGGTAAATTTGGAAAATACATATAAATCTTGAAGTAGTATTCCACTATTCCATAGTTGACAGAGTATTCTCTACTTTTTTGGCGGAAAACACACTACAATGTCAATTTTCTCATTATTCGTTAGATGGTAGTAAGTTTTGAATTTTTTTTTTAAAAAAAGTTACAAGTTTCAAAAACATGATTTTATGAGGGTGTAATCATCAGTTATTTGAATGAGTTCTCTGTAGAGTTTTATAATGTGTAGTTCAATGCAGGAAGCACCCGCTATTGTGAAGTCTTACTACGACAGGAGAATTGTTGGATGCCCTGGAGGTGAAGGAGGTTGGTGTCTAATGTAGTATATTGTCGTTTCAGATGTATTTTTTCAACTCCTTTTCTTATTTCATGACGTTAATTCACCGTAATTAATCCTAATCAATTTTCTGATCGTCTTTTGCAGAGGATGAACATGATGCAATCTGGTTTTGGCTGAAGAAAGACCAACCATATGAGTGTCCAGTGTGCACACAGTACTTCATGGTAAGTTGCAATAGTGTATAAAGGGACATTTATGTCTCTCCAGACTCCATTCACATGAATTCTCTAGTATCACTATTTTCTGGTTTGGACCAAAGTCTGGAAATGAAACATGCCTGAGCGAAGATTGAGTGAGTTATCTTTTTCCTCCAAAAAAAAAGAAATTTAGTGAATTCAAATGACTTGAAGTACTTCTTGGTGATCATCGAATTCACTACCTGGTTGTCATAGACTCAACGTGAGTTGTCACCCTACTCTTGATATCACTGAACAAATGAGGTTAGAAATGTTAGCAATCTGAAGTCTGAACAATATTCTGTTTGTTCTAAAGTGTGAGCCTTTCATTCTGATGCATTTTCTTCTCGTCATGTTTTCGATTGCAAGACTGACCTTTACTCAGATTAGATAGACTCTTACCCTCCAAAATATCGCATGTCTGGCTGTCTCTACTCATGGCCCTGTAATTTTGTCCAGCAATTAAGATGTAATTACTCCCTCTAATTTTTCTTTCTCTTCTTCTTCGTCAACCACGGCTTAAGGTTTCAAGAAAGTAGTGCAAAAGTGGGTAGCGATTAGGGAACAAATTAAGTTCGCTGACTCACTTACATAGAGAGAATTAGAAGAAATGGGGTATTAAAGAAATAGACCAAAAAGATAAAGTTAAGTTATCAAAGAAATGGAAGGATTAATTTTTTGTAGATCAACTCTTATTTTTTTTTGCATGTATAAATATGAGACCAATAATCTAATTCCATTATTCAACGAGGAATATCTAAAAAATCTCAGTTGAGACCATCTGGTACGAAGTATAAATTTATGGTTTTATTCTTTCCGATTTGCTGATTAGTTGATTGATCATTTGCAGCTGGAAGTAGTTGGCCCCGGTGGAGATCCCGAAGGTCACTCTGATGATGAAGGCGAACACCACCACTAATTGTGGTTAGCAAATTGTAGTGACTAGTATGATTAATAAAGATCATCTGGTGAGAAAGACGCAAATTCTCTGTCACTTCTACTGCTGCTTTCCCATTGAAAAGCTTAAAGCTTGTTTTTGTTTTGTTCGGGCTTTAGATAAATATCGTGTTTAAGTCTGTTCTTGTTCTGTTTCGAGGGAAACACGACTCTGAGTTGTTTCTTGATAGTCGACCTGGCTTTTTGGAGTATAAATTCCTTTCACACATCTTTTGTTCCTGAGCAAATAATCTATGGCTCCTCATTTCTTTTCTTTTATGCTGACGGACCGTTGAAACGCGGATTCCATTCCGTTAAAATAATTGTATTTACATTTATCTTGTGTCAAACAATTCTATGCATACAATCAAGTTTTATCCAAT
Source organism: Silene conica (assembly GCA_029255685.2). Taxonomy (NCBI): domain Eukaryota; kingdom Viridiplantae; phylum Streptophyta; class Magnoliopsida; order Caryophyllales; family Caryophyllaceae; genus Silene; species Silene conica. Next base: position 5,180,240 of record CM055313.2, read on the forward strand.
TGTTTGACTGTATGCATACAAGAGAGCTTTGTATAATGCAATCCTAAAGGTTTCACATTTTCAGTCTGTTAGGCTTGTGACGTGAGATAAAGGGGGACTCCTACTTGCAAGGTTGTCTCACGTTACCCTCTTTTTAATAGAATGTAACCATTTAATAACAAAATGTTATAACTAAAGTCGTCTCAAGTTACAAGCTCACTGGCCCAATTACAAGACCCAGATTTAAACCCTCTGCCTGAAAACCCAGATTTAGAGCAACCATACTTGACCAACCATACTTTACACACAAATAGACGCCACATAAAGCCACCCATCTCCATCGTGTTGATGACCCCATGTAAAGTTTGTGCTCCCACGAGTCTAAGAGAACCTCAAATCGGCCTTGTTTGCTATCTCAAACATTGACTAGTAGTCAACTATCATAATAGATCGAACTCTGGCCAAAATATTGTGTATATTGTGTTTGACAGAACAAAAAATTATTACAAGTTGTGTTTTTCATTTATTTATGTATTCAAAAACCCATTGTAAGAGATCAAACTCTGGCCAAAATATAGTGTTTGACACACCAAAAAAATTATTACAAATTCTGTTTTTCATTTATTTATTTCTTCAAAAAGTGGTGGTTGGAGATTTTTTTTAAAAAAAATTGTGTATAACAAAAACCCGTACTATCACTACAACCCTTTATTTACATGTTGATTTTTATGTTTTTCTGGTTTACACTGGGGTGTCCACCGTCGATAACAGCGTATAATTCCTCGCCGTGAGGTGCTCTCACGAAGAAGTAAACGGCTAGCTAGAGTGTTGTTGCATTCCCTTGGACAGGGATCGAACCCTGATCTCATAGTTAAGGATGGGGTGAACAACCATCCTAACAAACACATTTGGTTACATGTTGATTTTTATGAATGCATTGTTTCATATAATTGAAGTGACTTCTATGGGTGAAATTTAGTATGAGTTTGACCCTGATTTGCCGGTGTTTTTTCAACTAAATAAATAGAAACTTGGTTAAACACAACTTTTTAAAAAAACTAAAAACTAATTTTATCAAAAAATTGTTGACCCCTAGAAACAGAAGTATCAAATTGCTGCTTCTATTTCTATTTTCAATGTGTTATTTGAGCGTCAAAATTCAAAAAAAATATATTGCCAAGTATAATTTTCAAATTTTTTATCTCTTTTATATATTTATATATAATTATAGTTTAGCAAAAAAAAAAATAGTTAGGCCAAACACGATAAAACTTTTGACCCATACCCGAGTGGGTCTTAAAAAATCAGACCCATATCCGACCCATTAGGATCCGACCCTGAAGATTTGGGTCGGATATCCGACGCACTGTCATCCCTACTTGTAACTTGTAAGCTTGATACCACTAGGCCGAATACAAATACAAACCGAATACAATATAATACAATATCCTATGAAACTTAGAACACAGAACCAATTATTTAAATTTATTGAAATATAATGTGCATAATGAATTTTAATAATCATGTTTCGTAGAATCGTTTTCTCCCATCTCAAAACCCTAACTTCTTCTTCTTCTTCACTATCTTCTTCCGCCATTTCCAATCCTTCATCATTTCTCCTCTCTCCTCGGCTCGCCGGGGCTACCTCCACCGCCACCACCACCGCTTTCATTCTGCGCGTATTTTCCTCCGACTCCTGTAATTACATTTCTCTCCGATTTTAATTATTTTTGACTAGTTTTGATTAGATCTGTTGATTGATTTAATTTCAATGATTTGATTAGCGGATTCGAAGCCGCCACTGAAGGTTGAAGATGTGCATCCGATTGCTACTGGTCATGAGCGTGAAGAACTTGAAGCCGAGCTTGAGGTTATTTTTAATTTATGATGTACTCGTATTAATTTTGTGATTTGGAGGATAAAATGTGCGAATTGATTTGTTTGTGTTTTTTTGTTTTGTGTTAGGGAAGGGATATCTTGGAGATTAATCATCCTGTAGGTCCATTTGGCACCAAGGTTCGTTAATTTCATTTCCGTTTTTCATTTGTGAGAATCGGTCACATTGTTGTATTTCGTTGTTGTTATGCCTTTATTTGAAGTAAGGAATTGTTGTTGTGTTCTACATTGACGTGTTTTGATTGACTTCGAGATATTAGGCATTAGATTTCAGTACCAGATTACTTGTGCTAGCATTTACTTAGTTTAGGTTGTTCTTTCGGTATGAAATGTCGAGACAGGAGAGAATTATTTGAGCATGCCTTCATTTCTGCTTATTAAAGCAAATCAGCTCAGTGTATTATACGAAGTATATTGAGTCTGGATCCCCTGCCCCATCTTCTTTCGCTACATCATTGCTAATCCTTTAAAAGAATTGTGTAAATCTCAAATGTGTATGATGTGTCACACTGTCACTTTGTGTCAGAAGGTAAAGGAATGAGCCATGAAAATGGGAGAGAGAATCCACTCTCATATATCGTTGGGTTGCTTTGCTACCTTGTCACGGTTTTCTGTTGAAGAGCCTTGACTTGATTTTTCTACCTCTTAATTTGAATGTATACTCACTCCAATGTTGAGAACGTGCTGTTAACTTGCAATGGTGTTTGAGCGGATTATCACTGATAGGAATATGAAACCGTAATCTTATAAGAACCCTGTGTTGTGCACTTGTTTGTTCTTTTGGTTGTGTAGTTAGGGAATGTATAAGAAAAATGATAGACAAAGGCTTTGAGAGGGCTGGTTGACGGTTGACCTATATTTTATGAAGTAAATGTATAACTGGGTCTAAGGAGGGACTTATCATGCCATATTTTTTATAACTTGGGGAGCATGATTTTTCTTTTGATTATACCTGCAAGACTTGTGATGGCTTGACAGCATAGTATGGAGCCGGATTCATGGCACGAGTACACTTCCAAGGTTTCTCCATGCGAATGATTATGTGATTACGACCAAAACTGGGATTTAGTACCACACAACCGTGTAAAAGCGACGTTATGCAGGAGTGTGGTTAAGAACTTCAGAAGATAGATGTCTACGGCCTTGACTTGTTCCTGCGTTTTGATGTGCAACCTCTCTTTGCCTTTAAGATGATATTGACGTTTTCGATGTGGCCTGGCCATTGCCATTGACTTCTGATGTACGATTACGAGTATGACATCTCAGCACGAACTATTATGTTCATGGGCTTTCACCGGTTCACCCTCACTTGATATCAAATTACCGTTGGGCTTGGTTGTGGAAAGTTGTGTTTGTATCCTGGGCAGATGACCTTTGATTGACCCTGCTTGTTCCTGTTATCACATCTGTAGTTGATAAAATTCAATCTACTCGTTTTTGTGGAAACCTTCTATTTCATCGTCTCAATAGGGTATTAGAGTGTACCGGGCTTTTAAGAATCTAGATGACTTGCTGTTTCTGGCTCGGGTTAACATTTCTTTGAGTTGATGTGGTGCACACACATAGGTTACACTGGTGCTATATTATTGTTCGACCTGCCACTTCTTGTTAGAACTATGCTAATTTTTTTTTTGTACGACTCTCACTTGTACGACTCTCACTTGTAATACTGATTATCTCTGCATGAATAGACCAAATCAACTGGGGTGCATCTTCATTGGTCTGGGCCTGGGCAGGTCCCCCTTACGTTTGTACCAAAAGCATAGCCCACAATAATACAGGCCTTAGTCAAATTTATTGTTACTCCGTATAAAACATTATGGGTTTATGTGAAGCACGAAGTGAACTTAGGCCCACTATGTAGAATAGAGACTACTAGACTAGTGAGTAGTGGCCCTCTGGTATTTGGAAAAAGCTTCCTAAAAAAGATATGGACCTATATGATTTCGTAGTACATTTTACCTATGGGGTCTTTCTCATGATTTAGCTATTTGGCATGAATCCTTGAGTAGTCTGTGTTAGTCAGTCTCTCTTTGGAGTTAAGACAGACATATCCGTAGTAAAATTAAAACGGATTAAAAAAATACTTCATTTTAATAGATGTGATAAATCTTTTGCCAGTCCCTAAATACTGTACTTCTGTCAGTCGGCATAATAAAGGGAGCAAGTAATTCTCATATAGCTTAGATGATAATCTGCTTAAATTCACTATTTCCAACATATATTTAGTACTTTCCTTTTTTTAACTGTTGATTTTGTACCCGGCATTTATATTATACATTATTAAAAATATCATGAAGAATAACTTCTTTTTTAAATTTAATTTGTGTGAATTTAGTCACTTGAGTTTTGTACGCCCCCTAAGAAAAACTCTCAAGATCTGCCATTGCAAATCAAGGTGGTGATATACAAGTTGCTAGTAACAAAGTTACGGCGAACAGATCAAACGTAATATATTATCAACATTGCTTTTGATGGTGTTGTACAAGTTACTCTTACATGCTTTTAACATCCCTAATTTGTTCCTACTGTGTTCCCTGGGCTCTTCTTTTGAACTTTTGATCTCTGTGTCATTTGGTCTATTGTTTTTAATCGGTTCAAGTATTCAACTGTTTTTAAAATGATTTGTGAACGACTGAATATCGTAAGATGGACTGTATTCACCATAAGCGGGACGCCGGGACTCCAGGAGATCAGATCGTAATTCCTTAACAATATGTGCGACTTTACATATTTGTGGTTGCTGTTTCTCTTGATAATCCCTGCACATGTATTTAGGTTTTAGCCTAGTGACTACCTTTGTAGGCAGAATAGATAATAACAGATGCTGTATGTCGCTTCTTAATAATTGTGGAGTATTAAACTAGCTCTCTTTTCTGCCTTTCTAAACACTAGGAACATTAGGATACCTGCTATGCGATCACTATAGGGTTCTATATGACTGAATCAGTCATAGGGACAGAATATTTTAGGCATTTAAGCTTTTTTGCTATTTTAGTAGTGCAAATATTATCCAGGATTATTCCAACTCTGATTAGTATGAGTAGATAACTAGATATGCTGGTCCTTTTCTATTAATCCCAATTGCATGATTGATTTTTGTACGTTTCCTCAAAATTCCCCTCACCAGAAGGGGAAACATATGAGATACAATTATTTCACAATCTCTGTGTTCTCTATACATTGTACGCGTGATACAAACAATGGGAACTCGGTGCGGTAACAATTCGCTAGTAGGGTTATTTTTACTTCTTTACACACCAACAAAGAATGAAAAAGTTTTGTATGAGATACACTTGCGGTGGTTCTTCTATGTCTTATAGTATAAGATATTATGGGGGGAACGGGTAAGGGTAGATGAATGAAAAGACATGACAATTGCAAACTGGTGATAAATATAAATCTTGAAGGAATATTACGGAGTATTCTCTTATTTTTGGCTGGAAACATACTATGGGATCAATTTTCGAACATTAGTCGTTCAGATGGTAGTAGTTTTGATTTTCTTAAAAAGGCTATAAGTTTCAGAAACACGATTTTATGAGGAAGTAATCATCAAATTTTCCTTTTCTTTAAGCTGTTATTTGAATTAGTTCTCTGTAGAGTTTTATAAATGTGTAGTTTAATGCAGGAAGAACCTGCTGTTGTGAAGTCTTACTACGACAGGAGAATTGTTGGATGCCCTGGAGGTGAAGGAGGTTGGCGTCCAATGTAGTATATTATCGTTTCAGATGTATCTTGCAGATTCTCGTTTTCTTATTTCATATTGTTAATTCACCATAATTAATCCTAATCAATTTATTGATTGTCTGTTGTAGAGGATGAACATGATGTTGTTTGGTTTTGGCTGGAGAAAGACAAACCATACGAGTGTCCAGTGTGCACACAGTATTTCAAGGTAAGTTGCCGGAGTGTATAAAATGACATTTGTATCTCTCCACCATCCAGTCACTTGAATTTACTACTTTTTTGTTTGGACCAAAGCTTTAGGAAATGAGACATGCACTAGAGAAGATTGAGACCCGTAATCATATGAAAGTGATTTATGGGTTATTTGTTGCCCAACTAAGGACTGCAGTTAATCGTTTTGACTGTCCAAATAAAGTAAATTTACTGCATTCAAATGAATGGAACTACTTTTTGGTAACATCAAAATCGCTATTTGGTGTCATAGAGTCAAAGTGAGTATTGAACCTACTCTTCTTATCACCTAGCAAATGAGGTTAGGAATGATAAGCCATCTGAACAAAATGCTGTTTTTGATTGCAAGACTCCTCCAAAATATTGTCTGGCTGGCTGTTTTTACTCATGGCCCCGTAATTTTTGTCTAGCAATTAAGAGTCGTGAATACACATTTGGGAGAGTTTTGTTTTCTTTTTTGCAGATGTAGTTACTCCCTCTAGTTTTTTTACCCTGTTCTTTCTGGTTTAATTTCAGCTCCTTTCAATTTTGGTTGGTTGTATTCCGTTCAGTTTTATTTACGTTCAATCAATTATTTTCAATTAATCTCTTCACAAAAGTAACTTTTAATTCAACTAAATTCATTGCACCTCAATTCCACTCAATTTAGTTCAATTAAGCTCTACTCCAATTTATTAAATTTAGCTCGTTTCAGCCGAAAAGAACAGGGTCTTTCTTCTTTGTCAACCACGGCTCAAGGTTTCAAGAAAGTATTGCTAAAGTGGGTAGGGAACAGATTTAGTAGGCATGCCACTTACGTAGAGAGAATTAGAAGATACGGAGTATTAAAGAAATAGACCAAAGATAAAAGTTGAGTAATCAAAGAAATGGAAGGATTAATTTTTTTTAGATAAACTGATGCATCAGAACAAGGTTCTGGACTAAGAAAGCGATTCTTTGGGATTAGTTTTTTTTTGCATGTATAAATGTGAGACCAATAATCTAATTCCATTATTCAACGAGGAATATCTAGAAAATCTCAGTTGAGACCATCTGGTACGAAGTATAAATTTGTGGTTTTATTCTTTCCGATTTGCTGATTCGTTGATTGATCACTTGCAGCTGGAAGTAATTGGCCCCGGTGGAGATCCCGAAGGGCACTCTGATGATGACAACGAACACCACCACTAATTGTGGTTAGCAAATTGTAGCGACTAGTATGATTAATAAAGATAATCTGGTGAGAAAGACGCAAATTCTCCGTCACTTCTACCGCTGCTTCCCCATTGAAAAGCGTAAAGCTTGTTTTTGTTTTATTGGGGCCTTATCTGTGGTAACGATTTAAGTCTGTTCTTCTGTTTCGAGGGAAACACGACTCTGAGTTGTTTCTTGATAGTCGACCTGGCAATTTGTAAGTATAAATTCCTTCCACACATCTTTTGTTCCTGAGCAAATAATCTATGGCTTGTCATTTCTTTTATGCTGCCGGACCCTTGAAACTCGGTTTCAGATCCGTTGAAATAATTGTATTTCCTTGATTCAATTGTTAGACTGTATCGTTGTATGCATACAAGAACGTCTTATATACGCGTGAGCTTCTGTATATACGAACTCAGCCCAATTTTGACACCCTTGTCCTTCTGGACAATGATGGTGCTGTCACTGGACGGTACCGTCATCAATCGACTTACAAATTACAATGGGAACTAAAATTCCGAGTAGGCTGGAGCCTAAAAAGTTGTTGAAAATTTGGGCATTTAGAGTTATAATATTCCGTTTACGGCAAGTCTTGCTGAAGAAGGTCAACCAATATAAATTTCTAAGTTAACAAGATTTTTCACACGGTTATATTTGTCCCTAAAATGGTGACATTTCGGCCTGTCTTTTTGAAGAGACGGAATTGGTCCGTCTTCAATGAGAATTTGTGTTCCGTTTTTTCGTTTATACTTTATGGTGGTAACTGGTAAATAAAATGTCGTACAAATCGAATAATTATTCCTATACCAAATGAGTGAGTACTTTTAATTGGATTTCATGATAAAAATTGTATAATGTACATTAGATATTAACTTCTCTCAAATTTTCATTTATAACACTATTTTGTTACAAGTTTATAAGTTACAACCTTTCACAAAGAGCAAGTGGAAGGATAATTCGGAAGAGGTTGTGAGAAATCACAAGTTTGTGACTGTTACGTATAAAAGGACTTATAAGTGTTTTAAAAGAGTGAAGCATCAATACAATAAGGTAATTTAGATTATTTTCCTAATAATTTTGAAAAGAGAATTATTAATACAATACGGTAACTAGATCTCTTCCCTGAAAATTCTCCACCGGCAGCCATAATGTGTTTGAGCTCAACGACGTAAAAGAACTATTCATATTAAAAAAGCTTGGTAACTCTTGTTTCTTTCAAAAAAAAAAAGCTTGGAAGCTGGAAATTCAAAGTTGGAAAATTTTGGGCTGTACACTCGTAATTTTTATACCCTAATATTAATTAGCACTGAAATACATATATATTAGAACATATTGAGTATTGAGTATCGTCTTAAATAAGAATCTATACATGACATTTAAGCACATGCACTATACAAGGAACTAACGGGCGATGTAATTTTAAGATGACATTGTCACACACACAATATAATGCATGTTGTATATTCTTTATGCATCTTGCTCCCACTCCTCCAGTATAAGCCCCACTACTTGAAGCTTCTCTATATTGCGGATTCTGATTTGTGACGAGCTTTTCTCATTATAAATTATGTAGTAACAAATCTAAATATGATCATTTTATGAAGAAATATGACAATTATTTGATATGTAATACTACCTCCTACCCACAAATATTGTCCCATTGTTAAGAAAGTACCAAATTTATGAGATATTAGTTGTTTAATATTTTGGTTGGGTAGGGGCATGTAGATCGGAGAAAGAGTGTTATGTTATTGGGTAATGGGTGAGTGAGTGGGTAATAAATGAAATTTGGTAAGGGTAGAATGGTAAAAAACAAGTAAAAAAGTTGCTAAATATGGGCAATGGTACACTTTGCTGAATAGACGGAAATGAAGAATGGGACATTATTTGTGGGTAGGAGGGAGTATTTTATTTGGGCTGTCAGAATTTGTGACCATCACAAGAGAGACTAAGGAATCCTTTAGTTCGCCATGGGAATATAAAATTTTCGAAAAGATCAAATTTATATGAACTTGAAATTCACGTGAATTGTTTAAATGTTCTTAGGTTGAATGCGGAAACTTCAATTCATGTAGGAATTCTCACTCACCTACGGGCCCTAAATAAGTGACTTCCTACATTAGGTAGGAATTGAAGTTTCATAGGAAGTTCTACTTCTCATGAACTAGGCAACCAAACGACACTCCATTTACCAACTTTTCATGATTTCCGAATTCCCATGATTTTAAAAGGAAACCAAACAACCATTAACTGTATATTGCAAATGTTTCTTGTTTTTTGTCTTTTCTTTATTTTGTGCATTTTTTTTTATTTTTTATTTTTTATCTTCCATGATATTTATTTGGCCAACCAACCAATTTTTATGGAGATATATAGAATCCACTCATTTTATTATTCTTTGGCTAAAAGTTTCTATCTCCATCAAATCAATGATGAGAATGGACCATTAGTACATTGAAACATCAACTTATTTTCACACCACAAACAATTTTAGATAAAAGACATTTTATTAACTAATTTTGAGAAGACTATGGCCCTGTTCTTTTGGACTGAAACTTAACTGAACTGAACTGAACTGAACTGAACTTTTTGGATCTGAACTGAACTTATAAGAACTGAACTGAACTGAACTTATAGGAACTGAACTGAACTTATAGGAACTGAACTGAACTTATAGGAACTGAACTGAACTGAACTGAACTTATAGGATCTGAACTGAACTTATAGGAACTGAACTGAACTGAACTGAACTTATAGGATCTGAACTGAACTAAACTTATAAAACCCGAACTTAATTAACTTTATATTAATTTCAGTTAACTATTTTTATTATTATTGTTATTATTATTGTTGTTGTTGTAATTATTATTATTATTATTATTATTATTATTATTATTATTATTGTTGTTGTTGATGATGTCGTTGTTGTTATTATTATTATTATATGACATTGATAAAAAATAGTCTAAAATACATGGTAATTTAAAATATTTTCAACTTTATATATAATTGTTTGTTCATAGTTCATACATTATAGTACGATTATATTACGAAAAAAATACTCACTATTACAAAGTTCTCTAACCATTTATTTTTTCTCTAACAATGGTAATGAAGAAGTTGATTAATTGGAGAGTGACAATTGGTGAGGGTGAGTGTGTCGTATAATGAGTAGTTTTTTTTTGGCATTAACGAGGATGATAGTTTGGCATCAATTAAAGAGTAAAAGACGGGTAAATTATTAATGAGTTGTTTTTTTTATAGATGACGTGTATCGAATAATTAAAGCAAAATGTTTGTATCGGTTGTTAAAAATAATACTCCGTATACAACTTTTCTTAATTGAGTTTATATGAACTGAACTTATAGGAACTGAACTGAACTGAACTGAACTTATAGGAACTGAACTGAACTGAACTGAACTTATAGGAACTGAACTGAACTAAACTTATAGGATCTGAACTGAACTGAACTTATAGGAACTGAACTGAACTGAACTTATAGGATCTGAACTGAACTTAAATTAAGTGACTTGAAGTCCAAAAGAACAGGGTCATATATCTCCTAATTTTGATAATTATAACAAAATAAGTATTCCTTTTGTTTTGTATATTTGTTGTCTTTTTTATTCTTTATGAGATATTTTAAATATATGATTGCATTGCAGTCTTGCAGATACGATCTGATCTGTTTACCGGGTAGAATTTGTGATGATTGTTATAGGCAATTGATATGCTTCTAATAAGTTCATACTAATGCTAGTAAATTACTTTGTGCCAATATTAATGCAAGTTTCAAAAGATTTATTTAAAAGGTTTTAGTTACTTAATTACTTTCGCCTATTAATTTTACCATAAAACTTAAATCCGCGTTCTAAAGTTCACCAAAATACGCGTTTAAAAATATGTTCAATCAATTTGCATATACATCTTCAATAGTAAACATTATTTAGTTAAGAAAATAACTCTAGATGACATGTATAAATCCTACTTTTCATAGGAAAAATTAGGAAATAGTATGATATTTCTTCCATTTCTTTTGGCGTTAAGGGATGTTAAAATTTAAAAGGGTAAATAAACTGCAGACGAAATTTAAACTCAAGTCGAGAGCAGACGAATGATTTTACTTAAAGGAAGGGCACCCGAATTTCTTTTACTAAAAAAAGTTTGTTTTACAATATTTTTCATTAAAAGTAATGCTCTTGGTGGGATATGAATTGGACGTCTTCTTTAAAGGAAACCAACGGTAACAAGTATTTTTTTTGGCACTATTTATGGTTGTACGAATTTTTATTTGTGAGGAACATATCCGTGGTAAGCTCGCGACAGGTAAATTAATACCCATATGGCCATATGGGAGATAGATATGATAAAAGTAGAATATTTAGGTAGTAGCAAATTGTTTTATCTTATCTACCAACATGGATAGTATTTGACTCATTGCAAGCTTGTGATGAATATACCCTTCGCAAGCTAGACTTGCTGTTATGGTCGTAGGAAATGGCTAATAGTATTATTCTTAATCTATAATATAAAATATAATCTTGTGAGATCTTTTTTTGATTTATCGTCATGAACACCATAAGAATATCTCACTTTATAATTTTTTAATAATATTTAACTAAAGATATCCACGTGTTAAAACGTGTCTCATCAACTATAATAAATCAAATTTTATCATTAATATGGATCGAAAGGAGTAATAAATACCGAAATTAAATTATTTCTAAAATTTGAGGGCAACACTTGACCTCCCTTTCCTCCCACAAAATCCGCTCTTGCCTCAAGTTACGTGTAACCGGTTTCAAAAAATTTACTTGTTAATTTAGCTGATATTTTCATATTTATAATACTAGTTTCTAGGAGGTTCAAAGCTTTTGGTTGTCTTTGTTTATAGTTAAGTATAATTGGAACATTTTAATTAGTTGCCAAAAAGGGTAATGCACCATAACCTCATTATTCTCCTCTTTTTGTAATAAAACTTTTAGAGGAACTTTTTATCATGCATATAACTCGTATAGGGTTCATTCTGATGGGCACATATTTAATTTTGCTGTCATTGTACATTAAAGGAAACTAAAGTTTAGAATCATATCACTATTTTATTCCAAAATTGACACTTATATATATAATTAATATAAACATTCAATTCTTTTTTATTAAAAAGAAGCTTTATTTGCATGAAAAAACGTATGATTATTATATAAATTTAGGAATAAACGGACAACAATTTTTTACAATCAATATAATTAAATAAATTCCACCATCACTATATGTTTTTTTATATTTTGTTTTCTCTTTATCGCTCAATAACCTTATTATAATTAGTTACTTTTGAAAAACGGAATTTCAAAAATTATAAAAATTAAAATTTCAAAATTAACATAAATCTATGTGTACCGTCTAAGGACTTATATGTCAAAAGAGTGACACTGAAATTCAATATCATCGGATAACGTTATTTAATTCAGAGTAATATACTGATGAAATATATTTTCTTGGTTCCTCCATTCATATCCAAATTATCAATTTGTTTTTTCACATTTGTCAACGCGTGTTTTACGCGGTAAATATCGTTAGCTACCTATTTGTAAAAGTTATAAAAAATTGATATTTTTAATGTTCTCATAAAGACGAATCAAACAAAATGCCCACATAAATATACATATTTTTTAACTTATGCATCGAGCGGAAATCGATATTAAATACTTGCTTGTAAATAGGGTGTAAAAAGTAAATTGGTAGTTTGGATATGAACGAAAGAGGTAATGTGGACTATGGACAACTCTGGAGAGATGGGGGCAAGTAGGGGAGAGGTGGCCCCACCCGCTGATGTCCGAAAATTCAGAATTCTTAGTTTTCTAGATTTTTTCCGAGACCCTTTATAATATAATCTGATAGAAGAACTATTTCAATCGAAATCTTAAGATGATGGTTGAGATTCAACTATTATTAATATTTTTATTACGTTCTCTGAACACTCAAATTCTCATTGGGGTTTGAACAGTGTTTAGTTTGCACATAATTCCCCCTAACGACCATAAGCCCATACTATGTGCTGGATTTCCACTTCATGAATATTTAAGGGGTTTTGAGTAAACCTGACAAGCTGGTCGACATGTCAGGTTTGATTCAGGTCAATTTTGATTTGCAAAATCCCGAGCTGAATTGGGCTGTGTCCTTTAGGGTTACGGGTTATTTTTGGTTGGGTCGTTATCAAATTATTTGGGGTGACGATCAATATGCAGTAATAAGCACACGAGTCAGGTTGGATTTTGTCATGTCAATCAAGTTTTAGATCAGATTTACATGCAAGCTAAATCACTTTTGTCAGATTTGATTTTGAGGTTGTCAAGATTCAAACCCACGACCTATAATTACACTGACTCTCATCCATGGCGATATAATTATTCCCTTTCGCTTCCATTGAAAAATTTTGCACTCACTGACTAAAAATCCGTACTCTGCCACTACCATGAAGATATAATGTTGTTTTTACGTGGGAATTAATGAATTATACGGAGTATTATGGTGCATGGGAGAAAGTAAAGGGATAATAAGATCTAAAAGGGTGGCATTGGCGGCGTAATATAAACTCGACACATGTTATACATTAAAACATTTTAGGAAACTAAATAACGCGGTTTTTGTAATTTCCTTCCTTGGTTCCTTCATCATTTATTTTTTAAATATATTTGATGGATGGACAGCCATACATGATGAGATGTACTTATATTACAAGTAATACTATATATTATTATTCCTTATTTTATTCTACAAAAAGTTAGATACTAAAATGATGGCAACGGCCCTTTATTTATTTCTTGATTTTTGTTGATTTTATGAGTTTGCATTGCTTCACAGTTGTGATTATGACAATTGAAGTGACTTTCATGGCTAAAATTTAATTTCAAGTGAATAATGAATCTTTGTGAGGTGTGTATGTGTACTTGTAAAGATGTTGCTTAAAAGTTGTTCACATACAAACATGGCAATGCAACATTAGGATTTAGGACTAGTGTCTTAGCTTCCGGGCGAATCCACATTGTAAAAAGGGGTAACAGACACTACTTTAAAGGTGTGTTTTGATTGTGGATTTTGGAGGGAAAAGAAAGGGGGAAGAGTAGAAGATTTAATATCCCTTGTTTGGATAGCAAATAAGGGTGGAGGGGAAAGATTTGGAGTCCATTTTCTCTCCTCCAACGCAAATCAAAATCATTCCATAGTAGGTAAGATTTGAAAGAAATTGCATCCAAACTAGGGTTGTACAAAGGTCTAAACCAGGACCGGGCCGGGGTGGACCGTGGAGTCATGTACCGACTTCTACTAATTTCTCGACCCGCAGATCGACTGGACCGCTAAACTCAAAGACTGGACCTTGGACCAGACTCTTAGGTCCGGTCTAAACTTGGACCGTCAGTTTCGTAATGTCGTTGCTTAAACAATAAATTCATAACTAGTATGTCATATTGTGCACTACACTTACACGTCTTTTATAAATCTTAAAAGTTAAAACAGAGCCTCTTATATAGTCTTATAAATGTTAATAAGGAAGTAGTTTAATAGGTAAATATTAAAAATTATGGTAATTATTGATAAGTTACAAGATTTTGTGCAAATATCAATAAAGAAGTTTGGAAATTTCAAATTCTAAGTTTAGCAAATAAAAAAAAATCACAAATTATATGCATTCGGTCCATCAACCGGTCCAAAGGGTTAACCCGCGGGTTTAGACCAACTAGGACCGCGGACTGATTCTCCACATTTTGATGACCCCTAGATCGGACCTCTAGGTGTTCGGTCCGGTCCGGTCCGGTCTGACCCTTACGGTCCCCTAATCCAAACACTCATATTTCATTTTCCCTTCCCTTTCCTCCCCTCCCTTTTTCTTCTCTCCTTCTCTCTCTCCTCCCTTTCCCTCCATTTTTGTTATCCAAACACACCCTAAATTTGAAAAATTGAATTAGAAGTCAGATTTTTCATACCTCAAATATTATTGAATAGTAGATAAATAAATAATATCATATTACACGTATAATAAAAATTTTGTGGTTCAATGATAAATACTTTGGTTTCCACTCGGGTGACCTTGGTTCTATTCCTATCACATGCCCTTTAAACCCGGTGAATGAGATCAAATATACATAGTTTTACTTTTGTTTCAGATTTATTAGCAAATTGCGGGTAAGAAGGATTGAATTTGTTCACTCTAAATGGTCAATATATTATTATTTTTGAACGGTCAGGTTTCGAAGTTTTAGTACTCTCAAAAGTAATACTTCATCTTATTCAGCCTAATATTCTTATTTCTCTAATATATATGAGGAGTTATATAATCAAAAAGAAATATTAGGCCGAATAGGAGGGAAAATAGATTATAAACTTATTGAGCTTATCCACAACGGTTATACTAATATAATACCCTCCTCATTCTGTTTATTTGTTAATTGACCAAAGAAAGAGAAGGAGACCATTATAGATTTTATGGATAATCAAATTGTCCATTAAAATATCCCTAACATAGAAAGATACTACCGTAAATAAATAAATGTGATAACTAAATAAATGTGATAACTGACAGCCATAAATGAAAAAGTTAAACAAATCATGAGAAGGAGTAATTGTAAACAGTAGATCTCATGAAAGACCTCTTTCGTTAGTTTAGTATTATCTTTAACATGTGAGAGGTCTCTCGTTAACATTATTGAGAGACCATTCCTTTAAAGTTTTTGTAAATTCTAAAATAGATCAAACACAACACTACTAGCCGTGAAAGTGGCTACTATACAGTTACGTTTTATGTAAATTTATGTAAGACTGTCCTATACAAATATTTTAAAAAATACAATGAATCTATGTTAATTCGTGGAAGGTGAAGATGGTGTGCAAAATGAACCTTTTGTAAGATTTGTACTTATAAAGAACGAAGTTCGTTAAAAGTTGTTCACATACAATTAATTAATTAATTAATTAATTAATTAAGGTAGAAGTGTTCAATTTTTATTAGTAGAGTTGAAGTACGTGAATGCATGTGAGAGCTTTTTACTAATTTTTAAGATTCGAATAACCTTCGTGGGAAACAAAGACCTCTCATATATAATAAATTAATGACACTACACGAATTAGAATAAAATTATTTTATAGCATCACACAATTGTTTAATAAATACTATAAGGTATTTAGCATTACAAAAACTGTTCTTCAAGGTATATGGAACAGTTTTAGTGTCTTGTAGAATAATTACCGGATAAGATTAATACCAACATTTATATTTATATTTTAATTAATTTTAATTATATTGATTACATGGCCTTTTTTTTTTGTTTTAAAAGTGTTAAGCTGAACTAAATGCAGCTGAACTGAACTAAGAATTAATTTGTGAAGATATGGAGTTTAATTGAACTGAACTCAATTGAGCTGAAATTAAGTCTAAAAAAGCAACATGACATAAACAAACTAAGGAGTACTATATATTTTTGGAATCAATCGATTTTCTGATAATTAAAAACTTTCTTATGTTTTCTGATGTCGATAGTGATGTTTAAAGGTAACAATCTAAACCAACTCATCAAACATCTCGAATTTGAACTCTGATCGGAACGAATCTATCTTTTACGTAATTATT
Source organism: Silene conica (assembly GCA_029255685.2). Classification (NCBI taxonomy): domain Eukaryota; kingdom Viridiplantae; phylum Streptophyta; class Magnoliopsida; order Caryophyllales; family Caryophyllaceae; genus Silene; species Silene conica. Next base: position 5,196,836 of record CM055313.2, read on the forward strand.
AATCTCAATTCTGAATTCTAATCTGAATGAATCCACCTAGACATAATAAATATAACGAGTAATGAAATTTTATACTCAAAAATTGGACGGTGAAAAAATAATAGTTGGTATTTAAAATGAGATTCCCTAATTCCATAGGGTGGGTGTGAAGTTGACAATTATGAAAAGGGTTTTAGATTACACACAATAGTATAGTATGTGTAGCACTAACACATTCTTTGCCTATCCTATAGTTATGTAAGAAATGGAATGTCATAATGTTGACTTTATTGTTGATAAAAGTTATTAGATGCTACCCAAATTTTTATTTACGGTCGGTATCGATCTGTTATAAGTTTATGATAGATTAAGTAAAACTCGTATAAATAGATAGAATAAACCATTTGTGATTTTTTAGATACTTTGTTTTTTGTCTTATCTAACTATTCGCATGGGTAATATTTGACCGTTAAAAACGTATGATGAATATACCCATTATAAGAAGACTCATTGTAAATTTGTAGATGCTAATTAGTGATCATACCAACGGACCAATCTCTACGCGGTTACATTGTGAAATACATAAACTTAAAATTCAGAAAGTCAACGAATTTGCACTTAGAAAAAAGAAGTGGGTTTCTTTAAATAAATAAATAAAATATATATCAAAATTCATCTCTTTTTTTTTTTAATTTGATCTAAACTCTTGTTGTAGGTATAATTTAGGTTTCTTGTTAAGATACCCAAACTATTAAAAATAACGTTTTTAACCAGTTCAATTTTATAATGAAAATATGTTTACGATTAAGTAAACTAAGTTTATTTTAATGACCTGATAAATTATTGTCGAAAATCAATTAAAAAAAGTATACATTAAACAATTTAAATAGGCATTTGAAAAATTTGGGTATCTTAAGGCCCTGTTCTTTTTTGCTGAAACGAGTTGAATTGAATTAATTGGAGTAGAGCTTAATTGAAGTAATTCTTAGTTGAATTAAAAGTTAATTTTGTGAATAGAATAACTGAATATAATTGATTGAACGTAAATAAAACTTAACTAGAATACAACCAAGCAAAATCGAAAGGAGCTGAAATTAAGTCAGAAAGAACAGGTCCTAAGATGTTTTCATTAAGTTTAACTATATCTTTGATATGTTTGAAAAACGGGGAGTGACACGTTAAGTTCGAAGAAGTATAAAGACACTAGGTAAAAAAAACCCAATAATTAGTTTACTCATGTCGGTTAATCTCTTAAATACATCAAATATTGACAACCTATAGACACCTAAGGTAGATCGAGTGATATAATTAAGTTTTGAAGTTTTGAGATTTAAAATAATATAATCAAAATAAAGTATTGACAAGTATTTCACAAGATCAGAAACTTTAACAAAAATCTAAAACAGTTAAAATTAAATATTTACATAATTTCGGAAGGAAAGACGACATTTTTGACATATAAATATCTCTCAATTGTTAACGAGATCAAACATAATCACATACTTGTTTGGTACAAAACTCTATTGTCTCTATATATAACTCTTTAACTTTAGCAAAACTCCTATCAATAAACTCATTTCAAATAATAAAATACGTAGTATCATAATAAATAGTTAATTACGGAGTATATAATAATATAACCAAGACTAGCGTGTATTGAGGAAAAAAATACTATACTTATCTAATGCAGAAGCCAAGCGGCTGACGTGGCATCACAAGAAATAAGCTTCGTCTTACGTGGCACGATTTCAGAGCTACTGGAAGATTTCCAAAAAAAATCCAAAAAAAAAAACACAGATTTAAGCAACTAATATTCAAGATTGCAATATTCCATAATATTCCTTTAGTTTAGGGAAAAAGTCAAATAATAGTCAATATTTTAGGAATGCAATAATGTTTGCAAGATTTTTAGAATAATCTTTTCAGTGATTTTCGTTCACGGGATAATGCAATAACAAATCATGGAATAATGCAATATAATAACAAATCACGGGGTTGGTTACTATATTGCATTCCATTTTGACATTGTTTATAATAGGCGATGACTATTTTAAAAAAAAAAAAGTAAATAAGTTATACTGAAGATTGCGAAATCAATGGGATAATATATGAAATAAAATCAATTGTAGAATATGAATGAAATATTCCATATTCTATCACTATAAAAACTAAAGTACAAATTAATAGGAGTAACTAATTTATTTAAACCGTAGGAGTATCCATTTTGTTAATAAAACTATTTATTTAATATAATAAATGAGTTCTTTTATAAATCAGGAGTATCTCGCAATATCGAACTCTGCCACGCAATCACTGTTGTTTGATATATGCATCTTTTTGCTTATAAAATCAAATGTAAATTATTAATTAACCTAACTTTTAAATTGCTATTTTTATGAACCAAGTCTTATAACCATTTGAATTATACAGTTACACTCATTTTTAAGCATACATAATAATTTTATTGCAAGTCTTACTCATTTATAGTTAATAATTCAAAATCAATTACTTCCTAAATCGTTATATCTTAGCTATGAGTCTATAACTATATATATTCATTTAAAATTTAAAAAGTAGCCACGTGAATTTCACGGGTTTAAACCTAGTTGGATATAATTCAATCTTGCAAACGGATTAAATAAAAACTTGTTTTTAGATTTTAGTCTAATAAATTAAAAATTACTCTTTTTTAAAACCAACTTTATTAAAATTATTTTGTTTTGATTTTTTTAAATTAGTTCTTTAAGTTTCATTTTTTGCTAAAATTACTCATTTACTCTAATAAATTGTATTTTTACCAAAAAAATATTTTAAAACTCCAATTTAAGTTGATTTATCTCTATTTTTGAGTTCCGCCTCCTACTTGTCTACATAATAATACATTTCAAAGTATAAATTATTGGTTGCTGCATAACCGGAATAAATACATAAACAGATGAAATAAGTCACTTAAAATGTATGTTTAAGTCAAAAAACTAGTGTTTAGTTGAGGGTTATAATTATCTAATGACAAATTAAGGGTGATTGTTTTGATGTTTTTGTGTGGCGAAGCAACTAGAAGAGACAATAGAGACAAGGAAGTTGTTGACGCGGAAAGCCCCTTGGGGAAAAACCGCGGGGGAACAAGGTTCCACCAATTCCAGTAGAAAGTTCGGCTTGAATGCCGAGTGTGTTATAAGTGTTTTACCCTAGCTCTAGTGAAATAAGTGTAGTCAGTTGTGTATGTTTCCAATGTACATTTTCTTCTACATTTATAGACCTAGTTGGCTTGTGGACCGTTGGATCCAATGTATGTCCAACGGTCCAATATCTTCTTTTTTGGCTTATTTCCTCTTCCTTCTTTACTCTGCATCATTTTCTTTGCTTGCCCATTTTGGGTAACCTCGAGCCTTGCACAACAGCTTTCCCACTCTTCCTTCTCCACTTCCCACGCTTTTAGATCCTTCCTCAAGGTTCTTTATTTCTAGTTGACGTTGACCTCCAACTTATTCATCCACTCATGCAACGCCACTTGTCAAGGAATCAAAATGCTAATTTTGATGTACAACAATGTAGTTTGAGAACAATTTTAACAAAAAAAATACAATTTAAAAAGTAATTTTAGCAAAAAATATGTAAAAATAAACTCTTAAAAATTTTGATTTAAAAAGAAAGAAAAGTCTAATTTACACTTTCTAAAATCTTATCTATATAAATTCTGAAACATTTATCAGGCTGTGGTTGTGCCACGTCATTCATCCAAGTTTTAATTTTTTTTTTTAATTCATTCAGGTGGGTCCCGCACAATACTTTATGATTTCCCTGCACAATAACCGCCTAATATTCTACGTATTCCAAATAAATGCCTAAAATCGTAGATTACGAAACATTACGAACATTTTTATATAAATCAATTAATTAGAAATAGACATTGTGATAGTTAGACCACAATTTATTTAGATGATTAGAATATTATAATTAATAACAATTTACAACAATAAAAAACCGAACATACAAAATTTTAAACAAGATTAAAATAACGTAATATTAATATACAATCAGGAAAAAGAAATTATAAACTCCTCCACACAAATTATAATCTGATTATGACTTAATGGCGGAATAAAAATTATAAACTCCTCCGCGCAAATTATAATCTGATTATGAGTTAATGGCGTAATTTTTTTTTTAATTCACTCAGGTGGATCCCGCATAATATTTGATGATTTTCCTGCACAGTAACAGCTTAGTCGTTTGGTTGATCAAGGAACTTAATTTGCCTAGGAACTTCAATTTCATAGGAATTAAGTTCCAGCATCCAATTTGGGTGAATTTGACAAAGGTGTTTGGTTGCCCATGTAGGAACTAAATTCCATGGGAATTTCCAATGACCAAGGGAGGGGTAGGTAAGCCAATTCCTACATCATGTAGGCATTGGAAGTTCCTAGGAACTTCTAATTCCTCCATTTTCCAAAAAATATGTCAACCAAACAAGACATATTTTTGTAAATCATGTGATTTTGCAATTTATGTGTTTTTAAGGTGTCAACTACTACGTTTTCTAAATAAATGCCCAAAATCGTAGATTCTGAAACATTACGAACATTTTTATTTAAATCATGAATGACGTAATTTTGTATATATATTTTGAAAACTTATTTGATTTTTGATGAATGGTTATATACTTAAAATCAAATATAAAAAATATTATAAACTCCTTTATGAAACTAATTATATACGTCATAAAAATCAATAAACGCATAAAAGCATGTTGTATATATTATATGCGTAAAATATATATACAAGCAAATTAAATATAATTAAATAATTTTATTAGAAACAAAAGTATTTAATTATAAATTGTTTCAGTAAAGACAACGATTACGAAATATAAATTGATCTTTATTTTCCGAAAATATTTAAATTGTAAAAATTCTCTCAGATCTGGTACGATAGTCAATCATCACTGAGAATTAATTTGGAGCAAAACATTTCAGCAACTAACTACCAGCCGCCATTCCATCGGGAAGGTGACAATGATAGGCTACCGGAACATTCCGCTACAACAAATTCGTTAGAACGGCAACACTATTCGTCATTTCAATCGATTGTCAATTCAAAAAATAGCCAGTATTCCGACGTCAAATGAAGGGCCAGCTTTTCGAATTTCAATATGGGTCAACCAGCAACCTCAACCCTCCGAAAAAACATTATGGGCCAACAATTACAAACCCAAACAAATCTGAGAGGCATCTTATCTATATTAATACATAAATATTTAATGCATCCACATTAAGCCACGCCATTAATCAACAATTTTTATTTTATTTTTGCATTTTTCCCTGGTGGGCCAGTCTTTGAAACCCCACAATATTATTCAGTTTTTTTTACAATTACTTCCTCGACATTTAACTGTCTTTAATTTTTTTTTCTTAAACTTTCACCTCTATAATTTTTAAAAAAAGTAATTGTTCTATAAATAAATATAATAACAATATTGTTAAAAACACAAATTTAAAGGAAGAAACAATAACATGATCGTCTAAATTCTTAAAAAATCAATGTTTAATTACTTTAAAAATAAAATATAACTACATACTCATATGAACTAAAAGTATAAAATGGATCTAAAATATCCTGTATAAAAATAAAATTTTGTATAAATCAATTTTTATGGTGAGAATTCAAAAACCAAGAAAAACACGTAGTTAACTGATCTTATTTAATTTAGTTATTAAAATATTTTAAATAAAAACAGTTTTTAAATTAATTTTATGTAAAAAGTAAAAATTGGACCAAACTTTCAAGATGGTAATGTGGTACACTTGAGTACAAATGAATACTCGATATGTTACCGTATATATCTAAAAAAATAACGGACTTTCATATGACGAAAAATATATATAAAAAACTCAAATAAAACCATAGTTAAAACACTAAAATAAATAAGTTGGGTTAGATGGTGTACTTCTTACATTGTTGTCCTGCTTTACATATAACAAATAAGTGAAGTACAAGTAATATTAATTCGTATCACATATTCATATTAAAAGTAGTTATTTTATTCCATCTTATAACATTTTCATAATGCAACACATATAACTTATAACCAAGAAATAAATAACACTATTACATACTACTTCGTATAAAACTTAATATGTGAATTTATTTAACATTTAGATATATCAATGTTTTAAAATATAAATCCGTGCAATTTGAACGAGAATAGAACTATTTTTATAGAAATAATATACATATTTAATTAAATTAGTTGACAATAATTTTAATAATGAACCCGTGCAAATTGCACGGGATAAAACTAGTCTAGTAATAATTGCAAAGGGCCATAAAAGTGATAACACACACGTGCATGATTATGAAAAGTGTACTCGTGTCCCTAACCTCGCTAGCTAGAATGAAAATAATTGTTAAAAATGTCAAAATTCAATAATAATAAAAATAAAATAAAGTTAACGAGTTTCTGATTCTGAGCTCTAATATGCTCAAATTCGACTTGAATTTGGTTCTTCTAATCGGCTCGAAATCAGTTTTGACCAATTTTGAGTTGAGCTATGATCAAGCTAATTTCGAAGAATTTACGAGCTGATTCAGATCATCTACAATTTTAGTTAGGCGAAAGTACCTAAAAATTTAGATCAAAAATTTGATTCTATCTTTTCTTATATTATACTGTGTTATTAGTTATTGCTACTGTCTACTACTACCATCTTCCTTGCCACAAATACTCATTTTTGAGGGCTAAATTTTTTACAATTTTGAGAAATGAGACAAATTTGCAAGCGGGAGGGCAAGTGAAAGAGGTTGTGAGATATCACAATCTTATGACCGTTACAAACAAGTAAGACGGACAGCCTTCGTTGATGATTTATTTGTTCTAAAAACAGGCTAAAAATCCAACCTTTGAACCTATCCAAAATGGGCACCAATTCAAACAATTACATTAAAATTTAGAAAGACCTAAAAAGTAAAAACTATAAGCAAAAAAGGAAGATTTTCCTAAATTACAATCCCTAGTTGCATTTGTTAATATGAGTAATGGATAAAATGTTTTTTTTAATAGTTTTGGGTGAGAAAGTAATTACTGTATTAATTAAATTAGAGAAGAAATATTCTTTTTTCAGCTACCGTAATTACCTCTTTAATTTATTTTTATGAACTAACAGTGTTTTAAAGTAGAGATTCTAACCTAAGTGTGATAGCTAGCCTTTGTGTTCTTAATTGGTAGAGAGATCAACCCATAGTACATGTAGCATCTAAAAAGACATTAAAAATGGCTAAAATTAAACACCTATGAAGTAATTTCAATTTAATATCTTAAAAAGTAAAAAATGGTCTGCTTTTATGAAATAAAATTTTTAAAAATTAATTTTAAACTTTTTTAGCATGAATTAGATAAAAAAAAATAAGAATCGTATACTAAAACCAATTTTTAATATACGTATGTAATTTGGTACTCCCTCACAGTCTCAATAAATGTCCCATTGTGTGTTGGACTGTACGTGGACATAAGAATCTATATATTATATAAAAGAAACTTGTATCAATGCTGAGGTGGCACAATGTGGGAGTAGAATTTGGTGTTTTAAGCCCTGATATTGCATCTCACAAAAGCCACTTTCTTTTGACCAATGACGTTTTATTGTCTCTGCCACATCAGCCTAAAAGAAAAATTAAAATCAATATATTAGAAAAATACACGCATCTTATTAATTGAAAAGGTTAATATGCACTTTATTGGGGCTCTGCAATTCTCGAGGTATGGTACAAATTGAAAAGGTTAATATGCACTTTATTGGGGCTCTGGAATTCTCGAGGTATGGTACAAGGCACACAACTTTCACGTTATTCTTTGGAAGTATAATTGTCAATTTGTATATTTGGTATAAAAATGAAAAAAACTTATGGTACAGGGCACATAACACCAAGCCCATATTAAATAAACAGTAAATGACTCATAGATTTCCTTATAGTTCCAAGACTTGGCTCTTAAAATTCAATTATTTCAATTTCAAAAAACTAAAAATTAAATGACTCATTTCGCTTATCTATAATAAACAGTAAACGACTCATAGATTTCGTTTATCTATAATAAACAGTAAATGACGTTTTGAGTTTTTCATAATAAACCGTAAATGACGTTTATATTTCGTTTATCTATAATAAATTAAGTGACTTTTCGAATTCTATTTATTGTTACCCCTTTAAATATCAGCATACAAACCCTTCAAAAAAAAAATTATCAGCATACAACCTCAACTTTTTTTGTGTTTCGTTATTTAAAAATTTTGTTTCATCAAAACTACCTCGCAAATATGGCTATGACAAATTATCTTACCATTAGCGATCTCAAATACGGAGTTAGAGCCACTCAGATGAATGTAAGGGTTGCTCACATGTGGTCAAGACCTGAATTTAACGAAAACAATTTAGCCAACAAATACAATAACAATGATAAGAAGAAAGTCGTTGATGCAATTGAAGCAATTGAAGTTTTATTTATGGATTCAAATGTAAGTATTATTTGTAAATAATATATGAATATTGTAATTATATTGCATAAAGACTAGGATTACATGTAGGTTAATATATATATATATATATATATATATATATATATATATATATATATATATATATACACACAAATTACACACGTTAAGTTAGGATAGTAAATATTCATACTAATTACACCATAATTAGTGGTGCTAATTTAGGTAGTAATATGAGTAAATCACGGTTGATATACATACACAAATTACATACGTAAATTAGGATAATAAATATTCATACAAATTTCACCATAATTAGCAGTGTTAATTTAGGTAGTAATGTGAGTAATAATGACAAAATAATATTTAATCCAGTGGAGTGAGAATCTACACATAATGAGAATCTACACGTAAATTAGGATAGTAAATATTATACTCCATTCACATAATTACTTTCACCTTTATTTTAAATTTCTTTATTAGTTCCTGAAAAATAAAATTTTTGTACTATCATGTTTATTTTTAGTATTATGTTTATTTATATTATTATTTTTCCTTTTTACCAGAATGAATGTATCCAAGCAACAATACGTAAGCGATTAATGTCTCACTTTGGACCAAAGCTTACCGTTGGTCAAGTTTATACTATTCGCAATTTAACCGTAGACAATAATACGGGCCTGGATAAGGCAACTCCTCACCCTTTCCGTTTAAAATTTGAGTTTTCAACGAGAGTCCAACCCACTCAGGATCCAACAATACCTACTAGCATATATCGTTTTGCACGATTCAATGATATCTTGGATGGTATAATTCCTGGGACGCAATATATAGGTATGAATCTTCAATTGCTTGATATTATTACTTTATTTAGATTTGTTTGAAAAAACTACTTATATATATATTCCAATTTTGCAATTTACAGATGTAATAGGGAAACTATATGAAATTGGTCCCATTACAGAAACTCCAAATAAGCATCTCTTTCGCACAATTAAGCTAGAAGACTATGGGTAAGTTCATCGGTATTGTATCTTTTGGAAAAAATGAGTTCTTCATAAAGTATTTATTTTAACTAAATTATTTTGGTTTTTACTTTAGGGGAACCAAGCTTTCCTGCACATTGTGGGGAACATTCACCGATCAAGTACCGGCACTCATTTCCAAGCTTCCAAACCCAGAGCAATCAAAAGTGATTGTCATCCAATGTGCACAAACAAAAAAATATGAAGGTAATATATCATAGGTCATATAATTTGATGCCCAAAGTTTTTACATCAGGGCAAAGCACTGGCCTTTTTCTTCCCGTTATTAAGTACGAGCTCGATCTTATGCTGTCTTTAGTGACTTACGTCCTCTTTCCCTCTTAAATGCAAAAATGCCAGATAAGGGCACCATAATAATAAGCGGGATCCGTATTAATAATATATAAATTATTAATCAAGACTCTCCATTTGACATTTTTTTAAAAATATTGTAGGTACATGGCGGATCCAGACCACTTTTAATGCAACGGTTTTCAACGTCAACCCCGATATTCCTGAACTGACAGAATTTCAACCAACGTATAATTTCTTCCAGTTAATGTTCAAATTTTAATATCTACATTTTTTATAAGATTATATCTCGCTATTCTATACAGTACTGTCAAGTACTAATTCGCCCTACTATCTTAGAATAGTTGAGACATTTCAGCACTACGTTGGTGTTATAAAAATTCTTATCATCCCTACTTCTAAGAGTTAGCCTAGCCATATAAACGGAAGTACGTTTTTTGATAAAGATGTTATGACGAATCTATTTTCTAACTTATTTATTTCATCAGACTTACAACTCCTTCAGCAAGTAACTCTCTTCAAATAATTGAGATTCCTGACGACGATGCCGACAAAGATGATATGACGATGGAAAGTATCAAATCCATAAGTGACATTAAGAAAAACCAGAAGGTATACTATTGATAAGTGCTTTATTTGCTGAGAATTTCTTATTGAAGTATAAATAAATTGTTATATTTGTACAACTATTAATTTATCTATATGTAATTAATTTTTTAATTGCAGGAAGGTTACTATTACACATTCGCAAAAATAGTAGACCTTGACTGCACATACGGCTGGTATTACGACAGCTGTAAGTTGTGTTGGTCTAGGGCTACGAAGAACGAGAATGGGAGATGGATTTGTGGAAGAGATAAATGTGACGGTCATATTAAGGGATTTACATCTAGAGTGCCCAGGTCGTACTTTCAAAACTTTTGTATCTCACTTTATTAATTGATGCATTCTTTCCATTTGCATATGTGAACTAAACTATATCTATATTTTTTTATTCAGATTCCAGGTAAAGTTTCAGGTCTCAGACCCTTCAAATGATATGGTGGACTTTGTGGCATTCGATAATCAAGTGAGTCAATTCGTCACCAAATCTGCTTCCGAACTACTCTCAAAAAATGAAAAGGTAAATATTTAATTGGGCTTAACTTTTGAATTATATACTATCTACCAAAATGTTTGTTTTACTAATTGGTTTGTCATGTTTTTCATAGGACGGTTGTGATCCAAATGACATTCCGAGGGACCTTGAAGTTTTTCTCGACAATTCCTTTTTTGTTCAAAGTACACATAGATCACAAGTACAATGTGATCAAAGGTCTTACGAACTATACTGTTGTTACTATGACCGACAACGCTGAAATGGCTGACAAATGGCTTCAGAGATATACACAAATTTACAAGGTATTTTACATTTACAATTAAGTTTAACCTCTTTCTTTCGTACGATAAAATATTTAATTATTAAGCGTTTTTTATTTTGTGTTACTGTTAGACGGATTTGAATGAATTTAAATTAAGGCATACACCCATGATCCAAGGCCAAAGCTCGAAAGTAAGAATTTACAAATTTTCTAATTCACAAATGTAAAGTTACTTTTTGAGTAATAACACCGGGAAATTTTGGCAGGAATGCGAGGAGGACGAGTCCCATCCAGAGGATAACAGCCCAAGAACAATAACTCCTCTGAAAAGGATTCTCCCATTTAATGACGACCCTCAAACAATTGATGCAAGCTCTACAACTAAGAAGGCGTGTATTGTGAAGATGGAAAAGTGAATTTGAGGAACAATTTCATTTAAATTTTAAAACTATTTTGAAAGACTGTTATTTTGTTATAGTACTTCATTTTGGTTTGATATGTGTGGGTACGAACCTGAACATGGAAGTTGAATATTGCTACATTTTGGTAACATTTCCTGTTGACTGATTTTGGGTGATGACTTTTGATTTTAACGTCTTAGTAATTTAAGTTGATTGAGAAATTGGTCCTTTTGGCTTTTTAATGTCTGTTTTGAAATACGTAAGACCCGTGTTATATATTGTTGATATACGTTGTTTATTTGGAGGGATACTTTTGTAAATTAAAAAGTCTAATAGAAAACAGAAAACATAATTTTAGGTACCACTTTTAAAATTTTAAAACTAATTCCTCTACAAAAATTAAAACTAATTCCAGACAGAAGGCGTAATAGTCAAAACCACATATAAAATGACAAGGGTAAGATTACCTTTGACCTATCATTAAGCAGAGGCCTTAGATTCATTACGTGAGGAACAATGACTTGAATTAACGGTAACGGCACAGAAGCATCATTTGAAGATCACCTAGGTGACCCTCAGTACTTCACTGAAAGAGCTGTACTAGCACCTACTCACGATGTTGTCGAATCGGTAAACGACTATGTCTTAGCTAAAATTCAAGAGGAAGAAATAGTTTATTTAAGCTCTGATGAAATTAGCAAGGAAGAGACAAATTGCAGGGTAAGAGAACTCTACTCTACGGAATTTCTTAACTCTATCAGATGTTCTGGTTTACCCAATCACGTCTTGAAACTAAAGGTCGGAGCTATAGTCACTACGAAAAAATACGCCATTTGCGACGGAAATTTTGCGACGGACTGGAAATCCGTCGCAAAACGGTGTTTGGGACGGACTTTGCGACGGATTTCTTTTTTGCGACGGACCTAAATTTCCCAGACCCGCGAAGTAAAAGTCAAATGGCGGGAAAGTTTATGACGGAAAATCCGTCGCAAATAGACTTTTGCGACGGAAATTCCGTCGCAAACACATTGACCAGACTTGACAAACACATGGTCCAGGTCAAACATTGACCAGATTTGCGACGGATTATCCGTCGCAAAAGTCAATATTTGCGACGGATTTTCCGTCGCAAATCTGGTCAATGTTTGACTTGGACCAGATTTGCGACGGAAAATTCCGTCGCAAATATCCGTCGCAAACGTTATTTATACAGACCCCCCGCGGGTCTTTTCTTTTTCCCCAAATCGATTTTAATTTCGTATCCCTAAAACCTAATTGCGATTTTTCGACGATCAACCACCCCAACCCACCACCCCCGACGCCACCACCCCCCACCCCACCACCCCTGACACCGCCTCCCCCGACGCCGCCGCCTCCTTCCTTCCTTTCCTTCTCCTTCCTTCCTCCTCCTTCCTCTCCTTCTCCTTCTCCTTCTCCCTGCCACCTCACCGCCGCCGCCACCTTGCCGCCGCCACTTACTTCTTCATTCTCCATTTCTCTTAATGTATGTATACTAACTTTCGTTATTTATGTACCGTCTTAATTAGTTATTTTTAGTCCGTCGCAAAATTCCGTCGCAAATTTCGTATTATTGTTTTTTATTGTTATTAAGAATAGTTAGTTTAGGTTAATTGTTATTTGATTAGTTTAGTTAGTATTGTTAGGTGGTTAGTGATATTAGGTTAGTAGCTAATTTCGTCCCAAATCTGTCGCATATTGTTGTTAAGATGTTTAGGACGATTGTTTTTTGATATAAAATTTGCATTGTTGTTGATTGTTAGTGTTGTTGATTTGTTTAGAATATTCTTGAATAGTACCCGTTCAATAATTACACATTAGGTGTAATTGTTGAATAGTCCCCGTTTTGGGACTGTCTTTGAATCTTTCATGCCATTTAGGTAGTAAACATTCTTATATTTTCTTGATTGTAATGAAACAAAAATTGGGCAACACTTCCTTATTGTTCTCCAAATACATTCTATATAATGTATTTGGAGAACAATAGGGAAGTGCTGCCCAATTTTTGTCTCATTACAATCAAGAAAATATAAGAGTGTTTACTAATGGTATGAAACATTCAAAGATGGGTTTAGGCTGGAGAGATAAGGACCCCAGACCGTTATATGTAAATTGTTTTTTTTTGCAGGTTGGTGTTGGTGTTGGTGTTGGTGTTGGTGTTGGTGTTGGTGTTGGTGTTGTAGTTGTAATTGTTGTTGTTGTTGTTGTTGTTGTTGTTGTTGTTGTTGTTGTTGTTGTTGTTAGTTGTTGTTATATATGTAGTTGTTATTTAATTGTTGTTAATTAATTGTTGTTGTTGTTAATAAGTTGTTAACTAGTTTTTGTTGTTAGTTGTTGTTATATATATATATATGTAGTTGTTATTTAACTGTTGTTGTTAATTAGTTGTTGTTATTGTTTGCTAAAATATGTAGATTTACTATGAAGAGATTAGAAAGAAAATGGATGTATGAAAGGTTGGATTCTAGGAAAAAAATAAGGCAGGATTTCGTAATTGGTGTTAATGAATTCATTAACTATGTTAAGCAACAAGACGAATACGTTAGGAATAGAGAAATTAGGTGTCCATGTTCTAAGTGTAAGAATACAAAGTATTTAGTTGAGCAAGAAGTACGGAAACACCTTGGTTTGAGAGGGTTTTGTGATAACTACTACGATTGGGTGTGTCACGGAGAGAAATTCTCCGTTGAGGAAGAGGGAAGCTCATCAATGCACTCCGACAATCCTTATAGAGATATGGTAGAAGATGCGTTACGCGATAGCATTGATCAAATTAGGGAAGATGCTCTAAACGCCGAGGTGGTCGATGAATCTCCAAATCCTAATGTATTAGCTTTTTTCCAAATGCTAAAACATGCCGAACAACCTCTTTATGTAGGAAGTCGTATGACATTGCTACAGTCGGCTTCAAGGTTGATCACTTTAAAATGTGAATTCAACTTAGCTGAAAAATGTGTAGATGGTTTTGCGTCATATATCGGAGATATGATTCCTGAAAATAATCTTATGACGTGTAACTACTACGAAACCAAAAAAGTTCTTAAAGCTCTTTAACTTCCCCATCAGAAGATAGATGCCTGCTCGGTAGGATGTATGCTTTTCTGGATGGACGACGCTCACCTTGATAAGTGCGGAAAATGTGGTACGAATAGGTACAAATTAGAGAAAAATGCAAATGGCAAAAGAGTTCCCGAAAAGTTCTTAACTTATTTTCCATTAGGACCACGGTTGCAACGCTTTTATGCCACAAAGCACATCGCAGGCGAAATGCGTTGGCATTATGAAAACCCTCGTGTTAGTGGAACAATGTCTCATCCAAGTGACGGGGAGGCTTGGAAACAGTTTGACCGGCTGCATCCTGATTTTGCATCTGAGCCTAGGAATGTCCGTCTTGGACTTTGCACTGATGGTTTCGCACCGTTTAGTCAATTCGGGAAGCAATATTCATGTTGGCCGGTGATACTTACTCCATACAATTTACCACCCTGGCTCTGTATGAAAAGACAGTTTATGCTCTTAACATTACTTATTCCCGGTCCCCACAATCCAAAGAAAAACCTTGACGTCTATTTGCAGCCTCTTATTCACGAGTTGAAGCAATTATGGGAGACGGGGATCTTAACCTATGACGTTTCCCTGAAGCAAAACTTTGATCTTAGAGCCGCACTCCTATGGACGATCAACGACTTTCCTGCATATGGCATGTTATCTGGTTGGACAACTCAAGGTGAGCATGCATGTCCATATTGTATGAAAAATGAGACTAAGTCAATTTGGCTACAACATGGCAAAAAATGGAGTTGGTTTGATTGTCATCGACAGTTTTTAGACAGTAATCATGTTTTTCGTAACGATAAGGTGCATTTTAGAAAAGGGAAAGTTGAGCACGATGTTGCTGCGAAGAGGTTAACAGGCAATGAAGTATGGGATTGTGTCAAACATCTACCGAAAATTGTGGATGGATCTGAACGTGAACTGAATTTGCTTAAAGGGAAACGGATTGGGTGGTGGAAACAAAGCATCTTTTGGGAGCTTCCCTATTGGAGCACGCTACTAATTCGACATAACCTTGATGTCATGCATATTGAGAAAAATTTCTTCGAGCAAATAATTAACACTGTCATGGACGGGAAAGGAAAAACGAAATTAAACTCAAATGCAGAGAAAGACATGTTACTTCTTTGTTCGAGTAGAAGAAAAGGGGATTGGGTCGTTTTGAAAAAGGAACAAAAGAAGGTCCTATGTGAATGGGTATACAAACTGAAGTTTCCCGACGGTTATGCTTCAGATTTGAGAAGGTGTGTCGATATGAATGAATTGAAGATACACGGTTTGAAAAGTCATGATTGTCACGTCTTCATGGAGCGATTACTCCTAGTTGCTTTGAGACATCTTCTTCCAAAAAATGAGTGGAATGCCATAACTGAAATTAGTCAGTTTTTCAGAGATTTGTGTACTTCATCAGTACAGATTGAAAAAATTACAAGTCTCGAAAATAACATTGCGGAGATTATCTGCAAATTAGAGAAAATCCTTCCACCTTCTTTTTTCAACTCAATGGAACACCTACCTATTCATTTGCCCTATGAAGTAAAAGTGGGTGGTCCTGTGCAATATAGGTGGATGTATCCTTTCGAGAGGTAATGTCATAATCCTTATTCAATTCTTTATATTACATAATACATATTTTTCATCATATTTTTCATTCTAAATTAATTTGTTTGTAGGTTTTTGAATCATTTGAAAAAGAAAATCAAAAATAAAGCTCATGTTGAAGGGTCTATATGTAATGCATATTTAATTGAGGAAATAGCAAATTTATGTTCCCTATACTTTGAAGATCATATAGACACCAAGGCAAAGGACCTTGACGTTGGTTCAAAAAAGCCGACACAATCTAACTTGCCTGAGATATTTCAAGATCAT
This sequence comes from Silene conica, assembly GCA_029255685.2. Lineage (NCBI taxonomy): Eukaryota > Viridiplantae > Streptophyta > Magnoliopsida > Caryophyllales > Caryophyllaceae > Silene > Silene conica. Next base: position 5,213,347 of record CM055313.2, read on the forward strand.
GATGGCACAACTTCTGGAAAGTGTCGTGAAAGGTTTTTGGAGGATAACGAATATGAGCGTGCACACCTCTACGTTTTATCGAACTGCGATTCTGATGAATTGAAACGAAACGAAGTGTAAGTGGTGAATCTAAATTCTTATACTTGAATTCATAATTATTAGTTGTTAAAAAATTAATAATTCCCCTAATTTGAATATAGGTTGTTTGAAAATTTTATCATGAGAGAACATCCTGAATGTGTCGTAGGCAATGATGTTTGGGAAAAATATGAAACAAGATTTCCCAGATGGTTTAGATCTCAGGTTAATAATATAGAAGATCCAGTTCTAATTGCCTTAGCAAATGGTCCCTCAAGAAGAGTCAGAACATGGAAACGCTATTCCATCAATGGCTACAAATTTCGAGCTTTCATTCAAGGAAAAGATTTGGAAAAGTGCACAATTAACAATGGAGTTTGTGTGAGTTCCACTGAAGGAGCTGACTACTATGGGACCCTTGACGAAATTGTTGAAATGACTTATACAGGCCCACAAAGCACTTACAAAGTCATTTTGTTCAAATGTAGTTGGCTAGATAACTCCGAAAGAGGCATGCAAGTGCATAAGGAATATAAGCTTGTGGATGTTAACCGGAGTAGAAAATTTGCAAAGTACGACCCATTTGTGTTGGCATATCAAGTGGAACAAGTTTACTATAGTCCTTATCCAGGTATAAAAAAGGATCAAAGTCAATGGTCAGCGGTATTCAAAACCAAGGCTAGATCACATGTCGATGCCCCCGTTGATGAATCTTTCTTTCAAGAAAATGTTACTAATGGTGAAACAATACTGTCACCAATTGAAGTAGAAGAAGAAGATGAAGATGAAATTGTGGAGGAACCAGAATACATTCAAATTGTGACAGTGGGGCAACATGAGGATGAGGACGAGGACGAGGCTGAGGATGAGGATGAGTATGAGGATGAGGATGAGGATGAAGATGAAGATATTATAGATTCTCTTTGTAAGGATGTAGGAATAAATTGTTCAAGTGATGATGGTGATGATTAGGACTACTATCTATTAGATTCGATAATCTTGTATTTGTTGAAATTATTGTAGATGTCGTATGGCTTAATGTCAATGAAATTATCTTATTAATCTTATTATTCAAATTTTTAATTACGTAAAGTATTTCTTTCTAATTGTTGCTATATTATACAGGAATTTGCGACGGAAATGTCTCAATTTGCGACGGAATTCCGTCGCAAACCTTGACCAGAAGTCAAGGTCAGTCAAGATTTGCGACGGAATTTCCGTCGCAAATGGTCCTTTTTGCGACGGATTTTCCGTCGCAAATCTGGACTGACTTTGACTTCTGGTCAAGGTCAGTCAAGATTTGCGACGGAAAATCCGTCGCAAAAAGGACCATTTGCGACGGAAATTCCGTCGCAAATCTTGACTGACCTTGACTCAAGGTCAGTCCGTCGCAAAATGAGGTCAATCCGTCGCAAATATGTTGCGACGGAAAAATCCGTCGCAAATTAACATTTTGCGACAAAAATATGGGACAGATGCAGTCCGTCGCAAATCCGTCGCAAAAACATCATTTGCGACGGATTTCACCCTTTTTGCGACGGAAAATTCCGTCGCAAAGAGAGCATTGTTTTGTAGTGAGTCATGCTTCTTAGAAACATCGACCAAGCAAATGGGTTGTGCAATGGTACCCGCCTGGAGGTAAATCATCTAGGAAAACGGGTTATAAGTTCAACTGTTATTTCTGGCAGTCACATTGGTAGCAAGGTCTACATTCCCCGAATCACCTTGACACCTTCCGACACTACTAGGTTTCCAATACAGTTTGAAAGAAGACAATTTCCTTTAGCAGTTTGCTTTGCAATGACTATTAACAAAAGTCAAGGGCAATCACTATCCCGTTTTGGACTTTATCTACCTAGACCGGTCTTTACCCACGGCCAATTTTACGTTGCTATATCTAGGGTTACAAGTAAAAAAAGTTTAAAAGTCCTTATTCTGGATGAAGAAGGAGGGATGTCTAATACAACAAATAATGTTGTTTACAAGGAGATTTTCGATAAACTTTAATTTCTGTATTATATTTTCCTAAGGTGAATCAGAAAACAATTGTAGTTAATGTAGCTGAATATTATTTTTTATTAACTTAACGTTTATTAGATGTTTTGTCATTGCTAAGAAATCCTCTTACATATTCGTTTAGTCTTTTAACTTTGGAAATTAACATTTTCAGAAAAATGAACGTGTTAAAAAAAAAAAGCAATTACTTATCCTCTTACAAAATAAATAAACACAACCCGTGAATTTTCACGGGTCTAACACTAGTTAAGGAATTAATTCGTTTAATCTAAAGTAATGTGTGGGTGTATGAAGATTGGAGAAAGAAGGTATTAGGCCCTGTTCTTTCTAGCTTAATTTCAGCTCCTTCCCGTTTTTTCTTCGTTGTGTTACGTTAAGTTTTATTTACGTTTAATGAATTATGTTCAATTAATCTCTTTACAAAATTAGCTTTAAATTCAACTAAATTCAATTCACCTCGGTTTCACTTAATTTAATTTAATTAAGCTCTACTCCAATTAATTCAATTAAGCTCGTTTCAGCCGAAAAGAACAGGGTCTTAGTGTGTCTAGAGTGATTAAAATAAGTAGTGTTGTGGGGGTAATGTGGGGTATTGTTGTGGGTTGAATTGATTAAAATAACTATAAAAGTTTATCAAAAATAGACAATGAGACGTTATTGTGAATAGACGAAAATGGACAATGTGACAGTTATTCAGAATAGGAGGGAATATATTTTTTAAAAAAAACAATTAAAAATCTTACGTTTAAATTTTTTGATAGGTTGAAAAATTGAAATATTTAAATATTTTTTTATCCTTTTATTATATTTTTTATATTTTTTGCCATGAAAATATTTTATTCCAACTTTAATTTTAAACACAACTCCCTAATAAAATATTTTACAATTGAAATTTTGTACCAAAATTGTAAAAAAGGTTAAAAAAATATGTACTTTATTATAGAAATAATATTTTTTCGTAAATTTTTTAAAGTTTTTTATCTAATTTATGCTAATTTATTTTTTTGATTAATTTTTATTTATTTATTTTATTTTGTATTTTGTATTTTTCAAAAACACAAACCATTTTTTGTTACTCCGTATATGATAGATGGAATTTCTCATGAAATTTTGATAAAACAGTTTAATTTCACTTGTCATGTAAGTTATTGGGCCAAATTACTCCAATTGAAAGTTGTGGGATTTAATTTCACAATTGCACAAAGTTAAGAGTGTCCATCACCACTTACCCGTATTATCTCTATTTTTCTAGTTCAAGTAAGCTGCTATGTTAAAGGTCAAAATCGAACTCTTTATTTCATGATTTAGGTAAAAATGCTTTTATCACTTAGGTTAATAATCGTTCTTTATTATCCATATAGTGTACTCTGTAATCAATATATGACGCTGTATATAGAGTATAAACATGTCCTTAATTGGATTTACTTTTGTTTATTCAAACTACCTTTTGCAAGAGGTATGAAGATATGACATAATTTTCAAGATGGTAAAGTCGATACTTAGCAAAATGTAAATCATAATTTTATGTTCGGTCACACAATTCTTTGAATAAACATTAGACAGCTAATTTGTTAAATATTTTTAGTATTTATTAACTGTGTGTAGTTCGATTATTGATAGATTAAAACTACCACATCCAGTTAAAATATAAACATTAGACAGCAGCAGCAAGCATGCCGCAAGTACGCAACAACCCAGCAACAACACACGTCGTCAACACAATAAAAAATCACGCTAAACTCCGACGGATGTCGACGGCCCAAAGAGTAAAGTCCGTATGTGAAAACGTAATTCCGATATTGGGATTCATAACATCATCTCAAATACAATAATCTCAATTATGAAAAGGGAAAAATTAGTAACTCCCAGTTTAAATTGAAAAGATTTTTTATTTTTTATTTTTTATTCTTGGCAAAATATGTACCTTGTAATCCTAATAAAAAATCTAAAAAAAAATACCCACTTTTTCTCTCTTTGCAACACTATTCATGTGGTCCCCTTTTTTCACTAACTCATTTTATATCCATTTTATCTCACAAAATATCCGTCACAAAAGGTGACCCGTCACAAGCAAGACTTATTGAGCATAATAGAGTCATTTAAAGGGTTTTTACTAGCTCCTCATTTTTGGGGATTGAGACTCTCTAAATGACCCTGGTCAGTGGTCACGACCTATTAATCTCTCTTTTCTTTGAAGAATTAATTACCCAATACCAGTATATCACTATATCTACATTTCAGAAGTTTAATAATTTATACATATATTCATATGTTAATAAATAGGAAACAAAAGTTACAATTATAAATGAATAAATTACAAAATAATAAATAATAATTTATTTATATAATTAGTTTAATTATTTTTATAAAAATATGCTTATACTAGGTTATAACCCGTGAACTTCACGGGTCTGCTTTTATTAATTTAAATTAATATTGTGAATAATTAAAAATAAAGAAATCAATTATTTTAAAACTTTAATAATATGAAATTAATATTGTTAATAATTAAAAGATAAAGAAATTAATTATTTTAGAATTTCAAAATATGAAAATAATATAAAGATAAAGAAATTGATTATTTTAGTATTTTAATAATATGAAATTAATATTGTTAATAATATTAATCTAAAATATAAATACTATTAGTTTAAAAATTACGTAGCGTTATTTTAAAAATCGTGTAAGATTATAACTAAAATACGGTCGCATAAATTAAGACGCATACATTGATAAAAGTTAAAAAACAAAAACAAAAATGAAAAAATAATATTGAACAACTTTATTCTAGAATATACCATATCTTGTATACCATATACCGTATCTTGAATGTTATTGGACGTTAATTGAAATGGAATTAATTTGAGTCAAAGTAAAATGGAATATATGGAATGAAATCTTGTTAGAGAAAAATTTTGTCATATATGGCGTATCTTTTTTCTGATTCAAGATTGGTAACTCTAGGATTTAGGCCGTGCTACGGAATTAATCTTCAGCCAAAACTGTCATTATTTATTGTTTCAATATATGGAATGAAATCTTGTGATTCCATAGATTTAGGCTGTGAAATCTTGGAATAGTTATTATTATACCATTATACCATTATACCATTATACCATATCTTGAATGTTATTGGACAATAGCTCTAGGATGAATCTAATTGGACAATAGCTCTAGGATGCTTTACAACGCGACACGTAGGACAAAGCTTTTTTCTAGTGATGCCACGTCAGCAGCTTGGCTTCTGCATTAGATAAATATATGATAACATATATTCATATTTTACATGCACTAAACTAGACCCATTAATATATAAAAATTTAGTTTATATACATAAACTTTAAAAACAAGCCGTTCATTTTTTAACGGGTTGAAAACTAGAAGGTGGAATAATAAGAAAACAAAAATGTTTTTTTCACTTTAAATTAAGAGTAATAAAAATTGATTCTCTTGCCACAAAAGATTAACAACTTTGGTCATTGTCTTTCTTCCCTTTTCATGGATGCCTCTCCTTTAATTCTTTCTTGCTGGTTTACACACAATTCACATACACTTTCTTATTACACAAATTCTCATTGTAGACGGAGGGTATCCGTCACAAGAAGAAGACGGATACCATTTTGTCTCACAAAATGCTCATTTAGAGGAGAGAGGAAAGCACATGGGGTGCCCCACCTTTGTCCCCCTATTCGTTTTGTGAGTGTCATTATCCGTCCCTCCACCCGACCCGTCACAAGCAAGACTAACTGTTCTTATTATTAGTGATTTATTGCATATTCCTTTTTTTGTTCTTTCTACCCTCCCTTTTTTTCGCCTATAAATGTCGCCTCATCGCTTCTATTTCTACTTCATTGCATTTCATTTCGATTAATTCACATCTCTATTTCTTCTTATAAATTATAATAATAATAACAATAACAACTCGCTTATTTACAAATCCGCGCTTTTTTCAAGTTCACCTTGTTACATATCGACTATGAGTTATTCAAGTTACCCAACTGGTTCTGGTTAGTTTATTATATTACTTATTACGTACATTTGTACATGCCCTTAAACCGTTACACACTTACACTAGTACAAATGTACAATATTATCGAAATTAAAATCCGTGTTTATTTTTGATTAATTCAGGTTCGAGACAAGCTAGGAGAATGTTTGAGTTCGGAAGGACACATGTTGTTAGGCCTAAAGGAAGGCACCTTGCCACAATAATTTGGCTACACGGACTTGGTGATAACGGTTCAAGGTGCCCGTCATTTAATATCTACCTAGCTCGTTTGATCGTTTCAACGTTGTATATATATAAGACGGTCTCATATCATTAAGACTCACCCGTTAACAATAAGTCCGTCGAATAAACCTGGAATCTTAATTGACAAGCTTATATAGATGACAAGCATACTTAAGTTAACTAACTACGGTTTTTCTAACGCGTGTGCGTTGTACTGATTTGAGTTATTGTTGTTCTTGCAGTGTGTGTCAGCTCTTGGAATCTCTGCCTCTTCCAAATGTAAGAGTTCTTGTTCTCGAATTTCGATGTTAAAACTCGATTCTTCATCTCGACAGTAAAGTTGTAACATAATCAGTGAAATTTCAACTGATATATGTGTGATGTGTGTACAGGTCAAGTTTATTTGTCCAACCGCGCCAACTCGACCTGTGGCATTGCTTGGTGGATTTACCTGCACTGCATGTAAGCTCACTTCTTAGCGAGTTTTTACTAAATGTTCCAAGTACTAAGAATGCTCAAAACCCGAATCAGTATAGTCATTCTTCTGAATGTTATTATCGTCGCTGTATTTCAGGGTTTGATGTAGCAGAGATTTCAGAAGATAGTCCAGATGACATAGAGGGATTGGATGCATCAGCTGCACATATCGCGAATTTGCTGTCAACTGAACCCGCTGATGGTAAATGTCGAAACTTCCACTAAAATTCATTGAGGTCATTTCAAGTCGAGTCATGTAAATGTTAAGTCTGTTCCGTTGAGTCTGATTGAGGATCGGTAAGATTATTCAAGCTGCTTTACTTTTCTGATATCGACTTTTGGTAACACAGTTAAACTAGGAATCGGAGGATTCAGTATGGGAGCTGCAGTAGCCCTCTATTCCGCCACTTGTTTCTCTGTAGGAAAATATGCCAATGCAAGTTTCTATCCTATCAATCTGAGGGCTATAGTCGGCCTTAGTGGGTGGCTTCCTGGTTCAAGGTTCGACCCGTCTCTTAATTCTTCAGCTCGTTTGTGATTTAACTGTAACAATGATCATTGATAAGATGTCGACTAATGTAGGAGCGTGAAGAGTAAGATAGATGCCTCGTATGATGCTGCAAGGAAGGCCGCGTCTTTGCCCATTTTGCTCTGTCATGGCCAATGTAAGTCCTTGATTCAACCCAATACGAAATATCTGATTATTGGCCAGGATCTGCAGTACTGATTCGACAATTTTATGTGCAGCGGATGAAGTAGTTGCATATAAATATGGAGAGAGATCCGCACAGGCCCTGACTTCAGCTGGGTTCCGCAGTCTGACATTTAAATGCTATGACGGGTATGTACAGTGTTCTCTCTATATCTCTATGAAAACAGCGACAATTTTCCCGCTGACATGAGCCTGCGCGCTAACAATCATCTGGTTCACGACGCAGGCTTGGACATTATACAGTGCCAAGGGAAATGGATGAAGTATGCAACTTTCTGGTCTATAGGCTGGGACTCGAGAACTACCACTGATTTTCCGAAGCATATAACATAACTTGATAATCTTTGTGCATTAATCGAGAGAGCGTGTGCGCGGTGAAAACAAGAGAAGACGAGATAACGACTGCTTGAAGAATATATATAGTTTGCGACATTGAAGAAGTATAGTTTGGAAGAAAATTTGATCATACGTTTTAGGCCTATCGCCTTTACTTAAAAAAAACTTATTAATGTAATTTTTTGTATTTTTTTCGAGTTTTGAAGTCTCGTACTTCTGCTCATAAGTTCTGGTTTTCGATATCTAGATTAGTATATGAGATTGGTTGTTCTATAATTTATCATATCGCAATAATATTATTAGTATTATACTTGTGATTTTTTATTTCGATTTGATTGTGTAATCTCAAATGAGGACTAATGTTTCTAACCTTCTTTGATCAAATGATTTTATTCAACCCGTAACCCGTTTTCATAATAAGCAATAAAATCTGACTAATGGAAGTCCAAATTCCGACACATGCTACATCTCATAATTCGGTGAGACGTTCTTGTGCTAAAAATTCGAGTTTTGCAAAACTTATAAACCGTTGTGTTTTATGCTCGTGTCCTTCCAAGTTTTATTTGCAAAATAATTTCGAAAAGTCTTATTCAATTGTATGCAAAATTGAATTGTATTGGTTTAGAATCGATTGTATTGTTGAAACTAAATCTCTTAACAACTTAAGCACCAAAGGCTTAACGTTCTTTTTATTGGAAATATTACCTAAACCGTCTCAAAGATTCTTTCCTACTTTTGTTATTAATAAAATCTTCTTATTACTACACTTCCTAATTGTGAATATTCCTATTAGATTAGGAAAACGATTACCCATGTGAATAACATCTTGTATCACATTGTTATTCATGCAATTTCTCAATAAAAACATATCTTTCCAATATACTTTACACCGCATCGTAGACTTAACATCCTACACCACGAAGGCACGAAGACTTAACATCCTTTTCCCACCGAGAGTCTAACATCTCTCGAACATCAAAGGCTTAACCTCCTTTATTAGCACGATTAAGGTTAGTCGTGGGTATTAATTGTTTGTTGTATGCTTAGATAGACCAAATTAGGCGCTCGTGATAAACAATCAATAAAAAGAGGTGGACGTAGACTTTTCAATTGAGCCGAACCATATTAAAGTTGCGTAAATTATAAAAAAAATACACTCTATTCACCCCTTCCAGAGTATTTGTTTGGCTACTAAACTGTACGATTACGAGAATAAGATGGGTATTTGTTGGGCTACTAAACTCTACAATTTCCAGAATTAAAGACTTACCTCAAGTCAAACGAAAAGGGTGTCTTATTGTTGGTAGTTTGAAAGAAGATGGTGAATCGGTACGCGGAAGTGAAGGAATAAGAATTAAACTGATTAGAAATAATCTTAATTGAGACGTCGTGTAAGACACTGCCCTAAATTAGTTAGACCCCAAGCAAGTGCTCCTTGGGTTCCTTGGTCACCGATTTCAGGGTTAACACCTCCTTCCAATCTTCGTAGCACAACAAAGATAGAAGTGGAAATTGTTCTCAAAATATATGATAAAAGGAAAAAATCTTGTTTAAAGTACTTTGTAAGTATTTGTGTGTTTTTCTGAAAAGGACAAGGGTTGTTTATATAGTATGATGAAGAACCCAAAGGTCTCCTTGGATGCCAAAGATATGTTGATTAATGGTCATAAAGTGTAACAATTCGTGTTTTAAAGCCGATATAAGTACTACTTGTGATGGTCTTAAGCTGTTATATGTTTCGTTACCATTAAGGGGTGGCGAACTTCGGGACGACGTTCATTTTAAGGGGGAGACTGTAATACCCCGTATTTTAGCCTTGGTCAACGTCAGTCAAACCATGTTTTGTACAAGTATTTCAGATGGAATGTTTATAAAATATTTTACGTAAATTATTATTATTTTATAAATCGTATTTCTACGATTATTTCGTATTTGATAATCGTTTTATATTTGATGATTATTCATCAAAATGTCATTTCATCCGTATTTATTTATTTTGATAATATATTTATAATTAAATATATTTCATATGTTATATTTATTTCTCATTTATACTTGTTTTAATATTTAAGTCGTAATTATATTTAAATTCTAATTTTATATATTCTATGTAAGTACTAATAATTTTACTAATTAAACTATGCAATTTATTATATGTGCTTGCTAATTTAAATTAAGAGTCGAGTTTATGTTTTAGTAAGTAAACCGAGTTAAGTTATAGAGATTGGGCCTCGTTTTGCGTGCTAAACCAACAGCTCACCTCGTCACTTTTATCACATAAGCACAAAACACCTCCAATGACACTCCATGCCGCCATGTAAACACAATACCCAAACCCTATTTTTTTGACCTAACAACACCACACTTTCACACCTACCTTGCTGCCGCCACTACAGAGAGTAAGAGGGGTGTTTTTACACGGTGGTTGAGGGACCTAGGGCTGCTCAAACACGCAGAGAAGTAAGCATACTCATCACGTTTTACTTTTCCTGTTTTGTCTCTCTTGTTTCGATCTAGTATTTCAATCATATAATCATGTTCATGGGTTCTAATTTTCATGAAATAGTGATCTAGGGTGTTCAGTAGTCATGTATGGACCATAGTATAGACGTCTTTGACCGTCGTTGACCACTGTCTATGGTCGTTTTGTTACCATGTCAGAGTCGTGTGTTAGGCGTTCATGTTAGTGTCTTGAACGAGTATTTTTGTGCTTGAATTCGATAAAGTATGGGCCGTGTTCTTATGTGTGTTTTCAGTTTATAGGATGGGTGCAGATAGGAGTGTTGTAGGGTGGTTATCGTGGTGATTTTGGGTTGTCGTGGTGGAGTGTAAACTGGGTTTCGTTGGTGTTGTGTAACGCAAAACAGAGTACAAGAACAGGGGACAAGCGAGTTTGTGGTGCGAGTTTTGGTGCGACTGTTGAGTGTGTTTGGGGAGTTTCGAAACCTGGTGTTTTACACCAGGGCGTTGGGGGTAGTGTGTGGTATCTAGGGTGGTGACTGGTTGTGGTTATGGCGGTGTTAGGAAGTAGCTAGGGGCTGGTTTATAGAAGGGGGTGAGACAAGTACGGGGAAAAGGCTGTACATGTCGGTTTCTGGTGGGGTGTTTGTGACTGGTATCGAGGGTTGTCGGGGACGAGTCAGGGGTTGTGGTTGGTGCCAATGGATGCGTCGTGGTGCGGTGGTTGCAACCACCGTGGGTTGGTGGTGAAGCAGGTGGCCGAAGGGGTGTCTTTTGGGGCTGTTAAAGAGTGTCTGGGCTGTTGTCGTAGGTTCTGTAATGTTCAAGAGTGGTACGGTGTTGCGGGTACTTTGATTTGGTTGCTGCGATTTTGGGCACTAATGCTACTACTATTAATATTATTATTATTATTATATTATTATTATATTAGTATTGTTAAGTGTTGTTATTGTTGTTTGTTTGTTCCTAATGTTATTATTATTATTATAATATTATTATTGTTAGTATATTATTATTATTATTATTATTATTATTATTATTATTATTATTATTGTTGTTGTTGTTGTTGTTGTTTAATAGTAGCTAATATTTTATATCAGTGTGATTAGCATTACTAGCAATATTATCCATGATATTTAATTACTAAATTTGTTAAGTGAATTTTATTATACAAGAATGTGACGGTTATCAATAGTCGATTATATTTTCATTGTTCGCTTTATTTTATTAATTGAAGTAATAAGGACGAGTTGTTTAAGTTAATTGAAGTAGTCATGATTAATAGGGTCTCGTTATGCGTAATATATGGGCTAAATAATTAATTTGAGTAATTGATAGGTTATATTAGTTTGCATATTGTATTAGTTAGTAGTTGTTTAAATTAGTTTACGTGTTTTTCATGTGAGTTAATAATAATGATGATTATAAATAATTTGTGAGTATTGTGAATAATACTTATGAGAAAGGAATAGTATGGTAATTGGTAATGAGATAATTTATATTTGTTAGGTAACGGGTTGAAGTGGCATAATTCTTTATACTTGCTGGCTTGCTATTGGATTATATTGCTATCCAGGTAGGATACACTTACCCTATACTACTGTTATATGTTATAAGTGGATGCTGGGTGTATGATATGGACGATGAGCATAAATGATACGAGAATGATATATATGGTTATGATGGATTATTATTATTGTTGCATTCATAAGCATGGTTATTATTATTGTTGCATTCATGAGCATGACATATGCATTGGATACGGATTCGAGATGGTGATATATTATTGGGCCCAGGCTAGTTCTGCAGGACTAGACCTGGTGACCTCAGCTGTTATGCTGGTGTTCGGTGACGACCGATTATAGTCTGCCTGGAGGTTCGGTATGGCTTGGTGTTTCGGGTTTGAGATTGAGATTTGTGATTAAGAATGAGATTGAGATTGAGCTCGAGCATATCATTGAATTTGCATATAATAATTGTTGCATTATAATTATTGTGTTACCCTACTCAACCGCGAGGTTGACAGTGTATTCGTGTACACCTACGATGATCCGGAATGGGGAGTAGATTCTACAGGTTAGAGACAGATGATCTAGGAGCTGGGCAGGAATGTGAGATGCATACTTTGGACCGACTTAGAATTATATCACATCTAGAGAAGTCACCAGTTGTATTTTCTTTTCCGTTATGTAGTAACGGTAATCACCAAGTTTTAAATTTTATCAGTTTTACATAAAGTACTTTGGTTGTTTTACTTTGTTATTCACTACCATCTCTATTTATTTGAGAATGTCTTGCTAAAGGCTCTTAAATAAATGGGGGTGTTACATAAAGCCATTAATCAACTGCAATTAATCAGAAATGATCATGTAATAATATCCAACAGCTATATTATAACAGCTAGTAAGAATGTAAAAGTGAGGATCAATGGAGAAGACGAACGTTGGGATAAGTCGATAGACCAGATTTGCTCGATCGACCAAGTAATCGACCAAAATAAGTCTATCGACCAGAATAAGTCTATAGACCAAATGCTTCAGTTGTGTCGCCCCCACTATTCTTCCGATATGGGATAATATACTACTCTTAAGTCTTGGAGCAACCTCCTACTCCAACAGGAAGTGTAGAGAGAGTGAGGAGATAATGGAATACATGGACAAAGGAACACCATGCAGCAGAAAACAAAGGCAAAGTGACGGTTCAAATCAGGAACGGAGTCCGGATTCGAGATTATATGGAGCTGAATTTAACTAATACTAGTTTTAAACCCGTGCAAATTGCACGGGTATGTTTTTTTAAATTTGTTCTTATATAAAATATGAATATTTAAGGTAAAATATTATATTGATCAATTTTCTCATTTGTAAGCCGGTTATAATCATAGATAAACTTAGAATAAATCAATAAAATATCTCCATTTTCTTAAACAATTATAAATTTGAAATGTAAAACATGAATTATAAAATCATATTTAAGTATTTAGAGTTATATTAAAAATTTCATTTGCAATTTTCAAAAATCATGCAAACTGAACAATGTTACATATAAAGTCAAAATTTGAAATAAGTTAGTTTATACGAAATGTGTCTTTCATTGTATCAATATAAAGAGTTTTTCTTCTTTCTCCATGTTCAGAAACAATATAATAATTTTATGATTCATCAACAAAAAAGACTACAAATTTGCTATAAATAATAACTGAAAGTCTATTAGTAAACATTTCAATATGCCATACTATTTATAATTGTATTCGTGATATTATATACATACCATTTCTTTATTAAAAATGATAAGACACGCCTATTTTGTCAATTATCATACTACCGTTTAGGACTATATTTAGATTTGTCGAAATATATCTAACTCAACTGACCCTACATGTGTTTTTAAGTGTTGAGACTTGAAAACCTTGACCCGTGTCCAGAATTGGATATACACGTTAATTTAGGGTGAAAATTAACCTTGCCTACTTACCTTAATGGATCCAGCTTAACATGTGAATATATAGCTTTTAAGATACAAATTTATGAAAATATACTGAGTATTTATATATTATATTCGATATATTAATTTAAAATCTCTTCGCTTTTGTATTGTACGTTACAAACAAAATTAAAAAATCAATTTCAAACAGATTATCATTCAATAAAAAAAACAATAAGTTTTTTGAGAAACCATATTTCACTACATTAATGAGAGACAACTAATAAGTACACCAAAAACTAACTAAAAAGAAAAAGAAAAAATAAAATAAAAATAATATTTATAAGAGATGTATTTTACCAACATTATTGAGAGATCGTTTCCTTTGAGAATTTGTGATGAATATACTCATATAACTTAATTGCTTAGTTTTTGTAAATATAAGTATTGTAAACAAATAATATGAATAAAATCCTAATATTAAATATATTTTCTTTAAAAATGATAATAAATGCCTTTAGAATATTTCTGACTCGTATTTTTACTTAGCTAACTTGTAAGCCGTCTGACCCTATGCTAACTCGACTTGGTTAATCCAACCCGTTAAAAAAGTTTAAACTCGTTTAATAAATCTACTTGTTTAATAGTATGTGCTAGTTAAACATAAATTTGTTCATTGGGCTGGTCAATCATCAAGTAAGTCTTCTTTAACACGGCACTACTTGTTTTGAGCTTAAGACGGATTAAATATATATCATTTGTTTATATAAAAGTACATAGATAAAAGTAATATATTTGTCTTATATATACAAATAATATAATATAATATTTAACCCGTCATAAACTTCAAATTTCTAGAACTATTTTAAATGTGAATTTGTTATCATCGAATAAAGTATTGGTCAGTTTACTTCTTAGTTTTTAAACGTGGCCCAATATTATATTTGGTTTGTTAGCATTTTAAGTTAATGTAGTTAGCCAGCAATTAAAACCTAATTAAGAATTTGTCATCCTTAATCTCTCTCTCCCTGAGAACAAGAGTTAGCTCAAGTGGTAAGAGCTCTCTTATCCCAACCTCGAAGTTGGGGGTTCGATTCTCATCCGCGACAAAGTGCGCTCATTTGAACCCAAAAAAAAAAAAATCTCTCTCTCCCTTCAATCTCGGCCTATTTTTCACTTTTTGTTCAACTATATTATTTCAATACCTCCTCAATTACCTACTTCAAATATAAATATATCCATGTATCTTATTTAATTTTCAAGGTTTGATAATAGTAATCTTTCTTTCTTAATTCCTTCATACAGTTTTACTTGTCCATTGCACTTAATTTTATAATATTTTATCCACGCATTTGATTTTAGCTATACTAATTTATTGATGTTTTTCATATAATTATTAATATGAATGATTAATTTTTCTTCGATATCTACTCATCAAATTTATTAGTATTTTTTCATAAATTCGTATATTAAAATCTAATTAGCATACTTGTAATTTAATTCACATTTTTTTTATTTTATTACGGAAAATCTATTTCAAATATATTTTTAAAGTGCTTAAACTTCGTATTTTTCTCATTCAGATTTGTTTTATGTAACATGAATCTGATGAAAAATATTTTAGATTCATTTTTATACCAATCATTAATTATTTTTTTAAAATTTATAATATTTTTGAAGATTTGATGTTTTATGTAAATTTCGTATCCAATGTTTATTTATGTTTACTTTTAATATTCGATTTTATGTTTTCTATAGCAATTCATGTTTATTTAATTTTGCTTTTTTTAGTATTTTGTTAAATTCTGTAAATTTAATTTATCATTATTTTAAATTTATTTAACCGTTTTAAAACTTGTTATATAAAATTTATTTAAATATATATTTATCCATTAATGTTTTAATATTTTATTAACACTATAAATTACTCGTAATTGAAGGAGTAATTGATTGTAATAGAGATGTGAATAATTAATTCAAAAAAAATGTTCCATAATTAATTCAGGTAGAGATCATGGGGCCTATCATTCAGAAAACTAAAAACCGCTTTGACATATTGACTTTCAACCACAGAGCGCCACGTAGGCTCTGTGGTTGTTGCTTTAATAAATAAGATAAAACACAAGTACTTTTCGATTGACAAAATTTTTTTGTTAGGTTGAATCATTCATTAATATATGCTGCAAAAAATTAATATAATTAACAGGAGTACTTTTGTTAGGTTGAACCATCCATTAATGTCATGTTTTGACACATGACATTCACATATACAAAATAGACCTTATCATGGGTCGGGTTTGGGCCGGGCTCGAGCTAAATAAACGGCCCAAATACATGGGCCGGGCCGGGCCGGAAAGGTGGGCCATATTCTTTGGTCAAAATCCATAATTGTTCGGGCTATAATGGGACTCGGGCAAAAATAGGCCAAAACGGGCCAAAATAATATAATACGAAATAATCAACAAAATGGATATTTGAACAAGCTATTGCTAACGAAATAAAATTTCCAAGTCTTAGGTGTTTGACTTCTACTCTTTTGGTTAGGAGAGCAATACCATAGTACCATACATAACTCATGAGTTGACAAAAAATTATTAGTACACTAACTAATTAAAGTTGTACGATAAAAATATAAAAATATCCACAAAGTTGATAATTCGATTCATTAGTGATATTAGATTATTAGGGTGATGTGATTTTACGATTCCAACTTTTGAACTTTTTATTTTTAAAAAAAAAAAATTCTGGGCCGGGCCGGGCCAAAAATCGGGCTTTTAGTTTGACCCAAACCCGGCCCTATATTTCTATCGGCTTCTTTTGGACCGGACCATGGGCTTTTTGGGCCAAACTATGAGGCCTAAAACCCGAGAAAAAAGACTGGGTCGGGTCGGGCCATCGGGCATGCGCCATATGATCAGCTTTAATACAAAACACTTATTGCACAAATTCTTATTTGCAACGGCACTATCTGTCGCAAGCTTGTGACGGATACTGTTTTCTCTCACAAAATACCCACTTTTTCTCTCTCTCCAACACTATTCCTGTGGTCCCCTTTCTCCACTACTCATTTTGTATCCATTTTATCTCAGAAAATATCCGTCACAAATGGTGACCCGTCGCAAGCAAGACTTACTACACTTATTGCAGTCCCCACAACCAAATGTGCTACTAAAATAATATGCTTATATTAACAACTTTTATTTATTCCTAAACTCTTATAGCGCTATAGCCCATATAGCCAAAAGGCTGGCTCCGCCCATGGTTCAAATACTACCAAGACGGATAATAAAGATAAAAAAAATTATCATTTTTTTGGTGATTTGATATGTATTTGACTCGTCTTACGCTTGAAATGAATAATGACGGTTTGAAACGAGAATTTGTGAAGAGAAAAAAAGGCCGAAAGAAATGATATATTGGACTGCACACATGATATCTAAGGGAGGAGTTAAGCCCAAAGCACTAACACGCTAACCAAACAACCAAACCTAACCCTTAGACTTCAACTATTTTCATTCCAAAAATATTACCACTCATATTCTAAATAAGAATTCCAATTGGACTTTGGCACAAGCTTTAATGTATTGATTATGTAGAGTTTATTATGTGATTAAAATAAGTAGTGTTATAGGTAAGAGTATGAGACACACTATTGTTATGAGATAAAGTTATTAAAATAGTATAAAAGTTTATCAAAATGGACAATGAAACATTATTGTGACTAGACGGAATAGAAATTGGGACCTTTAATTAGAATAGGAGGAAATACTGTGTTTTTTCAGTTTTACGAAATATTGTTATGTATTTGCAAATTACAGAAATTAAAAATATTTTTAATGTACTCGTAAAGAAGAATCAAACAAATAAGAAAAGTTGAAATTAAATGTTCAAATGTAAATAATGTAAAAATAGTAGTAGGGTAGACCTGAACGAGGGAGAGTATTCATTAATGAATAATATGTAGTCTTAGTCGTTTTTACATAATGGGAGGATAAGCAATAAAATCCGACCCACCATGAATCAGGAAAAGAGAAAAAAAATAAGGTGTAAAATACTCCCTTTTGCCTTTTTACATATATATTCTCTTCTTTGCCTTTTTACATTACAACAAATAAGAAAATGAATTTAGATGACATAAAACACCCTATCCCATATACTATTGAATTTGAACCATACAATATTTAAATACTTTTAATATTTTAATTAGGACAATAAGATAACCCACATGGTAAATTACCGGAAAAAAGTAGAGGAAATGAGTAAACAATTTTACAAGTACATAGTATTAGACAATAAATTTTTTAAATTGATAGTAGCAAATATATCTTATATTGAAATATTAGGAGAAAGAACACAGAAAAGTTGGTATCGAACAATCATTTCATTATTACTATAAAAGCAAAATGTATTTTAGCTGACGTGGCGCAATATCGTTTCAGCGTTTAGTATTTCTCGCCCTCACATTCACCCTCAGAAATTTATGTTTCGTAGACCAATCAGGATGTCGGATTTATGCCACATCATATATTCTATGATTTATTTAATAATTAAATCGAATTAAAAAATATTCTATAAATGATAAACTTGTGTAATTCATATCTATGATTTATTACATATTAAATATGCTAATTTGATTGTGATAACCGTCTAAGAATATAATAATTTGATAAAATATTATAAATTGATTCATATTATCTTAAGGCATATTCCATAAATAATAAAACCGTGTACATATGGCAAGTCAATATTCCAACCGCAAAAAAACGTGTAGCATCTAATTTATGATTTAATAAATGATAACAAATTAAATACCTATATTTTAGGTGTCATATACAAATATATTAATATTCTATCAATCAGAATAAAAACGTACTGTATGTCATCATATATTATACTAATGCAGAAGCCAATCCGCTGACGTGGCTTCACAGAAAACTACCTTCGTCTGACGTGGCACGACTTCAGAACTATTGCAAAATTTCCAAAAAAAAATTAAAAATTAATTAAAATGAGTTAAACCCGGTGATTATGGATTTCAATTAATGGATTTTAATTAATTAGTTCCTTTGAAAAAGTCAACTAACCGTGTATAATGAGTACACGTATATAATTATGAATTTGAAAAGATTTCATTCCATATATAATTCTACATGTATATGCAATCACGGAATCAATAATTTACCGTGATTTTCGAAATATTGTTTTAAAAATAGATATAAAATAGAAATATTGTGGAATAATATTCTAAAAATTAGAATAATGCAATAATCAGTACAGTACATGTATATAATTTGAGACTGAAAAGATTTCATTTCATAAGAATTCAAAGATTTCGTTCAACAACTCATTCCATAATATTCTATGCAATTAGAATATCCATAATCACCGAACAAAAAATACCTACAAGTATTTTTTTAGACTACATTTTCGATTTACATATGGGTTGGAATAATTACGGGTCGGAATACCTACAAGTATTTTTTAGACTACATTTTTTGATTGTTTAATCGTTATTAAATATGGGCGCAATAATTACTCTTCATCGGTTTATACACTTATGTGAGCATTGTGATTTATTAGACTACATTTTCGATTTATTGAAAGACATCTGACTATTCACGTGAATGTGAAACATTTTAACAACTACGGAGTATTTAATTAATATAGTAAATAGTAAATGAGTGGTCATTTAATAATTTTGGAATGTTTTCGTGTAAGATGTCGCGCGCAATAACTGTTATTTATTATATGAACATCTTTAATAAATATAATCAAAAATACGTTTTTTAACCAAACTATACATTTACTACTCACGTCTCATCAGATTATTTACGTTTTGCTTTTATTGTACGATATGTAATATACAACTTTATTTTATATATGGGTTACATATTTTAAAATTGGTGCAATGGGTAATTAGAAGTATATTAATTCTATTGTAAGTCTTGATCATCTTAATGAACAACTATATGATAGCTACCGTCATACCGACATATGTCATAAATAATTCAAAATTTATTTAAATGTATATAATTAATCAGCTTTCTTTGATATTATTAATTACGGTATTCATCTAAAGTTAAAAACAGGTCACGGTAAATAATTAATTTGTTTATCTCCAATATTATTAACTATATTTATCTAAAATTTAAAAAACAGACCCGTGAATTTCACGGGTTACAACCTAGTATACAACTAATATTGGTAACATCCAATCAGAATCGTTTACCATGTATAATAAATATTCTATCAGAATCGTTTACCATATACTAATCCTAAATATCCATGCAATATTCCATAAATATTCTACCAATAATGTCATCTACCATAAAATATTCTACCAATATAATAAATAGCACATTGAAAATATCCTAAATCAGAATCGTGATAATATTGGTATACAAATATATTAATATTCTACCAATCTTATCTACTCGTATATAATTACTGAATCATCTCAGAAGCCCTCGACGCGCCACCTCATCAATGCAATTGTGATTTTTTTTTATTTTTTTTAATTCTCTCAGGTGGGTCCCGCAATTTCTTTTATGAATTTCCTATAAATAACCGCCTGAAATTCTAAATATATGCTTGATATCGTAGTTTAAGAAATATTACGTAACATTTTTTTATATAAATTCGTAAACATGAAATTTTACGAAAAACTCGTGTAAAATTGCGTAATTCATTTGCACAACTATTTTAATTTTACAAAAATAAACCGTAAATTTTATGTAATGATTAATAACTGGATTGAATATACCTGTGGATAATTAATAATTTGCACAACTGTTTTAACATTAAAACGATTTATGGTATTAAAATTTTAGAACAAAACCGCAATTTCATTTATGAATTTCCTGAGAAATAACCGTCTGAAATTCTAAATAAATACCTGGTAACGTAGTTTAAGAAATATTACGTAACATTTTTTATATAAATGCATAAACACGAAATTTTAATTTCTGGCAAAAGTATACCCGTTAAATATACCGGTGCATTTTTGCAATCGAAAAAAGCGACAATACTAAATTTAAAAACAAAATTGAGTAAAGTTAAAAAATTCAAATAAATAATTACAATACACAATATATCGATATATTATATCGATGTTCTTAAAAATATACCGGTTAAATATACCCGTGCATTTTTGCAATCGAAGAAAACATAATAGGTACAAAATAAACCTTGAAATAACATCTATATCGATTTAAAAAAAACAATAAAAGAATGGATATATAAATACCATTATTATTATCATGTGCATTTTAACGTATTATCAATATAATAGAAATTGAATGCACAATATTCACGTATTACTGACAATATTCGGTAATATTAATTATCCACCATATTTTTTCTAAAAATATACCCGTGCAATTTTGCACGGGTTTAACACTAGTCAGAATAAAAACGTATGTCATATACAACTAATATTGGTAACATCCAATTAGAATCGTTTATCATGTATAATAAATATTCTATCATAATCGTTTACTATATACTAATCCTAAATATCCATGCAATATTCCATAAATATTCTACCAATTAGATTTTTTTTCCGGCGATTTCATTGGTTACAAGTAATACTAATAAATAATACTAATAAAAAATTGTTAGTTGAATTATGATTGTAGTCTTTAATTGGGTTTCGTCTACTGCATTTAGGAGATCAATTTTTATTATTTTATTCTGGAACCCTACAATGATTCAACAACTTCCTTATTTATATATGTATATGTGTATATCATACATAATTTATGAGATTTACGTAACCTATATTGTTGTTTTAGTTGTTACCCCCGTTAAGAATTTAGTTTGCTTCATGTTCATTTAATGTAGATTAATATCTATGTGCTTATATTTTCTTGAACGATAATTTATAAGTAATTTCTTATTTTGCAATTTTTTTGAACAATAATCTTACAAATAATTTCTTTTTTGCAGGTTATAACTACGCCGACTCGCTTCATGTTTGATTCTACTATTTGAGTACATAAGAATACCGAGATTGGAATGTCGTATGCCATTTTTGTATGACTTTTAAATCATATACATTGATGTTCTTGCATAGATCACATTATTACCTAATATTGATTTTTTTGTTTTATATTTTTTTTCATTTATCCACGAATTCAATTGATGTTAAAATTTTGTATGTATCTTCTGTTTTCTGTTTTTTGTTTTTAGTAGAATCTGCTTAAAATTTTCTTTGATATATATTTGACATTTGATACTCTTTGTTTGTGTATTTTCAAAAAAGAAGACGGTTAAATTAACAATTTGATGTAAAACAATACAAATTAGGTCTAACAGTCTCTTTTACTAACTATTATGCAATGTTAATTTGTTTTCCATTGTTTTTGTAAGTTTTACGTTAATTGACGTTTTATACCAAAGTTACATACAATAAATCTATTGACACTTTTTGACTTCGTCTTATATTTTGTCGAGTATCTTGCTTAATTACAATCTTAAAGCTTAAGTTTTGTGTGTTGGTATTGATTTCTACGATACAAGAATCACTAAATACTCCCTCCATTCATTTCCACTTGGTACATTTGCTTTATGCACGGGTTTTTACGCATTGTTAAAATATTAATAAAAGTACAACAAATAGGTGTAAAGTGTAGTATTGTGTTGAAAAAGTGGGCCTTAATAGTGTTTTTATAGTATTATAGTATTAAAAGTACAACCAAATAAGGAAAGGTGCAAAGTGGATTCGAATGGACCGAAATGGAATAGGTGCAAAGTGGATATGAATGGAGGGAGTATGTTGTAAATGTTATGTTATTTTGAAAGTGGTTATCATGCCATTAGCAAAAAAAAAAAATAGTTGACTAATGGAGTTACGGAGTACCGGCCATGATGGAAATTTGTTAAGATATATAATTGGTCTTACGTCGCTTTTGGTCTTTTTTTGTCCGGTTTAGTCAGAATAGTACGAGTTAGGCCGCAAGTTAAATACATTTATAGAGCAATCAGTTAGGGTAATAATTAAACCTATACTTTGCTTTTTGATCCTTTTTTTTATCGTCTACAAAACATGGTACGAGTTAGACCGTAATTATAAAACATTATAAAGTTACATACTATAAGTAATTTCATAATTTGGAGACATGTACTCACAAACCTGTCGACATACATTTGATACTATTTAATATTTAATGGACTATTGGACTCATGTTATTACATACGACAATCTTTATGAAATTTTTCGTCCTCCTTTTAATTATGCAATTAAGATTAAGTTTAAAATTTATGAAATACTCAATTGAAAAATGAACTTAAGAGGAGTTATGGAGAACTCTCTTCCATCATCACATGTATACTTCTTTGACTGTCACAATCATTGAATCTCTAATCCGTACGAATATCATGCAATTTAGCAGATAATAAATACGGAGTATAAGATAAACAAATATCATCATTAAAAGTTGTTATACTTATCCTAATACAAATTCTACTCTACGATGGTCACATGTGCAACTAACCAAAAGTAATTACAAAAATTTAGGTATGATAAAGGGTATAATTAAAGAAATCTCATACACATCGTTTACTTTGTTTGTGCGTGACTTATTCCATTTTAAAAAATAATAAAAATTCAATTTTAAAAAATAATAAAAAAGATAAATCAAATGAGGGACCAGTGAGAATATTTTTCTTCAGGGAGTGGACACAAGAGAAGGTTTTTTCAAGGAATATTAGAATCTTCAATTTTTACGAATTATCTAATTACATAATAAGCAATAAATTAATATTACATACAGAGTATGTCATAAAACTTAATGTCAATAGTAATTATATCATTAAAAAACCAAATAAGAGTTGGGTTAATTAAAACAACTCCAATCATGTAACGATCAATAATGATATTTATAGACCATAACGGATAGAGGAAGCCGAGTCTTCTTGGTATACAATATCAATGAGGAGTACTATTCTATTCTCTTATAGGTAGTTAGTACGGTACTAGTGTAACACCCGTGAAAAATCACGGGGTTGTGTACACTTATTTTTAAAGACGACGAAAGTATATTCATTTCAATATATAGCAATTCTATTTATTCGAACAAATTAATTTTTAACGGGATGTTTGCATATAAGATATGTTCGGTCAAAAAGTGAATTTGCTGGTGCACTAATTTAATTATAGCTGTTACTAATGATGATAATATTTGGATTACTTATGATAACATTAATGAATAAGGTATATAAGAAAAAACAATAAACGACTAAAAAAAAGATTAAATAACTAATAATGTGTAATTTGGAAAGTTATTGTCTTTTGATGAATTGCTTACGGAACATAAGTTGACGGACAAATACGATGAACAAAATAACTAATCAGGTAGAAATATAAATTAAATGGGTGTATTAAAATTCGATAATGTAGGAGGAAAATTACAGTTTCTCGAAAACCTCCTTGTAAACAACATTCGTTGTTATATTAGTCATTCCTCCTTCTTCATCAAGAAGTAGCACTTTTAGACCTTTCTTACTCGTAACCCTAGATATAGCAACGCACAATTGGCCATGGGTAAAGACTGGTCTTGGAAGATAAAGTCCAACACGGGATAGAGATTGACCCTGACTTTTGTTAATAATCATAGCGAAACAAACTGCTAAAGAAGACTGTCTTCTTTCAAACTTAATTGGGAACCTAGTTTGATAGTCAAAGTGATGCTGGGAATATAGAAATTGCTTCCAATATGAATGCCAGAAATAACCGTTGCACTAATAACGCGATTTCCTAGTTGTTTTACCTCCATTCGGGTGCCATTGTACAAATCATTTTGCTTGGTCTATGTTTCTTAAAAGCAACACTATAGCTCCAACTTTCAGTCTTAAGCTGTGATTGGGTAAACCGGAACATCTGATTGAGTTAAGAAACTCTGTAGAGTAAAGTTCTCTGACCCTGCAATTAGTCTCTTCCTTACTTATTTCATCAGAGCTTAAGTAAATTTTTTCTTCCTTTTGAATTTGATCCAAGACATAGTCGTTTACCTCCTCGACCACATCGTGAGTAGGTGCTAGTACAGCTCTTTCAGTGAAGTACATAGGGTCACCTAAGTGATCTTTTAAAGATGGATACGTGCTATCTACAATAGTAGATATTGGATCTACACCAGGCTGAATAAGTATATCTCACTACAAAAAAAACGCGGTGTTCTGACCGAAAAAATCCGTCAGAAAAGTGGAAATCCGTCAGGAATTTCGCGTTTCTGACGGATTATCCGTCAGAAATTTCCGTCCCAAATATTCGTCACGAAAATCAAGTTTGTGACGAATTATCCGTCAGAAAAATAATTGTGACGGACTTCTGACGGTCTATCCGTAGTAGAAAAAATTCCACGGTCAAATTTTTTTTGACTTTTAGTGACGGATAATCCGTCAGTACTTGGTAATTTGTGACGGATAATCCGTCAGGAATTTTGTCCAAAAAGTCAATATTTGACTCAATTTCTGACGGATAATCCGTCGGAAATTTGGTCAACTGTTGACTTTTGTGACGGATTATCCGTCGGGAATTTAGTCAATTTTTGACTTTTTTTGACGGGTTATCCGTCAGAATTTAAAGCAGTATAGGCAGGAAACAGCTGCTTGCTGTCCAGCCCAATGCGATAGCATTGTTCATATTTACAACCTCAAAATCACTAAATCCTGCAAAACATTCATCATCCGCCAAACGGAGATTTATATTTCCAAGTCGACCGCTAAGCGGGAACCAACACAATTAACCAACAACAAAGAAAAAACATGGGTAAGAAATTGAATTACATAAAATAGTCTTCATAATTCATACACTAACATAAAATATGTTCTAAAGTTAATAAGTCATAATCTCAGTTTGCATTTGACTAAACTATGCTAAGTGGTTGGAGGATCAACTGACATGTTATTGCATCCAAAGCCATGAGGGTCGTCCGAGAAGTCATCACGTCGGTGATAATTTGGCATACTTGAGCATGACTGAGTGGAAAAGAAAGCCTGCATATCACTCCAAGCTTTTTTCATTTCCGCCATTTCCTCTTGAATTTGTTTTTGAGATGCTTGAGTGCTTTCAACTTGTTCTTTAAGACGCATATTCTCAGTTTGCATTTGACTAAACATGCTTGGTCGATAAGAACAAGATCGACGATCTCCTCTTTTGTCCCTAGGATTCTCATACCATACCTCTTCACCCAATGGACCGATCCCAAAAAAACCTCCTTTCTTGTCAAATCCTCCAACAGCTTCGTGGTAGGTCTGAATCTCATCCCGAGGCTCTCCGGTTGGCGTTGGTTGACCCAAAAGTTCTTTGTAAGCAGCCTGAAAAAAAGAGAAATTATTAAATAAAAAATAAATAAAATATATTGTAAAATTATCATTTTAATATGAAAAATATACAATAAGTTGCTCGATTAGAAATACTTACGTCTGTCCGAGCAGCTCTAGGGTTAATCCACTCCCCCTTCTTGTTTTTCTTCGTCTTCTCAAACACCTTGTACGGTGTAGCCGACTCGCCCTTTAAAAAGCAAAGAAAACTTATATGTTAATTATATCCGACAATAGAATATTAATTAACCAAATTTAATATTTTAAAAATTTATGAAATACTTGCCATTTCTTTGAAAATATCAGAGCAACTCTTGCGGCCTAGAGTGTGGGTGCCCAACGCTTTCCCGTCCTTAGCACCAGACCTTCTATTTGCCTTGTTTATGTCTGATTTTTTTTTTAAATTCAGGATTGTTCTCGTACCTTGCGTCCAACTTCTCCTTCCAACTATCGGGCACCCAATCCGACTTCTTCTTTCCGTATTTGACACCATTCACCATGTGAGTAATCAATCTCGTGACCCTCCTCTTCCACTCAGGAAAATGGTCATACCGAGAATCAATGGACCTCACATGAGTCTGCCATAAAATAAAATGTTATTAGAAATAGAAAATATTAGTTTAATTTTAAAAACTATTGTGGCTTGTTTATTTTTACATTACCTTAAAGTAGATCCACATCTTTTCTCGTTGCGCATAACTCGCTTCAGTCCAGTTGGTGAAGTACTCATCCGTAAGATTTTGAGTGAACGAGGCAACCACGTATCTCTTTACAATCTTGTCATTCCACCTGATTAAAAACAAACACATATATATAAATATGAATATTATAAATTTGAAGGATATATTTTTCATTAATGGAGGATAAAAAAAAATACTTACCAACAACCGTTAACTACCGAAGGATCAGAAGTGAGTATAATCGGTGGATTTCGGTGGGGCACATTGTCACCGGTCAAATGAAGGTCATCATCATTCTCCTCCACTTCTTCGTTCTCATTTTGAGAACGCCTACCTGATCCACTCCCCAATATCTTTCGTATAAATCACGTAATGCATTTTCCACGAGCTCCCTATAAGGATTATCACTAACTACAGTACTACTGCTACTTTCTCCGGTTGGCATTTCCTCACCATGATACGTCCAAACATAATAACATGGGGCAAAACCATTCGACCAAAGATGCAGTTGAACATCCTTAATCCTTTTAAAAGCTCTGTTATTACATTTCTTACAGGGACACCTCATTTCACCTAAATTCTTATACACACTATTTTGTGCAGCGAATTCAAGAAACTCTTTTACCCCATTTGCAAATTCAAGCTTAGGTTTCTTTTTCTCATCTAATCTTTCATACATCCACTGTCGTTCTAATCTTTTCATCTTATTATGTATCTACATTCAAATAATCAATCAATTGACAATTATTAATTAACTATCACATATAATACACAAAAAAACAATATCATCAATGAATATATAATTATTGTCAAAAAATCAAATAGTCTTTGAATTAGGTCCTTATCACTCCAACCTAAACCCATCAATGTACATTTCAAGTCATTAGCAAACACGCACTTGTTATTTATTAATGGGGAAAAAATTCGGCAGCAATTCCCCTTTATTCTCCAAATACAAAATATGGATTATATTATTAGTCCATATATGTATTCAGAGAATATTAAAGGAATCGTCACCGAATTTGTACCCTCATTAAAAAAATAACAAGTATCTGTTTGCTACCTAAATGACTTGAAACGTACAAAGACAGTCCCAAAATGGGGACTATTCAAAAATTACTCCTAATAAGTAATTTTTGAACGGGTACTAGGTCAATATTTAACAATTCAGAATTATCAATAACTAACAATTAACAACAATTAACAACAATTAACAATTATCTACAATTAATAACTAAAAATTAACAATTATCAACAACAACAATTAACAAATAATAATTCAAAATTAACAACTAATAACTATCAACAACAACAACAATTAAGAAGTAACAACACTAACAACAACAAATTATTAGCAACTATCCTAAATCAATTTTTCTATCTAACCGGCTACTATCCTAGGTCATTTTTTCTATCTAATTGGCATTATCCTAGATCAAAATTTCTAACTAATTATCTATTAACCTAAATAAGTTACACTAACTACTTTCTAAACTAATTCATTCTTAAATAAATAATTAAGTAATAAACATAAACAATTACCTAATTAATTTTGCAAAGTAGTGTTGGCGCGTGGTTGTCACGGTGGTGGTGGTTGTCACGGTGGTGGTGGTTGTCACACTACAATGTACAAACAAATCAATTATGAATTGAAATAAAACGAAAATAAAACTGGAAATTAATGAAAAAAACAAAAATACATTACCTATTATCAAGGTGGAGTTAGTAGTGTGGTGGTGGTTGACACGGTGGTAAGATTGGTGGGGTAGAAATCGGATTTAGGGAGGAAATTATGGGGTTCGATATGTTTTGGGGTAAAAAAAAAAGAAGGCAGAATGAACGCGTGAGGGTTTCTGAAAGTTTTTAAAAAAAATCCTGACGGATAATCCGTCAGGAATAGGGAATAATTAGTTAGTGACGGATAATCCGTCAGGAAAGAGGATTTATTTTAAGTGAGAAATAAAAAGAAAATTGAATGCAGACGTGGGTATTGGAAACAGTTGAAAAAAATCCTGACGGATTATCCGTCAGGAATAGGGAATTACTAGTTAGTGACGGATAAGCCGTCAATAATTGCGTACGTGGACTTTTCTGACGGATAGGGCGTCAGGAAAATTTAGTGACCGATTATCCGTCAGAATCTATTTCTACTTTTCCAAAACTTGCAGCCTTTTGTCAGTCTTTTTTCTGACCGGAAATCCGTCATTATTAATTACTGACGCATTATCCGTCAGAAAATGTAACCAAAATTTCGCGCCTTTCCAATTTTTTTTCGCGGTCTCCTATTTTAACGGATTTGTGACGTGTTATCCGTCATAAATCATTTCTGACGGATATTCCGTCAGAACTTTGTCAGTACACCGAGACATCTGACGGACTGTATATTCCGTCAGAAATTCGGTCAGTACACCGTGTTTTTTTTGTAGTGTCTTCTGGTAACCCGATGCTAGCTACTCCAACATTTGACTGTGCACTTCCTACCTGAAGTCTCATATTTTTCGTGAGCTTCAAAACCTGAAATTTAATATATATCTGAAACGGTCAGAAATGAACTACTATGTAAAAGTAAGTATTAAATATGAAATTGTAGTAAGTCACGGGACAATTTTAAAAAATAGGCTTTAACCTTGCAATATCTCCATAAAGGTGAGGAACAAATAACATCACCTACAATATCTTGCCTGCTTCCTTTAGGTATAACAGGCAAGACTTGTCGAAAATCACCGCCAAACACCACAACCTTCCCACCGAATGGTTTTTCAGAGTCTCCTTCCGGGGAAGTTCTCATAATATCTCTCATGCTTCTATCAAGAGCTTCAAAACAATAACGATTGACCATAGATGCCTCGTCACATATGATCCGTATTGCTCTTATTAATAGATCTGTCAAATCAGTTCATGGTCGTATTCCATGACAGGTTGAATTTTCATCAATATTAATAGGTATGCTTAGTCGGGCGTGGGCTGTCCGCCCTCCTGGAAGAAGGATAGCTGCAATGCCACTTGAAGCCACCGCTATAACGATATCACCTTTGGACCATAGTCCAGCACATAAGGTTTTCCATAGGAAGGTCTTACCGGTTCCACCATACCCATAAACGAAGCAAACACCGCCTTGATCACAATTCACCGAGCTCATGATTTTTCTGTAAATTGATTACTGTTCGTCGGTCATTGAAGAAGTGAATACTTCATGTTGCCTATTCAAATCACCGAGCTCATGATTTTTGACTGCTCGGGATTGGGGAGTTTGGATATGAGATCGGGTACTTGATTTGCGAATGGTTCCCATAATGTGCATGATAGCTTTGTTCCCCTAAAACAAAAACAATAATTTTGTAAATAGATAGGCGACAATTAAAGAATATTCGAAATATAAGAAATTGATTTAAATAGTGATGTAGTGATGAACTAACTGATAGTCTTCAAGCTTTATTGTGCGACAGATATGCTTGCTCGGAGTTTCCGTTATAGGACCAATCTCATACAGTTTTCCTATAACATCTGCATTGTCAAATACGTAAAAAATCAAAATCATAGTCGACAATTAATAAAATAGAGTAAATGAATATTATATTTAAGAGTCGTACCTATCACTACAAAAAAAACGCGGTGTTCTGACCGAAAAAATCCGTCAGAAAAGGGGAAATCCGTCAGGAAATTCGCGTTTCTGACGGATAATCCGTCAGAAATTTCCGTCCCGAATATTCGTCACGAAAATCAAGTTTGTGACGAATTATCCGTCAGAAAATTAATTGTGACGGACTTCTGACGGTCTACCCGTAGAAGAAAAAATTCCAGGTCAAATTTTTGTTGACTTATAGTGACGTATAATGCGTCAGTAATTTGTCATTTGTGACGGATAATGCGTCAGTAATTGCTCATTTGTGACGGATAATGCGTCAGGAATTTTATTCATTTGTGACGGATAATCCGTCGGAAATGTGGTCAACTGTTGACTTTTGTGACGGATTATCCGTCAGGAATTTGGTCAAATTTTGACTTTTTGTGACGGATTATCCGTCAGAATTTAAAGCAGTATAGGCTGAAAACAGCTGCTTGCTGTCCAGCCCAATGCGATTGCATTGTTCATATTTACAACCTCCAAATCACCAAATCCTGCAAAACATTCATCATCCGCCAAACGGAGATTTATATTTCCAAGTCGACCGCTAAGCGGGAACCAACAACAAAGAAAAACCATGGGTAAGAAATTGAATTACATAAAATAGTCTTCATAAATTCATACACTAACATAAAATACGTTCTAAAGTTAATAAGTCATAATCTCAGTTTGCATTTGACTAAACTATCCTAAGTGGTTGGAGGATCAATTGACATGTTATTACATCCAAAGCCATGAGGATCGTCCGAGAAGTCATCACGTCGGTGATGATTTGGCATACTTGAGCATGACTGAGTGGAAAAGAAAGTCTGCATATCACTCCAAGCTTTTTTCATTTCCGCCATTTCCTCTTGAATTTGTTTTTGAGTTGCTTCAGTGCTTTCAATTTTTTCTTTGAGACGCAGATTCTCAGTTTGCATTTGACTAAACATGCTTGGTCGATAAGAACAAGATCGACGATCTCCTCTTTTGTCCCTAGGATTCTCATACCATACCTCTTCACCCAATGGACCGATCCCAAAAAAACCTCCTTTTTTGTCAAACCCTCCAACAGCTTCGTGGTAGGTCTGAATCTCATCCCGAGGCTCTCCGGTTGGCGTTGGTTGAGCCAAAAGTTCATTGTAAGCAGTCTGAAAAATATACTTATAAGTAAAATATATTGTAAAATTATCATTTTAATATGAAAAATATACAATAAGTTGCTCGATTAGAAATACTTACGTCTGTCCGAGCAGCTCTAGGGTTAATCCACTCCCCCTTCTTATTTTTCTTCGTCTTCTCAAACACCTTGTACGGTGTAGCCGACTCGCCCTTTAAAAAGCAAAGAAAACTCATATGTTAATGATATCCGACAATAAAATATTAATTAACCAAATTTAATATTTTAAAAATTTATGAAATACTTGCCATTTCTTTGAAAATATCAGAGCAACTCTTGCGGCCTAGAGTGTGGGTGCCCAACGCTTTCCCGTCCTTAGCACCAGACCTTCTGTTTGCCTTGTTTATGTCTGATTTTTTTTTAAATTCAGGATTGTTCTCGTACCTTGCGTCCAACTTCTCCTTCCAACTATCGGGCACCCAATCCGACTTCTTCTTTCCGTATTTGACACCATTCACCATGTGAGTAATCAATCTCGTGACCCTCCTCTTCCACTCAGGATAAGGGTCATACCGAGCATCAATGGACCTCACATGAGTCTGCCATAAAATAAAATGTTATTAGAAATAGAAAATATTAGTTTAATTTCAAAAACTAATGTGGCTTGTTTATTTTTACATTACCTTAAAGTAGATCCACATCTTTTCTCGTTGCGCATAACTCGCTTCAGTCCAGTTGGTGAAGTACTCATCGGTAAGATTTTGAGTGAACGAGGCAACCACGTATCTCTTTACAATCTTGTCATTCCACCTGATTAAAAACAAACACATATGTATAAATATGAATATTATAAATTTGAAGGATATATTTTTCATTAATGGAGGATAAAAAAAAATACTTACCAACAACCGTTAACTACCGAAGGATCAGAAGTGAGTATAATCGGTGGATTTCGGTGGGGCACACTGTCACCGGTCAAATGAAGGTCATCATCATTCTCCTCCACTTCTTCGTTCTCATTTTGAGAACGCCTACCTGATCCACTCCCCAATATCTTTCGTATAAATCTCGACATTTACCTGCTTCAAATAAAGCTAACAATACAAATAAACACTATCAATAATAAATGTTAACCCATGAAAAATAAAACAAAGTTTTCATACATTTCTTATGAATGTATAACCAAAGGATAAATAAAACATGTCTTACAAATGTATGCTCAAAAGATAAATAAACAATTACAAGTACTCCCTATCACCCCTAACTATCACTATCACTAGAAATTAAAAAAGTTTCATCATCCGAAAATAGAATTCCGACTTCTTCTTCTTCCTCCTCATTTATCTCAATTGTGGTGTTTTGAACTAAATCTCTATCCTCTTCTTCCGCGACATTCCCGTCATATTCATCTTCACCTATTTCACCTATTTCATCTGCAACCACTTGATACTCATCTTCAGTATCTGTCTCTTCTACCAAAATTGATGAAATTGAATGATCATTGAGAACCACATCTTCTTGGAATTCAATTTCGTCAATAGGAGCATCAACATGTGATCGTGCCTTGATTTTAAAAACCGCAGACCATTGATCACCTTTCTTAGTGGTTGGATAGCTAGCATAACAAACTTGATCGACTTGAAAAGCTGCCACAAATGGGTTATGTCCTTTGAGTTTTCTTTTCTCATTCACATCTACAAGTCCATATATCTTATGGATACTAAGTCCTTGTGGGGAGTTATCAAACCAATCACATTTAAACAATATCACTTTATAAACCTTGTGCTCGGTATAATAGGCAAGTTCAACTACTTCATTTAGAGTTCCATAATAATCCAACCCATCTGTAGAATTCACACAAACCCCATTGCTTATGGTAGCTTTGGAAACATCAACTCCCTCCTTAAAAGCTCGAAATTTATAACCGTTGATAGAATATCGTCTCCATGTCTTCACCATGGTACAAGGACCTAATGATAGACCTAATACTAAAGGATCCTTCCATCTATTAGCCTACCAATAAAACAATATATATGTTAATTAAGATGTTTAATTATAGATTCTTTCAAATTGGTTGCTTATTTTAAAAGAAAATGTATTACTTACTTCATTTCGTAACCATTTCGGAAAACGTTTCTCATGTTTCGTCCAAACATCTTCAGAAGAAGTAACATCAGGAAATGATAATTTGATATATTCCTCAAACTCCCTATATGTAAAACATATATAATAATTAACTATTAACTAAAATTATACCTTAATGTAATTATTAAAATAATGTATGTAGAAGTGACAAAATAATGATTAACTTACTTTTCATAGGACTCCAAAAAGTTTCCACAGTTCCTTAGCACATAAAAATGAGCGTCTTCATACTCTTTCTCGTTCAAGTACCTCTCTTTACATTTCCCGGTTGTAGTTCCCATGTCATCATTGAATAACTCAGGTAATTTTGAAGTGAGCTGGTCATCGAAATTCACACCAATGTCTAAGTCTTTCGCTTTTGTATCAATGTGATTTTCGAAATACATCGAACAAAAATTCGAAATTTCCTCTAATAAATAAGCGTTGCATATGGAACCCTCCACCCGAGCTTTATTGCCAATCTTTTTTTTTATATGATTAAGAAATCTCTCAAATGGATACATCCATCGATATTGAACTGGTCCTCCAACCTTCGCCTCATAAGGCAAATGCACAGGTAGATGCTCCATGGAATTGAAGAAAGACGGAGGAAATATCTTCTCTAACTTGCATATTATCTCTGCAATGTTTGATTCTAGACGTTCCATAGAATCAACCTTAATCGTAGAGGTACACAAGTCTCTAAAAAATTGACTTAACTCAGTTATTGCATTCCAAGGACCCGTCGGGAGCAAATGTTTTAAGGCAACAGGAAGTAACCGTTGCATAAAGACATGGCAATCATGACTTTTCATGGAATGCAACACCATACTTTTATGATCAACACACCGACTCAAATCCGAAGCATAACCATCCGGGAATTTCAATTTGGCAACCCACTCACATACAGCTTTTTTCTCCGCGGCGTTTAAAACAAACCTAGATGATGGGGGCCGTACAAAGCAATGCTCTTTAAAGTCAGCTTTACCATTAACTCCGAACTTAGTTTTATTTGGTTCATTCATCACCGTACTGATAAGATGTTCAAAAATGTTTTTCTCAATGTGCATAACATCTAAGTTGTGTCGAATCAACAAAGTTTTCCAATAAGGAAGTTGCCAAAATATGCTTTGTTTCCACCATCCTTCATTCTTGTCTTTTAATTTTTTCAATTCTTGATCAGAAGCATCAACAATTCTTGGCATATCCTTTACCGCATCCCACACTTCTTCACCAGTTAATCTCGATGCGGCAATGCGATCTTCAGTTTTCCTAATCTTCAGAAAATGCTTGCAGTTGTTGCGAAAAGGATGATCAGGTTTCAAAAACACACGGTGACAATCGAACCAACTAACTTTCTTGCTATGTTTAAGCCAAAAGGAGTTATGATCCTTGTCTTGACAATAAGGACAAGCATGGTATCCAGACGTGGACCAACCGGAAAGCATGCCATATGCCGGAAAATCATTGATAGTCCAAATTAATGCAGCTTTCAGTTGAAAATTTTGTTTCTTATAAACATCGTAAGTGTGCACACCCGTTTCCCAAAGTTCTTTCAACTCTTTGATCAACGGTTGAAGGTACACATCTAGATTTGTCTTGGGGTTCTTAGGACCTGGAACGATCAATGATAGAAACATAAATTGTCTCTTCATGCATAACCAGGGAGGTAAATTATACGGAGTGACAATCACAGGCCAACATGAATATTTTTTCCCAAATTGGCCGCCATGTGGGGAAAATCCATCCGTACACAAACCCAACCGAACGTTACGAGGCTCACTTGCAAATTCTGGATGCTCTCGATCAAAATGTTTCCACGCTTCTCCATCACTTGGATGTGCCATTGTCCCTTTTTCTCTTAATCGTGAATTTCTATGGTGCCAACTCATCTCACCTGCTATGCTCTTGGTTGCATATAATCGTTGTAACCTTGGTGCAAGCGGGAAATAAATTAAGGGGTTATTCGGAATTCGCCTCCCATTACTTGAATTATTGTTACCTTTGTACCGAAATGCATTACACTTTGTACATTGCTCGAGATTGACATTTTCCTCCCAAAAAAGCATACATCCAGTAGGACATGCATCGATTTTCTCATGTGGTAGTTGTAGTCCCTTAAGAACACTCTTAACCTCATTGAAATTGCGTAACATGTCATTTTTTGTTGGAATCATGTCACCAACAAACGACATAAACCCATTCGTGCATCGAAGGGATAAGTTGTTCTCACATTTGAGTGCTATCAACCTAGCAGCGGCTTGCAATAAACTTATTTTGCTTCCCTCATACACTGGTTGTTCGGCTTTTTCTAACAATTTATAGAAGGAAGAAACTTGAGGATTTGGGGTTTCATGACGCACTTCCTCATCACTAAGGTCATCAGGATTGAGTCGATCCTCCATTATTTGTTCAATATTATCACGTAATGCATTTTCCACGAGCTCCCTATAAGGATTATCACTAACTACAGTACTACTGCTACTTTCTCCGGTTGGCATTTCCTCACCATGATACGTCCAAACATAATAACATGGGGCAAAACCATTCGACCAAAGATGCAGTTGAACATCCTTAATCCTTTTAAAAGCTCTGTTATTACATTTCTTACAGGGACACCTCATTTCACCTAAATTCTTATACACACTACTTTGTGCAGCGAATTCAAGAAACTCTTTTACCCCATTTGCAAATTCAAGCTTAGGTTTCTTTTTCTCATCTAATCTTTCATACATCCACTGTCGTTCTAATCTTTTCATCTTATTATGTATCTACATTCAAATAATCAATCAATTGACAATTATTAATTAACTATCACATATAATACACAAAAAAACAATATCATCAATGAATATATAATTATTGTCAAAAAATCAAATAGTCTTTGAATTAGGTCCTTATCACTCCAACCTAAACCCATCAATGTACATTTCAAGTCATTAGCAAACACGCACTTGTTATTTATTAATGGGGAAAAAATTCGGCAGCAATTCCCCTTTATTCTCCAAATACAAAATATGGATTATATTATTAGTCCATATATGTATTCAGAGAATATTAAAGGAATCGTCACCGAATTTGTACCCTCATTAAAAAAATAACAAGTATCTGTTTGCTACCTAAATGACTTGAAACGTGTTGGAGGAAGTGTCCTCGACAATAGTGTGTTGACGTAATTAAAACTCATTTGAAATGAAACACAACTGGGAGTGTTACTCTTTTAAAGTCAACTGATCAACATTTATCGATAATGATTGGCTGTCTAGAGTTTGACATTATCGTCATATGATGGTGGTGATTAGTTGATCCCTTAAGGTCATATCTTTAGGGAATTCCGTCTCAATGGAATAATTAATTAATATTGTATTGGATACAAATTAATTAATAACTGGAAATTTTGGAAATAATTTTATATGACGAATATTTTTATAATGGGATTATAATAATAATAATAAGTCAAAGTAATAAAATTGTTTTATTACTCGGTTTTTATTTATTCGTTTAAGAAACGATTAAATTGAGAATGAACACGGTTGATCATAAAATTACAAAGAGTTGTAATTAAATTATGACATTACATTTTTGTACAATAATAATTTCGAAATATTGGAATAATTATTTAAATGTAATAAATTTGTAAATTATGAATTTTAATAGTTAAAATTGCACAATTAACAAATTGAGTCATGTGTTATGGAACATATGTGACATGTTACAAATAACACAATTGACAAAGATAAAATGGGTCCATTTTTGGACCTCATTTGGACCGTGTAACATGTAGTGTGCATGTGAGTTTTTGGTGTGTGTAAGTGTATAAAGGTTGAGTGTAAGGCAAAATGAAGGTGTAAGGAATATCTTATGCATTTGTGTAAGTGTAAGAAGGCCATGCATTGGCTCTCCTTGGGAGCCTTGGCCGGCCATGATGCTTGCTCAAGCAAGCTCATGTGCTTATATAAGGCACACCTTATTCATACAACATACACATTTTTTTGGCTAAGTGTTGTGTGCATGCTTACTCTCTCATTCTACAAAGCACTTACATACTACAACCTCATTCTAATAACTCCTTAGTTAAAAATAGTTTTTACTAAGGAAATAATTATTTCCATTACTAAATAATATTAAGGGTAATATTATTAATATTTCTAGTATACTTATACTAATTTTCTAGTAACAAAATTAGTATTAGTTTGAGATCGGGTCCTTGATACGCACCTTTAGGAGACGATTTTTGTTAGATCGTTACAAGAGGATTTCGGTATTGAAGACTCAAATAATAGGTGATTATTGAGTATAAACCTTCTAAAACCAATGTAAGGACAATCTCATCTTATGATATCATCTTGCATGCATAAGATCCATTTAAGTTTTTATGACTAAACTTAAAGAAACAAAACTCATATTAGATTTGAGTATAAAATGTGGAACTTAGTTTCCAACAATTGGTATCAGAGCATTACGGTTGTTGCATGCATGATCGGATTCATGTTTTATGTTAAAATCGGTTTAACATACACATTTCGAAAATTTCGAAATTATTGTGTTTATTATGATAAATCACAAAATAATTTTGCATGTTAAAGTTTCTGTTTCTAAAATGGTTTTAGGACATAAAAATAATTTTATGGATTTTTATTGTTCATTTTTATATTTATTTGTATATTTTGTAGTTTAAATCGGTTTTAAACAACAATTAATGGGAAAAATAGCTAAAAATAGTTTCTGGCCGAGATTTTTTGATATGTTCTCACATGCATATTTAATATATTGTATATGATTTTTCATAAGAAATGGAGTTAATATGCATGGATTATGAATTTTATGAGATAAATAGTCATAATATGAGCAAAAATGGGTATATATGGTTATATTTCGAATTTAATCTTAAAAATTTTATGAGAAGTCACATGCAATATATAAAGTTCCTGTATGAATTTTCGAAATTATTGGAATTATTTTGCATGATTAATGATTTTTATAGTAAAAATCGGATTAATAGTGACTTAAATTCGACTTTAATAGTTATAGTTGGAATCTTGCCATAAAAACTTTACACAATGTCACATGCAATATTTACAGTATGTATGTAAGTTTTGGGAATTTATTCTCAAGTGATGCATGATTTATGATTTTAATGGTTAAAATCGGACAAATAGTGACTTATTGTGTTAAAAATAGTTAATCTTAATATTATGGCATGAAATTTTACCCATAGATGTCTTATATGATAGGAACATCAGATCTAAAAGTTAGATGTCAAAAAGTTTCTGTTTTTTATGATTATTAATTTTAATGAGTTAATTAGTTAATAATCGTAATTTATGAGTCGGAAAAAATAAAATTTCGAGTATGGTCTGTAATTTTTGGTCTTTTTCAGATTCTAATATGTACTTTAGGATGACTAAAAATTTATAGCAATTTATTGCAAGTTTTTATAATTTAAATCGGATTTTAAACCATAAAAACGGCTTTTATACGATTTATTTAAGAAATAAGCCATAAATAATTGCAAAAGACCATTTTAATAATTTCTGAAATTTTAGAAAATTTCCAGAAAGTTTAAAATTTTTGAATTTTAAATTTCGAATTTTATTGACTCATTTGGCCATATTTTGTTTATTTTTTCCCGAAAATACAAGTAATTTATGAACAATAATGCAAAATCAAGTTAGATCATGATCAAATATTAGTAGAGACTAAACATTGATTCCTAAAGTAAGTTAGGATGATTAACTTGGACATAAATGAGATTTATGTAATTTTGGATGATTTTAATAGTTAAAATCGCGCATATCCGTAAAAACCGCAAACAAATATGAGATATTTGCTCCCATAAGGCGATTTGGCATTAAAAATTGAGCATGTGCATACATATTTTATTATTGCAATTTATTTAATATGAATGTCATATTTTGAATGTTATTTATATAATTTGGAATTATGTAATTTTTCTTAGTATGGCCTTAGTTTTAATCAATATTACCCGTAATGTAAGGGAATATTGATTCGGTTGTAATTTATGTGATCTCGTATCACGGGTTTGTAATTTAATTTAAATTTTCAGTTTTACAATAGAATAGTTGTATTATTTTATTGTAATTCCGGAGATCCAAAAGACGGTGCCATACGGAAAGGAGTTCCGACAAGACGGTGTTTTCTTGGATGGCGTGCCAATGAAGTTCAAGGGACCAAGGAGTTGGTTTCCGAATTTGTAATAGTTAATTAGTTTTTCTATTACTAGGAAGGCCATACTAGGATTTTATTGCTTTATTGCTTTTACTTTTGCATTTTAATATGTTTGCATGCATAGCCAAATCGCCATAAACATGCATGTTAGTTTAGATCGTTAAAAACGACCGTGTCAATTATAATTATCGAGTTCACCAATTTAATTCGCTTAAAGGAGATGGATAATAAATTGACAAGACCTCTATATTAAACAAAAACAATTGAGAATTAGCCTTACCAAATAGTAGAACCCATGAGCTTCTATTTCGTGGGGTGGTGCTAGTCCAGTGGGCAGTACGAACCCCATTACGTAGGATAAGTGGGGCGATGGGATGGATTCAGTCCAGTGGGCGGATCGCATCCCGATGCATTTGAAATTTGGTTTGTACTCAACGGAAGTGTAGAGGACCAGTGGTCAATGTGTTCCGGGCTAAGATGAATAAATAATTATTTGTCATCAACCAAGAGTTCTAGGGTAGAACCGGTTTATTTTAACCCACCAAACCATATTGTTGGGTCGGAGTTCCAGTGGTTCACGATTTCGATAGTATGGGTTTGGGTCTTGGAATCATTTATAAAATTGGATAGAGGTCATTTTATAGATGCATCAACTTAGTAAATATGTTTACAAGTTAAAATGAAAATTAAAACGATTAGCATTTAATTTCTTCATATGTTTAAAAATTTTGTAGTCCTCGTATCAATATCAATCATGACTACTTCCACTACTACAAACTCTTCATGGTTACGTTCCTTCATGGATCGTTGTAAGCTAGAAAAGAATGGGGCAAACTTTGCCGATTGGGATGCCCAACTATTGTTGGCGGCAGAGGGAGACGGTAAGACCGAATTCCTCATTGAAGAATCACCTCCCGAACCTGCAGAAAATGCCACCGCCGCGGCAAGACGACCTTATGATACTTATCAGAAGGAGTCTGCGGCAATCAAAAATGTTTTGATCTTCTCGATGGAGCCAGAACTTCAAAGGAGTGCCATAAAGATTGGCACGGCCTATGAGATCTACTCCAGGCTTGTGACAATGTTCTCAAAGGCTTCGAGAATTGTCCAATACGAGGCGGCATCGGCTTTCTTTGATCTCAACCTTAGGGAGGGGCAAAAGGCTAGCCCACATGTGCTCAAGTTAATTGAGCATGTAGAAACCCTAAGGATGAATCAAGTGGACATTCCAAAGGAACTTGTGATTGACAGGATCCTCCACTCCTTGTCTAAGGTGAAAACTTATGTACAATTCCGGGTGAATTTCAACATGAGAAACCAAGACATCTCTCTCGATGAATTGCACAATATGATCGTGCAAGCTGAAAGGGATATGGGCCTAAATGTTAGTGCCCCTAAGGATGTGCTCAACATTAATGTTAAGAGCAAAGGAAAGTTCAAAAGGAAGGGTAAGGCAAAGGGGAAGCAACCTTCCAAAGGTTCAAAGAAAGTGTCTTCTGAGGCAAGCACCTCCAATTCCAAGAAGAGCCCTCATCAAGGGGCCAAATGCTTTTACTGCAATGGCAAAGGACATTGGAAGAGGAACTGTTCCAAGTATCTCAGCGATCTCAAAGCTGGGAAGATTCTTCCAGTTGGTACGATAACTATCCCGATTTTATGTTAATCTCAACTAATGTATTATGATACAAGTTGTAATATGAATGCTCTTCTTACTTGAATTAGGGCATGAAAGCAAAGATAAGGGAAAAGAAAAACAAGCTTAATGGATCAAAGGGAACTAAGAGTAGCTCCGCTCGGGATGATCAAGGAGCTTTGTTTTTCTCTTATTTAGCTAGCATTTCAAGTGTTGTGTGAACAATTTAGAACCTATGTTTATTTCCTTGTTGGACGAGGAAAAGGGGATCCTTGAACAAATTGTTGTACTTTGGATAATATAGTGACTTGGTTTTCAACCCAAGTCACTATCGGTTTTATTATTATGTTCATGTTTAGTTTAACATACACTTGCAAATCTTAAACATAAAATAGAATTGATTATGACATTTCAATGTATGACCATTGAAACCGAATTGGTATAGGATACCCAATTCAAATCAAATCAAAATCAAATTAAGTTTAGAACTCAATTAAAAGAAAAAGTTATCAACCATCCAAAACTATCTAAGCTTTAAATCGAATAATTTCTGTAATAAACCATAAGGATACACAAACCAACATCAAAGTCATTGCTTGTGGCCTTAGTGGCTATCTTTGATGATAAAATGAGATTATTATTACAAAGATAGAGTGGGAGAAATTTGAAAGGCCACAAATAGCATATGATATTGACCAGCACAATGGATATGATCTATTAGTGAATAGTAGGATTTATTGTGTTTTGGTTATGTAAAAGATAAAAGGGAAGATTAAGTTGTGGATGGGATCTACGATTTAAGGTTGTAAAAGGTAGATTAGGCTGTAGATAAGATTCTACGGCTTATAAGCCCAAAAGTTGTGGATAAGATCTACGGTTTGGTAAAAATCTACGCCTTATATCCCAAGAGCAATCTACACCTTATGGTTGTAAAAGGTAGATTAGGTTGTGGATAAGATTCTACGCCTTATCATCCCAAAAGTTGAGGATAAGCCCAAAAGTTGTGGATAAGATCTACGGTTTGGTAAAAATCTACGCCTTATATACCAACGGCCCCGGCCCTGGAGGATACTTCAAAGATAAATTCTTGAAGTTTGTAAGGAAAAATTCTATACATGGATAAGATCCATGATATAGTCCTCGTACAGTACAAGATAAGATAAATGTGGGGAACTGAAAGTTCCTACACACAGAAATTGTATACCATAAGAAAAGACTCTTATAGAAACTACGGGAGGACACTCGAAGAAAATTATTCAAAAGATTTTGCAAAGGCTCAAGAAAGGGTTCTTGGATTTAGATGGTGATCTAAATATGCCAATGCAAAGAACCATGAAATTTATAAGACTTACGTGCTGATAAATGAGATTTGTTGAGAGAAGCAGAAACAGACATGTGGATGTCTGCAGTCTACAAAGTTAAGGGTAACTTTGTTGAAAGTAGTAAGGCAATTCATTGAGAATGAATTCAGTAAACTCAATAACCATTTTTCAAAAGGGTATTTGAAAAGGATGTGACTATTAGCACATATGGTTGAAGTCCCAACCATTTCAATTCATTGAATGTTAAGGAACATTGAATTGAGTGGGAGCTTTATGATTTACGGTTAAATGAAAAGTTCAGTGGGAGTTCTCGCTCCAGGATTTGAAGCTATTGAGTCATGGGTATGACTTCAGGATCTTCAGAATCAAGCAAGAACAAGAGTTTAGTGGGAGTAAACGTTATCTAAAACAACTCATTGCTCGTTTGGAATGAAGCATTGATACTCATGAAAGGTACACGAGTTTTTGGTTCTAGATGACATATTGATATGAATTAAATCTAATTGAACATAGGATGTTTAGTTGAGATTATAAGAGACATCTTGATGTTAGTATTAAGGTTGTTCATGGAGATGAAGATAGTATAACCATGATGGGATCATGGAAATTTATCGAACCTTAAGTACTATTGTTTGCACGTTTAAATCACTAATGTTTCCGCCATTAGTATGATCGTGTAAAGTGGATGCGCACCGCTTACAGGACAACCCGTAGAGCAGGTTTTAAATCAATGATTAAACCTTGATCAATTGTCAAAGTATTCTCCAATGAAGATAAAAGACAAATTCAAGATCTTGGAAGATAACTTAGTCGTATGGTAAAAGGTTTGCAACGACTCAAGTTCCAAGAAACCAAGCAAAGATTTGAGATAATCTTTGGCTTACATTCATTGACTATGCATCTCAATGACTTGTATTTTAACTACATGGTCATCACAAGATTCTACAAAATGTGTAAGTTCATAAATTATGTAAAGGCATTACTGTGGCTGGGAGTTACACAATGCACATAATCTTATTCGCTAGTCATGAGAATGACTTGTCTCTTTCAGAGGAAAGATCAATGTATGGATATGATCCGCAAAGTGAACGATCGCACGAACCGTGGTAAACCTGGTTTACTCAAAATGAAGATAATTACAATTTTAAGGGATGTA
Organism: Silene conica; assembly: GCA_029255685.2. NCBI lineage: Eukaryota > Viridiplantae > Streptophyta > Magnoliopsida > Caryophyllales > Caryophyllaceae > Silene > Silene conica. The sequence continues at coordinate 5,257,229 of CM055313.2, forward strand.
AACGAGAGACCCTAAAGCTGATTGTAAATTAAATGGTGTTCAAAGGTTGACCACTTGGATGGTGTAATCCACTAATTGTTTGAGTTATTTATAACTCACGAAAGGTCAAGTAAAATTCAAATGGGATGGTAAGACCATATTGAACCCCATTAAAGTGAATTGAATTATCATGACCTCGCCCCCAGTTGCTTAAGTGAGGTGACATCTCAATGCAACCGGATGTGTGATGCGATTGATGGCGAGTTCAATTGCCATAGAGTCATACGGGATGACTAATCGATCACCTAGGCATAGACATGTTAAGATACATTTGCCGGGCTAATGACCGCTGATAGAGCTCTGGCGTACTCTTATTAAAAGACTGCCTGGTCGTGGCGGGAGCATCTATCGTGTTTCACATGAGTCAGTTCTTGGACTAATGACTGTTCTCTGAGGTGGCATAGTTTTCAGATTAACTTTGATTTATGTCCTAACACCTTCGTAACTGGGGTTTATAAGGACATATTTTGGGTTGTGATGGACTATGGCCAGCCGGAAGGAATAAGTCGATTAGGAATTGTCCACCCCTTGTCAGGGTTGAGAAATATCTCTAGGCCACTCGAGGAGAATAATAACTAGAAATGCGTGGCCACGCTCGGAAGGTATCTATGGTAGATAATTCCGGTCAGTAGTTATAAACTCCAGATCGAGATAAACCACTCTAGATTTTAATCAATTGCCGGCACGACCTGAGAGGACGCCATGCATTGAGTGGGAGATAGTAATAGGGCAAGAGAATTGGTAACACACACTTGTCTCGGACAAGTGGGAGATTGTTGGAGGAAGTGTCCTCGACAATAGTGTGTTGACGTAATTAAAACTCATTTGAAATGAAACACAACTGGGAGTGTTACTCTTTTAAAGTCAACTGATCAACATTTATCGATAATGATTGGCTGTCTAGAGTTTGACATTATCGTCATATGATGGTGGTGATTAGTTGATCCCTTAAGGTCATATCTTTAGGGAATTCCGTCTCAATGGAATAATTAATTAATATTGTATTGGATACAAATTAATTAATAACTGGAAATTTTGGAAATAATTTTATATGACGAATATTTTTATAATGGGATTATAATAATAATAATAAGTCAAAGTAATAAAATTGTTTTATTACTCGGTTTTTATTTATTCGTTTAAGAAACGATTAAATTGAGAATGAACACGGTTGATCATAAAATTACAAAGAGTTGTAATTAAATTATGACATTACATTTTTGTACAATAATAATTTCGAAATATTGGAATAATTATTTAAATGTAATAAATTTGTAAATTATGAATTTTAATAGTTAAAATTGCACAATTAACAAATTGAGTCATGTGTTATGGAACATATGTGACATGTTACAAATAACACAATTGACAAAGATAAAATGGGTCCATTTTTGGACCTCATTTGGACCGTGTAACATGTAGTGTGCATGTGAGTTTTTGGTGTGTGTAAGTGTATAAAGGTTGAGTGTAAGGCAAAATGAAGGTGTAAGGAATATCTTATGCATTTGTGTAAGTGTAAGAAGGCCATGCATTGGCTCTCCTTGGGAGCCTTGGCCGGCCATGATGCTTGCTCAAGCAAGCTCATGTGCTTATATAAGGCACACCTTATTCATACAACATACACATTTTTTTGGCTAAGTGTTGTGTGCATGCTTACTCTCTCATTCTACAAAGCACTTACATACTACAACCTCATTCTAATAACTCCTTAGTTAAAAATAGTTTTTACTAAGGAAATAATTATTTCCATTACTAAATAATATTAAGGGTAATATTATTAATATTTCTAGTATACTTATACTAATTTTCTAGTAACAAAATTAGTATTAGTTTGAGATCGGGTCCTTGATACGCACCTTTAGGAGACGATTTTTGTTAGATCGTTACAAGAGGATTTCGGTATTGAAGACTCAAATAATAGGTGATTATTGAGTATAAACCTTCTAAAACCAATGTAAGGACAATCTCATCTTATGATATCATCTTGCATGCATAAGATCCATTTAAGTTTTTATGACTAAACTTAAAGAAACAAAACTCATATTAGATTTGAGTATAAAATGTGGAACTTAGTTTCCAACAAAACGTACAAAGACAGTCCCAAAATGGGGACTATTCAAAAATTACTCCTAATAAGTAATTTTTGAACGGGTACTAGCTCAATATTTAACAATTCAGAATTATCAATAACTAACAATTAACAACAATTAACAATTATCTACAATTAACAACTAAAAATTATCGTTGATCAACAACAACAATTAACAAATAATAATTCAAAATTAACAACTAATAATTATCACCAACAACAACAACAATTAAGAAGTAACAACACTAACAACAACAAATTATTAGCAACTATCCTAAGTCAATTTTTCTATCTAACAGGCTACTATCCTAGGTCACTTTTTCTATCTAATTGGCATTATCCTAAATCAAAATTTCTAACTAATTATCTATTAACCTAAATAAGTTACACTAATTACTTTCTAAACTAACAAATTCTTAAATAAATAATTAAGTAATAAACATAAACAATTACCTAATAAATTTTGCAAAGCAGTGTTGGCGCGGGGTTGTGACGGTGGTGGAGGTTGTCACGGTGGTGGTGGTTGTCACACTACAATGTACAAATAAATCAATTATGAATTGAAATAAATCGAAAAGAAAACTGTAAAATTAATGAAAAAAACATCAAAACATTACCTATTAGCAAGATGGAGTTAGTAGGGTGTTGGTGGTTGTCACGGTGGTAGGATTGGTGGGGGTAGAAATCGGATTTTGGGAGGGTTGGTGGTTGTCGAAGGGTTTTGGGGTTAAAAAAAAAAGAACGAAAGTGAATGCGTGAGAGGCTGCTGTATCTTTTTTTTAAAAACAATCCTGACGGATAATCCGTCAGGAATACCAAAAAACGAAATTCTGACGGATAGGGCGTCAGGACCGCTTTTTATTTTTTTTAAATAAAAGAAAAAGTATTGAATGCAGGAGTAGTTGGAAACAGGAAAAGCGAAAAAAAAAAAAACTGACGGATAAGGCGTCACTAAATGGTCACGTGGCTTTTCTGACGGATTATCCGTCAGAGAATTGTACTACTTTTTCAGATGTGTCAGCCTTTTGTCAGTAGCTTTCCTGACGGGGAATCCGTCACTAACATTTACTGACGCACTATCCGTCAGAACATCCAACCAAAATTTCGCGCCTTCCCATTTTGTTTTCGCGGTCTGCTATTTTAACGAATTTGTGACGTTTTATCCGTCAAAACAAATTATTGACGGATATTCCGTCAGAAATTTGTCAGTACACCGAGACAACTGACGGACTGTATAATCCGTCAGTATTTCGGTCAGAACACCGCGTTTTTTTTGTAGTGTATATAATGTGTATGTGGAATTATACCATCCAATATGTCGTTAAAACTTGCAAAACGATATAGACTATTTGGTATGGTTGGATCATTGATTTTTCTGAACTCGTGTTGAATATTCAAACCTCAAACGATAGGGATGAGGGGTTGACTTGTCTAGTCCTGTATTGTTGTCTACGGTCATGTTACGAATAGTGTAAACTTCACCAACAGACAACTGTGATCCAAAGTGTGAAATCAATTGTTTCCTTATGGTGGCTTGGATAAAATCATTCTCAAAACAATAGAAATAAAAATTGGTCAGTTATTGTATAAATAAAAAGAACACATATCGTATAAAATTATTGTAGAATAAAGACAAACCTTGGAATCCACAAATAGTAACTCTATTGCATCGAGTTTCTTTTTGTTAAAAGTTTCTGATTTTTTTTCAAATTTTTTGTGTTTGAAAGCTAATTCAGGCCTCTCCCATTTGTGTACCACTCTTACGTTGATCTGAGTAACACGAACCCCGTACTTGAGGTCGCTAATAGTAAAAAAACTTGTCATAACCATTTGATATGAAAAATTGTTGAGGTAGGTTTCAGCTATTGAATTGCACGTTTATAAAAATTGTTGAGGTAGGTAGGTAGGTTGTGGCAGCTTAAAGTCTCTATTTATTATTCGGAGATAGTTCTTCTCACGTGAAACTCTGTAGCAGCTAAAACTCTGTATTTAGGTAATATTTGTTTATTATTATGAAATACTAGATTTCATGCCCGGGCGTTGCCCGGCTAATATCTTGACATGGTTTCAAAATAATTATCGTAACGGTTAATCTTTTAAAAAGTATAATAGGCATATATAGAGAATAATTCGAGTATTTTTTATGGCTAATGAAACATCAGATGTATCATCATCAATGGAACAACATGAAACGTTGAAAGTGCATGAAATTTCAATGCATGGAAACGGAAACTTGTATCTTCGATTCAATGGTCTTGGAAAGACACCTACATATTACGCATCACTGTCGTCAAAATAATTTTTTAGCACATATTTTTATAATAACTTGTATATTTTTCATTTAAGCATCATCTTGAAGAAATTTTTATCCAAGATTTCTAATATTTGACGATAGTCGAAGCTCATAGTCTTTTAACATTAACTCGTATTTTTTACATTCAATCGTATTTTTTTTTTACTTTAACTCATATTCTTATCTTAATAGCGCGTATTCTTATCTTATTAGCTCGTATACTTTCTACATTAGCTCGTATTTTTATCTTAATAGCTCGTATTGGTATCTTATTAGCCCATATTCTTCTTACATTAACTCATATTCTTTTTATATTAGCCCGTATTCTTATATGCTCATATTTGTAAGTTCGTGATCCTCTTATATGCTCGTATTTTTTTTACATTAGCTCGAATTTTTATCTTAATAGCTCGTATTTTTTTATATTATCTCGTATTGTAAGCTTAATAGCTCTATTAGCTCGCATTCTTACGTTAATAGCTCGTGTTCTTATGTTAAAATAAGTAACTCGTATTCGTATCTTATTAGCATGTATTCTTCTTACATTAGCCTGTACTCTTTTTATATTAACTCGTATTCTTATATGCTCATATTTGTGAGTTCGTGATCCTCTTATATATATATATGCTCGTATGTTTTTTTTTACATTAGCTCGTATTCTTATCTTAATAATTTGTATTTTTTTTTTACATTAGCTCGTATTCTTAGCTTAATAGCTCTATTAGCTCACATTCTTACGTTAATAGCTCGTGTTCTTATGTGCTCGTATTTTTTAGTTCATGATTCTCTTAAGTTCTTATTCCTTTTACGTTAGCTCGTATTTCTTATATATTCGTATTTTGTATCTCGTATTCTTTAAATTATACCTCGTAATCTTAAATGCTTATTATATCATGAAATTTGACGTCTTACAAATCTGGTTCTTTTTTTTTTAGCTCGAGAAGTGTTTCAATTAGCTCGTGTTTTCGTATTCTGTTTACATTAGCTTGTATTCTCATCTTAATAGGTCGTATTCTTATGGGTCATATATTTAAGTTCGTGATCCTTTTAATCTCGTATTTGTATTCATTTGTGCTCATATTTTGAAACTCGTCTTATTTAATAGCTCGTATTATTTTTTCATTAGCTCGTACTCATTCGTGCTCGTATTTTAAAGCTCGTCTTACCTTAATAGCTCATATTGTTTTTACATTAGCTCATATTGTTAGTTTAATAGCTCGCTCATATTCTTTTTGTATTAGCTCGTATTCTTAGGTTAATAGCTCGCATTCTCCTGTGCTCGTATTTTTTAGTTCGTGATTCTCTTAAACTATTATTCTTTTTACATTAGCTAATATTCTTATGTGTTCGTATTCTGTAGCTCGTATATTTTAATTATACCTCGTAAACTTAAGTGTTTAATATATTTATCAATACATCTATTTATGCTTTTAATTAAATAAGAGAGGCTTAATATATCCATCAATACATCTATTTATACTTTTAGTTAAATAAGAGAAGGGAAACAGCAAATTATACCATAATTCTACGGTAGCCAAAACTCTTAGTTTACAATCAATTTTTATTACTATTTAATTATCTTTTATTTATATACTTAATTTATTTAACCAAAATTATCTTTTTATTTATATACTTAATTTATTTAACTAAAGTAATAGCCAATGAAATCAATTATTTTATTAACTAATTCAATAATTATCCAATTGATATTTTATTACTATTTAATTATCTTTTTTTAATTTATACAGTATAATTTATTTAGCTACACCGAATAAGGAGATAGCAAATAGGGTCTCTCGCCTTAAGGAAGGCGTTGAGAAGTTTTTACCTTACAGAGGAAGGCTTGTCTATCCTTTTGTTTTAGTCAGATAACCGATTTTCGAAAAGGCCCCACAGGAGAGGACCATGCAGATAAGAAGATTAGTTTTTCACTTGAAAAATGGGAGGGGTAAGCGTGACATCTTTGCTTAAGGGTGGGGATGGCGCTCGTCCCATATTTTAAAGCTCGAAGATTTTCGTACGAAAGGCCTCTAAATTGGGCTTATAATCCAGTTACAAATAGGAAAAAATCAATTATTTTATTAACTAATTTAATAATTATCCAATTGATATTTTATTACTACTTAATTATCTTTTTTTATTTATATAATTAATTTAATCAAATTAATAGCCAATTCAATCGCTCTAAAAACAATAATTATCCAACTGATATTTTGTTACTATTTAATTATCTTTTTATTTATATACTTAATTTATTTAACTAAAGTAATAACCAATGAAATTGCTCTAAAACAATAACCAATGAAATCGCTCGAAAAGTTCCTCTTTTAAGTGTGTATATATATATATATATATATATATATATATATATATATATATATATATATATATATATATATATATATATATATATATATATATATATATTGATTGCATGGATCAAACTCTTATTATTTTGTATATATTGTTGAGGTCTGTAATTTATGGAATGAAATATTTTATTCGTAGGGTATGTCTTCAGCCTTGTAATTAACTAATTAGCTAATATTTCTTCAGCCGTGTATAATCAATGATGGAATATTAGCCAAAGATTATACACTTGAATATTAGCAACTAAGTTTTTATTATCGTAAAATCAACGTAGATTATTTAAGGAATATTTAGTGGACTATTTGTGGAAATCCCCTAAATCTCGGTTTAAACTGTTTTTCTTTAATTTCTCGGTTTAATATTTAGGGAATCTTGGAATGATTATAATCACAATAAATAATAATATTATAATATTTAGGGAATCTCGATATATGACTCGATACGTAACAATATTTATGGAATGAAAGTATATGACTTGAAATAATGCAAAATCCGAGAAACTTGGAATCATTATAATAATAAATAAATAATAATATTATAATATTTAGGGAATCTCGTTTAGGGAATCTCGGTACCTAACAATATTTATGGAATGATTATAATAATAATAATAATAATAATAATATAATATTATAATACATAAAAATATATGACTTGACATAAATTAAGAGTTCTCATTGGTCTACGAAACTGATTTTTGTGAGGGTGAATGTGAGTGCGCGAAAGAGTAAACGGTGGAATATTATTGCGCCACGTATGCAGTTATACATTTTGCTTTTATAGTAACTAGTTTTAAACCCGTGCAAAAAATGCACGGGTCGAAATTGTAAGCGTTATCTTGAATAGTGAAGCATATAAATTACCGTGATTAAATGTGCAGTGACAATGTAAATAGTCTATAATTTGATATTCGATGTACATACTATTTAAGTTACTAAGTACAATCATACGCTAAAAAAATATGTTACAAATGTAAACGTAATATGTAACTTTACAAATATGTTACAAATGTAAACGTAATGTGATCATTTTGATATATATCGGATTGTTGTATATATCGTATTTTATCATATTTTTACTTTTTTGGTATCTTAATTTGTATTTGATTTGATTGTAAAATATAATGTAATTTAATTCTTTGACTGTAATTATTATTGTTGTTTGTAATTTTTTGTTTTTCGGATTTAATTTTTGAACCGATATTATTTTTGTTGTTTGTAATTTTCTGTTTTTCGGAATTTTTGGACTGATATTGTATTTTATTTGACCGTTGTATGTTGTTATTTAAATATTCGATTAACAATAATTTGATCATATCGTATTTTATTATGACAATGACGAAATGTATTACCGCTGCAATCGATTACGTAATTAGGAATGAGCAAAGATTAAAATACGTAATTAGATAAGAGTAAAAGTCGGAATTACTTGTGAATATAGGAGAGGAAAATTAAATCATGTAAAATTAGTGGACCCATACCTTCCTTATTTTAAGGAGCCAATAGGAGGAGATTAAAATCTACTCCTTTTATAGAGGTAGATAATGATGATTATACTACGAGTATATCACAAAATTATTATATCTTTTATTTGTTTTATTTACGTATTCATTATGAAAAGATTTGTTAGAATCGATTTTTATATTATTTTCATTTTTTGTAATATATAAAACTTAATTATTTTAGTTTTGGTTTTACATATATAATTTAAATATCTTAAACTACTTAAATTTATATGTTATAATTTCCTTTCTTTAACTATGTCTTCATTGTTTCATTTTAAACATGTCATTATGTGTACTTACATAGCTTAAAGTTCTCAAACTTGAATGTTATAATTTCCGTATATATATTTTAATATATACAATGATATTAATTATATTATTTCTTTTTTATTTTTAAAAAGTACAAATGTTCGAATAAATAGCTTATTTATCTAAATAATAAATAAAATTCATATATGTCGTCTTTAGAAGTGAGTGTACGCAACCCCGTGATTTTTCACGGGGTGACACTGGTTTTAGATTAATAGATAATACTAAATAACACGATTGATAGTAAAACAAAGTTTTAACATATTTAAAATATATATTTACATATTTTTAAATTTTAATTAAAGGTACCAATATATTCCACGTTCAAAAAATAGTTTTCAATTTTAGACAACTAAGCTTAGGGTTTAACATAAACCCTAATTCCCCTTCTCTCCCCTACAAAACCCTAAAATAATCCCCAAATCCTCGCCATATTCAATTTCACCACCATGAATTACAGATTCCAGAACCTTCTCGGAGCACCATACAGGGGTGGAAATGTTGTCGTATCACAAAACAATCGACTAATTTCACCTGTAGGTAATCGCATTTCCGTCACAGACCTAATTAAATCGGAAACCCTAACCCTACCATGTCAATCTTCCGCAAACATCGCGCGAATCGCCGTTTCACCAGACGGTAACTTTATTTTAGCTGTTGATGATAATAATAGGGCTCAATTTATTAATTTAAACCGTCGAGTTGTTCTTCATCGGATTACTTTTAAGGGTAAGGTTTCAGCTATTCAATTTAGTCCTAATGGTCAACTTATTGCTGTTGCAATTGGTAAATTGATACAAATTTGGCGGTCGCCGGGTTTTCGTAAAGAGTTTTTTCCGTTTGCGCTTGTTACGACTTTTGCTGATTGTAATGATAGGATTACTTGTTTGAATTGGAGTCCGGATTCGGAGTATTTGTTGGCGGGATCGCGGGATTTGGTTGTTAGGTTGTTTTGTTTGAAGAAGTCATTTGGGAGTGATAAGAAGAGTAATAAGTCTTTTTTGTTTTTGGGTCATAGGGATATTATTGTGGGAGCATTTTTCGGAGTTGATAAGGTGACGGGGAAGGTTTCGCGGATTTATAGTGTTTCTCGTGATGGAGGGTTGTTTAAGTGGGGTTGTCTTGAGTTAGATGGTGATGGTGTACTGGGTGAGAGTGATGAAGAAATGGCTGATCCGCCTTCCCCGGGTACGCCGGAGAAGATGGAGGAGGGAGGTAATGAGGTTGTTGTTGGCAAGAAAAGGAAGGATTTTGATGGAACAGATAGGAACTTTGAGGATGGGGATGGTGAAATTTTATTGCATCAATGTAAGTGGGTGTTGTTGAAGAAGGATTTCTTTATGCAAGCACCTGCGAAGGTGACATCATGTGATTATCACCCGGGTCTTGATCTTGTTGTTGTTGGGTTTTCGAGTGGTGCATTTGCGTTGTACCAAATGCCTGACTTCATTTGCATCCACTTGCTTTCAATTTCACGAGAAAAAATTACTACGGCTATATTCAATGATCTTGGTAATTGGTTGACCTTCGGGTGTGCAAGGCTTGGTCAGCTGCTTGTTTGGGAATGGAAGTCAGAGAGCTATATTCTGAAACAACAAGGTCATTACTTTGATGTGAATTGTCTTGCTTATTCACCCGATTCGCAGCTTCTTGCTACTGGAGCTGATGATAACAAGATCAAGGTAGAATTGTCTGAAATTCAGTGGTCTTAAATCTTAATGGAATAAAAGTGGGATATTTGCTTTTGCTGATTTGATTCATTGAATGTATCTAGGTACATTGTCTTAATGTTAAATGCATATTCCTTTCTCATTTAGTGTTTTTTCCCTCTCAGGTTTGGAATGTAGCTTCTGGTTTTTGTTTCGTCACATTTCCTGAGCATACCAATGCTGTTACTGCACTTCATTTCATGGCAAATAATCATAGCCTCTTAAGTGCATCTCTTGACGGCACAGTTCGTGCTTGGGACCTTTTTCGATATAGGAACTTCAGAACATTTACTACACCATCTTCTAAGCAGTTTGTTTCTCTGACAGCTGATCAAAGTGGGGAAGTTATTTGTGCTGGAACTTTAGATTCGTTTGAGGTACATACTTATCTTGTACTTGGACTTCTTTAGGGTAGTTTTAGGCTTGTTACATACATGCCTAATACTGTTTAATTTTCACGTGCATTTCAGATTTTTGTTTGGTCGATGAAGACAGGCCGCTTGCTTGACGTTCTTAGTGGTCATGAAGGGCCCGTCCATGGACTAATGTTTTCTCCGACTAATGTGCGTAATCTTTTCCTTTTTTTCCTTACGGTGCAATGGTTGTTCAACCTGCTAGTTCTACGAGATTTATGTCTCTTGCCACATTCAATACCCTCAATATTTGGATGAATAATTTTTCCTTGTCTCAAAAAGATAGAACTTCTGCGCGGATAAGTCATCGATGTTTTATTTGAACCGTCAACTGTTTTCGAAGTGCATGGTCTTATGTATACAGTTTACATCCTCATGGAAACTTCACGTGTCTGCAGGCAATATTAGCTTCTTCCTCATGGGACAAAACTGTGAAGTTGTGGGATGTTTTTGAAGGAAAAGGTTCGGTGGAGACCTTTCAACATGTCCATGATGTCCTTACTGTTGTCTACCGTCCAGATGGAAAACAACTGGCTTCTAGCACACTGGATGGCCTTATTAGTTTCTGGGATCCTCTTGATGGTTTATTAATGTACACTATCGAGGGTCGTAGAGATATTGCTGGAGGTCGGTTGATGACTGACCGTAGATCAGCAGCTAACTCTACTTCTGGGAAATACTTCACAACTTTGTGTTATTCTGCTGATGGGAGTTATATACTGGCTGGTGGAAACAGCAAGTTTATTTGTATGTATGATATTGCTGAGCAGGTTTGTCACTGACACTACTCCAAATTGCTTGCATTCTCTGCTTTTCTCTCAGGCGTTATATTCTTCTGCTGGTGTTTTCTTGGTGAACTAATCATGTGAACCTTTCTTTTCTTTTTTCTAGTTGTCATTTATCTTGAAGAAACATCTTACATAAATATTTCAAGAATCACATCGTTGTAGTTTTTTATAAGCCTCGAGGAAAGTATTTGCTACCATTCTGTAAGTGCAGTACTAGAATTTTTGGGATGTGTAGGTGTGCACTTTCTATTGCAATGAGGGGTTTAATGCTGTTAAAGAAGGTGGAGAGACACATAATTTTGGCTATGATTTTGTTATACATAAAAAAAAATTAACTATGTGAATCACTTGTAGTATTTGATCTCTTTTTCTGCTGGATTTTCCCTTTTTCCACATCTAGTTTCTCAATTGTCTGAGGAGAGAACTAAGAAGTAAAGCACTAGTGGGCGAGCTTGATCCTTCATTATGAGCTAAATTTTGAGGGGGACTGTGCAGTACATATTTAACCTTCCCATATAGCTTTTTTTAAAGTCAAACCTTCCCATATAGCTTCAGGAAGGCTGAAATCTTGAAAAAGTATTGGGCTAAAATTTAACAAAGACTTTCAGAAAGCGGAAGTGAATTTCATCACAGGACAGTCGACATATGAATGTAGCACCCAAGATAGAGAGGGAAATGGTAACAAATGCTCATATCTTTCAGTAGAAGGAATAAATCAAATGAAGAGATAATTTTTGTGATTTTGTCCCTTTATTTTTGTCCAAATTGCCACAAGGGATTATTTACAATTACTGAGGGAAACACTGATAAACACTGGCATATTATCAGTTGAAGAAAATAGAAATGAAAAAATGGAACGAGAATCAATTACCGTCACTTTTTTTCCTATCTTGCCATGGGGATTCATTACAATAACTGGCATATTAGAAAGTTACAAACCCAGAATCAATAGTCCACTCCTTCAGCATTGCATTTGTTATCGTTTGTGTAAAAGTAGATTATGGTTACTTGTGCTTTACTGTGTTAAAGGTTGGCTACTACTTGGATTTCATCTGTCTGATAGATCTTTTTTTTCTCTTTTTTTTTTGTGGCTTAGGTGTTGCTTCGAAGGTTTCAAATAACCCATAATCTTTCACTTGATGGGGTCCTAGATATGTTAAATTCGAAAAATATGACAGAAGCTGGTCCCATGGATTTGATTGATGATTACGATAGTGACGCGGAGGAGGGAACCGACAAACAAACGCGGGGTAAGTTGGGCTTAAATTTGCCTGGGGCTACAGCAAACAGGGGAAGACCTATTATTCGGACAAAGTGCCTTCGTATTGCACCTACTGGACGAAGCTTTTCTGCTGCGACTACCGAGGGAGTTCTAGTTTATTCCGTGGACGAATCAATTGTTTTTGATCCAACCGATCTTGACATAGATGTTACACCGGAGGTACTTTTAGTATTGTTATAATCCCATCTTGCTCTGATTGTCTCTTGGATTGTATATGTCATGTGGCTATTTCTTTTCTGTTTGATACACCTTTCAGAAATAAATCTGTGTTCCCTCCTCTCGTGGTGCTTATATGTTGAGTAATCTTCTTAAAATATAATTTGCTATGGTTTGCCGGCGCTGTTATAATTATGATTCATTGATTTGTTCAATTGTTTTTTTTCTCGGTTTTCTTCAAATTACTAGATCTATATGTGCTTATCCTAATCTACTTGTTCAAGACAAATTTATATGGTAACATTGTCCTGTACTTTTCAGGCAGTTGATGCTGCACTTAACGAAGACCAACCGATTAGAGCTCTGATTCTCAGCCTAAGACTAAATGAAGACTCCCTTATAAAAAAGTGCATTCTTTCCGTGAATCCTGCTGATATTGCGGCAGTTGTTTCAGCAATCCCTTTCAGATACTTGCAAAGATTAATCGAGGCATTGACTGAGCTTATGGAAGGCTGTCCTTTCCTGGAGTTCATTCTCAGATGGTGTCAGGTTTGCCCCAATTTATATTTATTCTTTATCTTTGGGTTGTGTTTTGAACAAAGTCGAAGTTGTTACAAAGGGTCATTAGTGTGACTGATTTCCTTCGTCTGAATCCCCCTCCCCCCAAAAAAAAGGTAATGTTGATTTGTGTGATGTTGCAAGCTGTTTTTATTTATTTTTCATTGAGGGACTTTGTGATCTTGTGTAATATGGCAAAATTGCACACTAGCAAGTAACAACTTTGTATTGATACAATAAGTGTAGGGAAGGGAGAGGCTGAGGGGTATGGACTATGGAGCAAGGGGTGTTTGCACCAAATGTATCCTATGTTGGCGTGGATTTTTAACTTGGCTTATAGGAGGAAAAATGAGCCTCTCCTTTCCTTTCTCTTTCAAATCCCTCCTTCCATACAAAGTGCAAATGTGTGGTTCTTTTACTGTGAAGTAGTGGTTGGATTTTCATAAGCAGCCTCTCAGTCTCTCTAAGGTTGCGTATGCACGTACCGGTGTACCCCATACCCCCACCAGGCCACATAGGTAAATTCTTGAGGTATCGGGGTAATATTAGTAGTGTTGTCAAGCTAAATTTCTGGGGTTATTTGTTATGTGCTTGTGTGTACGTGTGTTCACGTTTCCCGGGCACGGAAAATCTGATTCTGTTTGATATTTTTTTTTTCACATGATTGTGATATATACATAAAGGAGTGGTTGAGTACCGTAGAGGTAAAAAACCCCAACATAATTAGTTAACTCAATCAAGAAGTTCAGTCAGTTCGATCCATGATGATTTTTGGGCAGATATAGGACTTAATTCAGGGCTTTATATTATTTAACTGATCCTCATCCCTTCTGGCAGGAAATTGGCAAAGCCCATGGTCACTCGATCCAACAGAATTCTAGAAAATTGCTTCCTGCTCTAAAATCCTTGCAGAAAGCAATTACCATATTACATCAGGATTTGGCTGAGACATGCTCCTCCAACGAATATACATTGAGATATCTGTGCTCAACAACCATGGAAAAATGATGTGCGTAGAACGGTGGACGCAATGGTATACTCATTCATTCATGTCTCAGTCCTTAACCTTTTGTCATACTTAGTTTTGGCTTTATCATGAATCTTTCTTACTTGTTACAGTACTCTGTTAGGCGAATTAACATGTTACTCTGTATTTCTTAGTTGGCTCACTTGGCTCTATACTCTATGGCCTATGTAGTTCGTGTTTGTGAGTATTTTGCGAATGTGCGCTGTTTTTGGGTTTCCTTAGCTAATTTTGCTCCAAGCCTGCATCAGCTTATCTGGGTACACATCATTTTTAATATAATATCCCAACGGTATAGCTGAAGTGGGAGTCTTCCCTGGAATGGAAGAAGAGAGTTGCTTTAATAATTGAATTTTGATTGCGCAATAATCTATGGCTAGAACAGTTAATGATTATGTGATTTGGTTTACTCTTCGTTATAGGATGTAGACTTAGTGAATTATACGTCTCAAACACCCAGGAGAGATTAGCACATCTTGCGTTCCCTAGTGAATTTTTAAGTTAGGCTAGATGAAATTCTTGTGAGCCATCAAATCAGAGAATAGAGTTTTGAATATCTTAGGGTAGCTTTCTGATCAGTCTGCAACAAACAGCATTATAAACGGGCAGCTTCTTGAGTTATCGGTTTGTCGGCTGTTGCTGCTTTCCCTTGTTAGCAGCTAGCTAAGTACTGCTCGTTACTACCTGTCCTTGATGGTGATCGATAAGCTTTACAGCTTTTGCAATAGTACTAACTACATAATGTTCTCGGCTATTTTTTCTCTCTGACCACCATGTTGAATACTTTGTTCCTAATCATGCACCCATCTTTCTTGTAGTTTTTGCTCAGACGAACTGCAGTAAAACTATGGCTTCATGTACTGCAGTTCGTCTGAGCAAAAACTACAAAAGACTTGCTCATTAACCCTGGGATTAAACGAGGAATACCTAAAGGTTTAGGTTAGTCTCACTTGTGAGGTCGCTTCATACAAGGCCCACTAGCCTAACTGTAAGTTATCTTAGAGCTTTTATAATGATGATGGTTACTAAAATGATTTGTCCAAGTGACATTTGGCTGATCATGAACGTTGTTTCTGCAGGAACAGTTACGAATTCGAGCTGAGAGTTCAGTGCAAAATTTGTAGAGCATTCCTTGACTCTTTTTGTCAAGAGTTGCCAGACCAATGATGCTGACCTGTGTTTGGAAAATACAGTTGCGAGCTACGGGAGTATGACTTTAGCTAAGTCGCCATCGCATTGAAGCGTGTTATCGGACTTATTGGTTTCTGAGTCAAGTCTACATACCATGTGGCTTTTCATATGGTTGCTCAAATTTTGTAGTTGGATGGGTGACATGCTCATCTTATGTAAAAGATCATTACACAGTACTTGTCCAATACAAAATTTTCAGATTTTGATTCCTGATATTGTGTCGAGTAAGTCGATAACGGAGAAAAGAGATGCTGATATGGAAAAGGTAAAAATTGGGGAGAACAAAAAAGTTGTAGAATAAAACTGTTTTAAAGTGAGACGGTTCTTTTATTGACTAAACGTCATTACTTATAATTATCAGTAAATGTTTGTTTTATATATAAAAGGACCGTCTTTATGGTGGATAATAACTCTTGAATGCAAATTAATAAAGAGAAGAACAAAATCTGCATGCTCATCAAGGGCACAACCGCACAAATGATAATATGTATACAGTATACCATACATATTACCCCTTAAACTAGCATAGATTTCGCGCATTAAATAGAGAAGGTTTAACACTTTTAGTGGTTTGATCCTCCGGGCACGCAACAATGCAATGCTGATATCGTAGTTCATTCTCCACTAGATTAAGAGCGTGGTGATATTGCAGTTCATTCTCCACTAGATCAAGAGCGCTCGGTTCGGTTAAAAAAATATTGTTAGTAGGGATTGAACTTGAGATCAGTTAGACACAAGCTAATGTTTGTTTTTTTAAAGCACTTGTTTAAACGGTTAACTGATTTGAAGCGGTAATATATAAAGGGCGAAAAATAGAAAACACGAGAAATTTCAGTCAGCCTCTCTCTTTCGCGCCTCTCTTTGTCGTCGTGATCCATTCTTTTTTCAGTTATCTTTGGCCTCTGCTTGTCGTGGTTTAGGTTTAGTCCTCTTTGCTCACTGCTCAATTGCTCCTACTCGTTGCTCAGGTACTCTTTCTCACATCCCCTTAATCAAATATTGAATGAATTTTTGATTAATTATTAAGGTTTAGTATGAATTTATGAATTTTAGATACTCCTCCTGCTCGTTGTTTTGTGTTTTGATTCGGTTTCGAATTTTGGTTTGAATTGTTGTTGTGATGAACCCTAATCCCCTTACTCAAAATATGGGTATAAAGCGTTAGGTTAGGGTTTCCGTTGTTAGCATTCAAAATATGTGTATAAAGCTTTAGGTTTAGGGTTTCTGTTGTTAGCATTCAAAATATGTGTATAAAGCTTTAGGTTTTAGGGTTTCTATTGTTAGCATTGTTGTGAACAGTGAGTAACTTGGGAAAAATCGAGAAATTTCCTGAAGTTTGGGGAACAAGTATATTTTTAATTTTATTAATCGAATCTTTTTGATGAAAAATTGAACAGCACTGGTATGTGTTAGGGCCTAATTTAAGAGTCAAACATCTCACATTCTTCTTCAGTGGAAAATTTGCAGTAAATATGTTGAACAAATTTCAGTATTCTGGCTTTAACTAAACAGGCCAAACAACTGTTAAATGCATCCGTTTAATGTTAAGACAAATATGTCATCTTAAAAACTAAAAGAATCAAATTAAATTAATACAACTATAACCAAAAAAAGATCAGAAAATAGAGGGACAACTTGAATAACCTTGGGAGCCGGGAGGTCTATAATCCAGATCTCTTTCCGTCATTCTTCTTCTTCTTTACTATAACCCAGGTTTCCGTCATTAAATCGACTAACCGAAGGCCAAAAATCCACCTGGCAAGGCCGAGTAACGCAGGTCTACATTGATTCATATGGCTCCCGCTTTGTAAAATTTATGGACTCGTCGAGACTCAGGTTCATTCATCCCAGTGTTCCAGAAAAGAAACGTGTTTAACTTTGGGCATCAAAAAGTTGTCTGAAGTTGTTGCGGAGGTAAAGAAAGAATGAAACTAGTTAGATTGGCTTAATTGTTTTAGTTTCATCATGCCTAATTTGATATCTTACTTTATTAAGAGTTGAATGTTGAAGTGCAAAATCTGGAATGTATTAGGTCCATTTATACTCGGTTTTTGCTTGGTAAAATTTCAGCATTTGTGAATTTATGATTTTATGACTATTTTCTTTGGCCTGTGAAGTCCTTCGTATGTGACTAATGTGTGATATATATTCATTTATTTTCCAGATGGGGGATAAGAAGTTCGTGAAGAAGATGGAACTACTTGAAAATCTTTCTCCACCGAGAAGAGAGACTTTGGAGAAAAAAACAGGTTTAATCACGGGAAAAGACATCCGTGAAGAGATTGCTAAAATAAAGAAGGATGAATGGTCGAGGTAAATTTACTTAGTAGAGTATGCTTTTATATTTGTTCTTATTGTTTTGTTGCCTTACTATTTCTTCTTCTCTTTAAGATAAAAGTAGGACTTCTAGTAACATTCCTCAAAATGTTAGATAATCTTACTAGGAATAGCCATGCGTGGTTTTTCAAAAAGTCTGTTGAGAATCCGTGAATAATGGTGTAGTGTATGTTTGCGTAATTGTTTAGCATTTGCGGTTTGGCTTGAGCTATGTAAGAGGGAGTACTTGATGCGTGTTTATTTTATGATGTTTTACATCTATTTTTACACGCATTTCAGAGCTCAATTATGAGTTTATGGCTATTATTTCTCCTATTTCGTCTACTTTCGTATTTTTGTGCATTATTGCAGATTTATGCGGAAATGGGCCAATTTCGAGTCAAATCCGTTCTCAAGTGGATTGCATAGCTAAGGACACAAAGGAACAAAGAAGGAACGAAGTCTAGCGCGCATTTTAATGCCCGAAGGACTGATTTAAGGAGCTAAAAGAACTGATACATCAGGTAGATCAGTCGACCGACTGAGCACACTGGTCGGTCGACCAATGTACCCGACGAACAATTTTCCAGAAGTTATTTTACAAGTTCAGAAGGTTGAGCAAGCCCGCCAACTGGTCGGTCGACCAGAACCAGCGGTCGGTCGACCACAAGCCTTTTTTCGGAAATTTCAGAAAACTCTCATGTCGTCTTCAAACCCTAATCACGCATTGTGGGATTTAATCTTGTTTCTGAAATTTCCGAAAAAAGGCTTGTGGTCGACCGACCGCTGGGCTTGCTCAACCTTCTGAACTTGTAAAATAACTTCTGGAAAATTGCTCGTCGGGTACATTGGTCGAGCGACCAGTGTGCTCAGTCGGTCGACTGATGTACCTGATACATCAGTTCTTTTAGCTCCTTAAATCAGTCCTTCGGGCATTGAAATGCGCGCTAGACTTTGTTACTTCTTTGTTCCTTTGTGTTCTTAGCTATGCAATCCACTTGAGGACGGATTTGACTCGAAATCGGCCCATTTCCGCATAAATCTGCAATAATGTACAAAAATACGAAAGTAGACGAAATAGGAGAAATAATAGCCATAAACTCATAATTGAGCTCTGAAATGCGTGTAAAAATAGATGTAAAACATCATAAAATAAACACGCATCAGCACTGCCTAGAAACATTACTCAAGTATCATATCAAGTCGATTCGCTTATATCTTTTCAATTTGTCAACGTCTCAGATTCAAAGAAATGGATGCTTCTGCTAGTGGGCAAGGTGCTGAACCAGTATATAGGTTCAAGGGTTAGTTCTTCTTTCTGTCAATTTTGGCATAGATCTCAATCTTGATCATTTTTCAAAGTAGTTTTTGTTAACAACATTAAACACTTGATTGCAGGGAAACGTGTTTCTAAGGATGAATATTTAAGTTTGACCAAGAAACAAGAAAAACCCAAGGTAGTCAAATTTCTTTTGTGGCTATGCTTTTGAGAAAGGTTGCCATTTTAATATAATGTTCTGACTCTCGACATTAGAGTAGCTGCATGAGATGATGAGATGTTTTCTTGTGCTGAACACATGTTCAGTTGGGTGATTCTGAAATTTGTTGAGGAAAAACATACTCTTTCAATGTTCTCTGCTTCTTTCTTACTTGCATGTTTTATGTGCATACTTTTATATACAAGTCTTCTACATGTTTTCTCTTCTGTTATGTGCTCTCCCCATCTTTCGTTATTTTTAATTCATTGACTTCCTTCCCTCTCTCTATTTCCTATGTTATTTCAACACTTTACATTGACCGCGCCTTGCTTGTTGACAAGAAACTTGTTCTCGCATGACACAGCATGTGGAACACTTTTATTGCAGACAAAACACATGGAATTTTGTCACAAGATAGGTGTGGCAGATGCCATTAGATTCACCTCTGTCTATCACTTGAAGCCGAGTTCGAGTAATAAGTCTTCTTTTGGGAGTGATGGATGGATATTTTGTTTGATATCATGTTTAATGTTTATAATATTCTGTGCATGAGAGGCTGGTATATACCTTTTAATTGTAGTATACCACTGCAGTCAAATTGCTAACATATTTAGGACTTCCAGTTGCTCTATTCCATGACTCACTCTTCCACGCTTTATTTTAGGCCTGAATCATATAATTTTTATTTATTTTAAAAATAGCCTTGTCCCCTGGCCCAGAGCAACATTGATTTCATTTTAGACCTATATCGTAATTTGAGTCTTTTTTTCTTATCAGGGTGAGTAATATTCACACATACCTGTCTTTTGTTGATTAGGTTGACAAGAATTTGGAATGGGGGAAGGGATTGGCTCAAAAACGTGAAGCTGAAGCAGAGCTCCATGAGATTGAACTTGAGAAGGCTAAACCGTTTGCACGGTCCAGGTATATCTTATTTCTCATGAACTATTGACTCTTAACATTGAATTCAAGATTTTTGTATGCATCATGCTTAATTCTCTACAAGCAGCCAGTTCAAATTTAGGTTTCTAAAAAAACTCTAATCCATGTAACTTATTTTTTCTTCTTAGTTTGGGTAATTGCAGTCC
The DNA here is from genome assembly GCA_029255685.2 of Silene conica. NCBI lineage: Eukaryota > Viridiplantae > Streptophyta > Magnoliopsida > Caryophyllales > Caryophyllaceae > Silene > Silene conica. Next base: position 5,277,836 of record CM055313.2, read on the forward strand.
TTTCTGGACTTCCAATGCTGGTCCATGCTCACTCTATTTAGATGCACAAGAGCTGATGCTCTTGTGGAAAAGTATATTTTGAAGTAAAAACAAGAAAAAAATATTTAAAGTATGATAAGCATGGATTTTTAAGCTTTGATGCGTATGCTTGAGAATATCTGATGGTAAATGTTTTAATTCATGATAGTGCGCTATATTTTGCTTCTCTATCTGGCTTTGAATTTTATAAGCGAGGATATAAATGACGTTGGGTAAAAAAGTTACGGTTGCTACTTCATTGTGCTAATTGAACATCCAGTGCTGGTCATTGTTCTGTATTTTTTCTTAGACAACAAAACTACAATAACATTAGCTCAATAGTCAATACCTCAGTTACTCAGTATTGCTTCTCGCCTATGGCTGTGGAAAAGGGTCAAGTATCAGCAGCATTTCCTTTGTGCTTTAAGCATAACTGAAATGGCTTGGTGATGTTCATAAATTATTAAAATGCCAAATACTTGGAAGCAATGGCATAGTTGAAATGGCCTCGGTGATATTCATAAATTATTAATTGTTGGTATGTTTATTTTATTTTAAATCTAATAGTAAACCTGTGATGCAAATGTTGTGTTTTCAGAGATGATCCAGATTTGGACAGGATGATGAAAGATAGACTTAGATGGGGGGATCCAATGGCACATCTTGTAAAGGTAATGTTCTACAACAAAGACACCTCTAACTTAACCATTACATGTATATAAATTGTTACTAACTAACATTGCTTTAAAACAAATTCCAGGGAAAAAAGTCAGATTTGATGCTCCCAGACTTTGGAGACAGTGAGAAGATGAAAGAGTCGGGATTTATCGTGCCTCAGGAAATCCCAAGTCACAGTTGGCTTAAAAGGAGGCTCGACTTTGAGCCGAATAGATATGGCATAAAGCCTGGAAGACACTGGGATGGAGTTAATCGCACTAATGGTGAGTCTTCTTACCTAAGTTCTACTTTATTCTGCAAGAAAAAATGTTGTTGAATAGTTTTTCATAAAACTTCATTATACAATGTAGGTTATGAAAAGCAGCTCTTTAAAAGAACATGTGAGAAAAAAGCTACAGAGTTAGAAGCGTATCTTTGGTCGGTCTCAGATATGTAAAGCGTCGTGATATAGGACGGCATCATCACGCGAACTCCCCATCACAGGCTTGTCGGAACTGAGATTGACAAGTGAGAAGAGAGCTAACCTCTGTTCCCCACCATCGTAGATAAATCTCCCCTTTACTCTTCCTAAATTCCCACAACTCAACAAAACCATCACCAACACAAAAAATGGGTCTACTATGGTGGAAGAACAACAAAACCTATCCTGAGAAAACAAAACCAACCCAACAAAACAGCAACAACAACAATACATCATCATCATCATCATCATCTACCACTGCAAGTAGCGACTATGTACGGAGCTGAGGAGGTCAAACGCCCTCGCCCAACTGAAGTCACTGTTTTTGAATTCGGGTCGGCTTTGGATCGTGTTACAATTGCTGGGTACTGTCCTGTTTCTGAGGAACTTAAACCATGTCGCTGGGAAATTCTCACTGCTCAAGATTCTGATGCACCTCAGTTTCGGGTTGTCTTTTGATTTCACTTCAATTTTATCCGTCTTTTGTTTATGCGAATAATAGTTTGGTAAAAATCTTACCGTTTTCTTTTTAAGTTTTTGTTGCTTGATTGGATGGAGTGTACTGTTGCGCTTCATTGTGTGTTTGATTTAGTGTTCATTGATGATTATTATGAATTTGGGAAAATCGGAAGGAATGAACACTGGTGTTTTGATCCTCGGCTCTCGGCTCTCGGCTCTCGGTTCTTGTAGGCGCGTAATTTTGGTTTGAAATTGTCTGAACGAAGTTGAACTCTATCCAATTGAACATATTAATTTGGAAAACAAAACTGAATTGAACTGAACTTAAATTAGTTCTAAATGAACTAGACCTTGTTGGTATTGGGATATTTACAAATTCTCATTTAAGACGGGCATATTCATCTTAATTTTAATACGGTCACGTATAGACAAAAATAGAATGCACTAAGTTATTTTTTGACTTATCATGTAATAATGGCCTTAGTGACCCTAAAGTTATAAATGAAATTTCTGAGAATGTGATAGAAAGCGGCATAGGTGGTGGTGGTGGACTGGTGGTATGAAGTCGAAAGGTAGAGCTTATTGATGGCTTTCTTGATAATGGAATTAAGTTACATGAAGATGAGATATCTTTTGATTGAAATGTTGTACCCTTCTCACCATGTCCGGAGTGTGGGTGGTAGTTGTTGGAGATTTTGAGGAGGAAGAATCGTAAATTGTACATGTATTTTTCAAAGTCGAGAGGGACTAGTTTATTGGTAGCGCGCTTTAGCAGAAACTTAGTACTCTAATGGTATTACTAATATAACACCCGTGAAAAATCACGGTTGTATACTTTTTTTAAACGATAAATTATAGTTATTATATAACCAAAATTGTTCATAAGTACACCTTAAAGTTTTCGTTTTATCAGGATCGTTTAATATTTTGTGAGTGTCTTGAAGTTGTTAAACTTATTGAAAAAAATGGTGAGTTAATGTGACCGTTGATATTCCAAATTCTGTAAAATGGCGGACATTAAAATACGTTCTTACAACAAACATAGTCCTGACAAATGAAGGTCTCTCGTTCATAATGAAGGTTTTTCTTCATCATTTTATTTCTACTGTAACACCCGTGAAAAAAATTACGGGGTTGTGTACTTTTATTTTAAAAGAAGACGGCAAATTATGTTTATTATATAACCAGAATTTTTATTTATTGAACATGTATACCTAAAATAAAAACGAATTTTTTTTAATATATATAGGGTCATTTCAAAAATATCTATCTATATATAAGTATAAAAGAAGAACCACTATGCATTAGATTGGACACGTGTCACTTCCACGGTAAAAAATTTCCCGCTCAAAACTTAAAATCCTAAAATTATGCTGTGAATCTTTTACTTGAACAATATTTATATGGACACTATCTTCTTAAAAGATTTTTCTACCATTTTTATATTACATTAAAAACTTAGCCAAGTTACCCTCTTATTGTATCTTTTATTTGACAATTTCTTTCCGTATAAAAATATATTGCTCATCTCTACTCACATGGAGATTTATATTTAAAATTTTATACTCATAAAATTAATAATCAGCTTTATTAGATTGCAAAGTTACACGAGAATGTATTTTGTTAACATTTCATCTATAAATTTTTCTCACATAAGTATTACATAATAGAATTTAAAGAATATAATTTATAAAATGAACACCTAAAAAAATTTGTGTAGTAAAATTAAGAAGGTGCGATGTTAAAGTATTACATCTTAATTATATATTTTAAATTATGTTGCCTGACTGATAAAATATATTTAACATTATATTAAGAGTCCATATATTTAACATTATATTAAGAGTATTTGTTCCTGTTAATTTATATGGACTCTTAATATAATTATTAAGAAATGTTATAGAGCAAAGTTAAATATTTATATCCCACATTTAAAATATTGTATGATTTTTAAATATATGGACTCTTAATATAATTATTTATATATTTTATAAGAAATGTTATAGAGCACGGTTAAATATTTATATCTCATATTTAAGATATAACAACCCAATTCTATCAAATACTCATGTTAATGTATTAATAAATAAATATATCTTTTTAAAGACCAAATGATGCGTGCATATATCAATTAATTTGTAAAATATATTCTATCTCTACTCAAATTAGATTTATATTTAAAATTTTGTTTCACATAAAGTATAGACTATTACACAATATATCGAATATTAATTTAATTTTTCGTACTTTATGATATATTAAGGGCTGTTAAAATAATAATAGTTTTGCGTAAAAAGTATCGCATGTTACATAAAATATAAGATGTATAAAAAATAGTTTATATTTGACTAATACTTGACAATACATGGCAAACACCATGTTTATTTACAAAAAAAATAAGTTTGAAAGATGTCAAAAATAAAAGCAGTGGCAAGATGACCTGCAATCATAGTTAGATAAGTGAATTAAGATAGTTATGAATATACGTAGGGTTAATCTGTCCCCTATGCAGCTACGCCATAACGATTATGTGCCCGTTTGGCAATGGTTTTGTTTTGGACCCATAATTAAGAATAAGTTTACAAGTAAAAAATGAATGTATGACGTACCAAACTGATCATGGATATATAATTGTACTATATCGTATTGACAATAACATAATTTTATGTGCCCTCAAAATCAATTGATTTACGAGAACGGACATGGTTTATACATTTATACTCGACAATTTATGTATTCTATCTTGAGATACAAGTTAAGGGACTTGAAATAGTTATTTTATGGTGGATGTATTATACATAGACCTGTCAAATGGCTCGAGCTAAAATACGCGTCGGCTCATATGGGTTATGGGTCGGTTTAGGTTTAGAATACGGCTCAAGAAAAATTTCTAACGTTTTTTACATTAATTTTTTTAAAAAAAAGAAACTAAAAATATTTCTAAAATAATATTTTAATCATATTCAATTTACATTAGTATTTTGTGAAAACTAATCATAATTTTTTCCTAACTCTTTAGCTTTGGTGTAGTGTAGAGCTAATACATGTTACCCAACTAATAGGATTCGTTTTTAATCCATACGTGATAAGGGAGCATCTCTTAATGACGATATTATTGTATTAAAAAACAAAAAAAAGAAATAGATTATTTAAATATTTTGATTATTATAATGATTAGAAATAATTATTTGTTCTAAACTATGAAAATTAGCTAATTAACAATGGAGTGACTAATAAATCTTTTCTATTTGTTAATTACATCATGTCATTCATTAAAGTTGATTTCAGGATACATATTTCTATGTAATATCGTTTATAGAAAAAGTTTTACATTTCGACTAATATCATATTACGGTATACGAGTTTAAAACTTAATTACAAATATTATCTACATATGTCCGTGCATTTTTGCACGGGTGCTAAACTAGTTGATAATATATAATAAGTAGATAACATATGATAATGTTAATAAGAGCAATAATTGTAAAACGAAATAAAAATGGAACTATTAAGACATAGTTAAAAAAGGAAACTATAAAATTCAGCTTTGAGAACTTTAAGATATATGTAAATTAATTAAAGAAACAAAATTAAGATAATTATATTCTATAAATTGCAAAAATAGTAAACAATGTAAAAATTAATAAGCTATAGTTAATGGAAGCTGACATGGCTGTTATGGTTCACGTTATTGGCTAAAAAAAAAACTGAAATTCTGAGGTTGAATGAGAGAGTTTCATTAGCCTAATTTTGAAACCACATTGCGCCACATAAGCGACTTTACAAGATTCTTTTATATATATAATGATGTTTGTGTCCCTCCCCCATGCCATATTCATTTTTTTCGTCTTTTGGATTGAGATTATGTGGGTTAAAGGTGTGTATTTTCGTCGATCCTTCATGTAACCTAGTCGTTCTGGCCATAATATCTCGGTTACTGTAGAAGTGTAGAATAATGTCTTCCCATATTTCCTGACTGAAGATTCAATTGTAATCCGTAGATGCTAAACCTTTGATTGCCAAACTGTGAGCTGAGGTCATGGGTGCCATCGTTGCAACTGCCTCTCGGTAAATGGTTTTGTGGTGTTGACTTCGTTTAATGGTAACCTCTGTAGAATGAAATAGAATACATATTACATTGTGATGATCGAGTAATAAAGGTTTTGAAGATGGCAAGGCAAGGCTTGCAGGTTATTCGCCGATGATTGATTTCAAGTTTGCGTCTCAAATGGAGACTTGAAAGCATTATCCATATGCTCTCAGAAGATCTGAGTGTTTTTCTTTTTGGTTTAACGAAGCGCGTACGAATAAACCGTATTTTTTTCATATTAATCCCTTAACGTGATTCCATGTTTTTTTATCCGTTAGTTACTCGAAAGTCATTCAACCAATAAAATCGCTTAAAAAAATAGAAATAGGAAAATTATAAATAGAGGAAAAAGGAAATATGGAAGTTTATTTGGAATTGAAGGAAGTATAGAACATCAATGGACATATAAGACATAACTATTTATCAACACTTGTCATATATTTCACTATAACTCTCTTGGAAGATCGTCTCTCATTACATTAACAAGAAACAACCAATAACCACGTAAAAATAATAAAAAATGATAAAATTAAAGTATTATGAGAGATGTCTCTCACTGACGTAATAAAATTAATGAAAACCCGTTTTTTCAAGGTTTTTATGCATATATTTTACACAAATTCTCATTTATAACGGAGAAAAACCGTTACAAGCTTGATACACAAGATAAAAAGGCAAGTGGGGACTGTGGGAGAGGCAAATGAAAGGACAAGTAAAAGAGTATTGTAACTTGTACGAGACAGGTAAGAAGCTTTTGACCGTCACAAACAAAATAAACGATGTATTTTTAATGATTTTATGATATAGAAAGATGTAAAACATTGTGCACCTCGAGAGTGAAGATAATGTGAATTTTGTAGAAAATACACTTTTTAGGCATCTCTTGGGCAGCAAGGAGAATCTTGCCATAAGATAACAAAGATGACCTAAAGTTTGTTGTTTCTTTGTATCTCAAATCATCCTTGATCCACAAGTAATCATGTTTTTAATTAATTTTTGACCATTCCTTTGTATACGATCATGACCTCTTCATTGGAGCACCATATGTATGGTCATAAAAAATAATACATTCTTAAAAAATTGTCAAAGTAGGAGGGCTTGGAGTCTTGGACTCTTTGAGCTACTTTTTAAATTCAGTTTAAAACGGAGGACCCGTTTGTTTTAAGTTTAAGTTGGTTTAAATATTGATTCATAATATATAGGAGTAATCTTTTACTATTTTTAATATATTTTGTTTTTGTGTTATTCATCTCATATGTATATATATTATATTATATCACAAATTTGAAGACCGACACTATCCTTCATAAGCGGTCCCTCTCACTTGTGATATTGTGGGAGGAATATTATCCGTCTTCCCCTTATGACGAATAGTACCCGTCTTCGAGGAGACAATCTGATATTATATATATTTAACACGTTTTTATTTAAGGTAAATAATTATTTTAAACAAAAATTTGTGTTTTTAATTAGGACTCGAAAAGTCCAAAGTCATATTATATACACATCGTTATTCGAATGAAATCACTTCACTTGCATAGTTGCATTACTTTATTATTAGCACTATGATGTCTTTTTTGTTTGGCTATGATGGTATTTTCACTCCTCGGTAATCTATTAAGTGTTTGATCAGAAATTTTTGAAATGAAATTAGACAGACGAATTCTAATCCATTTCAAAAGCAATAGATCTTTTAAGAGATCGTTTTCTAATAAGTTTATTGGAAAAATATTGCAGAAAAAAAATGGTACTAAAAGTAATAAAATAAGTATATTTATTATCTAAATAAGTACAAAATTACTATGATACGATAAAAGGTGACGAAATACAAATAAAAGGTACAAAAAATGATCTTTCACTAATCTATTGAAAGACAGTCTTTCTCACATTTTAGTATTCCGAAAAATGTTAATATGACCCCGAACTATAATCTTCAAAATTGTTGTCAGAAGGTTTATACTTCCTCCATTCATATCCAAACTACACCTATTTCATTTTAATTCATTCATATCCAAACTAAACTTTTCCTGATAAAGCCAACAAAATTACTTAAATATCCTATGAACCTCAATTATTTATACAAAATACCATCAAATGGCCCATCATTACTCCACCACAAACAAACAAAACAAATAAAAATAAAAGTAATGTACACACCTGTCATTGTACTTTCAATTATATTTTAATAAATTTGTGATAGAATATAAATATACTATCGATTTGAATGGAGCAAGGACTACTCTATTTTTTATGATTTGGCATTTGACAAACTTGATTCGCTCACTGCCAATAATGATTCGCTCATTGCCAATTAATTTGGAAAATCAAAACAATCATGATTCGCAGTTTTGACTGCTGTGCAATCTGCATCACAGGCTCACTGCATTCTGTATGACTGTATGTTGCATTTTGCCTCCATTATTTGTTTCCTTTTTTTATACTACGGAGTATTATTTTTTGTATCTTCAAATCCTTGTTCCACACGACATTAAATTCCCCACAATTTCTTCATTTTTCTCCCTTTATAAATCCCAAAATTTTCAACTTTCTAATTTGCAGAAAACAAAAACAAAAGCAAAAACATCAGCTAAAACCCTAAACCCTCTTCAGCAATACCAGTTTTCTGTTTACCCCTGGTTACGTCGAGGGAATTATACATTGTTATTGACAGTAAATACCTGGTGAACACTAGTTTTCCGCCAGAATTTTTCGAAAATCCGTCAGAAACCATGGAAAAATTACTGGGTTTTTCACAAATCTTCTCTTTAATCACCTTTAAGCAATACCCAGTTCTTAATTTTCTTAAAAATCCAATCTTTTTAAGAGAATCATCAATTTTAATACACTCAATTTTGTTTTTTGGTGTTATAATTTCATATTTATATCAACATTTTTTAAGGAAAGTTCATGAACATTATAAAGTTTACAAAATTAGAAACTCTTGGGGTTTCAAATCTGTTTTCTTTACTTCAATGTTCCTTTCTTTATATAATTTGATTATATTTGGTTTAAATTGTTTTTATTGGTATGATTCTGGTTGGTCAGATGATAAATTAGTAACCCTTTTTGATTTAGCAATTCGGGTTTTTTCTTGGTTGATTATCTCTGTTTATGTGCACTCTAAATTTCACCATTCAAATGCAGTAAAATTTCCTGTCTTACTGAGAATTTGGTGGGGTTTTTACCTTGTCTTCTCTTGTTACTGTCTGGTTATTGATATAGTTGAATGTAGCATACACAATTGTCTACCAATTCAAGTTTTGGTATCGGATTTTGTCTATATTATATCAGGGATTTTGTTTTGTTTGAGCACGATTCTTTGGAAGGTAATTAGGGAGGATAGTAATGTCCTAGAGCCCCTTTTAAATGGTAACGGTAATGGTAATGGTAATGTCGAATGTGGGAATAGATTTAAGAGTGAAAAAGACGGGATTTATTCGAATGCTAGTGTATTTAGTACTATGACATTCAGTTGGGTAGCATCATTGATCACTAAGGGTTATAAGAAAACCTTGGATCTTGAAGATGTTCCTCCGCTTTCGGGTAAAGACAATGTTGAGGAGTCATATGAGGTTTTTAAGAGGTTTATGGAGTTTCCTAAGGAGGGTAGTGATAAAGTGACAACTTTGAAGCTTGTAAAATCCTTGATTTCTACCACTTGGGTGAATATACTATTGACTGCAATACTTTGTTTGTTGAATACCTTAGCATCTTATGTTGGTCCGTACCTTATTGAGACCTTTGTTCAATACCTTAATGGGAGGAGGGTTTATAAGAATCAAGGTTTTGTTCTAGTTTCGGCTTTTTTTGTTGCCAAGCTTGTGGAGTCCTTTGCTCAGAGGCATTGGTTCTTTAGGCTTCAAGTGATTGGTGTAAGGGCAAAAGCCGTGCTTATTGAGACCATTTATAAGAAGTCATTGACGCTCTCTGGTCGATCAAAGCAAGGTCATACTAGTGGGGAAATGATCAATTTAATGTCGGTGGATGCGGAGAGGGTAGGTGATTTTAGTTGGTATATGCACGATCCTTGGATGGTTGTTGTACAAATAGTACTAGCATTGTTACTTTTGTACAAGAGTCTAGGTCTGGCTTCAATTGCCGCGTTAGTTACTACTATAGTAATCATGCTAGTTAATTATCCCTTAGCAACCTTAGGGGAGAAGTTTGAGCAGAACCTAATGGAATGTAAGGATAGGAGAATGAAAGCTACGTCCGAGATTTTGAAGAATATGAGGATACTTAAGCTTCAGGCTTGGGAGTTGAAATTCTTGTCGAAAATTATTGAGCTAAGGACTGTGGAGACTGGTTGGTTAAAGAAGTTCCTGTATGCTCAAGCTATAACAACATTTGTTTTCTGGGGTACCCCGACATTTGTCTCGGTGGTAACTTTCGGAACATGTATGCTTATGGGAATACCTCTTGAATCGGGGAAGATCTTATCGGCTCTTGCTACGTTCAGGATTCTCCAGGAGCCTATTTACAATCTTCCTGACACAATCTCTATGATAATTCAGACAAAAGTTTCGCTTGATAGAATTGCCTCATTTCTATGCCTTGATGACTTAGACCCGAAAACTGTAGAAAGACTCCCTAAAGTCGACACTGAGGTCGCAGTTGAAATAACCGAGGGAAACTTTAGCTGGGACCCATCTGTCCCAAATCCAACATTGAAGGACATCAACCTTAAAGTTCACCATGGGATGAGGGTCGCTGTTTGCGGTACAGTTGGTTCGGGGAAATCAACCTTACTGTCATGTATATTGGGAGAAGTACCAAAGATATCTGGATTCCTAAGAATGAGTGGATCAACTGCTTATGTTCCGCAATCCCCTTGGATTCAAAGTGGCAAAATAGTCGATAACATTTTGTTCGGCCAGAAAATGGATCATGAAAAATATGATAAGGTCTTAGAAGCATGCTCATTGAAGAAGGATTTGGAAATTTTGTCTTTCGGAGACCAGACTATTATTGGCGAGAGAGGTATTAATTTGAGTGGTGGTCAGAAACAAAGGATACAAATTGCGCGTGCTCTGTACCAAGATGCAGACATATATCTATTTGATGATCCTTTTAGTGCCGTTGATGCTCACACTGGCAGTCATCTGTTTAAGGTGTCCGTTTAGTACACTTAATCTTACCAGCTTGATTCTCTCTGTCAAATTATTTGTTGTTAACAGGTTTCTTGATCACAGGAGTGTCTGCTTGAGCTTTTAAAGTCGAAGACTGTAATATATGTCACACACCAAGTTGAGTTCTTACCTACTGCTGACCTGATCTTGGTGAGAAATCGCAAAAAAATGTTTTGTTTCTTCATGTTGTTTCATATTATTTGTGTGCACCTATTAATCACTCAGAACTTGTGATTCCAAGGTCATGAAAGAAGGGAGGATATTGCAAGCTGGAAAATATAATGATATACTTGCTTTAGGAACCGACTTCAGGGAACTTGTTGGAGCACATGAACAAGCCTTGTCTGCCCTTGATGGAATTGAGCCTGAAACATTAAAGCCGGTAGTTCATGTGTCTCATAGTGATGATAGATCCTTAAAGGATGAAATCATTACTTCTGACAGAGGAAAAGCCGATGATGTAGTTGCGCCTGAAGCCCAACTTGTGCAAGATGAAGAGAGGGAGAAAGGCAGAGTTGGACTTTCGGTTTATTGGAAGTTTATCACAACAGCATATGGGGGAGCTTTGGTGCCCTTCATATTATTCTCTCAGATTCTGTTTCAGGTTCTTCAGATCTTAAGTAACTATTGGATGGCTTGGGCAACCCCTGTCTCGGCTGATTCTAAACCCGCTGTGGATGGTAAAACTCTGCTGTTAGTTTATGTCGGTTTAGCCATTGGAAGTGCCTTTTGTATCCTTGCAAGGGCAACCCTACTTGTGACCGCAGCATACAAGACTGCGAATGTGCTTTTCAGTAAGATGCACTCCTGCATATTTCGTGCTCCAATGTCGTTTTTTGATTCTACCCCAAGTGGGCGGATCTTAAATCGGGTATGTACACTTCCCTTGATCATCCTTTCTCATGCATTCCTTTTGTAAGTAGTGAATTTTCAATAGAGATTAGGGTCAACTAATTAACTGCTCCAATCTAGAATGTTATTTAGTAAAGCTGCTAAATTTTGGTGTGTGTGATTCAGGCATCTACAGATCAAAGTGCTGTTGATATGACTATTCCAACTCAAGTTGGTGCATTTGCGTTCTCTTTGATTCAACTGTTCGGAATTATTGTGGTGATGTCACAAGTCGCGTGGCAGGTTTTCGTAATTTTTATACCTGTCACTGCAATCTGCGTGTGGTACCAGGTAATTGGAATGACCATGAGACTTGTCATCTGCTTTGGAACTGTCTTGCAACCATTTCCTCCACGTAATTTACCTTCTTTGTTCATTTTTTCGTGCAGCAACATTATATACCATCAGCACGGGAACTTTGTCGATTAAGTGGAGTTACTAAAGCTCCAGTGATCCAGCACTTTGCCGAGACTATATCAGGGGCGACAACAATTAGGAGCTTCAATCAGGAATCAAGATTCTGTGAAACAAGTATTGATCTAATTAATGGGTATTCAAGACCAAAGTTTTACACTGCTGCTGCAATGGAATGGCTTTGCATTCGATTGGACTTCTTGTCGTCAATTACATTTGCCTCTTCATTGATCTTTCTTATATCCATTCCAGTCGGATTGATTGACCCTGGTATGTCAGCCGTACTACATTAATAATGTCATGAAACCTCACTGCTTGATAATATTTAGACGTGGTAAAACTGACTCGAGTCAAATGACTCAACCTGAATTGACCTACCCAAATCCAAAAGAACAACCCATAGGAGTCCTGCCTAAATATGCCCCAATCTTGTCTGACCTAGATTCACTATTTTGAACACCATGCCATTGACAGCTCACTGAAGTTATCTGATCCCTTAGTGACTTGACCCGGCTGACTCCGTTGGCAGATAATCATCTGAAAGTTAAATATTTTTATTTCAGGAATTGCTGGTCTCTCTGTCACATATGGACTCAATCTGAACATGCTACAAGGTTGGGTGATGTGGAATTTATGTAATATGGAGAATAAAATCATATCAGTCGAGAGAATCCTTCAATACACATCTATATCAAGTGAGCCTCCACTTGTTGTCGAAGAGAATAGGCCAGATCCATCTTGGCCTTCTCATGGAGAACTCGTAATTAAAGACCTTAAGGTTAAATTCACTCTCATTCACTTTATTTTTGGTTAAGCTTTATATTAACATAATCGGAGTTGATGCTTAGTCTACGTGTTTCAGGTTCGTTATGCTCCACATATGCCACTTGTGTTAAAGGGTATTACATGTACCTTCCACGGAGGAAAAAAGACGGGCATTGTAGGAAGAACTGGTAGTGGTAAATCCACACTCATACAGGCACTGTTTCGCATCGTTGATCCTGCTGCTGGACAGATTATGTTGGATGGGATAAACATATGTTCAATTGGGCTGCATGATTTGCGATCCAGATTAAGCATCATTCCGCAGGATCCGACTATGTTTGAAGGGACTGTCCGAAGCAACTTGGATCCGCTTGAAGAGTATAGTGATGAGCAAATATGGGAGGTAAAAATTTCACACCCTTTTTAGACACTATGTTTTGGAAGCATTTTTATTTTTACGAAGTACCGGTGTTTAACCCTCTAACACACTGTGTCCGACACAAAAAGTTAAGTCTGAGCAATATAGTAATTGTATTTTTCATGTAGTTAATGAATGTTGTGATTGCTTTAGGCCCTTGACAAGTGCCAGCTTGGGGACGAAGTTAGAAAGAAAGACGGAAAGCTTGATTCAATTGGTTAGTTTTGTAATCTACTTCAATTTATGGTGATTATGCTTTCTTAAGAAAACAAGACTGTAATCTTTTCCTGACACGTTCACATTCTGAACTGCAGTTTCGGAAAATGGTGAGAATTGGAGTATGGGCCAGAGGCAGCTAGTGTGCCTAGGCCGGGTGCTTCTTAAGAGAAGCAAAGTACTGGTTCTCGATGAAGCCACAGCATCAGTCGACACTGCAACCGATAATCTTATTCAGCAAACATTAAGAGAACACTTCTCAGATTCTACAGTGATTATTATTGCACACAGGATCACATCAGTTATTGATAGTGATATGGTGTTGCTCTTAAGCCACGGACTTGTCGAGGAATGTGATACCCCCTCAAGGTTGCTAGACGACAAGTCATCGTCTTTCTCAAAACTTGTTGCTGAGTACGCGTCAAGGGGAAATTCTCGTGTAGAGAAAGTAGCTGGCTAAAGTTCATTAAACTTAAGCTGCAAGGTTGAAAATAAGATGATGACGAAAAATTGGATGTAAACATCCAATGTCGAGGACTCGTGTGGTGCCTATTCAATAAGATTGGTATTATGAAGACAGACTGCAAGCCCCTTGAGTAAGTGATCGATCCTGTCCAAATTCTCCTGAGGAGAGGCATTCCTCGAAACATACAAGTTTCTTATATTGGTATCGTAGCCAGCATGACGTCTCTGTTGTGTTATTAAGTCATTTTTCGATGTATTGTGTTATACGTGTATTTAGCGGTATTTTGATTGTGTTCCTTTGGGTGTCATTGACTATCTTATTTTCTTTTCATTTAATAAAATGGATTACAATTTGTCGGAATAAGAAGGATGAGATATTTACCGTACAAGTCTCGCTGCAATTTTCTGGCTACTCGCCTACTCTATGAACGACTTGGAAATATTGATCCGACCAATAAAACCGAAAATGATTTCCAGGAAGGGATTTTATTGCTTGTAAAAGTCGATGTAAATGTGAAATCGCTCCTGTTTTATGCTCAAAGAAGTGTGTTCTTTGTTGGACTAGTTTTACTATCCTTCATCTCGAACAATTCTTTACGTTTTCTTTTTTGTACTTGGTATCCAACTTTTATATGTTTTCCTTTGAATAAATAGTTACTACAAGGGAGCTTTGGTTCCCTTCATATTGTTATGTCAGGTTTTATTTGTAGTTCAGATGTTGGGGAATTATTGGTTGGCCTAGGCAACTCCGGCCTCATCTAAATCGCACTCGCCTGTTAATTCAGAGATTTTGTTAAGCGTTTATTGTTACTTGGCTATTAGAACTGCGGCTTGCGTCTTAGCCAGGTCTACCCTTCTTGCAACTGTCTCATTGAAGACTGCAACTTTACTTTTCAGTAAGATGCATTCCTGCATTTTCCGAGCTCCTATATCGTTTTTCGGTGCTACTCCAAGTGGTCGGATCTTGAACCGTCTATGTATACTTTTCTGCTCGTATATAAAACTTTCATTTCCCCTGGATATCGTGACCAGTTTTTGGATTGACTGCTACTTTGACAGGTCTACATACAACTAAGAAGAAAGTACTGTAATATATATTTCAAATTTCTTTCCCTTATGTTTCAGGTTTCAACAGATCAAACTGCAGTTGATATACTCATTGCAAATCAAATTGGTTCCTTTGCATTCTCATTGATCCAACTTGTAGCAATCATAATACTGATGTCACAAGTCGCTTGGGAGGTTTTTTTTATTTTCGTTCCTGTTACTGCATTCCCTCTCTGGTACCAGGTAATTTTAATGAGCTTGTGACAGTCCATCAGAAGAAAAACCTTGGAACTTTTAATTGCTTTACTGGTTTACCATCTTGTTCTTTTACTGTTCTTCTACAGCAATACTATATACCTTCAGCTCGAGAACTTAGCCGGCTTATTGGAGTAACTAAAGCTCCTGTAATCCATCATTTTTCTGAGTTTGTGAAGCAAGTATGGAACTCATAAATTCAAATTCTTGGCTGAAGTTCTACGGCTCAGCAGTAATGCAGTGGTTGAGCATTTTCCTGGATTTGCTGTCTTCGGTCATATTTGCCTGTTCTTTGATAGTTTTGATCTCACTTCCTGCTGGAGTCATTCGTCCAGGTATATAATCTTCAGAAACAGTCTACACGGCTGTCTGTACATCGGTTTTGGCTGCAAAGGAACATTCTGATGATATGTTTTTCTTCATATTGTGCAGGAATTGCTGGTCTTGTTGTGGCATATGGGCTCTCAGTTTGATCATCTCGCAGGGTAAGTGAGACACCACTTGTTATAGACGAAAACAGGCCAGATAAATCATGGCTGTCGAACGGAGAGGTTAAGATTCAAGACCTTGAGGTGAACTCCGCTCTCATTTACTTATTTCATTCATCAGCGATCTGATAAAAAGTCGACTTGCTTGCAAACTAACGTTATGCTTAGCTTACTCTGACCTCGGTGTAGGGAGATGTGGCGAAACCGAGTTGAACTAAATAACCTAACCGTAGTTGACTTGACTCCAACCTAGATTGACTTAAAACCCACCTGATCCAAATACAACGTAATAGAATCCAAAATGAATACCTCACAATTAAAATGGCATTTGTTTGGGTAGAAAATAACAATTTTGATAGTCATGACTCAAACAACCGATTTGGCCCGACTATGGCCGTTGACCTAAAAGTGACCCAACCTTACTGTAGCATGTAGGTGCAGAATGACCCTTGTGTCAAGTAGAAAATCGAATAAGGTAACTCATGAAGCGATCCCTGATACATGGTAGAAAAATTGGGAGGAAAAGAAACACGACCCGATACGACCTTCCAAACGACTCAAATTAAAGTGTATAATACATGGTTTTCGGGATTTTAGGTCCCCGGATAAAAATGTCCGTAAATCATACGGACGGTTCCTCGAGTCAGATAAAGGAGCACACAAAATTTTGGGAAGTAACAAAGAACATTTGAAGGTTCTATTACACGATTAAAGTGTTTAAGGCGAGAATCATCGTAAAAATAGATAAATACTTTTTATTTAGGGCTGAGAATTGAATATGTTAACTCATGAAGCGACCCCTCACACGTGGTAAAAAGAAACATATGATCCGGTACGACCTACCAAACGGCTCAAATGTAAGTAATCCCGGTTTTCAGAATTGTACACCGAATGTAACCGTCTGTATTATATACGAGTATTTAATTTACATTTTTGGGTATATCTGTGAATAATTATCTGTTTCCTTATTTGGTTATCTTTTGTGGGCATCTTTCATGTACATGTGAGGTTATAGGTTATAGGTTTTGAGTGTTCCAAATTCACTCATTTCTCTTTTCTTAATCTTTATGCAAAAAGCAATAGAAACTATTGATCGAGACGGGGAGAGTATATACTACATCAATCCTCACATAAGACACAACTATATTCCGACACCAATAAATGAGGCACGTATGTCGATGCTTTCACGATATTGAAGATAAATTGCACTATGCACTTTTTTTAACAGCCGTAAAATTACAAGTTAATTATAAACCAATCGCACTTCATTTAAGAATAAAGATGATGTGAATTCGGTAGAAAATACACTTTTTAGGAATTTTTTTTTGGATAATGGGAGTTATTTTGCAAATTAATTAGGGATTTAGGGTCCATTTTTAACAATTTTGGCCCAATAGTTCCACGACATCACTTTTTTTTTGCTAGTGTGAAGTCGCTAAGATTCCTAGGAGCTTATTTTTGTAGTACCAAATGCAAGTTCTTGTTGTTGGCATGAAAGCCACTAAGAATCTTAGCGTTAAACACTTCTATTTTACTAAAGTTGCGGGAGTTGCATGCTTAAAATATATTTGGAAGATGACAAAATATATTCGGTATTTTTCTAAACTTGCAATAGGTACTACAAAAAATGGTAGGGATATAAGCTGTCACAGACCTTAGCGGCTTCACATAAAAACTAGAAAAAAATAAAGGTAATGACGTGAATCCACTAGACCAAAATAGTTTAAAATAGACCCAAATTCCTTAATGAGTTTGCTAAATAATCCCAATACTTTTCCAAAAAAATAGAAGAATCTTGGCATAAGATAAGAAAGATGACCAAAAGTTTGTTGTTTCTTTGTATCACAAATCATCCTTGATCCACAAGTAACGATGTTTTCATTAATTTTAGACCATTCATTGTAGATAGGGACCTCTTCACTGATACCTCTTCACTGATAATTGGAGCACCAGATGCATGGTTGAATGGTCTTGTTATCGTCAAAAGAGGAGGCTCAGACTTTTATTTAGAGCTACCAGTACATTTTAACAACAAAATAGGGATATGTCATAGGGAAGTCTCAGAAATCATTTGTCACTCACTGTCTCATTGCTACTTTCCATGTTTTGACCGATTTTGACTAAAAATGTTGGTAACCCGATTATCTTTCGTGTCTTCTAAACAAAACCTTGTTCTACACGACAGTACATTCCCCACTATTTCTTGACTTTTTTCCCTGTATAAATCTCAAAGTTTGAACTTTCTAACTTTCAGAAAACAAAAACACAACATCAACTAAAACCCTGAACCCTCCTCAACAACACCAGTTTTCTGTTTACCTCCCTGCATTGAGGAAATTATACCCTGTTGTTGACGGTGAATACCTGATAAACACTAGTTTCCGGCCATAATTTTTCAGAAATCATTCAAAACTATGGAAAAATTACTGGGTTTTTCACAAACCTTCTCTTTAATCACTTTTAAACAATACCCAGTTCTTAATTTTCTTAAAAATCCAATATTTTTAAGAGAATCATCAATTTTAATACACTCAATTTTGTTTTTTGGTGTTATAATTTCATATTTATGTCAACATTTTCTAAGAAAAGTTCATGAACATCATGAAGTTTACAAAATTAGAAATTTTTGGTGTTTCAAATCTGTTTTCTTTACTTCAATGTTCCTTTCTTTATATAATTTGATTATATTTGGTTTAAATTATTTTTATTGGTATGATTCTGGTTGGTCAGATGATAAGTTAGTAACCCTTTTCGATTTAGCAATTCGGGTTTTTTCTTGGTTGATTATCTCTGTTTATTTGCACACTAAAATTTACCATTCAAATTTAGTAAAATTTCCTGTTTCACTGAGAATTTGGTGGGGTTTTTACCTTGTATTTTCTTGTTACTGTTTGATTATTGATATAGCTCAATATGGTGACAACTGTTTGCCAATTCAAGTTTTGGTATCGGATTTTGTGTATGTTATATCAGGGATGTTGTTTTGTTTGAGCACGATTTTTTGGAAGGTAATTTGGGAGGATAGTGATGTTTCAGAGCCCCTTTTAAATGGTAATGGTAATGATAATGGTAATGTCGAATGTGGGAATAGTTTTAAAGGTGAAAAGGACGGAATTTATTCGAATGCTAGTGTATTTAGTAGTATGACATTCAGTTGGGTAGGATCATTGATCACCAAGGGTTATAAGAAAACTTTAGATCTTGAGGATGTACCTCCACTTTCGGGTAAAGACAATGTTGAGGAGTCATATGAGGTATTTAAGAGGTTTATGGAGTTTCCTAAGGAGGGTAGTGATAAGGTGACAACTTTGAAGCTTGTAAAATCCTTGATTTCTACCACTTGGGTAAATATACTATTGACTGCTATACTTTGTTTGTTGAATACCTTAGCGTCTTATGTCGGTCCGTATCTTATTGAGACCTTTGTTCAATACCTTAGTGGGAGGAGGGTGTTTAAGAATGAAGGCTTTGTCTTAGTTTCGGCTTTTTTTCTTGCCAAGCTTGTGGAATCCTTTGCTAAGAGGCATCGGTTCTTTAGGGTTCAAGTGATTGGTGTAAGGGCAAAAGCTGTGCTTATTGAGACCATTTATAAGAAGTCGTTGACGCTGTCTGGTCGATCAAAGCAAGGTCATACTAGTGGGGAAATGATCAATTTAATGTCTGTTGATGCGGAGAGGATAGATGATTTTGCATGGTATCTGCATGATCCTTGGATGGTGATTGTAAAAATAGTACTAGGATTGCTACTTTTGTATAGAAGTCTCGGTCTTGCTTCAATTGCCGCATTAGTTGCGACAGTTGCCATCATGCTAGTCAATTATCCCTTAGCAACCTTATGGGAGAAGTATGAGCAGAACCTAATGGAATGTAAGGATAGGAGGATGAAAGCTACGTCGGAGATTTTGAAGAACATGAGGATACTTAAGCTTCAGTCTTGGGAGTTGAAATTCCTGTCAAAAATTATGGAGTTACGGAATGTGGAGACTGGGTGGTTAAAGAAGTATCGGTATGCTCAAGTAATATCAACATTTATATTCTGGGGTACCCCAACATTTGTCTCGGTGGTGACTTTCAGTACATGTATGCTTATGGGCATTCCTCTTGAATCGGGCAAAGTTTTATCGGCCCTTGCTACGTTCAGGATTCTTCAGGAGCCTATTTACAATCTTCCTGACACAATCTCTATGATAATTCAGACCAAAGTTTCACTTGATAGAATTGCCTCATTTCTATGCCTTGATGACTTAGACCCGAAAACTGTAGAAAGACTCCCTAAAGTCGACTCTGAGGTTGCAGTTGAGATAACCGAGGGAAACTTTAGCTGGGACCCATCTGTCCCAAATCTGACATTGAAGGACATCAACCTTAAAGTTCACCATGGGATGAGGGTGGCAGTTTGCGGAACAGTTGGTTCGGGGAAATCAACCTTACTGTCATGTATACTGGGAGAAGTACCAAAGATATCTGGATTCCTAAGAATGAGTGGATCAACTGCTTATGTTCCACAATCCCCTTGGATTCAGAGTGGCAAGATAGTTGATAATATTTTGTTCGGCCAGAAAATGGATCACGAAAAATATGATAAGGTCTTAGAAGCATGTTCATTGAAGAAGGATTTGGACATTTTGTCTTTCGGCGACCAGACTATTATTGGCGAGAGAGGTATTAATTTGAGTGGTGGTCAGAAACAAAGGATACAGATTGCGCGTGCTCTGTACCAAGACGCGGACATATATCTATTTGATGATCCTTTTAGTGCTGTTGATGCTCACACTGGCAGTCATCTGTTTAAGGTATCCTTTTAGTACGCTTAATCTTACCAGCTGGATTCTTTCAGTCAAATTATTTGTTGTTGACAGGTTTCTTGATCGCAGGAGTGTCTGCTTGAGCTTTTAAAGTCTAAGACTGTAATATATGTCACACACCAAGTTGAATTCTTGCCTACTGCAGATCTGATCTTGGTGAGAAATCGCAAAAACGTTTTGCTTTGTCATATTGTTGCATATTATTTGTGTACCTATTTAATCACTCAAAACTTGTGATGTTAAGGTCATGAAAGAAGGGAGGATATTGCAAGCCGGAAAGTACATTGATATACTTGCCTTAGGATCCGACTTCATGGAACTTGTTGGAGCGCATGAACTAGCCTTGTCTGCCCTTGATGCAGTTGAGCCTGAAACAGAAAAGCCGGTAGTCCATGTGTCTCATAGTGATGAAAAATCCTTCAAGGATGAAACCATTACTTCTGACGGAGGAAAAGCCGATGATGTAGTTGTGCCTGAAGCGCAACTTGTGCAAGATGAAGAGAGGGAGAAAGGCAGAGTTGGACTTTCGGTTTATTGGAAGTTTATCACAACAGCATATGGGGGAGCTTTGGTGCCCTTCATATTATTCTCTCAGATTTTGTTTCAGGTTCTTCAAATCTTAAGTAACTATTGGATGGCTTGGGCAACCCCTGTCTCGGCTGATTCTAAACCCGCTGTGGATGGTAAAACTCTGCTGTTAGTTTATGTCGGTTTAGGCATTGGAACTGCCTTTTGTACCCTTGCAAGGGCAACCCTACTTGTGGCCGCAGCATACAAGACTGCGAATGTGTTTTTCAATAAGATGCACTCCTGCATCTTTCGTGCTCCAATGTCATTTTTTGATTCTACCCCAAGTGGGCGGATCTTAAATCGGGTATGTACACTTCCCTTGATCCTCCTTTCTCATGCATTCCTTAGTAGTTAACTGCTCCAATTTAGAATATAGTTTAGTAATCTGGTAAAATATTGTTGTATGTGATTTAGGCATCTTCAGATCAAAGTGCTGTTGATATGACTATTCCGGCTCAAGTTGGTGGATTTGCGTTCTCTTTGATTCAACTGTTCGGCATTATTGCGGTGATGTCACAAGTCGCTTGGCAGGTTTTCGTAATTTTCATACCTGTCACTGCAATCTGCGTGTGGTACCAGGTAATTAGAATGACGTTGAGACCTGTAATCTGCTATAGAACGTCTTTCCAGCCGTTCCCTTGTGGTAACTTGAATTTGTTCATTTTTTCATGCAGCAACATTATATACCATCTGCACGAGAACTTTGTCGATTGAGTGGAATTACTAAAGCTCCAGTGATCCAGCACTTTGCTGAGACTATATCAGGAGCAACAACAATTCGGAGCTTCAATCAGGAATCAAGATTCTGTAAAACAAGTATTGAGCTTATTAATGGATATTCAAGACCAAAGTTTTACTCTGCTGCCGCAATGGAATGGCTTTGCTTTCGCTTGGACTTGTTGGCGTCAGTTACATTTGCCTCTTCATTGATCTTTCTTGTATCCATTCCAGTCGGATTGATTGACCCTGGTATGTTAGATCCAAGTAATTAGACGCAGCAAGACTAACTCGACTCAAATGACCCAACCTAAATTGACCCGTCATGACTTGACCCAAGTGACCCTTTTGGTAGGTAATCATCTGAAAATTTATATTTTTATTCAGGAATTGCTGGTCTCTCTGTCACATATGGACTCAATCTGAACATTCTACAAGGTGTGGTGATGCAAAATTTATGTAATATGGAGAATAAAATCATATCAGTTGAGAGAATCCTTCAATACACCTCTATATCAAGTGAGTCTCCACTTGTTGTCGAAGAGAATAGGCCAGACACATGTTGGCCTTCTCATGGAGAACTCGAAATTAGAGACCTTAAGGTTAACTTCACTCTGTTTATTTTCATTTTTGTTAAGTTTTATACTAACATTATCGGAGTTAATGCTTAGTTTACCACTGGAAAATGACTTCAGGTTCGTTATGCTCCACGTATGCCCCTTGTGTTAAAGGGTATTTCATGTACCTTCTACGGAGGAAAAAAGACTGGCATCGTAGGAAGAACTGGCAGTGGTAAATCGACCCTTATACAGGCACTGTTTCGCATTGTTGAGCCTGCTGCTGGACAGATTATGTTGGATGGGATAAACATCTGTTCAATTGGGCTACATGATTTGCGATCCAGATTAAGCATCATCCCACAGGATCCGATTATGTTCGAAGGGACTGTCCGAAGTAACTTGGATCCGCTTGAAGAGTACAGTGATGATCAAATATGGGAGGTAAAATTTGCACCCCCTGACACACTGTGGCCGACACTTAAAATCAAGTCTGAGCAATATCGTAATTGTATCTTTCATGTAGCTAATGAATGTTGTGATTGCTTTAGGCCCTTGATAAGTGTCAGTTTGGGGACGAAGTGAGAAAGAAAGACGGAAAGCTTGATTCAATAGGTTGGTTTCGTAACTACTTCAATTTATGGTGAATATGCTGTCATAAAAAGAATGTAATCTTTTCCTGACACGTTCACATTCTGAACTGCAGTTTCGGAAAATGGTGAGAATTGGAGTATGGGCCAGAGGCAGCTAGTGTGCCTAGGCCGGGTGCTTCTTAAGAGAAGCAAAGTACTGGTTCTCGATGAAGCCACAGCATCAGTCGACACTGCAACCGATAATCTTATTCAGCAAACGTTAAGGGAACATTTCTCAGATTCTACAGTGATTATTATTGCACACAGGATCACATCAGTTATTGATAGTGATATGGTGTTGCTCTTAAGCCACGGACTTGTCGAGGAATGTGATACCCCCTCTAGGTTGTTAGACAACAAGTCATCGTCCTTCTCAAAACTTGTTGCTGAGTACGCGTCAAGGGGAAATTCTCGTGTAGAGGAAGTAGCTGGCTAAAGTCCATTGAACGTATGCTACACGGTTCAAAAAAGTGATGTCGAGGACTCGCTCCCATTCAATAAGATGGCTATTTTGAAGACGGACTGCAAGCCCATTGTGTAAGTGATCGATCCTGTCCAAATTCTACTGAGGAGATGCATTCCTCGAAACATACAAGTTTATTATATGGGTATCATAGCGACCATGACGGTCTCTGTTGTGTCATTATTAAGTCATTTTTCGATGTATTGTGTTATACTGTGTACTTAGCGAGTGGTTTGATCGCGTTCCTTTGGGCCTGGTCGACTCTTATATTCTTGTCATTTAATATAACGGATTACAATTTTGTCGGAGTAAGAAGGATGAATTATTTATCGCTTGTGAATACCAATGTAAATGTGTAAGCGTTCCCGTTTTACCTTTAAGAAAAAGTATATTCTTTGTTGGACCTTTTTCAGACTAGTTTATAATATACTTCCTTCATCTCGAACAATTGTTTACGTTTTCTTTTCGGTACTTGTTAGCCTGTTTTTATATGTTTTCCTTTAAATGAAATAGAATGACTAGTTACTAAAAAGGGAACATAAAATGGTAGGTTTACTAAGTAGGGAAAACAATCAGCCCATGTCATTAATGCTAATTGTGACAATTAAAGAAAAGGATTAAATCTTTGTTGAAGAAGGTAATTAATTGCATCTTATTCTAATTTTGTTTTAAAAAGCTAGATTTACATTCACTTCATATTAATATGTATTTTTATTTTAATATCTTTGTAGATGTCGTATGAGCTTTTATTTCAGAAATTAAACTTCCGTCAAAACAAAAGGGTGATCATAGCCCGCAAGGGTGGAGTCTAGTGGTTAAAACTTGGGTGAAATTCACAGGAGACCGGGTTCAAGCCTCCCCAAGAGCAAAATCTTGTGGAGCATTCTTGGCCCGAGTCCATGCCTAAATAGACTTCGAGCCTGTCACCCTCGGGTGGTTTACCTCGGAGATGTACTGAGTCACTCAACAGTCAACACATATGAACACAAAATGACATGAGTACGTTTCCGCTTTGACGTTATCATTTCTTGGTCTTCATTTGTTTCTTTTGACAACTGACAAACCAACATTAGTCAAATTCATGAAAAACATGCATGGTTTTTATGAAACTGGTATATATATCTCCTTATTTTCCTGATGTATTTAGGATGATTTTCAGGAGAAAAGTAGTGTCTTCATTCTAACAACATGAAAACTGAAACAATGAGTCCATTTCTGAAAGCTGGATTCTTCAGTACTCTTACTTTTTCATGGGTAGGTTCTTTAATCACCAATGGCTATAAGAAAACCTTAGACCTTAAAGACATTCCTCGTCTTTCGGGTAAAGATGATGTTAATGAATCTTATGTGATTTTCAGTAACTATTTGGATTCTGCAGTGAATGGTCATCAGGGTAAAGAAAAGAAGATGACGACGATTCATCTCGTGAAATCTTTGATCTTTACGACCAGGGCGGATATCGTATGGACTGCATTGTTCTGTCTCTTGTATGCTTCGTCTTCATATGTTGGTCCATATCTTATAAACAACTTTGTTCAGTACCTTAATGGGAAGAGAAACTTCAAGCATGAAGGATGGGTTTTGGTTTCGGGATTTTTTGTGGCGAAAATTGTGGAGTGTGTTGCTCAAAGGCATAGGTTTTTTAGGCTTCAAGTGCTTGGGGTTAGAGCAAAATCTGTGCTTATGGAGAGAATCTATAGAAAGGGGTTGACATTGTCGTGTCGCTCAAAGCAAGGTCAGACAAGCGGGGAGATGGTTAATTTGTTTGCGGTTGATGCTGATAGGGTCGGTGAGTTTAGTTGGTATTTGCATGATCCATGGATGGTCATCCTGCAGGTTGGAATAGCCATGGTGATTCTGTATCAGAGTTTGGGCCTGGCATCAATTGCTTCATTTATCGCGACAGTAGTTGTAATGCTGGCCAATTACCCTTTATCGACATTTATGAAGAGGTATCAGAAGAAATTAATGGAGTCTAAGGACATGAGGATGAAGATTACATCCGAGATTTTAAAGAACATGCGGATTCTGAAGTTACAGGCTTGGGAAATGAAATTCCTGTCTAAAATTTTCGAGTTAAGAAATACTGAGACTAAATGGTTGAAGAGGTTTCTGTATTCTATGGCTTTAACAACAGTCCTTTTCTTTATCACCCCGACTTTTGTATCTGTCACTAGTTTCGCGACTTGTGTACTCATAGGAGTCCCTCTAGAATCAGGGAAGATTTTATCAGCACTCGCGACATTCAAGATTCTTCAGGAACCCATTTACTCGCTTCCTGACACGGTCTCTATGATAGTTCAGACAAAAGTGTCCCTTGATAGAATCACCTCGTTCCTCTGCCTCGACGATCTGGACCCTGATACTGTAGAGAAGTTTCCAACAGGTGAGTCTGAGGTGGCGGTCGTGGTAGAAGACGGAAACTTCAGTTGGGATCCTTCAGCACCAGGGATGACATTGAAAGACATCAACATTAAGGTTCAAATTGGCATGAATGTAGCAGTGTGTGGGACAGTTGGTTCAGGAAAATCGACCTTAATCTCGTGTTTACTCGGAGAAGTGCCAAAGATGTCTGGGATTTTAAGATTGAATGGATCAGCAGCATATGTACCACAGTCACCATGGATTCAAAGTGGCACAATCGTCGATAACATTCTATTTGGTAGCAAGATGGATGAAGGCAGATATGACAGTGTGTTAGAATCATGTGCCTTGAAGAAAGATTTTGAGATTCTGCCCTTCGGGGATTTAACAGTTATCGGTGAAAGGGGGATTAACTTAAGTGGCGGACAGAAGCAAAGAATACAGATAGCCCGCGCTTTGTACCAAGATGCTGATATCTATTTGTTTGACGATCCTTTTAGCGCTGTTGATGCTCACACCGGTAGTCATCTGTTCAAGGTATTTGTTTTCGATAATTCAAGGTATTTCACCCTGTTTTTTCCAAACACCTGGTCATTTATGTATGATTCTTGTTCATTTTCTATAGGAGTGTCTGCTTCGGCTTTTACAGTCGAAAACTGTGATATATGTCACCCATCAAGTGGAGTTCTTGCCTGCTGCTGATTTAATCTTGGTCAGAATTCTTTAATTTAATGGCTTTGTATTTTATACGAAATGGCGTGAAGCGGAACACTGATAGTTCTGATACGATTTCCCTTTGATAGGTCATGAAGGATGGAATGATATTACAAGCAGGAAAGTATAATGACATTCTCGCTGCAGGAACCGACTTCATAGAACTAGTAGGAGCTCATGAACAAGCCTTATCCTCCATTGATCCAATCCCAATCAACGAATCTGACATAGAATCCCATGACCCACATAGCAGTCGGTTCTCCGTGGATGGGGAAATCAATGATGATCAGATCATTAAACCAGAAGTTCCAAGACAACTGGTGGAAGACGAAGAGAGGGAAAAGGGGAGAGTCGGAATTTCAGTGTACATGAAATACATAACAGCGGTGTACAAGGGAGCTTTGGTTCCCTTCATATTGTTATTTCAGGTTTTATTTGTAGTTCTTCAGATCTTGGGGAACTATTGGTTGGCCTGGGCAACGCCGGCCTCATCTAAATCACATCCGCCTGTTAATGCAAAGACTTTGTTAAGCGTTTATGGTTACTTGGCTGCTGGAAGTGCGGCTTGCGTCCTAGTCAGGTCTACCCTTCTTGCAACTGTCTCATTCAAGACTGCAACTTTACTTTTCAGTAAGATGCATTCCTGCATTTTCCGAGCTCCTATGTCGTTTTTTGATGCTACTCCAAGTGGTCGGATCTTGAACCGTGTATGTACACTTTTCAGTAAGATGCATTCCTGCATTTTTCCGTTTGACAGGTCTACGTACAACTAAGAAGAACGTACGTACTGTAATATAGATTTCAAATTTCTTTCCCTTAAATGTTTCAGGTTTCTACAGATCAAACTGCAATTGATCTATTCATGGCAACTCAAATCGGTTTCTTTGCATTCTCACTGATCCAACTTGTAGCGATCATAATATTGATGTCACAAGTCGCGTGGGAGGTTTTCGTGATCTTCGTTCCTGTTACTGCAATCTCTCTCTGGTACCAGGTAATTTTCCTGAGCTTGTGACAGTTTATCAGAAGAAAATCCTCGAAACTTTTAATTTCTTTACTGGTTTAATTACCATCTTGTTCTTCTTTCACTATTTTTCTACAGCAATACTATATACCTTCAGCTCGAGAACTTAGCCGACTTATTGGAGTAACTAAAGCTCCAGTAATCCAACATTTTTCCGAGACTATATCTGGAGCAACTACTATAAGAAGCTATAGTCAAGAACAGAGATTTTGTGAAGCAAGCATGGAACTCATAAATTCAAATTCTCGGCCAAAGTTCTACGGCTCAGCAGTAATGCAATGGTTGAACATTCGCCTGGATTTGCTGTCTTCGGTCATATTTGTCTGTTCTTTGATAGTTTTGATCTCACTTCCTGCTGGAGTCATTCGTCCAGGTATATAATCTTCGGAAACAGTCTACGCGACTGTTTGTACATCTGTTTCCTGCAAAACAACATTCTGACGACATGTTATTTTCATATTGTGCAGGAATTGCTGGTCTTGTCGTGGCGTATGGGCTCAGCTTGAACACCATGCAGGGTTTGGTGATCAGGAATTTGTGTAATATGGAGAATAGAATCATATCAGTAGAGAGAATTCTTCAGTATACTTCTTTAACTAGTGAGCCGCCACTTGTTATAGACGAAAACAGGCCAGATAAATCATGGCCGTTGAACGGAGAGGTTGAGATTCAAGACCTTGAGGTGAACTCCGCTCTCATTTACTTATTTTCTTCATCAGTGATCTGATAAAAAGTAAAGTGTCAAAGTTACATACGTTCTCACAAATATAGTGGTTATCTGCAGGTTCGGTATGCGCAGCACCTTCCGCTTGTACTCAAAGGAATTACATGCACTTTTGCCGGAGGCAAAAAGAGTGGGATTGTAGGGAGGACAGGAAGCGGTAAATCAACATTAATACAAGCTCTTTTCCGGATTGTTGAGCCTGCCGCTGGTCGGATAATCATAGATGGTGTTAACATTACGACGATCGGACTCCATGATTTACGCTCTAGTTTAAGCATCATCCCGCAAGATCCCGTCATGTTCCAAGGGACTGTCCGGACCAACTTGGACCCGCTCGAGGAGTACAGTGATGATCAAATTTGGGAGGTGATCGATCATTTTTATTTTCTTGCTTTTTAACTTCTTGTTTTACGCCTCAATCTGAAATGACTGAACCCGACCCAAAATGACATAGAAATACCCCATGGAAACTGACTTGTACACAAAACGGTTCAATTATAGCACCCTCGAGATTAGGGCTGTACAATGGGCCGGGTCGGGCCAGAGGCGGGGCGGACTGAAGAAAGTAGCACGACCCTAAAATAATATAGGGCGGGGCTGGGCTGGACCGGGCCAGGAAAAGTCAGCCCTGGCCCAACCTTGTAGGACTGCTAGTTGTGTTTGTGGGCTGTATTTGTGTTAGTTGTGTTAGTTTTATTAGTGGGCTGGGCTGGGCCGGGCCGGGCTGCATTTCACACAGGGCTACGGATAGGGTTGGGCTGACAAACCGGCCCTATTCGCTACGGGGCTGCGCTGGCCCTGTGTGGGCTAGAAAAATTGGCCCATGTAACAGGGCCGGGCTAGGCCGGGCCGCTACGTTGTCCAGCTCTACTCGAGATAGTTAATCGACCTGTACGAAATAACCATTAATGCACATCAATTACCGACCCATGTCCGACCCAAATAACGCTTCAGCTGGGCGTAACTTGAATGAATTTGCTGCTGTATATAGGCACTCGAGAAATGCCAACTCGCGGAAGAAGTGAGAAAGAAAGAAGGAAAACTCGATTCAACAGGTACGTTCTCTACAACATATTTCACTTCATCGCTTTACAAGTTCCGTTCCACTGTAACTTCACTCACCAGCATTACATCTCGATATCAGTAACTGAGAACGGAGAAAACTGGAGTATGGGGCAAAGGCAACTAGTATGTCTCGGCCGAGTCCTTCTCAAGAAAAGCAAAGTGCTGGTTCTTGACGAAGCCACAGCATCTGTCGACACAGCCACTGATAACCTAATCCAGCAAACCCTAAAGGAACACTTCTGTGACTCGACTGTGATTATTATCGCGCATAGGATAACATCAGTCATCGACAGCCATACGGTGGTGCTTCTTAGCCAAGGGCTCGTCGAGGAATGCGACTCGCCCTTAAGGTTACTTGAAGATCACTCTTCTGGGTTCGCCAAACTTGTTGCTGAGTATACATCTAGGTCTAATGCTACAGTCGGAGATGAAAATTAATCAACAGCTAGGAAATTGTTATCAATTTTTGATATACCGTAAAAGAAATGAAAACAACACCGAATCGCTACAGTCCTTATAGAACAATTCGTCCCGTATATAAGTGCCCGAAATGTACCGAATTTAAGACGGTGTTCCTCGATTTTTGGAACGAAAAATCGAGATGTAATTTCGAAACTTTTATGTATAATTTGTTTTCTATGTTCAAGAAGATTGAAATCCGTAATTTCTCTTAAAAAAATTGATCCATTTATCTAGCATATATATAAATAAATGAAAGGAAAAAGGGAAGGGATTGAGTCAAAATTCTAAAGAGTTGCAACCCTTCAAAATCAACCGCCAAAATCTGTTTATTCGGATAAACGCTTTGGCGCCAAAGTCGTTTGTAAGGCATATATACTGCGAACTTGTTAACAATAGACTAGTGTACACTCCGTACTTCCCAAACTAGCTTTATTATTTATAAGTTGCCCGTTTTTTAAACGAAACCGAAATACGAAAAATGAACCGGTAATTACACTTAATTTAAGACATAAATTTAAGTAGATGGAAGTTTATATGTATCTTAAAACTGTTATTCATAACAATGAAGAAGAAAGCGTTAACATACAGAAACTCGCAACAAAGAACAAGAAGAAGAACAAGAACAAAAACAAGAACAAAACGAACATAAAACTCAAACTACATTAACCAAAACTTACAACCCGAACTGAGCTCGAGTATTAGGGTTAGTACTAGTAGTATTAGTACGCCCGCCGCGTCCTGTGACATCGTCATGAGTAGTAGTCGTAGTACTAGTAGTACGTCCGCGTCCCGTGACATCATCATCACGGGGCGTGATGAGATCTTCATCCTCATCTGCCATGCCAAAAGTATGTTTAACAGCGTCAGCAGCACCTTGAGCCATGGTCTTGACTTGTTCACCAGTCCTTTGAAGTAACCCACCAGTCTTGTCTCGACCAGCCTCGGCCGTCTCCTTAGCTGACTCAGCCATCTCAGATGCCTTTTCCTTGGTGGCTTGTGCGGCTCCCGAGGCTTTGTCCTTGGCGACTTGGGCTTTTTCGGAGAGGTAGCTTCCACTTTGGTCCTTGGTTTCTTGGGCCTTGTCCTTGGTGGTTTGGGCCATGCTTGATGTCTTGTCCTTTGCGGCTTGGGCTGCGTCGGTTGTTTTGTCTTTCATGGCTCCTGTTGCTGCCCTTGTCCTCCCCATCACTTGCTCCGTTTTCTCCTGTCCATTTCGTATCGCATGTTAATACTAAGTGACAGAGCTAGGATTCGAGGTTATAAAGCTACACCATATAAATATTGAGTTTAATTTTTTTTAGTCAAATTCTAAATAGCTCTATGAAAAACGAATAGGTCTCTCTTGGAAAAGATACAAGCTCACCCATTTAAAGAAGACAAAAATAAAAATGCATACAAAACTATTTTAAAAGTGCATAGAGAATGGTTTATTTGTCTTTTTAAAAATGAATAGAAAACGACATTAAAAATAGTTAGGGAACAACAAATGGTTTGTTTTTTTAAAAATGAGTATTATTTGATTGTCAAAAACGAGAATTTGTGAGTGTTCTTGTAGACGAGAAAAATCAAACTCAAACTCAACCGAGGACAATATTTAGTCAATTTTTTAAAAATTGACATATTTGTGTGTGTTATAAAAAGAAATTTCGGAAATTTATAATAATTTCAACAAAGAAACTTAGCATATAAACAAATATATAAATTCTAGTATAAGGCGATCTTATACTATGAGACAATAAAAAGTTTGCTTATTTAAGCAATAATAAATGAGTTTTCATTTTATATAATGGGACCGTCTCACATTTCAAAAGAGGGTGAGACCGTCTCATACTAATAAAAACATAGTCAAACTATCGTCTCCTAAACCAAAAAGAAGTTAGGAGGATAGTTTGGTGTGAATAAGAGGGAATATTAATTAAAAAAAAGCGAAACCTCGGCTCGGCCAGTAGCTTCACCAGCACGGTAACTCTGTCCATGAGAAGCCATATCTGATCTTCCAACTTATAATCGTAAAGATGAAGTTGTATATGAATGTATGTAGTGCTTTCGATGTATATTATTAATAAGTTTTTTGGATAACAGTGTGATTAATTACTTAGTTGGTAGCTTGCATGGTTTCTATTTATAGACATTGGAAGGTTGGAAAAAGAGTAACACGTGTGATGCATGGCGACACGTACTAAGTACGTGCCATGATATTGTTACAAGAACGTGATATGGTCGTTACACTTCTCGTATTTTCAGAACATATCGTTTCCTTTGTTACCTTCCACCATTCTTATTGCTTGCTTAGATTAGACGCTCGGTTAATTAGAGATTAGAATCAACTAATTTTTAACTGTGTAATATTCTACGGACATAGTTCTAATAACATCGATAAAGTATTAATATATAAAAATGTTAAATTATTATACTTTATTTCTTTTTAAAATAATATTAATTTAAAACACAGAAAAATTAAGTTTTAACCTTTATACATGTTTGAAATCTGTGAAAAAATACACAAATTCAGTGTAAAAAAATGATAATAAAATTGTTAGATCTACTTAGGGGTCGTTTGTTTCGACATGGGAAGATAAAATTCCCGGGAAGATGAAATTCGTATGAACTTAAAAATCACGTGAATTAGGTAAATGTTGTTTGGTTGAATGTAGGAAGTTCAATTCATGCGGGAACTTCCAATTACCTAGAGGGGGCTAGGTAAGCGACTTCCTACATAAGGTAGGAATTAGAAATTCCATAGGAAGTTCTAATTCCCAAGAATTGGTCAACCAAACAAGACCCAATTTTCTCACTTTCCATGATTTTCCAATTCACGTGATTTTAAAAGCCAACCAAACAACCCCTTATTCTAGTGGATAACTCAATATTTATAAGGAATTCCTTAGAGTATTATTTTAACGGAATGTTCTAAAATCAATTTAACAGAGTTTTATAGTTCATTTATTTTGTTAAATTTTTGTAGATCTCATTTTTAAAATTGAAAATTTAAACAGTACTTCCTCCATTCCAATCAATTCTATACATTTACTTTATTCACGTTTGCCAATACCCGTTTTCTTTTGTTAATATCTTTAGTTACGTATAGATAAAAATTAAAAAAATTTGATATTCACAATATACTCGGTAAGACAATTTAAACAAGATCTCACATGACTATCTTTTATGTTATATATTAGAAGTTGTGTCGAAAATTCACTCGACTTATGAATAGTATCCGAAAAGTGAAATGTATAGAATTGATTGGAATGGAGGAAGTATTATTTATTAACATTTTTTGTGTTGAAAATTATTTCTTATTCATAAAAATTTTCGTTTCCAAAATTTAGTAATATTTCGAAAATTTGTTATTGTGATGGCCAAAATATTAGACTTAAAAGCTTGTAAAATAATATAATAAAGGGTTGTTTGGTTCATGTGGAAATTAAGTTCATGTGGGAAGTAGTAAATCCCATTAATTAAGTTCCCACATGTAATTCATGGGATTTACAAAAAAATTGTTTGGTTACCATGTCGGAATTGACACTTCCCATGAAATAAATTCATGCATGTTTATTTGGTTGGATAACTCAATTCCCATATTTTTTTGTTGTAAATATTATTTTACCCTTGGATACAATATACAAGGTCGGCTAAATACACCATGATAGATAATGTATATGTTGAACCATGTTAGTGCATATGCTTAAATTACTACGTACTCTACTTGATATGGCTAAGTGCCTACGTCCTAAGCAATCGGCACCGGGTCTTCTTAGAGACAGTCTCTCACCAAATTGACGAGAGATATATCATAAAAATGTGACTATTTTCGAAATTATTATCATAAAATCTCATAACATAAATTAAAGTAGTTTAAACTAAGCCCAGTGGCGAATCTAGGATGTATGAAATGGGGGTGATTACACTACGAAAAAAGTATTGTTGCGAGATACACAAATGGCGTTGGCCGCGTTCACTACAACAAAATGGCACTTGCGCCACGATTTATGTCACGGGAATTCATAATTCGTGACCTAAATTTGCTTAGTCACGGGAAAAAAAGTCCCCTTCCTTCAAAATTAATTGGTAAAAAAATTTATGTCACGGGAAAATATATCCGTGACAAATAATTGTTTTTAGTCACGGATTAAGCCATGACCGTGGCTAACAAATGCGTTTAGTCACGCATCAAGTCACGAATGTGGCTAATAATTATTTTTAGCCACAATGTCGTGGCTAATTATGATTTATTGTCACATGTAAGTTAACCGTGACTAATTAATGTGCTTAGCCACACTGAATTCTTAACGTGACTAATTATGATTTATTGTCACAGCTAAATTATCCGTGACTATATTGCTCTTAGCCACACACTGAATTATTACCGTGGCTAATTGTGATTTATTGTCACAAGTAAATTACCCGTGACTAATTATTGCTCTTAGCTACGCATTAGGATTTTTACCGTGACTAATATTTTTGATATGATAACAAATAATAGTACAAAATTATTAGTGCAACATGGTGTGTACTGTGACATCAAGATGAGTGCGCCGTATTATTGCGAGATGTGAACAATATTCGTACTTAATGTTCTTCACTATTGACGTAAATGATCATATTATGATTATTCTTATTATTGGATTTAGTCCGTCACAAGTAAAAATTTGTGCAATTTATTATGATTATTCTTATTAACACTACTGACTTGAAAATGAATATGATTATATGAATAAATGATTGTTGTTTAACAATTTATTTTGCTTTATTTTCGTTGAATGCTGCTTCACTTTAAGTATACGTTTAATTATGTAATGACAATTTTGTAATTTCAAAGATACTTACCCAGTTACTCAATTTATTAAATTGCGCAACAAGCCCGACAAAAAATACACTACAACAAAATGACACTTGCGCCACAATTTATGCCACGGGAATTTATAATTCGTGACTAAATTTTGTTTAGACACGGGAAAAATTTTATTCACTATTTTAGAAAAATTTTATGCCACGGGAAAAAAATTTCCCATGGTAAAAAGTCAATAACGCAACAATTTAGGTTACAGTCGTGGCTAATAATCATTTTTGCCACGAACAATGTCACACCCATGGCAAATATATATTTATAATTCTTTTTTTGTTAAATTTATAATATTGAATAACATTATTTAGAGACCGCATCACATTTAAAGAGAAAGTATGTCCAATTAAATAATTAACTTATTAACACCTATCATTGAGAAGTCTGAAACTAATATATTGTTAAATAAGCTTATCATTAGAAAATTGATTTACAACTTTATTTGTAAAATATTTCTACAAGAACTTGAATTCGAGATGTTAAATTGGAAAAAAATTGGGGAAGTTTTTAAGGAGAAAAAAAAAAAAGAAAAGACAATTAGATTTAAAATATGATTAAATAAAAAAAAAGGTAGTCTAAAAAATTAAATTCAAAATGATTTCCAACAAATCATTGAATAAAATGGAAAAAAACATATTGATAAAGTAACCGTATATAAAAAAATCAAAATAGAAAAACATTTTAATTATTGAAAATGAGTGTATCACACCGAAAACTAAAATGGAAATTAAAATAATAAATTTACATGTGTAAATAATGTGAAATTTTGTTGACAAAAAGAAATATCAAGAACAATGAAAAGAAATCAATTTAGAGAAAACAAAAATTTATACGATATTTTCTGTGTTTTTTGGCAAAAACTGATTATTTTCGAGTTAATAATGTCTTGGTAATTTATTTTAGTAGTAAAACTCGGTCATTGATACCCATATGTAATCATTATTCAAAAGTGATCATTATTTAGTAAAAAGTGATTAAACTTTTTTTCGTTACAAATACGACGATTTTACAAATAGTATTTGTGTGGAAAAATATACGAAAAAATGGATAAAAGAAAAATAAAATAAAAATGCCGACAAATGAAAAAAATAAAAAAATGTATTAGGGAAACAAATATAAGGAAAATGTGATTAAATAGTTTGGAGAAAATATTTTTGTTGACTCGGGCAAAAAATGACCCGAGCATCATTAGTCGGGAGGTCAACATTGAAAACTCGAGTAATTTGAGAAAAATAATATTTTTTCCGCAAAAATATGTAAATCATTTAATATTTTTTCGCAAAAATAATAGTGAAGGTAATTTAGAAAAAAAAAATAATATCATTTAAAAAGGTTTCAAAGTGTTAACTATATCAACAGGCTTAAGTTTCATTTTCGGTAGCTCATCATAAGAACTCCACAGTTAAGTGTGCTCAGGTGAGAGTAGTCTTGGGATGACTGACCTCCTGGGGAGACTATACGATTCGCAAAAGTGAATAACTTGTGATTGTAGGTAACGAGTTGAGATAATTAACCAAGCAAGGATTAAAACTTGACAAAATACCACATGTAACCAAATGTGTTTGGTAGTGTGGTGGTTGCTCACCTCATCCCTTAACCCTGAGGTCAGGGGTTCGATTCCTACCCATGGGAATGGAACAACTCTTTGACAAGCCGTTTACCTCTTCGTGAGAGAGCCTGCAGCGAGGGGATTATACACCGTTGTCGACACGGTGGACACCCGGTTTAGACCAAGAAAAAAGATTCCATATCTGAAAATATTTTCATTATTAGTAAAAAATAATATATTACATTTTGTTTTTTTATTTTTTATTTTTTTGTTTGTCACGGGAATAATTTTGGCCACGAGAATTAATTTTTGGTCACGGGAATTATTAGCCACGAGAGAATCTGTGGCTAAATATATAATTTTAGCCACATTCTTGTTTTTCCCGTGGCTATCTGTTAGCCACGGCCACTTGGGCCACGAAAGGTATTTCCGTGACAAAGAGCTTTAGCCACGGGAAATTAGTACTTGCGCCACGAATTTAGTCGTGGCCCAAGTGCTTAATTGTAGTAGTGGTTGCAAATTATTGTTTGCGACGGAATATGCAACGAAATTGTTTGTTCCCAATGAAATTTGGGACAGAGGGTAATTTCCCAATGCCGCGAATAAAAAGTCAAATGCCTGGATTTCCGTCGCAAATTTGCGACCGAAAATCCGTTGCATCTGGAATTGGTGGAATTTTTTTTGGACCACCAGGATAAAAGTCAGTCTACCTTTGCGACGGATTTTCCGTCGTAAAAATTGACCCTGGTCAAGGTCAAGTTCCGTCGACGTTTGCGGCGAGAAATCCGTCACAAATATTGACTGTCTTTGACCCAAACCCTTGTCAAGGTCAATCAATGTTAGCAACAGACTTCCCGTCAAAATATAATCACTTAATTAATCTCGTCCCTAACAATTTTGGGGTCCCATACGATATTTAAATGATAATACCCTCTTAACAAAAACTTATTCTAATATACAAATTCTTGATAAATACTAAAATAATTTGATAATCGATAATTCTAGTAAGGCTCATCAAAATATAAAGTATTTATTTTTAAGTATGATTATGATTTTGTAAAATTTCATCATATTCACATTGTCATGGTGGAGCTAAGAAAATGTAGTTGTGAAAGCTTGATCCTGGATTGCTTTGATAGTGTGAGAATGCTACTACCACTGAGCCACTAAACTTTAATGCAACATTAGTATAAAGATACATATGTATAACTTTTTTCACTGATTAATGGGGGTGAGGGGTCACCCCCATTACCCCCTATGGATCCGCCCATGACTAAGCCGCAAAAATTATACGATAAAAAAACATGTTCCAAATTAAGTGGAAATTACAGGGATAAAAAAATTGTGTATTGAAGATGACGGCAAGAAATAAGTATAATATAAAAAAGTGTGTTTTTATCAAGGATAGAATAGTAATTAACAATTATAAAAAAAACACAGGAAATTGCAATGACCTAGGGGTTTGGGTAAGTAAAACTTCCACATTATGGAGGAATTCAAGTTCCTATGGAACTCTAAATTCCTCCATTTTTCTAAAAAATGGGTAACCAAATATGACCCTCAAATATCAATTCATGGGATTTCGGAAATCCTGTGTTTTTATGGGCCAACCAAACAACCTCTAACGTTATTTGTTTTACCATTTAGGGACGTGTTTTTTCACATACGAATTTTACTCTTTCACATACGATTTTTACCCTCCTACCCTTGTCATTTTTTTACATTCCCTCCATTAATTTTAATTTTCTCCCTTCCTTATCCTCTTAAATCTACTACTCCGTTCACCGTTCTTCCGTCATCAACTTCGTTCAACGCCATCATATCACAACTCCGTCGCTGCCCTTTCCCCCCTCCTCCTGCCGCGCAACCCTTCCCCTCCCGTCGGCCCTTCCCCCTCCTCCTGCCGCACACCCTTCTGTCGCCGCCGTCATTAAAGAAATAATGAGCCAAAAATTAAAGAAATAAAAAAGATAACTACAAAATTAGCAACCGCTTATCTTGAAGTACTATGACTAATTGATAGATTCCAAATTTTGTATTTTTGTTGTACTTGCAAATAAAGGTGAATATTGAGCTCTGAAATTCAAAGAATAATGCAAATTTCTAATTAATGAATAGGATCGCTGTGAAGTTCTCAAACATGGTTGTGAATGAACCGATTCTGCAACTTACCCAACGAAGGAGAGCAGTTCATCGCTCAACGATGCTTCAATGCTGAAGAAGACAGCGGTAAATCAACGGAATTAGAAAAATGAAATTGATAATTGTTAAATTTATTTTGTTGAATTAGAATGAAATCCATCCTAACCCCAGTCAAGCTTTTCCTTTTAATTGTTAATTTATTTTGTTGAATTAGAAGATTGAAATTGAACTTATAATCGTTAATAAACAATATTAACTCAATACTTGAAGAATTGTAATCCAGTGTTTAAGTTTTTAGAGTAAGTGATTAAATTGTAAAGTAGAAATTCATATACATATGAGTTGTTTCGTTTAGGTTTCGGAAGCAGAGTTTTGATTTAGGGAGTAGAGTTTAGGTTTAGGAAAAAGGACAGAGGATGGAAATTTTATGAAAAAGTGTATATGAAAAAGTAAAGTCCGTATGTGAAAAAGTAATTCCGTTTTTTAATCATTTATATTTTCATTGTTTAATACTCCCTCCTATTCTACATAACCCATTGTTTGAATATATGGGTGACGTATTTTAATAAAATGAGACTTTTATGTAGAATAAAAGGGAGTAATATTTTTTGTTCATCTTTTTATTTTAGTTTTTTTATCATTGATAGACTATGTAGACTATTAGATTTGGGAAGTTCTCCATTTTTATATTGTATTATTTATGTAACATAAATGGAATTATATTGGAGACGGTGGTTTATTGAAGTTTTGTATTGATTATTCAACGAAATTTTATTATCAAAATTGGTTTTTTAATAAATTAATTACATATTTTTTGTGGTGGAATATAATAAAAAGACAAACTAGAGCATCATATTTCACCATTCAACTATTTAAGAGTAAATTATCAAGACACACCATCCTTTCTTATTTTGAAAAGAAAAATGATATTTTAAACTTTAAATGCAAATTAAAGCACAATGTTAAGAAAGTTAAACTTAAAAATTAAACTAACATATCTAATAGTATTGAACACAAATTATAATTCTCATTATAATTTTTCAAAATAATGTCAATCATTCAATCTATTTTTAATAATAATTCACAAATAAAAGTTTAGAAATTTTTATTTTGACAAATTTCTTTTCGGTTAAATTAATTACATAAAAAAAATTTAAAAAAACAATAATAAAAACAATAATTGTGACAAAATACTAATAAACATACTAGGTAGCATGGACACTTCTCCTAATGAGCCGTACCGTGTCCGACACCGACACTCCACGGACACACGCCGAAACGTGTCCAATACCTAAACAGCCGTGTCTAACTTTCTACATTTATTTGGGCACGTGTCCGACGCGTGTCCATGGTATTTGAGCCGTGTCCGTCACGTGTCCACGATATTTGGTTATAATTTGCGGTGAATAATGTTCTTAAGATTAGAAATGCGCTATCGAAAGAGATCAATTAGAATATTGATTCGGATGAAGAATGAAAATAAATTTATTATCAAGGGCAAGTTTTACATTCAATTATTTAAAATTAATATCAAATACTTTTACAAAAATAAAATCAAAAATTTATAACTATAAAATGTATATTTTATTAAATTTAAATGCCGTGTCCCGTGTCCTAAATTTCATGGCATGCCGTGTCCCGTGTCCGTGTCCTGTCCGTGTCCGTGTCCGTGTCCGTTTTGGTGCTACCTAGTAAACATATCAATAATGGTGGCAAAATACTAATAATTCGTGGCAATGTTGTTAAAATCGCGATCCGGATCGTAGGATCGTACGATCCTACGATCCGAAATATGCCCAACGTTCTGAGTCGTATGTAGGATCGGTACCTAATAGGATCGCACTGGGATCGCTTCAGGATCGTTAGGATCGTTAGGATCGGTGGGATCGCGCGATCCTAACGATACTATGAAAAAGGCTGAAAATGATATTAATACTTGCCTTATTTTAAGTCATGGCTTGCTTAGCACACTATAACAAAGGCCCAATGTGAAGACTCCATAAAGGCAAAGCCCAATCACTAAAAAAGCATCCAAAAATCTATCTCATTTGCTAGAAACTTCGACAAACAAAATCGGAAGCTCGTAAATCCCTAAATTGCCAAATTCCCAATTTTATCCAGAAAGTCCACTATCAATCAAATCTTGGTGCGTGAATCTTGGCAAATTTATTTCAAGGTATGTGCTTAAATTTGATTCTTTCATTGTTTGATTTGATAATTTTGATTGTTAGTTTGTTACAAATTATAATTATGCTTTTATCTTATAGTTTTTCCCTGTTTGTATTTTTTAATCTTCAAATTTTCAAACTTCAGTTAGTTGATACGAATCTACAGTTTTGATTATAGTCCCTAGTTCTTTCGTCGTAATCCTTTGTTTAACTTTGATTGAAAGGGTAAATAAATGATTAAGACGAAGAAAGTAGTAATTAGTGTTGTACTGTTGTAGTATACTTGTTGTACTTCAATTAATTTTCTTGTACATGTATGATGTGTCTTTGTATAGAGTAAGTATCCCTCTGTTTGTGCTTTTTTTTTTCAGTTTAGCAGTCGAAAATTTACCACTGGTGACCATTAGTTTGATGAAAATAAACTTATTTTCTGATAATGAAGTTGGATATCTTGAAATAAGCGATGAAGAAGTTGGTGCAACCGTTATTGGCTCAAATGAATCAAGTCGTGGTAACCAAAATTTTGACGTTGATGAAGGCGACGAAAATATCCAATACTAGTGTTAATGGTCCAAAATGTGAAGATGTCGGCGCCGATGAAAGCATTGGATACATAATTAGTACTATCCTCCGTTTTTATATAATGTACCCATTTGTTGAATATATGAGTGTAGTATTTTAATAAAATGGGTACATTATATAAAAATGGAGGAAGTAGTATTTTAGTGGTAGTGTGGTACAGTAATTTAAGAATCCTAATACTCTAATAGTTAACTGTTGCTTTTGAAATGTAAAACTGTAAAAACACTTCTATTTCTACCACGGTTCTTTATGACTTATGAGATACACTTTTGACTATTTTTATACGGAAATTGGTACCTCTGGAATTTCCAGTATTCTTTTGGTCTGATTTGGAACAATATGCACACAATCTAAAGAGACATAGACTAAAATAAGTCAATTTTGCAATATTTGTAGGATCGTACGATCCTACGATTCGATCCCACGATTCGATCCTGAGAGCCTCGATCGATCCAAAGTAGGATCTCGATCCTGACAACATTGATTCGTGGCAAAAACTTAGTATATTGTGGAAAATATATTTTGACTTTATATTACTCGTATTACAATGTAGATATTTGATTAATAAATTAGTTTTTTCTTATGAGTCCTTTTGTCGGCTTATTGAGGCTTTAAATCTGAACTTGTATAATACCACCAGCGTGACAATATATATAATCCCGTGAATTTCACGGTTATTACAACTAGTTTATTTTAAAAATAAAAAAATAAAAGAAAATGGATGTGATGATGTGGATGCACGAAATTGGACGAAATGTTCTTGTATTAATATAGATAAGATTAGATTAGGTATATCTGGTTTCAGTGGCGTCTCCGAGATTTCGAGGACCCTGCGTGGGATTTTAAAAGTCTGCGACAATACTTTATATATTACTTTATTTATTTATAAAATTAAAATTAGAAATTATTGTTACTCGTTTTTTTTATAAATTATCTGGAACTTTATTTATTAGTTAAATTAAAAAAATCTTTAATGAAAAGTATGTTCGATTTATTTTCCATGATTAACATATAAATAAAACCGCAAAAGTAGCAATTGAGCCCCATTACTTTAGCTAATCGTGAGATCGAACCCTATAACTGTAGATTGTAGCAATTAGGCTCCATAAGTTATTCAAAATGTGAAATTAACCTCCTTACCCAAAATCTCATGAGAAATTCAATATATCATAATACGTAAGTGAAATTAATGACACTTGTTACAATTAAAATAAAAGTTAACAATGAAACCAAAATTTAAATGTATTAGCATTTGATTTGATAAGATTTTAAATTATTTTATAAAATAAAATAAATTATCTTCTATTAAAGAACTTTTTTTAATTTGTTATCTATCCTCTACGAAATAAAAAAAAAAAAAAAAAAATATATATATATATATATATATATATATATATATATAATTTTTTTTAATCTTTTTTGAAAAGATGAAACATACAAAAAAAAAATACTTGTGCTTAGTTTTTTAGATAATAGAGAGATATTTTAATAAAATGATGATTTTCTCGAAAACAGTGAACTAAACTAAAGTTTTTATTTTTTCCATAATTTTAAAATATTGTATTTGTTTACATATTAAAAAATAATAAAAAGGAAAGAATTTTGCACTTTTCTTCAAACAAAATATAACGTGATTAATTTTTTGTGATATGTGTAACACCCCCATTTATTTAAGAGCCTTTAGCAAGACATTCTCAAATAAATAGAACTGTTACCATCTCGGAATATCCGAGGTAGTGAATAACAAAGTAAACAAACCAAAGTACTTTATATAAAACTGATTAACTTAAAACTTGATAGTACAACAACTACGAGGTCCAAACTTTGATACAAATAAAAGTACAACTGAAGGCATCTAAGTGTGATCTAACTCTAAGTAGGTCCACGCCATGTCTCTCTCCATGCCCAAGCTCCCAATCCATCTATCACTGACCTGTAAAGTCTACTCCCCATTCCGGATCATCGTAGGTGTCACACGAATACACAGGGTCAACCGCGAGGTTGAGTAGGTAAAACAGATAAAACATAAATAGCAATAAAACTGTATCCTCCTCCATCTCCATATCCTCCGATCATCACCACAACTCCACCACATCACACCTTCCATCACACCACACCTCCCATGGCCATATCACAAGACCCATATCACAAGACCCATATCACAAGTCCCATTTCACACCTCCCGATCTCCACAGTGATCAATGATAATAATACAATCCACAGTACAGTAATAATCAATTATATCAAACTCGTAATAAGCATCACTTACACATTTCATGTCATAACATGAATCATAATATATTTCCCCTACCTCAAATTGCCGACCGAACAGCTGCTAGCAATATTATTCCACCTCGAACTCAATTCCTATAAATAGTACTTAATATCAATTTCCATTCATACAACCAAACACTATTGATCAATTACTTGGTCATGTTCTCGCTTTAGTAAACATAACCACATACGAATAATTGTCACTATACTACATCACTAATCATACACTACCAAGTATCTTAATTACTAACAAGACATTGTTAACAATTAGTGAAATTACCATATACTAACCATCAAACATTAACAACAATAGTTTTAATAAAACAATTTACTTACTAACTAACATCAAAATTGACATTGTAAAACAATAGATAATAATAAGGATAATACTAATATCACTACCACCTACACTCATAAAATTAGTAATAAGACCACTAATTAATAAAATACTAATAATGAATAATAATAGTAATAATAATGATATTAATAGTAATAAGACAAACAATTATAATAATAATGATAAGCCATAGTTACCAAGATGGAACGTAACACTAACACCAAGCAACGAACAAACGGTCTAAAC
Organism: Silene conica; assembly: GCA_029255685.2. Classification (NCBI taxonomy): domain Eukaryota; kingdom Viridiplantae; phylum Streptophyta; class Magnoliopsida; order Caryophyllales; family Caryophyllaceae; genus Silene; species Silene conica. Next base: position 5,321,867 of record CM055313.2, read on the forward strand.
AGTCCCTCAACAAGCCCACTTCGCAGCCTCTTCGGCAACCTTTCTATAGCCCGCACCACCACCACACCACCGTGGTTGTGACCCCCGAACCACGGTGCAACCACCAACCCTGATCACTAGCCCACACTCACCCATGACTGTCACCGAAACCAGCCCTAAACACGCTGGTCACAAACACCAACCAGCTCCTGCTCATAACCCGTGTTACCCCCCTCCCGTTCACACTTCCCTAACCACCTGACAACACCACCGTTACCATGACCAAGCACTAACATCGACACTCTACGCCACCCCCGACACCCTGGTTGTAACCACCTGGGCTCGACACCACCTAAACCCACGAAACAGACCCCTCAACCCGAGCATAACACCCTCACTAAACCCCTGTTACTGCGTAAAACACTCCAGCCATTTTCCGTACATCAGTACAGTGTTATACAGCCACCCTTCACCACCCTGAACACCACCAACAACCCACAGACACCCTACTATTATTACCCAAAAGTCGAACTCAAAGACACATCAAAACGAGGCTGAACACGACACAAAACGAGCAGACTACCTGAGCAGAACAGAGCACGAACATGGTCACTGTCGACACTTTAGAGGGTTGTCGTGACACTCATGATGGTCCTATGTTGAGGTGAAGATGGTAGACATATAATACGTATAATATAGATTACATATAGCTAAAAACACATACATAACGATCTGCAAAGGGGATGATAAGTACTCACGAAAATAGCCTCCACGTTGATGGTGCTGCTGTGTGTTCTGTTCGCAAATCATGGCTTCCCTTGTCCCTTCCTTTCTTCCTAACATCGCACTCGGATTACTGGTATACGGGGCATGGAGGCAGAAGATAGGGTAGGGTTTTGTTAGGGTTTTGTTTCACGTTTATGTGGCAAAGAGGGGCGTAGGGTTTGACAGTAGAAGTGTCGATGGATAGGTTTTTGGTTAGGTGTTCTTGTGTCGATGGATAGGTTTTTAGTTAGGTTTTGTATTTTATTAGTTCACATACCCGGTTCCCTACTTAGCCCAGGTCCAAACATGCCTCTCGAGGCCCTTTATGACATAACCCGTTCGTAACCCGTAACTTAAACTTAACCAATGCTCGTGTTTAAAATAACGAGTACGCATAACGTAATTATACCCATTAGGCTAACCATAAATACGTATCGAATAAACTATAATTATGACTCGTCCTCAAAATATAAAATCACGCATAAAATACGAGGTATTACAGTCTTCCCTCCTTAAAATGAACTTCGTCCCGAAATTCACCATCCCAGGGTCAACAACCCGGTCCCTAGGCACGTAAAGAACACAACCAAAAGGTGACATCACATAACGTTAGAACTAAAAGAGAGTTGTGCAAAACATAGCATGTTACATTCTACCCTCATTAAGAAAACTTTGTCCCCAAAGTTAACATATAATTAGCTAAGTAAAAAGGTATTTCACCCACGCGTTAAAACGCATAACAGAAGTAGCCAAGATTATCAAGTAAATGCAAACCATCACGCGATAAAACGCATAACAGAAGTAGCCAAGATTATCAAGTAAATGCAAACCATCACGCGATAAAACGCATAACAGAAGTAGCCAAGATTATCAAGTAAATGCAAACCATCACGCGATAAAACGCATAACAGAAGTAGCCAAGATTATCAAGTAAATGCAAACCATCACGCGATAAAACGCATAACAGAAGTAGCCAAGATTATCAAGTAAATGCAAACCATCACGACATACAACTTAGCCCTGCCAGAACAACTAGTCATAACGTAAATCACTAAGATTTTACAATCCTATCCTCCTTAAAACATGGTTACGTCCTCGTAACCCCATTATAATAATTTCAGCACATTAGTCCATCTTACTCATCACTTTATCTCATACCAACTTACTCCAAGTAACCGAGTAGCGCACTTATCGTCGAATCTAAGACCAAAGACAAGGGGTGAGTGAACTGGCGGAATAAAACCGCAAATCAACACTTCTATTTCAATATCGATTTCAACTCCGAGTATAACCCAATAATCATGGTCACACTGGGCCGAAAACATGATATGGCACAACGACCCAACAACTCATAACTCAGCACCAACCAGCAATTGTCATCTCAATTTCAATGTCAATATAGTCAACCTTCAACCCTAAGCTACTCGCCCACAGGTCAAGGTTAAAGAATACGGCGACTCGATAAAATACTGAAATGCAATCTCAATCACAATGCAAAATCAACCACGGTCTTTGTTCTAAACTCACGAGCAAATTCAATCTCATCAACTCACCTTCCAAGTTCATTAACTCACTTATATGTATACTTACAATTCCACAGCTCTTAAAATAAGAATCTGGACGCTAAACCAAACCAACCTAATACAAAACCATTATGCATAACAACTAATCAATTACCAAAAGTTTACCGATCTCCCAAACAAAAGAGTTATCTTATCAATACAAGATTTTAACTATTACAATAAAAGGACATTTACTAATATCCAATTCAAATAAGTACTCAAAAGAGACCCATAGGTAGTATCATGTACTCATACAACTTCAAGAATTAACAAGAGTATTAGGATCTGAAGAACCCGGGTTATGCAGTAAAACAGAATCAGGGTAGGCAACACTTATACAACCATGAAATTCAACGCAAAGCTAGTATATACAACAACATAATCAATCAAGGGAACTCATAGTTCATGATTGGCAATTTAAAACGTTTCATGTTCCTAAACATATTTTGAAGCGAAACATATTTAGGAAAATACATAACGTAAAATTAACTAACGTAGTTAAACATGGAACATGGACATATTTCACAAGACATAAATAACTCATAGACTCACAAGATCGTTTAACATTCCCAGACATCAATTAGTTAGTAAATTCACTTAGGTACATTTCCCGTCCACTCATATTACATCATTATCATGGAGCTATTATTATATATGACCTGCACAATAAGGATTTTATACAATGCGCGACAATTAAACATTCAATCAGGTTTTCATCAACACATAGCTGCAGATTTGTCAAGTTGCAAACAATCATTATAATTATCAAAACATTAAATATTACGATTGATAAACATCACTTGAAGGCATTTGAAATTTTGGAACATTGATGCGGTATTTGGTGGCAATTATAAACATGAAACAAGACAGTTTGCAAGCTATAGATCGAAATAAGACTACATGGAGACATTCTGACTCTTCTTTACTAAACCATTGTTCCTGTAATTTGTACTCATGAACTATGAAATTTAATGATAAAAGTAAACGATTCACAAGACTAGTACTTCCATAGATCACACGTCTACCAGTTAGTAACTCAAGATATTATGATCGGATTTTAAACATAGCAATGCAATTCAGTTTGTGACATAACATTATACATAAAGGTGTTATAAAGATTATTATCTCAGTGAGCCAGGCAACGATATACCATAAATATATTCTAGAACATCAACACGATTCTCAGCGTTCAAATGATCAACATTATCGATAACAATCAGATTGCTATATCATGCTAATGAGTTTACCAGTCAACTTTCATTCTATCTCTTGTTAAGACTCGTCTCTGTTAAACATGAGTTTAACCTCACACACTACTATCACTTCATTATATTGAGGTCATAATATTAGAAAATAAGAGCGTTTGTATTACTGAAACGATTTTATATAAATTTGACGAAATCCGCCAGGTTGCATTATCATATCGTGAGGTTCATATTCATTCCAAATGTCTACTACACGTGTTACTAATGCCATATCAGGATACCACGAGGTCACATCACATAAATTCATATTTGCTTAAACTTTTATATAAAACTTACAGAACTTACGATTCCAACAATTAAACATCATGTTGCAACTTTTAACAACAAAAATTATAATTAAATAACCGTTCAACCATTTGTTAACCATTATAGTTTTTGAGAAATATCATGGATTCTCTAATCATAGGAAAAGAATAAAGTGCAAAACTTAAGGAAATTATTTATAACGAACTGGTCTAAACAGAATTTTATGGCAATAAAACAGGAAACTGGACAACTTGCAAAGATCAAAATTAATTAACATCTTGTTAAGATTTTACGTGATTTATTATTTGGGAACGTGAATGAACATATTAACCATTGGAGTTGGAATTATACACAAACAGTAGATACATTTTAAACGGTTCCTCGTTCAGAAACATGGGTAACACTGAGCCGTGCAGTGACAGTCTGACCTCTGTTGGCTAAAACATTTATTTCTCTCAAAATATACTTCACATTAATATGAAACCAAATGCGTTGAAAAGCTGAATCAGAAGGTTGGCACTCATAATATTGTCATAATCCTATAAAGAACACATTTTAGATGACAACCCGTACAAACAGGGTAGCATTCTGGTCTTTATTTAAAATTTTGGTTCCATTAAAATTACTTCATATTATCATATTAAACACAATCATTATTCCTCCAAAACATGTTGACATTCCATCGAAATATAGAAATCACGTTGCATCATAATAACATTTATTCATTATTTCATTCTGTAATAGTCATCTAAAACACGGTAAAGGTTGCGTAACAGAAAAGTAGATCATCTAAATGTCTGGATATTTATACATGTATATACTAATGTAACACACAACTATATAACACTCATGGCTTGGGGCAGCACATTCCGCATATCACTAGACATGAATTACTATAGCATTTAAATCTGATAGGTCATATCCAAATACCAAGCAATATATTGCAAAAGTTACTATAGTCAATTAATAACCAGATATCCTATAGACAATTCGAGACACCAAAAACACGTGATCAAATCACTCTAATTCAGTATACAATAAATATACACCCATTCCTGAAAATTTCGATTCAATCATTTATATCAATCAGCGTTTCAATATCAGTCGCATTCTTCTTATGCATATCATCCTACTAGCCAAGCTTATATTTCAAACTCGTATTTCAATTTTCATGTCCTCAATACTTAAAGTAATACATTTCTCAATCACTTTCCAATATCAAACTCATAGAGTACAGTGCATCATTAACCATGTACACATCATTACTTACCTCATTCCGCCCCTGCAAAATTGTTAGCACAAGATAACTAGGTCACTATATAATCTACCCCACTCTTCAATTACTCTCATTGGGTTCCCGAGACAGAACAGAAAGGGCCCAGGTCTGGTTTGAGGGGGGCCCTAACTCATCCCGTTCCTCTTTGGGGCTCCTATCAGTTTCATCTCGGGGTTCATTTTATTAGACTCTTCCTACGTTCATTATTATTCATTTGGTTTAGGCTTGAGGATCGTTCGCTCTGATACCACTTTGTAACACCCCCATTTATTTAAGAGCCTTTAGCAAGACATTCTCAAATAAATAGAACTGTTACCATCTCGGAATATCCGAGGTAGTGAATAACAAAGTAAACAAACCAAAGTACTTTATATAAAACTGATTAACTTAAAACTTGATAGTACAACAACTACGAGGTCCAAACTTTGATACAAATAAAAGTACAACTGAAGGCATCTAAGTGTGATCTAACTCTAAGTAGGTCCACGCCATGTCTCTCTCCATGCCCAAGCTCCCAATCCATCTATCACTGACCTGTAAAGTCTACTCCCCATTCCGGATCATCGTAGGTGTCACACGAATACACAGGGTCAACCGCGAGGTTGAGTAGGTAAAACAGATAAAACATAAATAGCAATAAAACTGTATCCTCCTCCATCTCCATATCCTCCGATCATCACCACAACTCCACCACATCACACCTTCCATCACACCACACCTCCCATGGCCATAACACAAGACCCATATCACAAGACCCATATCACAAGTCCCATTTCACACATCCCGATCTCCACAGTGATCAATGATAATAATACAATCCACAGTACAGTAATAATCAATTATATCAAACTCGTAATAAGCATCACTTACACATTTCATGTCATAACATGAATCATAATATATTTCCCCTACCTCAAATTGCCGACCGAACAGCTGCTAGCAATATTATTCCACCTCGAACTCAATTCCTATAAATAGTACTTAATATCAATTTCCATTCATACAACCAAACACTACTGATCAATTACTTGGTCATGTTCTCGCTTTAGTAAACATAACCACATACGAATAATTGTCACTATACTACATCACTAATCATACACTACCAAGTATCTTAATTACTAACAAGACATTGTTAACAATTAGTGAAATTACCATATACTAACCATCAAACATTAACAACAATAGTTTTAATAAAACAATTTACTTACTAACTAACATCAAAATTGACATTGTAAAACAATAGATAATAATAAGGATAATACTAATATCACTACCACCTACACTCATAAAATTAGTAATAAGACCACTAATTAATAAAATACTAATAATGAATAATAATAGTAATAATAATGATATTAATAGTAATAAGACAAACAATTATAATAATAATGATAAGCCATAGTTACCAAGATGGAACGTAACACTAAGACCAAGCAACGAACAAACGGTCTAAACAGTCCCTCAACAAGCCCACTTCGCAGCCTCTTCGGCAACCCTTCTATAGCCCGCACCACCACCACACCACCGTGGTTGTGACCCCCGAACCACGGTGCAACCACCAACCCTGATCACTAGCCCACACTCACCCATGACTGTCACCGAAACCAGCCCTAAACACGCTGGTCACAAACACCAACCAGCTCCTGCTCACAACCCGTGTTACCCCCCTCCCGTTCACACTTCCCTAACCACCTGACAACACCACCGTTACCATGACCAAGCACTAACATCGACACTCTACGCCACCCCCGACACCCTGGTTGTAACCACCTGGGCTCGACACCACCTAAACCCACGAAACAGACCCCTCAACCCGAGCATAACACCCTCACTAAACCCCTGTTACTGCGTAAAACACTCCAGCCATTTTCCGTATATCAGTACAGTGTTATACAGCCACCCTTCACCACCCTGAACACCACCAACAACCCACAGACACCCTACTATTATTACCCAAAAGTCGAACTCAAAGACACATCAAAACGAGGCTGAACACGACACAAAACGAGCAGACTACCTGAGCAGAACAGAGCACGAACATGGTCACTGTCGACACTTTAGAGGGTTGTCGTGACACTCATGATGGTCCTATGTTGAGGTGAAGATGGTAGACATATAATACGTATAATAGAGATTACATATAGCTAAAAACACATACATAACGATCTGCAAAGGGGATGATAAGTACTCACGAAAATAGCCTCCACGTTGATGGTGCTGCTGTGTGTTCTGTTCGCAAATCATGGCTTCCCTTGTCCCTTCCTTTCTTCCTAACATCGCACTCGGATTACTGGTATACGGGGCATGGAGGCAGAAGATAGGGTAGGGTTTTGTTAGGGTTTTGTTTCACGTTTATGTGGCAAAGAGGGGCGTAGGGTTTGACAGTAGAAGTGTCGATGGATAGGTTTTTGGTTAGGTGTTCTTGTGTCGATGAATAGGTTTTTAGTTAGGTTTTGTATTTTATTAGTTCACATACCCGGTTCCCTACTTAGCCCAGGTCCAAACATGCCTCTCGAGGCCCTTTATGACATAACCCGTTCGTAACCCGTAACTTAAACTTAACCAATGCTCGTGTTTAAAATAACGAGTACGCATAACGTAATTATACCCATTAGGCTAACCATAAATACGTATCGAATAAACTATAATTATGACTCGTCCTCAAAATATAAAATCACGCATAAAATACGAGGTATTACAATATGAGAAAATGAATTTCTTTTGAGATTTTGGATAAGGGGTTAATTTCACATTTTAGATAACTTATGGGCCTAATATCTACAATCTAAACTTAAGGGGTTTGATCTTACAATTAGCTAAAGTAATGGGGCTAAATTACGACTTCCGCGAAAATCAAACTAACAAAATTAAGAAACTTATAAAAGATATTTTTTATAATTGGAGGTTAACGTGTACATATACAACAATTAGATCTACAATAATTAAGTTGTACTTTGTCATAAATAAAATGCTAAAAATAAAATAAAATGGAATAGTATGGGGAAAAGAACCTAGGTTACCTCAACAAAGACCCAATAGCCAAACCATTGAGACAAATTGACTTATATGATACTCCCTCCATTCAAGGCTACACTACCACAGTACCACTATGCATTTTACACACTATTCATAAACGATCATTCAATTCCGATTTTCTCTCGATACGTAAATAAAATTATATCCATGTGGGATCTTGTTTGATTCGTCTTTACGAGTATATTATTAATATCTAACTTTTATAATTTTTGAAAATACGTAACTAATAATATTTAACGCATAAAATACGCGTTGGCAAACGTGTGAAAAGAAAGTGGTAGTGTGGACTTGAATGGAGGGAGTATGTTATATCATTGCACCAAAAACTATAAAATATGTGTTTTCTTATCTATTGGGCCCCCAAAAATTTAGGGCCCTGTGCGGCCGCACTGCCCGCACATGGTAAAGGCCGACCCTGTCCGGTTTGTTACCGTCGACACTTCTTTCGTTTGGTGAGTAACAGAGGACATTTGAGGTTGTTGGTGTGCGATAAACCAGTTTCGACCGAAAATCGGATAATCATGTAAAAGCGAGTTATATTGTTTTTTGGATATAGAATCGAATAAGTTACCTCATGATGCGAATTCGAACACGTGGTATGAAAACCGGTAGAAAAAAATAGTCCGCTACGACCACCCGAAACGGCTCATATTTAAATGTATAATGCACGTTTCTTAGGCCTCTGAAATCCCGGCATAAAAATGTCTGAAGATCACATGGATGGTTAATCGAGTCAGATAAAGCGGGCACAAAACTTTTCAAAACCAACGAAAGTCATTTGACGACGCCGCTACACTATAAACTAGTTTCGGCCAAAAATTAGATTATCGTGTAAAGGGAATTTATAGTTGTTTTTTAAGTATAGAATCGAATAAGTGAGGGAATGATGTGAATTCGGACGCGTGGTTTGAAAACCGGCAAAAAAGAATTGGTCTGCTATGCCGACCCGAAAGGCTTAAATTGAAGTGTATAATACACGTTTTTAGATCTCTAAACTCCCGAAACCAAAATGTTCGAAAAACGCACGAATGGTTGCTTGAGTCATTATATTTGAACAAAAATTCAAAATTATCGAAAGACATTTGAAGTTGTCGGTAGTCGGTACACTCTAAACCTGTTTCGGTCGAAAATCGGATAATCGTGTAAAGGCGATTTGTAGCTGTTTTTTGGGTATAGAATCGTATAAGATAACTCATGATGTGACGTCGGACACATGGTTTGAAAACCGGCAAGAAAAATATGGTCCGCCGCAACCACTCGAAACGGCTCAAATAGAAGTGTATAATACACGTTTTTTACGCCTCTAAGCTCCCGAAACAAAAATGTCCGAAAATCTCACGGAAGGTTAATCGAGTCAGATAAAATAGGCACCAAAAATTTCAAAAATAACAGGAGACATTTGACGTTGCCGGTACACTATAAACCAGTTTCGACGGAAAATCGGAAAATCGGAAAATCGTGTAAAAGCGAGTTATATTGTTTTTTGGGTATAGAATCGAATAAGTTACCTCATGATGCGAATTCGAACATGTAGTATGAAAACCGGCAGAAAAAAATGGTCCGCTACGACCACCCAAAATGAGTCAAATTTGAACTGTATAATACAAGTTTTTTAGGCCTCTGATCTCCCGGAAAAATTTCCGGAAATTGCACGGATGGTTAATCAAGTCAGATAAATTTGGAAAAAAAAAATTCAAAAATAAAGACAGACATTTAATGTTGTCGCCGTTGCCAGTACACTATAAAACAGCTTCGACCGAAAATCGGATAATCGTGTAAAAGCGGGTTATAGTTGTTCTTTGGGTATTGAATTGAAAAAGTTACCTCATGATGCGAATTCGAACACGTGGTATGAAAAGCGGCAGAAAAAAATGGTCCGCAACGACCATCCGAAACAGCTCAAATTGAAGTGTATGATACGCATTTGTTAGGCCTCTGAGCTCCCGGAATAAAAATGGCCAAAAATCACACGGATAGTTAATCGAATCAGATAAATTGGGCATAAATATTTTCGAAAATAACGGAAGACATTTGACGTTGTCAGTACACTATAAACCAATTTCGACCGAAAATCGGATAATCGTGTAAAAAGCGAGTTATAGTTTTTTTTTGGATATAAAATCGAATTAGTTACCTCATGATGCGAATTCTGACATGTTATACGAAAACCGACAGGAAAAATGGCTCGCTACGACCACCCGAAACGGGTCAAATTTGAAGTGTAATACACGGTTTTTAGGCTTTTGATCTCCCGGAACAAAAAGGTCCAAAATCGCACGAATGGTTAATCGAGTCAGATAAAGCGGACTCAAAAATTTTCAAAATCAACGAAAGACATTTGTCGTTGTCAGTACACTATATACCAGTTTCGGCCGAAAATCGGATTATTGTATAAAAGGGAGTTATAGTTGTTTTTTGGGAATAGAATCGAATAAGTGACCTCATGATGCGAATTCTGACCCGTGGTTTGAAAACTGGCAAAAAAACGAAATGGTCCTGATGGCCGGTTTTTGTCGTCAATTCCGGCACCAAAAACAATTTGTAAACTCCCAAATTAAGTAGTATAATTTAGGGTCGAACCCAAAGGATGGTGGGGTTAGGCTATAAGTCTTGGTCTAGTTTTAGTTTAGTCGGTCAACAAAGCATGATTTGTATTCTAAATTCTAAACTAACAATATAAATTAAGTGAACAACTAAGTAAACACAATAAGAGAAAAGTCTAGGGTCTCGGGGTCACTCAAGTAGGAGGGGTCTAGTCTAAGTCGAATAGAAGGAATAACAGAGGGTGAAGGCTAGGTGTGTCCCTATCTCTCGATATGAAACGGTCCTTAGGTCAAGTCTAGTTGAACTCTCGTCCTAACTAATCCCAACCCACTTATCTATTACGGTCCAACTAAGTCCGACTCTCGCTGCAAGCAAGTCTAACCAAACACATGGAGAGCCAAACTCTCGTTCAAGCAATCCAACAACATGTTCAAAGCAAAAGATAAGAGACCAACATCCAACGAAATATGTAAACAATTGAAGCTATGAACATAGGTATCTTGTCTAGGCAAAGCATAAGCATTATACTAACTAGTCTCAAACTCTCGTTTCGAAAAATAGCTAATAATAAGAGTGGAATTACTCAAGCTCTCACTTGGACATTTTCACAAACACCTTGTGCGCAAAAGATTAAAGACAAATTACCCATAACGATTAGCATTCAAAACACGACTCAAATCCGACCCACTAACCCCACAAGATGTTCCCTTTAACCCTAGATTAATCTACTCACACATGATAAACAAAAATAACACAATACTAACTATGTAAAACATAGTTAGTAACAAGATTAAATAAGCAATGTAAGATGAAATAAAAAACATGTAAACAATTGAAATAAGATGAAATTAAGGTAAGAAATATACCAACTTAAATTAAAGGAGGAAACTTGGATTGAAATATGGAGGATGAATGTCTTCTTGTCTTCCAAAATTACAACCCAAACAATTGTCTAATTTGAATAAAACTAAAGACTAATTAAATTAATTATTAAAGAAAGATTGAAGGAAATGAAAGAAGGAAAATTAATTGAACTAGGGTTCTTACATATTTGAGAGGCTAATTTTCTAGTCTAATGGTAGTCTAATCTAAGATAGTTCTAAATGGTGAATACTCCCTCTTTTTTTTATTACAAATGAGAGGAGTCTTATATATGACTCCCTCTAATTACAAGATTAAAGAGGCTAATTACAAATAATAATAATAAAAGTAATTCTAATAATAATAATACTACTAATCCTAGTACTACTAATCATCCTACTAAGTATTACGTACTACCACTAATAATAATGATAATAAAACAAAAGTGACAAAAACAGCAGCATCACGCAACAAAACGACACAACGCAGCAGCGAGTATGTCCCCGCCGGCTCGCCGGCGGCCGGTGGAGCACCGGCTGGCAACCTTCTGGAACAAAAGGGAGTAAATTGAGGGTGGTGGGAGCCGGTGAGAAGAGTGGCAGCCGGGTACCCGTCTCAGAGCAAAAACAGGGGAAGTGCAGCGCGCGCGGGACAAGAAGACTTAGCCGTGGCTGCTACCTTGGTGGTCGGCGGTGGGCGTATATGGTAGTTATGAGGAGCTGGATGTGAGGGGATGTAGGTGGCGGTGATGGGTGGCTGATATGGTGGCCGGACGTGGCTGTAATGGTGGCTGAAAGTTGGTCGCGGGAAAAGGGTTGTGATTTGAATGTTTGTGGACAGGGGGTATAAGGGAGGTCGTGGTGGCTGGAATGTTGATCATTGGTGGTTATGAGGAGTTGGGTTGTAAAGTTGGAAGTATAGGGTGGCCAATGGTGGTTAGTGGTGGCTGCCATGGTGGCCAGAGGTGGTATCTGATGTTGAGCAAAGACCGTCGCAGATTACAGCTGCTCCTTTACTTGGTTTATTTTTCATACTTGGCAAATTTTGTTTGTGGACAAGGAAGGTTGAGGGGATCGTGGTGGCTGCCATGGTTGTTGGTGGTGGTCATGGGTGATATGTTTGTGAAGGTAGAAGTATGGGGTAGCCAATGGTGGTAAGCGGTGGTTGTTACGGTGGCCGGAAGTCATATCAGATACTCAGCAAAGACCGTCGCATATTTGGCTGATAGCTTAATTCTTGCGTCTAAATTCCACATTTGCTTATTTCTTCAAGACTTGGCCATTTCAATTCATAATACCGTCTTACACTTCCGCCTCACTTTCCCTTCTCACATTCCTGTCTCACTTTCCGCCTCACATTTGCATTAAATTAATAAAATAATAATAATATTACTAATATTATGCATAAATACGAATAAATAATATATATAAACTAATATGACTAATTATTATAAATTAGTTAATAAATGAGCTTATTAGACAATTAAACACACAAAATCGAGTCAGAATAAGGTATAAATGAGGGGTAAAACAATACCAAAATAGTACTCATCAGGTCCGCTAGCTAAGGTCATCCGAAACGGCTCAAATTGAAGTGTGTACACGTTTTTTGGCCCTCTGAGCTTCCAAAAATGTCCGAACATCGACCAGATGGTTTATCGAGTCAGATAAATTCGTCAGAAAAATTCGAAAATAACGGAAGACATTTGACGTCGTCGATAAACTATAAACCAGTCGGATAATCGTAAAAGCGAGTTATAATTGTTTTTTTGGGGTATAGAATCGAATAAGTTTTCTCATGCTGCGAATTCGGACACGTGGTATGGTACCCGGTAGAAAATAAAATGGTCCGTAACGACCACTCAAAACGGCTCAAGTGTATAATACATGTTTTTTAGGCCTCAGATCTCCCGGATAAAATTGTCTGAAAATCGCATGGATAATTAATCAAGTCAGATAAAATGAGCAAACAAAATTTTGAAAAATAACGGAAGACATTTGAAGTTCGGGTAGACTGTAAACCAGTTTTAGCTGAAAATCGGATAATCGTGTAAAAGTGAGTTATAGTTGTTTTTTATCAAATAAGTTATCTCATGATGCGAATTTGGACACGAGGTATGAAAACCGGCAGAAAAAAATGGTCCGCTACGACCACTTGAAACAGCTCAAATTGAAGTGTATACTACACTATTTTTAGGCCTCTGAGCTCGCTCAAGAAAAATGTCCGAAAATCGTCCGGATGATTATTCGAGTCAGATTAGGCGGGCCCAAAATTTTCATAAATACAGAAGACATTTAACGTTGCCGCTACACTATAAACTAGACATTTGACGTTGCCGCTACATTTATAGATTTTTTTGGGTATATAATCAATTAAAATACTCATTATGCAATGCTGAACACGTGGTTTGGAAATCGGGAAAAAAAATTCCGTTACGATCACTCTAAACGGCTCAAATTGAATTGTATAATGCACGTTATTTAGGCCTCTAAGTTCCCGGAACAAAAATGTTTGAAAATTGCACGGACGGTTAATCGAGTAAGATAAACCGAGCACAAAAATTTTCAAAAATAACGGAACACATTTAACGTTGCCGGTACACTATAAACCACTTTCGGCTGAAAATCGGATAATAGTATAAAGGTCATTTATAGTTGTTTTTTGGGTACATGATCGAATCAGATACCTCATGATGCGACGTCGGACACGTGGTATGAAAACCGGCGGAAAAAAAATGGTTCGCAACGACCACCCGAAACGGCTCAAATTGAAGTGTATAATAAATGTTTTTTAGGCTTCTGAGCTCCCGGAACAAAAATGTCTGAAAATCGTACAGATGATTAATCGAGTCAGATTAAGCGGGTGCAAAAAAATTCATAAATAACGGAAGATATTTGACGTTGCCGCTACACTATAAACTAGTTTCGGTCGAAAATCGAATAATCGTGTAAAATAGAGTTATTGTTATTTTTTGGGTACGGAATTGAATAAGATAAATGATGATGCGACGTCAGACATGTGGTATGAAAATCGGCATAAAAAGTGGTCCGCTACGACCATCCGAAACGACTCAAATTGAAGTGTATAATGCATGTTTTTTTATGTTTTTTAGCTCCCGGAACAAAAATGTCCGAAAATTGCACAAACGGTTAATCGAGTTTGATAAATTGGGTACAAAAAGTTTCAATAATAATGGAAGAGTTTTGACCCTACTGATATCCTATAAATCAATTTTAGCTGAAATCGGATAATCGTGTAAAAGAGATTTATAATTGTTTTTTGGGATATTATACATGGTACCCCTCAATTTTTTGACTTTCTCCATAGTACCCCTACACTTTTTAAAACATACAAGGTATCCCAAATTGTTATCATTATCACTACGTGTACCCTAAACTTTATTTTCCGTCAATTAAACTCATTTTAAAGCTTTAAGTGATAACTTGAACGCGTAAGCAAGCTTGTCATTTACTATCACATGAAATAAGACTCTATTAGGCTCAATATCCATCTCGATCCTAATATTATAGATATATATGGGCTAAAAAATTGTTGACGGAAAAACTATTAATCTTTGCCAAATTATCACGTCAAAAAAATGGATATTAATTCTAATAGAGTCCTTGTGTCATGGGATGATAAATGTCAAGTTTGGTTTTGCGCCTAAGTAATCATTTAACGCCCAAAATTGAGTTTAATTGATGGAAAATAAAGTTTAGGGGTACACATAGTGATAATGACCACAATTAGGTGTACCATGTATGTTTTAAAAAGTGTAGGGATACAATGTAGAAAGTCAAAAAATTGAGGGGTACCATGTAGAATATCCCTTGTTTTTTTGGGTACATAATTGAATGAGATACCTTATGATGCGACGTCAGACACGTAGTATGAAAACCGGCAGAAAAAATGGTCCGCAACGACCACCCGAAACGGCTCACATTGCAGTGTATAATACACGTTTTTTAGGCTTCTGAGCTCCCGGAACAAAAAAGTCCGACAATCGCACGGATGATTTATCGAGAACGATTAAGCGAGCACAAATTTTTTCAAAAATAACGGAAGATATTTGATGTTGCCGCTACACTATAACCTAGTTTCACCCGAAAATTGGATAATCGTGTAAAAGCGATTTATTGTTGTTTTTTGGATATAGAATCGAATAAGTTACCTCATTATGCGAATTCGGACACGTGGTTTGAAAACCAACATAAAAAAATGGTCCTTATACGACCACCCGAAACGGTTCAAACTGAAGTGTAATACACGTTTTTTTAGGTCTCTTGGGTCCCGGAACAAAAATGTACGAAAATCGCACGGATGGTTAATCGAGTCAGATAAAGCGAGCGCAAAATATTTCTAAAATATCGGAAGACATTTGATGTTGCCGGTATATTAAAAACCATTTTTGGCTAAAAATCGGATAATCGTGTAAAGGCGAGGTATAGTTATTTTTTGGGTATAGAATCAAATAAGTTACCTCATGATGCGAATTCGGACACGTGGTTTAAAAACCGGCGGAAAAAAATTGTCCGCTATGACCACCCGAAACGGCTCAAATTGAAGTGTATAATACACGTTTTTTAGACTTTTGAGCTCCTGGAACAAAAATATCTGAAAATTACACGGATAGTTAATCGGGTCAGATAAATCGGACACAAAAAAATTCAAAATCAACGGAAAACATTTGGCACTAATAAACTAGTTTCGCCGAAAATGAAATAATCGTGTAAAGGTGAGTTATATTTTTTTTTCGAGTATAAAATCGAATAAGATACCTTATGATGCGATATTCCACACGTGGTTTGAAAATCGACAGAAAAAAATGGTCCGCTACGACCATCCGAAACGGCTCAAATTGAAGTATTTAATACACGTTTTTTACGTCTCCGAGCTCCCAGAACAAAAATGTCAGAAAGTCACACGGATGGTTAATTGAGACAGATAAAATGGGCACAAAATTTCAAAAATAACCGAAGACATTTGACTTTTTCAGTACACTATAAAGCAGTTTTGGCCGAAAATCGAATAATCATGTAAAGGTGATTTATAATTGTTTTTTGGGTATAGAATCGAAAAAGATAGCTTATGAGGCAACGTCGGACACGTGTTATGAAAATTGGCAAAAAAATGGTCAACAATGACCACACAAAATGGCACAAATTGAAGTATATTATACACGTTTTGCCGGCTTCTCAAACTTTAAGTAATAACAGATTACATTTGAGTCGTCAAAGTTCGATAACTGGGAGACGGAAACCGGAAAGTCATGGTTTAATGCTACTCCGTATTTATTTGGAACTAAAAACGAATATTGGAACTCCTAAAGCAACCTGAACACGTGGTAGAATAATCAAGATGAAATGAAACAAAGATGATAAGAAACAAAACGAAAAACACTCTCGAGCGATTCAAATTGAAGCATTTAATTTCATATTTTTTTTAACTAGTTAGTTTAATAAATAAATTAGACAAGCTTCAAAGTTTTTGTTTAAAAATCACAAGGCAAAGACAATCTAAAGGTTGAACTAAAATGATATTTGGTCACATAGGAAAGCAATATTTATTTCTCACAAGAACACACTAATAGATGCTCATTTCAGAGTTTCAGACTTGTTATTTCTGGTTGTAAACGATTTTCAGGCCGCAGATTTGGTATCGGATCATCAGTGCCTTGCTAGAGAAGATCCTCACTTGTCAATGCGATTTGCATCCACATTATGTTGACAAATTGAAAATCTCAATGCATTTTACAGTCAAGGACAGAAGAGTTGAATACTTGAAATCAAAGCATAGTTCTTAAATATTCAGAAATCGGGATTTTCTGCATTTTACGGTCAAGGCAGAAGAGTTGAAACCTTGAAATCAACACAGTTCCTAAACGTTTCTAAATTAGGATTAAAAAATCAAGTTAAAGATGGAAGATTCGGGGTGATAATAAGTAAATCAACACTTAAATACATAAGAAACTAAAAAGCTGTAAATCAGGGGTCTTGTAACCAACCAGCTATCTTAAAGGAACAATACAGGTTTAATGTGACCACAGTACAGTTCACCAACTCTGAGGCAGCTCCAGACATTTTAAGTGTCACCGGTAACCTCAATTCAATCCAGCTACGGTATATAACAAACAGGTTCCATGGTTTTCGAAGGGAATTGTTTCCTGGTATTATGTCGTTATTTGTTGTACACCATGTAATGCCATCGAGGATGCTTTTGAAGCCAACTTTGCATCTAAAACTCACGTCCCCTATACGGCATTTCCTAGAGAAAAACAATGCAAAAAAGTGAAATTGAGCAACGTTTTTATCTGAATTTAATTGTTTCAGATTAAGAAAGAGATGCTGGCAAGAAGGTTAAAGTGAGACGCGGACACTGTACCATACTCTCCCCAAATCCAAATGATTAATACCTCAAGTGGAGGGAGGGGGATTAAGTAAAAACTACCCTTCCCTCGGATCGTGATTAATCAGTATATTTCGCCTTAATTACTGATTTGTGAGATTAGTGATTACAAGTATGTTGATCAGTAGTCTTTGAACAAGGTCTTGTGTTTTGTAATCACAATATGGCCTTTTTTTTTAGCTTTTTTGCCAATTTTTAGTTTGTCCTGACCTTTCTGCGCAGTACATTTTATTCCTTTGAATAAGAGCTTACCGAAGGATGGCCTGGCATGTACATGACTTGTCTAGGATGGCCAAGAAGCATCGGTTGCCCAAACTGGAAACCATAAAAATTCAGCATTTTATGAAAAGGTTGCTCAAAAAAGAGTTCAAGTGTTTCTATTTTAGCATAGAGATAAGCTCGCTCACCTGCGGTGCATTTGCAGGAAAATATGGTTGTGCCGATTGCATTGCTGCAGCTTGTGGATTGAAAAAACCAGGCTGCTGTCCAGCAAAGGATGGTCCAACCTATGAAGAAACAAAATAGTTATATCTAACCTAAGGGAGTTGATCCTACAATGACCAGCATATATATTCGAAATTTGAAAGAAAATTGGAAGTCCCACTAGAGTGATAGTTTCAATTGGTTGCCGTGTTCCTTAGTAAAAAAAACTTGAGTAAGATACAAAAGTTCAAAAACTTCTAAGTTGTAACCTTGTATTCCATGACTACGTGCTCATGCTGAAAGCTCACATTTTCTGTAGGTGAAGTAGATATAGGGGTAAACAGAGCAACTCTCTTACTCTAGTTCCCATCTCAAATATGGCTATATTCCTGTGTCTACACGTCATCCAAATATATGGCATGATGAAAGGTTGATAACAAGACAAATTCTATCATTAAGACAAATTCTATCAAACTTCAAATCATGAAGACAAATTCTATCAAACTTCAAATCATTAAGACAAATTCTATCAAACTTCAAGTCTCAAGCCTAGATTCTTAAATCATTAAGACAAATTCTATCAAACTTCAAATCATGAAGTCTGAAAACTATATCCAGAAATACAAGTGGTGGTTCTCTTGCCTCCAAGTTTCTATGTTGACAGTCCATGTCACTTCGAAAGTTGAGTGCCTACACCCCTCCTGAACTCGTGATAGACTGTACCATTACTGGGGTTAAAAAAATACATACTAAACTGAACAGTTCAGAGATTAAATATTTTCTAATCAACATAAGAACCCTAAAAGTGTATCCCCCTGATCTCAACATGAATGCTTGTAAGTCGATGAGGAAACCTGTTATGAAAATAAATCAATAGCGCAAAAAGAAACTTGCCCATGCAGCTCATTTAGATAATTCACAAAAGGTTGTATAGACTAGACCGCAAATCTTAGTTCAAAGAACATGAAGCTCAAGGCTTAATGAGGCACCGGCCAAAACGCGTAGGGCCGCCTTAGGTGACATGGGCCATGTACAGAAGGCGCATCAAATGGAGCACGCTGCTAGGCAGTTCCTTATTTTTTCTCACTTTTTTTCACCCTTCCCTTTGTCCTATTAGCCTCATCTTACATGTTAGCCCTCTTTAAGTGGAAAAAAAGAGGTACTGTTAGGTCTGTTAAGCGAGAAAAAGGTAGTTACAAAAGAATATATTGAAAATAATTCGTTGGCAAAAATACAAAGGTGGAAACAACAATAGAAGTTGAAAACGCTATGCTACATATCCAATGATGCTGACGAAATAAAAAGCAGCGTAAGAATGACAGAAATTACTCACAAAATTTGCCACATGAATGTTAGAAACAAAAACTCACCCCGATGCCGACTGGTATGCCATGCATATGAGGCACCGTATGCACATTGGTGGGATAGTAAAATGAGGGCTCATTAACTGGAGAGACCGGCCTAAGAGGACTTTGCGTTGGTACAAAACTCTTTGCATTTGGATTAAATCTAAACTCCTGCAATATAAAGTCATCGACAAGGGTTGTCATATAAATCAAGAAAACATTATTATCGAGGCAATAGCAACAAAGTCTACTCAGCCTTACCACAACCCAATGTAACAGGCTGAAAGGGAAGACAAATGTTTATCACTGGAGCCTAAAACATCTCGAACCATCTTACCAGGTGCTAATAGCCTAATATTTATAGACTTTCTAGTAACACGTAATAGATCTTCCACAGGTTGTTATAAGATAATTGTTGCTCAAGGTTACTACACTTCATATCCCCCACAACAGTGTTCACAAGACTTGAAATATTCAATTCCATTCCGAATGGCTAAAATAGCGAGTATGATGTATCCATTCAGAAACAATATAAATAGTAGGTTAATTATAAAAAAAGTCAAGAGTGAGGCATATGGAAGGAATGAATCCTACCTTTGCATTAGGGTTCAAAGTTGATTTTTCAGATGACAATGAACCTACTGAAGAGCTAGGTGATAATGAAGAAGCACTTGCAGTCGATGTAACAGTTGCACCCTCTAAAGTGGACAAGGGAGTATTGTCTACCCGACAACGTGGATCTGTAGCTTCTGTAGCACGTTTGGAAGAGTTGTCTTCCGAAAGACCGCTAGAACTGGCTTTCTCGTCTACCTTTGTAGAAGTCATAGAGGATGTTGATGTTATCGAAGATACACCTACACCAGCTTTGTCTGAGCCATCTCTACTCATATCTGATGGGGACTGGAAATCTACACATACATTCCTTAAGTTAGTACATCTAAATCACAACTATTTTGCTCAAGTAAGCAGCAACAGAATGCAAATATCCTAAACAAGACTAAATCTACACATTCAACAACACATCGAATCATACAAAAATTCTACCATAGCTACATGCCTACATATGCATCGATGTATCGTGGTCAATGCAATAAATCAGCTTCCTCAAACATGATTACTTCTGATGACTGAGACATAAGCTGATATAGAATCAACAACCGCAATGCATCGTCATGTAATCATGTTATTCCTAGTTCCCTTTATTTTTTAGTCATTTTTCAGAAACTTTCGATATTCAACCCTCATAGACAACACAGGTTCTTTTAATCATGACATGCCTGCCTGCCTGCCTGAGAACATTATGTAGAAGTGAAAGCAAAACACGAAAACAAAAGCAGGCATGCTTGCAACGCACCTTCAGATTTTGCTGCCTGAATATCCTTGTTTGACTGCATAATGGTAACAAACACAATAAAAGCATGAATAAGAAAATTGTTTGAAAGCGATAACTCTCACAAAGCAAGATAATGAATTACGGAGTACAAAATACTGACAGTCTTCTTCATAACATTATTTCCTCCTTGATCATCAACATACTTCTCTTGTGCCCTACAATATATTAATTAATTAGAAAATATCACAGCAAAGAACCGCTGTAATTTTATACTCCCTCCATCCCATTATTATCTTCCTAGATTGACTTTTAGGGTAAAATTCTATAACTTTGACCACAAGTGTTAAAATAAGAAAAACTTTGACAAAAATAATTACATTCATCATACAAAAGTCTTCGAAGATATATTTTTGAATGAAAAAAAGAAGGTGAATATAATTGGAGAAAAATCGTGTCAAAGTGTTGTCTCGAAGATGCCAATTTGAACAAGGAATCTTATTATGGGAAGGAGGGAGTAATTGTAAATTTGTAACTACGACGTATTATAAGCTCCCAAGTCCCAAAACTCCCAACAGCATAACACAGGCATACCACAGTTGGAAACAAAGAGAAGTACCTGCTTTCATCTTCAAACCCATAAGCAACATATGTACTGTTATTGGATAATTGAGATTTAGGGCGATAGAACTCCTCACTGGCTTCCTGCACAAATGCCACACTGATGACTTCAAAACATCAAGCAAACAAAAACTGAAAGTAAAAGAAAATGCAGTGGCTTAAGAAGACAATACAGCTTAAACTAAGAACACCTAGGTCTCTGCCAAAGAAGGTGAAGTGAAAGATAGATTCAGTTTGTAAATCATTACATTTCGACACTCCGCTACCAAACCTGCTACCTAACACTACATAAATCACATGTTTGAGTTACTAATTCAAAAGAATATATAGTCTAGGTCTCTAGGATGTGCATCAAGTTCCCACTACCAAACTAGATGCAAAATTAATCGGGTGTCATTCCAAGGAAACAATACAAGCTAATTTTAACCAAGTATGAGAGTTTGACATTATCTTTTGAAAAAAAATATTTTTCCTTGGAAACAACTGGGTGCATTCTCAAGGCAAAACATTTCCCTATCTGTGTCCTTCCTCATTACTTCAACTTTCTGAATATAAACTCGTCATTTGACCTCAAACTTCGAAGGTATTTCAGACAAATAATTATCTACATTCAAATTTCTTGAACAGAAAAAACCAAGTTCATGAGAGCGCGTAAAAGGAGTCCCGCCAAGCAAAATCAAGCAGAAAACTCAACATTTTACGTATGATGTTTTACACTACAGTAAAGAGGATGAAATTAACCAGATCTTGGTAAGGTGTGCCAAGCACACAATAAATGCTCATATATTTCATAATGTTCTTTATAGTTTTACATTCCTCCAGAAAAACAAAAAAACAGAGATAATACACTTCATTTCCCTACTATACGAAGTAGGATAGGCCTATCAACAAGTGCCAGTTCTGGAAAATGTGCCAAGAGCAACAACCTCTTTCTTCTCTTCTCTCTTTCAGTAAGTCCCAATTAAATATTTAAATGACAGAGTGGTAAGCAAAGCAAACGCATATAAATAATTCTTGAGCATAAAAGAAATCACTACCGTGCTCCCATACATCTAAACCTAGAAGAAAAGGGGCTCAAGTTAATAGGTTTTTCACTTTTTCAAGTGCTAAACGAGTAGTAATCATGTAACAACTTTATCCTCTTGGGTCAAAAGCAATAAGAAAAAATCCTCTCTTTAAAAGTCAATAGTGACAACGGTATTAATATGCTCCTGCTATGTTACTTAACACTTGTTGCAGAAGAGAATTACAAGTGCCAATACTTGGGCCATGGAAACTGATATTTCTAAATATTGCCTTTAATCGATATCACTGTGGCTTCAATATACCATCAGCTGTTTTCGTGAAATATACAACTCCATAGAATGCATGTGTATTGTGCATGTTGAATGTTTTTTTGTGGAAAGTAGGTCGATATAGAAAAAAAGACTACAAACATAGATAAATCAACTGGCAATTCAAATCTCAAAACGAAGTGAAGATTTAACACAGATGTGATATTTGTGACGTTACGTCTGCAATATTGCAATTTTGAGATTTTGCAACTGCTACTGCAACCGTAACAAATGCCACATTGATTCCCTGATGGTGACAGATACTCTTCTAGTGAAGTTAAAAATCAACATACCAAATTTCCAACATCAACAGAAGGTCAGAATGTCAGATGTAGGTTTCATAACACTATTCCTGAATTGAGAGATGTATTGCCAAGAAAATTAATCAAGTGTCAAAATGACAATTTTAAAAATCAGTCATGAGTCAGTTGCGAGGTATTTTTGTCCTTGGTTTTCATTCATAAAGTAATTGGATAACATAATGGTGAGTAGTAATCAGACAGTATTATTTGGTCCTATTAACAATAATAACATGAACCAAAGGCTGCCTTGTGCTTAACTCACTTATAATTCCTACGCTTCTTTACCAGTAAATGATTTGCATGTCAAAGAACCATGGAATATAATATATAACTGCCAGATATTTTTGTCCTAAAACTTTTGACATGAGCGCTAAGCATAACCACAACCACCAAAACATTTTTAAAATACGCTCTTGGGGGTGCTAACATGTGTTAGCAATCTTCGTGTATAACAGCCTAAACACCACTCTTTGGATCTAAATATCTAGTATTTTTCCCCTGTGGTTCTCTTGAGTCCCCTCAAAACCTCCAGAAAGTTAAGCTTGAGCTTCATAAATAGAATTCATTTCATTTTGGCATGAATTTGGACACGGACCTTCACCAACCATACAATAAAAAAAATTAACATTGATATTATCAAAAAGTACCTTTGACAATGATCCAGATGACACTCTATCTCCTTCCAAAGCTTTTCCACTTTTTCCACTAGCTACATCAGCAAAGGATCTAACAAAGCCGGGCCCATATGAATCCCCAAAAGTTTCTAGGTCATGTGAATCCAACACCTCGTTCTCATCAGCACACCCACTATCATCAAATCCCCTAAAGACTGATGAATACTTGGTTTCCTCATCAATATCAATGTTCGCCGGGAGATATGCACCTCTTTCCTGGAAGAACAGAGAAAAGGTTCTCATCGTGGTGAATACTAGAAACTCAAGACTTGTGATAGCTACTTTTTGAGCAACTGACCTCTGCCAAATGAAGATCATGGGTTTCCTCACCCTCAATCTCTCTAGCTATTCTCTTAGCTTCCGCCTCCAGCTCCCTCATTCGAGGACCCTTCTCAAGTTTTGTTGTATAGAGTTCCTCGTTAAATGTACTTCTTACGCCAAAAAGTGACTCATTAACTTTAAATTGATCCCAGCTCTTTCTGAAAATTCAAGTAAATATCTCTGTCAGAAAAATAAACAGCAATCAAGTTAACCTATGGAAAACAAAGGGCTGGGTATCTACAATTTCTAACTACAAGACTATTCATGAGTCATGACCACAAAAGTTTGAAAACCAACAACTGAGGAGAAAAGGGTAAAAGCTAGATACAGTAGTTACTACAACAACCTAGTCCAAGGGGAATCAAATATATTTTCCAACTCAGGGCGCTGTGGAGCATCCTCATCTGGCACCCAGCGTTCCAACTCTCTTCCAGCACCCACATGACGAGATTGAGATATGTAGGAATCAATCATAATATCCTGCTGACTTTCTCCTTGAGGCTCACTTGATAAACCATCACAACTAATAGGCACATCCTGAAAGAAACAACCCTTCTGACGATGAGATTTATGTCTGCCTTAACTGTTACTAGACACAATGACACTGACCCAATTAATCAATAGCATAATTTACGGAAATACTAAGACTAATGATTCCTGACTTCACTGACACAGTTCTTTGACATTGTATGTATAAAGCCTTGAGGGAAAGGAGGGAATTTGTACGACCTTAGCTATAACTTGCACAAGTTCATGAGCTGGTATTATAAGAGTTTTTGTTGGAGCCTTGCCGACTGAATCAGTACCCGATTTGTGTCCTCTAAAAGATACATCTTTTAACAAGCGAGCCATTTTTAAGATAATACCTGTGAATAAAAGCAAATGTGCGAACTAATAAGATGTTCATAGAGATACAGAATTTGGTTCAAAACTAAAACAACAACCAGCATCAAGATTTTATAATTTGAAAAACATAAAATATTGATGATAAATTTAATTATCTATAAGACATACCAAAATTACTATCAGCATTTGTCGCATGAAAAATTCCAGTGTAAACAGATCCATTTTTAACCTGAACATCTACATGATGTCCTATAAGACAGGTTGTCAAATACACGAGCCGGTCTCTGGAGGAATTTTCAGGCCCAGAATCTTTATTGAAACTTGAAATACCTTCAGTCAAAAGTACAATTATTAGGAAACCACAGAGAAAAAATAATAATAAGCAACTAATTATCAGTAAGGATTGCATTTTGCGGCCGGTTACTTAACCGGAGGCTCTAGGAACTAAAAAGACAATTTATCACCCCTTTCTAAAACTCCCACCATTTCTAAGGGACTAGTTTGTGTAGGTGAGAGGTTCCACAATGGGTTCAACAACCTATTTTAGCCATGTTTGTTTCAACCACATGAAAAGAATAAAAAGACAGAAAGCAATACGGCATTGGGATCAAAGATCTTCACCTGCAGTGACAACTCTATTGGGATTTGATTTCCCTGTCTGGAACTTATTATCCATCCGACTGCTGGGATCAAATTTGTGCCTGCCAAAACCATTGGCAGAAGATCTGGGTTGTGCAGTTTGCTTCATATTCATGTTAAGAAGACTTTACCACACAACCTTGCTACAGCCCGAGAACCCAATTACAAGCACAAACAAGACCTGTAAGTGAATAGATTATAAACGACAAGAGTCAGATTCAAGTGAGCTTGTTTAGGAGAGAAGTGAAAGCTCAAGACCACTGCTGGTGTTCATAGCAATAAAAATGTTCCGCGTTGAGTACTGATCCGGAAATACAAAAGGCAGCTGCCTGCTTCCCTCAAAGAAGCATCAATATAGGAAAGCCCCAATTACTCCAGCGAATAGAAGGAGAATATGATAACAGTAAAAGTATAAAGCAAGTCGACCACTTATGTACTAAGAAACATATACACACAAAGTGACTCCTTGACGCCCCCTCTCCTGACAAAAAGTTCAAGACATTATCCTAAGGGAACACTAGTACACGACAACAAGGATATAGATCCAATTATCCAAAGTAGATTCAGATAAAAGACTATAATAGCCACAATGCAGAACAGAAAGCGGCCTCGTTAAATAATGAATAAGTCGCATTGGCTACACCAATGAACAAAACAACGGTATTAGCTTCATGGAGTGGAAAATAAACCATGAAGTCAACGTTCCGCCAGGTATAGCCGTATAGGAGGAACAGTTCATGACACAGATAAAAATGACAAAATCACAGTTCACCGCAACTAAAAACCTACTCCCTCCGTTCGATTCCACTTCGCAGTTTTGCTTTTTCACGTTTGCCAACGCACGTTTTACATGTTAAATATCAGCTACGTAGTTGTAAAAATTATAAAAGTTAGATATTTTCAATGTACTCGTAAAGACGAATCAAACAAGACCCCACATGAATATGTTTTCTCTTACGTATTAGGAGAAAATTGAGATTAAATGTTCAATTGTGAATAGTGTACAAAACAGAAACCTGCGAAGTGGAATCGAATGGAGGGAGTAGTAAAGATCCTAAACGCAACTCAAAAGAAGGATGTTGATGGAGAGCTACATATTTATACTATACTCGGTCATTCCTACCCATTTCTCAAACAACAACAGTGTTACGTTGATGTACTATCATACACACTTCACACACTCTTCGCCAATCATACATCAACCACCGGATCAACAAATGCATATCCAACAGCCCATACTTCATATAGTACCTTCGGTTCAACCACTAAGCTAAGAGTCCAAGTCGTCTTTAATATTCAGAACACAATTATATAATCGGACATGATGCCACTTTATTATTAGACTAACTCGCTTTATTTAAAATAAGCAAGTTAATTAACCTCAGCAACGCACAGTCTTTCAATCTAGTATTTCATAGAAACCGGGTTGTTTCTATTTCTCAAATGACATCCACATAACAGCATTCGCATACAACATTAAAGATTTTTACCTCCAAGCTAAATCATCAAGGCAAGATCCCCTTTCACCTACCCTTAATTACGATACCCTAAAATCCCAGAAAGTCGCAAATTGAATCCCTCAATCCCTCATATTCCACATCCGTATTCCATTTTTTTGCTTTACAAACTCTATACTACAATCTAAAAAGCGCATATCGTGTATTCGTATTACGTACTCAAAAGAAGGGATGTTGATGGAGCTACACATTTATACTAGAATGATCTAGCCTTTTCAGAACAACGCGAGCATTTCACTCCATAACACTCTCTAAGTTGCTTGAGCTATTTATTTATACTAGACTCAGTCATTCCTACCCATTTCTCAAACAATAACAGTGTTACATTGATGTACTATCATACACACTTCACACACTCTTTGCCAATCATACATCAACCACCGGATCAACAAATGCATATCCAACAGCCCACACTTCATATACTCATATAGTACCTTCGCGTCAACCACTAAGCTAAGAGTCCAAGTCGTCTTTAATATTCAAAACACAATTATGGACATGACTTCACTTATTATTAAATTAACTCGCTTTATTTTAAAATAAGCAAGTTAATTAACCTCAACAACGCACGCTCTTTAAACTTTAAATCTAGTATATCGTAGAAACGGGGTTGTTTCTATTTCTCACAATCACAAATTTCTCACACAAAATGACATCCACATAACAGCATTCGCATACACCACTAAAGATTTTTACCTCCAAGCTAAACCATCAAAGTAAAATCCCGTTTCACCTACTCTTAATTACGATACCCTCAAATCCCAGAAAATAGCCAACGGAATCCCTCAATCCCTCGTATTCCCCATCCGTATTCCATTTTTTTTGCTTTACCAACTTTGCACTACAATCTAAAATGCGCAAATCGTGTACGCGTATAACGTACTCGTATCGGAGGCTCGGAGCACACTACAGATTAAGCAAACCATGCATCAACCTAGGTTTTATCAATTTATCCTACAGAAACTTTCATAACCCAATTAATCGGCTCTAATCACGAAACAAGCATCAATTAAACATTCCTCCACAAATGTAACCCTAAATCAAACATAAACCCTAACCTAATCAACCTAAACCAACACAAATGATTAATCAAACATCAAAAAAAATCACTAATCACAAATCATACCTGAAACAACGACGTTACAGTAAATCAACTAAACCGCGATCTTATTTAGGGTTTACAAAGATTAATATTGGAGGAAATCGAGCTACGATTGTTTATAATAGAACGAGGAAATCGCGAATTGGAAGATCCAGCGAAGTGATTCGTTTCGTCGGAAGACGATACGTTTCGCCGGAAAATGTCGGAGGAGATTACGCCGCCGCGGTAAAAACGGGAGGACAGAGGTAAATAGTGGTGGCTCGCCGGAGAAATAGGGAGGAGGCGTAATTGATGGGTTGTGTGTAATAATTGATGGCGTATGCCTTTGAGACTTAAGAGAGTGTGAATGTGTGATATGGGAAGATATTCTCGTTTAAGACCGATTATCCGTATTAATTTTTAATATTTTATCATTGTAAACGTAAGACGGGTTAAATTTATATTTATCTGTTTAGATAAATATAAACTTTTTTAATTATGAGACGAATTTGTTAAGGACTAAAATTATGTTTAGATGATGAGGAATTGAGAATATAGGGTTATAATATTATTGGCAAAGTAGGTGATATAAAATATAAAAAATAAAAAGTTGAGACTTATTGGTGCAAGTTGGAACTTGGAAGTGATTTGCTTAAGAATTAAGATTACAAAAATTTTCATTTGCGACGGCATTATTCGTATAGTCTTGTGACGGGTCAAATAAAATTTACTTGAAAGATAAAGATAAATTATTTGTCATTCTCTATGCATTTTCATTATTGTCTTATCTAATAAGAGGTATACTTGACTCGTCGCAAGCTTGTGACGGATATATCCGTCAGGCTGTCGCATGCTTGAAGCTTATGACGGAGATACCCGTCACAAGAGAGACATATGGTTAAAATTATATCCCATCCTAAACAAAGGAGTTAAGGTTGTTCATGTAAGGGCTGATTTAATAAATTTTGTATTTGAGAAGAGCGGGTGCGGATGATATCTCCCTGCTTAAATCCTCGAGAAATTAGTTGAAGATTTCGGTTAAAATATTAATCGACAACACTTAACTTTTCAAGAAATTACTTATTCCTAACTTACTAATTACTAACTTGATCGAACCTTGTAATAAAATATACTTCATTTTATTAAATAATTTGTTTTTTCAATCTGATTAGGCTAAACTAATCTGTTAATATCTAAATATATTCAAGTAGCAAGGGTTGACTATTATTCTTCTTTTAAAATTGAAATTCAATATTGTATTATACTCGGAATTATAAAAGAAACTTATAATGAGTTGCGAAAAATGATGGATTTAGTTAAAGTTTGACAATCCGACTCACACTAGCCCGCTAATCGGGCTCAGTCCTCTCCCAACCCGCTGACTGTATGGCCCGTACCATCAACCTGGGGCTCAAGCTCCACAACTCCCAATCCATCTGATCTGCCACTCCTTTTGCCCAACTGGGCCGGTAGGGGGCCACCATATCCCATCCCAGTTTCCCAGCCTGCCTTAGCCCATGGACTGGGTTCAAGGAACTCCTCCCTCCAGCCCAGCCTAGCCCGGCCCAGACCAACCAGTCTGGCTCACTGCCTAGGATTAGATATGGGGCTTGCTATACGCCTATTCGTCGTCGACAAATTACTAATTATAGTAGATACTTTTACATGAACTACTCATTTTGCCCTATCAACCCTTTATATTTACCATTTGACAATTATGATATTCGGACTAAAATTCAAGTAAAAAACTTGTCGGTTTTCTTACAAAATACAAAAACTTATCGGTTTTGCTTACAAAATACAAAAATTTACCGGTTTAATTCAACGAGCGATTCGAACAACGGTTTTCAACGATGAGTGACAATAACGAGGGAATAATTATTTTTACGGTAACAAAGCAAGACGGAAAAAATAAAAACTACTTGTATTTTTTAACGAAAACAAAATAATTTTAAAAATACAAATAACTCAATTATTAATTGAAAATAATTAAACATTTTAAAATAAAAATTATTTGTTTTTACGGTAACAAAGCAAGACGTAATGGGAAAAAAAAATGGGGACGAAAATAATTTCCGTCTGGATCTAGGTTCAGACGATTTTTTTTTTTGTCTGGGCCTAGGCTGGGACGAAAAAAAAAATTGTCTGGACCTAGGTTCAGCCGAATTTTTTTTTTGTCTAGGCCTAGGCTGGGACGAACAAAAATTTGTCTGGACCTAGGTTCAGCCGAATTTTTTTTTGTCTAGGCCTAGGCTGGGACAAAAAAAAATTTCGTCTGAACCTAGGTCTAGACGAAAATTATTTTCGTCCGAAATTATAATTTTTTTTTCTTTTTTTGCAAGAACACGAAACAAATCGGTTTTCTTACAAAATACAAAAACTTGTCGGTTTTCTTACCAAATACAAAAGCTTGTCGATTTAATTCAACGATTTCAACGAGCGATTCGAACAACGGTTTTCAACGATGAGTGACAATGACGAGGGAGTAATTGTTTTTACGGTAACAAAGCAAGACGGAAAAAATAAAAACTATTTTTTAGCGAAAAGAAAGTAATTTTAAAAATACAAATAAATCAATTATTAATTGAAAATAACTAAACATTTTAAAATAAAAATTATTTATTTGTACGGTAACAAAGCAAGATGTAACGAAAAAAAAAAATTGGGACGAAAATAATTTCCGTCTGGGCCTAGGCTGGGACGAAATTTTTTTTGTCTGGACCTAGGTTTAGACGAAATTTTTTTTCGTCCCAGCCTAGGCCCAGACGAAAAAGCAATTATTTTCGTCCAAATTTTTTTTTTTTTTCGTTTTTTGCAAGAACACGAAACAAATCCGGGTAAAAACATAAGTAAAACAAATTACATTAATAAAAATCCGACATTCAAACTACGGTTCAATCCTAATTCCGTCAAAAATTAAGGCATCTATTTTAATTCCGTTTCTAATCTATCAAAATAACAACAAAATAAAGAGGAAGAGGATGGAAAGGGTAGTTTAGGAATTCATTAAAATGTGTCGACGATAATTAGTAATTTGTCGACGACTTATAGTAGGTTGGTTAGATATAGATGGTAAACATACCGTGTAGTCGTGTACCATGTGCAAGCAGGAGAGCCCAAAAGCCAATGTAATATAACCGGCTTCGAAAATAAACCGACCACCATATCAAAGCAAACTCAAAACAATCCGGAATCAACCCGAAAACACGGATCACACGAACTGTCCTAAGTCTCCTAACTTGAACTGATTCGACCGTCCCGTTTGTCAGGTCTGGACTACTGTAGGCCTTGAACCCATGTAAAAAGTTATCATACGGGTCTTCAGAACAGCTGGTATTATATCCGTATAATATCATGTCATCAACAAGGCTAAACTCTGTAACATTACTGATCACACATACGTACTGACACTGACATACATTAATACATATCCTTCTTCTGTTCATATTTCTTTCCTCCCAACTAATTTCAATTCAACTGAACTACATACTTCCTGCCATGCCTGCATGTATGTCTTAATCTCCACTTTAAAGATTGTATTTTTATGTCTTATAATCTTACTCACGTTTTGCATATGTTGTATTTTATCAGTAGTTTACTGTTATCAATATTGTATTGTTGTTGTTGTTTTGGGTTTTTGCTTATGGGCAGTGGCGGAATCAGTATTTATAGTTAGGGGGCGGAAATTTTTATGGGGAAGTTAAACTGGAAAGAAATAAAATTTCATTGTTTCTGGCCATTGCTGTTGGGGTTTGATTTGATATTGGGAGTATAATAATGGGAATTGTTGATATTTTGAATTAATTTAGGGTTGTTGTGTAAGTTATGATTTTTAAATTTTAAGAATAGGGCTGTTTTCATACAGAATTTCTGTGGAAAAGATTAAAACTTTCAATGTTTTGTTACTAAATGAGTAAATGGTTGTACAATTAGTCTCTCTTGTGATGAAAGTCGGGTTAATCAATAATCTGTTGAGGTATGTATTTGAGGCTCGAGTAATAGATCATATTTGAAGGTTTGAAGCTATGGACTCAGTGGCGGAACTAGGGGGTGCCAGAAGGGGCGCGGTCGCTCCAAGAAATGAAAATTTTGAAATTTTGGATTAAAATTTGAAGACTTTTTTCTTGATAACCTTATCCACGAGTAGTTTGTCTCCCTGGAATTTTTTGCCCGCTTTCCTGTAAATCCTTGTTTCGTTATGGTAAAAGCTTTAGAGTTGGCACTTGTTTTCATTTATGGTTGATTGGTTGTAATTGGTAGCGATTGCTGGTTAGTTTCACTGTTGGAAATTGCAATAATGTTGAAATTTGAAGGTTTATGGATTTGATTGAGATATAAATTTTATCGATAAAACCATTAACATTCTCCTATTTTCATCACGCTTTCGCTAATTACTTAATGTTATATTCCTTGAACATGTTTTTTTAGAAAGTCTATGGATTCATTTTTGTCTGGTTCTTGATTCGTGATACTAATCAAACATTTAAGAATGTAATAAGTTCCTGTAATATAGGAACAAACTTTGTGCATTTGAATGTCATTGTTTCTTAATTGTATTCTTTATGTTTTCTTCCAAGATTAGCATCAGGGTAGCTTGGGACTCAATATAGGGTAGGTACCCTGTGAAAGTGTGAATAACACGGTCACGTTATGAAAGCGTTAGTGTAGCTTTTCCTCTTGATGAGCTAGCTACGCAGGATGATTTTGGGTAGTTGGATTTCCGAGTTGTCATCTTTGTATCTGGTTCTACTCTTCCTTTCTTACTATATGCTTGATACTAAGGCTCAACATGTAAAAAAAGTCGCCGAATATGAAAATGCAAGTTATGCAACCAATTGCTTTCAAGTCTTAAACATATAACAGTTAGAATAAAAGTGATTTTTATGCTTCATTTGTTCGGGTGTTTCTACGCGTAACTCATCGTAGATATCATGTTCTGCCTGGAATTAGGCAGCTTAGGTGTTCCAAACACGCAAATAATATGCCGGAAGGTTATCCACAAGAGTAATTATTGTATGCCATTCCCTCCACATGTCGTACAAGCTGGGAGTTGGGTAAAGACGCGGAGACCTGCTCATATGGTGGCGTCACAACGCCCAAATAAAGCTTCAAATCTGTCATCATTGGTTACAGAAAGTAAGTGATGCCATTTTTCTGTCTTGCCTTTACTTCGCCTTTGCCATTCCTGTTAATGTTACTTCAGATGGTTGCTGTTGAATCTTTCTTCCAGATCTTGGTTTTTCGGTGTTTAATATAGCTAGCTCTTATTCCATCCTATTCCAAAGCCAAAGACTCGTTATTCTTTGCCCTTGTAGTATCCTGGAATAGAGCGAAATGTATTATCTGTGCTTCTTGTATCACAAAGCAGGAAGACTGTTGTTGCATTCTGTGATACAATCTTCATTGTAGATTATCCGGAAACAGTCTCTAAGTAAAGTTGCGCTCATCTGACCCTCTTATTACAGTGGGCTAATGTCTTGTTCTAGGATAGTCGAGCTTTTGACGGTGTTGATTATCTGGCGACTGACAATGAGTTGTAGTAACATGTCATTTAAAGGTCTCTGGAGTCTTCTCCACGAGTTCACACATTTACTTGTTGACAATTGGTATTTAGACTTTAGAGAAGTATGAAAGGAAATTCTATCTTAATCTCTCTTTGCAGTCCTTAGTCAGAGAAATGTTATAGGATGTCTCTACGATAGCATTACAGCGGTGCTTCAAGGGAACCCAAATGGGATAGCTTCAAAAAAAATTATAGGAAGTTTCATGTACAGCCAACGAGACTTGAACATGGTAGTGTGATGGTTACTTTACCCCTGAAGCTGCTCCCTTGTTTGCATACATAAGGTGCTCAATGTCATTCACTCATTATAATGCTCATGTAGATGAGCCAGTGGAGACGGTGTTAGAGAAGGGTGAAGGGGAGAAGACTCGTCCTCGTCCTGTTAGCCAGCTCATTCCAAATTCAAAAGAGGTATATACTGATCATCGAGTTTTATCTAGTGTGAACTTGTTCTTAGGATTTTTTGTTACCTGCTTTCATTTCTTATTCTCATAACTGGACATCTGCTTACCACATGAGAGAAGTCTCAAATCGGATGTACACTGTTTTTCCCAATTTCATCATTTTACCTCTTACCAACACTTTCAAATGACGGTCATTCTAGCGGGCCCCTAATCACTTAGATATCAAGGGCTTCTGTTGTCTTTGTTGGCTAGAACATTAGCTTCTAGTGTTCTCACATTTTCCGTAAAACCTGCAATTGAACGTGGAAGTTTTTATTGAAAGGTTCTGCAATGGATTAGCTGTCTACAGAGTAGATGATGATGATTGATGAGTGTTATAGTCTATTGATCATTGAGAGTATTTTCTCACCGGCCACCTTTCCTGTTTCTCGGGACACTTGTTTATCTTACTCTCTTTAAATTCCTCCTCGGTTTTTCTTATCATTGTTTTATGAAGTTCAAGGCATAAATCTGATACTAGTTTTTCTTCTTCAGGTGATGTCTCTCCTATCAGATATATGTGATACAACATCCATTGCAGAATTTGAACTAAAAGTACGCGTATAATCCTCTTTTTTGTATACGTTGTTTGTGACGTGAATTGTTATCGTTTATTACCTCCTCGTATTCTCTGTAGTTGTGCCATTTCTAATTTTGACAAATGTTTTCATCTGAGCTAATTCTTTCACTCCTATATTTTGGATCAAAGTAGAACAAATTCCCTGTATTTTATATTATAAGCAGATTTTTTAGGCAACGATTTGACTTCCGATACTTTTGAGATATATAATGAAACTTCTACCATTTGATTCGTGAAAAATGCTTTTCGTGTCAACCGTAAATGAAGCAATTCGAAAGAACAAGAGGGAGTAGTTATTTAGATATAGTTGTTTATTTTCCATTGATGTAATTGGTATACTATCTGAAAACTGAAAACCATTCCTTAACCAGATTGACGGCTTTCATCTTCACGTGACGAGGGCCTTGTCTGGGGTCATTGACCCTCCATCACAACCTCCAGTCCCATCAGTTTCTACTTCTACAAATTCAAACACATATTCTAAACAACCTGTTTCAAATGATCAAGTTTCTACCACATCACTGGCCATCACCAAAACCGGGCCTTTGGGAATTACATCGAGCGCCTTGCTTGATAGAGCTGCAGATGAAGGATTGGCGGTAGTTCAGTCACCGAAGGTTAGCATCATTTGGTATATTGCAATATTGCATCTTCTTTGATAAATTATACAAGTAGGAAATCTTAACGGAAAGGTGGGTCCAGGTTGGATTTTTCAGAAGATGTAAAACTATAAAGGGGAAGCGTGCACCTCCAGCTTGCAAAGAGGTATGTACTTTTGAAGTTTTGTCAAAATTCAATCTATCTATAATTGATTTTCCCGAATCCCGCTACTGGTTTATCTGCAAGTAGATTCTTTTTGGGTTGGATACATGATCGCTGCTGGTTTTGAAATACATGGAGAATTGACTGTTGTTTTACTACACTATATACTACTAATACGGAATAAAATGTGCTCTAGATGCTAACCAAAAGCAGAAAGAACTTTTTAATCCCGTTGATATCCAACGTGCTCAAGAGAATGTACATTCAAGTGAACATTAGGATGGAATTTCCCAACACGGGCACATGTCCCAAGTGTCTAAGTCCGCTATATTACATTTTTTTGGCTTCGTATATGGCACTTTTCAAAAGGCTGAAACTTTTTTTAATGCTAGTAATGTTTTTCCTTGATATACAGAAGCAAAGAGTTAAAGAGGGACAAGCAATCGGTTACATCGACCAGCTTGGTTGCCAATACCCAATAGAGGTACGGAGTTTGTCCTTCAGAACTCGCAGTTTTCGATTAGGATAGGACTGAAAGATTCGGTATCACTTAAATGCGATGATATGGACGATATTTGTTTTCGTACAAAATACTTATGGCCTTATGGGTATGGTGGTTGTGTATTTAATTAATGGTTTTACAGTATCTGAGTGTGTCATAAGAGGCTCTCTGTGCGATTGTTGTGTTAATTACCTCTTAAATTATTTGAATATCATCTTGTCAATGGCAGTCGAACGTTTCTGGCGAAGTACTGAAGTTTCTATGTGAGGATGGTGGTAAGTTTTCTTTCAATTTCCTCCATCTTTCCATATGGTTTTCATTTTCAACTTTCCTAATGATCTGGTAATCACATCTTTCAACAGAATCTGTAGGATTTGGTGATCCTATAGTCGCCATCCTCCCGTCTTTTCCCGGTATAAAGAAGCTACTAGGTTAAAGCTAACCTAAATCCCTCAGTCACTTGCCCCTGTCCGGAAAAAAGCCGTTTATTTCTAAGCATCTTTGGTTGTTCGGCTAAGTTTTCGACTTTTCAATGAATTTTCTGCCTTTATTTTCATTTTTTGTTCTATTTTAAACCCCTGTCCACAACCCCTTCCCCAAAATGACCCGGAAATTGTATCATAGACAGAGCTCAGGATTACAAAAGGTGATTGCTTGTAACATATTTATACGACATTGACTATGCATTACGCTGTGATCCAATTTACAAGGGCATAATAAGAGAAACCCGTCTCAAAATATGAGTGTCGATGGAACGTCATGAGCATGCAAATAGCCGCTCATGTACATTCAAACATGTTATTCAAAATAGAAGAAATCCTACAGACTACTGTGTATACTTGCCGTTTTGGTCTGAAACCTCTTTTCCAATGAGTTCTTTACACTTTCTATTAAATGCTTGTTACACAAACTATCTTGGTATTTTCAGGTATACGGGTCCCTGCCTGCTAAAGTGTAAGGCAAATGTACGCCATATACAATTAGCAGGGCGATTTAGAGAGTGTTAGTAATTCCTACTTGAGCTACTTTGGTGTTTCTAGGAATTGCAGGACCTATATAATTGACAGTCCATTCAAGTCTCTTCATTTCCCGTTCTTTCCTCCTCTTCCTTATATGTTCCTGCAAAATTGTGGCTGCTGTCGCCGAACTATGAGCCTGAAAGCTTCTTAGTATCTGCTTTACATCGCCTTTGATACACAGCAATGCTATGAATACAGCAACTAACATAACAGGAGAAACCTGCACTGTTGTTCTACCGTCCAAGTATGTAGCCTTTTGCCTGAATGCTTCCTTGATCAAACCCCATAGAAGTAATAGCATTCCGAAAAGGCTTAGCCTGCTGCGATGCAGTAGACCAACTATTGCTCCGGCTACTGATAAGTAGCTCCCTGCTAAAATCTGCAAACATTTCAGGAATTTGATGTTGGTGACGTTATCTTTCGGAGAACACCTTGGGAATGATAGATGAACCATCTCAACCAAAACCTTAAGGTGATGGTTGAGGCCCAACTATTATTAATATTCCTAATAGGGAATAGACTAGAAACGGGAATGACTTATTTGTGACACAGGTCTGAAGTGAATTGTCGAAGTACCATGTCGTGTACGACACGGGACATGGCAGCTGAGTGAAGTGTCGGACAAGCATAGGTCGTAAGCAAGGACTTTTGAACTGTAGGGCGGATAAACTGCAGAATATAACGAGTCTAGTACGAGTCGAAAGATAAACACACCTCTAGATGTTTGAGATGTAAGGCTGAAGGAGCCTCTGTAACATGAGACATGCTATAGATTTCCAAGATGTCATTATAGTGAGGGAGCTGTGTGCCCTTGATAAAAGCATTCACAATAGCACCAGGATATAGAAGGGTCTTCACAAATGCAACAGGCAAGATTTCTGTCTCAACTAATTGCGACGATGTCAGTTGTATCGGTGTTGTGCAGATTCCACAACCACAAGGAACCCTGGTCGAAAACATTACAGCATGTTACCAACTTACCGTCACACATGTTTTGAATAGACCGATACAAGGATGAAGATTTCGAATTTGGGACCTATCTATCGTCCATAATAGTATAATACCCCTTTCCTAACAATCAGGCTAAGATCTGTTCGATAATGTTTCCAACATACGGAAATGACATAACAAACATTGCAAGGGAAATTATCGTACTACATTGTTATGATATGAATACAGATACGGATACAGATTCGCAATGCTGTAACAAATGTGATAGTAAATTGATGCAAGAAGAAAAGAGAGAAACCTGAAAAGAGGGAGTTGAAGGATAATGAGGAGGAAAAAGAGACGAGAAGCAAAGGAAGAAATAGATGTTGCCCATTTACGTGAAGAAGAAGATGCAGATCCCATTTTTCCTGCATTCTGGTTTATTTTTGTCTATTTTTCCTGAATACCAGACTTGCAGTCGACCATATTCTATCATGCCTTGGTGCTTCTACATTTTCCCGGCCTGTATTACTATATTTTCATCAGGAACTTTTTTTTCTTAAAAAAAATGAGAATATTCCTAGAATACTTTTCGGAATTTATATCGGTTGGAAGGTTTAGAATATGAGATGACATTATTGGAGACAGCAAGTTTCGAATCACCCTCTAACGTATAGTAATATAGAAGGTCGGTTGAAATGATGGACTCTACATAAAGGCGTATGAGAGGGTGATAACGAGACTTAGTATGAGCCGTATTATTGATATGACTCCAATTGTTGTCTTGGGTAGTGTCACCAATCCTAACTCAGTAACTCTACAACGACCAATAATAAATTTTGAGTTTGTTAAAAAACACATACAAATTAGTCAAGTTCAAAAGTAATTTTATATCGGATTCACGTTATCTTTAAAAGCAATCTTCATAACAATCAATTATTCTATTCTACTCTATACAATAAAATTATATTAAAAAATACTTTTAATGGAAATATATCAATAGTTACGTAAATATTTTAGATTCAAGATGCTCTAAAAAAAGGCAATGTCTTCTAAATTTTAAACATGTAGTTCAAATTAAAACAAAAAAAAGTAGTTGACCCGATACGTGTAGCATGCAAGATATCACATATGCTCGAAAATTTACCTAATACACCCACTATACATCCCATCATCGTTAAAAAAAGAAAGAAGAATAAATCGAGTCCAACTCCGTACATAAACCCAAGTCCGAGATCCAATTATTCCAGCAGCCACCATGGGTCCATATGACCCATGTCACCCAACTACAAACTAGTTGGATAACTTGGATGGTAGCATCAAATATCAATGCATCAACTAGTAGAGAGTCGCAAATTCTCATTGAAGGCGACACTATCTGTCACAAGTTGAAGACGGATAACGTTTCTTCATATAATGCAAGTGCCACGACTCATGAAATAATCCATTTTCCCCCGCATGTCTTCCCACTTACCTTATTATGAAAAAATTAATATCCGTTTTCAGCCTATAACGGATAGTTATCTGTTACGAGCAAGAGTTTTTGGTAGAGAGTAGCAAATGTTCTACAACGACTACAAGTATTTTTCAAACAAAAATTACACACGTAGAGGCCTTAAATCTCACACAAAGTCGTCACCTATAATATTCTTTTGTGAGGATGTCTAATTTTACACCTCTAATATTTTTTTGACAAATACTTAATTTTAACTGTCTAAACGACGAAATAAATTTTGTTATTTTATAATAAAAAATAGTTTTGAAATAACACAAATTTTCGTTTGTGAACACGTAACTTACGTGTTGACACCGATCTTTATTACGAGTACTAAGATGGATGTCACCCGTCTGAAAGGAGTGATTATGGGTGTAACTAAGTCGATTTGAGCTCAGCTCTAGTAGGCTCAAAATCGGCTCAGAAGCTTGAGCTTTAGCTTGGAATTGGCTCGTAGCTTTCCAAGTTTAAAAAATCAAAACTCGGAATCAACTCGGATTAGGTTCGGGCTCAACTCGCCAACTCGAGCTTTGTTCAATCATTATTTTCTTTAATTTTCTGAACTTTTAAATGAAATTAAAAATAAAAATATTTTAAGAAAAATTCAAATATAAAATACATTTCAAATATACTAAAAATAACATTTATAAATGATAAAATAACATTTTATTAAGAAAAAAATAAAATACCAAATAAATATCAATGAAATATAAAACGAGCCTAAACAAGCCTCCGATCACTAGCTCTACTAGCTCAAAATCGACTCGGATTCAATTTTGACCGTTTTCAAATCGAGCTTTGACCGTACTAATTCCGATAACTCTACTAACCAACTCACATGATCGAAAGGACAGTTGATGATATTGTGGAAGTTGATTAAATGGATAATGCCACAGTGTAAAATGCTTGGCAGAGCTCTAACATTGTTTTCCCCACACTACTGTTTCTATCACTCTCTTTATCTCTTTTTTTTTCTCTACCCTTCTCTAGTTCTCTCATTTTCTCATAATTAAATTATTCTTCTTATAAATATATTTATATTTTTGGGTTTTTATTCTTTTATTATCTCTGTATATTTATGTGGCTTTGATTTTTAGTACAAAGCTACTAAAATGGCAATTGGTAGTGCATTATCCACTCTACAATCATCCCAATTCATGGGTATTTCTTTAACTATTTAATTATGTATTTCATGTGTTTTTATTGTCTGAATATTATGTGCCCTTTTATGATTATGTTGATTATGTGCCCTTTTATGATTATGTAGGTGTAAGGGTTTGTAGTGGTGATGATGTGGTGCATTTGTCTAGGAACCCTTCTTACACTTGCAGGTATGTCCTTATACTTAATTGCATGTCTAATCTAGTTGGTTTCGAACGATGATTTATGTTAGCCGACCCAAATCATTTTCGAGGTTTAAAGTAGGTCAAAAGTCCGTCTTCAATGAGAATTTGTGAAAGTATATATGCTTAGCTTACTTGATTTTAGGGTTTAGATTCTCTTACCCCATTTGGGTTATTTTATTTTTAAGTACCATTACTTGCATGTGCAATGTATTCCTAGATGAGTAGTTTAAATATTTAATTTGAAGAAAAAATTGACGGTTTAGATTTATCAAGATTGTATAAAAAATGAGATGGAGATTGAAGTGCCTGAAACAAATCCGGGTCCTTTATTTTGTTCCTGATCATTTATAAGTAATGGATAGGTAATGGAAAGAATCTTGGCTCGGCTGGTGAGGAGTACAATGAGTCGTGTTAGCTGAACCCAAATCATTTTGCGATGGATTTTGTTATTGTTGTGGTGGTTGGTGGGTTTGATTTCAATAGAAAGAGTACTTTGGCAGTTGGAAACTTCATTTTAGAATAAAAGCATTTGATTTTTGCTTGAAAGTTTGAATCTTTAGGGATTCTGGAGTTCATACTTCATACCCTTGATCTGTGTATTGATGTTAGCTGCCCGCGAACAAAAAGACCGTTCTAAGTGAGTGTACTCTTTGGGGAGATTGCAACAGGAACAAACGCCTCTTCTACGGGTTCTTTAGTGTGACTTGCTATGGTGGGGTATTTGGAGGTTGAAATTTACTCGAATTAACATTTGACTTGTTGAGAGTCGAGAGTAACGGAAACCTATTTACGATGGTATGGTTGTAGAGTGGAAAGATGGAAGGTTAGTTGCAGCTGAAGAAGTTTGATGTGTAGGTAGACTAGCTTTTACTTTTTTTCTCATAACACGTGTTCGACTGTTGACTATGATCAAGGCAAGTGTTTAGAAACACAACTATTTCCGTCAGAACAATGTATCCGCGGCATTGGACTTTGTGATGTAGTTGACTAATTCCACATGTCTCATAAACTCTCCGTTCTTTTCAGTTTATGAAGCCGCAGATCATCGTCCCAATTCTGATTATAGGAAAATCGTGATTGGGTTTGCAGTTGCTGTCTTTTCTTGTATTTACTTATGATTTTACATTTTATGGTTGCTTTGTTTTTAGGTTCCTGCCACGAGAGATATGGACCTCTCAGAGGCTATTTCACTGTGTGGGAGTTACAGTGGAGAACAACGTTAATAGCAAATCAAGAAACTTGATAGTTGGGAAGTGTTCATTGGGTTGGTCCAAAGAAGAACCTATATCGTCACACAAACATCGGTCACTTCCAGTTGGAGCATTGGTGACCTCTACATCTTCTAATCTGCCGACAACATCACTCATTGGCGATGATAAAATAGGAGTATTGTTGCTAAATCTTGGAGGTCCAGAGACTTTGGATGATGTGCAACCATTCTTGTATAACCTTTTTGCTGATCCGGTACATAAATTTCTTTTGTTTTATGTTCGTATGATGTTTTGTGTTGTCATCTCTGCCACTGAGTGCATTAATAGATCGCACTACTCAAAACGCTAGTATAATTCACATCATTCACGGTGTTTCTGTTTCTGTTCTTCGACAATAAGAATTCATGAATAACTTTGGCCATAGTACGTACCATTTGTAATTGTCTTAGTCTATCCAATATGGAGTAAGAACATAGCCAAAATATGTTATGTCTCCGTGGGAAAAAACTTTCGTTTCCCTATTATAGTGTAAAAAGTTAACGTCTTTTTGAGTTTTTTCAACACTTCGGCAAATTGCAAAATAAAAAAGGTTTTACGAAGACCCTGAACCCCATGTATAATTTTTTTGGATCCGTCACTGCCTGGTAGCCTCCCTTGCTCTCATTTACCCCTGTGTTCTGTCCTTGTTGCAATGATCACTTTGCTGTTACTATCTTGACCACAACAATTGGACAGGATATCATTAGACTGCCTAGACTGTTCCGATTTCTCCAGAAGCCCTTAGCTCAGTTTATTTCAGTTGCAAGGGCTCCAAAAAGCAAAGAAGGGTATGCTTCAATTGGCGGTGGCTCTCCTCTTCGTCGGATAACAGATGCACAGGCACGACTATTCTCGTCATTTTTACTTGTAAATTTATAATATTACTTCCATGGCAGTGTTTTCTTTATTTGCAACACAGATACAATCCATTCTCTTTTTTTTTTCTGCAATTAAGAAAAAAAACATGGTTGAGCACTTGAGCTTTCATTTGTTCATGCATTATGCACTTGTTTTCAGGCTGAAGAGATAAGGAAGGCTCTTCATGCTAAGAATGTTCCTGCAAAAGTGTATGTTGGTATGCGTTATTGGCACCCCTTCACCGAAGAAGCAATTGAGGAGGTATGACATGAATATTATACTTAATTCCTACTTTCGTAGGCGTGTTGTTGGTTGTAAAGAAAATAAGGAAACTTGATCTGGTGCTTTAGTAACACAATT
Source organism: Silene conica (assembly GCA_029255685.2). Classification (NCBI taxonomy): domain Eukaryota; kingdom Viridiplantae; phylum Streptophyta; class Magnoliopsida; order Caryophyllales; family Caryophyllaceae; genus Silene; species Silene conica. The sequence goes on from CM055313.2 coordinate 5,365,351, forward strand.
TCGTTCATGTTGGTATATCTGAAAGGGGATGATTAAATACGTATTCAAATATTTGTTGGGTCAAGTTTAACTTCTTTATGCTTGAAAAATATATTCCTTGGAGATTTGTGGTGTCATTATTTTTATTGACACTGTTATTAAAGTTCATTGAAGAATGAAAGTGCTAGTTCTGGAAAGGCGGAATAGGTGAAAACTACTCTTGGAGTTTTTACTACCGACTTTATCTGAGTTTTTGTTTTCACACACATCAGATGCTTCTCTGATAGCCACCAGGTTGTTTCACCAATTCATCGTAATCACATGTTCTTAAGAAATGAACATCTCGGCTATGTGAAGCTGAGTGAGTCTGTAAGGATCTTGTCTATAGCGGGTAAGGGTAAGGCGTCTAGATGTACGCAACCTTTTCTGTATTGAAGACAGAGACACACTGTTTCAGATTACTCGTGATTGAAAATTGGGTCATCTAACTGAATAGTTTATTCCATCGTGCTACAATGCCAAAGAATAGTGAATGTTTGGCGTCATTAGAAATGAAAATAGTGATAATACTTTGCTCCCAAGACGTCCACTTACAAGTGTTCTTACTCCTTAAGTAAGACGGGATCTCCATGCCCTGTATTTTCAACAGCAGCGAATTAGAAGCTTGGATGAACTTTTTGTAGACCTGACTTTGTATTTTAAAGACATCCACATACACGTATTCTAAATTGAGACGAGGTCTCCATGGCTTAAATTTCCAACTGTGGTGAGCAAGTCACTTGGATAGATAGTTGTCTGGCAGTAGGAGCTGATTTCAAGTAAAACAGGAGTGGGGAGAATCTTATATTAGTTTTTGGACACTTCGGAATGAAACTGAAAGCATCAGTTTGTTATTAGAAGCTAAAGAAAATTTCTTCGTTTATTGGAATATCTGAACTATGAACTACTGACTGGAGAAGAGTATCTCGGTTGCTTGTGATTTGGGTAAAAAAATAGCGTCAGGCTTGCTTTCCGCTTGGCTACGACCTTACATTGCCAAATATAGACATGGCACAGGTCCTTCTGAACTGTGTTGATACTTGATATAGTCGATGCTTTATGTATAAGCTGTATGCTAATGTCTACTCCTTTCACCATCCACAGTCCACGCTACACAAGTTTTTCTTAAAACTGTGGTGGCGAACTTTCTTCACACTTTTTCAACAATGTTTAGAAAGAAATGGATTCGCATATGGTGGCAGCCTGGCACCTTTTGAGTTTCTGTTAGGTGAAAGAAGAAAAACAGCCGAAAATATGTTTTTGATGTGAATATTTTTTGAAGAAATTCAAGTAATATTTAAGCAATGTTTTTGAAATCTATATAGCGTATTTGCTCCCGACTTCTTATCTGGGTTCACCACCTGCTATATCATTAGGAAATGGATGCTTGGACTTACTAATGATTGGGAGTTTCTGTTTATGTTTGTTTTCTGTTTGCTTTTTTTTTACACAGTTCTATATCTACAAAACTAAACGACTTGTTCTCTTATATATAGATAAAAAGAGACGGGATCTCAAAGCTGGTTGTGCTTCCACTTTATCCACAATTCTCGATATCAACAAGTGGTTCAAGCTTGCGATTGTTAGAGAGTATATTTAGGTATTGGGCACAACGCACAACTCATTTCAGCATAACCGTGTTTTTTGCACGCTCACATTGCTCAGAACTGAAGTCAAAATTTCTGATTCTGTATGTTCAATTAGGGATGATGAGTATCTCGTCAACATGCAGCACACAGTCATTCCATCTTGGTATCAACGAGAAGGGTATATCAAGGCCATGGGAGATTTGATTGAAATAGAACTGAAAAAGTTCAATCGTCCTGATCAGGTGATTTTTTCGGTTATGCTTGTGTTCTGTGCGTACCCTGTACCTATAATAAACCGATCCTTCCATTCACTTGGATTCACTACATTTGCTTTTCACCAATGTGTTAGCGCTGGAAAGCGTATGAGAATGTTTTTGTATCACATCTCTTGTGCAAACTGAAATGTCCCAAAATCGGGATTATTCCACGTGTGGGGTTCGGTATCTTACTTCCGTGTGCTAGTTAACACGTTGAATGTTACAGGTTGTGATATTCTTTAGTGCCCATGGCGTGCCATTAGCTTACGTTGAGGAAGCTGGTGACCCATACAAGGCCGAAATGGAGGAATGTGTTGACTTGATAATGGAGGATCTTGAGAGACGGAAAATTTATAATTCCTTCACCCTTGCTTACCAGGTAGCCATTGTTAACATCCTCCAATTCCGCTTTCTTCAGGACATCCCATCTCTGTTCTGATTTTGCATACAAGTCGTTCTCGCTTTATGAGCCGGTGGTTTCATTTCTTTTTAACAAAAAAGTGCTTGAGAAACTTTTATCATTGGGCTCATGATGAACTAACCGACTTATATACAAAATAAAAATAATTGGATTCGAACTATTCTTGGGTTATAATCTTTATTTTCGGTTGGATCGTGAATTTTCCTACAGAGTAGGGTTGGACCGGTTGAATGGTTAAAACCGTACACAGATGATACTATAATTGATCTCGGGAAGAAAGGTGTAAAAAGTCTTTTGGCCGTGCCAATTAGGTATGTGTTCGATTTACACTATGTTAAAGACCCGCTTGCTCTCGTGATGTTCAAATTGTTGATTGCATAGCAACTTCTTCAGTTTTGTAAGTGAGCATATTGAAACTCTGGAGGAAATCGACGTGGAATACAAGGAGTTGGCTCTAGAATCAGGTATAGAGAATTGGGGGCGTGTTCCTGCCCTAGGATGTGAACCATCCTTTATTTCAGATTTGGCAGACGCTGTCGTAGAAAGCCTCCCTTATGTTGGAGCAATGGCCGTGTCAAATCTCGAAGCTCGACAGGTATAACACTAATTGATCTAAAACCCGTTGGTTTCACTATTTTTTTTATCACAAATTCTCATTGGAGACGGACATTATCCGAAGACGGATAGTGCCCCTCTCACAAAATGCAAGCGACACTATCCATGTGATGCTCCATTTCCCCCCACTTGTCCTCCCACTTGCTTTCAGCTTATGACGGACAGTCTGTCACAACCAAAACGCTTTGCTTTTTTAATGCACGTAACAAATTTGTATTTGTGCGAGAATTGGGGGAGTGTCCATGTGTCACACTCGGTTATTCAAAAAGATTTGTATTAAAAAAGATCGGTTATTCAGAAAACTAATACATCATCTTTGGTACTATACAGTCTCTAGTTCCACTCGGAAGTGTGGAGGAGTTGCTTGCAGCGTATGATTCACAACGTCGAGAATTACCGCCTCCAGTGACAATGTGGGAATGGGGTTGGACCAAGAGCGCAGAAACCTGGAACGGAAGAGCAGCCATGTTGGCCGTCCTTGTTCTTTTGGTGCTAGAGGTTACCACCGGCCAAGGCTTCCTTCATCAATGGGGCGTTTTTCCCACATTTCGATAATCCCTGATGTACTTGTCATCCTCTTCTTTATATCGGTAATCTAACTACTTGTATAATACAAGACGTTGTTTTTGTTCTGGGTTACTGTAATCGATATTTTGTATAAATCTGTTGTACCCAGATACAGCAGTGCATTTCCATGAGACGGTTCCGTGGGATTGTAAAGCATATAAGTACTCGTAGTTTCATATTACGTTGTCTCTGCCCGGTTTTATCCTCCATATTCGATTTTTGTGGTCGAAGATTAGTTTTGAACATAAGCTTATATAGCGATATAATGTAAAATTTGTCATTTTTTTTATCGCAAACTCATAGAAACAACAAATTAAGACCGATATTTTATTTAAATTGGTGTTTAACCATTAAAAAACGGTCTTTCATTGTAAGACAATTTTATTATTGACGGTAATTTGTACCGACATTTAGTTAGGTTTACCGGGTTTTTCGAGTTGCCCTGCAGCTTAAGGTAAAATACCATCCATGTAAAAAAGAAGACATGAGTATTCAATTCAAGGCACCTTACCGAACTTCCTTATTGAAACTAATTCAGTGATGGAACTTAGCTCAAATGTGCAGTAATCTTATGATTTTCGAGATTATGTAAATATAAAATCGATTAGCCTTTTTAAGCTAAAATAACAATCAACACGTGTTAGAGATATGTGGCGATATGTCAAGATATCGATATATCATAATCCGGGAATACGATGTATTCAAATATATCGTAAAGGATGATGATGTGATTTTCTAACGTATAATATACTCGGTTATCAATGTTATGGGATTTTCGGTAGTTCTATATATGCACCGTATTTCTAATAGTTAGAAACACAAATGATTTCAATAATACAACGATCATTTTATAAATTTCCCCCCCTCCCCCCTTGATTTCTAATAATACGAAAATCATTAGAATACGGTTTTATTACAACTATTTTTTAGAGTAAGTATTTTGAGAGACGGACTTTTAATAAGCTTAATGAGAAATCCTTTTACAATTTTAAGAAACAGAGGTATTAAAAGTAGTAAAATAGGTACAAATCATTATTCAAGATAAAATGAGTGTGTTTATTATGTAAATATGTACAAAATTACAATGACACGATCAGTAACAAAAGGGTAACGAAATACAAATAAACGGGTTCAGGAAAATACCGTATTTCCCAAATTCTAACGATTTTTTTTATTTGTGATGACCAGGTGTGTTATTTTCATTGGAAGTGTTGGTGAGGGGTCATGTTCCGTTAGATATACAGGATCAATAAGTCTATCTTAAGACGGGTTAAATAATGGCCACTTATATAAATAAGACAAAATTGAAAAAGTCTATGGAAGAGAAATAATTTTGTCTTATCCATGCAAATGAATTATTATTTGGTTCGTCTTAAGCCTAAGACAGATGCTTCCGTCTTAAATGAGAATTTGTGATATACTCCGTAGGATTTATTATTAAGAAAGATGGGGAGTTAGACGGAAATGTGGCTTACAGAACTAAAGCGGGATGGTTGAAATGAAAAAATGCTATAAGGTTTTTATTCGATAAAGATGCCCTTAATTAGATTAAAGAGAGATTTCTGTCGCACAATGATTATGCCTGCCTTACTATATAACTCTGAGTATTGGAAAATCGACAAAAATGGTTTGAGCATACGAGAAAGAGAGCTATGGACGCACCATTTAGGGGGTTGGAGACTTGGGCAACAGAAAAGGTTGTTAGGGGTAGAGGGAGACCTAAACAGACATGACAATGAGGGTTAAAGCACGATATAATTTCTTGGCTTGGCGAGGGAATGGTGAGGGAGAGGTCACAACGGAAGGAAATGATACATGTCAATTTTTACTATTGGAATATTTTAGTAAGTCTTGCTTGCGACGAGTCACCATTTGTGAGGTAAAATGGATAGAAAATGAGTTAGTGGAGAAAGGGGACCACATGAATATTGTTGGAGAGAGAGAAAAAGTGGGTATTTTGTGAGAGTAAACGGTATCCGTCGCAAGCTTGCGACGGGTAGTGCCGTTGCAAATAAGAATTTGTGGGAATATTTAGTGTGTTTATTTATTTTTTATAAATTTATTTGTTCTTTCAGAATTTATTGCACGTTTTTACCAACTTTCTTATATATTAAAACTTTGTTCACTTTTAAGGTATTCTAGATCCTTAAGTTTTATTTCGATTTTCAAAATCGTTTTGACCTTTGTTCTCGATTTAACTTCTAAGTTTTTATTAAAGAAACCTACCTTTGATTTTAAAATGACTTTTGTATTATGTTTCACCCCCTTGTATTTTTCCCCCTTTTTATATGTTCGCGCTCTGAGATGTGCGATCGTACATAAACGGTTATAAAGGATGATTCATGTCGATCAAACCATTTACACCACACTTACCGTTTCCACCATCCAACGTTAGTACCTAACTTCACAACTATGCATGGTATTATTGTACTATTGTTCGATTATTATCACAATAAATGTTTAAATATCACATTAAATGTTTTGAAATGACATCTCTAGTAGTCTAGTTATGTACAAACTGTTTTTAATTTTATAGTAAGGCCCTGTTCTTTTGAACTTCAAGTCACTTAACTTAAGTTCACTTCAGATCCTATAAGTTCAGTTCAGTTCAGTTCAGTTCCTATAAGTTCAGTTCAGTTCCTATAAGTTCAGTTCAGTTCAGATCCTATAAGTTCAGTTCAGTTCAGTTCCTATAAGTTCAGTTCAGTTCAGTTCAGTTCCTATAAGTTCAGTTCAGTTCCTATAAGTTCAGTTCAGTTCAGTTCAGTTCCTATAAGTTCAGTTCATATAAACTCAATTAAAAAAAGTTATATACGGAGTATTACTTTTAACAACCGATACAAACATTTCGCTTTAATTATTCGATACACGTCATCTATAAAAAACAACAATTCATTAATAATTTACCCGTCTTTTACTCTCTAATTAATGTCAAACTACCATTCTCATTAATGCCAAAAAACAACTCATCATACGACGCCCTCACCCTCACCAATTGGCACTCTCCCATTAATCAAGTTTTTCATCACAATTGTTAGAGAAAATAAATGGCTAAAGAAATTTGTAATAGTGAATTATTTTTATCGTAATGTAATTGTAGTATAATGTATGAACTATGAACAAACCATTATATATAAAGTTGAAAATATTTTAAACTACCTTGTGTTTTAGACTAATTTTTTTATCAATGTCATCTATTGGATAATAATAATAATAATAATAATAATAATAATAATAATAATAATAATAACAACAATAACAACAATAATAATAACAATAATAATAATAATAATAACAACAATAATAACAATAATAATAATAATAATAATAATAATAATAATAATTAACTTAAATTAAAATAAAGTTAATTAAGTTCGTATTTTATAAGTTCAGTCTAGATCCTATAAGTTAAGCTAAGTTCAGATCTTATAAGTTAAGTTCAGTTCAGTTCAGTTCCTATAAGTTCAGTTCAGTTCAGTTCAGTTCCTATAAGTTCAGTTCAGTTCAGTTCCTATAAGTTCAGTTCAGTTCAGTTCCTATAAGTTCAGTTCAGTTCCTATAAGTTCAGTTCAGTTCAGTTCAGATCCTATAAGTTCAGTTCAGTTCAGTTCAGTTAAGTTTCAGTCCAAAAGAACAGGGCCTAAGTCTTACTTGCGACGGGTCGTTATTTGTGACGGAGACAGAAAAAAGGTGGATATTTTATGAGAGAAAACAGTATCCGTCACAAGCTTGCGACGGATAGTGCTGTTGTAAATAAGAATTTGTGTTAATTTTATTGGAGGCATGATTATATGAACTAATCACAAATTTGCCAATTAATTTGACAAAAACTATTTATAATGATCAGTTTAAAAATTTCGGTGAAATTCTCAGAAAACTAAGGTTCAAACCTTATTAAGAGCAATTTTGTAGAATATTTACTGTCTAAGTTAATGGCTTTTAGATTTCGAATCTATCACTATTAAATAACTTACCTAATAAACGTGCGTATACATATGGTTCGTGTCATTAGGATTTCTACTTAATTATTTGGTCTATGGCACAATTCCAACATATATAAATATTATGATAACAAATTTATAATAAAAAGATCGACATACGTAAATGATTTTTTAAATGGGCGTACAACTTCACGATTAAAAATCGAACAACCAATTTTATTAGGGGGTTGCGAAAGGTCATCGACGTTTTGTAACAAATTGTCGACGTTTTTTTTATAAAAAAGACGAACTATACCCTTTTCACATTCTCTCTCTACAAAATATTCTCCCAAATAAAAACCCCACAAAAATAGTAAGCGGATTATACCACCAGAGGTATACAATTTTCTGTACATATTTTGAGCTTTTTAATAGAAAATTCGAGCTTTATTAGAAAGAATATACTTCCTCCATTCATATCCAACCTACATATATTTTTTTTTCATCCATTCATATCTACACTACCACTTTCCTAAAAAAGAAAACAAAATGACAAAACTACCCTTATGGAAACCATTTATCTACATAAAATGTCACTATGGCCCACCTATAATCCACCATCACACATTTAAATTAATAAAAAAACATCTTACACACCTCCAAATGTACCTTTAATAGTTTTTTAATATATTTCTTAATATTTGTGCAAAAAGCATATATGCGCTTTGGATATGAACGGAGGAGGTAAGTTATATGGTAAAATTTACCTTGAGAAAATATTGAGAATCGAAAATTATTATACAACTAAAACACAATACATATAAGTTAAACTATATTTTAATTTTAATATTAAAAAACTAAAATATAACTCAAAATAGTTTAAAAACTCAACAAATATACACATAAGCTTAATAAAATACACCATGGTTGTACGATGTTATTATACATCTGGTTGTATAATCCTTTTTGTGCCACAAAAACAACAATTAAAAAAAATCGGTAGAAAACAACGAACAACAACATCAAACAACGACAACGATTCAATGTCAAACAACGATTCATCTGTAAGTAACTAAAATCTAATTTTTTTGAATTATTATTTATTGAATTACATGTTTAAGCAATTTAGTTGATATTAGGTTGAATTATATGTAGAAGTCATTGAATACGACACACTATATGATCGAAATTGCATTAGACTTGAAAAATTCACGTCCTTGGTAGGTGAGGACGTGAATATTACATGTCCTCATTGGGTGAGGACGGCTAGTTTTCACATCCAAGACTGGTGAGGACATGTGATATGGCCGTCCATGTTGGGGGGGACGTGTGATTTGGCCGTCCTCTGTTGGTTTGGACGTGTAAATCACACGTCCCCTAAGGTTTTGGACGTGTGATTTACATGTCCCATATGGAGTACGACGTGAATAGTACACGTCCCTCCATGGTTTAGATGTGTACTATTCACATCCATATGTGGTGAGGACGGCCAGTTTTCAAGTCCCTTATGTAACATCCCGTATTTTCGTAAAATATATTTTAAGGTTTTAAATTATTTTTACGGAATAGAATAATATTTTATTATTTATTGGGAAAGTATTTTTAATAAATCGCTAAGATCCGTCTTAAGAACCTTAAGTCCATAAGACGAATACAACTTGACAAGCTTAAATCCATACCATAAAACCCGTTCATTTCCAAACCCGTTTTCATTTAAACGGGAAAGGACAACATAAACCCTTCAACCCTTATTGAATGTCGACATAATCAATTTCTCAAAATAAGAACTCAGCATCTTCATTTCTCATTTTTCTCCTTAAAACCTCCAATCTTTTAATCCAATTTCAGTCATCATCCGATTTCCGAATCAAGGTAATTTTTACATTTCTGAAATCCTCATGAAATTTGCAAGACAACAACTATCACTTTCAATTTCCATTTCCTTCATCTGGAAAAATGGCCTGTTTTTGTAGAATCCGTCTTTCGGTCTCTTAAATCCGTTTTTCTTGTTGTAGGTGAAGGCTTAAAAGACCCAGACGTTGATAGCTTCATTGTTGAGGAGGAGCTTTGATCAAAATCGCTTAAGAGGTGACAATTAAGAGAACTCGGCCTTATTTGTGATATTAGCACTTTTCTTGTTTAAGATGGTTATAGTTTCTGATTTTTCATGTTGTGATGGTTGTTGGGACTTAGTATCATGCTAGGATTCCAAAAGAAAGACTTTCACATGCCTTGTTTGTGTTATATATGCCTTGTTGTTGAATTTCAGAAATTGTGTGCTTAAGACGGATACAAAGGATAATCTTGTTGAGACTTATTTGTGGGATTAAATGCTGGTATTTGATGTATATGATGATTATATATGCCGGGTAATCTTTAGATGTTGCGATTTTAGAAGGTTAGAACCGATTTGAGTTGATTGGAGTATTGTAAAGAATGTCGTATTTTTCGTGCAGGGACTCTGAGCCGGTAGGCTGACCGGCAGCCGGGCGACAGGCTCAGAGTCGGGGTGTTGATTTTTGAATGCTGAAATTTAGGAAAAAGGGTTCTGAGCCGGTCGACCGGCGGCCGACCTACCGGCTCAGAATCCCTCTTGGTATTTGAGAATTTTGTAAAGGGCTTGGGAAAAGGACTCCCAGCCGGCAGACCGGCAGCCGGTCCACCGGCTGAGAGCCTCTCCTTGTTGTTTTGGAAATTTTAAAGAAGGCTTAGGAGAAGGGACACCCAGCCGGCTGGCCGGCGGACGGTCCACCGGCTGAGAGCCCTTTCTCATTGTTTTTCAGACTTCAATTTGGCATGGGAAGGGACTCCCAGCCGGTGGACCGGCAGACTGTCTCGGACCGGCTGAGAGCCCCTGTTCTCATAAGAATGGTTTATAACTTTCAAACGGTTTATCGGTTTTGTTTGAGATTCGTTCCGTGTACCTTATATGTGTGTTTGAGGTCCTCGGAGGATGGACGACACTATGTTGGGTTCGGAAATGGAGAGAGGATAGAGACCCCCCCGGTCGGGTAACCGAAAGGGAAACCGACTCTCCCTCATCTTAGTTCCCGGGATCAATTAAGTGTTGTTTAGTGGTTTAAGAAGTTAGAACTATAGGTTAATTTCTATCTTTTGATGGTATTGGTTGATGCGTGTTAAGGTATGCCTTAAGCTGGCCTTAGAGCTTAACACGTGAGTTGTATGTCGCGTGATGGGATATGTGCTAAGTTTACCTCTGGACCCATTTCGTGTTTTGCTTGTGGCGTGTCAGGATATGTGTTAAGTTCACCTCTGGACCTGACACGTGATCGGTTGTCGTACACGGATATGTGTTAAGTTCACCTCTGGACCCGGTGTGCGATAGCTGTGTATTGGGATATGTGTTAAGTTCACCTCTAGACCCAATACTTGTTTGTAGCATTGGAATATGTGGTAAGTTCACCTCTGGACCCTTTGCTTGTACGTGGATGTATATGGATATGTGTTAAGTTCACCTCTGGACCCTTTACTTGGATTGCATGTTGGATATGTGTTAAGTTCACCTCTGGACCCGACATTGTTTTGATAGTGGGATATGTGTTAAGTTCACCTCTGGACCCATTGCTAGTGTTTATTGATATCTTGGTTTATGCCTTAAGTTGGTCTCTGAGTCCTTGATTGTGAAAGTGTGTTAGTATTTAGGTTATGTCTTAAGTTGACCGCTGAACCTTTTTACTTGATGTTTTATGTCTGCTTGCCTTGTGATGGTATAGTGTCAGATATGCATGATGATATTGATAGTTATAATACTTTGATTATAGTTTTGTTCATCCAAGGCATTGGGTGACTCTGTGGTCAGTTTCGTAAATAGTTTGGATTGAAAGACCCCCCGACCGGGTAACCGGTAGGGAAGCCGACTCTCCTTCCAAATGGTTTCCGAAGTTGGTTGAGAGCCGTGCATTAGTGATTGCATGATAATATGATTCAGTTGACGAGATTTTATACTTCACATGTGTATATATATGCTGGAGTATTCTGTTTGTATTTCTGTGTGTTACGTGTCGTTACAAAAGGTGGCTAGGAGAACTCTAGTCACTCCCCACTGATTGTGGCGTACATGTTTACATGTATGTAGGTACATGCAGGTTGGCAGGGGTTGCTGAGAGCTAGCGAGTGATGATCCGTTTGTCATCTTATGACTTACACTTTACGATAGCTAGACTCTAGTTTTGATACAGTTGTTTCTTTTGAGTGTCTGTAGGGATGTTCCATCCCAGGCTGTTGTATATATTTTACTTCAGTACTTAGAACTGTTATACTTACCTATTTCTGTTTATATCAGTTTCCGTTTTCAGTTTTAATTCACCTCGCATGTTTACGTTTAAAAGTTTTAATTCCGCTGCATTTTTAGTACTTTGTATGATTTTATTTTCCGCTTTCGCGAGGTGTTTTACAGTTGGTATCAGAGCATTATTGCTCCCGACGCACTCATTTGACCCCCAACCTTAACTTGACCATATAACCAAATAATGAATGAGAGATGGGGTAGATCTAAGGATTTATAATGTAGTCTATTTGTGATTGCTAATTGCTAAATTAACACTTACTTTTCTTTTGAAGGATGGTGAGAACCACAGTTGCTGAGAACACTATAATGCAAGCACTTCATCAGTTGCTTGAGAACCAGAGACTGCTGCAGAGACTGTTCCACCTCCTCCACCGCCAGGCAATGAGGCCAATCGGCCTGGTAGCTTCTCTTGGATAGCATCACAGATGTCCAGGAGCCACGTGAAGACTTATGGAGGCGAGGTTGATCCGGTAGCTCTTACTGAGTGGTTCCGTGAGATGGAAAAGAGCTTCACCATGTACTCGGTTGGCAGAGAGGATAGAGTGCGGCTAGCCACTCACTTTTTGACCTTAGAGGCCGATAGATGGTGGGCATTGACCAGACCGACTTTCATTCTTGATCCTTTATTTGATTGGGAGGCTTTTAAGGATAAGCTCGAGACGAGATTTTATCCTAAGGAGCTTAGATCGCAGAGGCTTAAGGAGTTCATGGACTTGAAGCAGGGAAAGATGTCCGTTCAGGAGTACACCGACAAATTTAACCAGCTTGCACATTTCGCTTCGAAGTTTGTTAGGGATGAGGCTGAGAGAGTTTACTTCTATCGGGGGAAGTTGAGGCCGCGCATTGAGAGCATGGTCCGCCGTGACTCGACTTCTTTCGTTGAGGTTTATGATGATGCTATTTGGGCCGAGAGTTCCATTCGTGCCATAGATGCTGAGACCAGAGCTGCTACTTCCAGTGTTTCTTCTCACCAGAGGTCTGTCTACCAGGGGAAGAGACCATTTGTTCCATCGACATCTTCTCCTTCTTCTCAGAAGAAGCGATTTGAGAGGTTTTCTGCTCCGGTTGCTAAGACCATTGTTCACACCGACACAGCTTCTAGTGTTTGCCACCGTTGTGGTAAACCATCTCATCCGGCTTTGACTGTTTCAAGAATGCCTATAAGTGTTTCACCTGTAATGGATTTGGGCATCGATCTTATGAATGTCCTGAGAGGAACACCGCACTTGGCAAGGCTGCCACTGCTGCTGCAGCTACTAGGGGAGGAAAGGCTAAAGGGAAGATCTTCGTGATGACTAGAGTTGAGGCTGAGGCTCATCCAGACATTGTTGCCGGTATCTTTTCTGTTCTTGGCGTTGAGTGCCTTATTCTATTTGATACTGGTGCTTCTCTATCATTTATATCGACTCAGTTCGCAGACCGTTTAGCTCTTGAGTCTTCCTTGGTTGAGGAGACTTCCATTTCCTTACCTTCGGGAGACGTGTTTTCTTGCTCTTCTTCCCATAGGGATGTTCCGATTATTATTGGTCAAGCCACATTTCCAGCGGACTTACTGAGATTTCCTCTCGAGGAATTTGACATTATCCTCGGTATGGATTGGTTACCGCGATACCATGCTCGCTTCGAGTGTCGCGACCAGAAAATCTGCTTGAGGAGTTCTTCAGGAGTTCGTGTTTCCTATTGGGAAACTCGCCCTAAAAAGGGTGTTTGTGTTATTTCTTCGATGAAAGCTTCTCATCTTCTTAGGAAGGGTTGTCAAGCCTTCCTGTGTGTTGTTTCAGCTGCAAAGCCATCGCTACCGAAGCTTGAGGATGTAGCTATTGTTCGTGAGTTTCCAGATGTCTTCCCAGAGAAATTGCCAGGGATACCGCCAGAGAGAGATGTGGAGTTTACTATTGAGCTTATTCCAGGTACCGGACCTATATCTAAGGCTCCCTACCGTATGGCTCCACCCGAGTTGAAAGAATTGAAGCAGCAATTAGAGGAGATGATCGAGAAGGGATTCATTAGACCGAGTGCTTCTCCTTGGGGTGCTCCAGTTTTATTTGTCAAGAAGAAAGATGGTTCCATGAGACTTTGCATTGATTACAGAGAGTTGAACAGAGTCACCGTGAAGAACAAATATCCGTTGCCTAGAATCGATGATTTATTTGATCAGCTTAGAGGTGCTTCCAGATTTTCGAAGATTGACCTTCGTTCCGGCTATCATCAGATTCCAGTGAGAGAGGCTGATATTGCGAAGACTGCTTTTCGTACTAGATATGGACACTTCGAGTTCGTTGTCATGCCTTTTGGTTTGACGAATGCTCATGCTATCTTCATGGATCAGATGAACAGGACGTTCAGTGAGTTCTTAGACACTTGTGTTGTGGTGTTTATTGATGATATCCTCATTTATTCGAAGACTGATGCTGAGCATGCCGAGCATCTTTGATTGATTCTTGGGATTTTACGTCGACAGAAGTGGTTCGCGAAGTTCTCTAAGTGTGAGTTTTGGCTATCTAAGGTTGCATTTCTTGGACATGTGATATCTAGTGAGGGAGTTATGGTTGATCCCGTAAAGATTGAGGCCGTTGTTGATTGGGAGAGTCCCAAAGATGTGGGGGAGATTCGTAGTTTCCTCGGTTTGGCTGGTTACTATCGTAGATTTGTTGAGGATTTCTCTAGGTTAGCCCGTCCGATGACTCAGTTATTGAAGAAAGAGGCTAAGTTTGTTTGGACAGATAAGTGTGAGAGCTCATTTCAGGAATTGAAGACCAGGTTGACTTCTGCTCCAGTACTTGCTTTGCCAGAGATTGGGGTTGACTTCGATGTTTATTGCGATGCTTCGATGTTAGGGCTTGGATGTGTGTTGATGCAGAGTGGTAAGGTGATTGCTTATTCTTCGAGACAGCTGCGAGTTCACGAGGTGAACTATCCGACGCATGATCTTGAGTTAGCTGCGGTCGTTCATGCCCTGAAGATGTGGCGTCATTACTTGATTGGATCTCATTGTCGCATTTTCACGGATCATAAGAGTCTAAAGTACATTTTCACCCAGAAGGACCTCAATATGCGACAGCGTCGATGGCTAGAGTTGGTTAAGGATTATGACATTGAGTTATTATATCACGAGGGTAAGGCCAATGTGGTTGCTGATGCGCTTAGCCGCAGGACTTCTCATTCGATGAGTGATATGCGTGTTCTACCTGAGGAGCTTTGTTCCGAGTTCCGGAAGTTGAGATTAGAGATGGTTGGTAGTGGTTTTGATTGGTTATCTGCTATGACTGCCGAGCCGACATTGTATTGGGAGATTCGCCAGAGTTTACCTACAGATGCTGCTTTCCAGAAGTTCGAGGCCAAGATTGCGAGTGGTGGTGCTCCGGACTTTGTGATTGGTTCTGATGGTTTTCTTCGGCTCCGAGGTAGGATGTACGTTCCAGATGTGCCAGATTTGAGGAAGAGGCTCACCTGACACCTTATTCAGTTCATCCGGGAGGCGAGAAGATGCACAAGGACTTGAGACTTATATTCTGGTGGCCCGGGATGAAGAAGAACATTTTGGATTACGTGAGTAGGTGCTTGACTTGTCAACAAGTCAAGATAGAGCATAGGAGGCCAGGTGGTTTGTTACAGCCGCTCCACGTTCCTCAGTGGAAGTGGGAGTGCATTTCGATGGACTTCGTGACTGCATTGCCTAAGATAGTGGGAGGCAAGGATGCGATTTGGGTTGTGGTTGATAGGTTAACTAAGTGTGCCAGATTTGTGCCTATCCGCGAGACGTGGGATATGGACCGCTTAGCCCGAGCTTATATTGCCGAGATCGTCTGTTACCATGGTGTCCCGAGAGAGATCGTTTCTGATCGTGATCCTCGTTTCTGTTCCAGATTTTGGAATGCTCTACAGGAGGCTATGGGTAGCCGTTTACTGATGAGTACTGCATTTCATGTCGCGACTGATGGACAGTCCGAGAGGACTATTCAGACATTAGAGGACTTGCTCCGTGCTTGTGCACTTGATTTCCAGAGTTCGTGGGAACAATGTCTACCGTTAGTTGAGTTTTCCTACAACAACAGCTTTCACTCATCTATTGGTATGGCTCCGTATGAGGCGCTCTATGGTAAGAAGTGTCGTAGCCCGATCTGTTGGGATCAGGCGAGCGACGTGCACGACCTAGGACCAGACCAGTTAGCTGCGACGATTGATCACGTCCAGCTTATCAGAGGTAGGATGAAGGCCGCACAGGATAGGCAGAAATCCTATGCAGATGTCCGTCGTAGACCTCTCGAGTTTGAGGTGGGTGACAGAGTTATTCCTGAGAGTTTCACCGATGAAGGGCGTCAAGAGGTTTGGCGTTAAGGGCAAGCTGAGCCCTAAGTATATTGGGCCGTTTGAGATCGTGAAGAGGATTGGTGCTGCTGCTTACCGTTTGGACTTGCCTCCTAGTTTGGGCAAGGTTCATAGTGTCTTTCATGTTTCTTAGCTCCATAAGTATGTTAGTGAACCGAGTCATGTGCTTCATAGAGAGATCGAGAACCTAGAGCCGAGTCTTGCTTTCGAGGAGCGTCCCGTGAAGATTCTAGACCGTCAGGACAGGAAGCTTAGGAGCAAGGTGGTGCCCTTAGTGAAGATTCTTTGGCGTTGCGGTGATGTTGAGGAGCAGACATGGGAGACCGAGGCATCGATGCGTGCTACGCATCCTTCTCTTTTCGATTGAGGTATAGTTATCTAGAATTTATCTTCGTTCGAGTTTCGAGGACGAAACTTTTTGAAGTTGGGGTGATTGTAACATACCGTATTTTCGTAAAATATATTTTAAGGTTTTAAATTATTTTTACGGAATAAATAATATTTTATTATTTATTGGGAAAGTATTTTTAATAAATCGCTAAGATCCGTCTTAAGAACCTTAAGTCCTTAAGACGAATACAACTTGGCAAGCTTAAATCCATACCATAAAACCCGTTCATTTCCAAACCCGTTTTCATTTAAACGGGAAAGGACAACATAAACCCTTCAACCCTTATTGAATGTCGACATAATCAATTTCTCAAAATAAGAACTCAGCATCTTCATTTCTCATTTTTCTCTTTAAAACCTCCAATCTTTTAATCCAATTTCAGTCATCATCCAATTTCCGAATCAAGGTAATTTTAACATTTCTGAAATCCTCATGAAATTTGCAAGACATCTTTCACTTTCAATTTCCATTTCCTCGAAAGATGGCCTGTTTTTGTAGAATCCGTCTTTTGGTCTCTTAAATCCGTTTTTCTTGTTGTAGGTGAAAGTTTAGAAGACCCAGACGTTGATAGCTTCATTGTTGAGGAGGAGCTTTGATCAAAATCGCTTAAGAGGTGACAATTAAGAGAAACTCGGCCTTATTTGTGATATTAACACTTTTCTTGTTTAAGATGGTTATAGTTTCTGATTTTTCATGTTGTGATGGTTGTTGGGACTTAGTATCATGCTAGGATTTCATAAGAAAGACTTTCACATGCCTTGTTTGTGTTATATATGCCTTGTTGTTGAATTTCAGAAATTGTGTGCTTAAGACGGATACAAAGGATAATCTTGTTGAAACTTATTTGTGGGATTAAATGCTGGTATTTGATGTATATGATGATTATATATGTTGGGTAATCTTTAGATGTTGCGATTTTAGAAGTTTAGAACCGATTTGAGTTGATTTGAGTATTGTAGAGAATGTCGTATTTTTCGTGCAGGGACTCTGAGCCGGTAGGCTGACCGACAGGCGGTCGGCCGGCTCAGAGTCGAGGTGTTGATTTTTGAATGCTGAAATTTAGGAAAAAGGGTTCTGAGTCGGTCGACCGGCGGCCGACCTACCGGCTCAGAATCCCTCTTGGTATTTGAGAATTTTGTAAAGGGCTTGGGAAAAGGACTCCCAGCCGGCAGACCGGCAGCCGGTCCACCGGCTGAGAGCCTCTCCTTGTTGTTTTGGAAATTTTAAAGAAGGCTTAGGAGAAGGGACACCTAGCCGGCTGGCCGGCGGACGGTCCACCGGCTGAGAGCCCTTTCTCATTGTTTTTCAGACTTCAATTTGGCATGGGAAGGGACTCCCAGCCGGTGGACCGGCAGACTGTCTCGGACCGGCTGAGAGCCCCTGTTCTCATAAGAATGGTTTATAACTTTCAAACGGTTTATCGGTTTTGTTTGAGATTCGTTCCGTGTACCTTATATGTGTGTTTGAGGTCCTCGGAGGATGGACGACACTATGTTGGGTTCGGAAATGGAGAGAGGATAGAGACCCCCCCGGTCGGGTAACCGAAAGGGAAACCGACTCTCCCTCATCTTAGTTCCCGGGATCAATTAAGTGTTGTTTAGTGGTTTAAGAAGTTAGAACTATAGGTTAATTTCTATCTTTTGATGGTATTGGTTGATGCGTGTTAAGGTATGCCTTAAGCTGGCCTTAGAGCTTAACACGTGAGTTGTATGTCGCGTGATGGGATATGTGCTAAGTTTACCTCTGGACCCATTTCGTGTTTTGCTTGTGGCGTGTCAGGATATGTGTTAAGTTCACCTCTGGACCTGACACGTGATCGGTTGTCGTACACGGGATATGTGTTAAGTTCACCTCTGGACCCGGTGTGCGATAGCTGTGTATTGGGATATGTGTTAAGTTCACCTCTTGACCCAATACTTGTTTGTAGCATTGGGATATGTGTTAAGTTCACCTCTAGACCCTTTGCTTGTGTATGTATATGGATATGTGTTAAGTTCACCTCTGGACCCGACATTGTTTTGATAGTGGGATATGTGTTAAGTTCACCTTTGGACCCATTGCTAGTGTTTATTGATATCTTGGTCTATGCCTTAAGTTGACCTCTGAGTCCTTGATTGTGAAAGTGTGTTAGTATTTAGGTTATGTCTTAAGTTGACCGCTGAACCTTTTTACTTGATGTTTTATATCTGCTTGCCTTGTGATGGTATAGTGTCAGATATGCATGATGATATTGATAGTTATAATACTTTGATTATAGTTTTGTTCATCCAAGGCAATGGGTGACTCTTTGGCCAGTTTCGTAAATAGTTTGGACTGAAAGACCCCCCGACCGGGTAACCGGTAGGGAAACCGACTCTCCTTCCAAATGGTTTCCGAAGTTGGTTGAGAGCCGTGCATTAGTGATTGCATGATAGTATGATTCAGTTGACGAGATTTTATACTTCACATGTGTATATATATATGCTGGAGTATTCTGTTTGTATTTCTGTGTTACGTGTCGTTACAAAAGGTGGCTAGGAGAACTCTAGTCACTCCCCACTGATTGTGGCGTACATGTTTACATGTATGTAGGTACATGCAGGTTGGCAGGGGTTGCTGAGAGCTAGCGAGTGATGATCCGCTTGTCATCTTATGACTTACACTTTAGGATAGCTAGACTCTAGTTTTGATACAGTTGTTTCTTTTGAGTGTCTGTAGGGATGTTCCATCTCAGGCTGTTGTATATATTTTACTTCAGTACTTGGAACTGTTATACTTATCTATTTCTGTTTATATCAGTTTCCGTTTTCAGTTTTAATTCAACTCGCATGTTTACGTTTAAAAGTTTTAATTCCGCTGCATTTTTAGTACTTTGTATGATTTTATATTCCGCTTTCGCGAGGGTTTTACACCTTATTTTTCCGTCATTTTATTAAGTTTTTAACATAAATTTAGATTTTTTAATATTTTATAATCTAATCATTACCAATTTTGCGTGTTAACAGGAACAAGTCTGCATTTGAGAAAACCCCAAGGAGAGACCGAGGGGTTCCACTACTCGGAACAAGTCCGCATTTGAGCATGCAAGAAGGAAGGGCAAGAAAGTTTATACCCCGGCGACGACACCTTCTGACAGTACGGTGGGTGATTTTGCTGATGGACCTACTGGTGCACCATTGGAGGCCGGCTACACTACGGGACCTTTGTCCAGTTGGAGCAAAAGATTTGGGGTCCCCAAAGAATTATGGGTGTTCTTTGATGGTTGGGCTGATGTGGCTGATGGTCATTGTGGTTATCGGGTAATATCGCATGCTGCCCGGGGTCGGGAGGATGACCACTTAGTCATGAGAAAGTTGTGTCTTAGAGAGATTCTGGCAAACGATATATACAAGATAATTTTTGATGAGTGTCCTCGTACGCCTCCGCTTTTGAGCAAATATCAACATGCATTGAAGGCTATCGAGTTTACCGGCAGAGGAGGTTGTGATACTCATCATTGGATGTCCTCGGAATATTTGACCGTCTTTGCATCGTGGTTTAACTGGACTATCTGTTTAGTCGGCCAGTGGGAGAGTAAAGGAAGCCGGTATTGGCAATGTCATACATACTTACCCGTAAGGTCCACAGGTCAACAGTCGAGGCCGTGCGGTGTTTTGTGGATCTTAAATTACCATTCCCATTGGATGAGATTGCATTGTAGTGTCCCACCGAGCGAAGCACCCATGCCACCGATCGAACTTTATTTGTTGGGAATCGGTAAGAGACCCTGCGGTATAGCACACTATGCTGATTTGTACAAGCTAAGTCAAACATCGAAAAATGGCATACGTTAATGGGAACAACACCTCGAGTTAGTCGCCGAAGACAGCCTCCCTCGCTTTGATAATGTATTTCGAGATTGATTTGAAATGTTTAGGGTTGTAATATTGAAATGTAACCGTTGTAATTTAAAAATGTTGTTACCGTTTGAATTTAAAAATGTTACCATTATACTCTAACTTTTTATAAATAGTCGTTTTTATGTTCATTGTAATCGCAACAACACACCTTATTCACTACTAAAACTCAAAACTACTAAGATGGTTCTCACAAACACTCAAAAAAACAGAGCTTATCAGCTAAGAATCGATCATATCGGTACGGAGTTACCAGTGCTAGTGTCTCGCGTCGAACTAGTCATTCCAAGTGCCACTGTGTGAGACTTGGTAGAAAATCCTCCAATTGACAGCCTTTGTAACATCTTAGTCGGTAACCCCCACCCCGGATTCACTCCGGCTGTTACCGACGAGGTTGTTTCTGATGAAAATTGAAAAAATAACAAAAACAACAAAAATATTAACAATTAATATTAAAACTAATAAGTCTAACCTAATTAACATTAACAATAACAACAACAACAACAACAACAACAACAAAAACAAAAACAAAAACAAAATACAAGTCTAATTAAAACTAAAACTAAAACTAAATAAAAAAAACTAACCTTGTTGGCGGTGCGTGCGGTGGTGGTGGTGGTTCGTGCGGTGGGTGGTGTGTTGGAGTAGTGGTGGTGCGTGCGTGAGGTGGTGGTGGTGTGTCGTGGGTGGGAGGGGTTTGGGTGGGTTTAGAGTGATAAGCAACATTGAATAACATACATATTATTGAAGTGGCAAACCAACTTCATTATCCATTTAAATTATCTTCATTTATGTCCATTTTCTCTTAACGATCCAAATATTATCCTGATCCTATTTCACGATCCTAATTTTATCCAAAACGTTATTATTTGTTAAACAAGGGAAAGATCAATTATCAAAATTACTTTTCTAAGAGAAATTTGATTTAAATAGAGAGAAAATGAAATGAACTGAATCCAGACTCGCGTTTTTTTAACAAATGCAAAAAGATAATTTAATATAACCTTTTCTACGATACTGTGAGCTAAATATCCAATTTAAACTCGTAATTATATTTTTACGTGTTGTATAACTTCATTTACATTAGTCCGTGATATTACCTAGCCATGCATGATAATGCATGTATACTAGACCAAAGGACTTCTTTTAATCTTCGATATAATTAATTAATTAAATTCGATTTTAATAATTTGTACCAATTCATACCAAATAAATTTCCATAAAAATATATAAAACTATATATTTGTCTTATCTAAAATGAGCCTAACCACCTACACATTTATTCATATAAATTATTATTTCTTCACTCTACAACTTAATATGAAGTACCTCAACAAATAGCTACAATTCCGAGTTTATAAAACGCCTATATTTAAAGCAAAAACAAAAAACCCTATTGTAATATAGCCATGGTAGTGGGTGGTGGTGGTGGTTGCGACAGTCGGGAATTACCCCGTTTCACGACAAAACTCGTGACGGGACGGTGGTTCATGGTGGTTGCAACGTTCCTAGTGATGTCAATATCAGGAACGGGCTACATATTTGGGTTATATTCCCCTGAGATAAAATCAAGTTTAGGATATGACCAAACTACCCTTAATTTACTTAGCTTTTTTAAAGATTTAGGGTCAAATGTTGGTGTACATGCACGGTTATTAATGGAATTTACACCTCCTTGGGTGGTCTTAATTGTTGGAAGTGTTCTTAATTTTTTCGGGTATTTCATGATTTGGCTTGCCGTCACTAGAAAAATTTCCAAGCCTCCTATTTGGCTTATGTTCTTCTATATTTGCATAGGTACGTTATCGATCCGGTGATATTAAGTTCAGTACCATACTACCATCATTTCTACATTAATCTGTTTTATTAACGTGTTTTTTTTTTATCATCAAAATATTTCATCTGCGTATTATGGAGCTGAAATTTCGGTTTTTTTAGGAATATATTTGATTATTGGACTATTTATAATTTTATTAAATACTGTTTTATGATTTTTTTAAATAACCCAGCTCGTTTGCATGATTTAACATGTTTAATCAGAATTTAGTAGGTCTCTCGATGAGAGACCGCCTCTCAATAAACTTATTGAGAGATTATTATATAAATTTAAGAGAAAATGGTACTAAAAGTAATATAATAGGTACAAATAATGATTAAATATAAAATAAGTACATTTATTATGTAAATAAGTACAAAATTACTATGGTACAAGTAAACACCATGACAAAAGGGTCACGATTCACGAAATATAAATAAAAGGGTACAAAAGAATGATCTCTCAATAATTTATTGAAAAACCGTCTCTCTCAAGTTTTAGTGAACATAATTTGCAAGTGAAGTTTTAAATTAAAGATCTATTTCAAGAAAGTTTGATTGTATAATTTATTTGCTTATGTCTTAATAATTACTTGTTCAAACTGTTACATATAGACGGTTTTGAGTCATTGGAGTAATGTTGTTATTGTGGTTGTTGTCGTGTAGGTGCGAATTCCATGGCGTTCACCAACACGGCGGCAATAATCCCGTGTGTGAAAAACTTCCCGGAGAGTCGAGGAGTTGTATTAGGTTTACTAAAGGGATTTGTTGGTCTAAGTGCTGGAATTTACACACAACTTTACTTAGCTTTTTATGGTACAAATGCTAAGTCTCTTATTCTTCTTATTTCTTGGTTACCCGCCGTCTTTTCGCTTCTTTTCTTACGTACCATCCGATTCATGAACCACATTGATCAACCGGTAAAAGGGTCGAAAGCCGTGTTTTATCGATTTCTCTATGTATCCTTTGGTCTTGCTGGATTTCTTATGGTCATGACGTTACTTCAACAGCGGTTTTTATTCACGAGGATAGGGTTTATTTTGAGTGGAGTAGGAGTTCTTTTTGTGCTCTTTTCGCTCTTTTTTGTCGCGTTTAGGGAGGAGTACAAGTTGTGGAAATATGAATTGGACTATAATAATGTCCCAGCAGTGATATCTGAACGACAACCTACATGTGAACTAACAGCTGAAACCCAGCCTAGAGAAAGTGATTCATGTTTTCAAAATATATTTCGGCCTCCAAATCGAGGAGAGGACTACACCATACTACAAGCACTATTTAGCATCGACATGATCACTCTACTCGTTACTAGCATTTGTGGACTAGGTGGAGCACTGGCGGCCATCGACAACTTAGGTCAGATCGGAGAATCTCTCGGGTATTCAGACCAGAGTGTTCGCACATGTGTCTCGTTAATCAGCATATGGAATTACTTAGGTCGTGTCATGGCCGGGTTTGTTTCGGAACATTTGTTGAGCAAGTACAAGTTCCCTAGACCTCTTATGCTCACCATCACTTTACTATTTACTTGTGTGGGACATCTTCTAATTGCATTTGGAGTACAAAATGGGCTTTATATTTCATCAATTATAATTGGGTTTTGTTTTGGGGCCCAATGGCCATTAATCTATGCCATAATATCAGAGTTATTTGGGCTTAAATATTACTCAACTTTGTACAATGTGGGTACAATTGCAAGCCCAATTGGTGGGTACTTCTTCAATGTTTGGTTAACGGGCTTTTTATACGATAAAGAAGCGATAAAACAGTTACGGGTCACGGGTCGAGTTAGGAAGGCTGGTGAAGAGTTAATTTGTAATGGTCCAAAATGCTTCCATCTTGCATTTATTATTATAGCTTGCGTTACGGCAGTTGGGGTGTGTACATCGATAGTTTTGGTGATGAGGACAAGGAAATTTTATCATAGCGATATTTATAAGAAGTTCAGAGAGAATAAAAGGGAAGAAACCGAGATGAACGAGGGCAATGTTGTCAAAATGGTAACACTTGAGGAGCGTATTAGTTCATGAATTCAATCGTAAGATTGAGATTTATGTTTTTTTCTTTGTACATGAAATAAACATTGACAAATGTATTCTTCAAGGATTAACGCGTAAGCGTTATCTTAGTAATCAATATGAATATTCGATATTGTAATTGTGTACTTTATATTTTTTCCCTTTTGAAAAGTCGTTCTAAATGATAAGTGCTCACTAGACACTAGCTGATCATTGCAAGACGGTTTAGATTATTTATTGATATTCATCATTTAATTTGAGGGAGACAGGATTTACCGTCGTTGGGGGTGGGGATGAAGGGTGGGGTAAGTAATGATATTAAGGAAAAAATATTTTCATTTTTTTAGCGAGCGTCTTTATTAGCTTCCTCTCATTCCACTAGTGCATATAATGATTATGAAGTATTTGAATAATTAGGATAATGTCATGCAAAATGGTTTCTTACAAGTAAATTTAATTTATTCTTTTTCATCTCTTTTAAATATTCCATTAGGACATTCAAGTACTACTACAAAATATTCCTTATTTTTTTTTTCGATGAAGACTTTAAAGCACAAATGTTACTTCATCATATTGTTGCTTCACTTGCTCGTTATTCGAATTGGACCGACAATGTCATATAGTCGCAATACACGCACAAATATATTCGAAAACGTCACTAAACGTCAATCTGAACTCTTTTTATATGCTTTCCTCTTCGTATCCTCTCTATTTAGAATTAACCGTTGCACTATAAACTAATGAAAGTTGATACGAATAAAAAGTAACATATAAAATAGCCTGCAAGTCTCTCTTAAGACGATTATCTTAACTAAAGACGGAAAAGACTCGTCTTAAAAGATAATTTGTGTAAAATTGTCATTATCGATTGGAAATATACTTCTTTTTTATCCAAATATATAAATGTTGATTAAATATTTTATGTGGCACCTTTTATTTTTCCTTTTTGAGGAAAACTATCCATAAGGGCCCGTATTATTTTCTTAATGATAAATTAAACATAACAACTGCGTTAGCGGACGGAGGTAAATCAGTTGACTAACGTGTTTTACCAACAAGTTTAGATAAAATATGAGCTAACGCATAAACAACACAATTGTTAATACGATTAGTATGAAACCAATTCAATTACAAACTTAAAACTAGGCCTGAGCAAAATCGGATATCCAATCCAAATTTCAAAATCGGATCTAATATTCAGTTTTAAAATTTTGAATTTTGGGGATCCATATTCGATCCGAATAATTCGGATATCCATAAATCCGGAATCCGAATATCTGGATATCTTAATTCACTTTTTTTGGTAAATCTCCATTTGATGGATTATATATGGTTCTTTATCCCGTCTTTCTTTGTATTTGGTTTTTCTAACACCATTCAAATTGTTATTCCCAATTGTTTTTACTTAAAAAATTTCTCACTCCCTGAAAAATTATCATCGTAAAGCTTTATCAAATTTGTTAACGCTCAGTTAGTTCTACACGAATATATCAAAAAACAAATTACAAACACGTAAAATCTATGGGAACAATATCCTTTTAAGATTACCAGGATGGGGTATTGTCAAATGTCAAGTCATAAGAAGCTTTTCGACCAGTTTTCCTGGTTCTTTTCTTTTTATTATTTTTTTAAAAAAAAATTCGGATTGGATTCGGATATCAGGTTTTAAGAAAATCACAATCCACATCCGATCCAGTTCATTCAGAAAAAATCGGATCGGATATCCAATTTAAACGATATTCATATATTCGGATTTGTATTTTTGGATTTCGGATCGAATTCGAATCGGATTTTTTTGCTCAGCCCTACTTAAAAGCATTACAATGCGCAATATATAATGTCTTCAATAATCAACAAAAACATGCTACATATGTCTTTTGCTTCTCGCGTTTAGTTCACAAATAAGAATATACATCCAATTGTATATAAGCTTTGCACAATTAACTACAAACTCATATTTTTTGAAATATAACTCGAATACTCTATTACAAAGTTCAAATTCTACACCGTGCAACTAGTAGTCTGACATAACTGTTGATACAGTTCAAAAATAGCGTTTAGTGTCTCAATAACAAGGACACAGTCGTTCTCCATCACGACATTGCGATGTCGTCTCACCAAGGTTATCGAAGACCGCGACAGCTTCCGTTAATTTTCGAGTGTCGTTATCGCTTCCCGGCCATATTACAAGATAAGGATTAAGCAACAATATGATAATTGATAAGACCATAAGTGATATCTGACTAATTATCTAGTTATACCTTGATTAATTAATTACGTTGACTAATAGTAATCTCACATGCGAAAATGCGATGGCTTAGCTTTAAGTACGCTAATAAAAAGTGTACAAATCATGCACAAACTTTAATTCCAAATAAATGATGCAAAATTGGACCAGATCAACTTATACGCCGCCTTTTACGAGCTAATTTCTCCCTTAATTACCGACCAAACCACTTTCCAAAAACTATTAATTGGGCGTGCGGCCAATGGCACATTCAGAAAAACGCCTTTTCCAAATCCCGATTAATATGTAAAATCTATATATTTGTAAAAAGTTATAAATTTGTTTTTTAGCATGAAAGTTAAATAAAGTAAACCAAAAAATATGTTTTCGGGTTCTCGAACCCCAAAATGTTGTTCATAGATTCGTCATTGATACGCACAAATTATATTTGGACCTGTTGTATGGTGGACTAGATAAAAATTAACTAATTTATGTTAAAAATAGTTAAATTTTATGAGTAGTTATAAAGAAAATCGATTAAAAAGTGCTCATCACTTTAAAAAATAAAATTGTAACGGTTTAGTATAATATCGTCACTTTTTATTTGTTGCACACAGGATTCGAGGACACCAGAAACATAATTTTTTTCCTTATTTTGTCTAATTTTCAGACTAAAAGATTTAATTTATAACTTTTTTTTTATATATATTTTAAATATTAAATCGGAATCTGAGAAAGAAGTTTTTCTGGATCGGCGACTAATACGTATCAAAAGGAGTTACCACAATTATTATCAACAATCATAGCACGCAATTGACTCTTCATTCACATGCAATTTCCTTAACAAATAATCTACGTAAAATTCCATTATAAATCCCATTAATTTCCCACATCAATAATTACTCAATTTAATTAAATAAAACCATCAAATATTTATTTAATCATCTAAACTTCATAATTATTACATAAATAATCATGGAGAATAACAAGTTCATGAGCTACAACAACATGGTAATAAGAATCGACGAAGACGAGCTCGAATGCCTTCGAAAATTGGGAGAACATCGTCGTCAACATAATACAATCCCTACTAAGAAGACGGAGACTCGTAAATTCGATAATAACGGTTATTACACCGCGGTGAGACTAGACGAAGATGAGCTCGAATGTCTACGCAAATTAGGGGAGAATGGTAGTACTCGTAAAATCGTACTACAGGATCACCAGACGGTCGCAAGTAAGTATAAGATGGTAAGAATAGACGAAGACGAGATGGAAAGTAATACTACTACTAATATTGTTAGACCTCGTACTGAACAATCTTGTACAGTCAGTACGAGGTCTAACAATAATAGTAAAATGTCGTCGATTTCTAAAAAGCTAGAGAGCAAGAAATCTGAAGACATAAATGAAAGTGCAGAAAAATTTATACAAAAATTTAAGCAACAATTGCTTCTTCAACGTCACGAATCGATCGATAACGTTGATAAGATGCTTGCTAGAGGTCTTTGAAATTTATGTAACTTTGAATATCATACAATTTTTTTGTTAAAATGTTTTCATTTAAATTTCTTGTAATAATCTTTTTTATTCTTGGTGTATTTTTGTGGTCGCAGTAATTTGTGATCCGTTTATTTTTTTACATGAGTTCAGATAAATTTATCCTCGTGTCAAAGGATGTATTTAGTTTTTATTTTGTCATAAATCATAAAGAGTATTATTATGTAATAATTTTTTGCAATTTATATATCAATTTATTTATTTATTATTTATTAATTAATATTCATTTTTTTTCAAATAGGTTACATGCCAATTTTTTTCTATGTTACACTTGTACTACATAATTCTGGACACTTGTCGGGTTAGAGCCAGGGTGCTAACCTAAACCAACACTCGGGCCTTCAATTGGCCCGTTCATGGATAGAGTCGGGTCGGGTTGGCTCAAGCATGGCCATAATTAACCTGTCATAAAATGTTCTCTTTTCATCTTGTTTTCAATTGGCCAAGGAGGTCAAGGTCTGGCTCAGTACAAGGATGTGAAAGCGGACAACACATAGTCAAGCCAGATCGCCATTCAAAAGTTTGGCCGTCGCCACCCATTCGTGTGGTTGGCCAGGTCTAACTACTATGTTGCTTTTAACGTGATAATTATTGCCGGATATACTTGGACATCAGCTACCGATCTCCAAGTATACCCCAAATTTTGAAGTTGACACAAGTTTTTGGGCTGATACATTGGGCCTTTTTAGGAAAACGGGAGATGGGCTTATGTTGTACCTATGCGATACAGAGGTACACTCACACCCAGCCCAACATCATTCCGTAAGTCCGTAATACTCACGGAGAACATTCTCATCGCCTCTCTTATACAACGACCTTACAATATAAGACAAGCACAAAGAAAGAAGTACTGAATAACATTATAAATCACTCTAACCAAATCGAGCATTAACCATTCACTAATGGTAACCTCCTTCAGTATAATACTACAGAGTAGGACATAAACATAAACTGATCAAGAGTTTAAGTACTAAACTGTCTATCTAATTACCTATTAGTCAATGTGACGATGAATAAATACTTTTAACTCGAGCAAAATGTACTCGCCATTCAAAACACACCTTCAGAAAATCGAGTCATTAATTAATGTTTTTTACATATTACTGAGTACTATTCATATTCAGTGTTGTCATTTACTTAACTTAGACCGCGTGCAAAGTTATGTCCGAATTAAAGAACTCTTAACAAAATCAGAGATGGACACAAATTGTGACATTGTTTCTTTTTTTTGATAACGAAGAGGTTTAATCCTTCCTGAACATGCAATACTATGTTAACCACCACGTACCATGTAAGCTCAATACACAACATTATTCTCATTGATAAACATGCAACTAAGTCTCGTCACAAATTATGACAGTTATAATACAAGAAAAGGATACAATTAAAATATCACCAAAAGTTTTCATTGATGTTCCGAATCAGAATTCGAACATGTGATCATATGATCACATAATTTACAAGTACAAACCCATAACAAAAACAATAGAAAACGAAAACAAAATCAATTCAAACAATTTAATCAAACATACTTAAATTTAACATTAATTAAATTTAAAAAGGGGGTAAACTATATGGGACATACAGAACCTAACTAGCTAACCCCTACATGTACAAACATTTTTGCAACCTCAAACCCATTAAATTGGTGATCAGATTGCTCTTTATTCATCTCAAATCGGACTCGATTTCAGCCTCGACCTCAATTAACCCGACTTAATAATCACTGTTGGACGACGGGGGCGATCTTTTCGCGTTGTAAGAGCTGGAGATTAACCCGAGAACATGTACGAGCCATCTCCCCTACTAGAGGTACAACCGGAAGGTTGTCGCAATTGCATATTTCGATCATGAAACCGTCTGGGTCGTGGAAAAAGAGCTGGTCGACTTGGATCCCGCCTTCCTCGACTCGTGCTCGTACATTCTTGATCTCCATTTCCTTCAGTTTCTTCTCTACAGCTCCCATGCTTTCGCACTGCCAGGCCATAACAAATAAGATTCATTAGACTCGAACCCAACAGACGGGTAAAATCAACCCGACTTTCAGAGTCAGATCATATTACCCTTTAGAAAAAGAGAATGTGATTTCCAAGCTATCATGTATAGCTAGGGGTTGTTTGGTTACCCGTTAAATTACACAGGAACTTTAATTCATGTGAATTGCAAAATGGGTAGGTTGTTTGGTTATTCCAATTCACATGACTTGGAATTTCCCATGAATTCCAATTCACATGACTTGGAATTTCCCATGAATTCCAATTCCTCCATAATGAAGGAAGTTGCTTACGGTGAGTGTGAATGCTACATGAATTATTATGTCTACATATAGAAACAACATTTTCTAATTCACATAAACTGGAAAATCATGTGATATGAAACTTCCTACGTATTGGAAGTTTCCGTATGTAATCAAACGACTCCTTATACAGTTGTATTATTTACGGGATTAGGATATAGTTTTCACTCGAACAATTATGGCGTCTCTGAAAGTGTGTCGGGATTAAATTCACGCAACAATTGTTAAATATTAAGGGGATATTTCAACCATTTTAATGAATCCGAAATTCCAACGGTGGCAATAGTTGGAAAATCCATTCCCCTGTTTTTGTTTTTCCTACTTGCATATATAAATATGCGAAGAATTAGATGGAAAAAGTACCGAAAAAACAATTTCATCTTTTACATCTAAGAAATTATAACATTCAACACAAAATACTACTTCGTACAATATTACTTCTCTGTTTTTCAGAGGACACCTCTTATCTCAATAAGAAATTCGGTTTAACTCATGCACGAATAAGAGTCGAATTATTCTATGAGAAAAGCGAGATCGATTTAGTGCAGTTAACTCTTATCAATCAGTTTCGTGTAATACAATTTCCTAACATAATGCAGTAATGCACTTATTATTCTCATGCAAAACCGTTTACACTTAAAGTAAAGTACAAAATAAAATAATTTACTTATTTTTATCGATAAAACCGTCTTAAACAGGAATTAATATCCGACAAAGATAATGGACAATGCCCTCGAACGGTTTGTAATGTACCAAGGCGGCCTATTGGGGACAGACAACCGTACCTACGACTCTATGATAAATAGTGACAATAGCGACCGGTCGAATGATACACAGATCACATGCAAAAACATAGTCCAAATTCAATAATGTGACCTACATTGAAGTATAGTGCATTCTTTGTTATGTACTACCATCGTACGTCTCCTAGTAATAGCCATGTCACAACCTCGTCATTCATCACATGTTAATCTCAACCACGAATATATTTTCGGTACAAAAGCGAATTAACGTTTCTAGATGGTACCGAGTCTCGGGTACCGCTCTGCCTCACATATATATAGGTTTGTTAAACTGATTGACTGATATAAAGACATATGAGAAGATGATGTCGAATTTTGATAAAAGTCATTTAGTAATGTCGTATCAAGTTATCGTGCTTTGATATGATTCTCTATACGACGCAAAATCTTAGATGGGGGACCTAAATTTGCCTAAGTTATTTACTCAAATTCCGAATTGAATCCAATTGGAAAGTTTGGTACTTATCGATGATTTCATAATAACTACACCAGCTAAATTAGCTAAACTAACGAACATTACTACTAACTAATGTAGATAGTTAAATAAAAAAATGACTAATTTCATTTTATAAATTATCTAAGCATAGACATTTCACAACAAAATAGCTATAATTTCTTATTTTTAAAACACAAAGATAATAATGTTTAATAAGTAATCTTTTATATTACAAGAATTACGTTTTCAGGCGACTATTGTTGCATTTAACTATTGTCTTTGAGGTAACAATTTTGTTGTTATTACATTTGTACACATTATGTATGTCATCAGCTAGCTAGGTTTTGATAATATTGTTTACTTCTTTCAAATTGATTACATAATCAAGGTTTCGAAACTCATCTATCCGAGTCATTAAACGCGTTCTTTTGAACTAAATTTCAATCCAGTTCAAATTACACAAGTAATAAGGTTTACTAGTTTAAGTCAATTACCTAATATCAGATCAGTTTAAAAAGTTTCCGTCTAAAATAACAGAACCTGAATCTCGATATGAGTCGTATCAAATGCATAATCAAAGAGACGTGTACGTGAATTAGATAGTGTCAATAGACTTTTTCAAGTTCTAAACCCACAAAATTAACTGACTAATTAAATACATTGCTTTGACGTATAAAAGAAATCCAAATTTGACATCATCCTATGTTATTTAGAATCTTTAATCGACAGTTGGGATAATCTCATTTAATTATCAAACTGTTAATCCTTTATTTATTTAAGATACGGGAGTCATTACCAGTTACGTAGGGCGTATCACCCAGCTAAGCTAAACCAACTACGATTGAGAATTAGGATAATTAATTTTATAGTAAAATCAATTTGTATTGAAAAACAGATTAAGATAATAAATTTATAGTAAAGATTAATTACCTGAAAAGAAATATGATTATCCTTAGGGTTAATTTCTGTTTTCTTTGGTAGTTTCTCTGGTTCTGGTGATTGTAACAAGTGTATCCCTATTCCATAACCAAATAACCTACATTTTCATAAACAAAAATATGATAATATAATCTCGAAAACGAAAAATTAAAAAATAAATACTCGCTCGATTGTCCCAGTCAATAGTTATCATTATTTGAAAATTTCCCGATAATTTCAAACAATAATTATCAATATTAAAATAATTATTATCTAAAAACTTAAACTTAGAGGTAATTTCAGACAATGATAACTATTAATCAGGACTAATCGAATTGTCTATACCCTATAATAATTATTAAACAATTACCAGATACGTGGTAATTTCAAACAATAATAATTAGTCCTGATTAATAGTTATCATTGTTTGAAATTGTTTGAAATTACGTACATGATAATTTCAAACAATGATAACGATATTAATTAGGAATTAATTAGGAATGATTGATAGAATAATTACCATGCACCATTAAAATCAAAGGAACCGGGTCTTCGAATAGGAATAAAGCCAAGAACATTTTGATAAAAATCAATGGATTCTTCAACAGAACGACAAAGAAGAGAAATATGATTAAGAGATTTAAGATGAAGTGGATTTCCCTTTATATCCTTCATCTTTGTAATTAATTAATTTTTATTAATTCCTTAAATATTTATGGAATTTTAAGGAATTTTGAGACCAAAATAAAAACAGAGGAAATTAAATTAAACGTGTTTTACGAGGTTATGTGTTTTTGTTTTGGGTTTTTTGATTAAAATTTGTTAAAGTTTAGAAGAGTATAAATAGACAAAAGTACGTAGAGTACATGCACGTTAAGTCATAATATGCCAAATTACACGGAGGTTCCACATGGCTGACGGTCGGATTTATTTTGTTATAATATTTGATTGGACACGTAATTTCTGATTCGTGTCGGTCAATAGTTTACGCTTGTTTTATTTCCCCTCACAAATTAAAGAAAGTTCAACTGTTTAATACGAAGTAGGATGGAGGGAGTAAGGGTAGAGCCGTAGAGGTGGTAATCGAAGTCACACGGGTCAAAGCAGTTGGGTCAAAATGGGTTTGGGTTGTGTCGGCCCAATGGCAAGTTCAAGTTGGTTACGAGTCAATTCGGATCACGCCTCTAGCAGGCCAGGTAACATCTTATATTTTATCTTTTTAGTTTTTGATGGATAATTTTATGTTTAAACAATATGTAGGTGTATAAATCGTAGTTTAAGCGAAAACAATTAAGATGAATATCAATTTGGTCTTATTTAATTTACGTCTTTATTAAGTTAGCTCATTATCGGCTCTTCCATCGGTTGGAAAAACTAATGCTGTTATCGGTTATCGGGTCGTTTCGGATTCAAATTCATCCAATTTCGAATTCTATCGGTTCGGGTTCAGACGGGTCGATCAGGTTCATCGAGTTCACTCAGCTTTTGTCGCTCCAGTAATGTGTATGAAAATATGATATTATTTCACCCGTTTTAATATTATTTACAATTAAAGTTTCTTTTATCTTAAAGATCACAGATTTTCATTGAAAACGGATAATATCCGTCACAAGCTGTAGATGGACAGTGTCCCTCTCACAACATATAAGTGCCACGATTCAAGAAATGCTCCATTTTCCTCCACTTGTCCTCCCACTTGCCTTATTGTGAGAGAAATACTATCTGTCTCCAACTTGTGACAGATAATATCCATCATAAGCAAAACTTATTGCTATAAGATATAATCTCTGGATTATTGACACATGTGAAGAGTGTATAAGAACATTGAGGCTATGATAGCCTGATAGGTGATTAGGTAGCACTACAACGGACACGCACACGGATACAAACACGTGACACGACATATCATGAAATTTAGGACACCAGACACAAATTTAATAAAATTATAGTTATAAATGTTTGATTTTATTTTTGTAAAAGTATTTGATATTAATTTTAAATAAATGAAGGTAAAACTTGTCATTGATAATAACTCATTTTCATTTCTCATCCGAACCAATATTCTAATTAATCTATTTCGATAGTGTATTTCTCGTCTGAAGAACATTATTCACCCCAAATGATGACCAATACCGTTGACACGCGACGCCCACGACACAAATACTAAGAACACGCATCAGACACGTGCCCAAATAAATGTAGAAAGTTAGACACAACTTTATTGGTGTCCGACAAATTTCCGTGCGTGTCCGTGGAGTGTTGGTCTCAGACACGGTGTCCGACACGGTACGAGTCATTACGAGAAGTGTCCGTGCTACCTAGATAGGTGCTTGATAAGATTCAATAGTTCCCTTCAAAACATCCTAATTTAAGAGCTCTTATAACTTCTTTCAACAAGTCTCCCTTGTGACGAGTATATTCGTCACAAGCTTGCGAACGGGCAAGTACTACCCAGGTGGAGAATAAGACGAAACAATTTGCTTCTCCCTAGGGATTTTGATTTTGTCTTATACACCCACATGATATTACTTGACTCATCGCAAGCTTGCGACGGATATGTCCGTCATAATTAAATGAGAATTTGTGAACTTCTTTTTCTTTTTATACCCCGTTCATTTTCTTATGTTGTTCCCTTTTCATTTTCACACAGGAAGTAAGATAATCAATTTGGACCACACAATACATATGAGTCATATTAAATTGATTTTGAACCACACGATGTTGTCCAAAAGAGAAAATAGGGAACATCAATATAATTACATCAAAACGAAAATAGAAACAACACAGAAAACATAAGACAATATTAATTTTCATTAACTATATAAGCGTGGGATAAGACAGTTTTAAAGAAAAGAAAGAGTGGATAAGATTGAAAATATTTGCTTGTACAACTACTAAAAATAACCGATAATTTTTCAACAAAACTCAAATATATTACGAGTATGAGTATCAATAACTAATGCCTTGAGTTTAATAACACACCCGAAATTAACTCGAAAAGTTTCAGGTAATATAAACAGAAGTTTCCGTCAATTAAAAAATTGTTCCATGAAATTAATCGGTCATTTGTGAGAACAGTCGGGCTAATACTTATATCGATCAAAATTTTGTAATCTCTTACCACTCATCTGTTTTTCTACCCGCTCTTTTTCACTTGCTTTTTTAATTTATGTCACATATTTAGGACGAATTTTGCAAATAAAAATTAGAGGGACAAATATTTCCGCAAAGTTAGACCTATCAACGTTTGAGCTGCCGCAGTAGGATAGAATGAATGAAAGACTACAGTGATGTGTTTTTTTGCCGAAAAACTTAATTGCGACACCTGTTTATGACATACTCGTCACCGCTTTAGATACTTCCGGACTCTTCTTCCTTCTCATACCAATGATTACTCCCATTTTACCGACAAGAATTTTTATTTAATACGGATATATACGTTTAATTTAGAATGATTTAATTAGTTAGATGAATAAAAGTTAATTGGTTTGAGAATAATAAAAGTTCGCTTCAGTTGATCAAACAGGTTTTAAAATCAGTTTTTTTGGATTGAAATTAGGTGAATTGAACTGATTCAATATGAACTTTATACTTGATAATTAGTCCAAATAAACCTGACTTTACTTGACTCATTTAATTTTAAGATAGAGATTCTCGCCTTAAAAAAGTTCAAATGTTTTAACAACAAAGTTTTTTTAAAGACATATTTTTTTCCGTGACTTAAAATACAATGGGTAGATTACATCACCAGAGGTATATAATTCACCGTACACAATAGCATTGGCGGATTTGGGGTGGATAGGGTAGGCAAGTGTCACCCCCAACATAAAAATAAGAATAATTGTTGACCAAAAATTTTACAAAAATGTGTTGGGATTAGTGGTTAAAAGTGGCTATATGTTAGAAGTTTGGTGAGGTTGGAGGTTCAAAACTACATCCGCCCCTGCACAATATGATACGTGGGAAAGAAGCAAAATGCTCAAAGATTAGCAAAAAGTCGGTCTTTTCTTTTTAAATAGACTGTTATTTTTTTTTTTAAAATATACTTATTTAACCTGCTCAATTTTGGTGTTTATGGATGCATTGTTGAGGTTTAAGTAAACGTCGGCCATTTTAACTTAATTAATATAGTTATGCTGTTTTGGAGTGACACATACGTTAAATATGACAATTTTGTTTTATTTAAACTAGTGTTAACCCGTGCAAAATTGCACGGGTATATTTTTAGAAAAAATATGGTGGATAATTAATATTACCGAATAGTGTCAATAATACGTTAATATTATGCATTTAATTTCTATTATATTGATAATATGTTAAAATGCACATTTTTTTTTAATATTGGTATTTATATATCCATTCTTTTATTGTTTTTTTTAAATCGATATAGATGTTATTTCAAGTTTTATTTTGTACCGTTATGTTTATAATTTGATTTCGCAAAATATATAAATTTGTACACTACTACTGGTTGTTATATTAATATTATGTTATTTTTATTGTTTTTTAACTTAGTATTGTCGCTTTTTTTTCGATTGCAAAAATGCACTGGTATATTTAACCGATATACTTTTAAGAACATCGATATAATATATCAATATATTGTGTATTGTAATTATTTATTGAAATTTTTTAACTTTACTCAATTTTGTTTTTAAATTTAGTATTGTCGCTTTTTTCGATTGCAAAATGCACCGGTATATTTAACGGGTATATACTTGCCAGAAATAAAAAATTTCATGTTTATGAATTTATATAAAAAATGTTACGTAATATTTCTTAAACTACGTTATCAGGTATTTATTTAGAATTTCAGATGGTTATTTCTCATGAAATTCATAAATGAAATTGCGGTTTATTCTAAAATTTTAATACCATAAACCGTTTTAATGTTAAAACAGTTGTGCAAATTATTAATTATCCACAGGTATATTCAATCCCGTTATTAATCATTACGTAAAATTTATGGCTTATTTTTGTAAAATCAAAATAGTTGTGCAAATGAATTACGCAACTTTACACGAGTTTTTCGTAAAATTTCATGTTTTCGAATTTATATAAAAAATGTTACGTAATATTTCTTAAACTACGATATCAGGTATATATTTAGATTTTCAGGCGGTTATTTCCTAGGAAATTCATAAAAGAAATTGCGGAACCCACCTGAGAGAATTAAAAAAAAAAAATCACAATTGCATTGATGATGTGGCGCGTCGAGGGCTTCTGAAATGATTCGGTAATTATATAGATAAGATATTTTCAAAGAGGTGGATATAAAGACGGTTTTTCTAACGTGTGTTATAAGAGGCAATCAGTCACATTAATAATCTAAATGTCGTAAGATTTGCAAGATAATCTCATGGGATATTTAGACCATATTTTTTTTGACTGAAACAAGCTGAATTGAATTAATTGGAATATAGCTTAATCGACTAAATTGAGTAAAACTGAGGTGAAGTAAATTCAGTTAAATTAAAAGTTAATTTTGCAAAAAGATTAGCTGGACATAATTGATTAAACGTAAATAAAACTTAATAGAATACGACCAAGTAAAATTAAAAGAAGCTAAAATTAAGTCAGAAAGAACATGGTCTTAAATATAAACTAATTTTTATCATAAATCGTAAGAATATTTTACAAATCTTAACAAATTTAGGTTATTAACCGGTGCTTTTTACAATATACGTTAGAATAAGAAAAGTTATGTAGCAACACTGGTGATATGTTACATTGTTCGAAGGTGCAATGTTTAAAGTTAAAGTTAATTATGGTGTTAATTGAATTGATTGATACTAAATTTCTTCTTTGGTGGGTTTTGATTGATACTTGGAATTTGGAAACTTTAATTTCTTTTGTTTTGTCTTTTTGAGCGAAAGTCCTGAAAGATACTCTAATTGATTGGAACAGTACTAATCACAGACATTTCGCATGTCCGTGTTTGACATCGACCCTTGCACGATACATAAAAAAATGTCATAAATCGAAGACGGATAGTGTCCCTTTCACATAGTACAAGTAAAACTATTCATAAAATGCTTTATTTCATCCCACTTGCATGTCCACTTGTTTTCTTGTGGGAGAAAAATATCCGTTTTCAATTTATAACGGTAATTATCGTCACAAGTGAAACTCTTTGAAAAAAAAAATGTGTTGAGACATTTAATAAACTAGGTCTTAATCTTCTTAATATTTTAAAGTTAAGAAAAACTATCTAGCTTTTCTTTTCTACTTTTTTTTCTATCTATTTCTCTCATAACCGATTAAAATATCGTTTAATTTACTTTATTTAATTCATATACTTACTTTTTTTTACCCACGATATTACTAAATTAATCGATTGTAGGACGGTAATGAGAAAATGTTGGAGGGAGAAGATGCGTGCCAATCCTCTATTGAGTTTATACACTCCTTAAACACTTTGCATTTTCGTGTCATCTTATCTATATAATTACTGAATCATTTCAGAAGCCCTCGACGCGCCACGTCATCAATGCAATCGTGATTTTTTTTTAAAATTCTCTAGGTGGGTCCCGTAATTTCTTTTATGAATTTCCTAGTAAATAACCGCCTGAAATTCTAAATATATACCTGATATCGTAGTTTAAGAAATATTACGTAACATTTTTTAAATAAATTCGTAAACATGAACTAGTTTTAAACCCGTGCAATTTGCACGGGTATGTTCTTTTAAAAATTATTATATAGATTAACTATCACCTTATACGTTTAGATTTCAACTATAAATGTTATTTGCAATTAGCTTATGGTCGAGTAGTTGTTGATTGTTGTAATATGTATGTCATCTTCTTAGTTAAACATTAGTTTTACATTATCTTGTTATTCACACGGCTTCAAAACAAACGTTGCTTATATAAGATGAAACAAAAAAAATCAGATCAAAATTAACCCAAAATTTAAATAGCACGGGTTTGAATAATAGCAAATTCTTAAAAATTGTTTTTCATTTAATCAAACTCATAGATATTACAAAAGAAATTAGACCCGTGAATGTTTAAAATAAAAATTCGAACCATTTTTTCATTTATTACAAATTTTCATATTTAAGGTATTGGTTTTGAATTATATATTATACTCAATAGTATAGTAATCAAGATGATGAAAAAATGAACAAATATAAAATGTAATTTAAATTGGTTTTATGAAGATAATCATAATTTAATGAAATTACGTGAATATGTGTAAGTTGTAGTCTCACGACTATTTAAAGGATTTATAACGATAATATCAAACACCAAAATATATAAATGCTGACACGTAAACCTGATTGACCCGAAATGACATACTTGGTCTAAACTTGGTCCAACCCGCTCAACTCGATGGGTCAAAGTTATGCTAGTCTAGGTTGCACGGACACGGCAAAAATTTGCCCTCCGCGTGTCCGACACGTGTCCGACACGGACACGCCGCCGACACGGCTCCAAAAGTGTCGGACACGGCAAAAACCGTGTCTTCGTTTTTTTTTTTTAAATTGACGTGTCGGACACGGCTTTTTTTCACTGGACACGGTCCGTTTTGCGCGGACACGCCAAAATTGCAACAAAAACCCAAAATCCCCAATTCTCATTTCAGAATCCCTAATCGTAAACCTTAATCTAATAAAGCTAATTCAAACACAAGCCACCATACGCCTCCCCTCGCCGGCCGCCGCCACCTACCCTCGCCGGCCGCCGCCACCTACCCTCGCCGGCCGCCGCCACCTACCCTCGCCGGCGTCGCGTCCTTGCCTAGCAGAGCACGCAGTTCAGGTATTCGTATTTGTGTATTTATTCCTGTATTTGTGTACTCGTATTTGTGTACTCGTATCGCCGCCGCCATCTACCCTCGCCGCCGCCACCTGTCTATTGATCTTATTTTCTATCATCTTAAGTTGAACTCTTCCTCTCCCCATTTTTTTTCTGGGAATTGGGAATGTGAAATTAGGGTTTATGAATGTGTGTTTAATAATAATAATTGGGAATTGAGAATGTGATGATGATGATGATGGTTTGTGGTTGTGAAGTTGTGAATATACCTACCCTATGGACAGTCGTAATAATTTGTATACTGGTATTGCTTGTCTTAGTTTTCACTTTTCAATACTGATATTCTGATAATACATTAATACTTGTATACTTTGTTTTTAATAGAATAGCTTGTCTTAGTTTTCAGACCGTTTACTCTTGTTATTGTTGTTTGAATATATCGCAGACGATATTCGCTTTGATTACTATGGATTCAAGTGGGGTAGTGTTAGTGCTCAAAGTGATGACATTGAGGATAATCCTTTGTAAGACATATTGGTTATCATTTTATGACTTTGTTACCTTTTAAATGACCAAAGTTTAGATGTTGGTTGGAACGGGCTTTAAATTCCTTTTTTTTTTAATATGTATATTGATTTTTTTTTGCCGTGTCCCGTGTCCTAAAAATTTCGGGCTGCCGTGTCCCGTGTCCGTGTCGTGTCCGTGTCCGTGTCCGTTTTCGTGCAACCTAGATGCTAGTTTACATATGAATATAGTGTGTCAAATTTAGGTTATTTAAACATGAATATAAAACATACGTCACAATATAATTATGATTTTAATATTTACATATAATGATTGAAATAATAATTAAAGTAATTTAAATTACATTGACGAATGATTATTTTATATTGTTTTTCTAATATAAGTAATGTATGTGACGGATATGATTAAAAAATAATTTAAATTTAAATGGTCTAAAAGTCATAAGATAATGGCTTTATAATCTTGTTTTAATCTGTATTCTGACTCTAATTCGTATGACTTGAAATATTTTACCCCATCCGTATAACAGTACTTATATCTTTGTAGGTTATAACACACACACACTATAATATATATTGAATAACACAAATTTTGATAAGATAAACATATTTGTCTTAAATTTAAGACAAACAACTATCACCCGTAAAACGAAAATAGATGCATTGAGATTAACAAAAACCCTATCTCATCTGTGCAAGTAGAGGTTAGTTATTACTAACACGCTTAATTTCACATTTGACGAACTCTATCTAAAACTTACCCCGCACCACCTCATCGCCTCATTGCATCACTTCACTAAACTTAATTTTGTTCTCCTCTCACTTCATCATCAACCTTTTTTTCACTATATAACGCTTTTCTCATCATCCTAAACTTACTTTTTCACATACGGAATTTACTCTTCACATACATTTTTTCATAAACTTAATTATAAACTAATATAATATTAATAGAGTGATATTTACCCATAATATGGATTATTCCCATGAAATAATCCTTTAATTTATTTTGATTTATTTATTAGTAAAACTATGTACTGAATTTTTTGACAGTTGGTTTAATTTATTGTGATTTATTAGTAAAACTATAGACTGAAATATTTATGTTTTATATTATTCATTATTCGTTGTTATTCACTAATATTTACGTTTAGAAAACATAAACGTAAATATTTACATTTAAAACGTAAACATGGAGACTTTTCAGCAATTAATTCCCATTTTTTTGGGTGGGTCTCACATTTAGTTTAAAAAAAATAAAAATTAAAACATGCATGTGAGGATGTGGCTGAAGGAGAATGTTTGAAATGTTTTTGGTTTTATATAGATAAGATTTTACGAAAAACTCGTGTAAAATTGTGTAATTGATTTGCACAACTATTTTGATTTTACAAAAATAAACCGTAAATTTTACGTAATGATTAATAGCGGGATTGAATATACATGTGGATAATTAATAATTTGCACAACTGTTTTAACATTAAAACGGTTTATGGTATTAAAATTTTAGAATAAACCGCAATTTCATTTATGAATTTCCTGAAAAATAACCGTCTGAAATTCTAAATAAATACCTGATTACGTAACATTTTTTATATAAATTCATAAACATGAAATTTTAATTTCTGGCAAAAGTATACCCGTTAAATATACCGGTGCATTTTTGCAATCGAAAAAAAGCAACAATACTAAATTTAAAAACAAAATTGGGTAAAGTTAAAAAATTCCAATAAATAATTACAATACACAATATATAGATATATTATATCGATGTTCCTAAAAGTATACCGGTTAAATATACCCGTGCATATTTTTGCAATCGAAAAAAAAGCGACAATACTAAATTAAAAAACAATAAAAATAACATAATATTAATATAACAACCAATAATAGTGTACAAATTTTAAAAAAAACAATAAAAATAACATAATATTAATATAACAACCAATAATAGTGTACAAATTTATATATTTTGCGAAATCAAATCATAAACATAACGGTACAAAATAAACCTTGAAATAACATATATATCGATTTAAAAAAAAACAATAAAGGTATTATTATCATGTGCATTTTAACGTATTATCAATATAATAGAAATTGAATGCACAATATTCACGCATTATTGATACTATTCGGTAATATTAATTATCCACCATATTTTTTCTAAAAATATACCCGTGCAATTTTGCACGGGTTTAACGCTAGTTAGATTATTTAATTTCGTAAGGAAAAAAAAAACTCCGTAGTTGCTTATAATTGTACTCGGGAATAGGGAGATTATTTAATAATTAAAAATTGATGGATGATTAAGCCTGAATCAGTCTATCACACTTATAATTGAAGAACAATCACAGCTATTTAAGGAAGGAACAAATATGATTAGCACATTCTTAAGGTCAATCAACGTTTTGGCTTCACATGGAAGCCAGATACCCTAAACCCTAGCCCACCACTCTCTTTCTTCCATGATCGCAAATACGTTTTTTTCTCAACACGGTAAAAAGTGTAGAGACATCGAAGTGAACTGTACTTGTAAACCTTTTGTGTATAAAATTGGCGAACCTTGTTATAGTCGTTGGGATTGAAAATCTAGTTAAACCTAAAAACATTCAGCAACTTGAAGAAGAAAACCAATTCCACCCGAGAAACAACCTTAGCGTGACTAAGGATATACAAATTGACTTAACCAAGCCCTTACTCAACTCGAACGTTGATGGGCTAGCTAATGTCCCAACGCAAACCATTTAACACGGACCATAACCAGCTGACCTGCCTAACAAACCCTACAAGAGATGCCCAATATAACCCTTTGCAAATAATATTTTTATTTTTTGTTCATTTTTGTTCTTTAGAAGAAAAAAAATATAACTTAATTCCATATAAAGATAAGAGTTTTCCTAACATTTGTGCGCTTTTCTACAAGTA
The DNA here is from genome assembly GCA_029255685.2 of Silene conica. NCBI lineage: Eukaryota > Viridiplantae > Streptophyta > Magnoliopsida > Caryophyllales > Caryophyllaceae > Silene > Silene conica. Next base: position 5,408,930 of record CM055313.2, read on the forward strand.
ATTCTGGGCACATGACAGAAAAACCCGACAGATAATTTCAATCTTAAAGTACATGACCTAAGTGACTTAAATAGTTTAATATACATTGTTGGTTGTAAATCTTAGTTTTGAATGTTAGTGTTATAACGACGTACTTTATTTAAAGTTTTACGCGTTGAGATCGCTAAAATTTCCGACTAATAAAAATATTTACTTACCTTTTGTGACTCATCGTGACTCAAAAGAACAACATTGACAAAAATGACAACATAACATGTAAACCATCGAAGTACAATTTGTAGTACTTGAATTAGTTTAATTAAGAGTATGTAATCATGTAATTAGTGGCCAGCAAGATGACGGCTCTCTTTTTGGATGCATCCAAATAGTCATAGTCGGTAATAATCAATTACACAAATTCTCATTTAAGACAGGTCAAATATCATACCATTTGGGTATATAAAACAAATACGGAAGTACATAAGTGGCATGTACTTAACTGTTTTAAACTTAATACGAATAGTGTCGGCTTAAAGGAGACTTAGGCCCTATTCTTTTCGGCTGAAACGAGTTGAATTGAATTAATTGAAGTAGAGCTTAATTGAACTAAATCGAGTGGAACTCGGGTGAAGTAAATTTAGTTGAATTAAAAGTTAATTTTATGAAAAGATTAATTGAACATAATTGATTAGACGTAAATAAAACTTAACGAAATACAACAAGCAAAATTGTAGGAGCTAAAATTAAGCCAGAAAGAACATGACCTTACTGGACATCGATTGTTACCAAACTATGCTTTTCAATGTACCTTAAAAAAACAAGAGCAAGTTTCCTTTAGTAGCTTCACTGTTCCCCCCGTTGAATTTCGAGGAACGGAATCAACACAATAAAAATCGGATAGTGACTCGACAAGAACCGAACTTAGAGCGAACCAAGATGACTATATGTGACTTATGTCCCGTTGGTTAGGCGTCTAGGCACGTAAAAAAATCAAGATATTGTTTGCTTAATCCGGATGAGTTTTTTTACTTTTATTTTTGCACAAAGACCAAGGATACGAGAGAGTACACAAAAGTGAAAAAACCAACTTGCACACAAAATAGATTGCCAACTTGTGCGTGCTACAAAAGAACACATTCTCATTTATGACGGGTATATTCATCGCAAGCTTGCGACATGTCAAATATTACCCATGTCAAATAAGACAAAAGCATCGTGCATTGAGAATAGGAAACTGTTTTGTCTTATCTATCTATATGGGTAGTATTTAACTCGTCGCAAACTTGTGACGGCGCACGTAAGACTTGCGGTAGAAAGAAAGCTTACATGATGCATATGCAAATGCATTATGCATAGAACTCCTTCGGATCTCTCGACGCATTATTGACATCTAAATAGAAAAAATGCAAATAATTGATTACGGTGGAGGGAGTAACTCGAATTGGGATGCAATGGGTAAGCCCGTGTAAGAAATCATAGTCGTGTTTTAGACACTTCAAGGCCATGGAAGCTCGAAAAGGCCGGACAAAGAAGCGATAGTAGGGAAAATTGGCAAATTGAGCACAAAGTAGAGAGTTGAAACAGATTTCAATCTGATAATTGAAACATGAGCAGGAGGAAAGCACCAAAATATACAAACAAATCATAGTACTAAACAATGTCTACACTACCATATTCCATATTCTGCAATTACGATTAGACTTGATGTAGAAGGGGCCAAAGAAATAGAGCAAACCTTAGACGAGTGAGGGAGGTGGTAGTGGATGCGTCTCCAAGAATAAGCGTATGGTCTTATAGATCAAAGACGGTTCAGCCATAGCACCATTCCCGTAATCTCCACAAGCCAGTCTCTTAGTGACCGGAGGAATCAGAGTTATACCAAGCTCATCGATTGACATTAGATGCTTTTCCGTGAAAGGGTTGTTCCACATCATAGTGTTCATAGCCGGGGCAACAAATACGGGCTTGTCGTAGTCCCATGCACGTACTATGCATGTCAGTAGATTGTCGCATAATCCACCCGCCATCTACAAGAGATGATGATGATGATCAGTTAACAAAGATGTCGAAGAAAAGTTTATCCAAACATTGTGAATCTAACTGTCCTGAATGATCGAGTCATTTTTAACGCAATTTTGTCAGCGTTATCAAAGTTCTTGAGAAATTTTTGTCACATTCGAGATCGTCTTACACAGACTTTTGCCAAGGTGCTAAACTTTATATCGCCAAACTAATACAGTATCCCTTACAGAGACGAGACAAGGGGGTTAAAACATGATATAAAATTAGCCGCTATGCTCCATCATCGTGACCATTTTACACAGGTTTTAGGGCTGTCATTTTCCCACCATCATACTTCGATACCCTATTATTTGATTTCATGGCAAGGCGACCAATTCTAAGATTAGGACTTGAAGCACATCTAAAACCACGGATAGTGTGATACGCTATCATTGTTCTTATGTCAAAGAACAAAAAAAACTATGAAGCAATCATGCCTGAATTATGTATTCTATGATAATGAGAACGTGATTGAATATTAGTTGGGATGCTTTCGTCGACACAGCTGGCAAGGAAGAATTCGTAAAATATACCGTAAGACTTTGTTTAAAATGAGTCAGACTGACATGTCTACATTTGATTAAGAGAAATAGACAGGTACTGCTTACAGCTCAGCTGCTCAGCTACAAGTCTAATTGTAACCAATTCTAAAATACTTTAAATCACAGTTACATGAGATCAGAGTTACTACAGTTTAAGTAAAACTCATTCATTTGATGTCAACACGACGAAATTCTATAGAATGAGATCACTTGAATGCAACAGTAGCACAAAATTCAACTGTAAACAGTGTATTGCTGATCTACAGGTCAAGTTCACTGAAATGGTCGAATGGTGATACCCGTTTCCATATCTTTTTCTGGTTTTGGAAACTGATGGGTAAAAAACAAAATAGCTTAGGAAACTCTCCACGCTTCTTATATTGTGAAACACCAGTAAAACGGAACTTCTATTATGGTCATCGGGAAATAGTCTCTGTGTGCTTTTAAAATAAACGGCAATGTTGTTGGTCTGAAGGTGATGACTTTATTTATTTTAAAAACTAATCACAGGATGTCGTAGCATGAAATGCAGTTTAAAATATGGAGACAGATAAGACAAAGCAAAACGGCGTTCATGTCCCAAAACAGATGTTAGATGCCACTTTGGTTCAAGTTCAATCAACAATTCCACCAACACGTAGAGAACATATATCTACACATTCAATAATTATTCAACTAGTGTTAAATATAGTTTATTTAACATAGATGGTTCTGGAGTTAGACTATTTAATTCAAGGAAACTAGGTAACTCATCCATTTTGTATTCCGATTTCTAGAAACGGAACAGATCTAGAGAGATTTGCCTAAATAATCTCAACAACCATGCAATTAATTATGGTGAAAAGTCTCATGTTTTAACAAAGGCTAGAAAAGTCACCTTGTGCAAAATTACCACCCAGAGCCTCAAGGGATCTCGTAAATGATGGGATAAGAGGGGTCGGATATACACAACCTGACCCCTGTGTAAAAGGCGAAATGCTTAGAGACTAGTGAACACGGTAGCAATCGAAGCAATCATACACGAGACAAAGAAAATCATTTTATCCTTGGGCTCAAGCAATCATAATCGAAGCAATCATACACGGTAGCAATCGAAGCAATCATACACGGTAGCACATTTGATTACAGTGTTGGATATGACATCCTTGGGCTCAAGCAGGTTTTGGGTATTGGACAAAAAAATACATATGAACGAATTCGGCCTTCGCTGAATTGTCATGACTTTATCCTGGGTGCTCATAAATCATAAGTCATAATCAACTGTGCTATTTCAGGCTCTTTTCTACAAGTCATTTGCAGGGGCTGATGTTGGTTTCCTAGAGTGGCATGACAAATTTTCAACAATAAAAAAGAAAAGATTCAACATTTCAACTTCAATAATTTAGTCACATGACAGTCACAGTAAATTATGACAAACAAGAGATGAATAAATGCATTCAATACTTTAAGGTTAGAATCGCAATGTAGTTTTCATTAAGATACTATGTTTAGCTCTCTTCTGATTGTTAGCAAGATTCAGAAAATTTGTGGCTTCTCATAGCGATCTGAGTTAAGACCAGCGTGTTAGAAAAAAGAAGGCTAACTAAACCTAAGATATTCTGTATAAGTTAGCTAAGCTAAAAGCTGCGGTTTTGCCTCGACCTTAAGCCTGAAAAGGAAGTCAGCTCCTTTAAATCAGACCAAACTGATTGAGTGACTAATACTCTAAACTATCATCCTTGTGACGAGAAAAAGGGGAACGGATGTGTACAGTCTTTCATGGTGCAAAAAACACAGGTTATTTGCAGATAGCAGACTAGTCTAAGACCTTCCTAAAATAAACCAAACTTCACTCAAAACACAAGAATGTAAAACTCACCTTCCCAAGAGTATTTGCTGAAAGTGGGGCAATAACCATGATGTCAGCCCATTTACGGAGCTCAATATGCAGAACATTGTCACCTATTTTTCTCCAACTGGACCATTCATCCTCATCGGTGTACAGGACTACATCCTCGGGAATCGTAACTCTATCGATGAAATGCAAAGCCGACTTTGTGGTCACAGCTTTAACTTCAGCCCATTCAGAAAAACAATGGCAGAGGTTCCCAAATTTGATTGCAGCAACACTTCCACTAGCAGCAAGAAGGATCCTGGGTCTCCTCGGCATTGTGTTTGTCTGTACAGATTCCAACTGAAGGGCATTCACAGGCTCTGCCTGTGCCATCACCTATCAAAAAAGGAATTACAGTGAGTCACTTGTAAAGCGTTTATACTTTATACTAGATAATTGGAAAGTCATCTACAAGTCCACAACACATAGCAGTTACTAAAAATTCTTTTAAAGGGGTATGATGGAATAAATCAAAATGGGCCACTAATGTGGCTGCGCTTCTTCCTATTGTGAAGTTTTAGTCCTTCGCTGCAATTCTCGACGCAATTTCCATCTTGGGTCATTCGGAATCAGTCTCTTTGTATTGCTGACATAAGAGGAAGACAACATACATACATCCGAGTGATCTGACCCCCCTTACCGCGTCATTGAGGCACTGGGGTAATGTTGTTCTTGTTGTTGAGAGAGTAATACTTAGGTAATACCGCCTTACCGAAGTATTTGTGAAAGAACTTTTGGGCATTTCACTGGCATGGGACTTCATTTAGTTTGTAAAGGTAGAATGCGGTGCAAGAGAAGTAACTAAAAAGTGTAATCAGAAACTATCGTAAAAAAAAATGTCTACTTTTCACAGAAAGTAAATTATCTGAACTTCTGCCAAATTATCTGTGCAGTGCAGTATTGATAAAGCAAACAAGAGCTGAAAGTGCGAGACCATAAACTTTGAAGCCTAACTCTCATATCTCAAACAGGCAAGCAAAAAAAAGGACTAAATTCAAGAACACTCGAGGAGATTAAAAGACCCTAAATTCGAGAACAAACTTTAACAAAGCCAAACTTATCCAAGTAAAAGGACTTCAACACGGTAGGATGGCCAGAGTACAAAGACTAAAACGGAGCATTATAGAGGGCAAAAATTTAAGCTTCAACCCTTGTTAATGCCTAAACCTCTTCATAGTTAATTTTAACGCCAAGTGGCGAGTACTTTGTCAAAACCCTATTCCCACATTACCTCTCAATTCACAGTTACATCTACACCACCTACGGGATGCACGAACAACAGCAATATCAACATTACCTCAGTGCCTTCAGGGGTCGGGAAAATTGTACTGTAAGTTGGGGGTACTTACTACTTAGCTTTACCCTTGTGTTAGCAACATAATGAGATCCACTTATAACACTAAAAAAAGGCTAGACATGCCCTTCCGGTATAATACACCAGAAACAAAACTAAGCATACCCTCACTAGTCACTTCAGACCATAAAACACAGACACCAAGGGAAACAGATTTCCAATCATACTAATGAAAAGTAGCATTCATCATAGAAATAAAACGCATTTGCTACTCAGTTACCGCAAAATAGATGTCATAGTTTCATGTTAAAACGTCTGGAGTTCACTTCTCTCCTAACTCTAGGAGTATTCAGTCAATATATCAGTAAAGACCAGAAAAACCACAGGAAGCAGAACTCCAGTGTTTTGCTTACATCAAACGCACATTCTAAGTTTATCGTAATTAATAAAGAGTCTTCTCGGCATTGTATTTGATACGGCATATAAAAGTAAATAAGAACTGAACATGAAAAACTACCAATGTCGATGAAAAACTGGCTTGATATAGGTACATGTGTGCTTACAAAGATGTAATGCAGTGCATGCTTAAAAGGGTAATAAGACATCTAAACTCTACTCATCCTCTTCTTTAATAAAGTCCCCATTTCACGGCCACTATACTACATTTACATTCAGTAACCCTAAATCCTTGAAATTGTTTTCAATAAACTTTAAGGACTATGCTAAGCTTGTTTCTATGGACAATACAAATTCCATAACAAGGAACAGAGGGAATTTCGCGGAATAAATACATGCAAGCTAATCAAATAAAGGTAAAGCCTGAGACAACAAGCAATAATAAGTACTAACCCAATCTTTCAAGCGTACAGACAGAAAGCCAACCATCTCGAACTTTTGAAATATCCATTAACTAGCCAACCATGTTCGATATAGCACAATTTTTCTCTATTGAGTCATCACACATCATAATTCATAACCAGCTAATTTCACTCTACTACCTCACTAACCTATAACTTTTCATGCTACTCGTAAGTCGTAACAGACACTGCGCTCCAAAACGAAGAAGATAAAAGTATGAACTGAAACTCACAATACTGTTTTCCCCTTTTCTACATCTCAAAACTAGATAAATGCATCTCAAAAGCAAAAAAAATGAAAATCTGACCTAAAAATATGACAATTAACCAAGAAAACTCATACGGGTACAATGTGCATCAGTTGCTAAACTGACAGATATAATTCCTCCGTTTTAATTGATTCTTTACATTTGATTAAAGAACTATTCACAAAAGAATGAAAACGTAAAGAACCGGTTGAGAGTTGAGACGGAGAAAGCGAAATCAACCAAGACCAAGAACCCTATGATCATAAACCTTCACTTAATTGAACGTCATCAACAATTCAGAAACAAGTAAAGTCTAAACAAACAATAAATCAGAGATTTCCATCATATATACCATCAAATTCTTAAACTTTCTTCAAAACCCAGAAATTCCCACAACACAAGTATTAAAAAAGATCCAATCTTTACGCAAAATAGAAATGTAAAGAGCTAAAATTCAATCAAAAATGCATGAAATTGGGAGAATAGTATACCTTATTGAGATATAGTTCAAGATTGAAGCAATTCCAGATGCTTGAATTCTAATTTGGGTAATTATGGAAAAAAGAAATTGATTGAATGAAGTTGATCTTTATGACTGAAGTGGCAATTGAGTGTTGAATTGGGGATATTTTGATACAGGAGTAAACCCTAGCTAAAAGGCTACAATTTCAATTAAATTTGGAGGGAATTCCCATAGTGTATTGACTCAAAAAAAAGTTGTTGAGAACAGAATAGATGGTGCAAAATGGTTAAACCGTATCTTTCGACCGACAAAGGAGTCGGTTTAGTTAAAAAAAGGTAATATAAATTAAAATTAGATTTTTAATAAGCAAAATAAAAATAAAACTAAATAATAATAAAAGTATATATTTTGTTTGACTTTTTAAATTAAAGGATCTGGTAAAGTTGTTTAAAGTCGTGATTGAAAGTTATTTTATTATTGTTAGAAATGTTTTTTTAGGTTAAACGCTTTACCTAAATTAAAATTTTGTTAATTTAGAAGTAGGAGTTAATTGCAAGATTAAGTAGAAAATGTAGTTGGTTATCAAATTTCGATCCGTCGAAGTATGAGTTCAGTGCACTAAATCATTTATTATAAGTGTCGGTAAATCTTTTTTTTAAAAGAGTGTACGATAGCAACGAGTCTGGTCACCAACGTTCACCAACCGACAAAGGTCTACTATGACTCTATGAGCATGCCGATAAGCAACCCTATTGCAATTTCTACGAACAAAAGAAAAAGAGACCGATTTAGAGTCTCAATCCAACTACATAAACTATAGATCATCATAAACTAGAATGATATTACTATGCCCAATCTTATGTTGTTGTCGGTCATCTATCGCGGATTCACGGTGGAACAATCGACTTCCAAGATCACCTTTCTGAATACCCACCAGCCACGCTCCACCGCTTCAGCCCTAGTTGGGTTCATCAACTCCTTAGTCCCAAAACGACATTTTTTAAATCGTCGAGTAGAGTAAAGGGCTTGTTTGGTTGACATAAGAGAATTAAAGTTCTCGGGAACTTTAAGATCACATGAATTTCCAATTCACGTGAATTCGTAAAAAGTATTTGGTTCGTATATGGAAATTAAAGTTAATTCATGTGAGAAGTTCTAATGACCAAGGTGACTTGGTGAGTGATTTCCCACGTAATGGAGGAACTAAATTCATGTGGGAAGTTCTATTTCGGGCAACCAAACAACATCATGATTTTATATTCTTAGGAAGTTCAACATCCCATGATTTTAATGGATAACCAAACGAGCCCTTAATTTTAGATATAACATTTAGGCCCTGTTCTTTCTGGCTTATTTTCAGCTCCTCTCAATTTTACTTGGCTATATTCCGTTAAGTTTTATTTACGTTCAATCAATTATTTTCAATTAATCTCATCACAAAATTAACGTTTAATAATTCAATTAAATTCACTCCACCTCAATTCCACTCAATTTAGTTCAATTAAGCTCTACTCCAATTAATTTAACTCAGCTCGTTTCAGCCGAAAAGAACAGGGCCTTAGAATGATGAAACGACACGCATTCTGTAATATCCATCTCCCCGATAATTTACTACTTCGTATGTCACAAGGGCAAACAAATCAAATTACTGCTGACAAACAGATTGAAAAGTGCATAACAATGTCGACGAGGCTTGATGTTGCAGGACAATACTCCGTATAAGGTATAGTGTATCGAGTATATCAGCATCGCCTAATGCAATAACACGAGTTGTATCAGGGATAACAAACATGCCTAGACATAAATTTGAATTGATGTTACAGGACAATACTTAATTTGTATATGGTACACTGAATCCAGTATATCAGCATCGCCTAATGCAATAACACGAGTTATATCAGGGATAACAAACATGCTTAGACATAAATTTGATGTAACAAGACAATCCTCTGTATAAGGTATCGACTGTATCCGATACATCAGCATCGCCTAACACACGGGTTGTATGGGGGATTGTAAACAAAGGTAGGGAGCGGTGGAGGAATAGGAATGCAAACAGGAATAGTTTGACAAATTACTTTCAATCTATTAACTTCCACTTTCAGATTGTAATTTACGGTTTGAAGCTGGATGTTACGTTCATTTATGTTGCGGATGTCCACCTGCAACTGTTTGTTACGAATCTCCACTTGAATTTTCTCGATTGTGATTTCTTTGGTTCGATCCTCCAATCCCTTGATCCGATTCTCTAAGACTTTCACTTTGTCCTCACATTTTTTTGCCTCAGACCTACACTGTTCCAATTCTTCTTTGTCCGACAAGCTGTAGAGTACGGGAGTGCCGTTGATAATGTCGACTCTATCCCATCTTATAGACGGTTTTATTTCCCTTAGCGGGTGACATGTCATTCATTCTCGTGTACTGATTACTGGATCAGTTGGGGTCGATCTTCCTGAGTTCAATCGCGGTTCTTGGAAACAATATCCTAGCCAATTCGCTCTCAAGCTGTTTCAAAAACAACAGCATTATCAGTAAATCTGGAAATGGTACGAGTAATTATGAACGAGACGATGACTGTTTCATATAAGACTTACTTATGTCTGCAGAGATCGTCTGATAATACCCCAACATTAACAAGGAACCCGTTAACAATGAGTGAATCCTGTTCGAGTATTGCCACCGTAACCCAATCACTGTCAAAGACCGTGGTCTCACCTACCTTTGTCATCTTATAAAGCACGACTTTGTTCTGGAAACCCCCGGGAACGACCCCCCTGTTCCCGGTGGCTATGCAGCCGACATAGTAGTCGTCTGTGCGGCGATCTAAAACGAATGGAGGCATAATGTTCAAGTGATGTATGCTTAGCACAATATGTTTGGGAGTTCTGTGGTTTCAGCACTTCAGCCTTACGCACAAGGGAAAACATTCTTTATATATAATCAAATTGAATTAAACGGTTTTTGTAACGTTTGCGCTCAGTTCATATATTAATAACCTAAATGTGTTAAGATTCACTACATATTATCACTAATTATGATAAAAATGAGTTTATACTTAAATAATGAAAATATTTTGTAATATTTCCACAATTAGGTTATTAATGTGTCGTCATAGGATACACGTAAGGAAAACTGATTAAAAATTACAAAAGTTAAACCTCCCAAATCTCCAAAGAATTATTCCAAGGAATTTGAGAAAATTATTGCATAGATTACCAACATTAGCACAATTTTGATAAGGTCTTCCAAAAAAATTATTAGTCTATTCATTAAAAAGCATTATTTATCTAATGATTTGATCAAATAACAATAAATTTAAATGACGTTAACATCATAAGCTGGCTGGTGGCCATGGTCAAGTTATTGTAGAATTAGATTAGATAACGACTTTTAAAGTAAATGTTTAAATGTATCCCAAAAAGTTAAAAGGGACTGTCTTTTAATAACGTTTGTCACGTGATGGGGAGAGGGTTTACGAAAGTTCTTGTTTTTTTATAAGGTCTCTCCCTACATCAGTGAGAGACATTCTGTCACGAGATATATATATAGATTAAGAATTAGCTTAGGTGGTAAGAATTGTCTTACACCAATCATAAAAATAAATGATTTAATACTCACCCGCGACATAATCCATTCATTTAAATAAAAAAAAAAAAAAAAAGTCAATTTTCAAACATAAATTACCCTTTGCTCAAAGAAAAATAAATAAATTGTACATTTATAATTCTTAAATGCATCAATTAATTTTTAACCCCTTATTTTTAATATTTTACCCCCTTGCTCCTTGTAGAACACTTCTATCAAAATTGCCTCCTTATTCTGATTTCGCTATAAAACATATTGAATTTACGATATTACTCTCTCTTATTAGTTCATTTCCATACTCTTATCTTAGTTTATCTTATATTAGGTCAAATTTGATATTAGTTTGACCAATTTAGTAGTTTGTCGTTGTTGATCAAGACCGTCAATAACTTGTTAGCTGCTCAAATGCTACTCCATATCACAAATTCTCATTTTTGACGACCGATATCCGTCACAAGCTTGTGACGGGTCAAATAAGCTCATTTAGGAAGATAAACACAAATCATTTGTGATTCCCTATGCATTCTACTTTTTGCCTTATTATTTCTATGAGTGATATTTGACTCGTCACAAGTACAAAAGAGAAGGAAAGGGAGGGAACGATGGAAGAAAGAAATAAGCGCAAAAGGCATTTTCGTCACAAATTATGAATTTTAGGGATAAATTTTAAAATTCGACGGAATATTCCATTTATTTACACCGAAATGAGAGTATGGGGGCAATTTTTGATAGAATTTTTTTATTAAGGGGGGTAAAATATTAAAAATATTTTATAAGGGTGTAAATTTAGATGATGGGTTCGAATGACACTTTGCCACATGTTGAGACTTGGCCACATGTCATCCAGCGAGGGGTAACCCCGTAGATTGAGCTTACCGGTACGTAGTGTTTAGCATGATATTGTTGCGTGTCCAGAAGGATCAAACCTCCTCGTTGTCAAAAAAAAATTAGGGATATTCTATATGGTACCCCTCAATTTTTCGACTTTCTACATGGTATCCCTACACTTTTTAAAACATACATGATACCCCTAATTGTTGTCACTAAGTGTACCCCTAAATTTTATTTTCCTCCAATTAAACTCATTTTTAAGCATTAAGTAATGACTTGAACGCCTAAGCAAGCTTGTCATTTATTATCACATGACCTAAAAACTCAATTAGGCTCAATATCCATCTCGATCCTAATATTTATATATATATATATACATATATATATATATATATATATAGGGTCGGGATCCGGTGAGAACCACCCTTATAATGAGAACCATGAGAACCCTCACTAAATCTCCACCATATCTCGTTTCGAATGTTTCGTTGGATCATTTATCATTAGTTTAACTTATTCAAATACACACTTTAGTATCAATAAACAAAAAAATCTGATTTAATTAACAAAATATATACTTAGTGTACGAAAATACAATTAGGTGTACTAAAATGGCTATAAATGCACGAAAACAACCACTACGTGCATGAAATTTTTTACATGCATGAAAATGATTACTAGGTGCATGAAATAAGAGGATGTACGTGCATTAAAACGAGTTCTAGGTGCATGAAAAATGATAGATGCGTAAAAATCGGTAGTAGGTGCATGAAAATTAATAAAACGTATTTCACTTTCATTTCCGTCACTAGTATATATTTTCTACACCAAGAAATAAGTTCTCTAGCCTTAAAATTCCATGTCGAATCCAAATATGTCATTATTTTTTTTTAAAAAGTCCGTAAGATAGAGTTCTCACGGTTCTCATTATATTGGTAGTTCTCATAGGATATATATATATAAGTTAAAAAAATGTATGGAAAAATTGTTGATCCTTCCCAAATTATCATGTTCAAAGATGGATATTGATTCTAATAGAGTCTGTATGTCATGGATGATAAATGACAAGTTCAGTTACACGCCTAACTAATCATTTAACGCCTAAAATTGAGTTTAATTGGCGGAAAATAAAGTTGAAGGACACACTTAGTGATAATAACAATAATTAGGGGTACCTCATATGTTTTAAAAAGTGTAGGGTAACATGTATAAAGTCGAAAAATTAAGGGTACCTTACAGAATATCCCAAAAAATTAAAAAGTTGTTTTTATAGGTGTATAACAGTATAAGCATGAATTGATCCTTCTTAAATTTGATCATTTTTATTTTCAACTCTCCAAACTAAATTTAAAAATGTAAATGACGACGAATTTTCTTCAGAATAATTTATTTAAGGGTTCTGATAACGCCGATACAAAAGTACTCTATCGTTGGAGACTTGTATGCAAATTTTTTTTTTATAAAAAGTCGGAATTAATAATTTATGCAAAAGACCAAGTCGAAATTGAACTAATGTATGCAAACAATTACTCAAATTCCATGGAATATAATCCTTTGGAGATTTGAGAAGTTTACTTCAGTAATTTTTAATCTTTGTCAACTTGACTTCATTTATTTATTTATTACTTGTAAAGTTGTAATTCATTCTATAGAGTTTCACCTCATCATATTCGAAAAAAAAAATTTAGAGAGACGATTTTTTAATAGCGTTATCGAGAGATCTTCCACGTGATCGGGTGGGAGTGCTAAGGTGTTAACGAGCCGAGCCGAGCCGAGCCCGAGCTTGGCCTTGCTCGGCTTATACTCGATCACCAAAACTCGAGCTCGAGCCGATCTCGAGCTTACCCGAGCTTGGAAAAAAATGTGCTCGTTACAAAACTTTCGAGCTCTAACATGAGCTTGAACCAAACTCGATCCCAAATCGAGCTTATATAAAATTGTTTATTTTATTTTTTCGTCCTATATTTTCAACGACAAGGTTGGAGGTTTTATGTATTTAGCAAATCAATAAGATATTTGATATGTATGATATAAACATTTAATAAAGATAAAATATTTTTATAAATTAAAATATAACATAATTTTATAAACTATGATTAATATTATATAATCTCAAATTTTCGATAGCCGCTCGCGAGCTTTTCGAGTCGAGCCAACCTTTGTTCGGCTTGACTCGTTAAGCTCTCGAGCCAAGCCCACGTGACCCGAGTTTTGACCGAGTCGATTTCAAATTGCTCGCAAACTGTCTCATCTCATTAACAGCCAGCCATAGGTGAGACTATCTGACGTCAGACTATCGGACAATCATATATTTATCTAATGCAGAAGCCAAGCTGCTGACGTGACATCACTAGAAAAAAGCTTTGTCCTACGTGTCGCGTTGTAAAGCATCCTAGAGCTATTGTCCAATTAGATTTATTCTAGAGCTATTGTCCAATAACATTCAAGATATGGTATAATGGTATAATAACTATTCCAAGATTTCACGGACTAAATCTATGGAATCACAAGATTTCGTTCCATATATTGAAACAATAAATAATGACAGTTTTGGCTGAAGATAAATTCCGTAGCACGGCCTAAATCCTAGAGTTACCAATCCATAATCACCGAACAAAAAAATACATACAAGTATTTTTTAGACTACATTTTCGATTTACATATGGGTCGGAATAATTACGGGTCGGAATACCTACAAGAATTTTTTAGACTACATTTTTTTATGGTTTAATCGTTATTAAATATGGGTCGGAATAATTACTCTTCATCGGTATATACACTTATGTGAGCGTCGTGATTTATTAGACTACATTTTCGATTTATTGTAAGACATCTGACTATTCACGTGAATGCGAAACATTTTAACAACTACGGAGTATTTATTTAATATAGTAAATAGGAAATGAGTGGTCATTTAATAATTTTGGAATGTCTTCGTGTAAGATGTCGCGCGCAATAACTGTTATTTATTATATGAACATCTTTAATAAATATAATTAAAAATACGTTTTTTAACCCAACTATACATTTACTACTCACGTCTCATCAGATTATTTACGTTTTGCTTTTATTGTACGATATGTAATATAAAACTTTATTTTATATATGTGCTACATATTTTAAAAATGGTGCAATGGCCAATGAGTAATTAAAAGTATACAAATTCTATTGTAAGTCTTGATCATCTTAATGAACAACTATATGATAGCTCATGTATACCGTCATACCGACATGTGTCATAAATAATTCAAAATTTATTTATATGTATATAATTAATCAGCTTTCTTTGATATTATTAATTACGGTATTCATCTAAAGTTAAAAACAGGCCACAGTAAATAATTAATTTACTTATCTCTAATATTATTAACTATATTCGTCTAAAGTTTAAAAAACAGACCCGTGAATTTCACGGGTTACAACCTAGTTTAATGTAAAAGCACTATAAGTAAAAGAATACGAGAATCAGGAAGAGTCGATAATATGCGGAGAAAAATTGACTCTTCCTGATTCTCGTATTCTATATAAAGTACGAAGTTTATTCTCCATTAGAACGTGTACCTGCGAAAACCAAATTCAAGAACAAAAATGAGAACATACAACTTGGATTCGGATACCGAATTCATATGGAGCGAAGTGAGGGGAATGATCACGGTATCCACATTGGATAACATAAGCAACCCGAATGTCAATGATGGTAACTGGAAGCATAGAGTGGCGTGTATCGGTCCGGGTCAAATTTACAACCGGTTAAAAATATGGGGTAAAAAATCCATGGGTCAGCCCTTACCGAATTGTCTTCGAAGATTGGTGATGCATTTATGTTGGTTAATCGGGAAGGGTATTGTTTCTTAAGCACACATGCGATCACTGGTGCGTCACTCAATGCGCATTTTTTCCGTCTCAATGATTTGTTTGATTGGTCTCATGGTCTGAATACCGTGTCAAACCCGTGTTCAGGAGCGTGTGGTATCGAAGTGGTCTTGAGAATGCTAGGGTCATCATGGATGTTCATGGTCCCAGTGGAAATCAAGATACTGATTCGAGTTTGGGTCTGAGTCTGAGTCTGAGTGAGGAGGATGAGGACGGGGACGGGGACGATGATGACGATTTACAAAGGTTTATACTTTATACCTAAACGGCTGTATTGAGTTTTGACTGTTTTTGGTATTTACATTTGTGTTGGGTCAGGTCATTTCGTGTTCCTATATCTTTCTTAATACGAGTAACGAGTTTATTAACCCGAACTTAGGCATTACTTGTTTTGCGTTTAAAAACAGAGATGAGGGCTCAAAAATGGAGAAAACCAACACCTATGTTGAGAATTTATGCCTTGAATTTGTGTCGAAGATGGATTAAGCTAAGTGTCTTATTAAGACTTGGTTTTTTAGTTTATTTATGGTAGGAGAATCTTGAATTAGATTAGGAAACTATTATATTAGTTTCCTAATAGTCTTTGGTTTCTAATTAGGTTAGATATTTTATCTTGGGTGGAATAAGTATATAAAGACCCAAGTATTATTCTAGGTTAATTAGAAGAGACAAAGATGTGAGAGATTTGAGAGCACAATAAAGAGGGTCAATTTGTGAGGTTGCTTCTGGAGAAGAAAACTCAGTTTGTCTCAGGGCTCTATTATTGGTGTTCGTTTATCTCGTTTGTCTTTGAAGATTGCAGGAGTTTGTTTAGATCTTGGTTGGCCTCAAGATAATTTGTCCTCCGTCTTATTTGGGGTAGTCTTTTCTTTTGTCTCTTTGAGACTACCATATCTGTTGGTAGAATAGGGTATACTTTTGGCTCATATTGAGCGCGTGTGTACCGGTCTACTGTTGTACTATTTTCTCCATTATAGTGAAGTTTGATTTCCTTGCAGGGTAGACGTAGCCAGTTATTTTACTGGTGAACCACGTAATTCCTTGTGTCAACTTTATTTACATTCGTTATTTATTGTTCTTATCACCTTATCAATTAACTATTTGGGTAACGGGACGCCTCCGTTACAACAACCTACAATGATGATGATCTGCTAATGCCTATAAGGGTTTCCGATGATGAGGATAAGAGGGAGATGGAAGAAGCTGATGACGATGATGAAGACGAGGAAGAAGAAACTGATGATGATGATGATGATGACGACGATGATCCGATGATACTTAAAGGGTTCTTTTGAGCGTTCCCAGCAAACAAATCACTCAGAGACGGGTTAATTTGTTCATGACTACTATGTTCTTACTATATGTTTTGTATAACTGGGTTAACAAATAACAACTGATGAAGGTTCAACTCATGAAAAGCAAAATTCCGGGTCTATTACGTCGTTCACTTTGAATTTCGAGTCATATGACTCATGTCGTGCAGGGCCAATTTAAGTCCAATCAGTTTTATCAAGTCATCACCACGGTTTCGCACAATATGGCGCTCCGTACATAATAATCCTTGTTTCGAAAAAATGCTCCAACGTTTTATAAAACCTCGAGTTCTGCAATATATTTTGCTGATCCTTCCATAGTCTACAACATTTGGTGTTTACAAGTGAACGCCTCTATATCGACCAAAAGATTGTGTCGAATGAATGAGCAGCAATCTAGACGAACACCTTCAACTTCTTATTAGTCTTTCGATGTGATAACAAGCAACCCCAATGCTCCGATCAGTAGATACTGCGACAAATTTACAAGAATACAGTGTTACTCGAAGAATGAGATGTATATTTAAAACTCCTGCAGGCTAATATGGTCTTTCAATTTTCCACTGTGGGCAGAAATACAATATTCTTTGGTTCCAGATTGCGATGAAATAAAGAAAAATGACTCATTAAACTTACCAAGTTTCTTTTTACTGTGAAATAAATGTCATTTGATGCGATCTCGACAAATTGTAAACTCTCATCAAGTAAAAAGCTAGATGAAAGATTTAAACCCCTCTAAAATGCCTACTGGAGTACGGAATTGAAAAACTGTAGATTACCTTAATCATCGGCTTTTCAGTCATGATTATGGTGACCCAACCGACATACGGTAGGAACCTGCAAAAAACAGAAAAAACATGACAGAAAAATTAACCATGAAGATAAAAAAAAAACTATATATATATTCTACACCAGAATAACAGGGAATTTTCTGGAATAATAGCCTAAAGCCCTATGTCAGTACAGCGCTAGCCGCTAGGCCACAAGAGTAACAATCTAACGAAGAAAATGACATCCACAATACAGCAGATCGCTAAGGATATAGTTATCATAAGCATCCTCCAAACACAACTTCATTGCTTTTCATAATTGACATTAATGCATTTACAAATATCTATAATCAAGCATAAAGAGCAGAAATATAGAACTTACCCTACTGCTCTGCCCATAATATGCTCCCTTTTCAACCAATCTTGACCACGGGCATACAAAAGTCTGTCATCACCGTAGTTGTTGTCACCTGAAAAGTCACACAAAAGAGAGGCATGATCGATAGACTTATCATACACTCACACCCTTGAAGAAAGAAAATGGGACTGAACGCCAGAAACCTAAAGAAAAGTTTTGATCAGCATAGTATATTTATTACCTTTTGTAAGAACTTCAACTGCACCAGTTTCCTGACGTTCATGAACCTAAAAGAAATAAAATTAGCAGTGATTCATGAGCTATGACTGACAGAAACAGAATGGCTAAAGATATATACACCGTATTAAAGTCCATCAACAGTTTTACTGGACACGAAAGAATGACAAATTTCAAGACTGTAGGTGTATCAAATATTTACATCAATGCTGGTCACAAAAAATTGAGGAACCAAAGTTTCACTATTCTTTGCCATTGGAAGATGATAGGATTAAGTAGCATGTATTTCTTATATTGCGAAGTAGCAGTCGCTGTGCAGTTTTTGGCATGAAAAACGCACAGCACTCAACGGGTCAATGTGTGAATTTTTGCCTCTCAACATATAGGTTACTACAATCATTACATAGGCGTTTCAAAGGCAGGACATCTAGAAAACCAACTTTTTTTTTCATTAACGTATTAATTTGCAGAAAACAATTAAACTGAGTAATGACGGCGAAGCCAATGGAAGTGAAGTGCTAACTGTCTTAAAAATATTAACCAATCACTTAATAAAAGAATAGGGCAAGTAAAATACCGTGATAGCTCGATGGACAATAGGAATTTCACGACCCTGCCAAAATGAATAACGAGTTACTTAGGTCACTATAACAGAATCACAAGCTAGTAAAGAAGTCCAAGCATAGTTGAAGCATGCATGTCCATTGACAAGCTACATCACAAAATAAGGGTGTATTGGGACGCCAATCCACAGTTCCAACAATGTACATGTTTGACTAGATTTTTTGTTGGTGTTGACCGGGAGTACCCCCTACCGGCAGCTAGGGCAATATCCTTCGGGGTACTGTAGGCAACTTAATGGGTAGACCCATCCCAAGTTTAGTATTTTCATTCGCAAAAGTCAAGAATCGAATCTCCGACCACTTGTTAAAAAGAGATGAGAGCCCTTACCACTCACACCAACCAACTTTGGTATGTTTGATTAGACGTAACCACAATGATATATACATTTATTTCATGGAGATATGAATTGAAATGAGGGGATAGAGGGAGAGATTGACATGTAAGGAAAATTTATTGAATAAATGGCTAGATGTAAATGGCACATAGTGCAATCTATGCAAACACCACGACGTTATTTAGATGACTAAAAGTCTAAAATTGATGTTATCAAAAGTGTCATATTGCTTACATACATACATAATAGGTAAACTTGATAACTAACGTAATGATCAGTACTTGTAAAGCTCATTACTAGCAAACCAAGCATGCTATAGAGGTCTTACATAAGAGAAGAAGATAACTCACATTGATATTGAAGACAACTATCTCCCCAGTTCGAATAGGATCCTTGCGCATAGTTAAGAATAAGATATCTCCCTGACATAACAAATGACGCCATGTCACACACCAAAAACAAAAAAAAACTGTAGAAAGTCGTAATGACTATGTCTCATACACTATTTGCAGGCGGAGATCAACTGATAGAACATGTGATACTTGTATTGTCTAAGTATTCATCTTTGAGGTTATTTACAGATGTAGAATACTACCCGATAATCCTATTTACCCTGCTTATTAAAATCACAAATGTTGGTTGACCAGCATATGTTTTTTACTTCAACCATTAAACATATTATAGAGGGTCAAGACCTGAGAATTTTGCTATAAAAAAGTTCAGAAATATTTAACAAAGCATCACGAAGGTTTTAGTTATGTTCGATCAAAAGCACAAAAATCATCCCTAACTCGGATTAAACAATGAGAGAAAGAAATTATCCCTCTTTCCCAACATGATCAACTACCTCCGGCAATAACAAGATGCGGGAATCAACATGGACAGATACAAAGTAAAAACCTTGACAGTAAAAACATGGATGGATTATAGTAAAAGGCAAGACTCACCCTCTTGAAACCAGGTTCCATGCTTCCAGAAAGAACAACTACAACAGGAGATTCACTACCAGTGAAGCACATCAAAGCCTTCCATATTATCAAGGCAGAGGTAACGATCATCCCTAAAAAAGTGTGTAAGAAAAATATAAGAGATGCATGCTTTATTGAATCACTTCACTTTCTTCCATCAAAATCTACATATATCCTCCTATGGTTCAACATTATGCATCTCAATGACCTTAAAAAGTAAAGGATGTTTCATGTTATCATCCAAGGACCAAGGGTGTACATTTCCTCGTCCAAGGACAAAGGATGGGGAAATGGACCATTGGACTCCATATCTTTTCAAGAAACGCAGAGGATCCATTCCCCTTAATAACTACACACAGATTAACGAAACAAGCACACAACATAACCAAATCGAATCACAGTTTTCTCAAACTCACTACAACTACGCCACCATAACAAGGAGCACCAAGCCAGCCAAACTCTAATTATCCCACATACTCTTCTAAAGTCGACATACCTTACTCGATAACACCCCTAAACAACCCAATAACTTCCACAGTCTTACAGTTCTTATGACCCTAAAGTCCTAAACACTTTCGCCTGAAAAAACCGCCGTCAAGACACTGAAAGACTTAACCTCCCCTAAACTAAAGAAAGACTACATTTTCCAACCCACTTAAAAGCTGAAAAATCAAGAAAATGAACAAAAATTCGCAACCAAAATTACTTAATAAATTGATCATATACCCATATAACCAGTATCCAAACCTCAAGGTAACAACTAATTTCACAATTTCCACATCAAACATACCATCATGACATCAATAAATGCATAATTGAACACAATGCACACCACAGCCACCACAACCACCACCATCACAACAACAACAACAACAAAAGTGGCGGAACCAGGGATCTAGCAAGGGCAGTCACCCTTTAAAACCGAGCGATCAAAAAACTAACTTTTAGTAAAACTTTTCAATTTTTAAATGGGGCTAGTACAGACAGTTACCCCTGAAACAATAATTTCACAATGTTAGTTAAATTTTCGATTTTTTAAGGGGTTAGCACTCAGCAAGGGCAGCAACCTACCTGATCCATATAGAATTCGACATTTTTAGTTAAAGTTTTCGATCTTTTTTTACTAACTCACCTCCTAGTATCAATAGGTTGATCTCTCCAAAAAAATTTACCCCTATAACTACAACACAAATTCTTTTGTAAGCCCTGCATTACCCAAAAAATCCACAAAAGGTTTCGTTTAAACTGATACGGTGATCCGTTCTATAGAATACGCGTATTAGTGTAAAACTGTCTTACACGAGACTAACTATAACTACAAATCCTGATTCCGCCACTCAACAACAACAACAGTATGATATACAAGATAATAACATAAAATACATAAACAATTGGGAAAAAAAAAGGGAGATTGAGAAAGAACCAAGGCTAATGGCTTGAGTGAAAAGCTGTCGGATTTGAATTGATTTGATTGAATCAATTTGTTCGGAAAACCACCCCATTTTCACGAAATTAGGGTTATTCTCTCTCCGTTGACTGAATTCCGGCGATGTTTGACGCCGCCGGCGACTGTGGTTTTATGGTGTTTGAATGTTTGATGAAGGTGGTGTTTTGAAACTGTGAATTGTAGTGTCGGAAAACGTATTATAGGTGGAATGGTTTATGGGTTGATTTGGTTTAATAACTTTTTTGTCGGACCGTGTTATAACATGAACTATTGAGAAACGATAAAAAGGATTAGCGATTTATTCTCGATATTTGTATAAAAGGTAAACTAAACTGAAATGTTTATTCATTAGCATAATAAAACTATTTTGTATGGTTGGTGTGGAATTAGTTGGTTTGAATTTTGCTTCATTTATAGATTTGTAATTTTTTGACAAAGCCTCAAAGGCATGATTTAAATCGATAATGAAAATTGATATCAATGTAGTACTAGTAGGATTTAAATTAGAATTCGGGGATACGAACTTTTATAAATGAACAGCGTTTTCAATCTAACTATCATGTCATGAGTATATTCGAGACATCACGGATTTAATCAATCTCACATTCAAGCATAGATCTAAGTACCTGACCATACATGACCAACATCACGCGCTTTGACTCAAACAACCAAATAGATAGTGTTCGTATTAGAGCAACTCACCCAACTTGGCTCAATCCATCAAATTTCAAAGTCAGTTCAAGCCTTAAAAATTTAGTCTGGATCCTCTATCCCATTTTCGTGTCTCATCTTGCATTCATTGTCTCTTCTTCACTTAACACATAAGCAATAAACATTAAAAATATGTATTTAGATATTATGAAGGGATAAGGTGTTAGAATATTAAAGCGGTGACACACAAGATGAGACACGAAAGTGGGACAAAGGATCCGACCGATTAAAAGTTTGGCCACCTAAGAGCAAGTCCTGATTTAGCTTACAAACTTGCTCGCAATTTGCAAAAAATTACAAACATCTTCTAAATCGTTGGAGATGTCCGATGATTCAATTATGGACAACTATTTTACCATTGGACTTGCTCTAAACTTATTAAAAAAAATGTGATCATGTAACGCGATTATGGCCAAATATGCTCTAATCCAACACAAATTGTGCAACCTTCAAATAAGTTGGTACATGTGATGAATAAAAATCTCAATTACCTTAAAGTCTCAAACTAACCCGATCTACCCAAACTTATACAATCATATCCGATCCATTAACATCCTTAGTTACATCCTAGGGCAACAAAATCCCCACGTAGCCAACCACAAACTCTAAACACAAGCACAAACACAAACACTCGCACCGGTGCCACTCGAAACAAAATCCAAAGCTTATTTCGCAACACGTAAAAGCCGGTAAAAGTGAGGAACTCTAGTTGCAATTGAAACCCAATAAAAAATGGCAGCAACATTTCCCAGTGGATTAAGTTTGTGTATATCACCATCTCATCTTCAACGTCGTCATGCAAGATTCTCGAATCTTATAACTCGGGTGACACGTGGCGCAGATGGAGTGGACTGGGTTCAATCTACTTCTACCTTCTTCGACAAAGATTCCCGCCCCATCATGCTTTACGACGGTATTTCATTTTTCATTTTCTCTCTGTAGTTTGTTCAACTTTGATTAAAATAGTGCTTAGATCCATAATTCCATGTCTTTTATGTTTAATAAAATGGGTTTTATACTTTCATTTGTTTTGATGATTAGTACCAAGTGGGACACAAAATTTCGTTTGAGACGGCTTATTTCAATGTTATATGGTTCATTTAAGCTAGTTTTAGGGACCGTGTTGTAAGCTTAAGTGGGTGTTAAACAAGACTAACTACTAACCCTCCGTCCCGATCAATGGTTGTCATTTAGTATCTAGTGGGACCAGGGGCGAAACTAGCTAGTAGCAATGGGTGGCGGACTGGCGGATGCTACCTTAAACTTAAAAAAATTGGCTTAGAAGACGGATTTTTGCACCACAAATATTGTTAAATTGGGGTTTCAAGTGATCATTTTTTAATGTAATACTGTACTGATCACAAAGATTCCAGTCTAGAGTGAAGTACTAATTGTTATCGCTCCTGAGCTCACCTGTTAGAGTTCGTTTTGTGTAAGAGCATTGCACGAGTACAATTTCATTAACACGATTATGAAATAAGCGATGTGACATACTGACATGAAACGGGACGGTTGTATTTGTTTTATTTTGGTGCTGCATAGTCTTCCGTAGAGCGTCTTAATAATACTCTTACTACGTGTTTGAGTTGATTGTTGCAACTGTTAACGAAAACAATCTGAATGCTCGTCGCCTATTTCAGGTGTTTGCAATTTATGTAATGGTGGTGTGAAGTTTGTTCGTGACAATGATCAGAAAAGGTTAGTACCGTTGCGTTTGCAGGCATTTTCTGTATGTGTAAGGGTAATGTGATGCTGCCTGCCTAACAGGGTCGCACTCAAGAGTCAAGACACGAGTGTTTACCGTTTTCCTTCCGCGAGGAAATTAATATGCTCAGCTTGCATACTTTCGCAAGGAATATGTCCTTGTGATTGCACCCATATAAATGTCCTTCCATTCACTTGGATTCACGATCATTTTACACACGTCTCAAAATTTCAAAATGAGGCATCTCAAAAGGGTATAGAAGTCACCTGTATGGTTGATAAATTTGAATGCTATGCTGGTAGTCAAGTAGTTTGTCATCTCCTACTTTAGTTGCATTGAGCAGTTGATACAGTCATAGCCGGTAAACTAAGATTGTAGCGGAATGACTGGCAGGAATATCCGATATGAAGCGCTCCAAAGTGAAGCGGGGAAGAAATTGTTACAGAGATCAGGAAGGGCTCCTGACGATATATCAAGTGTTGTCCTTGTTGAGAAGGATAGGTATGTCACCGTATGCGTTTATCAAGAACACAAAATTTTTTTACAGAGTGGCATTCTTTTTTTATTTTTTGGTAACGAGGGGTTTAATCGCCCGGGCCCATGCATTCCCGCACGACCACATGGACCAATGACCATGTAAGCCACCCCTTCGGGAGCTGCAGTGGCCAAGTGGTCATCGCCCCAGCTGGTAATCGAACCTGAGACCTCTTAACTCCTGCATTTCTGCAAGCTTTAAGGTTTAAAGCAGTTACCACTGGACTAACACCACTTGTTTCAGAGTGACATTCTTTGTTTGAACTTTGAAGTGTCGTCCTTTGGGATTGATTTGTATACTTATGTAAAACCGTCTTACGAGTATGTATGCAAGTGCAAATATTTACTGATACTACCTAGAGTTTCTGACTGGTTAATTTATGAACAGATCTTACATAAAGTCTGAAGCTGTGCTAAAGATAATGGAATACATAAATCTACCGTTTCCACAGTTAGCATTCTTCCTATATCTCGTGCCTTTGTAAGTCGCTTCCTCTTACTTTTACCATGCAATGATTCTGTAACTCATTTACGGCCGATTGAGTCTCCAATTTGCTGCTGATAAAAGATTTTCGTCTGTGGTATTATACTATTATCCCAGGTTCATTCGAGATTTTGCATATGACAATCTAGCAGACAACAGATACAATATTTTCGGTAAGTCAGACTCATGTGAGTTATATGTTGATTAATTATAAACCTGTTTTTAAAATATGCAGTATACTGAATGTAAGTAGAAACTATACGAGTGTATATATATATACGCAAGCGCCCATCAAGAATGTTATGACCATATATTCTACAGTTGAATGAACTCATTGAAGTCGGCTTTTTTTCTCCCGTAACTGCTTGCTGTTTGGTTGAAAGGGTATGCTAGGGTACAGTATTTGTAGATGCTGTTGTCCGAAATTTTGAACTCCCTGTGTTGTGCATATATATGTTCCTTGTGACACGGTAGATCGTCTTCAATGCCACTTTGTTGCTTCATCAGTTCATCGTATCTTACTTCCGCCCTTTACTTTTGGGACCATACCCGTGTCAAGACGCCAACATAATGAAAAGCCGTAGTTCATGATACACAGAGTTCAGTATAGTCGTGATTCATGAACATAAGATGTAAGTATGTAACGAAATACACGAAGGGGGAAGAGATAAAGCTCTTCATCTAGTTTTCTTCCTAACTATCTAGGTATTACAAACACGAAAAAACCGTTTGTCATTCTGTAGAAGAAATAGGAATGCTATATTATCTTAAAATTTCGCCAATTTTCCATATCATATTTTGTAAGTATCTTGGTTAGCCCATACACATACCTGTAGAAAGCATTACGGAAATCAGTCTTATTATTTTTCGTTTGAAATATTCGTGAATTCTCGTTTTAAGGAGAGATAGGACATACCAGACAAATAATGTGATGACAGATATCAGGAAGAACATATATTGATACCATTTATGTCTGGATTTTCTGGGTTTACCGGGAGGAAGATACTTGCGACTGACATAACCATATTGAGGCCGCATTAGAAGGATAAAACCCAGCAAAAACCCGGAAATAAATCCTCCGATATGTGCAGAACTGTCTACTCCAGGAATTAGCCCGACTGCTAGATTTAACACCACGATCACCATAAGTGACAGTAATGCTGTACACTGCAAGAAAATCACCATAAATCTCTGAAGGATAAGTTTTGGTACAGTTTGATGTTTTTCGAGTTTAAGAGCTCTCCTTGGACGACGCTTCACCGTGGTGTCAGAAATGAGAGGGAATTTACCTTATTGGCGTAAATGCTCCAATTAGTAATGAGCTCGGAGAGCATGGCGCCTAAAAGTCCGAAGAGTGCACCAGAGGCTCCGACAGAAACAATGCGCGTTTTCTGAGTTTGAATAGCGTTCAGGCAAGACATCAGACTTCCTCCAAATCCTGATATTACATATATTGGTCCTATTCTCCCTGCATTTTGCCAAATTCTTCATGGTTTATTATTTCAAAAAATTGTAGACACAAAATCGAACAAAAAATAAAAATTCATATTGCGAAGTTATCTATATTTGTCTTTAGTAATCGTTGTTATTTGATACAATTATCGATCAATTTAGTTCTATTATAACTGTAGAAGTAAGATTGCATTGGCCTCAATCCACGGCCTAGCCCCGGTCCAACCCAAGCCTGACATGAGCCAGGTTAGGGTCAAACTTTCTCGACTCGACCTATTCCCAATCCGTCCAAATCGTTTTAGGTAAGATGGGCTAAACCTGTCCTGCTCCCATCCCAACCCTAACACGCTCGTGGCGACTCTAGTTCCAATAAAACGTTATAGTACTCCTCACAAAAGATAGTGATTGAGACAAAGGGAGTAATATATAAACGAGCATGAGGTAAAGATTTTGGAGACTTACAAAACGCAAATTCTTCTTCAAGACGGACTCCTATAAAAAGAAGACTGACCATGTTCGCAATCAAATGGATGAGTCCGGCATGTAGCCATAGACACGATAACAACCTCCACCATTCTCCGTTTTGTACTAGCTCTACTCGTAGTCCGCCCAACCTCTCCAACCTATACAAATTTTCGATTACAAACGAAATAAATATAATAGATTTTCGTGCTAAAAATATATCGAGTTTTGTCATATGATATATGTTAATTAACTTAGTTGGTAAAATCATGAACGGACTCAAACTTGGCCAGTCGGCATCAATGTCGCCCTTTAAAATACGGCTTTAATTTACCTCTATGTCGCAACCATTTCCCATGCACCCACCCAAGACATTTCGTCATGGGGAGATGAGGTCAGATGTACATAAACTTATCATTTATGTTGATACTCAATAAACATTATTTTCAGATGTTTAGTAACAAAAAATCAATCGACAAAAAAATTGAAATATGATTATTACAATTTACATACAATTGTACATTGCACAAGAAATATGATATGATATGATATAATACGATATTGGGACATACGTGCCAGATGAAGGTCCGATTAGACGATTATAATGAAGAGGCAAAAACGAGAATCGACCCAATAAATCACGTAACAAACATTTATCAGGTTCTTCAAAAGTTTCAGGACAATTATTCTCGTACATTGTTAAAACAAACAAAAGGACATCCACAACAAATATAAGTGGCATTAGCCATGATAGGTGTGGTTCTTGAGGCGGCGGATACATGGGTGGCTGTGGCGGGGGCTGGTAATAAAATGTCCCGCCCGCACCCGCCTCTACGTCGCCCGACCTCTTCCCCATAGGAAGAGGATAAGGGAGAGGGAATTAAGGTGTTAATTGTTCCGAAAACAGGGAAAAGAAGATAACGTTAACGTAAGGGGATGAGGAATGAAAATTATAAATTTTATTTTATTTTGCATTGAGAAAACTGGGTATGTGATATATATTTTTCACGGAAATTGATTACTTTTGTGACGAGGAATGGAAATAATAATTTTATTTTTTTTTGCATGGAGAAAATTGGGTGCGTGATCTATATTTTTCACGTAAATTGATTTTTTTTTGTGATGGGGTATGGAAACAATAAATTTTATCTTTTTGCACGGAGAAAATTAGGTCTGTGATATATATATTTTTCACGTAAATTGATTATTTTTTTGCGATAAGGAATGGAAACTAATTTTTTTATTTTTTTACATGGAGAAAATTGGGTACGTGATATATAGCTTTCACGTAAATTGATTATTTTTTTTCTTTCTAGTTTTATTCGCGTTATTTTAGAGTTTAATTTGGTGGGGGTGAATTTGTAATTGCTTATCTCATCCCTCGATTTTGAGATTTTAATTCCTCCTAATGAGACATGATTAAAGATTATGTGATTACTAATTATTGTCACCAGTAAACACGCCGATAAGTATATAAAACATATTTTTATCGACAAAAAATGCATCTTGCTATCATATTATTAATTAACAAATTAACGTGACCAAAAATGCATCGATCCATCCTTTTAATCAACATAATATCATCGACCGAAGTATATCCTGTCGACGAGTAATAGGATATGCAGATGAGTATTTTCTTTGTGTTAATCATTTGTTACCTATTTTATTATTTTTAAGCGATATATATTAATTAAAAGTAAATAAATGAATCAGAGGGAGAGAAGAGGCAGTTTAGAATTTGACATTGAGACGAATAATCATGTCTAGTTTCATCTAGAATAATTTCTTTTAAGACGAAAATTTGTTCAGAATAATTTTTTGAGTAATCATTTAATTACAGTTAATTTCTTTTAAGACGGAAATCCGTTTTATAATCAACTAGTTTTACGCCCGTGCAAAAAATGCACGGGTTTACTTCTACTAAACTAAAAAAATAAAAATAAAAAGGTAAATATATTTAATAAAAAATATAATTTTAGTATTGTAAGTATATCAATGTAAAAAATAAAAAGAATTTATACGTTTAAACGTAAGTAAAAGCAACGCATTTGGTTGACATTATAAAATTATACGGATTCTTATGTACGACGACGCTATCGGTTTAAGTTTAAAACAGATC
This sequence comes from Silene conica, assembly GCA_029255685.2. Classification (NCBI taxonomy): domain Eukaryota; kingdom Viridiplantae; phylum Streptophyta; class Magnoliopsida; order Caryophyllales; family Caryophyllaceae; genus Silene; species Silene conica. The sequence continues at coordinate 5,438,054 of CM055313.2, forward strand.
AAATATACATATGTAGGATGAATAAGACAAAAAACATTATGTATGACGAAAATAAAATATTTGTCCTATAACCCATGGGGAGTGATACTGACCCATTTAATTTTAAGACGGAAAATAGCCGGTAAAATTTATATAGATTTTAAAATTATATGAACCCAAATTATTATTAGTCCGACTCTCTAACTACCCAACATCTCCGACTATATAATATAAACATGTCTATTTTATGTACATTTAAGAGTTAAGACGGAGTTACATATTTTTGTTGATTTACAATTCTCAACAATTTTAATTTGTTGATTTCTAGTATGTGAATGCATTAATTTTCGCCAATTTATATATTCCAGTATTATATTTGATATTCACTTTTTGTTTCTATTTTATACTCATTGTCACTCAATTTAATCATTTTAGTTATTGCATGTTAAATTAATATTAACAATTTTTTTAATCTCGGAATATACTATATTTGTAAAGTCTAGGCGTCTCCATCATATTATTATTATATTTAATTTATATCTTTAATTTATGTAAAATTAGTTAACTTATTATCAATGATCATCAAAGATTTGATTTTTACAGTTGAAATTGAAGTTAGAACTTCGGAAGATTTCATACTTCAATGTGTGATTATAGATTATAACTTACTTAATTAATGAAAGTAGTGAAAAGGTTAAATTTATGAAAGTTTGAGGAGAGATAATTAATTATGTAGAATGAACATGGTTGACCCCACTTTAATTAAATTTTTTCTTTTCCTAATTTTGATCGACCAATAAGAACTCTCTAAAATCTATTCCTTTTATAGTAAATGAATTTCCAGATTTTTTGTTGAATTTACAGGACTATTTTTTGTGCTTTTATACCGGATTTTTGTTTTATTTTTATGATGATATTGGCGAAATATGATCTTTCTGATATATATTGGACCGTTGTGTTGTATATCGTATTTTAATTTAAATTCAACAAAAAGACGAATTTGTGCAAGATTTTTGTTTTTTCTGTATATTTTCGGATTTTTAGTTGAATTTATATAAGATTCATCTAAAAGATTTAAATTTAACATAAAGACTATTTGTTCTGCTCATATACATGATTTTTGTTTTTTTCTCCAATATACAGGAGTTTTATAAATCGGACCGTTGTATATCGTATTTTATCTTGTTTGATATTTTAATTTGTATTTGATTTGATTGGAAAATACATTGTAATTTAATTTGTATTTGATTTGATTGGAAAACATAAAGATTATTTTTGCTGTTGGTAATTTATTGTTTTTTGGATTTAATTTTTGGATCGTTAAATATTGTATTTTATTGGACAGTTATATATTGTTATTTAAATATTAAATTAACAATAGTTTGATCATATCATATTTTATTATGATAGTGACGAAATATACTACTGCAATCGATTACGTATATAAGAATGATAAAAGATCAAAATACGGAATTACGGATCATAATTAATTCCGAATATAAGAAGGATGGAAATTAAATAAGAGTGTAAAATGGTGGGCCCATATATTCCTTAATTTAAGGAACCAATAAGAGAGCCTTATTTTCTATCCCTTTTATAAAGATAGATATTGTTTCAATATTACCCTTTTAATTAGATATGACAAAATTATTATTATCTTCAAATGAGTAAAATTTAACCCGTTTTAATTACAAAACGGATTCTACGGTCGTATTAAATAGGACTTTGGTGTTTTAATGAACATTAACGTAATCATGGTTTGTTCACAGTTGCGAAATTGCGATAAAAGATTTATGCACGTGTCAGGACGATAATGTGCACAACCTCTACCAGATAGGTTTTATTATTTAATGGTTAATATCTATAATTAATGAATTAATTAATTAAAAACCATAAAGTTTATTAAATGAAACTGAAAAAGCTAACAAAGAGGGACTTCAATGAACAAAATACCGTAAACGTTGACATTTTTAATTATTATTTGTACATTGTGAATCAATCTTCAGAGACGTTAAATTATCATTATTACAGTATTTCATAACCAATTAAATAATTTACCATATTTATAAAATCTTATTAAAAGGATACCTAAAATAAGGTGATATGGTCAAATTTTAATGTGACGTGACATATTTAAATGTGACGTGATATATTTTTAATGTGACATGACAAATTAATCTGAAATAGAATATCAATTAATTATTACATGACATCAATATAATTCATTTACCTATAAATTAATTTTAATTCACTTATTTATAATATTAAAGTATATTATCATTATTCTTAAAATAATTTTTTATGTTAAATATATTTTTTTCCAAAATTTATGTAACCTTTAAAATTTTAAAATTTATATTACTATTGACATTTTAATCGAAATTTTTGTAATAAAAATTTCATAATTTATAATTAGTTTTGATGGAAATTTTTGTAATAAAACATGTTAATAATTAATTAAAGCTTTTCATGTTTCTTAACACCACCATTTTTATTAACATTTGTTCCTATTTAATTCATTTTCTTAATTAAACATGTCAATAAATTAATTAAAACTCTTCATAATTAAAACCCACCAAATTAATTAAAAAACTTTCCTGTTTAATTAATTTTTGTAATATAATATGTTAATAGATTAATTAAAACTCTTTTATATTACTTAACACCCATAATTTTTCATTAACATTTTTTTTTCTATTTAATTCATCACCTCTTGAGTTTCTTCGCAATCAATTATCTAATTTAATAATAACACAAAATAAATTAAAATTAAAAATAAATATGGGAATTTAAGTTATGTAATGTCTATAAAAATTAAAATACATATAATAGTTTTTATTCACTTTATTTATTTAATATTTATTGCTCATGAGTTTTTCTATGTTGTGGATTATATTCTATGGTATAATTTAATTATACGATGATAGTGAGTATATTGAAAATTATTGTTGAGTGTTATTGTTGCTACAGTACGGTGATGGTGAGCAATAAAATATATTTTAGTTTGTTATGTTGTTGGTTTTAATAATTGTTTGTTGTATATTTGAATTCATATTCTGCATTTGGTGTAATTTAAATGATTTACATGTGATAATGTTTTGTTTCGTTTGTCAAATTTTTGTCATGTTAATGTTTTACCTTTTGGTCAAAATATTTTTTATATAAGTTTTAAAGTGTCATGAAATGTATGTGAATGTAGATAAAGCAAAGCATCACATGGCTTGGTAATCTGAAGAGGATACAAAAGGCACGAAACCGAGGTAAAATCTATAAATAATATAAAAAGACAATACAAAGCATAAAAATTAACTTCTCATTGCGAACTAAACACTTTTTGCGAATTCACATGAATTGGAAATTCATGTGATCTTGAAGTTCCCGGGAACTTTAATTCTCTTATGACAACCAAACAAGCCCTTAAAATCATGTTTGATAAATACAGAGTACGTAATTTCAATTAAACTATTAATTTCTTAATTTGATCAACTTTTTGTTTAATTATGTTTGAGAATTCCCGGTTGTTATTTTTAATGTACACTACATAATAATATCTTACAAACAACTTAGTTATTATCCTACTAAGATAAATAACATAGTCTGAATCATTTAAATAATTATTTCTAATCAGTAAAATATCTCGGCAGGTAGGAAAATGGTATTAGCAAATCGGTTACTAGTTGTACATAGAACTCTAGGCATATTACAGTCTGACATTGAACTCACAATAGTTGACTAGGATTTCTTTTTTTTTTTTTGCAAGGAAAAAGAAAACTTATATTAAAGCAAATCGAGTTCCGCCAGATGAAGAACGGACTCGGGGAAATTGTTAACAAATACAATCTGCTCTCCAACGTTCCTACACAAACGAGCACGCCAATGGGCTACGGTATTCCCTTCGCGTCGAACATGAACATAACCAGTACAATCGATCGAAAGAGCAATATGGCAAACTTCCTGAATACACAAATCAAAAGGACTTCGATTTACTGAACATTTCTGCGCAGCACGCACAACCGTAATCGCGTCGGATTCTAAAACCACGTGCACAAACCCCATATCCGTCCCGCGCCTCTTCCAAACCGAAGGCCATGGCCTTTGCCTCTGCCATCTCAACTGTCCAGCCTGCCCTGACCCTACTGCCCGCCACCAACACAACCGTACCCTGCCAGTCCCGACCCACCACGCCCAGTCCTATGGTCCCGTCATCCATAACTGCCGCATCGGTATTAAGCTTAATTAAGTGTCGAGGAGGAGGTGACCACGAAATAGACCCTAACAGCCCAACAGAGGGAGAGGCAATCCCCGACCCCTTTCGCCATCCTTGATAATCTTGCACCAGTTTAATGAATCCCTTAATGACAACCTCTGGTGACCGGGGCGGTTCTTCGAAAATTCTCGAATTACGAATGGACCAAAGGGCCCAAAGCCGAGCCAAGAACAGACACCTACCCTCCCTGTCCACACGTTCCATACACCAGCAAAACCAAGCAGCAAAGCCCATAGCAGGGGCAGTACGAATGATGTCCGCAGCCTCACTCAACAGCCAAAAAAATTGTGCCCAAGGACATAACACCAATGCGTGTAATTCCGACTCATCGTCCTCCCCACAAAACTCACAGATACTCGATGGGCAGCAATGGCGTCGGTACAAATTCACGCGTACCGCAAGGGTACCATTACATGCTCTCCATAAAAAATGTATAAGCTTTGGTGGAACGACGGGCAACATCCATAGCATTTTCCAAACTTTTGCTTCCACTCCCGGAACCGCCGATACCCCAAACTGAAGGTGAGGACCCATCCCAAGCCAATAACCCGACTTTACTGAATAGCAGCCATCTTTAGTAGGCCACCAAAATAAAATGTCGGGAGGAAGAAGTCTGTTGAGCGGAAGGCTGTACACTAGTCGAGCATCCTCATCACATAAAACATGGTCAATAATATCATAAAGCCACACACCCTTCTCCATATCAATAAAATCAGCCACTCTCATAGATGGATCAGACTCCAGGTTTGGAGCTGGCGCACGTCCCCCACGCTCTCCCGGAAGCCAAGATTCATCCCACACCCCGATTGAACTCCCATTACCCACACGCCATTGGAGGCCATCTTTAAGGAGAGACTTAGCGGCCCATATACTCCGCCAAACAAAGCTCGGATCATAGCCTCTTCTAGCATCCAAAACAGAATCATTTTTATAATACTTTGCTTTCATTAATCGAGCAGCTAGACAATTCGGGTTCGTCATAAGGCGCCAAACTTGCTTGGCGAGGAGAGCTTGATTAAAAACCTTAAGATTTCGGAATCCCATCCCCCCCCCCCCCCCCCCCCCCCGCATTTTAGGCATACATAACTTATCCCACCGCCACCAATGTAATTTCCTTTGTGTCTCGGAAGAACCCCACCAAAACCGTGCCATCAACATATGCAATTCATCAATCGTTCCTTCCGGTAAAGCAAAGAGGCTCATCATATAAGTTGGGATAGCTTGAGCAACGGCCTTAATTAAGATCTCCTTACCCGGCTTAGAGAGTAATTTTTCTTTCCATCCTTGAACCTTTTTCCATAACCGTTCCTTTAGACTAGCAAAAATGACTTTCTTTGACCTCCCAATAATGGTAGGAATGCCCAAATATTTCTCATGGCGCGCCACTTCCCGAACACCCAAAGCCGATAAGAGCTCCAGTCTCGTGCTAGACGAAACATTTTTGCTAAACACCACTTCCGATTTGGAATAATTAATTTTCTGCCCCGATGCTCTTTCATATTTACTGATAATTTCAGCAATTGTCGAACATTCCGATAGACTGGCTTTAGCAAAAAGGATACTATCATCTCCAAAAAAGAGGTGAGAAACCAAAGGGGCACCTCTACAAACCCGGATACCGTGAAGCTTACCCGGATACCGTGAAGCTTACCCGAATCCACCGCATTTTTAATAAGATACGAGAAAGCATCGGCACAAAAGAGAAACAAATAAGGCGAAATTGGGTCACCTTGGCGAAGTCCCCTACTCGGCTGGATTGGTGGAGAATTCTGCCCATTGAGAAGGAAAGAATGCACTACCGTCGTAACACAATTCATAACCCGATTCCGCCATGTCGAAGAAAAGCCCATTTTTTCCATAACTGCATCCAAGAAAATCCATTCAACACAGTCATAGGTCTTACTCATATCAAGTTTGAGAGCAATATTTCCCTGTCGCCCGTCACCCCCACGCTTCATTGCATGAAAAGTTTCAAACGCAATAAGAGCGTTATCCGTAATAAGTCTCCCCGGGGTAAAAGCACTCTGATTTTCTGAGATGAAATCATTTAGAATAGGCTTTAGCCTATTGGCCAAGGTCTTAGAAATTAATTTATAGACCACATTGCATAGGCTAATCGGACGAAATTCGGTAATCTTCTTAGGGGACGAACATTTAGGAATAAGAACCACATTTGTCATATTAACGGCTCCAATATCGCCTCTTCCCTCCCACCATGCACGCACAAAAGCACATAAATCCGAACCAACAATCTCCCAATATTTTTGATAGAACATGGCGTGCATTCCATCCGGTCCCGGGGCTTTATTAGGATGCATACAAAACAGAGCTTCTTTAACCTCCTCATCACACAAAGGTCGGTCAAGCATTTGATTCATCACGGACGTAATAACTTTTGGAATACTTCCTAGCACAGCTTCAAGATTATAAGGATTACCTGTACAAAAAAGCTCCTCGAAGTAACGTTCAATAATCCTTGAAATATCAGCCTGTTTATTACACCAAGTCCCATTGTTATCCCCAAGACCCGAAATGGTATTACGCCTACGACGCAGCTTAGTTTTGTGATGGAAATAACTAGTATTTTTATCCCCGTCACGGAGCTCACACTTCCGAGAACGGGTATACCAATACGTTTCATTCTGTCTTCTTAACCCATCCAAGACCGCAACAATATCCCTGCACCTATCAATCATATCACGAGAAGGTGGCTGTCGTTGCCAAAATTCCAATTCCTTTTCCATATCTCGAATACGCCGCTGGATATTTCCGAATTTTTGTTTAGCCCACTCAGAAAGCTCATGTGCACAATTATGAATTTTGACAGTAACATTACTATCAACTCCACACTCCAAGGCCTCCTTAACAACCGCCGCGCATTGATCGTCCGCCATCCAGAAAGGTTCGAATTTAAAACTACGTCTCCGTCTCCTATTATCAGTAACACTCTCCTCCTTAATAATAATAGCCGAGTGATCAGAAGAATAAATAGGATAATGTTGGACAAAAGCAGTAGGAAACATTGTTTTCCAATCCATCGATGCCATGGCTCTATCAAGTCTCTCATTGACCATCGTATCCTCAGTTAGTCCCCTCTGCCAAGTAAAAATATTGCCTCTAAAGCCCATATCATATAAAGCACAGTCATCCATCGCACTCCGAAAATCATCCATGTAGCGCTCCCTCCGGACAGCACCCCCTGCTTCTCATTAAGGCTCACGATTTCATTAAAGTCACCGAAAAAAATGACAGGAAGAATACAATTTTGGCATAACTCCCTCATCAAAGTCCATGTCTTATGCTTATTACTTGTTTCAGGCCATCCATAAATACCCACGGCTCGCCATTTCGGAACCCTTTGTTCATCTAACACTTCCACCATAATGTAGTTATTATTGTAGGATATAAGATTCACATCACAATCGCGCCACCACAAACCAAGGCCACCAGCTCTTCCCCGACTACTAACACAAACCCCACTAGAAAAGCCACAACTATTTCGAATCTTCTCCAATTCCCTTGCCTGCAACATCATCTCCATAACAAAGACAATGTTAGGGCACTCCCTCCAACACCAATCCCGGAGAGAGCTAACTGTCAAGGGGTTGCCCAACCCTTGACAGTTCCAACTGAAGATTTTCATTGTTGTTCGCGGTGCTGGTCCTTGCCAGCTGTCAGCGTCTAACATCGTTTCTCGTCGCATCTTCTTACCAGTTGCAGCCTCACCCAGCCCATCAACACAGTCATTCCCTATGCCTCCTCCCTTACGTTTACACCCCACTTCCGTCTGTAATAATAATGGACTCGATACTTCCCCGTTAAGACCATGTTCCCTAGGATTAGTACACAATTTACGACGACGAAATCTTTTTAGCCCCTTCCCTGACCCACTCTTGGTTCCAACAGAAACTCCCTGGGACGTATCATTCCCACACTTCGGTCCCGGTGTCGCGTTGGAGGAGCCTTCATCCTCCCTCTCATGACTTCGTGTATCCTTCTTTATTGTACTACCCTCTTTAGAATTGGCTCTCGAGATTGAAACCCCTTTGAGCATCTCCACCATCCGACTCACTTCCTCATCCTCCTTTGCTAAAACTTCGCTGTCAGTAAAATCCAATTTCCGACCGCATCGTCCCTCCTTCCTTTCCGAGTCATCACGCCTCCTTACAACTCGCCAAGGAGACGCTTTCAACCATTCTCCATATTTTCTTCCTTCCCCGATCGGCCCTTGTCTCTCCCCACAATCTTTCTCTCCATGACCCATCCGTCCGCACACATAACAGAAAAGTGACAAATTTTCATAACTAATTCGGACTTTCCATTGTTTCCCACCTTTCCCTTTCATATTAATAGTGCCAAGGAGGGGCTTCCTCACGTCTACAACCACTCTAATGTGCATTGATCGATTAATATTTGGGTTGACAGAGTTATCGATGTCCACAAAGGTTCCGATGGCATTACCAATATTAGTCGCGTTTTCTCTGTTGTGTCTCCCAACCACCGGTAAGTCATAAATGCGAACCCACATAGGGGAGAAGAAAAGTGGTACCTCAGTCGGAATGGCCTCGCCTTGTAATTCGGTCAGAATGAGGAGATGTCGCTCAAAATGCCAGGGCTGGTCCGCCAACACCCTCTTCTTGTCAGAAACCTCGGTGAATTCGAATGAAATAATTTTACGTTGCTTCTCAATAATTTCGCCAACAATACTCCCCTTTGGTTTCCATACCCTAATCATTGTGTCGATTAGAGCGTTCAGATTGATATTACGTTCAGTCCATAGTCTACTCACAATACAATTGGTACCCCTATTCTCTTCCTCGCTCCCTTCGGTTATCCACTCAAGTTCTACTTCCGCTGACTCCCGATCACCCTCGTTCTCCCCAGAATTGTATGGAATATTAAGGTTAAGGGAATTGAAAGGGCGTGGGGTTGCCATAGAAAAGGACAAAAAAAAAGGCTTCAGAAAGAGACAAGAAAAACACGAAAGCAACAAAGAAAACCGACAAAAAGAACGAAAAAAACTTGCAAAACAAGGAACAAATCCTAGGAAAAACTAGGAACTGACACCCTCCCAAGACAAAACCCTAGAGAGAACAATTTAGAAACAGTTGACTAGGATTTCTTGTTTAGAGTCTTTTTAGTAGATATTCTTGTAAGAATTAACCCATGTACTTTTGATTTGGAATATATGAAATTAGCTTTTCTTGTAAAAAGAAAAATAAAAAAAATAAAAAAACTCAGCTATTACGTGTTACTAGTTTTGACCCCGTGCAAATTGCACGGGATTGAATATTTAAAATAGCACGGAATTGAATATTTAATAATTTGATTAAATGTATAAATATTGAAATATATTTTCACATTATTATAATTTATATCCAGTGAATAGAGTATATAATTTTTTTTAATAATATTACATTAATGAAATATTTATTTGTAAATTGCTTTTATATACATGCCTAATGTACAGAACATATAAATTATCTAATAAAATTTCACTTGGAATTCCAATCTAAATTGTTAACGTATGAAAAAGTTGGAAAAATGGAAGTATTATTAATTTGTTTTGATAGAGTATAGATTTATGTACACATGTATACCTATCTTAAATGAGAAACCACCCATGAATTTATACAACCATCTTAAATTCCATTCTATCTTTCTAATTTCACAAATTATTATTTGTATCCATTGTAAAAGAAAAATAATTTACCACGAAAGATATAAATCCGTCTAAATCAACACTTTTTTGGGGGTGAAGGTGTTTTTCACGCCTTCGTTATAACTTACAACAGTTGTAAGCAAGACTTATTGTTCCAATTTAGCCCCAAAAACTTAGGGCTTAGCATTTTTTTTGTTGATCGGTCTTAAGTTTAAGACAAATATACACATCTTAAATAAGAATTTTTCCTTTCTTAATTCATTACCCTTAAAAACCATCCAGGACACATAAATCATTAATTTTCTTTAAAAAGACTAAATCCCCTACTATTGAACTGAATTTTTTTTTCTGTTATAGTTAAATAAGATATTATAAATCATTAGTCAGCTTTAATTGAATAATTATGTTAGAGTTGGTACCTATGTTAATACAGTATTTTGTGGTGTTTTGTTTTTGTGTTTTAATATGATAAAATGTATTTTGTGTTAAAATTATCCGTCATAAGCAAGATTTTTTGTACATGATATTGTTAGAACATTAGGTTATAATAATAATTAAAATGTTGATGTTTAAAACAATATTTGCCCAAATAAGTTTAGTATTTTTAAGCATAGATTGTATAATTAAACAAAATAACTATAATGCCCTGACCTTTATATTTATGTTATTAATATTTTTTTTGACAATTTGGACTTTTATTTAAACACCTTAATTAAATATTTTATAAAATTACAAAGCATATGATGAAAATTAACGAAAGCATAAATTATTTGACTAATTTTAATGTTGTAATATTCACCTAATATAATTTGCATGATATTGAAATAGGCCCCACCAAAGACCCCACTTGTTTCAACAACTACCGGACAAACAAAAATGTAATGCGATGAGGTGGGTGAATGTGGAGGTTTTAAATGTTTTAGTTTTAATTAAGATAAGATAGAATACGATATCTATACTTAATAGCTTATGTATGTTTTTACCGATTAATAAATTATGCTATCCGTTCTAAATCATTCTAATGTGAAACCGTCTTTTACTAACCGTAACAGATTATTACAAAGAAAAAGAGTAACTACGAAAGTGAGTATGTATAGTACACCGTAACTTCCCATGTCCGAATTTCCGCATATTTGAATTTGTAGTTAGTACTGTACAAATTACTGAACGCTTGTAGAGATACGTGTGGTACAATTTATGTGTTGCATACGCGTTATTTTAGGTCAATACGTACAAATTAATTTTTGATTTACACAACGTTAATTACTGTACTTACAATAATTTACTCGTAATTAACTGCATGCTACAGCTAATTAACACTCCTGACTCCTGCCAAAAGTTAATTCACTGTTCTTAAATTGATTTATGTCAGAGTTTTCAAAAGGAGTAAAAGTTTGTGATCTTTCGGGTATAAGTTTAGGTTAACTTTTTTTTTACGACTGTTAAAACAACACACAGACAACTGTTAAAACAACACACAGACAACGTAATATATATATATATATATATATATATATATATATATATATATATATATATATATATATATATATATATATAACTCATTTTTGTGTATTTAATCGAATATAGATAAACAACTATTTGTATATCAAATATCATGATAAATAATATTTATATTATAACTAAATTGATGAATCAAGTAGCTAGCTAAACTAAACCGAAATTAAGTATATATCATTCTTTTTTATATTTACAATATTTTAATGTGAAACCGTTTTACCAAAAACTTACTCGTTTGTCTATTATTATCAAAATTTAAAAATTCCGATCTTAAATAAGTGGTAACAAATTAAAACAACAATCATAACATGCTAACATATGTTCACACCTATTCTAAATAACCTTATGTGTTTCTTTTTCCGTTTATTCATAAATCACAATCTCTTCCCTATTTGAGAAGATCATTTTGAAATAAAAGAGATAAAAGGCAGCCCGGTGCACGATGGCATCCCCGCTAGGCGAGGGTCCGGGAAAGGGCCCCACCACAAGGGTGTAATGGGGGCAAGCCTTCCCTTGCCATTTTGGCAAGAGGCCGCTCCCAGGGCTTGAAATAAAAGAGATATCGAAAAGAATTTAACACGAGAATAAAGATCGAGATATATAATGGCCCATGCAAAGTAAATGTTTATTACATAAAAATATTGATAAAATTGTAATAAGAAAGCCAAAATACATACATATGTAGGGTAAATTATTGATATAGTTGTGGAATTACATTTGTATATGTCTGCCCTAATAAAGGACAAATAACTTTTTTACGTAAAAATTACATATCTATAATCGTCTACCCCAAAATAATAAATAATTGTTTACCTCTTTTTCTTATACTATGATCTGCATGAAATTGTGTAATTCATAACATACAGCCAACTATAGTTGAGCTTATTATTGTGTTGTTTTTCAGTACACATCTTATTAAAGGCTTACCTTAGTGTACTTAATGCAACACATAGCTATATATGCTCCATCTTGATAGTGACCGTTACCTTATCGATCCATCCTACTTGATCCGCTTCTTAAGTTTTGGGTAAAACCGTTTTACAGTAAAGTATATATAAGACGTGGTTATAACGTTTTCAATGTATATTTTTATTGTGTATGAAATGACCTGTTACATAAAACACGTGTTATTTTCCCAAATTCCTGAATAAAAAATAATAACTGAAATCGTGAGTTTAGTTTAATTTCCAGTATTTTATTGTAAAACCTCAGAATTATCACGTTTGACTATAATTATCATAGAACGATCTTACCCAAAACTTAAATTCATTCACCATGGAGTTAATTATTGTTTAGAAGCTCCTCAATCATTTGCAAGGCAATTCTTTCCTCCTCATTAGAAGAACCAAGGTGGTTATTCATGTTGTTACATTGGCTAGTAGGTTTATTGTTGTTGAACTCGACGGTCATGACCCAACCGGAGTTAGGCTGGCCACCAACGAACCGCTTTTGCCAAACACCGATGTTTGAGTTCTCGGTGTCGAGCCTAAGGCAAGTAATGGAAGGAGTAAAATTTTGACATGATTTGCGAAGCTTGGCATTTAGAAGTGAAGATAATTGTTCGGGTGTTCTATGGTTTGGTCCATTTGTAGTATTGGTTGTATTATTGGTTGTCACCGGAAAATTTGTCTTTGCGTTGCGGCCGCTCATTAGAACGGCCGCTTCGTCGTAGGCTCTTGCTGCCTCCTCCGCCGTCTTGAAGGTCCCTAGCCACACCCTTCTTTTCCTACAAAAAGTTCCAAAATTTATGAGTTGGTTATTAATTAGGGTTTTTAGGAAGAGTTATAAAAATTAATATACTTATTAGTACATATTAACATATTTTACGATTATATTTCGTCTGTTTATCTTTAATTAAAATATTTTTTTGTAAATAATAAAAAAATTTGATTAAAACAAAGAGAGTAATAAAATTAAATAATATAATTTTGATTTTAATTCAGTAGTATTTCCATGATTTATTAATCCTTCGTTTGTCTTTAATTAAAATACATTTTATAAAGAATAAAAAAGATAAATCCTATAAAATTAAAAGATATGCAATGTTTAATTTTTTTCTAGGAAAACTTACGCGATATATTTATTCAAAAAATTATATACGATTAGTGTATACGAATTTAAAGGTGAATGTTAAAAAACGAATAAGCTAAGCTATGTGTAAAAGACTTCCTTTATTTTCACTTTTGCATTACGTTTGTTTTATGAATACTACGCACAAATGAATAAAAACGTAAAGAATTAGCTGAGACGACGGAGTTTATAAAATGATTGTATACGTACAATAAAGGATGACGGATTTCAGCAACCCAAGAACCCCAATGGCGTTGCCTAACACCTCTGAATTTCTTCTGCACCATTTTTATATATATTATCTCAAATATATTTGTTTAGTGAATATATGAAAATAATATAGATATAAAAATGAACTGTTTTTGGAGAGGGCGTATTTATATATGAAGGGAATTGGAGATAATTAAATTTTATGAAGTTATGAGATATTGTACGTACAAAAGGCAGATCAAGGGGAGCCCTCATTGCATTAAACATGACTGCTTCCACGTGTCAGTCGATAAGTGCGCAACCGATATTACAAATACTCGTGTAGCACGATTTTGCACAAATTTATCTAAAATTGACTCTGTTAGTAACAATTTTTACGGTTTTATCCATTGAGTTGTGTGTGGATCTGTTTTACTAATAAAGACTAGTATACTCCTATTCTTATTCGTAGTTGATATATTGTAGTTTTGAGTTTCATTTGCATTTCATAGAATTGCAGTAACAATACAAAAGGTTTCAATTTTAAGGTTACGATGAAGGTATCGCAATTTGTCAATCATATATCACGAATTAAGACCCAGATATATATCGTGACAAATTGACAATATAACAAAAAAGGTAATAACCCCAAATTATATGCCCGATTGGATTTGGGGTAGTAGTGGTGAGAGGGAGTAGTGCGTTGGCTCATGGTCTCCGTTAGGATTTGAAAATTTTTGAAATTTTTAGTAAACAATTTTCGAATTTTTTCAAGTTTTTTTATAATATTACCCTTTCTTCTTGTTAAAAATTTTAGCTCCCGCTGATTTTAGATCCTAACTCCGCCACTGATCTGGAGTAATAACAACTTTTTACTATCTAATTAGGCTGAGATCGATGATCAATATATACATGCGTTTAACACAATAGTAATATAGTAATATAAAACGATCTTATATAAGAAGAATTGTTGGTTAAAGAAAACAAAGGAAGTAAGGGTATTAGTATTCAAATGTTTGCAAAAATAATTATATTGAAAATTGCATTGTGTGATTGCTCTATTTAATTAAAAAACTAGTTTTTTTGCCCGTGCGATGCACGGATACTAAATTAATTTGTGAATTCATGGAAGTTCTCACTATGTAAATCAAAAATAAATCACAAGATTTTTTATCTTGATATAAAAATAGTATTAATCTATAAATTTGATATTTTGTTAATAAATTTAACTCCTTTATATTCATTGATGTCATTAGTGCTACCACCATCCATACACCTATGATGTGTCCATCGTATTAAATCACAGATACATATTATAACCATCCCAACACGTCGCAATCATCTTCAGTACCACACGAAAGAACCCTTCAAACCATTACTTTTACCTTTCGAACAACACATGAAACGATCCACAATCTAATGTCACGCCTACTAACCTATAATGAAATTAACCACCAAATGCGATGGAATCGTCTTTATTTCTACCCTAAACAACCATCTAATTCATCATCAACACCCTTCTCCAAGTTTCCAATACATACCTAAAATATTCAAGAAACCCTTCTTTCACGAAACACCTAGACTTATCCCTCAAAATTAGCTTTCCCTTTGAAAAGTTCATCCATCTATCAGAAACATAACTTTTACCTTCAAAACCGGCCTTGTTTGAATGAGAAGTGTTTGACAGGGAAAACACAGACATGCAATTTTTTGTTTGGTTGGCAAATGAGGTAGGAGAGAAACAATGAGGAATAAATGGTGGATGCAATGCAACACCCAAGATGGTACATTGGGGTAAAATTCAAATCACGATGTTTTTTTAATCGATCAGCAAGACAAAAAATAATAGTCCGGTCAAAAGTTAATAATACTATATTGGCATGACATTTATTAATATTTGATTACATATTTTTGTGTTTCAAAAAGAAAAAACAAAATTGAGTTTACAAACATGATATGTTAGAGATTTGTAACTTATTTTTATAGCATATATGCAAATGTCATTTACATATAGCGTTGAAATAAAATTTATCCACTTCCTCAGTTTTCTTACTACATCACCCCTTATTTTCCACATCATTCAGGCATTCATTGTACCATTTTCACCCAACAAACCAACTTAATCATCAGAATCGACCGTATGCGCATCATTGAACAACCTCATTGTTTCTATATTTACTTGTACTACTCAAATCACACTCTTAAATGTCGGAAGTACCCATACCCCTAAAAAACACACATTCTTTGTAAAATCAATCCCCTTCATATAAGACAATCAAAATTGAGTATATATACATGATATTAAAATATTTTTAACCTATTTTTAGAGCATATGTGCATCTGTCTTTTCCACATTATACAAACTTGAATGAAATTCTTCTAATTATTTTCTCAGTTTTTCTAATTATTGTCTTACTACTCTTTTTCCACATCATTTAAGCATTTGTCATTTCTTCTGACCAAACTAACCAACTTAAATTAACTAAGTGTATGCCTGGACAATTCTATCTTATCGATATTTGATTGCACTACTCAAACACACTATTAAAAGTCGGTAAATAATCCTACATACCGCCAAAACACTTCTACCCTAAAGACCTATGTATCCTCACCCCTCAACAAAATGACACATTCAATGTAAAATCAACTCATCTATATATAAGTATAAAAGAAGAACCGTTAGACACGTGGCAGCACCATATTCACTCTCACGAATTAATTTTCCCGCCTAACTATCATACCTATCTATAGAAATATTATATTTGACTAAATGTGGTAACCTAAATATAGATATACAAAATATTGCAAATTATTCTTTGGATATCCTTTAATAATTATTTCATATAATACACTAAAAAATCAACAACTAATCAGATGAATTTACTTTTCCTTCTCTTCTATATTAACTCTGGAAACGAATATTATTTAGATAGTTATTATTATAAATACACGGAAAAATACGGCAACTAATTTGGTAAATTTTATTTTCCTTCCAAGCTATATTAAATATGGAAAAAAATATTTATATAATTATTAATAAACAGTCAAAGTAATACATTTTGAAAAAAAAAACGGCAACTAATCTTTATATAGTCAATCAAAGAAATACACTCGAAAAAAACGGCAAATTATATTTAAATGACCAATCAATAAAAGATAAGCAATCTTGAGTCAATCAAGTTATTGACATGTAATATATATTGCGTAAAAAATTGTGTAAATCTCATATATGTACGGACCAAAAAAACAAAAAAAATAAGATTCCTTGAAATTTATATTTGGTTATAATACATGCCATATACGGGCTTAAGATAAAAAATGAATATATTGTATGATACAACTATTCTAAGTATATAGTACAATATGATGACATCCATAAAAAAAATTGCAGCCGTGTAAAATGTTGTATTTTTATCTTATAAAAGATATTGCAACCGTAAAAGATATTATTTTACAATTGTATTCTTATCTTGAATATTGTACGTATGGAATATATTATATTATACAACTATTGTACGTATAGAATGCAATATGATCTATATATAATTGTAATAGAAAAATCATTGGACACATGTCAGACATTGCTTAAATATATTTTCGTCCATTAGTTATTTCGTTATTTATGGTAAAATTATTACTTAGTTTCAAATTAATATTAATTGTGATTATTATATTATAGTACTATTATATCTTCTCTTTTTATAATTCTAGCTAATCGTGTTATGTATATCCATTTATAATTTATTTCTCTTTTATGATTTGATTATGTATAATTTCTATCTATTTGATTTTACTTGAGTACTTAAATGTTTTCGGAGTATTACTCGGTCAATAATCCCTTATTTGTAAAGAAGTACAAAGCATTTGCTAATGTAATCCAATAAACCAATTTTCTTATGCTGGCAAAAATTTAGAACTTAGATTTTGTGTTCAAGGTTTATAATTGATTCTACTAAGACATTTTTTGTATGACTTATTTTTCAAGTTTTTTGACGACAATATTTTACAATAGGAAAACTTTAAAAAAGAACGGCAACATACTAATCATTCCACGACAATATTTTACTGAGATATTAATTTTCTGACTTATTTTACTGCAAAATGGAACATACTACTACGGTATTTCCCCACAAAACACATACTTTCCGTAAATGAAAACCGTACAAATTACGCACAATCCACCAATACGACAATATCAGTCCAAAACTATGACACAATGTATTCCTTATTTACACTCTTTTACTTTTTCCCTCATTGTTTTGTTATACTTTTTTGATACTATACTTGGTAAATGGGCCGAATCAAGTTCTGTCGGACCATTTTGGGTCGGGTAGGTTTAGTTCATCATTATTTCAGAATAATTCAGGTTAGGTCGGTCATTTTGATTTCGGATTTATTTTGATGTGTTGGTCGGTTTAAGCGGGTCAGGTCATTTTGATTTCAGATTTATTTTGATGTGTTGGTCGGTTTAAGTGGGTCAGGTCATTTTCGGGTTAATGATCAAGAGCGAAAATCGTATATTTTGGATCTGGGCGGTTTCAGATCGGCCACTTCAGGTTGGATCAGTTATGAGTCAAGATAATTTAGGTCATTTTGGGTCGGGTCGGATCAACTCAGATTTTGGGTCACATTCGGGTGTTGTACTTTGGGTCAAAGTCGGGTCTTAGGCCAACCTATTTTTGGATATGTAACAACTATTGTTCTCAAATACTATAAAATATGACAATAATAAAGGATAAACTGTGATAGTCGAGTAACTGAAAATAGGAGCTTATAAATAAAGATAAAAGGCAATTCTTCCAACAAAGGCGAGACCAAATATTACTTCAAATCTCAAATTACAAATAATGAATTGTGTCGGACTATTCTAACCTATTGAAAACACTATTATTCTGATTTTTTATACGTTTTAAACATTTATCTATATAGAACTACGAACTATTTAACAATGCATTTCCGTGCAATTTGCACGGGTTCTAAGCTAGTACCATATAAGACAATACCCATCTGTAAAAAAAATAAGTTAAAAATATGTATGGGAAATAGAATACAAACTATAAACTATAATCTTATAACTATGACTAACAAATAACTTTGATCTTTTTACGACGTCTTTGTCTCGAAAATTCTTTTAATTTATCGTTACTTTGTTGTTGATCAAATTTCTTCTAATACTCATCTACAATTCATTTCATCCACACAAACCTGATTCGTCTATATCATCATTGTTTTCTTTATTATTTAGATTTATACTCCTTAAATTGTAATTTGACAACCCAGCTAACCAACTTGACCATTCATAAAATATATCGTTGAACAATTGCAGGCTATTGACATTTGTTTGTACTACTCAAATTACACTCTTAAACGTTATAAAGTAATCCTACCTATCAAGACACTTAAATCCTTCTTCATGACTTATCTTTTTACGATGTACTATATCCGTCTCGAAGCTACCTTTCATTTTCCAGTACTTTAGTGTTTACGAATACCGTGCAATAACCACTTAAATTTCTACTTATTCACACAACTATTCGATTTAACCCACCTACTTCAGCAATGTGGTCTACGTTGTTACTATATATGATTCTTAAGTTTTTCGATTTATCTTATGTATAATATATTTGACATTTGTTTTTTTTTAAATTGAAAAATCTCATTTCTTTCGCATTCTTGAGTACGAAAGTATATAATATCCACTTGAATAGTAGTGTTGCTCTTGTACCAAAAATAATAATGGTGTTTCTTAATTAAGTTGGTCAAACGTGTCGATCTTAAACGTTTCTTTTAGGCACAAATTTTTATAGATTTATATACCCAAATATTTTCCCTTCATTAGTTCCACAAATTTGTAATTAAGAGAGAGATATCCATTTTAAGATTAAGAAGGGTCAAATAATATGGATAAGATAAAAGCATGTTGCATGAAAAAAAGAAACATATTTGTGACGTCTTTTGACCCATTATAATGTTAAGACAGAGTTTTGTCTTAAGGAAAACTAAGTGAGTTAGTTTTTTCCTTCTCATTTCTCATCTTCATGTTTATAAGAAAAGTTGTAAAAAGTTAAAAAAAAGTTAAATAAAAAGTATACAAATATGAAAGGATATAACTTTCTAAATTTAATCAACAAAACCCATTAAAATCAATAACCTTAACCATATGATATCCATATCCATATCCATATCCATATCCCTAAACAACTCAATCACACTTATGAATATATATTTCTATCTTCTACCTCACATTCGTAAACGTCAGTGAGTAATCATATCCTTCGACTACCCTTATCACCCACTTAACCAACCTAACCATCAAAATCAATTGTAAAATGTATCTTTGACAACCCAATCCTACCGACAATAATTACTTACACTACTCAAATCACAATATTCAACGTAGGAGAGTAACCCTACCCCCAAGACACTTACCTCCTCTCTCAAATCAATCTACTCCACCCCTAAAAAAATAAACACGTCCAATGTAAAATCCAGCCCCACCCTCTAGCAATTAAAATTGAGTATACATACATGTTATTTCAGAGATTCTTAACCTCTTTTCAAAGCATTTGTGCTTCTATTATTTTCACAAAAGAAAACTTTGAAATAAAATTTATCTATCTCCTTTCTCAGTTGTTCTAATCATTCTCTTAGTACATAGTCTACATACGCATCCCTTTTCCACACCATTTAGGTATTCGTTGTACCCTTCTCGCCTATTTATACTATTTGTCGATTCTTATTTTTATACATGTTTAGTTTTGTGTCTAACAAAGAAACAAAATTGAGTTTATACACATGATATTTTAAACGTTTTTATCCTATATGTATACTATTTGTCAATTCTTATTTCATATAATACACCGTTTCAAATAAATGACATTTGTTTTACATACTCCAATCAATATCTCACGTTACCTCACCACCTTTTTCAATATTCAACCATTTCCACCCGACTAACCAACCAAACCTATCAGAATCAACCTTAACTATATCCATATCCCTAAACAACTCATCCCAACATATGAATAGATTTTTCTATCTCCTAAATCACACTCGTAAACGTCAGAGAATAATCATACCCATCGACTACCCTTCTCACCCACCTAACCAACTTGACCATCAAAATCAATTGTAAAATGTATCCCTCAAATCCCAGTCTGCGGACATTTACTTATATTACTCAAATTAGACTCTTAAACATCAGAGAGTACCCTGCGTGCAAGACACTTACCTCTTCCCTCAATGCCTATCTACGTCCACCCTTAAAAAAATAGACACATCCAATGTAAAGTCAACCCCCACCCACGACAATAAAAATTGAGTATATATATACATGTTACTTCAGAGATTTTTAACCTCTTTTCACATCATCTATGTCTTGTTATTTTTACAAAATAGAATTTTGAAATAAAATTTATCTACCTACTTTCTCATTTGTTCTAACTTCTAATCATTGTCTTAGTACATATGTATCCTTTTTTCCACACCATTTAGGTATCCGTTGTACCCTTCTCGACTAACCACCCAATTTGACCAACAGAATCAACCGTATATCTGAACCACCCTAACCTGTAGACATTTTAACAGATTTGTCTCATATCCCCATTTTAATGTTAAGACAAAGACAAACTGAGTTAGTTCTTTATTTCGTTTTACCATTTTCATTTTTAATAGAAACGTTGAATAAAGTTAATAATCTTAAATAGTAAGTATATAAATATTATAGAATAATATTCTACGTCTTATAGGAAAATTTTAAATAATCAATTATTTTATAATTCATTTCCCAATGTCATTTTTAATAAAAAAAATTGAACAAAATTAATAACCTTAAATAGTATCCAAATCTTAAAGAATAATAGTGTTCTAAATCTAATAAGAAAATTGTAAATAGTTAACTATTTCTAATTTTTCTAATTCTAATAGAAAAATTGTAAATAATTTTTTATTTTATTTTTATTTTCTAATTCTAATCGGAAAATTATAAATAAATTATTATTTAATCGACTATTTTCTAATTCTAATAGAAAAATTGTAAATAATTTATTATTTTCTTATATTTTCTAATTCTAATAGAAAAATTACAAATAAATTATTATTTATAAATATAATGTTTAGTAAAAGTTGCAGACTGCCACGTCGCTCGAAAAAAGCCTATTTCATTTCCCGATTTCTTTTTTTATAAAAAATGTTGAATAAAATTAATA
Organism: Silene conica; assembly: GCA_029255685.2. Classification (NCBI taxonomy): domain Eukaryota; kingdom Viridiplantae; phylum Streptophyta; class Magnoliopsida; order Caryophyllales; family Caryophyllaceae; genus Silene; species Silene conica. Next base: position 5,459,949 of record CM055313.2, read on the forward strand.
ACCTTAAATAGTATCCAAATCTTAAAGAATAATAGTGTTCTAAGTCTAATAAAAAATTGATTTTAAAATTTTCTAATTCTAATAGAAAAAATTGTAAATAATTTTTTTATTTTTTATTTTCTAATTCTAATCGGAAAATTATAAATAAATTATTATTTAATCAACTATTTTCTAATTTTCTAATTTTAATTGAAAAATTTTAAATAATTTATTATTTTCTAATCCTAATAGAAAAATTACAAATAAATTATTATTTTAATAACCTTAAATAGTATCCAAATCTTAAAGAATAATAGTGTTCTAAATCTAATAAAAAATTGATTTTAAAATTTTCTAATTCTAATAGAAAAAATTGTAAATAATTATTGTAAATAATTTTTTAATTTTTTATTTTCAAATTCTAATCGGAAGCTTATAAATAAATTATTATTTAATCAACTATTTTCTAATTTTCTAATTTTAATTGAAAAATTGTAAATAATTTATTATTTTCTAATCCTAATAGAAAAATTACAAATAAATTATTATTTATAAATATAGTGTTTTGTAAAAGTTGGAGACTATCACGTCGCTCGAAAAAAGCCTCCTTTAATTATATATATTGATATTGATTGTTGATAAATTAATGATTTAGAACGAAGGTAATGAGTTGGTAAGGAGATCGATTATATGTATATTCATAATCACAAATAATTTGATAAAATACGGATAAAATACAATTAAATAAATAACGCTTTTATAGTGCAAATTGCCTAGGACTAAGACTCTGTTCTTCTGACTTAATTTCAGCTTATATAATTATTTCAATTTTGTTTAGCTTTATTCGGTTAAGTTTTATCAACTTTCATTCAATTATGTTCAGTTAATCTCTTCACAAAATTAACTTTTAATTCAACTAAGTTCATTTCAGCTCAGTTCCACTCAAGTTAGTACAATTAAGCTCTACCCCATTTAATTTAATTCAGCTCGTTTCAGTCGGAAAAAACAGGACCTAAGTATTGCTTGTTGCGCTATTACTTGAATCTGTTTTATTGATAGAACTGGATAAGTCCGCTCTATGCAAGATTAATTGATTTATATTTGGACAAATAAATATAGAAATATAAAAAAAATACAACGGCTAATAATTTTGGACAACTAGGGTTTGTAGTACAAAAGAATTTCTTGGGTGGTCCATTCTTGGTATGCCTATTATGTCATAGTACCATTTATTTGACCACTGCTCTACCAAATTTATACTATTATTCTAAATACTTTTTGAATCAAATGCATCTATGTGACAACCACTATTGATCAAATAGTCGTCTTTTGGATACATGGGTTTGATCATTGTTGGTAGACGATCTGTAACTATTATGCATTTTAATTTTTCAAAAAAAGGCGGTGATCTGCACTATCCTTAAATCTAAACTATTATATACCAAAAGAAAAAATTGATCGTAGTATAAAATTAATTTTAAAGATGGTTGTCATAGAATGATCGAGTTATGGAATGAAGATAGTCCGAAATGGTAATATTTTCCTAAATGGTCCTGCTAACTTGCCTCATATTTATTTCCCTTGCTTGATTTTGTAAAATGATTTTTTTAAATATGGACAAATAAATTTTGGAGATAATTAATATTGTTCCATATAGTACATATGTTTACCTTTTATTTATAATGGGTTGTAAAATGTATTTTCATAAGTTTATAAGACTCATAAGCGACTCCCAATAACATTGGAAAATCGAAGAAAAATGAAAGTAATATTTGTTAAGTAATATTTGTTAAAATAAGATGCACTTGTATTCTTGTAATCACAATTGCGCTAAAAACTAATATATGAAGAAACATATAAGTATGAGTAGTTAGAAAATTGATTTGCGACAATAAGAAGTTTACAACAAATATGACATCGAACGTAGTTTGAATTTCAAGTATTTATTTGTAGCATAACTAGTTTTATTCCCGTGCAAAAAATGCACGGGTCTTAATAAAAGACGCTTAAAAGATGAAAAATATGAGATTAAATCTACACAAATAACGTGATATAGTTATTGATAGAGATACAAAATTTACTCACCTCCTCTGAGTTCCAAATTGATTTAACCGAACAAATTCGCAATTCGCTTTGTATCAATTCGGTATAATTCTTTAATAATTCGCTCAAATAAGCAAACTGCAGGATTTCCCTAAAACCACAAAATATTCAGAAAAAGTTGGAAGTATATGTAAGAGATGTAATATTACTTAATCAATTTTATGTTATTTTAGTACTTAAAGACTTTTCACATATATTTTATCAATAATAATAATTCTTCTAAAAATAATTTTGGTATTTTGTTCATTTTATACGATAGGCGAGTCAATACTGAATTAGCGAATTACAATATGAAGGTTAACTGTTGTTTTATTTTTTTTATTTTTAAAATCTCCAAAATAGTATTTTTCTATACGAATTCATGTAAAGTTAATTATTATTCTTCCTTTTTATTTTTGCAAAAGAATGTAGTCATCTTTCCGTTTGTTAAAAAATGTATATAGATTTGGTAATTAGAATTTATGGGTTTGTAGTAAATTTCATGAATTTGGTATTATTATTATTGTTAACTTTTTATTCTGTTTATGATAAATAATTGAAATTGTGATTTTTTTAATTTCTGTTTTTGTTTTGATGACTATTAAATTTTTTTGCAGATAAAATTCTGAATTTGAATATTTAATAGGCTTCTTTTACATTATTATAATCATCGTCATCGTATCATATAATATAATCACATATAAGTACAAGCATAACATAATCATATAAACATATAGTATACGAAAATAAATTTTGAAATATATATGCATAAATGATGAAAAAAACGAGAGAGGGAAATTAGATGTTAAGATGAGGAGATAGAGTAATTAAATATTTTGAGTAAAATGCGGGTCTCTCTCCCGCTCATTTCCAATAGCCAATAGGAAGCCTTGAAATGTTATACTAGCTTTTATAGTAAAGTGATAGTAAAGTGATTAGTGAATAATCTTCTGATGAACTTCTTATTATCTGCGGTTCTTGATATGCTTGTCTTGAGAATCATGAATTTGTTAGATTAATAAAATTGAATGTTGAACATTTGTTAGAATTACCTAGCGGGCTGACAAGGCTAAAGTCGTATCACCTTAATCAAAGTAATCCTAGATTACTACTAACAAATAGCTAGAGGTAAGTAGGGTATCGTATCCACAGGGAGGCGGTGATTAATTTCAATTTGTTAATATTTATATCCGTCTTAAGGGGTCACAAGTTTGGTTGTTTGATGTTTTTGTTTTCTAATCAACTAGTTGCAAGGTAAGTAAATAAAGATGTAAACAAGTATTAAGAAAGATCTAGGGATCAAGTTCACATAGGCAATTATCCAGGGGAATGAGATTTTAACTAATTCAATTGGGCAAAATTATTATTTAAGATCATATGTCCGATCGGTATTCATATAATCTTTAGATCTAAACCTAACATGCGGTCGCTATAATTAGGTCAGTCTATTCAATTGTTGTGGCCTATCTTAGTCTTAATCTACGGTCGGATTTAAGACTAATTTGTGAGACTAATTAACTAATCCTGGCCAGTAATTAACTAATCAGATTTAAAGCAACAATAGAACAATAATAATAAGCAGTTTAACAATTAAAGATCATTAAAGTTTAATTCCCCTTTCTAATCACCTAGATCCCTTTTCACCCTAGACAAATAAATTAGCTAAGCATGATAACAACAACGACAACAACAAAGAAAAGAGGGAAAACGATTGATAACATAATTAAAGGTATGAAGGAATAACAAGAACTTAATTGAAAAAAGAAATAAAGAAAGATTAACAATAATACCGTAATTGAAGGCAAGATCCGATGCATAAAACTAAAAACTAATTTAATTTGAGGGTTTGTAAAACTAGACTAAAAGAAAGAGGACTGAAATTAGGGTAGAAAAAAGCATAAAAGACTAACAGGGCACGACTCCTTATATAATAAAACATAAGGAGCGACTTTGGAAGGTTTCCGGAAAGAATCCTGTCGCTGAAGGGTTCCTCGATCGAGGACAAGATGTACTCGATCGAGGGACCTATTGTCGTAGCTGCACGTTCATGAGAAAAGGTTCCTCGATCGAGGATTAGTTGTCCTCGATCGAGGGACCTCTCAGCGCGTTATTCCTGCTTCGCGCACTGAACTTCAAACGCCCGCCGTTTTTTCGTTACTTGTCAGAATCAAGCGATTTTCGTGGCGTTGGAAAGCTAAAAGGATAAGCTTTCACCTCCAATTGGAATCACTTGATTATCATTTTTAGAACTCTAGATATGGCTCTTCAAAGTAGATACTAGTTATATGGGGCTCTTCTTTGTGCTTGCCTTCGATAATCTCCTTAACTCTTCATTCCTAGATCCTTGTGCCATGATACGTGTGTTCCTTCATGTCGGGTCCGCGGTGCCCCAATCCATATTTTGCTCCTTAAATGCACCAATCCTGCATTAAACACCGAAAGTCGGAAGTATCGACATTCTAATATAAATAGCATATAAAAGGCACAATTTAGCACAAGAATCATCTCAAAACAACTAAAGGGGAGGCATAGAAGTGTATACGAATATGACTCGTCAAACTCCCCCAAACCAACCCTTTGCTTGTCCTCAAGCAAAGCATCACACACGGTACAAAAGGCAATCATACAAATGGCAAATAAATAACTCAGAGCTAATGTTAGTGCACATACAAATCCCAAGCGGTCCACATCTATAACAAAGTAATAACCAAATGTACCAATAAAACAGATTCAAAGGTACGGGTAATAGAAAACGCAGCTCAAGTCACAAGGTTGATATGACGGTGTAATATAGACAAAAACCAAATACCTTTCACCCTTGCAAGACAAATTTCAGTCGGATTCTCGCGGATTCACTCATGCTCATAAGTATATGTAAGGTTGAGTTATATGTTAAGATAGAAAGAAATAAGAGCACTCACTCAACTTAATGAAACATGCATGCAATCAAATGTGATAGAGAATTCTCCAACTAATATGCAATCATAATGTAGACAAAAGTACATGTATCAAGGACAATAAGAATGGCAAATGGGCAAAGGTATAGAAATGGTTTGTGCCGAAGCACGTTATGGATATGTGGGGCTAAGACGGTAGTCGCAGCATTAAACCAAAACCAATTCTATAATAAGTATCACAATTCATCCCTATCTAGAGAAATTATCTCAATATTACAATATATGAGAGTCAATAAACTACCATCCAAAGATGCATTAGAATCTAGTAATCATCATTTCGATCTCTTAACAAAATCAAATGAAGCGTATATTTCCTTTCTTTTCTTTTTTTTTCATTTTTTCATTTTTTCTTTTCTTTTTTGTTCTTTTTTTTCTTTTTCATTTTCTGCTTCATACATTTTTCTTCTTTTTCCATCATAAGAGATACAACACAATTGCTCAAAATATTTCTACTACACCCACAAGTGACAATATAAGTCTCTATCCCAACCATAGTAGTAAGAATAAACATGGTAAACAAGCAACTGCGACTGTCCCGATAAAGGTAGACAAATTCTGGATTGTAGCTATTAGATGAGATATGAAATGGCCACAAGGTTCAAACGGGCTAACAAAAGGGTAATCTGTAAGGCTTATTTGAACGGTAAGAACCGCCTATCCACATGTACTTAGTCATATGAAAGCAATAAAAGTATCAAGAAATCAATTTCACACTTATGCAGTTTGATATTACATATTCCACAAGGAGAACCGCACTCAAGCCTAATTGACAATGAGACCAGTTTATTGATGTTCCTGGCCTAGGAAGCTCTATAGACCTCAGAATTTAAGTAGTTTACCAACTTAATTTGTCAAGTCTAATCAATATAAGGCATGTCAATTACGGTCAAGACTTGATCATTGAGCTTTGTTTTCATAGGCTAACGGGTCAAAACAATGTATATGGATAGCTATTTGGGATTCAAATGCGAAAAACAAAGGCAAATTATCATCATTGTTAACTAAATTCACCAAGACTCGACCTAAAAATAAAAGAAAAAAGAAAGCAAAACATATTTTTGGATTTTTTTTTTTAAGCACACAATATTAAAGTAAAGACTCTCCCCCAAACCTAAATGTCACAGTGTCCTCATTGTGACCTAAACAACATGTAAGGCACAATATAAAATATAACCAGCACCCTAAAGGACACTACTAACAATCAGAAAGAGGAAAAAACCACACACTAAGTAAAAAAAGGAAAGATAATACCAGTTGGAAGGCATGAAAGCTCCCCCAAACCAGCTGCAAAGGGGGTCTTGACGATTCATACGTAACGAAGACAACTTTTTGTGACCTCAAAGCTCCAGCACGGCTGTATCAAGGCAATTCAATACCCGCAGAAGAAGGTCGAAACTAACTGCATGTGCTACCCACAAACTTAGGTAGCACCACAAAACAATACAAACATACAGAAATATCAAAACGAATTGTCTAAATTCAGTCTCAACGGGAGTAAAATCCAAATTACAATCATAAAAAAGTTCTTTGTCTTTCTGAAAAACGAAACTCAAAGGCGGATCATCATCAAGATCCACAGTATCTTCAGGCTCTTTAGAGAGGTAGTCGTCTTTGAAAATTTCGGCTTCCCAAGCATCTAGTTCAGCTTCTATGACGTAATCTCCTTCAGAAATGTAGATTGGAGGAGGATGGGGCTCATCTCCATAGAGCAAATGTTCGATTTCATCTAGCTCCTTGCGCCATATGCTCCGCTCATAGTCAAATGTACTCAAGTCTTCCATTTGACTTTATCTTCTCTAAAGGCTCTGTCTATAACGGAAGGTTCTTTCGGGTTCGGGATTGAAAGGGACAATCTCTAACCTGTAAGACCTAGGCATACACAAAAAAAACAAGAAAAGAGTAAAACTGCCTCAAAGAACTAATGTCCCTTGAGACAAAAAGACAAAAATAATTAAAAACAAATAGAAATTAGTTGCCTCCCCGGCAACGGCGCCAAATTTGACAAGGCTAAAGTCGTATCACCTTAATCAAAGTAATCCTAGATTACTACTAACAAATAGCTAGAGGTAAGTAGGGTATCGTATCCACAGGGAGGCGGTGATTAATTTCAATTTGTTAATATTTATATCCGTCTTAAGGGGTCACAAGTTTGGTTGTTTGATGTTTTTGTTTTCTAATCAACTAGTTGCAAGGTAAGTAAATAAAGATGTAAACAAGTATTAAGAAAGATCTAGGGATCAAGTTCACATAGGCAATTATCCAGGGGAATGAGATTTTAACTAATTCAATTGGGCAAAATTATTATTTAAGATCATATGTCCGATCGGTATTCATATAATCTTTAGATCTAAACCTAACATGCGGTCGCTATAATTAGGTCAGTCTATTCAATTGTTGTGGCCTATCTTAGTCTTAATCTACGGTCGGATTTAAGACTAATTTGTGAGACTAATTAACTAATCCTGGCCAGTAATTAACTAATCAGATTTAAAGCAACAATAGAACAATAATAATAAGCAGTTTAACAATTAAAGATCATTAAAGTTTAATTCCCCTTTCTAATCACCTAGATCCCTTTTCACCCTAGACAAATAAATTAGCTAAGCATGATAACAACAACGACAACAACAAAGAAAAGAGGGAAAACGATTGATAACATAATTAAAGGTATGAAGGAATAACAAGAACTTAATTGAAAAAAGAAATAAAGAATGATTAACAATAATACCGTAATTGAAGGCAAGATCCGATGCATAAAACTAAAAACTAATTTAATTTGAGGGTTTGTAAAACTAGACTAAAAGAAAGAGGACTGAAATTAGGGTAGAAAAAAGCATAAAAGACTAACAGGGCACGACTCCTTATATAATAAAACATAAGGAGCGACTTTGGAAGGTTTCCGGAAAGAATCCTGTCGCTGAAGGGTTCCTCGATCGAGGACAAGATGTACTCGATCGAGGGACCTATTGCCGTAGCTGCACGTTCATGAGAAAAGGTTCCTCGATCGAGGATTAGTTGTCCTCGATCGAGGGACCTCTCAGCGCGTTATTCCTGCTTCGCGCACTGAACTTCAAACGCCCGCCGTTTTTTTCGTTACTTGTCAGAATCAAGCGATTTTCGTGGCGTTGGAAAGCTAAAAGGATAAGCTTTCACCTCCAATTGGAATCACTTGATTATCATTTTTAGAACTCTAGATATGGCTCTTCAAAGTAGATACTAGTTATATGGGGCTCTTCTTTGTGCTTGCCTTCGATAATCTCCTTAACTCTTCATTCCTAGATCCTTGTGCCATGATACGTGTGTTCCTTCATGTCGGGTCCGCGGTGCCCCAATCCATATTTTGCTCCTTAAATGCACCAATCCTGCATTAAACACCGAAAGTCGGAAGTATCGACATTCTAATATAAATAGCATATAAAAGGCACAATTTAGCACAAGAATCATCTCAAAACAACTAAAGGGGAGGCATAGAAGTGTATACGAATATGACTCGTCACGGGCATCAAATATAACAATTGCGGCTTATGAGTTAACAAAATGCATGGATTAATTAATATTAATTCATATAAAATAAGCTCTTGAGACTTCTTATTAATATTGATTCATGTTAATGCATTTCTAATGAGGTCATATTCAGCAAAGTACATGGATCCATATTAACTCATTTAAATAAGCTCATTTAAATAGTGAGTATTTAAATATGCAAATTATATAGGTTAACAAAATAAAATATTTTTTTTATCAATTTTAATGGGTTTCCTACTATTGGGGTTATCTCATGCACTTATAAAACTTTCGTATAAAACATGAAAATCCTTTCAGTCACAAAACCTAGCATATCATTGAAACTCTTTTCTCTTGCCCTAGAATAACTCTGTTATCTCTCAGCTTGCCTTTGATAAAAATAAAATTATCTCTAAGCTCCAAGCTTTACAACTTGTTCTTGCATGTTTCTCGAACAACTTTTATCGCAAAATAATTAGTCTATTTTTTTTCATTCTTAATAATATATTTTTATTATAGTAAAATATGATGATGCGTTTTGTGTATTATATTTTATACTATTTTAAGTCTAACAGTTTTCCGCTTTAACTTTCTAGATCCACTGACAATATTATTATCACAGTCATGTATTTTCACTATTTTTTCATTACTATTAAATTTGTTACAAATCATTTCGATGTTCTTACTTTCTAATACTTTTTACTTATGAATTTTTAGGCCTATTTTAAATATTGCATGTTGTATATTTCCAATATGTTAGCATATTTTTTGTTTAAAATATTATCATTTTTTTATTATTATGTTATAAATATAATCGTTCATGCACTCTTTTAAAATTATCCTTTAGTATTTTTTTTACTTATTACGAAATGATTGACACTTTCAATGTTTTTCTAGTACAAATTCTCATAATTATATTATGCATAGACTAAAGTACTGAAAAAATAATTTTCAATTTTTTTAATGGTTGAAATCATTACTTTATTTATTTATTTATTAATAATATTGAACTTTTTTTCATTAATTGAAGATTTATACACATGTTACTGCCTTGTGCCTTTATCTTCTTTAAAAAAAAGTGTCGGATTTGATTTTATGAAAATTTATTTTATATATATCGTATAAATGTATTATATATAGAATTATATATAATATAGAAGGAAAACATGAGAGTAAGTATTAAAAATAGGGAAGAGACTAAATAGTGAAAGTAGGGAAGAGAGTAAATAAATGTGGTATGAAGGGGTTTTGGTAGGGAATTTCTTTTTGTTTTTTTCAACTCCCTAAATTTTAGGAGCCAATCAACATCCCCTAAATGTTATTCCTTTTATTGGAACTAGTTTTAATCCCGTGCAAATTGCACGGGATTGCAGTTTCAAGCATTATTATTTATGAATAATGTTTAAAATAATGATTAGCCGTATTTAAGATTTTCGATTTGTAATATAATTTCATATGACCGACATACTAAAAATATAGTAATATTAACAACATAGTTTATATTCAAAGTATATCAAAACTCAATGATCTATATAAATTTGAAATATCATAACGGAATTACAATATACAATGATAAGTAAATGTTAATACAAAAATCTCAAAATTTTTTCATTATATATGCATTTTTCATCGTCACAACTCACTCATAAATCAGAGTTGTCAACATGCATGTCGAATTCTTTAGAAATGGTTTGAAAGCCGGTGGTTTCAACTTACCTCATTCAAAATAATGAAATAGGCTGATGCTACTCTAGAGGATCAATATAGTTTTTTACCTTATAAAAAAAAAATATGATTGTCCACAAAACCCGTCAATAGTTGTATTTTTGTGAATGTTAAGCATATCTATTATGTTATTTTTCTTTTGCAATTTCAATATCACATTTTTTTATCGTGTCATTATTATTTAACTTTGCTCAATTTTTTTTTCGATTGCAAAAATCCACGAGTCTTAATTATTATATTGTTTATTGTAGTTATTTATTGAACTAGTTTTACACCTGTGCAGAAAATGCACGGGTTTAATTTTATTAAGTTGAAAAAAATCATATAAAGGTGAATATATTTAATAAATATATGATTTTAGTATCGAAGTTATATGATTTTTTTAAAGTTGAGACGGATAGTAGCCGATAAAAATATATATAGCTTTAAAATTATACTTACGGTTTAAATCCAAACTTCCTAACCATCGTAATGAACCCAAATTATTATTAGTCCAACCCTCTAACAACCCAAAAATCTCCGACCATATAATATAATTATTTACATTTAAGACGGAGTTACGTATCTTCGTTGATTTCCATCTCTCAACTATTTAAATTTGTTGATTTCAAGTGTTTTAATGTTTCAATTTTTGCAAATTTATATATTATTATTATACTTGGTATTCAATGCTTGTTCTGATTTTGTATGCATTTTATGTATACGTTTTCTTAAAAAAAAAAATCTTGTTTTCAGTTTTCTTATTTTTCCCCGGTTTTCTAAGCTTTCTTCTTTTTGATGAAAGTTACTCGTATAAAAAAAGGACCATTCTATATAATTTATCGAATTTCGTCTTTCAATAATTTTTTTAGTTTATAAATGTACAATATTATTTTTAATTTTGTAAAATTTTTATTATAATAGTTTTGCAGTGAATTGTTTTTTGTAAAAATAATTATTTAGAGGTTATTATTAGTGTTAGCTTTATTATAGCAAATTTTTTTTTTTTTTATCATATCATCATATTATATATTATATAATATAGTGTTCATAATAATTAAGCAATAGTATGAATATAGATTAAAGGATAATGGAAGATTGGAAGTAGGATATATGCTAGCTAATTAATTCAATGAGAAGAAGGTGGTTTTCCACCACTTTTTTATTCCCTAAAAATAAGGAACCAATAAGAGTCTTCTAAAGGCTATTCCTTTTATAGTAAAGGGATATAAATTGTTATGTAATAGTTTTAGAAGAACGTTATTCAAAATTATTATATTTTATTTTTTGAGTATCTAATATTAAAGTTAATGTAATATAAATGACCTAAAGTTGTATTATTTTATATATTATTTGTGTACCCATTATTTAATGTTTACGAAAGTATATCACAAATGTTACGTAATATTTCTAAAACTATGGTCAGGCACTCAGGCATGCAATATCGAATATCAGACAGTTATCGCGTAGGAAATTTATCAAAGAAATTACGGGCCCCGCCTGATAGATTAAAAAAAAAAAAAACTTATGTTGACGACATGGCTCAATCAGGACTTCCTAAATGTTTCTGTAATTATATATATAAGATAGATTTGCATCGAATGGTAGTTTAATAAATTAAATTATTCGTACGTCAAATCTCGAGCGGTAGACTATTAATATTGTCATAATATTTAACATTAATCATCTATATCTCTTCTAATAATACCATATTTTCATATGTAACTCGTACAATTTTTTACACGAGTTTAAACTAGTTAAACTAAAATCGTTAAACTCCTAATTAAAACTTTCCTGTATATGTCAGCATGTCTATATATAAGTCTATTGTCTTATTTGTTTATATCATGTCAGTTTATCATTTTTCTAAAATATTTATACGAAGTCGATGCCAGTTTTTGTTTCGAACCGAGACATATTATTCTTTTGTTGAATTTCATTAATTGTAAATTTAAGCAATGTTAAATAAGAGTTCTATTGTCTTTGTAGCCTCTGATCCCGTACTTTTTGGCTTAATTTCAGTTCATTTTAAGGACGAAGTTAGGGCAAAATTTGTACCTTGGCCGATTTTATTTTATCGATAGGGTGCACAAATATGTCTATTTTTTTATATTTAATATGGTTTTTAAGAGAGTATAAAACATACTTAGTTAATTATTGAGTTATGTGTTGCTTTTTTCCTAACAAATTTACTCAATATTTATAAAATTATTTTTTCTCTTGCAAAGGGATGTACCTACTAGTTTTTTCATTACCACTATGTCACACAAATTTTGTTAAACATTAGCCGATTTATTTGTTACTTGATCTTAAAAAGCTAGCCTGGGCAGTGGCCCGCCCAGGCCTAGCTTCGTCTATGGCTCATTTCAAATTTGTTTTGCTGTATTCCATTGAGTTTTATCTACGTTCAATCAATTATGTTCAGTTAATCTCTTCGCAAAATTAACTTTTAATTTAACTAAATTCAGCTCACCTCAATTTCACGCAATTTAGATCAATTAGGCTAAACTTCAATTAATTCAATTCAGCCCGTTTCAACCGAAAAGAACAGGGCCTAACCTGCTTAAATCGGATATTCCGAGTAAAAATTTGATTTACTCGAGGAAAAGCGTATATATACTGAGTACAAATTTAAAAAGTCAACAAGTTTGAAATAACCATTACATAAGGAATTGATGATGATGGAGTGATGGAGAGAATGATAAAGGTACAAAAAATTGTGATTGTATTAGTTATGTTTAATAATTAATTAAATTAATTAATGCTGTAAATGAAGGAAATACAGGAATTAATTAGTTTAAAACAGGTTGACTAAAATACACATTCTGGTGGCTGTTGTGGAAATCAAATTACTGTTGGTCGTTGGGGAAATACAGTACGTTATTGTTATTGTTTTTGCTTCGTGTTGTGGTGTTTATATGCGCTACCTAACTTGCTAATTGTTCGAATTTAGAATTAGTAAGTCTTGTTTAAAATGGGTATTATTCATTTTAATTTTAAGACGAGTGAAATACCACCAAGTAGGGCAATAAATTTATGTAGGCGCTACTTAGGTACCATATCGTCTAATAGCTAACTAGCGTAACACCCGTGAAAATTCACGGATTGTTCAATTTCAATTTTGACGGGACATGATCAATTAAAGTTGTTAGATATACTAATAACATATGTGGTGTATATGTAAATACTTTAAAGAAAAATAAAAAAGTATCTCTATTTTTATAGTTCTTCTATTGCATTTAAAAATTTGTTCTTATTTTTAAGACCAAGTTCTAAAATAAGAACCAAGTTCTTAACTATTGGAAAATAAACAACCAATTAATATAACTTTGTAAAATGTGAAAACCCATTTAACATTATTTATTTTAGAGTAAATTAAAAATAACTCCCTTTTAAAATAGGATTTTCTAAAATTACTCCCTTATATAATATTTTTCTAAAATTACTCCCTTAAGATACACTTTTATTAAAAATTGCTTCAAAACTCTAATTTAGGTTACTTATTTCGTATGTTTTTTAACTCATTCTCCATTGTTATACCTTTGAAAGTATAAATTGACTATGTTACAAACAGAATTAATTCAAAAATTTATAGAATAAGTCACTTGAATTAGAGTTTTGAAGCAATTTTTGATAAAAATACATGTTAAGGGAGTAATTTTAGAAAAAATTTATATAAGGGAGTAATTTTAGAAAACTGAATTTTAAAAGGGAGTTACTATTAATTTACTCTTTATTTTATAATTTTTTTTCAATCTAAGAACTTTATCTATTGTGAACAAAAGTTCTTAAAAATTGGAATTGGTGCATTTTGATTTTTGATGTGGCATGTGAAGAACTTTATATAAATTTCTACTATTGCTATTGCTCTAAGAACATGTTGACATTAAAAATTTGACCTATCACTTGAAAAACGTAAAATATAATTAAAAAAATGGAAATTTATTACTTTCCAATAAATGTGGTTTTAGTAATAGAATATAAATACCAACGTGGTTCTTATTCCGAAATGTGCCTCTCCAAAAAAGGTTACAGATTTCCGTCCTATTAGCCTTTGTAACGTTGTGTATAAACTTATCTCGAAGACTATGGCTAATCGCTTGAAACCTCTTTTAAATGCTTTTATATCTGAGAATCAGAGTGCTTTCACACCGGGGCGTCTTATAACTGACAATGCGTTGATTGCTTTTGAGACCTTTCATGCTATGAAACGGGGTGGTGAAGGGAGAGACGGAAACATTGCGCTTAAGCTTGATATGAGTAAAGCTTATGACCGGGTCGACTGGAATTTTTTGGATGAGGTCATGAAAAAGATGGGTTTCTCGGCTATGTGGAGGAATAGAATCATGAATTGTGTGTCTACGGTGGCTCATTCTTTTCTCATAAATGGGCAGATTTCGAACGTGGTGAGACCGAGTCGTGGGCTTCGTCAGGAGGACCCTATATCCCCATATTTGTTTCTTATTTGTGGTGACGCTTTTTCGTACTTAATTAAGGAAGCAGTGAATATGGGGAAATTACATGGAGCGCGTGTTTGTCGGGGGGCTCCACGGGTTTCACATCTTTTTTTCGCAGACGATAGTATCCTTTTTGCTAGAGCTAATCTATCGGAATGCTCAACGATAGCTGAAATCATCAGCATATATGAAAGAGCATCGGGTCAGAAGATTAATTATTCCAAATCGGAAGTAGTGTTTAGCAAGAAAGTTGCTATCAATGTGAGATTAAATCTTGTTGTTGCCTTAGGTGTACGAGAAGTGGAACGGCATGAGAAGTACTTGGGTATCCCTACTATTATTGGTCGGTCGAAAAAAGTTGTGTTCTCATGTTTGAAGGAGAGGGTGTGGAAGAAAGTGCAAGGGTGGAAGGAGAAACTTCTATCGAAGCCGGGGAAGGATGTCCTTATCAAAGCCATTGCTCAAGCCATCCCAACCTATATGATGAGCTTATTTGCTCTACCGGAGGGTACAATCGATGAACTCCACATGACTATGGCACGTTTTTGGTGGGGCTCTACAGAGAGTCAAAGAAAAGTACACTGGTGGTGCTGGGACAGACTCTGTTTACCGAAGAATATGGGTGGATTGGGGTTCCGAAATTTAAAGGTTTTCAATCAAGCGTTGTTGGCAAAACAGGTTTGGCGGCTTCTAATGAATCCGGAGTCTTTGGCAGGAAGAGTTCTGAACGCACGATACTTTAACTCGTGTTCTATTCTCGAGGCTAGAAGAGGGTATGACCCTAGTTATGTATGGCGGAGTTTGTGGGGCGCTAAATCCCTCCTCTTGGAGGGCCTTCAGTGGAGAGTTGGCAATGGGGAATCTATTAGAGTATGGGAGGACTCATGGCTGCCTACGGGGAGAGGAGGACGGCCTCCTAACCCAAATATTGAGGCTGATCCGGGTATGCGTGTGGAGTCTCTGATTGATAAAGACCGAGGAGTTTGGAATGACGAGCTTATGCGTACTGTCTTCTCAGACGCTGAACGAAGTCTGATTCATACAATCCCCTTGAATAAAAATTTTACCTCTGACATTCTGTATTGGTGGCCAAATAAGGATGGTATGTATACGGTTAAAGCTGGATATTGGCTAGGGATAGGGCCACACTTGGAGAGAATTACACCGGGGACGCTGATTGGAAATAATGAGAGGTGGCGACAGCTCTGGAATCTGCCGGTTCCTCCAAAGCTTTCACATTTTCTATGGCGTGCTTGCAATGGTACGCTTGCGGTTCGAACAAACCTCCATCGTAGGCATTGCTGTCCCATGAGTGTTTGCGATTTCTGTCAAGTGGAAGATGAGTCTGAACTCCATGCCCTTTACCTTTGTCAATGGGCTTGTGATCTATGGGAGGCCAGTGTTTTCGCGGAAACAGTTGGGGCAGCCCCTCGCTCTTCATTCGCGGACTGGTTGTTTTGGTCCTTGGAACAGATTAATGGTAATGAGAGGGGGAGTTTCCTGGCTACGGTATGGGCTATTTGGACAGTGCGGAATGCTCGGATTTTCGAAGAGGAACAGCGAAGACCAGAGGTGGTAATAATGGGTTTTATGCATCTGGTTCAGGAATACAGTGGCTATTTGTGCAAAGTAGGGGGTGAAAACAGAGGTGGGGTGATGGCGGGTAGTGCGGGTTGGACAGTACCGGAGGTAGGGGTGATAAAACTGAACACTAATGCAGCCGTTTGGGAGGATGGGACTGTCAGGCTGGGGGCTGTTGCGAGAGATTGGAGCGGAAAGGTGCTATTGGTGGCAAGCAGGAGAGTTCGTGCAGGGTGGACTGTCGACATTGCGGAAGCTAAAGCCATGGTTTTCGGTTTGGAAATGGCGTATAATCAAGGGTTCGGGCAGGTAATGGTTGAGTCGGATGCTCTCACTGTGGTTCGTGCGGTAAGCAGGGAGAGTCTGATGCGTACTTCACTTAGCCTTTGTGCCCAAGAAGTTCTAGATATGGCTTCACAGTTTCTTTGTCGAGGTTTCAACCATGTTAAACGGGAGGGGAATACGGTTGCTCATCTGTGTGCTCGTATTTGTGAAAATGTCGGGGATGAACATTTTTTTGTAACCGATTTTCCTAGTTCCGTTCTGAGTTTGGCAGAAATTGATTTAATATAAGGTTCTGTTTTCTTTCAAAAAAAAAAGTAATAGAATATAAATTTCTCGTAGAACGTAGTCCAAGAGGAGACCCATGTTAATTACTCTTAATTAATATAACAATATTAAATTGAACACTATAATTAATACGATTTTGTATTTATTAGGTTTATATTTAATTATTTAATTAAACTTTGCTCTTTAATCTTATTGGGCGTTTTAACAACAAAAAGCCAAAAATGAACGTGGATGCTCCAAAATGAAATTTCTGAAATATTATTGCGCCACGTCAGCATTTGTACATTCTTCTTTTATATATATAATGATGATTAGAGACTATTTTTACGAGTAGTGACCACCCAGATTTTGCGATCGGGCCTATAGCATCCAAAGGAAAATAGTCGCAAATAATGCTAAACTCAGTTTGCGACTAAATACGAGGGTACTGCGACCAACCATGTTGGTTGCTAATGGGCTATTTTGTTGTAGTGTAAAGACAAAAAAACTGTCATCTTCTAGGTGACAAGTGGGGTTATTTGCAGGGCCGTCCCTGACATTTTAGGGGCCCTATGCGAAACCGAAAAATAGGCCCTAATATATTAATACACACTTATGTTAAATATGAATATAAGAACATTTTTTAAAAATATTAACAATTTTGATTAAAAAAAAGCAAACGAGGCCCAACAGGTATGTTATAAATTAAATTGTGCTTCCAAAATATGTCAAGAGGGCTTCATTGACATGTTGGATAACTGTTCATAGTTTCACATAGTTGGTGTGGGTTCGATCCTCACTAACATCACTCTTTCTGATTTTTAAATGAAAAATTAAATTTCAAAATGATGACTAGGGGAATTGAACACAGGATCTTTGAATTCTAAGGTGGGAATTCTACCACTTTGACGCTGCTAACAGATTGTTAGAATGACACTAACAAATATATATTAGAGTTGTTACGTAACTGGGTCGTATATTGGGCCCTCTAGAATTGGGGGCCCTGTGCGACCGCACGGGTTGAACACCCCCTGAGCCGGCCCTGGTTATTTGATATGAATTTGACCCGTTTTACGTTTAAGATGGATAATGACGGTTTGAATTGAGAATTTGTAGGTTTTATTTAGCTAAAAAAAAAGATAGAAAGTTCGCTAAAATAATTTAAATGAAATATAGGACGTAAATTACAACGTTAAATATTTAAATTGCACTTCTTTTATTTCAATCATTTTCTACATTTGTTGAATATATATGAGTTATTTTAATAAATGTATAGAATTAATCGGAATAAAGGAATAAAGTAAGTATGAACGTGAGTGAAGCATAATTATATTTTAATTTATAAGTTTTAAAGTTCAATCTTCTGAAAAACCATCTCGTTCTAACTTTAATGAAAACCAATGTTAAGGTTAACAATTAAAATAGTACCACGTATAGTAAAATAGACCCGGCACACTGAAAAATAAAATGAGTATGAACGAGCGCAAATTTGAAAGGACACTTTCGATCACGATCAACAACTAAAACGTTACCAAAAGCGAATATAAAGGTACGAGTGTACGACATAGGGTACAACGTAGGGTCTCTAAATAATTTGTTAATAGAGTTGAAGATGATCTTAAATCTTGTATGGAATAACTAACAAATTTTGTCGTAATATTCAAATTTTGATTAATTGAATAGTATAAATGTAAATCGCAATGAGTAAATAACACTTTATGCTGTATATTGTGCCTTGATTATGTTAATCGTCACTTTAAACGACTACCATAAAGTCTCGCTTGAATTCGTTAGTTGTCACTTCGTATAACTTATACCGATACGGCGATACCAATGACTATCACTGGAGTCTCGCTTCAATCTTTTAATCCCCACTTTGGACGACTATTACATGAAACCTAAAAAGTATTTGATAAGGGTTCTCCTAATATAAACCTAGGTTATGGTTCATTTTGAGCCACGACTTTTATTTTCATCAGTTGTGATAAAACCTAACAACGACCAAAATAAACTCTAACAAATCTATAAAAATCACCGTGATAATCTAACCAACATATACATACTGTCTTACACAAATTTATTGTAAAATAAAATTATTTATTAACTACCGGAATATTCACCTAATAATTTTATGTTTAAACCAATTTAAATCATCTTTTATATAAGATTGACTTACACGATTAGCTGACTAATACTCATATTGAACTCTTTATTAACTACCGGAATGTTCTAATAATCTTATAGTTAAATCGATTTGAATCATTTTTTTTTTTTTTTTGAAAGATCGATTTGAATCATTTTTATATAAAACTGTCTTACATGACTAGGAAGCTAACCCGCTACATGAATGAAGAAACATAACCATCACGGGCTTCACATGAATGAATGCGGGCCCATTATAAATACAATAATGGACCCTTAGAAGCCTACAAAAAATCCCACCCATAAACTGAATCCATGGCAGTACAATTAATTAATTAATTAATCACATTATACATGTCTATTCATCGTATCTTGGTCTCACCAACTTTTGTTTAAGGAATAGCGGATTGTTATTAAGACAAAATTACAAAAAAATAACAATATCAAATATAAAATGTAAAAAAGACTCAAATGAGTATATAGAAGTGTACTTTATTCATGTCTAACAATAAGTTTTATGTAAAATCATTTTATACAAATATCTTATTTTATTTATATTAATGCAAGATTATTTAGAAGACTCTAGTGGAGTCACGTTATCAATCCATTTTTTTATTTAATTCATCATGGTGGGACCCGCACTATTGTATAATGAATTTAATTTAAAATAATTGCCTAAAATTCAAACGTTTTGCAATTATTACGTAACACTTTTAATATAAGTTTGTAGACATTAATTTTTACGTAAATTTTCAATATGTATAACATGAACTTAAATATTTTATAAGAAAGAATATAATAATTTCGGATGTCGTGTGTTCAGAACTATTACATAACAATCTTTATTCTATTAAAGCAAAAACATTTCTTGCATTTTGGTGAAGTCACCACATTAATAAAATGAAGTTGGAGTGATATCACCCATTATCCACCGCTAACTTTTTTCGAAGATCTTTAATTAATAGCACAACTTTCTTACTTCTGTATTGCGTATGTAGTTTTATTTTTAACGAAACTAAATTATAAAAAAATATTTTATATTTTCTTAAAATTTATTCTTAATTAAAATTAAAAAATTTTAATATAATTATTTTATCAATTGGTATTTGTCATTATAGTAAGAATTTCTGATGATAAGGATTAAATGTTCAAAAATTACATAACTAGCCAATTTAATTTTTAAGTAAAATTTTAACATATTACATATAATTGTTTTTAATCTATGTTGATTAAATGTTCAAAAAATAATCAAATTTATATACAATAAATATAATTAACATTAAGGACTTTTAGTAATGTTAAATTTGACTAGCTTTAATTCCTAAATACAAAATTTAGTAAATATCATTAATTTGGAATAAAATAAATAAAATAAATACTACTCAATGCATTAATAATTCAATTGGAAAAAAAATTAACAACGCTTGATTGATTTAAATAATTAAATAAATAAATTTAATATATTACATTTTATAAATTGGATGAAAGAAATCTAGATATGTAAGTTCAAAGATTAAAAAAAAATTACATAGTATAAAAGATTGACTCCTTATTTTAGGGGTAAAAAATCCATTTTTAAATGTAAAGCCTACCCATAATCTTAGAAACAATTAATTACAATTTTAAAATTTAAACAACTTTTCTACTTGAAGTGTTGGTTTCTTTATCTAATTCGTTATTACTTCATTTCTATTCTCCAATTCTCCAATTTCAAGATATTACTAAATTTCAATAATTTCTTTGAAAAAGATATGGCTTTCAACAAAAAAATGTTAATAAATAGTGCTGTTTTAATTTTCAATTTTAAAAATGAGATCTACAAAAAGTTCACAAAATAAATGAATTATAAAACTCAGTTAAGTAGATTTTAAAGCATTCCGTTAAAATATTATTGTAAAGGAATTCGGTATAGATAATGAGCTTGTCCACTAAAATAAGTAGATCTAAAAATTTTGTTATCATGTTTTAACACTGAATTCGTGCATTTTTTCATGGATTTAAAACAGGTGTAAACTTCAAGACCTTGCAATTTTTGCACGTGTTTTAAACTATTATCATTATAAAAAGAAATGAGTATAAAATATATATGTATTTTGGTTTAACATTTTTAACTAATGATTATATCAATGTTATTAAAACAAAACCCGTACAATTTTGCACGGGTTAAAATTAGTTCGTTATTGAACTAAGAGCAATTACAATGAGAAGTTTTGCATTGAGTTTGAAGTTTTTTCTATTACATGATAAAATTTGTTTTTAAAGAAACAAACTTGGCTTGTAAAGATAAACCAAGTTCTTCCCAAAAAACAAGAAATTTATAGACATACCAAATTAATTATCGTCTCATCGAAGAACTTTATTTAAGGTTCTTCCATTATAATTAAAAAGTTCTTACTTATTGAAATTGTCAAAATATGACATGATAAAGGGAGTCCATTGCAATTGCTCTAAGAAATGAAAACTTAATTGATTGCACATAAATCAATGCAATTAATACATGTATTATTAAGAATTTATTTCATCTTTATCTTATTTAAATTAAACTAGTTTTGGAACCCTTGAAAATCACGGGATCATTAATAATTTACCGTGTTTAAGTGTTAATTTGTGAAAAACGTATACGAAGTAGTCCCTCTCTCAATCATTTGTAGAAAACGAACACGACTGTCGGAGGAGCGGTATTTTAAAACAAATGTTTAATACAATCCAATTTTTGATTCAGGAGGATAAACAAACCAAAATGTGATAACTTGGTTGTTTTGAAGCGATCATCTAAAATTGCATTGAAATTTATTTTCTACTCCATATGCAATTAAAACCTCCTAACTTCGAAATATATATGAAAAATTCTATTACTAATTCTCTCAAAATTTAATGAATGAAAGGAAAATAAAAAATATGGTACATAAATAAAGAGTATATATAATAATGATGAAAAGGAAAGTTAAAATGTCATTTCATTAGTAAAGTAAAAAATGGTTAAATAAATAATGTAAATTATGAGAGGAGATCAATTACAATTTTTTTTGTTTATAACTTCTATTTTTTTTAAAAAAAATTAACTTATATATATATATATATATATATTTAATTTCCCTAAATTGGTAATCATGTCACTTTTTTTTGCCATATCACAAAAAAGTTGTCACATCACAATTAAACTTGTCATGTCACATTTTTTAGGTTAGTCTTTTAATATAATTTTATAGATATGGGACAAAGTAAGAGAATAAAGTAAATATCAAAATTTTGTAGGTGAACTCTAATAATAATTATTAGTAGTATAAGATGGGCAAAAGTAATTAAACATCCATCGGAATCGCGCAACAAATAAAGATTTATATACAATTCCAAACATAGATTATTCAAATTCGATCATTCATCCAAAAGTGTAATCATAACAATATTATTATACTTCATGCTAAATATTAACAATTCCTAATTCATGAGAAATAAAATATAAACAGATCATTTAAAAAAGAACATTTATCCAAAAAACATTGTTAGTTATAGAATAATATATTTGATGGAAAACAAAAAAAAATGATTTAAAGGCTTGAAAACATTGGAATTGGAACAACACATTGGAGAATATGAATCGGTTTCTAACTAATTACTAATCGTGCATATTTTTATTATGAATATATTTATAACACTATGATATGATACAATTGACATATGTGCATTGTACTTTAACACTTTGATTAAGCAATTTGATCTCTAACTTGTTTGACAAAATAAAAATAGAACATAAGTGTTACAAAGGAGACAAACGTGTAGGAAAGAGTGAAAGACAATAATGTTATATGTCAATAACTTATTAAAGATTTTTTTACCTTTCGATGTTTCAGATACACCATTGTAGAAAGAAAAAAAATCGGCAAAAATAAAAGAGTCATTCAAATCAAGAAAAAATCTGTAAAGAAGATCCCTAGCTATTATTTTCATTCTCATGCATTGTTATTTATATGTGAGTATGTCATCCCCTGTAATATTAATGTAAACACAAAAATAATAACTATTCAAAACATAACAAAAATAAAAAGAGAATAATTAACTTAGTTCTCTGCGTATACTTTACCTAGAATTTTTTTGGACTAAAGTTGAAAATTTAACCTCCTGCAATATTAATATAAACGCACAAAAAAACTAATAAGATTCTAATTGATTCAAAACATAATAAAAATAAGAAGCAAATAATTAATTTAGTTCTCTAGGTATACCTCACCCAACAATTTTTTTGACTGAAGATGAAAATTCATTCTATTGCAATATTAAAACAAAATAACACAATAAAAATAAAAAACGAAATAACTACTTTGTTTTTCTATGTATACTGTAGTACTAATTTTTTTGAATAAAGTTGAAATTAGGGTTGTTGTAATAGTTACATATGAAATTTTTTGCAACTAATTCTCTCAAAATTTATGAATATAATGAAGATAAAAAAAATATGGAATATACAAACTGGGTATATATAGTAAATGAAAAGAAAGTTAAAAGGTCATTTCATTAAATAAAGGAAATAATAGTTAATTAATAAAGGTAAATAAATAACAAAAATTATGAGAGGAGATCAATGGTTAATTTTTTTTAGTGTTTAAAGCTTATATTTTTTAATTTCTTAACTTAAATTTTTTTTTCTTAAATTGACAATCCATGTCACTTTTTTTTCGCTATGTCACATTTAAAGTTGTCATTTTACATTTAATTTTGCCATGCAACACTTCTTAGGCTACCCTGTTAATTAGATTTTATAGATCATTTTTTTAGATAAATACTTTATAAATAGCTTATCTTGACACATGATAATAAAAAAACTATTTAATTTAGCGTTTTAATTATATTGTATAATACACTATTTATACAATATATTTTTCACTTATGATTACGGAGTAAATTTGTTACTTTTTATATTGCAAGAGAATTTTAATATTTTAGATA
This sequence comes from Silene conica, assembly GCA_029255685.2. Classification (NCBI taxonomy): domain Eukaryota; kingdom Viridiplantae; phylum Streptophyta; class Magnoliopsida; order Caryophyllales; family Caryophyllaceae; genus Silene; species Silene conica. Next base: position 5,483,848 of record CM055313.2, read on the forward strand.
AGACGTTGAATAAATTCTAAAAATTATTATAGACAAAAGAAAGGTCAAAAGTGTATTGGAAACTATTAACCTCACCTAATAATTTTACCTTTTAATAGTTTTTTAGAGTGTGAAATATAATAATGATTAAAATGTTTTAGTTTTTAGATAAATACTTCGTAAATAACTTATCTTACACGCAAGTACGCAACACTAAAAAAGTTACTGTAATAATGAGCCTTTAAATTATATTGTATAGATAGATGTATATAATTTAATCTTTATAGCAAAACAGAATAGTTGCATGATGTAAATTTACAGTGATGTGTTTTTTATTTGGGGATTAACTTATTCTAACAATGAACACGTAAATTTTAAATTTAGGATGCATTTTGATTTATTAATTGTTGTTAAATTTATTAAAAATTAAGAGTTTAAACTTTATTCGTTATTATGCTATTTAAAATTTTGATATGCATTTAATGCTGGTAAATTCATTAGTTTTATTTTATTTTATTTTATTTAAAGTAATGATATTATACTATTTAAAAAACTTGGTATGCATTTAATGCTTAGCTTGTAAATTAATTAGTTTTTTTATAAATAATGATGATGATGTGGCTTGTTAGAATTTCTCAAAAGTGAAATGGTGAAATGTGGTGTTTTGTGACTTTGTCTTGCCTTTTTATATTATATATAGATATAGATATAACATGTCAACACATAACATATATAGATCCATACTACCATTTTATATTGCACACGTCATAATAAAAATAAAATCCGACAAAAAAAGAGAGTATCCAAACCAAAAGAAAAGTGAAAACAATATTAATTACCATTATTTTTCAATTTTATGTAATGCTATTGATATGTAAGTATGTCACGCTCCTGCAATTTGAATACAAACACAAAATAATAATTAAATTAGATTCGGATTCTAACTATTAATTTAACACATAAAATGGATAAAAAGCAAAACAATTCATTTATTTCTTTATGTATATATATACTTACCTATCAACTTTCTAAATAAAAATAAAAATTAGGATTAGTCTGATAGTTATATAAGATTATTTTTGTAATTCATTATCACATTAATATCACCAATTTATTTAGGGGAAGAAGAAAAGTTGTGAATAAAAAGTAAATAATATTTATGATAATATAACTACAAAGTACAATAATGGTGATTAAAAATATACTATTAAATAAAAGCAATAGATGTTAAATAGATTATGATAAATTTAGAACCAAAGTTGGGAGTGGGAACTAAAAGGTTTGTATTAATTTATTTTTTGTGCTTGCAACTAATATTTTATATTTTTTTTTATAATTGTAAGCATGTGACTCTTAATATTTGGAGATGAATTTTAGATGACATATGAGTAATAAGTGAGGTGTTTAGTTTTTTTTTCTTTTATATAGTGTTGTAACGAGTTTATTATCGTAGTCCATTTTTTACTCGTCATTGTAATTTTCATACTTGTCTATCTATAAACTTTAAAAACTCTAACCTAATACTTTGAAATCTAACTATACAATGTGAGTTTGTAGAGGTAACATCACTTTTAAAATTTATTAACCATCAAATGTTTAATATGCACAATTAATTTAAGAATAATGATAATAATTGTGATATTTTTGTAAAACATTTTAGTATATACATTTTATGTGCATATGAAAGGTTAATTCAATAAATTTTCAATATATAGATTAGTGTCATGTCACAATCATTTTTGTCATGTCACAATAAAGTTTTGCCATGTTACAATTAATTTTTGCCACATCACATTAGTTTAATATTTTAGTTTACCTTTTAATAAGATTTTATAGATAATTGATTGTTGAAAAACTCAACAGATTGATTAAATAGGAAAAAAATGTTAACGCAAATTATAGGTGTTAATTAATATAAAGAGTTTTGATTAATTTATAAACATATTATATTAAAAAATTAATCGAATAGGAAAAAATTAATTAATTTGGTGAGGATTAAGTATTATGAAGAGTTGTTATCAATTTATTACCATGTTTAAATACAAAAAAATGAAATAAATAGGAAAAAAAGTTTAATAAAAATGGTGGGTGTTAAGTAATATGAAGAGTTTTTATTAATTATTAACATGTGTTATTAAAAATATTTGTAACTATAATTATAATATTTATTAACATATTTATTACAAAAATTTCAATTAATATGTCAATATGAATTATAAATTACGAAATTTTGATTTAAATTTTGAAGGTTACATAAATCTTGGAAACAATATATTTAATATAAAAATTAATCTAAAATATTGATAATATCCTTTAATATTATAGATAAGTGAATTAAATTAATTTATAGATAAGTGAATTAAATTAATGTCATGTAATAATAAATTGATAATCCATCACATAATTGGCCATGTCACATTAAAAATATGCCACGTCATATTTAAATATGCCAAGTCACCTTAAAATTATGCCATGTCACATTAAAATTTGCCATATCACATTTTTTTAGTTAACATTTTAATAAGATTTTATAGATTTACCTACAAATTAATATAAAAGATGAACAAAATAAAAGTTTTATATGAAAACACAATGATTTACCGACCTAAAAAGGATAATAAAAATACTGAAAAACGTGTAGGGAAATTTAGTAAATATCACATAACAACAAAGCATGATAATGACGTTAGAGTAAACCTATAAAAATACAACAAAATAATGAAGATAATAACTTTATAATGAAGTTAATTACCAACAAATTAATATAGAAGATGAAATAAATAACGGTATTATATGGAAATACCATGATTTCACCGACATACAAAAATGATAATAAAAAAATCGAAAATTAGTAACTTGCCGCATAACAATAAAGCTTGATCGTGACATTAAAATAAACCTATAAAAATACCATCAAATAAAGAATTTAGACTTGAATAACCAATAGAACTACAAATCAAGAAAAAGAAGTGGATATGAAGATAAATATATACTCATAAAAAATAATAGATAATAGTTTTTAATATTCAATAAGAATTCAAGAGGATGATGAAGAGTTGAAAGTAAATACAAATTTAATTATAATAATGGGAATATGAAAAGTATAAGTGGAGTTAATCCTATTAAAACATCTTGAATGTGATATTATTATTATTATTATTATTATTATTATTATTATAATAAAGATGTCAAATTAATTTACCACGTCACAATTAAATTATGGTCATGTCACATTTATGTGGCTTTTTTGCATTCCACATTCTCAACGTGACATTTTTTTTCTAATCTTTTCTTAAATGTGACATTATTATTATTATTATTATTAAGAATAATAAAAATGTCACATTAATTTACCATGTCACAATTAAATTATGTTTATGCCAAATCACGTGCCATGTCACACTTATGTGTCTTTTTTAATTTCATGTGGCATTGTCAACGTGGCATTTTAGCTAACATTTTAATAATATTGTATAGATAACCATGAACGCTTATATATCATTTTAACATAACATAAAAGCCTATTTGGTAAACCTAATAATATTACAAAAATAGAACATAAATGACAGATTTATTAGCAGAATTAATTTGAGTGTTTGATAAGGATATGTTTTGATTATAAATTGTTAGGTTTTTTTGGTAAAATGAAGCAAAATTTTCTATTTTACAATATGTTAACCAATATGCTGAAATAAGCAGCATATTGATCACAAATATGTTGTTCACCAAACACTTAAATTAGGATATTAATTGGTCAAACATGTTAAAACTTTTGAATATGCTAAAAATCGGTTAATATGCCGTTTATCAAATACCTCATAAAAAATATAAATACCGCCATATTTTAGTATTTTACCCTCTAGATAATCTTATTTGTATTTTTGATTAAATTAAATCATTACTCTAATTAATTTAGTGATAATAAAAACATTCCTCCCTTTTTAATGGATCACCATGTATTCCTTCCTAATTTTTACCCCAAACTCCCCTCTCTTTACCTCCTTTTACCACGCTCACTCAACTTACTCAAAAACTCACTAATTAAATCCACGATTAATCCAACTTTCATTTCTCTCCTAATTTTCTCTTCAATTTTCAATCATTCTCCTTTAGGTATTCCCTTTTTCTTCTTTCTCTTTTAATTTTCTTAGCAATTATTCTTATAATTATCCACTAATGATCGTGTTTTCAGTGACAGGTCATGAAATAAAAAAAATAAGGGACCATTATTTGAACCTACTCAAAAGGTCTTAACCTATTAATTAATACTTAATATTAAGGATTCTCACCTCTAATCACAAGTTCAAATCTCCCTCCCCTATATTATACTGACCTAGTTATTTGAGCCGGGGAAGGTATGACAAACCTTAGGTCACGGTTTTGAATCATCATGCCCATAACTCATATACCCAATTTTGTAATTCTCTTGGACTTATTTAACCACCAAAAAATAAAACAATCGAGCGCCGAGTGATCATTTACTCACTAAAATGTGTACTGAACTAATTAATTAGTGGGTATAACCCTGCCGATATAACTAAATTCCTCCTAAGATATTTTTTGACTGATATTTTTGCATTATATGAACAAATAAACTATTGAAAACTGAATCATCTGTTTGGTGTTATGTTATATGCCTTTGTAGCGGTTTCATAAATAAATACTTGTGTAAGACGGTTTTAGGTTTTTGATAACTACTTTTCCCCAATATGTGATTTGGATCCCGTTTAGACAATATTTGTGTAAAACCGCTTTACAACTAACTGTAATTGTTTAAGGATGTTATGTTTTCCGGATTGTTGTGATTTTGATTTGTAGACTTTTAAATCAGATTGGTTTTAGATTAAATGAGCTGCAAAAGGATGACTTTTGTTTGTTGATGATTGTGAAAAGAAGCTGAAATCAGATCTTATGTAGTCAATATTAGATTAATTGAATTGTTGAAAATATAAAATTCGGATCATTGCGAAAGGAACAAATTATACGAGTATTAAATAACGTAAATAAAACACGTTTTTAGGATGGTCACTAATAATGTGTTAGATACGTCTACCAGTCGAGGAGATAAAAACTTTATCAATGTTGAGGAGTACAGATTACAAGATCAATAGATGCGGAAATCAGGCCCAGAAAATAAGCCCAAGCAGATCGGTGCTGTGTTGTTCGGCAGGCACCTAAGACCTAACTGATCTAAGGCATATTCTAACCGAGTCTCAGTAACATCTGCGAGAGATGAATTTTTGCTAAGCAATTTGACCTCTCGCTTAAAAAAAATGGTTTCTTTCAGCTTAGTTTAGATTAGATTAGTGATGATTAGAATACTTAATCAATAAGTCTTGCTGAAGACGGTCATAATCCGTCTCTCAAAAAAGACGGACCAAATGTCGCCATTTTAATGTCAAATGTAACCTTTATAATTTTCTAAGTTAACAAGTTGTTTTTTCACATTGTCACGTTTTTCCTTAAAATGCTGACATTTGGCCCGTTTTTTTGAAGAGACGGAATTGGTCCGTCTTCAATGAGAATTTGTGATCGGTAATTGATGTATTAAGCGGATTTGTTTTTATGGCATTTTCGTTTAAGTTCAACTTAACTATAGAAGGATGAAGATTTAACTGTATCATGTCGAACAAAGACGTAAACTTTTGCACTGGTGTTTGCCTGTCACCGTCTTTTTCAGGTGAAACCGATAATGGCGCTGATATTACTCCATGGGACTTTACATGTCACAATTTTTGAAGCTACTGATCTGCATAGTGATGGTGACCCTGGTGTTTTCCGTAAGGTATTACTCGTCTCTATCACACATTATTGTCTGCACTAATTCACTGTTTTCAGTTGTGATGTTTTGCATCGTGTATAATTGCATTGCAGAATAGTTATGAACGAGTTGAATTCTTGTGCGCCTGGTTTATTTCCGCTTTGCTGATGCTTTTTTTGTGAACTATGGTCAATATTTCTCTGCTTGCATTTATTTTATGCCGTAAAGAGGTGATCTGCTGGTAAAGAGGTGCCGAAAGGGGCATCAGAGGCCGTGTTTTCACTGGAATTCCGTGTTTCAGTAAGGCCTTGTTTAGTTTAGAGGATTTCGAGTAAAATACTTGTGAAAATTTGAGGGGAATGCTACTGACTGATCGGTTTTACCTCGTTCCATTCCCCGTCCCCTTTCCCTCTTAAAATGTTATCGCAACACACCCTTAGGAAAGTATACATGACCTTTCTCTGGTAATCAGATGCTACAATGGTGCGAGAATCGTGTCTTCTGCCTGTACATTGTTCCTACTGTTATCTATTTAGGCTGAGACATGAGACAGAGCCCGAAACTTTTGATTTCAGTAGAGAATATCCCGTCTATGCAGAAACGATATGAGTCATATACTATCAAACGGACATGCGTAAATTGGAATCCGTATACAATTAAATGGATCGGAGGGAGTACTTTTTATCTATGTCTGTTTGTATTTCCTTATTTTTGTACTTTTGTTTGAAATAGCTAATGGCGAATATTGAGGAGACAGTCGGTGTTGGAAAAGGAACTCCGCGAATGTATGCAACTGTTGATCTAGAAAAGGCTAGAGTAGGGAGAACACGGAAAATAGAGAACGAGCCTGTGAACCCGAAATGGTATGAAGCCTTTCATATTTACTGTGCACATATGGCTTCAAATGTGATATTCACTATAAAAGACGACAATCCGATTGGGGCGACATTGATCGGAAGAGCGTATGTACCCGTTGAGGAACTTTTGGAGGGGGAAGAAGTTGACAAATGGGTCGACATTTGCGACAAAGAACAGAATCCTTTAGATTCCGGTGCTAAGATTCATGTGAAGATGCATTTCTTTGAAGCTAACCGAGAAAAAGGCTTCAATCATGGCATTAAAACCGGAAAATATCCTGGAGTTCCGTACACCTTTTTCCCGCAAAGGAAAGGGTGTAAGGTCTCTTTGTACCAGGATGCGCATGTTCCTGATAGTTTCGTCCCTAAAATACCGCTTTCTGGTGGTAACTACTATGAACCTCAGAGATGTTGGGAAGATATCTTTGACGCGATTACTAATGCAAAACATATGATTTACATTACTGGATGGTCTGTATATACGGAGATCACGTTGATTCGAGATTCAAGGAGGCAGAAATCTGGCGGGGATGTAACTCTCGGTGAGCTGCTGAAAAAGAAAGCAAATGAAGGTGTGAAGGTCTGTATGCTTGTGTGGGATGATCGTACGTCTGTCGGTTTACTTAAGAAAGACGGTTTAATGGCAACACATGATGAAGAAACCGAGCAATTCTTTCATGAGACTGAGGTGCATTGTGTTTTGTGTCCTCGTAATCCTGATGATGGTGGAAGCATTGTGCAGGATTTACAGATTTCTACGATGTTTACACATCACCAGAAGATTATTGTCGTTGACACTGCAATGCCGGGAGGTGGGGCCGGGAAACGGAGGATATTGAGTTTTGTCGGGGGTATTGATCTTTGTGACGGGCGGTATGATTCTCAGTTCCATTCACTGTTCAGGACGCTTGACACTGCTCATCATGATGATTTCCATCAGCCTAATTTCCCTGATGGTGCTATTACGAAAGGTGGACCGAGGGAGCCTTGGCACGACATTCACTCCCGTGTTGAAGGTCCGATTGCGTGGGATATCTTGTTCAATTTTGAGCAGAGATGGAGAAAGCAGGGAGGTAAAGACGTGCTGGTTCCGCTGAGAGAGCTTGACGACATCATACCTCCTTCACCCGTGACTTTCCATGAAGATCCCGAGACATGGAATGTTCAGCTGTTTAGATCTATCGATGGTGGGGCCGCTTTTGGTTTCCCTGAAACACCTGAAGATGCAGCCAGGGCTGGGCTAGTGAGTGGTAAGGATAACATCATTGATCGAAGCATCCAAGACGCTTATATCCACGCTATTCGAAGAGCTAAGAATTTCATTTACATCGAAAACCAGTACTTCCTTGGAAGTTCTTTTGCTTGGGAGAACTCTGGCGATATCAACCTCGAGGAGGTGGGTGCCCTACATTTGATCCCTAAGGAACTTTCCTTAAAGATAGTTAACAAAATTGAGGCCGGAGAACGGTTCTCAGTGTATGTAGTTCTTCCAATGTGGCCGGAGGGGATACCAGATAGTGGATCGGTTCAGGCAATTTTAGACTGGCAGAGACGGACCATGTCAATGATGTACAAGGATGTTATTTCCGCTATGCAGGCTAGAGGTATTGAGGAGGATCCTCGAAACTATTTGACATTCTTCTGCTTGGCTAATCGCGAGGTGAAGAAAAGTGGCGAGTATGAGCCTTCCGAACAACCTGAACCTGACTCGGGTTACGAAAAAGCCCAGCAAAATAGACGGTTTATGATTTATGTTCATTCGAAAATGATGATAGGTATATCTTGGATATCTTCTTCCTTTTTGTTTATATTTCCGTTGTTGTGGAACATAGTTAAGTATCCGTCTAGCTATAGTATCCGAAGGCCACAATGCTGGTACCGCGCAGAACTATAGTCGGAAAATTTTAGCTAGACGGAAACTTAACTATGTTCCACAACAGCGAGGTGCCAGCATTGTGGCCTTCGGGTACTATAGTTAATTGTATGGAGGATTAGTATACAGTTGTCTGTTCTTTGCTATTGGGTCGGGCTACGACTTACAAGATGCCGTGTGCTAATTTTTGCAGTGGATGATGAATACATTATCGTTGGCTCTGCGAACATAAACCAGAGGTCAATGGATGGTGCAAGGGATTCTGAAATAGCTATGGGTGCTTACCAGCCACATCATCTAGTTACCAGGAATCAGCCAGCCCGAGGTCAAGTTCACGGATTCCGTATGGCACTGTGGTACGAGCACCTCGGCATGCTTCACGACTCTTTCTCGCACCCTGAAAGCCAGCAGTGTGCCGAGAAGGTCAATGAAGTTTCTGATAAATATTGGGACCTATACTCAAGTGAGTCGCTTGAGCGTGACTTGCCTGGTCATCTGCTTCGCTACCCAATCGGTGTTTCAAATGAAGGAGATGTTACTGAGCTTCCCGGCTTTGAGTTCTTCCCCGACACTAAGGCCCGTGTTCTTGGTGCTAAATCCGACTACCTCCCACCTATTCTAACCACCTAATCTAATTGGTTTCAGTCCATAAGACGCTGGGTCCAAATTCGGCCAACCAAATCCCGAACCATGCAACAATCCCCCGTCCCAGAGGTACTTACTTGTTCTCGAATGTAGTCCAAACCGATTGGAAATTAGGTCGTAATGAAAATAAATTAGCGCTCTATACACGTAATCTTTAGGTTTTCGACATACTTGTTTACGTTTATGTGATGTTAATGGTCAGATAATCGTAATTGGTTCATTTCGATTCGTAACAAAGAATTGTTGAGTCGAGTATATCTATATTTTGTACTTACTTTCGCTATAGGAGCAATAAAATGTGAGAAAACACTCGTATTGTTTGATTGCCTTTTGATTTATATCTAATTCACGTGTTAGCTGAGCTGGTAAATTCATTAACGATTGATATTTAATGTTTGAAGTGTGAGTTCGATAATGTTGGTAGTTGGTACATACAAGTACCATTTGTATCCCAGCAGTTCTCCAGTACGACCATCTTATCCCGCAGTTTTTTGCAAAAATATGACCATTTTGTGATAAAAGTGACCATTTTTTGGTAAATAGTGACCACTTTTGAAAAATAGGTCATTTTTTAAACAAAAAATGGTCACTATTTAATCAAAAGTGGTCATTATTTATCAAAATGTGATCACTTTCTACTCGTCGCATCGCATGTGCGACCGTCGTAAAGTAGAATTTGTGTTTGTATCCCTGTTCGGTCCCCTTTCCCGACAAAAATGTCAGTCGAGTCCAGTTGGGTCCGTTTGGGTAGTGTCGGTTTCTGTTCAACAAAGCTTGGGCTAAGTACGGGTCTGGCAAAACCATGTTAACTCGAATGATATTTGGATTTCTGCCAACAATCATTTCTTTCCTTATGACAAGTGTTACCGGAAAGTGTTGCAACCATCCCGAATGTCGTCGACCATAACTAAGACACTGACCGTAGTTTTTCAGCCGATTTAGATCTTTTAACATTCAAATCGAAATACTTATAGAAAACTCGAGCGTTATTGGATTATCGACCATTAACGCCGAGATTTACCAATTAATTTTAGGATAAAATTTCGTAAGCTCATGTAAGCGTTGTCCTTCATGATTTGGGCTAACTCCTAAGGCCATGCCCAGTTGCCTACCCATTTCATAGCATTCAGAAATGAGCCGAGTATCTAGCCACATCCCCAAGGAGTATTTGTTATTATGCTCGAGTGGCGGAGGTAAGATTTAAGCTCAATTTTATTTAGAGATGGAAGTGAACAAAGTCGTTGGATAGGAACCTTAGGCGTCAGTGCGGCCTCTGTCCCATTTCAGCATGACACGGTATTGGCATAACACGGTACGCCATGCATGGTGTCGGGGATGAAGTGGAGGAATGGCTTAAACACGACACGACACGCTATGAGTTAAAGCCTATGCCTAGCCCCATTTCTATCTCATCTACACATCACCAATCCCAACTTTTTTTTTTTTTTTTGATAACGAGGGGTTTAATCCCCCGGGTCCATACATTCCCGCACCACCATGGACCATGTAAGCCACCCCTCGGGAGCTGCAGTGGCCAAGTGGTCATCGCCCCAGCTGGTAATCGGACCTGAGACCTCTCAACTCCTGCATTTCTGCAAGCTTTAAGGTTTAACTCAGTTACCACTGGACTAACACCACTTGGTTCACTAATCCCAACTTCTCGTGTCTGACCTTGTCATTTCTTCTCTTGAGAGGAGGTACTCGACACAACCCATTTCCATCTGTAAATATTGAAAAAGTTGAGTGTGACCAAATCGACAACGCCATACATAAAACTCGATTTTTTTCAAACATTTTAATCAAAAAAATTTCGATTTTCATATGTTAACGAGAACGAATGCTCCTACTAACCCTCTCAAACTCAACCACCATTATAAACCCAAGTTCGCGCACCTACTTCAGATCTCGATCACTTATATTATAGGATAAGATCTAATAAATGAACTAAAATTTGATCTCACTATATAAAGGCAGGTCAGTTTTTTTTGTCGGGCCGGGTTTTAACCCGGTACGAATCACTCGATTCAAATTAACCCGTCCGGAACCCAATTAACCCCTTTGCGTTGTCTTCACAAGAGCGAGTTTGATCTTAACAAGATTTGAACACGGAATGCCACCTCTTATATGACTTTCCGCAACTAAACTAATTGACATTTACGGCCTCATTCTTCCCTTTCACCCTTAGCTTGGTCTCCATTATTGCACCTCTGTCGTTTCTCACATGATCGCTACACAGTAGGCTAATTAATTCATCGATTATTTTGGAAACTCAAACTTTAGTGATGATGGATATAACTTTTCCTTATTGCCCGGAATAAAAACATTATTATTATGGTTTACGTTGCATGTTCACGGGTCCAAGACTTTATTTTTCATGCAATATTTGACGTCCGGTCATGTCCTTGTCTGGGGGTTACCACTGTTTTTTTACACATTCGAAAACGAATTCAATAACGTTCTAGGAACCATAGCCTTTTAGTACAAATACAATTGCCTTGTCGTTTCGGAATTATAATTCACGGTCCCGTTTCCGTGTTTCATCTCATTAGAATAACAAGTTCTCCGTTTGATACATAAACATTAATCATTAAAAGTTTATGTGTAATAAATTAAAAGTAGTGGGATATATGTTGCGGCCGATCTGGGAGGTAAATGGAGGATAAGTGTCCTCAAGCGATCTAAATAGTAATTATGTATAAGTTAATATTTTTTGTTTGCAACATAATGATACTAGTGTAGTGGTAAAAGGAAACTATGAATAGTTAGTTTTCTTAATTTTATGTATATAGTGCATTCATTGTATTTATATTTTTCGGTTTTAATACCGAGTATTTGAGTATCGGCGGCTAATATAAACTTTGAAAATTAATTTCTTTATATAAACTGTAGTATGATTGAATAATTGTAAAAGTTTATGAGTTTGTCAACTAAATAACATGCGTGGAGTATTATTTACGTAAGTGAACATTAATTTTGATGTATAAACTGTAGTTGATTGATTTAATGTTTGAATTATTGTCTTTGCCAATTAAATAACATGTGTGGAATATTATTTATGCATCTTATATATATAAAACCAAAACCGTAGTTTTTTTTGAGGTTTTTGTGATTGGTTCTTGAAAGAAAGGTGTGCTCCCACATTCTAGAAAGCAACGATAAATATCAATGTTGAAAAAGGGAAAAAAATAAAACAAAGTTGGGGAAAAATAAGTAGAATCATAAATTCATAATATATAATTAACCCTGAATTTATTAAAAACGGTTTTTCTACTGTGCTATATGGATAATCATAAGCTCTGCGACCCGAATTTTGTTTAAGAAAGAAAAGCTCATCTATCAAATTTCTAATTTTGTTAGGTTATTTATTATCTAGTAACTTGACTTGTATTAATTCATTTTTTTCTAATGTGTTAACCTTATGATACAAGTTAATTAAATTAAAGAAAGATTCAGAAGAACATGTACATTGAAGTGTTAACTCATTTTTACCATATATAACTAGTTTTATGCCCGTACAAAAAATGTACGGGTCTATTTCTAAAAATTTCGTAAATATATTAAAAAGTAGTACAAATATAATTTAATATGAACTTAAATGAGAAATATATAAATTTTGAATTCGGGGCTGATTTTGTCTCCAAATAATTGATTTACTGGTATAATTAAATTTTTTTAATGATTATATAAATTGAAATAAATAATCATGATATTATGAAATAAATTTGAACCATATAAAATAGATAAAGAAATGGTATTGTATTTCTATATCTTACCCTTTAAATAACTTACTCTCTAAATGAAAGTAAAATGATAGAAATATTTTTCATAGCAGTCTCTTAAAATTTGTGGATGATTTTATAAAGAAAATAATAATGTATTGTTATTAAGACCATATTTTTACTCGATGTTAACGTAGTTTTAATTGACTAATTCTCGAAGGTTGTTATATTTTCTTAAAGATCGTAAATTTATATTTTTTTTGTTAATTTAATGGGTTGGGTTTATTTGATCTTATTCAAAAAAATGATCTACGTTTCTTTCATTTTTTAATCTATGTTTTTTTGTTAATTTTTATCTCCTCGTATATTTTTTTTCATTTTTTTAATTTTATGGGTTGGGTTTATTTGATCTTATTCAAAAATCTTTGATCTACGTTTCTTTCATTTTTTAATTTACGTTTTTTTGTTAATTTTTATCTCCTTGTGTATTGTTTTCATTTTTTTAGATATACGTATGTTTGTTAAGTTTTAACTCTTTGTATAATTTTTTTCGTTTTTTTCGTTTTCATACCTCTAAATATTTGTTAATCACTTCTAATTGTCCAACTTTTTTTAATATTGTTGAATTTTATGTTTCTGGGTAGAATTTTAGTGATTTTTTTATTTTCGAATTTGGAGTAAAGTTGTTTTTTTTATTATGGAGATAAAAATTATTTGTAACTTTAGAATGTTAAATGGAGAAAAGTAAAATGAAGAAAAATTAAAGCTCCTTGTGTGAGTGGTGGGACATGGTGAGAAATAAGATTTTTAATTTCCTAAAATTAAGCAACCAATGAAAAAGCAGGAAAAGTTGTTCCTTTTATAGATAAAGGATTTAATCTAAAACCGTATATAATAACACGACATTGTATTTTTTTGTTGACCCCAACTATTTCTGAGCTTGTAAAAATATATATTTTGGGCTAATAGACAACCATAAAAACATGTATCGATATAGATGCATGAGTCGACAATATCACCTAATAATAATTATTACTCGTATTATTTTATGTAGCCTTAATTTACCATTTCGCAAAATTCTACTTTAGGACGGTCGCACATGCGACCAGTAGGAAAGTGATCACATTTTGATACGTAGTGACCACTTTTGATTAAATAGTGACCATTTTTTTTTCATATTTTCGGAAATATAGATATTTTTAGGATTTATTTTTCATCAAAATCTTAAAATTTGGGCCTCGTGTTAAATTTAATGTATATGTTTATATAGTATATAAATTTGTTTTTATACATTTTAATTGTCACAAATTATAGAGTAATACGGTCTCATATAAAAAGTTGTTCATTCAGTGCTAATAAACGATTTTTCTTTTTATATATGTTGATCGTCTTATGGTATGAGAGTATGATACCGTTCAATACAAAAATTCTAATTAAATTTTAATTGTCAAGGTATCCAAGAGGTTAATTTTTCGGAATTGTATTTTTTTTTTTATTAAAATTTGTTGTCCCCTATATAGATTTCCGATTTTTTAAAATTTTCTTTTATTGTAAGGTTGAATGTGATTAATTTTTTTATCATAAGCTTTTTAACATATGAATATGTATATGAATATGTATATGAAAAATAATAAGAAATGAGGAGAGAGGATAATTAATTGGAGAGAGTAAGTGGAGAGAGTGGGGTTGGTTAATGTGTAAAAAAAAAATTAAAAAGTAAAAATTTCAGCCAATCACAAGCCTAGAAATTACCTTCCTTTTATAGATAGAGTATTATATGTTTTTGCGATTTTTTTATTGTTTATTAATATGTCTTCTTAAAAATCGTTTTAAATTCTATAATTTTACCATACTTATATACGGAGTAATATATATGTTTTTGTGATTTTTTAAATTACTTTATTTAATACGTGTCCTTAAAAAATCGTTGTAAATTCTATTATTATGTGCAATTTTAGTTTCAGTATTTAAGTCAAAGTAATTAAATATTATTCAATCTCGTATAATTTTTATAAGGATATAAAATTAGGTTCTACGGAGTATGAAAATAAAGTTTTCTTCGTTCAAAGTTAAGAAAAACAAACAATAACAAAGATTCTTGACGTAAAATTCTCATATTTGCTCACCAATGATAACTATTTACTCCGTACATATTATTATCGTGACTTTTAACGAGCACTCAATATTCTAGAAACTACTTAGTAGTTAAAGATGAATATATTAAGCACTGAAATTAAATAATATAATAATAAGTCTTACTTACGGGTATAATCGCCACAAATAAGAATTTATAATAACAGTCATAACACAAAGAGTAATCTAAATAAAAGTAAGGGAAAGTCTATGCTAGGAAGTATATAAAATATCACTAACTTCATAGGCACTCTCATAAAGAGTCGGTAACCTTTTTTTTCACATTTATCTTTTTTCGTTCTGTTTAGGTCAGTTATTTTAAGTGATTTTGACCAAAGATCGACAAAAAATGGGTTAATTGTTAAATGACAAGTGAA
This sequence comes from Silene conica, assembly GCA_029255685.2. NCBI lineage: Eukaryota > Viridiplantae > Streptophyta > Magnoliopsida > Caryophyllales > Caryophyllaceae > Silene > Silene conica. The sequence goes on from CM055313.2 coordinate 5,499,192, forward strand.
CGAAATTAGGTAAGAATGATAAAATTGTTCATCCCGTTCATTATTAAAATAGAAATGACAACACTTAAGTAAAATATTTCAAATTATATAGGATAATAAATAATCATGACAAAAGGAGCAAATTGTTAACTCAAACTCTCAAAGTAGGGATGAAAGTATCTCATCAATTACCAAAAAAACTTGAATAAGATTATTTTAAATACGTATATATATGTGATGCACCTCAATTATCTATAGTTATACAGCGTCTTATTTATTTATTTGGCATACTTAGATCTTATACTTTTGAATTTAAAGTCATCAGTTTTAATTTCAGTAAAAAAAAAAATCAAATTATATAATTTAAGCTAATTTAAGGGTAGATTTTAGCAAGTTATGAGTCGTTTGGTTGCACGTAGAAATTTGTATTGCTTAGAAAGTCGTAAAATACATGATTTTAGAATTCATGTGAATTAGAAAATATTGTTTGATTGACAGGTAGGAACTAGGAAGTGCCACTTTCCTCATTAGGGAGAATTGCAATTCATGAGAACTTCAAATTTATGTGCATTTGGGGCAACCAAACAAAATGTCAATTTTGCAATTCACATGAGTATAAATTCCCACGTTTTTTAGTGGGTAACAAAACGACCTCTTAATTGAGAAAAATTGAGTTTGATTCATTTTCATTTTTAGTTCAGACTTCAGATCATATAAATTCTATTCATATTCAATAAATTTAGTTTAAAAAAGTTCAACTCCTATAAATTTAGTTAATATCTAAGAATTTAGTTCAGAAAAATTGAAATATTTTAAAAGACTAGTAAAATAATTTTTTTGACCTAAAATTAATAAAATAAAATAAATACAACTTGTACATAGTTTAATTCATTAGTGCTTCGTTTGATAAATTAATTACTCCGTACGTTATTACTTAGATCCTAATTAAGACTGATCAATAGTAGTCACCTTGGACCCTAATTAAGAGTGATCAATACTTCAATAGTAGTCCTTCAAAATAATTTTGTTTTGTAGTTGTAAGTTTTCCTTAACACGGTTTTATTGATCATTAAAAAATGCCAATATTATTAAATAATTAATAAAGATTATTTAATGATAAAATGTTCAAATTAAATTGGTTAGTTTTTGACAAAGAACTAATGATAAATTTTATAATAAACTGTGACATTTAATCTGTCTTAATTTCAGAATCTAAACAAAAATTATCCCTCTAAAAGATAACGCGATGTTATTCGTTATATATAAATACAATATTTTATTAGTTGACCTAAAAGTAATTTAAAAACCGATCCTACAAAAAATAATAATATGGGAATAATACAAATTAAAATTAAAATAATATGAATACGTCAAAGAAAAGTATAGGTGTTTATAAATTATAATGATTGGCTTAAATTGATGCATGGTGGGTTTAAATTACGTCTTCTTTTACTTTACTTCAATTATTTTATTTTTATAGATTGACGTTGATATATTTGTCTAGACACTATGAATTTCAACTTTATTAATTGTTTATTTTAGATTTGTCATCTTTTTGTTGAATAGGAAATTATGACTAATAAAATACTTTTTTTTATAAAGTATTGTATGAATAGTATTAAGAATAAACCGTCACAATAAAATATATATTGATTCACATATATATTGAAGTTGTTACTAATGGATGGACCTACCAACAACTAATTTTATGGTTAATTTAATTTGGTTGGTTAGCCTTTTAAATATTAACGTAATTCTTTCGATTTTAGGAAGATAAGATTCGTTAAATTGGAGAATAATTAATATTATCACGCAGGGTTTACTTAGGACGCGTTTGGTTGCCACTACAAAAATGGGTGAATTGGGAAATCCTATGATTTGGAAAAAATGAAGATGTTTGGTTACTCCAAATCATGGGATTTTCCTTTTCCTAGGAACTTCCAACTCCTCCATTATGGAGGAAGTTGATTACCTAGGGCCCCCTAGGTAATTGGAAACTCCTGTGTCAATCCAATTCCAGGATGTTAACCAAACGGATTTTAGGCAATTCACATGAATTGGACAATTCACGTGTTTTGCAAAATCATGGGAAATTAATTCCCGTATGGCAACCAAACGAAGCCTTATTATGATAAAGACATTAGATTTTCCCTTTTGTTTGTAACAGTAAGCATATCTACATACGCTGATGGATCGAGTTAAGAGGCTTGTAGAGTAGTAGGGGCACTCGTCGCTGTTGACAGTTGAAAAATTCAAAGTTGTTAGTTAAATTTTCCAACTTGTTCAAGTTCTCTTTATATCATTATTCCTTCATCTTTCGCTGCAATTTGTTGCCCCACTGAGTCCAGAACATGGATATATCGTTACCTATGATTATATATTTTATTTTCCTTCTTTAATAAACTCTACCAACTCTACTCAAAACTTCACAAAATCGTAACATTTCTAATTTTGTCGTGTATAGAGGTCCTTCACATTGTAATATAATTTTAGTGACAATCGGTAACAAGTTAGAATTAAATGTGAATTAAGTTACTCCAAAGTCCAAAACATAGCTTTCTATGCATTTCTTGAACCCTCATAAGGAGTATTGCACGTCACTCAAACGCAAAAAACATAATCATCATATCATCAATTTATTTATGGTAAGTCTTGCTTGCGACGGGTCACCGTTTGTGACGGATATTTTGTGAAATAAATTGGATACAAAATGAGTAGTGGAGAAAGGGGACCACAGGAATAGTGTTGGAGAGAGAGAAAAAAAAGTGGGTAGTTTGTGAGAGAAAATGGTATCCGTCACAAGCTTGCGACGGATAGTGTCGTTGCAAATAAGAATTTGTGATTTATTTAATACACAAATTCTCATTTCAGCCGTCATTATCCGTATTAAATGTAAAATGGGTTAAATATATACCAAATAATCCTACCTCTCACCAAAAAGATGACAATTTTGTTGTCTTGATTACCCCACTTGGTGGTATTTGACACGTCTTAAGCTTAAAACGGATAATACCCGTCTTAAGAGTTTAAGACGGGTCTTACTGTATATAATAAGCAACCTCAAATTAAACTCCAATATTAATGTCAATAATTCAATATAAATACATACATGTTTTTAGGGGTGTGCAAAATTCGGTCTGGACTGAAAAAATGGACCGGTCCTGTTTCCGGTCCACCATATTTTAAGATCTTGGGTTTTGGGCCCGGTCCGGTCTAGGACCCTTTCTTCCGGTCCGGACCGATTTGGACCGAATTCTATGTTTTTCTATTTTTTTCCTCAAAAATATATTAAAATCCAGTCCAAACCGGTCTAACCGGTCCAATCGGTCCATAATATTCAAATATTGATCCATAATTTTACCAATCCGTAATTTTGTCGGACCATAAAATTCAAATTTCGGTCCAAACAGGTTCGGTCTGGTCTTGGACCGGTATTTTACCGGTCTAGTCCCGGTCCGGAATTTTTATATTTCTTTCCGGCCCCGGTCCATCATTTTTGCCAATTTCGGTGGTCCAAACCGGTTTCGGTCCGATTCTGATCCGGTATTGGACCGATACACAGCCCTACAAGTACTTTATATGTTAACTAGTTTAGTTGGTACAGTCACCGCTCATTATCTAAATTCGAATTTCGACAACATTAAAATCGCTCTAATAGACTAATACAGTCGTACAACCCTTACACTTGCGCATAGAAAACAAAAACAAAACAAATGCTATTCATATTGTACTTCGTAGCAAATAAATCACAAAATAGGAAATCACAATGATGAAATATGAAAAAAAACAGTTCTTCTAACATGGGTGGTTTGCTAGTTGCTACTTTGCCAACTAGAGGATTATACGACAAGTTATATATATTTATTAGTAGAGATTTCGAGTTTTATGATAAAAAAATTGAGCTTATACGTATATTTTACAAGCTTTATTGAAAATAATTTAAACGTCTTTATAAAAAAATTGTAACTCAAAAATAATACATATAAAATCCGAAGATTTTAATTTTAACACTAAAAAATAATAGTGCAGGACAAAATTTTTGAAAGCTCAAAACAATTGCATATAAGTTTAATTAGATTTGTATTAGATGTACGATGTTCATATACATCTGGACGTATAATCCTATTTGTTCTACTTTGCTCTATGTCTGATTTCTGAGCGAATAGATCATTTTATTCTACTAATTACAAAGTATCTTCTCTATATAAATACTGAATCATTTATCAAGCTGTGGTTGCGCCACGTCATTCATCCAAGTTTTTTTTTTTTAATTCACTCAGGTTGGTCCCGCATAATATTTGATGATTTTCCTACACCATAAGTCCATAACCGCCCAATATTCTACGTATTCCAAAAAAATGTCTAAAATCGTAGATTCAGAAACATTATGAACATTTTTATATAAATCAAGAATTTAAATAATTAGAAATACACATTATCTGCGCGATAATTAGACCACAATTTAAATAATTAGAATATTATGATTAATAACAATTTACAACAATAAAAAACCGAATATACAAAATTTTAAACAAGATTAAAATAACGTAATATTAATATACAACCAGGAAAAATGTACAAATTCAAATATTCTACGAAAATCAAATTATAAACAACACCGTTAAAACTAAAACTTAAAATCAAATATAAGAATATAAACTCCTTCACAATTTTCTTTCCTTATCGGAGGATCCAAAACGAACCATTCACCAAAAAATTAAAAACCTTCTTATTGAATGATCATGAGACTTTCACGGGAATGGTAACACAAATTCCTGTTTTTCAATGATATGCGACAATCAAAACAATTGGCTGAATAATGAATAAAGAAAAATGGAAATAATTCAGACCATATTTTAACAACAATAATAAATCGCAAAAAATTATACCAATTGATTAAAAATCCTCATAAATTTTAAACTAAAATGATAAATGACGATAACAATAAAAATAAAGTACAAAAACTACACCAATTGTTAAAAATCAATGTTGTTACAAAAATCGCAGTATTTGAATATAATTATTAGATAATAAACTATGAATTTACCAAAAAATTTAAATACTAAATACTAAATGCAACTATAAATTCACTGTATATGCAAAATATTAGAATTTCAATTTTTAAAAAATAAAAAAATAAGCTATTACTTACATCATTAAATATTCAATTAGATATAATTTTTTGTGTATTAAATCATTGTTGATGTTAAATATAACAACTAATATAGTCTATCATGAAATTTTCCAATATTTGGAACGATATTTTGACTGTTTTAGTTAATTTTATAATTATGTTTCATTAATCGTATTGTAAATTTTTTAAATGTGATAATTGTTTATATTTTATAACGATATTTACATTTTTAGATATCTATTATTTTCCCACCTTGAATTTAATATGCTATTACCATATTTTAATACTGGATCCCTGCTTTTTTTCACGAATTTAATACATCAGTAAGTTTCAACCCATGTAATTTCTACATGTGTTTTAACTTATTATCAATATAAAAGAGTATAAGATATTTATGTATTTTGGTTAAAAGTGTTAAATCATTATATCAATGTTTTTGAAACTTACCCGTACAAAATTGCACGGGTTGGTTCACATTTTAACAAGGTCATAACCATTCACCTTTTTAAGATTATTGGAGCATGTCACATTATCATTATTATTTAAAACAATTATTGAAAAAATCATAACATTAAACAAAAATTAAAGCACATTGTTAAAAAAATTAAACAAAAAAAGTAAACTTAATACTCCCTCCTATTCCCGATAACTGTCCCATTTCGGGTTGGGCACGGGAATTAAGGAATTCATTTGTTTAATGTAAAGTAATGTGTGGGGTGGGAAGATTGGAGAGAGGGAATGTATTATTGATTATTATTGTGAGTAGAGGTGATTAAAATAAGTAATGTTGTGGGGTAAGGTGGGGTATTGTTGTGAATTAAAGTGATTAAAATAAGTGTAAACATTTAACAAAAATAGACAATGGGACACTTATGTGAATAACCGAAAATGGACAATGGGACAGTTATGTAGAATAGGAGGGAGTATTTAATAGTATTAAACACAATTATAATTTTCACCATAATTTTTCAAAACAATGTTAATGATTCAAATATTATGAATTATAATTCACAAATAAAAATTTAAATTTTTTAATTTGACAAATTTCTTTTAGGTTGAATTAATTATATAACAAAAAAAATAAAAATAACAATAAGAATACGAATAATTGTGGCAAAACACTAATAAATGTCACAATATACGTGACAAAATAGTAATAATCCGTGGCAAAAATTTAGTAAATCGTGAAAAATATATTTTGACTATATATTATGGCAATATAGGTATTTGACTAATAATTTTTGACAAATTTCCATAAATTACCCTGCGCCAGCTTAACTCAAATCAGATAAATAACCGCTCTAATTTCCAACACCTATGATCTCAGAAACAAGCATGTCCATTGAAATATCACTAATATATTTCGTATACAACACAACATTATGACAAGAGGTAGTTAGAGTATGAGTCTAAAATTCAAAGACGGGTTGAGAGAGCCGAAGCAATTTCATATTAGAGGGACACACAGACAACAGTATGACAACTGACAAGAGGTGATCAGAGTATGAGGCTGTAATGCGGTCAATGGAAGATATGTTGCAGAAGCAGGCAGTTTCTTTGCAAGTAAGTTTTCATACATCCCGGTCTTCTTTTTTTTCACCTCTTCTTTGGCCTATTTTTATCTTTATTCTTCTTTTTGGGCTCCTTCTGGCTTTTGTTATCCCTACAGCATATAAGAAAACCAAACAAAACCGTCTGTAGTACTGATGACAGCCACAGACACAGACACAAAACATGCTAATCGTAGTCATTTTGATTTTTCTTAAATTAAATTAAATCCTAAATAAAGAATTCAGCAGGTATTAAAGAAAGGGTGTACGCCTCTTACAAAACTGATTAATTAGGTGTGAGAGGGGAATATTAAGGGGGCAAAATCGTCATTTAACTTACTCCGAACATTTAAAACTAACTTAAGTTCGGTTTCTGTCAAAACAGTAGCAAATTGATTAATTAGGCGTGACTTTAGGTAATAAGATGCATAATTAAATATATTAGGTAGTAATATACAATATTTTGAACTTATTAGTAGTACTTTGCCATATTTCCTAAAATAAATAATCAACTTTAGTGTCTAAATATTATTTACTACTCTAAAATTATTTTATACCTTTTTTTACTCTAAAATTGTTTTATAATGTTTTTTACTTTATCTCATAATATTTAGAAGTAGGATATTTTGTAATCTTAATTAAAATCTAAAAAGCTTTTTTTTTTTGTTCTAATTTTTAGATATGTGATATATTGTTAATCCTAATTATAATATTAGGTACTCAAAAATTTAATAATCAACTTTTTTTTTCTCCCCTAATATATACATGTGGGATATACTGTTAATAATTTTAATTAAAATCTAAAAACTTTGTTTTTTTTTCTAATTTTTAGATGTGGGATATATTGTTAATCATAATCCTAATTAAAATATTAATATTTAGATGTGGGATAGATTGTCCATATTAATTAAAATCTAAAAAACATTCTTTGTTCTTATAATTTTTAGACTTTTTTTTTTCTTTGTCTCCTAATATTTATATGTGGGACTTAATTAAAATTTAAAAAACTTTCTTTGTTCTTCTAATTTTTAGATGCGAGATATATTGTTAATTAATCATAATTAAAATATTACGTATTCATAAAATTAGTAATGAACTTTACTATCTAATATTATCTACAACTCTAAAATTGGTTTATACCGTTTTTCCCTTGATCTCCTAATATCTAGATATAAGATATATTGTAATTTTAATTAAAATCTATATATCTTTTTTTGTTCTTCTAATTTTTAGATGTGTAATATATTATTAATCCTAATTAAATTATTAGGAACTCATAAAATTAATAATCAACTTTATCTTTTTTTTCTTTCTCCCTTATTATTTAGATGTGGGATATATTGTTAATCTTAATTAAAATCTAAAAAACTTTCTTTGTTCTTCTAATTGTTAGATGTGGGATATATTGTTAATCCTAATTAAAATATTAATTAATGTTTAGATGTGGGATATATTGTTAATCCTAATTAAAATATTAATTAATGTTTAGATGTGGGATATATTATCCATCTTAATTAAAATCTTAAGAACTTTTTTTGTTCTATTAATTTTTAGAGGTGAGCCATATCGTTAATCTTAATTAAAATAATAGGTACTCATAAAATTAATAATCAAATTTACAGAAAAAAAAAACCTCAAATATATATTGTGGGATATATTGTTAATCATAGGTACAATAATATTACGTACCCATAAAATTAATACTCAACTATACTATTTAATCTTATCTAGCTACTACTCTAAAAAAAATATTTATGTGAGATAGGTTTACTACTCCTAATTTAATTAGGTGTGCTCTGATGTAAAATATTAGGTATTTATGATCAATTGTGAGATATATATATATATATATTTCTTTTTTTTTTTTCAGAAAAGCAAAGGATCTTTCATATCATTAAATGTGGAGTTACAATACAAAGACCCTAAACCCACCTACAAAGGAGACCGGAGTGGCCCCCCTATAAAAAAACCTTTAAAAAGGAAAAAAAAGACCAGAAAAACACCACATTAAGAAACATGGTGTTAAAAAAACTGGTACAGTACAAGATGAAATACTATCAGAGTAATAGTAATTCCATCAAGCACCAAGATACAGACCAATAGAAAAAAGCAAACTTAAATCAAGTTACCAAAGGAGTTATGAAACATCCTTTGATTTACAATAGCTTTAATATGAATCAAAAGAGAAGAAACACTACAACTGGCTGAGCCAAATATACGTCTATTCCTCTCCTGCCAAATGAAGTAGATAGCAGCCATCAACACGCACTGTCTTCGCTTCTTCACCCAACTATGCCCACGGTTATGAGTGGAGTACCAATCCAGGATCAGAGCCAAATCCGTAGCATGAGTATTAAAGGAGTAGCAATCCTGAACTTCAGACCAAAGAGCACCAGAAAAAGGGCAGTTAAAGTACAAATGCAAATGAGATTCAGCCTCATGACAACAAAGAACACACCAATTCACCCAAGAGAAACCACGTCTGACAAACTGATCAACAGTGGGAAGATGGTGCTGGATAGCAAGAGTCCCAATGATAGCATGTTTAGGGACAACCTCAGTATCATGGGCTGTTTTAGACCAATGTAGAGTAGGACCAGAAGAATTGTGGGATATATTGTTAATCTTAATTAAAATCTAAATTTTTTTGTTTGTTTTTCTAATTTTTAGATGTGGGATATGTTGTTTATCCTCATTAAATTAAAATATTAATATTTTGATGTGGGATATATTGTTCATTTTAATTAAAATCAAAAGTTAGAGACTACCACGTCGCTTGAAAAAAAACTCAAATATTTATGTATATACTACTAAAACTTTCTCTGTTCTCCTAATATTTTTAGATGTGGGACATATTGGTAATCCTAATTAAAATATAAAAAATAATTAATTAAGTATTTAGTATTTAAATTTTTTGGTAAATTCATATTTTTATTATCTTATAATTATATTCAAATACTGCGATTTTTGTAACAACATTGATTTTTAACAATTGGTGTAGTTTTTGTGCTTTATTTTTATTGTTATCGTCATTTATCATTTTAGTTTAAAATTTATGAGGATTTTTAATCAATTGGTATAATTTATTGCGATTTATTATTGTTGTTAAAATATGGTCTGAATTATTTCCATTTTAAATTATTCATTTTTCTTTATTCATTATTCAGCCAATTGTTTTGATTGTCGGATATCATTGAAAAATAGGAATTTGTGTTACCATTCCCGTGAGAGTCTCATGATCATTCAATAAGAAGGCTTTTAATTTTTTGGTGAATGGTTCGTTTTGAATTCTCCGATAAGGAAAGAAAATTGTGGAGGAGTTTATAATATCTTCTTATATTTGATTTTAAGTTTTAGTTTTAACGGTGCTGTTTATAATTTGATTTTCGTAAAATATTTGAATTTGTACATTTTTCCTAGTTATATATTAATATTACGTTATTTTAATCTTGTGTAAAATTTTGTATGTTCGGTTTTTATTGTTGTAAATTGTTATTAATCATAATATTCTAATTATTTAAATTGTGGTCTAATTATCCCGCAAATAATGTGTATTTCTAATTATTTAAATTCATGATTTATATAAAAATGTTCGTAATGTTTCTGAATCAACGATTTTAGACATTTTTTTTTGGAATACGTAGAATATTGGGAGCTTATAGTGCAGGAAAATCATCAAATATTATGCGGGACCCACCTGAGTGAATTAAAAAAGAAAAACTTGGATGAATGACGTGGCGCAACCACAGATTGATATATGATTCACTACTTGTATAGATAAGATTTATTCTTTTTATAAGGCAAATCGACTTCGATTTTAGAAGAATTTGAACCGTCAGAGAAAAAATCAATGAATAAAAACAATATAAAATAATTTTAAAAATTTAATTATAAAATAATTTTAAAAACCATGCCTATATATTACTGATTATATAGTTCATAAAAATCAATATAGGCATGCTCCATATATTATATGCAAAAAATCGATCAATTAATAAAAACAATATAAAATAATTCTAAAAAATTAAATATAAATTAATTTAAAAAACCATGCTTATATGTTATGATTATATACTTCATAAAAATCGATATAGGCATGCTCTATATATTATATGCATAATCTTATCTATATAAATAGGAAAACATTTAACCCATCCTCATGAAGTCACCTCATTAAATTTAGTTTTTTTTTTAAAGTAAATGTGGGCCCGCAGCAAAGAAAATGAATTTAATTTTTGAAAAATCGCTATATTATGTTGTGTACGTAAATAATTACGTTTTATGTTTCGTACGTAGGAAAATATTAATGTTGTTTCAGAAATCGCAGTATTTTGATTAAAATAACATTAATAATAAATTACACCAATTGATAAGAATAAGAAAATTAAATACTAAAATGTAACTACAAATGAACTAAAAAATTATAGAACAAAATATTTTAATTCCAAGAAATTAATTTTGGAAAAGTTTTTAACATTTTGTAATAACAAACGTCTTAGTTCTATATAAAAAAAGAGTTTTAGTATACTTACGAAAAGTATACAAATTTTTTTTTCCGATTTTAAAGTTACCGTGGTCAGATTTTTTTCATGAAATGACTAAAATTCATCAGCAAAGTTACAAAAATTAATACTAAATTTCCGCCCAATTATATCGTTTATATTTTGTTAATAATATTTATGTACTACTTTTTTTAGAGGGGATACCCGTGCAAAATTGCACGGGTTTAAAACTAGTATATGTGAAATTGCGAGATGCAAATCTATAAAAATTGAAGTTACAAATCTATAAAAATTGAACAAAACAAATTCTCAATAAAACAATAATATCTAAACTAATTTGTTCCGTTTTTGCACATTCTTCATTATATCGATGTTTCATGATACAACCTTTCGCAAGGGTTAATTAAAATCTTGATTTTTTTTAAGAAAATACAATTTTGTCTAACTTGATAGATTTAGGTCATGTTCTTTTCGACTGAAATGAATTGAATAAAATTAAATGGGGTAGAGATTAATTGAACTAAATTGAGTGGAAATGAGCTGAAGTAAATTTAGTTAAATTAAAAGTTAATTTTTTAAAGAGATTAACAGAATATAATTTATTGAGCGTAAATAATACTTAACGAAATAAAGTTAGGCAAATTGAAATGAGCTGAAATTAAGCCAGTACCGTATATGTAGTACCATATTATAAAGCATTAGGGCATTGATCTTACGCATATTAATCATAGATCCCCAAACTCTATGCTCAATTCAGAGAACAACTATAATAGTTGGGTGTTATCAACTCGATCATTCTGTACTCCGTAGCACTTGGCAGATCCCGTGGGAAATCTCTAGTATTATCAAGGATGTGAAACTTGATGTTCATCTTTTCGATGAAGTGATAATTAAACCTTGTTTTCGTGAAGCCAACAAGGTTGCTGACTTCATGGCTTATGTTGGACATTCATGTCCAACTCTTTCGAGGTGGGTTGAAGGCCGGTGGCTTCAACTTACCTTACTCATTCGAAAGGATGAGATGAGTTAGTGGATCATTTACCATTAGTTTAGTTTATTCACACACATTCTTTAGTATCATTAAACAAAATTTATTGATTTTATTAACAAAATATATACTTAATGTACAAAAATACAATTAGGTATACTAAAATGGTTATAGATGCATGAAAAAATCTACTACGTGCATGAAAATTTTTACATGCATGAAAATGATTACTAGGTGCATGAAATAACATGCTCTAGGTGCATGAAAAAGAGTTATAGGTGCATGAAAAATGTTAGGTGCATGAAAAACAGTAGTACGTGCATGAAAATTAATAAAATGTATCTCGCCTCGATTTCCGACACTAGCATATTTTTTCTCGACCAAGAAATATGTTTTCTAGTCATAAAATTCTATGACGAATCCAAATATGTCATTAATTTTTTTTGAAAAAGTCACTAAGGTAGAGTTCTCAAGGTTCTCATTATGTTGGTGGTTCTCATAGGATCTCAATTATATATAGGGTCGGGATCCGGTGAGAACCACCCTTATAATGAGAACCATGAGAACCCTCGCTAAATCTCCACCATATCTCGCTTCGAGAGTTTCGATGGATCATTTACCATTATTTTAACTTATTCAAATAACACTTTAGTATCAATAAACAAAAAAAATTGATTTAATTAACAAAATATATACTTAGTGTACGAAAATACAAGTAGGTGTACTAAAATGGCTATAAATGCACGAAAACAATCACTACGTGCATGAAATTTTTTACATGCATGAAAATGATTACTAGGTGCATGAAATAAGAGGCTGTACGTGCATTAAAACGAGTTCTAGGTGCATGAAAAATGATAGATGCGTAAAAATCAGTAGTAGGTGCATGAAAATTAATAAAACGTATCTCACCTCCATTTCCGTCACTAGTATATATTTTCTAGATCAAGAAATATGTTCTCTAGCCTTAAAATTCCATGCCGAATCCAAATATGTCATTAATTTTTTAAAAAAAAGTCCGTAAGGTAGAGTTCGGTTCTCATTATATTGGTGGTTCTCATAGGATCCCAATTCTATATAGAATTGAGATCGTATGAGAACCACCAATATAATGAGAACCATGAGAACTCTACCTTACGCACTTTTTTAAAAAAAGTTAAAGACATATTTGAATTCGGCATGGAATTTTATGGTTAGAGAACATATTTCTTGGTCTAGAAAATATATACTAGTGACGAAAATGAAGGTGAGATACGTTTTATTAATTTTCATGCACTTACTACCGATTTTTACGCATCTATCATTTTTCATGCACCTAGAACTCGTTTTAATGCATGTAAAGCCTATTATTTCATGCACCTACTAATTATTTTCATGCATGTAAAAAATTTCATGCACATAGTGGTTGTTTTCGCGCATTTATAACCGTTTTAGTATGCCTAATTTTATTTTGGTACACTAAGTATATATTTTGTTAATAAAATCAAAAATTTTTGTTTAATGATACTAAAATGTGTATTTGAATAAGTTAAACTAATGCTAAATGATCTATCGAAACTTTCGAAGCGGGATTTGGTGGAGATTTAGTGAGGGTTCTCATGGTTCTCATTATAAGGGTGGTTCTCACCGGATCCCGACCCTATATATTATATATATATATATATATATATTGGTATTGTTTTTCATATTTTATATTTTTATGGTGTAACCCTTTTTCTAAGCTAAAAATCTTTGATTGCGTGTAATTCTTGACCACGAACTAGAAAATGGATGTTTGTTTTTTCAAACTAGATCTGGTAGAGACAATTAATTTGAAAATAGATTGTTATACTATCAATTCATAGCCTAAATAACACGGACACTTCACGTAATGAGTTGTACTGTGTCCGACACCGACACTCCACGGACACACGTCGAACGTGTCGGACACCTATAAAGTCGTGTCTAACTTTCTACATTTATTTGGGCATGTGTCCGACGCGTGTCGTCCAAGGCATTTGAGTCATGTCCATCGCGTGTCCACGGTATTTGGTCATCATTTGGGGGGAATAGATTAGTTAGAATATTGGTTCGGACACAGTACAGCTCACCCGAAGTTGAATACCGTATTGTGTATATTGCACGGTATTCAAACAAATTATAATATGAAATAATTCTAAAGACATTTATTAATTGTCTCTACAAGATAAGTAATTATTTTTACATTTTATACTTGTAATATACGTATATAATTATTCGAGAATTATATTTATACATATTTTTACAAACATGCATCTAAAAAATTATTTATACAAAGTCAATGAACGGCCCGAACAGATTATTAGACATATTAATTATTATAATTTAAATAATTTGTTATAAATTTGTTAAAAATATATTAATTACTCGTAATAAATTTTTCGAATTATTAATAATTCGTAATAAATTTTTCGAATGTCTAATAAAATTAATTAATAATAATTTTAATTAATTATGTAACAATATGTAAAAATAATTTGTTATAAATTTTCGTAATAGTTATTACGAAAATTTATTATTAGACACTAATTATAATTATAACTTACATGTCTAATAATGACCAATTAATAATTATAATACATCCGATGTATGTTATAACAAATTATTTAATAAAAATAATTTGTTATAATGACCAATAATAATTATAATTATTAATAGACAATTATGTTACGTAATAATTATAATAATTATAATTATTAATAGACAATTTATAACAAATTGTTTATGTATTACCTTACGTATTATATTATATGTCTAACGTGCTGAATTTATTAATAAGTTTGTTATACAGTAAATAATGTTGTAAATTTATTATTAGACAAGTTATAAAATTATGTAAAAATAATTTGTTATAAATTTATACAGTACTACTAGTAATTAATATGCACGTAATTATTTTTATTAGACATTTATAATTAATTCGTATTGAATTAATAAATATTCAATCACGTGCATTTTATTATATTATTACAAACTATTAAAATAAATTATAATTTGTTATAAAATTTAGGTATAATATTTGAAATTATGATTTTTGGTTTAACAATATTAACCACGGGAAAGTCACCCCATCGAACCCTAATATTCTCGAATAGTATATATAACAAATTATGTTAAAATATGTGTAAAAAAGTATATTTATTTATACTAGTAATATACGTATATAAAACTAATAATCAAATTTTTTTTAAAATTAAACATTTTAAGAATTGGGTGAGCTAAATGACTTAATTGCAATATTAGGCATTTGAATCATTCTATATATAAGCACGTAAATTTCAAAATTTAACAATACAATTCATTTTATAAATATTTAATAAAAACATCATTCACCCCAAATGATGACCAAATACCGTATTATGCGGGTTTAACTAATACTCGGACCCCTAACGTGGAAAATATACCCGACCTAAATATGCATTAAGAACGCACATGGCTAAAGACTATCCAATTGAATGAGTACGATCAAATCGATAGAATTATATCTTAAGACAGTAAAATCCTAAAAACCTACTAAATTGATATAGTTTTTTATTTGGTATCAACATTTATTTGAAGACCAAAACATTTAATTGTTAAGGTATAAAGCCATTGATTAACCCTTAACAATTATCTTCGGGTTTAGATGGATGGATTTCATGCGGTTTTCAGATGGTATGAGAGTCAACGTGATTAAAATTTAAAAGATCGCGTGCTTTCAAATTTTGGGAGTCTCAAGGCGTCTTAAGGTATAATATAAGGCCACTTATCAGATTTTTACCATCACTTTAAAGTTCTGATTGAAAATATCTTTCACAAATGATAATAATATTAATTATAAATTTACTATTATCAATATATGAACGCGTTTATTACAACTCACACAAAACTAGGTTTTAAATGTCCGTATATAAAATTATTTATTTATTTTATTACAAATTTTAAATTAAATAGGTTTGTAAAATTCTACTTTCTTGGTTCGTAAAATAGTAAAATCGTAGCATCGAATTGGGGTTCTAAGTAATATAATAGTACAACGCAACCGAGAGATGAATTCATCATCGCCATTTTTAATGAAATAATCATGAAAATGACTTAACATACGAGTTTTTAAGACGTGTGTTTTATTCCGATATACTTAGAGTACACGTTATAAAATCTGAAATACAAACCGTCAATGGATGAATCTTATATTATTAATCTCTTAGACAGGGAAGCCGAAAGTTAAGTTGAATATATATCAATCAACTTGGCTGCTAAACTTATTTTATTGATTGAAATGCATCTAAATTATGAGCATACACTATATCTTGATAATGTATTATATGTATA
This sequence comes from Silene conica, assembly GCA_029255685.2. Lineage (NCBI taxonomy): Eukaryota > Viridiplantae > Streptophyta > Magnoliopsida > Caryophyllales > Caryophyllaceae > Silene > Silene conica. Next base: position 5,515,674 of record CM055313.2, read on the forward strand.
TAAACTGTTAAATATCAACTATTTTTGGAATAATCAATATACAACTTGCATGAAATATCGTACGGATTACCAACTTTCTTTCTAAATACGAGTAAAATAATGAATTTTAAATCACTGTGGATGAATTGATACATACATACTTGACAGTTATCATGCTACTGTCAAAGTGTCAATATGACCGTGTAAATTCTCGTTTGAGATGGATTTTTTTCCTTAGAAATTGTAACGGAGTCAAATAAGATTATTTTAATGACAAAATATTTCCTGTTTGATAGGCAGCATTTTATTACTGGTTATTTTTTGTCGTAAAATGGTCAGACTTAAAACCGTTATAAAAGAGACCAACTGATATGGAACATCGAGAATTTGAGAAGCATGGTAGTTGTCTAGTTGATGATCTATTATTATGAGAAAAACATCATATTTATTGCATTTCCATGACAACACTTGGGTGCCGTATGCGGACCGATTGCAAGCCTTAATTTAAGCATGGACACATGCAAATTGCAACGTTGGGTCCTAGACGTACTCCTAGGGGACGGATACGTTTCATGTAATAAAAGTTACCGATACCGATATCGATACCAATGTCCGATTATGATATGAATCTACCAAGTTTATCACTTGACTTGTCTCGATCCAGGTTTTTTGTTCGACTTTTCTTATGTATTATGTATTGGCCACAACACCAGAGTCACAATGAAACTTCATAATAATAATAATAATAATAATAATAATAATAATAATAATAATATATTATTATTATTCCGGGGACGACCGACGTACAATTAAGTATGAATTATCATTTAGGTAGCACCAAAACGGACACGGACACGGATACGGACTCGGACACGGACACGACACGGACACGAGACACGGCATACCTTGAATTTTAGGACACGGGACACGACATTTAAATTTAATAAAATATACATTTTATCGTTATAAATGTTTGATTTTATTTTTGTAAAAGTATTTAATATTAATTTTAAATAAGTGAAAGTAAAACTTGCTCTTGATAATAAATTTATTTTCATTCGTCATTGAATCAATATTCTAATTAATCTCTTTCGATAGCGCATTTCTCGTCTGAATAACATCATTCACCGCAAATGATAACCAAATATCGTGGACACGCGACGGACACGGCTCAAATACCATGGGCACGCATCGGACACGTGCCCAAATAAATGTAGAAAATTAGACACAGCTATTTAGATATCGGACACGTTTCGGCGTGTGTCCGTGGAGTGTCGGTGTCGGACACGGTACGGCTTATTACGAGAAGTGTCTGGGCTACCTAGATTATCCTTATCATTTATGGATTATTGTTAAGTATGAATACTTTCTACATACAATGGATAGAACGCAAATTCTTACCATCGATATTGTCATTGTATACAATATTTTCACACGTACAAGTGTAGCAATTTATTCATAAAAATATTTCCGAAATAAAAACGTAATTAAATAATAGACAATAGAAATAAAAACGTAATTAAATAATAGACAATAGACACGCATCAGAATGTAAAAACGGTAAGTAAATGACTTAGATGAAGCGAGTTATGTTTAGAGCAATATAATGTCGTTTTTCTTTCAAATGATAGCCAGAAAGTTGTAAATGCACTAATAAAGATATTAATCAGTATATATTTTATAATAATGGTTAAACCTATATAATATACGAAGTAGATCATAATTAGTTCCTCCTTGTTGACTTTCCCTTCTTTCTTTTCTGTAAATTTCATTTTTGTTATTTTATTCGGCCGACATATTAACATATATTAGGTTTTACTGTGTTAATTAGGCATGTCTTCAACGGAAATCCCTAATTATTGTACTAGAAAAATTCACAAAAGAATAGAAATAACCCGCTAAATAGAGCTGGTAAAATTAATCCGACTTATACAATCTGAATCTGATTTAAATCTGAATTTGGGACTCGATTTGACCCGATACTATTTGACCCACTCCAAATATTTATTATCACATACTTGCTCCATTCAAATCTACTCTACCACTTTACATTTTCACATTTGTCATCGCGAATTTTACACGTTAAATATCATAGCTATGTATTTGCTAAAATTATAAAAGTTGGATATTTTAATGTACTCGTACAGACGAATCAAACAAGATCTCACATGAATATATTTTCATTTACGTAATGAGAGCAAATTGAAAGTGAATACTCCCTTGTGAATAGTGTACAAAATTGAATATTGTAGATTGGATTTGAATGGAGGAAGTACTAATTACGGCTGAGCAAAAGAGAATATCCAACCCAGATTTCAAAACCTAGTCGGATATCCAATTTTAAAATTAAGAATTTTGAGATCTAGATCAATCCGAATAATTCAGATATCCAGAAATCTGGAGTCCGAAAATATGGATATCAAGTTTTCAGAAACTGAATCCGATAGGTTTACCTCTTAATTCACGGTCTTTTTTTTTTGGTAAATCTCCATTTTTGAGGTGATATATAATTCGCTTTATCTCGTCTTTTTTTTGTATTTGACTTCTCTGTTGAGGTCTCTTCTCATATGTGTGTGGGGTAGGGCTGAGCAAAAAATCCGATGATCCGAATTGATCCGACATCCGATCCGTATCTGATCTGAATTAATGGATATCTGATCCGAAAGTGGTTTGGCTCGGATACCCGTATCCGAAATTTTTGGATATCGGATCATATATGGATATTTGGCTTAAAAAATTGGATATCCGATATCCGAAAGTTATCGGATTGGATATCAAATATCGGATCGGATATCCGATATCCGCGTAATATCCGATCCGTATCCGAGATTTGATCCATAAATATTAAATAACACTAGCTAATTTCATTTCACTCAATAACCGTATTCACAAAACCGTAAATAACACTCGTCTACAAAATCGTAAATTTTAATTTCTTTTCATTAACAAAACCAATAATCTACAATTCCACGTTCACAAACCCACATTTTCATTTTTATTACGCTACTTTTCTTTTTTATTACAGTTTTGACAATATATATTTACATTGATCGGATCTCGGATATCGGATAACTGATCCCGAAATTTTCAGATAATTTCGGATACTAAATTTCGGATATCCGAACATTTCGGATTAGATCATGGATACTAAAATTTTGGATTTTCGGATTGGATACCCGATCCGAAGTAGGGTTTTGGATTAGGTACTTGATCCATATATACTCTGCCCTAGTGTGAGGGGCATTGTCCAACATTGGTAGAATAAGGCCCTGTTCTTTTGGACTTCAAGTCACTTAACTTAAGTTCACTTCAGATCCTATAAGTTCAGTTCAGTTCAGTTCAGTTCCTATAAGTTCAGTTCAGATCCTATAAGTTCAGTTCAGTTCAGTTCCTATAAGTTCAGTTCAGTTCCTATAAGTTCAGTTCAGTTCAGTTCAGTTCAGTTCAGTTTCTATAAGTTCAGTTCAGTTCCTATAAGTTCAGTTCATATAAACTCAATTAAGAAAAGTTATATACAGAGTATTATTTTTAACAACCGATACAAATATTTCGCTTTAATTATTCGATACACGTCATCTATAAAAAAACAACTCATTAATAATTTACCCGTCTTTTACTCTCTAATTAATGTCAAACTATCATCCTCATTAATGCCAAAAAACAACAACTCATCATACGACGCCCTCACTCTCACCAATTGTCACTCTCCCATTAATCAGTTTCTTCATCACCATTATTAGAGAAAATAAATGGTTAGAGAAAATTGTAATAGTGAATTATTTTTATCGTAATGTAATTGTAGTATAATGTATGAACTATGAACAAACCATTATATATAAAGTTGAAAATATTTTAAACTACCTTGTATTTTAGACTAATTTTTTTATCAATGTAGTAGTAGTAATAATAATAATAATAATAATAATAATAATAATAATAATAATAATAATAATAACAACAACAACAACAACAACAACAATAATAATAACAATAGTAATAATAATAACAACAATAAGAACAATAATAATAATAATAATAATAATAATAATAATAATAGTTAACTTAAATTAATATAAAGTTAATTAAGTTCGGATTTTATAAGTTTAGTTCAGATCCTATAAGTTAAGTTAAGTTCAGATCCTATAAGTTTAGTTCAGTTCAGTTCCTATAAGTTCAGTTCAGTTCCTATAAGTTCAGTTAAGTTCAGTTCCTATAAGTTCAGTTAAGTTCAGTTTCTATAAGTTCAGTTAAGTTCAGTTCCTATAAGTTCAGTTCAGTTCCTATAAGTTAAGTTCAGTTCAGTTCAGATCCTATAAGTTCAGTTCAGTTCAGTTCACTTAAGTTTCAGTCCAAAAGAACAGGGCCTAATAGTGAATGGACTAGATAACTTATAGTAGTAAGTAAGTGAGTTACTCCTCTTATCACCAATTGATTTAAGGATGAAACCTCACTTGCTTATGGGCGATTTCATGCACCTAATTCTATAAGCCCATTGCGAGAAACTCAACATTCTCTAAACTATTTTTCCCAATTGTTAGCCTTATTATCTCAAGACTAAAAATAATCTTATCCTTAAATAATATTTCATGTTCAAGATAGTATTAGTAATCCACAGAAAAGTGTGAAGAAAAGACATGAAAATTGTTTTCCCTTGAATCAAGCCGTCTCTCTACAGGGATTCAGCTTAAGATTAGAACCGGTGAAATAACAGCTCACTTAGATAATGAAAGAAACTTTTCCAACTCACTATACATTTTTGCTTTTGTCTTATGACTCTTATCTACTTTATTAAATCTATTTTAAATTAAATTTAAAACAAATATGTCATCAGTTTCCGTAAAAAATCATATCCGTTAATTGTGTCTTATAATTATTTGTTGTTACTAACTTCATTCTATTCCATGTTGATATTGACATATATTATATAATATAAAATAAAAGTTATATGACCGTGTTAAATTTAAAAAACGTGAAAAAAATTATTTTCAATGGTATGAAAGAATATTACTCCATTTTTCAATATCATTTGATTAGATGTTTAATTCATGCATATTTATTTATCTCTATTTTAAACATGCTCGTATTTTATCTACAAATTAAACTGTTAAAATGTTCAATCTTATATATATTAATGCTAAATCATTTCTTGCATTTACCTTCACCCACGTCACCTTAAACATGCCCTTTTATTTTCTTTTTTCGTTTTCTTTTAATCAAAAACATGGGACCCACCAAAATACAAATTGATTTAATTCCAATGCAAAAGTAAAAACTTTACGTTTTCGACAAAAAAAAATTTATGGATTAGAAACGAATACGGAATTAATTACAACAAAAAAATTCAGTACAATTTTTTTGCAAAAGTTTATAATATATAATACTTTAAAATAATAACTAAAATAAAATACAATGAAATACATGAACTGATACAATTTACAATTTACAACATTGTTACAAAAAAATACAAAATGTATATAAATATATGATTATCTCATTTTTAATTATGTTCAAGCACATATACCGTTCCAAATGTCATGCGTAATATTTATGTTCAACCAAAAAAATTAAAAATTAAAAACTCACCTTAAATAAGGCTTTTTTTAGAAAACGTGGGACCCGCCAAAATACAGATTGATTTAATTTCAATGTAAAAATAAAAAGTTTACGTTTTCGACACAAAAGTTATTGATTAGAAATGAATACAGAGTTAATTACAACAAAAAAATTCAGTACTGTTTGCATAAGTATATAACTAAAATAAGACGCTTTGTATAATATTTATATTGATAATTTTATCAAAAAATTTGTTATAATACCAAGTTTAAATGAAAACAGGTATAACATGTATTAAGACAATTTAAAAATTGTAGGGGTTAATATTTAAATTGTCTTATAATTAAACTAATAACAATATGTTTAAGTAACTCGTGCATTTTTGGTTATATTTAGACTGTTTTAGTTAATTTTAACAAGTAACCCGTGCATTTTTGTTATAATATCATGTTAAATTTGTTATAATATTTTGCAACAATAAGTAATAAATTACAATAACAACTAAAATAAAATTACAATCAAATACATGAACTGATACAATTTACAATTTACAATATTGTTACAAAAAAATATAAAATGTATATAAATAACTGATTATCTCATAAATATTCATGTACTATCAAATATATCGGTCCAAATGTCATGCGTAATATTTATGTTCAAGAAAATATATTGTTCAATATGTCATGCATAATATTTGAAATTTATATATCGTACTAATTTATAATAATATTTTTTCTAAAAATAATATCTTCTATATTTTAATAATTCAACATAACATGAAAATAAAATCTAGAAAACTCGACTAATCATCCATTGTCATCGTCATATATATAAGAATAAACTGGACAATGAAAAAAAAAACATGACAAAATACCTAATACCATACCAGTTAAACTAAAAGTTAAAAACACTAATTTAATTTATTTTTTGATAACAAACATTTTATGTCAAATGTATTCAATATATTCACATATCTTATCTTTATTAATACGGAAAAATGTAAAACAATCTGTGCATCAACAACAATGATGAAAAAATTAATTAACGAAAAACCGCTTAGGTTTATGTTACGTATGTGCATGATTTGTACGTAAGTATTAAAAAATAACGATGAATTGTTGGTAAATCGATAAAAGCGGGACCCACAACAAAGATGAAATAGTTAAATAACGAGAACCGCCTTGTATGTTCAGTACGTAAACGATTTTGTTTATGATTTGTACGTAAATATTAAAAATAACGATGGTCGGTACGTAAAGATTAATAAATAATGATTTATGAATAATAATCTTATCTGTATAAAACCAATATCATTAAAATACCACAAAATTCTAGCATAAAACTCCATGGATGAAAATTTTAATTACGGTAAAAAGTAACTATTCAAGAGTTTATGCGTAAAGCTTCACATAAATATTATTTGAAAAAAATATTAAACTGATAACAAAAAGACCAACAATACCATAATAAATACGAGTACTTCACATTTACAAAAACACGAGTACGGGCTTTTGGGGCAGTCATATTTTTTTTTCTCTGATAAGGTAAAAAAACTATATTGATCCCTAGAGTATCACCAACATATTTCATTATTTCGAATGAGGTAAGTTGAAACTATCGGCTTTCAATCCATCTCCAAAGAATTCAACATGTTGAGAACTCTGATTTATGAGTGAGTTGTGACGATGAAAAATGAATATATAACGAAGTAAATTTTGAAATTTTTGTATTAATATTTACTTATCATTATATATTGTAATTCTGTTATAATATTTCAAATTTATATAGATTGATTGCGTTTTGATATACTTTAAATATAAACTGTATGTTAATATTACAATATTTTTAGTATATCGGTCATATAAAATTATATTACAAATCGAGAATCGAAAATATGACTAATAATTATTCATAAATAACAATACTTGAACCTGCAATCCCGTGTAATTTGCACGGGTTTAAAAGTAGCTTTTATTAATTTGGATATTTAAATTAACTATTTACCAAGTTTAGGTTTATTAAAATGTTTCTAAAAAATGTAAATATCTTTTAAAGTTCGAAACAATACGGAGGTTATTTGGTAAAAAGATCGGTTTCGGATATCACAAAAACTTCAAAGAAACGATTTTTCCGTTACATTATTAAAAGAGCTTTTACATGATGGAATGAGACACTCATTGAAATTTTTATTTCCTTATTATATCTTTCACTAATCTGTCGTGAAGTTGTATGAATTCAAATAGCGATGGACTACAATATTAAAACACTTAGTAATAATGAGATCTGATTAACATTGAATTTGTCCTTTTATAGAAGACAACGTGTATCACTCGTGCGTGTGTTTATATGTTTGTATCTTCTTCTTTTTTAAAAAAGTTATTGTCGTTTTTTTTGAAAGAGTAATTTTGGATCGAGTTAATTTTACCGACTCTAACAATAACGTGCTTCTGAAAGTGGTTGAGACACGATACCTTTTCCAATGTTACGAGACTCCGGAAACAAATTGCTCAAGGTAGCTCCCGTTTGGATGATTCTTTGGACGGGAAACAGTACGGTTGTGGGCTTGTGGCTATAGAAGGAATAAATGATAGCGGAAAAAGAACTTAACTGTAATGAGAAATAAGGATGTTCGGAAAATAATAGATTGAGAATTTCGTAGCATATTGACACATTTTAATATATTTCATCAATTAATATCCATATTATTATATTGGTTATCTTATCATATTTACAAATAATTGATTCATGTCTACAAAAAAGTCCCTTTACAAATAAAAAATTTAAAAATTGTTAATCTGAAATGACTTATTACCGATACCATTAACAAAATATGTTGATTTATATTTGCTCAAAATCGCTAATACCAATCTGCTAAATATAGTTTACTTTTGCAACCTGCTTTCGCCGATAACAAATAAGGCCAGTGTTTTTTTCCCTTTTTTGTGAACTTTTTTAGCTATTATACAAGGTTTGGATTTTGTTAGCGAGTAACAATTCCAGTTGATCTGGTGTTTCCGCCACTTTTTGACAGAATTATTACTCCTATATATACTTAATCACCATTATTTGTGGTTATTTTTTATTTTACTTTTTAAAATTATGGAGGACAACGAACAACGGGTCTTATCGCATGATTGAAGCATAATTCAATTATTTAGAGGGTATCTAATATCTTTGGGAGTAGTCATAATTATTAAGATATCTTGGGATACAAGTATTTGATAGATAGACATGAGACATTGTACGTAGCCGGTCCCATTTATTTGTTTTGGTGTCAAGTCGGTTTTGAGTTGGGTTAGTTGGATTGCTTGTAACGTTGGATTGTGTATTGTGTATTGTGTATCGTGTTGGTTTCAAACTCATTCATAGCATTTTTACAACATTGTTAAAGTGTCAATTACGATGTCAAGTTGGTTCAGTGTTAGTTTAGGTGAGTTGGGTTGTATTAATTTGAGTTAATTTTGTCCTGTATTGGAAATCCGGGTTAGGTTAGTGTCGATTGTGATTTGGACAGAGTAACTTTGGATCGATCTGTATATTTCACCTAGACAAGGTTATTGCTAGTATATTTTATCGCCTGCATTTTTTTTTCTGTATTCAATTCCTATTCGAGTATCGATCAAAATTCCTATATTTAATCTTAGATATCTTAAAAATTATAACGAACTGGCATATAATACTAGAATATTTATATTTACCATTCTAGCGGTTGTGTGTTGTGTCGGTTTCGGACCCATACATAGGATTTTTACAACAATGTCAAAGTATCAATTCTAGTGTCAAGTTGGTTTAGTGTTGGTTTAGGTGAGTTGGGTTGTATTAATTTAAGTTAATTTTGTCACGTATTGCAAATTCGGGTTAAGTTAGTGTTGATTGTGGTTTGGAGTAACTTTAAATTGATCAGTATATTTTACCTTAGACATGGTAATAGCTAGTACATTTACCGCCTGCATTTTTTTCCTGTATTCTCATTCGATTATTGATCGAAATCCCTTAATTTAATCTTTAGATATCTTAAAAATTATCACAAATTGACATCAATAATAGAATATTTATATTTACCATTTTAACGGCTTTTAAAATTATGTATTTTCACTAAAAACAAAACAACTTATAAATGCATAAAAAAACGTGATTAAAGTATCATTTACTTATATGGATGTTTTGATCAATTTGTTGGTTTAGAGATTGCTAACATAAGCATTTGATTAATTGGTTGTTTTCCTATACATTAATTTAGTATATGATAATAATATGTTTATAAGTAACTATTTGATCAATTCCTTGTATTATCAATAGAATTCAATCAAAGTGCTGAGTCTGTGTAAATAATAAACGTCATCATGACTTAAACGCTGAACGTACATAATCCTTAAAATTGAAAACGGAAAATCAAACTTACAAAGTTGGCCCGACTTACCTTTCAAATCCAAAAAGATATGTCTTTAATACTTTTATTTATATGGATCTAAAACATACTCTACCAATTATTGATCAAATTTATACTTTTCCAAATACTTAAAGACAATTTATTAATATTATGAGTACAAAAAAATCGTTATTCACTACTCATAAATTTAGACCAACCACAATACCTTTGTTTTGACTTGACTTACATGTCGACCTCAAAACTTATGGTGATAGCAAACCTTCACAAATTCTAATTTTAAATGGACGCATACGTCTCACCCTTAAATGAATCGAATATTTCTTATATGACAAAATATTAACAAAAAATTTAATTAATATATACGGGTGGGATATTATTTGATCCGTTTAATTCTTAAAACAAATATTGGTATTGACGAAGACCAATTGATAAACCTTATTATAAAATATCAAGTTGGTATATATACTCTTCAAGTATAGCCATAAAATAATTGTGATCAAATTCTTCATTTATTATTTTCTCCACTCCACAACATTTTTCTTACTATATTTTTCTTCTCTAATTTCTCAAAATATCAGTAAATTTAATAAAAATTGTCTTAGGATGAACAATATTATAAAAGGAGAAAACAATAATGATGAATTCTTTAGTGAAAAAGATGTAATTCTTACAGCTTGTAAGACATCTCTTTTTTTCGTTAATGATGGTTTTAACGTATATAATTGTAATGGAAAACTCGTTTTTCGAGTCGATTCGTATCGGTCCGAAGGTGGAGATCAGGGTGAGATCGTTCTCATGGACGCTTCCGGTCGTTGCCTCCTTACCGTCCGTCGTAAGGTACTGTTATTATTCAACCATTCTTTCGTTATAAATATATAATATAATATAAGACGGTTTTAGGATAAAATTTTATTTTAATGATCCAAAACCGCAACTCTCTTACACTGTTTATTGTGCTTAATGACAAACCCTAGGCGGTCCAAGTGTCCAAGTAGTACGCACATCTCATAGCTTTAATAATATTTTTTTTTTGTTTTTAAAAAAATTTACTATTACGGTCTCATAGTTTTATTATTATTATTATTATTTGTGTGTGGCTGTTGTATGACCCGACTTACGAGTATTACTATTATTGTTGTTATCACTAAATATATAGGGTATGTAAATTTTTTTAGTACATATAATACGGTCTTATTTGATTGTTTCTGTTACGATTTAGGGTATAAGGGTATATAAATAATGTAACTGCGATTCCAAACCCTAAATAATTTGAGAATAGTTAATACTAAAAATATACAATAACTTTTGCATGGGACGGTCTTATTATATAAAAAGAAAACTCATTTATTAATACTAACTGAGCGATTTTTTTTGTTAAAATGGTCCGTTTCACGGCATAAAACCGTCCCATTCCAAAATTTACGAAAATTGTGAATTTTTGCTAAATTTTTGGATTGCTGACATTGTTATTTAGCAACGTGTTGATATGCTAATTGGAGTTCCCGTTACGGAAAAGACGTAAATTTGGCCACACAACAAATATAAGAAAATGAAACGTCAAGAAAAGGTATAGGACCATGTGTTGTTATAGGGAAAACCGAGATTAAATAAAAATAAAAAAGGGTGGTCCATCAAAAATTTGTCGAAATATTACGATGATTGAGTTTACTTCGTTATAATTAAAGAAATGGGTATAAAATATACGGAATATCTCTTTTGTTTTAGACTATCAGTCATTTATATAGTTTTTATATTATTTGTGAGAATATTTAATTTAAAGTAAAAGAAATGATGGAGATGTAAAAAGTTTATTTGTATTTTAACTTCAAAGTTTAAATTGTTACCAATTATTGTCGGACCAAGACTTAAAGTTTGGCGACGTAGAAATAATGTAATGGAGAATATTCAAAAATAAATGTATTAAAATTTGAGGAATTTTAAATTGTTTAATTAAATGGTTCTATTTAAGAAGCACAAATGATATAAAATAAAATTGTTTATAATGTGAGATTGTCTTTTTAATCGTTTATAATAATACCCATTTATTATTATTATTATTATTATTATTATTATTATTATTATTATTATTATTATTAGGGGTCGTAATTCGCGGAAAGATTAAATTCATATGAACTTGAAAATCATGTGAATTATGCAAATGTTGTTTGTTGGATGTAGCTAGGTAATGACTTTCTCATGTAGGAATTAAAGTTCGATTGGAAGTTCTAATTCGTATGAATTGGGCAATCAAACAAGACTCGATTTTTCCATTAAAGTAGATGAATGTTTGATACCTGTTAATTTGTTTTATACCGAGTATTTTTTTTTTGCTTTCTTGTTTTCCTATAAATGTTTAGCAAGTGACTAAGTGCACAAGTGCGTTCTGTATTTGTTTTACGGTCGAACCTTCTTGAACTAATACGTTACGTTGTAATAATATAGCGGCCGAGCTTGCACAACAGATGGGACGGATACATAGGCGAACGAATGGAAGACTCAAAGCCGATATTCAGCGTAAAACGATCATCAATTCTTGGACGATCAGAAGTAAACGTAGAAGTATACGACAACGAAGGCGAAGAGTACCAAATCGACGGGTGCTTTCAAGATAGAAGTTGTACAATCTACGACGCAACAACTCGAGAAGTGATGGCTGAAATTCGAAGAAAAGTCGATATATCATCTAAAGTAGTAATGGGTAAAGACGCCTTTTCAATACTTATTAAACCGGGTTTTGATTCGGCTTTCGCAATGGCCCTCGTTCTTGTCCTGGACCAAATCAATGCGGATGGGGACGACGATGTTTGTAACGAGCTTAGTGTACCCGCTGATGGGCTTAGTAATGGGCTCGACGATGTTTCTGGTGGGCTTAGTACAGTGACCTCAGATGGGCTTTCTGATGGGCTCCACGATGTTTCCGATTGGCTTAATCGGCTCGACGATGTTTCTAATAAGAAGATTAATATGGCCCCTGCGATTTCTCAAGGGCCATTTCTTTTAGCCAGTATTAAAAATGTAGAGATTTCAATCGGAAGAGAACGTAGCTAGCAGAGTCGTCTTGGAACGATTAGTTCACCGGATCATCGGGAAGAAATGTTTGCGTTGGCCTCAAGCGTTTCAATCTAGCTCGCGAGCTCAAATCAAGCCTCTAACTCGCATTCTGAAGGAATAATGCAAGCTATATATACCATTCTTTGCATAGAATTTTTTTCGCAATTTGGATAAATAATAATGCCTACTTTTGTCATAGTATGCAGGATCGATCCGGCCTCTATTAACATTTGTTATTATGCTGTTTTCGACAAAAACTCGGCCTAAAGGAGGCTCGCTCGCCCGATTCAGTTTGATGACTTTCATCATAGGTAAAAAGGGTAGCTTATTTAGTTTTGTTTTATTTATTAAATTTCATCGTTGTAAAAAAGAGAAATAAATAACACGTTCCCTTAATTCGCTTAATATGAACATTACGCTATATTCATCAGTTCTTTACTTCTTTTGCAATTGCCCGACTTTTTTTTCGGGGTTAAACGCTGCATTACGAGGGCTTAAACTCGAGAATTTCCATTAAATTAGAATAACTCCTTACTAATTGATTAATCATTTGTGATTGAAATTTTTTTCTTATTGGCCCGAATAAAACGTTTCATCTAAAGGCGATAATCGGGTCAATGAGTCCGGTACGGTCAAAGTGGTTTCGGGTTATGTCGAATTAGTAATGGGTTCAGGTCATTCGATTCATGTCGGGACATCTTCAGGCTGAGTCATGAACTGGTGGGCCTGGTGGCTAGTCGGGGTGGGACAGTACCGTATCAGGTTATTATCACCCAGAGTATTATGTTAAAGCAATGGGTAGGTGTATTAATAGTAGTTTTAAATAAAAATAATTAAGTTAATTGGTGTTATTTAAATCATTATTAAGCTAGTTGATTATCAACTCATCTATCGAATTAAGATAATATCGGGTCACGTGCAGGTCAAGTCAAGTCGGTTCAGTTTCGAGTTGGACAAAATGAGACTGTTATCGATTTTCAAATCGAAGTAGTTCAATTTCGGTTCACCAAATTTTCGAATTACTATATCAAGTCGAATTTTGGACGTATCGGGTAAATTCCTCGGTTCGGATCAGCTTTTGGAACTTCCAGTTGCATCACATAAAACTGGAGATTATTGTGTATAATTGTGTGGTACCGTTGCATGTTCACGGGTCAAGGGTCTATATATTTTTCATGCAATATTTCACGTCATGTCAAGTCATTGTCTATATGTCTGGGGGGTAACCACCACTGTTTTCTTTTACACATTCAAAAAATCAAATCTATATCGTTGTAGGAATTTAGTCTTTTGTAGTACAACATTTGCATTGTCGTTTCATGCATGTCTTTGAGATTTATATACATATATCACCATTTTTGCAACATATGGTATGAGAAGTAGTTTTCTTAACACCTACCATTTTAACTCATTTTATATACTACTACTATATTCTTTGTATTTATATATTTTTTTTAATTTAATATCGACGGCTGACGTAAATATTGAATATTAATTTCCTTGTATAAATTGTAGTTGATTGAGTTATTGTAAGGTTACGTTCTTTTGGATTTCAAGTCACTTTATTTAAGTTCAGTTCAAATTTTATAAGTTAAGTTAAGTTAAGTTCAATTCAGTTCAGTTTAATGAAAATAAATGGTTAGAAAAAATTGTAATATGTGACTTATTTTTATTGTAATATAATTGCGGTATAATGTTCGAATTATGAACAAATCAATGTATATAAAGCGGACAATATTTTATACTCCGTATTACCTTGTGTTTTAGACTATTTTTTTATTAATGTCATCTCTTATGACGATGATAATAATAATAATAATAATAATAATAATAATAATAATAGTAGTAGTAGTAGTAATAATAATAATAAAATAATAGTTAACTTAAATTAAATTAAGTTAATTAAATTCGGATTCTATAAGTTTAGTTCAAATATATTTAGTTTAGATTTCATAAGTTTAGTTCAGATTCTATAAGTTCAGTTCAGTACTTCAAATCTTATATGTTCAGTTCAGTTTAGTTCAGATCTTATAAGTTCAGTTCAGTTTAATTCAATTCAATCCTATAAATTTAGTTCAGTTAAATTTCAGTCTAAAAGAACAGGGTCCAAGGATATATTTAATTTGTTTGTCAATTATACAAAATGCGTGGAGTATTATTTAGGTGTGTAAACTTTAATTTATTTAATTAAATAGTAGTTGATTGATTTATCGCTAGAATTAGTGTGTAAGTTTGTCAAGCAACAACATGAGTGGAGTATTATTTATGCATTATGAAGCTAAGGAAATGAAGTTCTGTTTTTCTTAATTAATATGGAGTATTACAACGTAATCGAGCAATTGGGTGATGTACTTTGTACATTAATTTCTTTATATGAGGTGTAGTTGATCCAGTTATCGTCGTCATATCTTTGTTTGTCAACTAAACAACATGTTTGTGGAGTGTTATCTACGCATGTGAATATTAATTTATTTATATAAACTATAGTTGATTGATTTATCCTCACAATTACTGTGTATATTTGTAAGTAACCACTAATAACAATTATTCGGTAGGTTTCGTGAGAGACTATTTTTCACTAATTTAGTGAGAGACATAATAGGAGAAATAAAAATTTCAGTGGGTCCCTCACTCTAGAAGGTCCCTCGATAACACTATTAAGAGACCGTTTTTCTGAATTTTTTTTGCAAGGTATTAATCACACATTTTAAAAGAAATGAATTTTTGTTTTTCATAATTAAAAAAACGAACAACAACAAAGAATCGTGACCTAAAATTCTCGTATTTGCTTATCGAAGATTACTATTTACTCCGTAAATATAATCGTTTTAAAGAGCAATCTACTTCGATATTTTTGTTTTAAAAATGAATATACTTCGGAGTATATAGCAGGTCAATTTAATAAAGGGAAATCTAAATAAAAGTAAGGGAAAGTATATGATGGGAGTATAGCAGTAATAGCACTAACTTAGTAACTTTAAGTACAATACCCATGCTATCTAGCTAGAGCTTTCAATCATAGGCATTCTGTGAAAGAGTCGGTAACTTTTTATTTATTTTTATTTTGTTTTAGGTTAGTACTCCGTACATCAATATGTCTCCCTCGCGACGGATTATTCGTCACAAATTTGTGATGGGTCGAATATCACTCACATGCATAGATAAAAGAAAAGTAAAGGGGCGTAGATAATTCACCCAAATTGGATGTGGGAACTTATTTTCCATGAATTGTAAGTTCCTAGGAAAATTAACTTCATTAATCAATCAAACGACTCCTTATCTTCCCAAATGAATTTTATTTGACCCGTCACAAGTTTGAAACGGATATTACCCGTCAAAAATGAAATTTTTTGTATATATTTATAAACGGTAGACTTAGATCAGATCCTATTTTTTAAAATTTAAAATCACCGTTTTTATTGATTAAGAAGAGTTTAAATCATATAAGTTCAATCTTAAAAAATTTATGTCCACAAAATTTAGTTTATAAAGGTTCTGTTCAACTCATATACACCAAGTAGCTAGTACTCCACATTTGGTACATTTATATGCTAAATGTTCATTTCAATAAATCTAAGATATTAGAAAAATCGAATAAAACCTAAAAATTTAAAAACCAAAATAATAAATAGTAAGTCTTGCTTGCGACGGGTCACAATTTGTGACGAATATTTTGTGAGATAAAATGAGTTAGTGGAGAAAGGAGACCACATGAATAGTGTTGGAGAGAGAGAAAAAGTGAGTATTTTGTGAGAGAAAACGGTATCCGTCACAAGCTTGCGACGGATAGTGCCGTTGCAAATAAGAATTTGTGAATAATAAATACAACGACTCGTACCTACTCAATGCTCCATTTGTCTCGGTCAATTATTATCATTTGTACTTTGCACGTTCATCGATATACATTTCATTTGTTAATATATATAGTTACACAATATGTAAAAATATTAAAACTTTGATAATCATAATATACTCATTAAAACCATAAATAGGATTATAATTTATACATCTTATCTATATTATAACAAAAACATTTAAACAATTCTCATTCACCCACCTCATCAAACCCAACATCTTTTTTAAAAAAAAAAAAAGATAAATGGGTCCCACATGAGAAAATTTGGATTTTATTTCTGGAAAAGTTATTCGTTTATGTTTGTACGTAAAATTTTACGTTTAAATTTATGTAAATTCACGGCTAATGTTAATAAACTAATACGGAATACTCTGTCGGAAAAACATCTTATCTATATTATAACAAAAGCATTTAAACAATTCTCATTCACCCACCTCATCAAACCCAACATTTTCTATAAAAAATAAAAAAAATAAATGGGGGTCCCACATGAGAAAATTTGGATTTTATTTCTGAAAAAGTTATTCGTTTCTGTTTGTACGTAAAATTTTACGTTTAAATTTATGTAAATTCACGGTTAATGTTAATAAACTAATACGGAATACTCTGCCGGAAAAACATGGATAAAATAATTTTAGAGCGTACTTTAAAAAAAATAGCTATCATACTGGAATTATACATATTATATCTAACAAATATTCCGGCATAAAAAAAATCTGTTATTTATAATTAAATTATCATATCGTTTGAATAATAATAAGATAGTTATAAAATAACGAATATATCTCTTTACGAAAATCAACATAATAAAAAATTATAAGATAAAAAAGTTTCCGCATTTAACAACCTAAAAACATTGAAAAAATAATAATTACGGAGTTTTAAAAGCTTATTGCTGAAAGTTTGAAAAAACGAAAATAGATTAAACTCATATTATATACAATATAATTTTTATTTCAAAAATTAATTTACAAACAATTTAAAGGTTATAATTAATTTAAAAGTTGCAAAAAAATTAGTTTGTATACGTACATGAATCTTTAATAATGGTTTAACCCAAATATGTCAATATGATGCAAAGTAATATGTTTGAGGCAAAAAGTTGATGGGTAATGAATTAAGAACAATAATAAGATATAATTAGATTAATTTGAAAGTGATCTCAAAATTGAAGACATAGAGAGGGTATAAAGAAGATTGTGTAAATAATATAGAAGATTTTGTGCAAAATAATAATGTAGCGTGACATTAAAGTATTAAGCTTAGTATGTGTTTTTTTTTGTGCATAAATGATAAAATATAAATTCATTTCATATGGGTGGCAAAAACTTATTTTCAATGTGGACTCAATTTAAACTTGAGCCCGATTTTTTTTTACTATGGTGTTAGTACATAGGATGCACAATGTTACTCATATATTTTTTTAGCTCGGTCAAAGTTAATCGAATTGAACTAATTGAAAGTTTTAAAATAAAAACAACAAATTACATTCTCATTGGGTTTAATTTGTAACAATGAAAATAATAATGTTGATATATATTCGCATTATTCTAAACAAATTTTATATATTAGAATTTTAATAAACAATCCGTGCATTTTTGCACGGGTTAAAACTAGTTTAGATGAATATGAATATCATACACCCAATACAAATTTAATCAAACTTATATGCAAATTTTTGACTTACATTTAAATCTTTTAGGTGTTAAAATCAAAATTTTATTAAGTTTATATATGTATTACTTTTAACTTTCTATGTAATATTTTAAGTTAATGTTTTTTTATAAAGACGTTCAAGTTCTTTTCAATAAATATTGTAAAATATATGTATAAGTTCAAATTTTTTGTTATAAAATTTCAAATCTATACTAATAGATATATACGACTGATTGTATAGTTCACTAATTAAAAACGAATCATACATAATTTCCTATACAAAAAATTATTTTAAAAAATTCCCATACTTAGATCCTAAGTGTGATAAAACAGATAAATAATAGTCAACACCTAACAACTTGTTTTGGATGACATTTCTGATAAATTAATCTTTCAAGAGAATATTTGTACATCTAGAAGATAACGTGAGGTTTTTGAGATTCATTAGCTTATATAAATACAGTATTTTATTAGTTGACTTCGAAGTTATTTAAAATCGATCCTATAAAAAAAAGTAAGATAATAAGGGAATAATAAAAATTTAAAATAATATAAATACGTCAAGAAATGAACAGGTGTTTATAATGATTGGTTTAAATTGATGCATGGTGGGTTTAAATTACGTCTTCTTTTACTTACTTCAATTATTTTATTTTTAAAGATTGATGTTGATATATTTGTCTAGACACTATGAATTTCAACTTTACTTATTGTTTGTTTTAGGTTTTTCTTTTTAATTTGTTAAATAGGAACTATGACTAATAAATAAATCAGTAGTTTTTGTAAGAAAGTGTGTTTCACTAAATTAAAAGACCTAACATAGAAAGTTAATGGTTAAATAACTCTCTCTTCTTATTATGTAAGAGATTTGGTAATAATGTAATTGAAAGACCGAGTTTTAAAATTTTATGTAAATAATGAGTGGTTTTCGCCGGTCCAAAACCAGACCGGATTGGACCAGACCGGATTGGACCCATGGAGCGGATAGTCACCAATAACCCTAAGACTGCGGACCGGACCGGTTGGAAGTGACCCGAACCAGAACTTTTTAGGTCCGGTTTTTTCCGGGTTTGGACTGAACCGGTATTACTTTACAAGGTAAATTAGTTTGCAAAGTAAATTGAATTTTATTTTTTAATCTATCTAGACCGGATCGGACCGGAGATTGGTCACCATATTTTTGGGGACCCAAAGACCGGACTGATATGTATTCCTTCCGGACCGGACCAGATCGAATGGTCCGGGTTGGTCGGGTTTGACGGTCCGGGTCACTTGTTCAGCTATAAATTCGTATTTCAACCGGCTATCTTCCCGTCTGAAATAAGACGGACTAAATATAGTCATTTTACAATAAAATATTACTATTTTTTGATAAAATGTTACATAATTTTCAGGGTTAAAAGTGACAAATTTGCGATATAAACTATTGTTATTAAATGATTACATTCTGCTAAAAAATAGTAATATTTGATCCGTCTTATTTCAGACCGTCTAAAGTAATTTTTCCTCCTTTAAATAATAATCAACCTCAAACTTCGATTGGCAAATAATGTGCATGCATGCGGACTTAAAGTAACTTAGTTGGTAACTCATCACAAGTGGTATTTATAAGGTAGGTTAAAATTATATTTTAATAAATAAGTCTTCTTTAAGACGGATATATTCGTTTTAACTTAAAACAAGTTAAGTTATATTCACTTGTATGAATAAGATAAAAATAGAAAGTCTAGGGAATAGCAAGGAACGAATTTGCCCTATGTGTAGAAATGAGTCATTATTTAACCTGTTTTAAACTTAAAACGGATATTTCCGTCTGAATCGAGAATTTGTGTATTAAAATTACGCTCCCGGATACCTTTACAACATGAAAATATTGGTTTTCATTGATTGATCACGTTGATGTTGATATATTTGGCTAGAGGCTCTGAATTTCAACGTATTGTTTTCTTTATGTTTGTCTTTTTGGAGAATATGGGAGTATAAGTAATAAAATATCGATTTTTTAACCAGTGTTCTAAGAAGACACCTTATGAAATTAACTAGAGAAACATTAACATGAATATTTCTTTAATATTTGTTCTGATAATATATTTTTGCAAATGTTTAATTTTTTATTAGTTTTTTAATATATTTCCTTAAGGTACATCTTGAAAAAAAAACCAATAAAATACTACTTCAAAGTTCAATCACATAAATATGAAATTTGTTACTAATGCATGGACCCAAACAAGAGCTAATTTCGTTGTTAAATGTGATTTGATTGGTAAGCCTTTTAATAATTAGCATAATCCTTTTAGTGTTAAGATCCGTTTTGGTAATTAACTTTATCGTGCAGAATTTACTTAAAATGTTAAAGAAATCAACTTTATTTTTCCTGTTTTCTTTTCCTTTGTAATCATAGACATGTCTAATTATATTCTATTTTCTACCTTTAGTTAACCCTACCAATTTTACTAAAAAATAAGTTTGCGATGAAAAATCATACTAGCTTTTTTAATATTCTTTCGTGTAAAGGGTACTTTACATTGTAATTTTAAGAGTTTAGCGATATATTCCTTTTGTCGTAATCAGTTACTTATATTTTACTCGTATGTTCACCATGTCGATAATATTTTATTGAAGGTAAACGAATAATTAAGATGAAAGAGTAATTATTATCCATTCCAAAATAAGCGGATTTCTTATATTTTTTAATTGAACGGCTGATTTTATAAATTATACTAATCGGTATTACAACTAATGAGTAATATACAAAAATATAAACGGTCCCTAAGGCTCCAAGAGGTTCGAACAAGTTAGAATAAATGTGAATTGAGGTAGTCCAAAGTCCAAATAAAGCATGGAATGCATTTCTTGAATTCTCAAATATGACACGTCATTCGAACAAGGAAAAATATAATCATTATATCATCAATCTAATAACCAACCTCAAACTCCAATATTAACGGCAATTGAGATAATATTTATCTAGTGAATAGAGAAGGTACCGGCTGTGAATTTTTCCGTTAAAGAAAAAAAGGAAAATAATTATATCTACCTTAATTGGTAAAGTTATGATATTTGGTAATGGTAATTATGACAATCTGAGTTCAACCTCTATCAACTAGTGGTAGAGCCAAAATTTATTTTTCCACGATATAGTTAAATCGTAGGATCGTAAAATAGTAGAATCATATTATCATCGTAGCTTTAAAAAAGTTTAAATAATTGGGTCTTCTACGATTATGGAGAATATTGTAGGATCGGGATTAGTCAAACTATTTTGGATCATAAAACCGCTAAATCATAACAATATCAAATTGAAATTCTAATAACAATGCAACTTAGAGTTAAAATCATTATTCCCATCTTTAATGAAATAATCTTGAAAAAGATTCATCGCCTAAATTTTTAGCATGTACCCTTATATACAAAAGTAGAATTAAAAAAGGAAAAATATTCATGATATTGGATAATGTTAGCAAAATAACGCTTGCAGATTTTAGTAGTTGTTTGACTATCAAACAAACAAGCAAATTAGAAAATGATGTTTGGTAAGTAACACATTTAGGATAATTATAAGGATTTCATGAATAAATTGAATATGCTACTATTAGCAGCATGATTAAAAAAAACAGTAGATTTCGACCAATATGCTAACAGAATAAGACAGTTACCAAACACATGAAAATAGTAGATTGCTTGATTAAACTATTAATTACATTGAAATTTACTAATTTCGTTCAATATGTTGTTTACTGAACAAGCTCGCAAACACGGAGAAAGTTAAGTGGAACATATCAATCAATCTACTTGCCTACTAACTACTAAGCATATATTGTTGATTGAAATACCTTCTAAATTATGAGCATATAATACTATATCTTGATTGTATTATATGTATATAAACTGTTAAATATCAATTATTTTTGGAATAAACAATATACAAGTTGTTAATTACTCATAAAATATCATACGGATTACCAAATTTCTTTCCAAATAAGAGTAAAATAATGAAATTTAAATAACTGTAGATGAAGTTGATACATTGTTGACAGTTATCATGGTACTGTCTGTCAATGGAATGATCGAGATGCATGATATGGTACGAGTAGTTGATTTTATTTATTATTATTATGGCAAATATGTCATACTTTATTACATTGCATTTGGGTGCCGTATGAAGCCCGATTGCATGCCTTAATTTAAGCCATCAACGCATGCAAATGGCAATGTTGGGTCCTAGACTTCTAGGGGAGGTATAGGTTTCATATAATAAAAGTTACCGATACCGATACTGATACTGATACCGATATTTTGATACAAATGTTCGATTATGATATAAATTAAATCTATCAAGTTTGTCCCTTGAATTGTCTCGATCCAGGGTTTATGTTCGGTTTTTCCTAGGTTTTACGTATTGGCGTTGTCTTACAATCTACCGTGTAAACACTTTAAGCCATATCATCCCAACTGTTATGCATATATTATTCTTTTGTTGCTGATGGAGTTCAAACTCGAGTCAAGGTATCACCTGTCATAAATGTACTAATTGCGTTAGTTGAAATCTATATATCATAACTATATTCTCAATAAACTTCTCAATCATAAAACTCTTCATCTTTTACATGTGGACATAGCTAACAACTCACTGTACCATGATTACGTGTTAAAATATGAACATAAATCTATGAGTGAGTGAATTAGTAATGTAAATACAATATTGACAATATTGTAATTTTCCAAAAATAACATGGCGGCCATAAGTATCGATATATAGCATGTGTTGGACGAACAGTAAGTATGAATTCTTCAAGAATGGACGTACAGAAGGCAAATTAAAGGGCACTATCCCAAGATAGATGGGATTGCTTGTATTCATACTTATTATCGATACACTGTCATTGTATCTACTATCATCACACGTAGAAGTGTACAACGAAACTCAATGAGTTTTTTAATTCAGTTTTAGATTCTTTAGGTCAAAACTCAATGAGTTTTTTTATTCAGTTTTAGATTAGTTTAGTTGATAGTTATTCAAATGAATTTGACGGAATGAGTATTACTTTTCGTAATATTTAGATGGATGTTGTATGTTGATCTTTCATATGATATCGGGAAGGGTGTACATGCGTGCACTACAACAACAACAACAACATCTGAGCCTTAGTCCCAAAATATTTTGGGGTCGGCTAATATGAATCATCCTTTGGAACCGTCATGAGTTAAGAGACGCCTCAACAATGTCCAATTCCGATTCATGTCCATAAAATGTGACTGATTTTTACGCTAGCTGCCACAAACCTACCGCAACCCTCCTCCTTTCTCCGGGCTTGGGACCGACAGTGAATGTTCAAAAACACAC
Source organism: Silene conica (assembly GCA_029255685.2). Lineage (NCBI taxonomy): Eukaryota > Viridiplantae > Streptophyta > Magnoliopsida > Caryophyllales > Caryophyllaceae > Silene > Silene conica. Next base: position 5,539,506 of record CM055313.2, read on the forward strand.
ACAACCACACAGGCGGAGTTAAGGGTGTACATGCACTATCATTATTAAATTTAGACCTAGCGAAATTGACCTGATCTGAATAGCTGAATCGTAGCCAACCTGATATCCATCCGAATTCAAGAACCTAAGTTTAACCCAAACCCGAATAAACCCGACCCAAATGTTTATTATTCAGAAAAAACCTAGCTAGAATAGTCAAAATAATCCCACCCCACCTAAACTCAACTCGAAGTTTACAAATCCGAAAATAACTCGACCCGACCAAACTCATCTCAGTTAACTCATTTACCAGATCAAGCTAAGTCTATATTATGTATGCTGTCCATCTTATTTATTTATTTTTAATTAAAATCCTTATGAATAATACAAAGTGAATAGAACCGAGGAAGTGGAAGTAGATTTTACTTGCTCGTTTATTTTACTTCGCCTACTTTTCTGTATATCGCATTTATCTTTATTCTGCCGACGACATATGACATATCCACACACGCATAAGCTAAGTAGTGTTTGATGTGGATTGAGCACAAAGCCCTAATTGTGTATAAAAGAAATTGTGTGAACAAGTAATAATATAATAAAGTACTTCGTCCGTCTCGGAATTATTGTTCTTTGTTTTTGACACAAAAATCATAAAAGGAAAAGGGTTAATTACTAAATAATAAGTAGATTAAATTGAGTGTGAATGATAAAATTGACCAGCAAATTCATTATTAAAATAGAGAAGGAGAACAATTGGCCGCGACATCCAAAATGAAAAAGAACAACAAATAACCGGAACAAAGAGAATAATATGGAGTAAATTTCAAATAAATTTCATATGTTTCATTGCCTAGAGTAAATCGCTTAAATGGTCATTCACAATGGTGAGCTAAGGGGTTAGCTAGTTGGGGCGCTCGTCTTGGATAACAATTGAAAATGTTGAAATTTTAATTTAGATTTTTGAAAGCAAATTCGTGGTTAACTTATAAGATTATTATTTATTTTTGGATTTCGAATCTTAACCCGCCATTGATCATTCATAAAGACCAAAAATTTAAGTCGAGTCATTCGAATTAGAGTTCTTTTATTTATGAGTGTAACTATTAGATTACACGGTTACAATCATGGATGAGTTCCTTACATGCATGTTATGAGAGAGATTCATTATGATCATATTGTTCTTTTAAGATATTTTCCATCATATTTAAGTTATGATTGAATAATCTAAAGTAAAAGTTTATCCAAAAATTTTGTATTTCTTTTAAATTTGTTGAATTTGATTTCTTAAAACAAGCATATACTTGACTTATGATTAAAATAGATTGAATATAACATCTCATTGGGATAGAAAGAATTAACTTTTTTTGCTATTCTGATCAATATATAACCGCGCATTTTAATTATATATATGTCTCATTTTCTTTATTTGTGTCGTTTTAAATTTATGGTAATTATTGTGTGCAATAGATAAAAAATGATTATTTTATGATAAATATAGTAATTATTTTGTGCAACAGATAGCTTAAAAAAATGGTTCGTTTACTCGTTTTATAATAATTAAAATTGATTATTTTTAACCTAGTAAAATGTACAAATGTTACACTTTTTACCTTGTCATACCGTACTATAATAATCTTACTCTATAATTTGTTCTAATGTTTGTTATAGTATGCTATCTTTAACAAGAAGTACTTGTGCCCTTAAGTTATAAAAGGAGTATAAAAGAATTATTCCCTACATGCAAAATGTTTTTAATTCCTTTTTTATTTAGAAATTTTATTAAGACATCTTCTTCTTCGTTCACATATAATATCAAATTTTATAACAATTATTTTAACAAATTAAAAATATTTTACATGAAACAAACTGAAAAATCTTATAGTAAAGTTATAATCTTAAAACAAAACTCGAAAAGTTCATTATAAAACTCATAAATTACACAACTTATCCGTAAAAAAGCCAATAGTAATTCATCAAATGTATAATCTACTTAGTGGCTCGCTCTGCGAGGCCACTAGATAAACAACATTATGAAATATGTTGTCAATCAAAAAAGATATACCGCCAAAGCATGTAATATAAATAGGAGTTTTACTATACTATTACTCCGTATATAGTTCCTTTAAATTATGGTGGACAACGAACAAAGGGTCAGATCGCATTATTGAAGCATAATTTTATCACAAATTTTCATCTATGACGGTAATATCCGTCACAAGCTTATGACAGGTCAAATAAAACCCGTTTGAAGATTTAAAGACAAAACATTTGTAATTCTCATGCATTTTTATTTTTATTTTATCTAAACAAGAGGGTATATTTGACTCGTCGCAAGCTTGTAACGGATATACTCGTCACAAGAGATACCTATTATAATTCTATAGTGGCATCTTTGGGAGTAGTCATAACTCATGGTTAATAACATATCTTGCGATTCAAGTATCCATAGACATGCATGAGACATCCTATGTAGTTGGTCCCATTTACTTTGTTCGATTCTTTTTGACACCATCGTTTACACTGTTAGTTCCGCTGTCAAGTCGGTTTTGAGTTGGGTTAGGTTCGTTGATTGTAACGATGGTTCTGTTGGTTTCGGTCTTATTCATAACATTTTTAACATTGTCAATCTAATGTCAAGTCGGGTTTATTTTGAGTTGGGTTAGGTTCGTTGATTGTAACGATGGCTTCTCTTGTTTTCGGTCTCATTCATAGGCATTTTTTACACTGTCAATCTGATGTCAAGTCGGTTTATTTTGAATTGGGTTGTATCCATTTAAGTCAATTTTTTCCTATACATGAGATTCGGGCTAGGTTGGTGCTAACTATTGTTCTCTTCGTATATTTTGACAATAAATATCTTATAAATAATGATGAATTAACATACAGTATTAATTTATTTATATTTTCAATTATAAAAAATCGTATTTTAAAAAAAAAAAAAGTTATAAATGCACCAAAACCATGGTCAAAGTATCATTTACCTTATATTAATAGTTTTTGTTCACGTCGCTATTTTCCTTTACATAAGCATATGATTTTTGATTAGTTATAATTATATCTATATAAAATGTTATCTTAAGAGATTGTCTAACATCATATGATCAACAGAATCAAGTTAACTAGTCGGTATAAATAAAAATTAAATAGTCATCGCTCATGATGTAATTAAATACAATTAGGAATTTAATCGTTCATACAGAACCCTATAAAATGAAAAATCAAACCTACAAATAAATTCGTCCGACTTACCTATCGACGTCTCCAATACTTTTTTTAATTATATTAATCCAAATTCCAAATTATATATAATCAATCAATAATTGATTGAATCTATACTTTTCCAAATACTTAAAGACAATTTAATAAATATAGAGTACAAAAATTGTTTTTCACAACTCATAAAATTAGACCAACCACAAAACTTTTGTTTTGACTTGACAAACGTGTCGACCTCAAAACTTATGGTGATAATAAAACCTTATTATAAAATATCTTCTTAGTATATATACCCTTCATCTATAGGCCATAAATATATTGTGATCATATTTCTTAATCAAAATTCTTCATTTTTTTATTTATATTTTTCTTCTCTTATTTCTTTAAATATCACTAAATTTATTAAAAATTATTTTACTATGAATAATAATAATAATAAAAATAGTAATAGTAATAATAATATAGAAGGAGAAGGAAATAATGATGGTGAATTTTTTAGTGAAAATGATGTTACTCTTACAGCTTGTAAAACCTCTCTTTTTTTCGTTAATGATGGTTTTAATGTCTATAATTGTAATGGAAAACTCGTTTTTCGAGTCGATTCATATCGATCCGAAGGTGGAGACCAAGGTGAGATTGTTCTCATGGATGCTTCCGGTCGTTGCCTTCTGACTGTCCGTCGTAAGGTATTGTCTTTTCTTAACCGTGTTTCTGTTAAGTTATACTCCGTATTTTCTTGTGTAAGACGGTTTTATTTGTACGATCTGGATCTTTGTTATCGTTTGACTCTAGCTTTTGCTTAATGACAAACCCTAGGCATTTCGACTCAACCATTTCCTTGCTATAATAAGACTATTATTGTATAGCTAGCATAGACTCTTTTTTTACTATCGATTATACGGTCTTATTTGAATGTTTGTGTTGCTATTTAGGATATAACCGTATAAGGGTACATAAACAACGCAATCACGTCTCTAAACCCTAAATAATTTGATAATTGACAGTTTTTTGAAAACGATATTGTTTTGATAGTATTGTAATTGTCTCGTTCTCTTATTCATCTATATATTGTGAGCTAACATTTACTTAATTATGACAATTCATTGTAATATCTTAGTTCACTACGAAATTCCTAATAATAATTGTTCAAATAAACTTAACAAAGTTGATTATTATATTTTTGAAAATTTATTACAGTTTGGGATCTTTCAGTCAATTATTGTTCTTTTTAGTTTAAGAAAGAATGAATTTGATGATCAATTCATGTTCAGTTTGATTCAGTTGTTATTTAGTAACTGGCCTCTACTCTTTTTCTTCTTTCGTGTTTATGTGGATAAGTCGATAACAATTAACCGAGACGGAGGAAATAAATTTTTAAAAATCTGACATTGTAATTTAGTGAGGGTGTGAACGATCTAGTTACGGACAAGACATTATTTTGGACAGGTTAAGCATAGGCCACACACAATAAAGATAAGAAAATGAAACATCAAGAAAAGGTATAGGACCCTAACCATGTGTTATAAATAGGGAATTCTACGATGAGAAATTAAAGTTGGACCATCATATTTATTTTGGAATATTATGATAGATTTTGTTTATTTCATTGAAATTGTAGAAAATGGGTATAAAATATACGGAATATTCTCATTGTTTTAGTTATTTGTTTAGCTATTATTTGTAAGGAACATTTTAATTAAAGTTAAACAAATAATTGGGACGTATAGAATATGTTGTATACGGAAAAGATGATCAAATTTAAACACATTTTGATTATAAAAGTTGATTAAAATCGACAATACGAAGTTGCTTGATATATTTATTAACCGTTAATTATAAACTCTATCATCAATTACCGAATTAAGATTTTAAGTCTGAGTAAACATAATTTAATAGAGAAAATTCAAAAACTATTTATGAATTTGAAATTTTTCATTGTTCAATTATTGTGCAAGGTCTTTACTAATCTTCCGGTTTTATCACGGATCGTGTAGATGTGTAATACAAAAAAACTGATTCTGTTTAAAAAGCACAAATGATAAAATAAGACTGTTTATTATACGAGATTTTTCTTTTAATCGTTGATAATATTACCCATCTTTTATATTTTCAGTAGACCAAAGTTTTATGACACTCTCACATTATGAAACCGTCTACACAATAATTACAATATACTAGTATTATTTAAGAACATGGAATAAAAATTGGAAGATTCATCGTTTACTTGTTCATTATGTAAAGGCGTTGACAAGTTTCATCGTTTACTTGTACAGTAATTCTTTAATTAATTAATTAATTAAATGAACATCTAGTTACATTTATAACGAGAATAATGTCGGCACTGTTAGGTCTTGAATTATACAATTAACGTGCTCACATTGACCCTTTAATGAATAGTTTTTTCTTTTCGCCACTCATTTAATATCGCGTAACTCAGACGTCAAGTAACTTTATTAGTAGATAATGTTCCGAGTGGGGGTATTTATAACCTGGGTTAAAATTTCATCAGCAACGAAATCAATTTTGTAGTTCTATTAAAACAAAAAAAATAAGACCGAGTATAAAAGTTTATTCAATTTTTAAATAACGGGGAAGTTAATTTTAGAAACTTATTTAAAAAAATCATCATAAAATCAATTGACGATAAGAGAGTAATTCATGGGTTTTATTTAGTTATTTTTCCATTTGTTTTACTATAATTGTTTAGTAAGTGGTTTTGTACACAAGTTGTACAAGCATGTATTACGATGAAACCTTTTTGAACTAATACGTTACGTTGTAATAATATAGCGGCCGAGCTTGCACAACAGATGGGACGGATATGTAGGCGAACGAGCGGAAGACTCAAAGCCGATATTCAGCGTAAAACGATCATCAATTCTCGGACGGTCCGAAGTAAACGTGGAAGTATACGACAACGAAGGCGAAGAGTACCAAATCGACGGGTGCTTTCAAGATAGAAGTTGTACAATCTACGACGCAAAAACTCGGGAAGTGATGGCCGAGATTCGAAGGAAAGTCGATATATCATCTAAAGTGGTAATGGGTAAAGACGCCTTTTCGATACTTATTAAACCGGGTTTTGATTCCGCTTTTGCAATGGGCCTAGTTCTTGTCCTGGACCAGATCAATGCTGATGGGGACGACGATGTTTCGGATGAGCTTAATGTTCCCGCTGATGGGCTTCCTGATGGGCCCGACGATGTTTCCGGTGAGCTTAACACTGTGGCCGATGATGGGCTTGAGGATGCTTCTGGTGGGCTCTCTACTGCGACCTCCGATGATGGGTTTTCAGATGGGCTTTCAAATTGGCTTAATGGGCTCGACGATGTTTCTAATAATAAGCTTAATGTGGCCCTCGCGACTCCGGCTGTGATGAAGCCTATTAAATAAGGTGCAAATTTTTATTTAAGACGGTTGGAAGCGTGGGACGTATCTGATGCAGCGTATATAACCAATTTAGTGTCAAGAGTTACGACTTGGACTCGTTTCACAATGAGGACGGTCGTAAGAAAGACTTGCTAATAATATCATCAAAGGAGTGACATTTTTAGTTGGCTAATCTTAATTTTAATTTAAATTGTTTCTCTCTTTTGGTTTTTTGATGCTGCAAAGTGTAATTTCATGAAATTTAATAAATGCAATAATAGCTATGATGTCCTTGTGGAGCAGTTGAGCCGTTTCTTTCATCGTTTTAAAGTTATCGAGTTTTCTAACCCGTGCCTTTCAAACTCATACTCTTTTTTTGGAATTTTTTCTCTTTTTTTTCCTTTTTTGGAACTCGCACATAACAAATATCCTACTGAAGCATAATCAGGGCCGCCTGATCATGCGCAATTCTATTTAAAGACCTCGGAATAAAGCTAATACTAACACAATGAAAAACTCCTAAGCAACTATATAAGTCTTCAATTAAGTCTTCAACTTGAAAGTGTCTGGCCTCGATTTCGGCAATTTGTAACACCGCATTCAAACTCATACTCATAGTAAAGTAACACAATCGAAAAATTTTGAACTAATACAAATTACGAAAAATTGAAATGAAATATAAAATCACTGGATTGATTACTAGGCTCATACGGTGATGAATAGTACAAAGTACTAATATCGACATCGCAAAAAAAAAAAAAAAAAAAAAAAAGGGTTTGGAGAAATAGTAGCCAAAATGAGTCCCTTAATCTCGTCAAAATCGAACAATCGGAGCCAAAATGAGTCCCTTAATCTCGTCAAAATCGAACAATCGGAGCCAAAATGAGTCCCTTAATCTCGTCAAAATCGAACAATTGAACGAGACTGAGATAGAGACCGAGACCGAGACCATGTAAATACGGTACGCTGAAGCACAAAGGCAAATATGATAGGTTACGATTTTAATAGACATGTCAAACGAGTCGTACTGGTAAGATTAGGTCCGAACAACACAGCGTGGTAAGTTATACAGTTACACCATTTTACAAGACTAGATGCTTCTACATAAGAACACTTGATACTAAGACTAAGGTAGAGCTAGGATTCCGAAAGAAGAGCTGTTCTGACTGCTCTAATCACGTCGGTAAGAGAGACGAGTCCCCGGAGTAAACCCGAGTCATCCACGACCCAAACGCGATGGACATGTTGGGTGACGACCTTATCGATCACTTCTGATAGAGGCGAACCAGCGTAACAAGTTACTAACATTCTCGGAGAGTTGACGAGGTCAGGCGCTCCGTAAGGAGGGTTTTCGTACACTCGTGATGTGAACTCCATTACGTTTAAAGGTAGCCAGGATTGCATCAATGATACCGGGCATCCTCGTAAATCTGTTGCTGAAAATGTTCCTACTAACTTCCTTCCATATCCCTGCAACTCAAAAAATGACATAACTTTAGACGATCTTGACGAGATAACCATGTCACGACGACATTCAGGTCGGTTTTGGATCGGATTAAGCATTCGGTCAACCAGATTCTAATGTTCGGGTTCTATTCGACAATTCAAGTCGTAATAATAGTTGGGCCTCAACCATAACCTTAAGATTTTGGTTGAGACGGTTCTTCTATCATGGTATCAGAGCCAGTGTGACCGAAGGTCATGGGTTCAAAAATCACGAAGTGGAAACTAGCACACGGTATGAGTGGGCCTGTGCAAACTAACCACTCTTCAAGCCCAATGGACATTTGAGTGAAGGAGCGTATTAGGAATATTAATAATAGTTGGGCCTCAACCATAATCTTAAGGTTTTGATTGAGACGGTTCTTCTATCAGTTTTTTGTAAGGGCTATTCGGCTTTTACTAGCTCTAATCAAGACTAACAAAATAATGAAACTGTCTTACATCAACCAGTTGATGTTGAGCTTCATTGGGAAGATCAGACGCTTCGACGACAGGCACAGCCTGAAGAGAAGCAGTCCTCAAGCATTTAATCGCGTCAATGGCTCTCGTCTGGCTAGAAACCGCGAACACAGTATCAGTGACGGCCTTAGCACTCCGAACAGTGCGTGATATGATACCCTGAAGTTCTTCATGAGCATGAGTTTTGAGAAACTTGACGACGTCCATTTGAGTAAGCATCCGATAAGACGAGGCTGACTCAACGAGCTCTACTCCTGAGATGTTCTCCATTTGACTGTCTAATGGCACCATTGCTCTGTGTATTCCTTTGCTTAACACTTCCATGCAGTCTAGGATACTGTCATTGTGTACACTGTCAGGCTAATACTCTACCATTCTAATACATAACTCTCTAGTTTCTACGTCTATCATTTTAGGTCTCTATCATTTGTTTAAATTTAATTAAAGTGACACGGAATAAGAAAAGTTAAAATAAATAATTGGGACGATGTCGGCTGATTATGAAACAGGCTAAATAGAGTTGCTTTTTTATTTTGTTGGGCGACCAATCTGACAATCTTTGTCCCACATCAGCATTTATTTTCGTTTACTCGTCTACCACTGTCATTGTATACCTCGACACGGTGATAAATCCTCTTTTCCATTGTCTAGATTCTACTTTATTTTTAATTTGTTAATTCAAATTATTTTTAATTGGAATATTTTATAATAGGTATAGTAATGACCGACAATCTCAACCAGGTTAAAGATGGTTAAAGATGAGGATTGAGACCTGACTATTAGTAATATTTCTATTAATTTTGACCATAGACAAGATGTATCATGTCATTTAACACCCTCAACAACCATACTTTCGACGATTGCAACATAGGTACATATCAATTGGGAGTTCTCTCCATTTCTAGTTTCCCCTCTATGCTCTATTATTCATTTAATTCTATAAATAAATCTAGAACCGTTCGATGTTAACGAAATGTAATCTAGATTGGTGAAATGAAGTAGACTTCTTAGGAAATGGAGAGGATCACGACATATTAGTACAACATAATTTTGGATACCCAAGTAGACTTTGGAATGGAATGGATTGAGAACATTCAAGTGTATTTAAGTGTTTGGTTGGGTGATTTTAGAATGGAATTAGAATACCCCACCCCAACCCCTTGGAATGTCATACCCACCCTCCCCCCTCTTCTATAATTTATGATGAACCAAACAAGATTTTGAAAGTTTGGATTCAGAATCCCATGTCCCATAGTATCAAACTCCAGTCCATATCATTCCGACTTGTTGAACCCCAATCTATAATTTATGATGAACCAAACAAGATTTTGAAAGTATGGATTTACAATCCCATGCCCCATAGTATCAAACTCCAGTCCATATCATTCCGACTTGTTGAACCAAATGACCCCTAATGTTTGATCTCAAAATTAGATCAAGTAATGGGGCTAAATTTCTACTCCTAGTGAAAACTAGGTTAGTGAAAACCTAATGAGAGACCTAATGAGAGACGGTATATTATGCCTCCCACAAACCTAATGAAGACCTTACCTCCTACTGAGTTAGTGAAAACCTAATAAAAGATGGCTCTCGACTAATTATGAGAATTATTTTAATTAAAATATAAAAAACATTTGAGTGATGTTCATCACTAATTTACATACTCCCCTAATTGCCGGTCATTTCTTTGATTTTGATACAAAAAAAAGCAAAGTAAAAGAAGGTGATTATTTATGGTTCAAGCTAGACTTGGGGTTCCCCAATCCGTCTTGCTTCAAACCGTAAATTCGGTCTGAAACAATAAAACCTCTCACAAGTGTACATGGGTAGTGGGGTAGGGCCACCTCATGTGTTTTCCCACCCACTCTCTAAATGGATTTTTTGTGAGATAAAATGGTACCCGTTTTATTATTTCAGACGGATATGACGGTCTGAAATAAGAATTGGGGTTCCCCTTATCCTAATATAAAAAGGTAACAAATGTAGGAAACACCCTAAAATATATTAAACCAATGACTGGGACAAGAGGTAGAGGGGGTGCTGGTCTAGCAGGGATGCTCGCCCTTAGTATTGTAGTTTTGAAAAAAAAATAGTTGGCTCCTGAGCTCAAATCCTGACTCCACCAGAAACGTAACGCAGAAGGGAGTATTAACTAAGTCAAAAAAAGTAAAGAAACGTAGTATATGTACAAAAAATCTTACTTGGTATTAGGATTAAGAGTCCAAAGACTAAGACCCTCAAGACAATGACCAATAATACTCGAAACCGGTACCGACAATTTATGATCAACATCATTTACACCGTCACCACCATTAACAGTTTCATCACCAGCAATATGAGCTAAGATATCCAACATAGTAACCATTCCTATATAATGTTTTCTAACTGCACCCGTTTGTTTATCAGCTTCCATAATCATAGACCCACCAGCACCTATCCAGTGTCCTGGCGGTGCTGCAACCGGCACCGCCACGACACGGTTGTTGACCAAGGTGTTCATGGTGTCAGCTAAGGTGGCCGTGTATGGTACTTCTACTAATCTCCTTTTTTTGGCAACTATTTCTTTTACTTTTCTTTGTCCTATTCTTATTATTTGCCCTTTTGCTTCTTCTGTGGTATACATCATTTCTGACATTTTTGGTTTTTGTTTTGGATGATGTTGAATTGTTTACGTTGTTTTCTGGTTTATAAGGAGAGATTTGATGTGGTGGTATGGAGTTGGTAGTCCGTAGTAGTGAGTGTTTTAAGGGTTAGTGAACAGGTGTCGGCGAATCGGCAATCGAGGTGTGTACGTAGGCAATCTAGTGGTTGTACGTGGCTACACTCTGAGTTTTGGGGGTGCTCCAAACTCCGAGGTTGATTACTCAAGCATATCCTATCTTTGGAAAAAAACATTAATGGGACGGTAACACAAATTTTCCTATCAACATTATCTCTCTTAAATTTAAAACGGCTCAAAAGATATTATTAATATGATTGTAATTCAAATTGTCGATGAATATTATGTCTTAAACTTAAAACGGGACAAGTATATAACAAATGATTTTATTTGTTGTTTATTAAACTTAGGACGGATTATATTTATACTCATCTAAAGCAAGACTTACTCTAACAATAAATATCATGATACTGTCTGTTTTAAGCTTAAAACGAGTCAAGAACTGTAGTAAATATAAGAATATATAGGAAAAAAAAAAATTAGTTTTATATACATAGGTGATATAATATTTAACCCGTCTAAAATGACAATTTGCAACTATAAAATTAGGTATTCTTATTTAAGATGGACATATCCAAGTGGAATAACAAAATATTTGTCTCGTATAAATGAAAATATATTTAATCCGCTTTAAGCTTAAGACAGACACTATCATCTTACCTCATAAGAGAGATTTATTTTTGTCTAGATAGTCGCGTAAATGTAACCGATACTAGCTGAAAATATAATCATGACTTACATAACTGACATAATGCAAAATTTAGCTTCACCAGAGGAGCCAGGCCTCGGAAATACAACAATGTTAAACTCGCAAAAAGAGTGTTTTAATCTGCTCATGGTTTAATTGTAGACAAAACAGTAATTGTAATCTGGCAAGGAGAATTTCGGGGCTTCCAATGGTCGATATTGATAATAGTTAAATATGTAATGTTCCAGATTACAACAAACATAAACAACGCCGGAAAATGCCTGAGATTCTAAAAATACATTGGGCTATACGAAAAACAAGCATACATAAATATTAGACCTAACATCTAACGCTGTCCTCCCCAAAATCTCAGGCGTTTGTTATCCATGTCTCCCAAAATATATATTGGCAGGGTCGCTACCTGAGCTTGAATCTCGGCATTCAAGCCGGCTGAAGCTAAAACGATCTAAAACTGTGGTGAGAACTGGTATATGCACAATCTGGATTTATGAAGTTTATGGCTACCTTGATGGTTGATCAGAGGCAGCAGTCGCAGAACTGACACTTGGCCCTGCACCATTCTCGGAAGGAGGTGGGGTCCCCCATTTCGCCTCGGATTCAGTCGGTTCGAGAACTTGAACCCAGCCGTCAGAGAGTCCAACAGCAAATTGATTAGGTTCACTCGGATGGGCAGCAATCGAGACGGGAAATGTCCTATGGATGCATGCAATAACAGCTTGTTTAGTACCATGCCGAGCAGTTAAAGAGTATCTTAGATTAATAAATGTCATCAGAGACGTAGCGATGAACCCTCTTTTATCATCTAATGCTCAAAAATATTTATAAGAAAGGAGTGATGTACGTATTTAAAAAAAATAAACATATTTGGAGCATCTTCATTGATTTACTCTGCATAATTCAAAGCAATCAATGTTCCGCTCAGCAAAGATGCCGCTGAAACAGTCAGAAAATAAGAGCATGAAGATCACCGAGTCCATTCACCCAGCGTAAATAAATTTATTTGTCTTAAAGGTAGGACGGTAAAGAATGCAATGAAACTACTCGAGTCCATTCTTAGAAATAAAGAAAGAACTAATCTTATGTGAGGATGTGAACACTCAACTTCCACACATTTCATTAATTTGCACATATTTTACATTACATTAAATAAACGTCTAAAGTGATGTACCTGGGATTAGAGGGCAAATATGCAACTGAGTTGATTGTACACCTCAAAGCTAATGTTGAGGCCACGAGAACGGACACACTCCCATCGTCAGAGCTCACAAATACTGTCTGGCTATCGCATGAGTATACTGCGTCCGTAATTGCACTGCCAGATTCTCGAGGGGACCACTGCATGATTTGATTACACAATTTGTGTTAGCTCCATAATTTTCCTTGACATTCTCAACTATATTATGCAATCCTAACACTATTATATGTAGCATTCTTAACTAGATGCAAGAACTGCTATCCCAATGAGAAATCATTATAAAGAACAATTGAAACGGATTCTTGCATGATCATAGATAGGACTACTGTCGAAGCATGGAGTTCAGGTGACCGGCAAAGTGCAAACAGTCACCAAGAAAGAAACTCTATTGTGTTTACGTTCCCTTTCTGATATAAAATGGAATGAAGATTCTACTTGACAAGTTAAGAAAAGCTACCAGTAGACACCCGTAACAACATTACTGAGCCTAAGGGTACCTGCAAATAGCAGGCATAGGGAACGTATACACACAGTCTTACCAACATAAAGGTGTTTCCGGATGACCCAAGATAACTGTTCAAGGCTTGCATCAAATGAACCCTACTTACACAATCATAATAGAAAAAAAGGCTACAAATTTAGTAGGTCCTTTTGCTTTATTCCACACAAGTGAAGTAGATTCAGGAACTTCAAAAATCAGAAACGGCTTTAAAATAAGGCAAAGAGGAAATAAACCTATCCTAATTCCTAAGAGGATATTTAGCTAACCTGCTTTATACATTCCAGTTTCGGGGCTTCATAAATTGCCACCTGAGTTTCATGGACGACCAACATATGAACCTGGTCTTGCTGAAATAGAACTCGGGTTTGAGCATTAGGGCTTGCAGATCGGCCAGTGGGAATCTGCAAGAATTTACTAAATTGCTTTTCCCAGCCCTCGATGCTCCAAACACACAACTGCAGAGTGAGACACAATTTACGGAAATCACATTTCATTCCAGAAGAGTGCATCAAGAAAATATATCAAAATAAAATGTGCAATAACGAAGAGTCAAATTCATAATAATCGAAATCGAATACATTAAATGATGAGATTAATTAGATACAAAGTGACCAAAAATCGAGAACAGCTGAACCCAGCACATACAACCTACCAGAATAACAAGAAATTCCTTCATAAATAAAAAGAGCCAAAACAAGAAAGAACAGAGAAAAAAAATGACTGTCAGTCATTCACTTTTACTTATAACTCAAAAGTCAAAACTAAATAAATCTTACTAACTGATAGAAGAATGAAACAAATTTCTGAATGTGTGGATGTAGACACTGTCATGGCACTTGTCAAATCTTTACACAAATGAAAACCTTGCAAGTATGAAGCAGGAGAATCCTATTTATGTTAACTACACGCTCTACAAAACAATTCAGTTGTCTGACCCAGCTGCCACCTATGTTACTCCAGCCTTTCATATGATCTAATCTATTGTGTCCAATACTCAAAACCCCGACATGAGTATGACATTTGACCACTTCATTTTGAACTAAAAGCAAAAAAAATCGTTACATAGCCAGGTCAAGATGTTAGACACTCTTCTGTGTCTGATACATTAACAGAGCCTGGAATCTGGATAAGATAGGCTGCCACACTAATAATAATTTGACGCCTTTCTCTCCAACAATTTCTCACTACAGAACCAAGAAAAGGCCAACGAAAATTTGACACTACTGCCGAAGAGGCAAAAACATACCTGAGAATCGGCACCCGATGAAACTAAGACATTCAGAACATTTGAAAAGGCAAGACCAGTAACTCTTTTTTGGTGACCCTTGAGCTTGCTACTAACCTGTTCAAGAAAGAAAGAAAAACTTCAATTAATTCCATGTTCCAGCCAGTTTTGGTGAGATTTATAGAAGTTAGTCTAGGAAAGCACCTCATCCACCCGAACATTATATATATGTATTGTTGAGTCATCCATGCCTATAGCTATAATATTATTGTCTTCAGGATGAAAAGCAAGAGATGTTGCCGCAGGCGGTGGAGGCATGAATGTTGTCATAGTCTAGTGCAAATATGAACAGAGATCAAATTTGAGTCACTTTGAACTTAATATCAAACAGAAAATCAGACAAAATACTAGATACCTTAAACGTCATCATATTGAAGAGCGAAATCTTCCCACCAGAAGCTGACATTACATAGGAATCATTTTTAGAAAGGGCAAAGCATGGAACAACATCCTCTGGGTTTGCTGATCCAATCTCATTGGTCATTAGGACCCCACTAGGTGGTGTCCATAATTGGGGAGCAACAGCAGAAGTAGCCTAGAACAATGCCACAATAGTAAGTTAGATGGAAGGAGGACAAAAAATTCTCTTCTTATGAAGTAAAATATGACCACCTTTCCAGTAACATTGCGTTCATTCCTCTGCCATTTCCAAAGCTTGTGGGTAGCATTGTACGATAAGGCCAGCAGAGCACCTCCAGAATTGGTATACATCAATCTCATTATCTGCAATAGGAAAGATGACATGATAAACTCAGTTTGTCAATGTACCAAAAAAAACCAGTTTGTCTAGACAGTTACAAATTCAAAAGTAATACTTCAGAAACTGGTGCTGGCTAAAGTTGATATGCTAGCTTTTTAACTAGAGTACTCTTATAGGTTAATTACAGAGAAAGAATAATACCTTCCAATTTCAACAGAGACATGTTCTCCTGTGTTCATTTTTATGATATTTTTTAATATATCCAAACAGCTCATTAAACATTCTACTACATTTTCAAAACAATATACTCCCTCCGTACCAGACCGAAAGTAACGTAGGGAAAAATGGAGTATTTAAGCAAATGAGGAAAAAGTTAAGGGTAAAGAGGGAATAAATAGGTGGGTTATGTAATTGTGGATTAAATTGTGAGTTGGTAGGTGGGGTATATAATGGTATTTCGTGTAAATATCAAATGGGTATAAGGATAACTTGGTAATGTTATGGGCCAAATAAGGAATGTTATCTTTGGTGTGGTACGTCCGTTTATAGTAAGTGTTACCTTTGGTGCGATACGGAGGGAGTAGCAGATATCATTCCAACGGGTTTACAAGCTCTTGCTGTTTCAAGGCAAGGGGCATGTCCAACCCCCATGGATACTGATAACGATGTGAATACCAACGAGTTATTACACTAGTGCATTTGCACAAGGAGCGCTACACAGCTAGCACAATATCGATCAAAACTTGAAGCTACCATGAGAATGTGTGATATTATATCTCTAGACAGCATACCCACAAATGTCATTCTTTCACTACAAGTGCACTTTGCCAAAAGCATTAGTTTCTTTCTTTTTATGAAATATGGCAAATGCATTTATAGAAAATAGGACCATATACCACACATCTACGATTCAGCTCTTCTAATCCTCTTCCAAGCCACAAGAATGTTCATTGTCCTTTCAAATCCAAGCTTAATCCCAACTGATTCCACACAACTTTGAGAGAAGTGCACCCAAGTAAAATTAGAGACCAATATAATAGAGGCTGGAGATAAGTTCCGGAGTACCAGAACGATACCCTCATAGCACAGATACAGCCACCTTAGTCCTAGACGAGGGATACACTTCTACAACAGGAGTACTAACAAAATACCTAGGCTAAAAAAGGACACTCGCGGACAAAACAAAACAAATGCAAATTTATGGATATGAAATAGAAATTTTGTAACAAAAAAATTAACCCAAAATAAAGGTAAAATTGCAAAAATACTGGTTATTTTTAAGCTGTAGATATTGGAAGACAATGGAAGAAGGCTTGCTAAACTGACTACAAAATTTGCACCAAAATATCAACCCAATAAAAGGTCAAATTGCAAAACCTACGCTATCTTTGGCTTCGGAAATAGGAATGTGAATATATGATCGGCCAAAGAAAAATTACTCACAAATTGTCTACGACTCTACGCTTGCTTCATCATAAAATAGCATTTGGTTAATGCAATATTCATTGCAAGTCGTTTGGAAACCACCTCTCTAATTTTAACAAAGAAGTATGGCAACTTCTACACGAGTATACGACCCTCGCCTCCCCCCACCCCCTACCCTGCCATAAGCAGGACAAGCAGTAGACCATTTTGCCATCGGTTTAGTATTATATAGGTCGAATTGCAACTTTGCGAGCACATACCCTAACTGGCAATGTATGATCAGCAAGACGAAGAGAACGAAGTTGAGATGGATCATTGATTTCCATAAGCCTCCAAGCTTTTGATTTCTCTATGTTTGGCTTCACATCTGGTGTACTTCGATTATCTCCATTCTAATGAAAAGAGTATCAATATCGCATTAGTGAAAGCAGATTACAAGGACCTAGAGGTTATAGCACATCAAAGCCTTAGTAAATAGGACTCCTTCTAACTCAACAGATGCTTTATGTTTGTTGGAACTTCTCCTTACACGGAGAGTGTAGGGAAAATAAAAGAAAAAGAGCAAACATAGAGAACTTGTTCAGTCAAAGGGAATGGCTTGTTAGCAAGTAACTGTCAACAGCTTTAATATCTTACAAGACCAACCATAGATGTCAATGGCACATTTCTTTCCCCAACCCCAATATTGGTCCCTACCATTGGGCTGGAAGCACGAGCGCCAAACATTGTGGTTAGAGGAGCCTACATAAAAAAGCAATTGAGTCAGTCGACCAGCATATTATGGGGAAAAAAAAATTACGAATAAACCTGGAAACATGGAAGGTAACCTTTGCTGAAGAGGCAGAAGCTGCTCGAGAAGAATCCATACGACTTTCAATTGATCGCACAAGGCGAACACCATCTGTGCTAGCAAGTACTTTGATTCCATTATCTCCGGTGGATACAGCTAATAATATGCCTTCCTTGTTAAAACGAAGACATGGAGAGGCCTGAATAGAAGGTGTGATGAATTTATATAACAAGTTATTAAGTTTAAAAGCTCAAGAGTCAAAACCACAGATAGTTGAAAAAAGAATGTCATAAATACCGGCAAGCCACCCTCTGCATCAATGGTTGTTAAGAGATTAACATTGTCCATGTCCCAGAATTTGATACCAAATTCATCACCAGCGGCCAAGTATTTATTTCGTGTTGTGTCAAACTGTACAACGCCAACAGACCTCTTGCCCAGACCCATGTATGAGCGCTTCACAGCACCCTCACTTTCATTCCACTCCACTATAAACGATTCTCCTTCTTTGTTTGTACCACATGAGAATAGCCTGATTTGGCCCAAAAATAATAATAACGCCACAATTTAGAGGAAGGTCCATGATCCTGAAAAACATCTTGGCAAAGATTTTTTAATGTTACCTAGTTCCATCAGCAGTGTAAGCCATCTTTGTGCAGGAACGACCTGGAGCATCATAATCAACTCTAGAACCCCCGTGATCATATAGCCATGCTTTGATCTTTCCATCAACTGCTGTGGAGAATATGAACTGATAAAAGAAATAATAAGAAAAACCAAGAATTGAAAATGAAGAATAAATGGCCAAAAGACTTCATCCATAATAGCAACATAAAATTGAAGCAAGTCAACTATGTCAAATGTGAAAGATGGCACTCTCATCACTAAACAATCATAAACATGTGTTATGAGTAAAAAGAGCTTGCCAGGAAAACAAATGTCATAACTCTTAGAAACATGAAAATGAGGTCAATCATGCACGTATCAACTATCATGTCATGAACTCGTGATGCATAATAAAGATTCAGTTATAACCTCAATGAATTAAAATTAACTTCCACACTAGGTCAAACAAGTGTTCCTTCAACAATGAGTTGTGAAGTCTGAATTAGTCAGGGACAAAATTATGAAGGTAAGCCGAAAACCATCTTTCTCGTACAAAAATTTGACACGCATCAGGCAGGGAAATAAAACATTAAAGACATTTCAAATCAGTAACTGCAAAAATAACCAAGTTCCTGACTGAAAGAGCCAGCTACCTGAATGTTTTCTTTGTGGTGAGGACACACGGAATACACTGGTGCTTCATGACCTTCAAAAGTGAAAAGCTTAGAACCACTAGCTGCATCCCAGACCTACAACCAATTGACATTTAGGGAAAATATTCCAGTTTAAATCATACAGGCAAATCTAAATATTTAGTTAAATATTTTAACAAACCTTGATGGTCTTGTCTTCTCCACAAGTAATAATACATAACTGTTTGTTTAGGGGTGCAAAGGCCAAATCGCTCACGTTGCCGGCATGGGCATCAATCTAAAAAAGAATATTAAAGAATTGACCAACATGAAAATGAAAATAAAAATAAAAGTAAATATTCTCAAATAAATCTATGTAACAAACCTCAAGGTGGTTGCGAAGCTCGGTTCCACCAAGGTAAGCATAAATATGCACAATGTGTTTGGAGTAGGCAACACCTGCAAGTTTGATAATATAAAATCCATTGTTGGCTGAGACATTATCGCTTAGGACCAGAACTACTTTCTTTAACAGTACACATTGCCTGTATTTTCCAATACTCGGACACGGCGTCGTGTCTGACACATGTCAGAGTGTCTAAATTGAAGAGTCAAAGTGTCATGTTGTGTCGGACACGTGACGTGACAGCTAAGTGAGTGACATAGCACATCACTAATACTGTCCAGATTTTAAAGTATACATCAACAAATGTGCTTGGCAAATTGAAAATTTTACACGAGAATGGCAAAATGTTAGAAAATGGAAGCATACCAAACAGAGCTCCATCTAAACTCCAAGCAACACGATTGACCGAAGCAGTGTACTCACTCGCTAGTGAAGCCTGGAATAACACCAAAATTAGCATTGGTCCAGCTTTAGATTAAAGCTGGCTGATAATTATAGCTATGTTTCCTACCTGTAAGGGGACTGTGCAGTGTGTAAGTTCCCAAACTTTGAAATTTCTATACACAAGTCTTTCCTTACTGCCGACCTCCCAGATGGAAACATCGCCTAAGTTTGTTCCAACTGAAAAAATAAACTCATCCATTGTAAATCATTCAATCAACCATTGTCAATCATTCAGTCAAGCACTACACAAATTCATTCAACACTAAACGAGAAAATAAATGAAAAAGTCAGATACATGTAACCAAAAACTTACCAAGAAGCAAAGAATTTTGCACTGGATGAAACTCCATGCTCTTGACTGCAGAACCTTGATTAAGGTTCGCAACTACGGTCTTGGGTAAATCCTCAGAAGAATATAATGTTGGTGTCTGACTTGGACCAGGAAACGTTGTAGGCAAGATATTCAGGGGCATATTGTTAACCTATGAAAAAGAAAAATCAGTACATCAGAGCTAGAAGACAACAGTCTGCATATCAATTGGCTAATAGTAAAAAAAGTTCCAAAAAAAAACTACCTACAAAGTACATTCTGTCAGACTTCCTCTGTAAGGATTTTTTTCGAGACCGATACATTTCTACAGGAACCAAATTAGCAGTATGTAGCCATAACCTTACTCCCAACTTGCAGCCAACAATAATATACAAAACGTACTCAAGGACACTAAAGGAGCAGTGTGACAATCGTACAAAATGAGGGTGAAAAAAGATCCTACACCAGATGAAGCAAAATAAGTGCTCGTTACCTTCCCAACTTGCAGCCAACAACAATATTATCATACAACATTTAACACTACCTAAACAAAAATAAAAATCCTTATATAGTTGAACTCAACTGAACTACAGTAAAGTAAACTTCAATGTGGCACTTCGCATGCAGATACTGTATAGTTCAAACATAAAAATTACTACAGCGGGAAACTAATTACCTCATCTCCTATACTAAGATGTCTTGATCTCTTCAACAGGTCAGAATCCGCAGTCTGATAGTCTACAGCAGGGTTGTCAGTTGCAGTTCTTGGGCGTTTTACCATTGCTGTTGCCGCATTATAAGCAAGAATATTTTAATTAGATTTCAACATCGCCCATACTATTCACTAAAGTAGATTAAAAAAGACTCTAATATGTGTATTGCCATTTCGAAAGGAGAGGAGCTAGGTAGTGCCTCTATTACCGACTTGCCATTCTCATTTAAACTTTACAGGCATGCAGAGGAATCAGACATACATTTAAATACACAGATACTACAGATATACGATAGACTAATTGCTACTCCCTCCATTCAACTCCACACTACCACTTTCTTTTTTCACGTTTGCCAACGCGTATTTTATGCGGTAAATATTGTTAGCTACGTATTTTCAAAATTATAAAAGTTTGATATTTATAATATACTCGTAAAGAAGAATCAAACAAGATCCCACATGAATATAACTTCGTTTACGTATCGAGAGAAAATCGGATTTGAATACTCGTTTGTGAATAGTGTGTAAAATAGTTAGGGGTAGTGTGGAGTTGAATGGAGGGAGTATGAGTTAGATGAGTGAATGATGTCGGTTGGGCAACTACACCGCTTTTCAGCGTCTATGGAAATGACATACCAGACCATGAGTACATAGCCGAATTCCTATAATATGACGTGAAAAACAGAAAATACATTCTCTCTCATGGACACTTCTTAAAAATTACACTTAATCCAACAAATATATACACATACAAAACATACCCACCTCAGTAATCACCATACCAAAGCAAAAGAATATAGAATGGAAGACGGGTTAGCAGTCAAGGAAGATGAAATAGACAGTCAAGGTATACTGCTCCAAAATTAACTAAAACTACTATCCTAGAGGTAACCATAGACGTACAAAAATTACCTGAATTGCTGGGAGCCCCAAGGCTCATAGGATGGCTAGTACCTACAGAAACAGTCTGGTGTGGTACAGAGGAAGGATTAGCCATCCAACCTGCCAAGGGTGCAGTAAAACCTGCTGGTACAGGCTGGAAAGGCTATGAAACAAGACCGAGTTAGATCACATTTAAAAAATGTTGAAGTCACCCAATAACAAAAAAACAGCTACTCACTCACCCCGTGAGCACCTAAAGCTGGGAAGCTTCCAACCTTCATGACGTTTGTTAAAGAATTGGTGACAGGCGATGGTGCCCTAGCTCCATTAGGTTGTCCACAAGAATGATCCACAAATAAAGTCTTAATGTCGGGGTTGGGTCTTTGATTCTTGCATAACTGATGTTGCCAGTTCAAACTGCAAAAGGATAAGCAAATTGAATTTAACCTCTCACTGGCGAAAGAACGCATAAAACAGAGAGAGAAAATAAGATGATCAGAAAATTTTAGTTCTCACCTCTGATTAATTAATGTCCGCAATCTTGAATTCTTAAATGTGGGGAACTGAAGTTTGTCTCGAAATAAAGGATTTGCCTCAATCAATTTCTTGAGCTCGACCAACATGATTGCTCTAGCAGACTTGGTGTCTCCATATTTCGACAGCTGCTCATTCTCCCTGGTTACATAAACAATCAAATTAGCGCCATTTCTTAAGTAACAAAGATCTTACTACTATTGCTCAGATTCTATTATTGTAATGAAGATGTTAGGCTACTTGCGATAGATGAACATGCACCCCTAAAGTACCTAACGTGATTAATAAACAGATGAGAAGGATAGACCCTCGCGATAATAAAATGAATAAACAGCAAATTCACACAGATGACTAATTTAAAAACACCACTATTTTCCACCATATTAAGTTACACTCATGTCTATAAAGACGCCAATTCACTCTCAAACTTAATATGAAACATTTTTTGTGAAAATGTACTCAAAGAGCCAACAAAAAGAGCTAGCCAAATTAGCATTCAAGTCACCGTGAAGAGCACCTCATAGCAGATACGCAGCTTACTCAACTTTATAGAAATGAAGAACCATTCACTGCCTCAAAATCAAATCAAAAATCGACGTTTCACTAAGTTACAATTCTAAGATTTATCATAAATAAATTGTGAGTGAACTACAAAGAAATAGCAAGGGGGAATCTTGAAATCTTGCAAAACTAATGGTGTAGCTGTCACTTCTATGCCTGAAGAAAATTGCACCAAAAAAATAGAAGGAACAGGTTCAATACCTAAAATTAGTCAATGTCAACAGCATGGTGATTTCCTTGAACAGATCCTCGTTAAATGTAGAAAAAACCTTCAAATCCTTCATCAGAATCTCGACCGCCTTAGGATGTTCGCGTCTATGCACACCAATCAGCCCATGTACCAAATCAATTATTAAAATCAATGACTGCCAAGGGGCCAACTCAACTACAAGGTCCTTAACAAATGACCAGAAACAATGAATGTTGCACAACAAAATAAAAGATCTCGCGTACCGGTCCAAAGCTTCAAGATACTTTTGTTTTCGAATCTCGAAGAAGATTTTCATTGAGTAACGATTATCATCCACCTTCGTAAATCCAGACAAATATGTCTCCACATCATCCCACTCTCCATTCGTCACTGAATCCTCAAAATACCTCATGTTGAAGAAAAATCCCGATTCTTTCTCCAACCTTCCAAAAACAACATGTCAATAACAACATAACGCTTGATACATCCGCTCCAGATTATTCAAAATAAAACAATGAATTAATAAAATTTCTAACGATTCAAGCATCTTGTGGTATCAAACAAAAAAAAATAACTAAATCAGGAAAATTGACGCCTAAATTATATAAACGAACCACCAAATTCCCGATTCTTTCTCCAACCTTTCCACAACAACAAAAAAATGCCCTAATCCAACCACTCAAGATTATTCCGAAAAAAATGGCAATTAAGTAATAGACTTAAAAAAAATTAAAGCCATCTAGCAGTATTTCTTCAACAAAAATTAGAGAAACTCGGATAACTCTAACGGCGGAATGATATAAACGAACAGCAACAAAAATCCTGAATCTTTCTTCAAACTTTCGACAACAAAAGTAAAGGCTTTTCCCCAAAATTGGCCATGAAGTAACAATTGAAGCTATCTACCGATATTATTTCAACAAAAATTAACGAAATTCAGAAAATCAACCCCTGTATTATTAAAAGGAATGACAAAAAGAACCCGATTGTTTCTTCAACCTTTCGACAACAAAAAATGCCTTAATCCATCCACTCGAGATTATTCCAAAAGATTGGCAATGAAGTGACAAACCATTTATATCAATTGAAGCCATCTAGCGGTACTAATTCGACAAGAAATTAATGAAATTTAAAAAAATAACGCCTGAATTGGGTAAATAAACAACATCGGAACTTTAATTCCAAAGTGATTTGGGGTTGGCTGACATGAATCATCATTTAGAACCGTTGATAGCACGCCTCAAAATGCAAAATGCAAAAATAAAGAAAAGGAAAAGTAAAAATCACAAGAAAATCAAGGTAAACTTATAGGTTTTCGGATTTTGTTTAGAAAAACTTAGAATTTAAATCGAAAATGAAAACTTAGAATTGTGTAAACGAACAACAAAAATCCCAACTCTTTCTTCAACCTTCCAACAGCAACAAAAGAAACTATGCCTTAACCCATCCACTCGGGATTATTCCCAAAAATTGGCAATGAAGCAACAAACTTTATGAAAATGGAAGCCGCCTAGCATTACTAGATCGATAAAACTAACTAACTTCGTTAAATTAATGCCTGATATACAAATCAAAAACAAAAAAAATACTAACGAACAACAATTTACCTGTGAACTGTATCTTTGAATTTCTCCTCATCTAAGAACTGAAGAATCAAAAACACCAGCTCTCTACTTAACGACGACATCCCACTCCTGGTTATAAAAAAGGTGACAATCAGTACAAAATAAACATCAATAAATCGACAAATTAGGGTTTACTATCACCAAATCAATGATTTGCAGCATTTTTCCCAAAAATTAACCACAAACAATAATTTGAGCAAATCAATCAACGATAATTAACATTTACACATACAATTGATATCAAAAACTAAAACAATCATCACTAAACAAATTCAAATTAGGGTTTACATTAACAAAATCAACAATTCACAACATTTTCTCCCCAAAAGTAAGCACAAACAAGAATTCGACCAAATCAATCAACAATAAGTAACATTTCCTCATATAACTGATATCAAAAACTAAAACAATCATCAGTAAACAAATTCAAATTAGGGTTTACATTCACAAAATAAAAAATTCACAACATTTTCCCCCAAAATTAAGCACAAACAACAATTCGACCAAACAATCAATTATAATCAACATTTCCGCATATAATTGATATCGAGAACTACAACATTCATCACTGAGAAAATCAAAAGAGTTGAAATTAAATGTTGCATGCATAAACCCTAGAGTAATTAAGCAAGTTGAAGTAATTAAAGTACCTTTGCGAAAAGTTGTTGAATTAATTGACTACTAATTGACGAAATTTTCTGTGTTTTAGGGGAGAGAGAGTGAGGAGAGAGAAGGAAGAAGAAGTAGATCGTGAGGAGAGAGGGAGATGGGGAATACTTGGGTTATTTATAGTACGAATTTGAGGTCGGGTGAGACGGTTTTACACAATAATATACGAGAAGTCTTTATGATATATCTAACGAGAAACAAATTACATTCCTTATTAATTATAAATATATAAGACGATTTTATACAAGTAATTGTGATAAAGTATTTGAAGAATAATTATGGATGAATAATATATCTAAATTTTAGAATTAAAATATTTACTAAATACTTTACTTATCTTAATCATTTGTTTATTTCTATATATTAATTTTAAGAGTATTTTAATCAGAATTAAACAAATAGTCGGAAAAATAGAAGGTACTCTATAATTGTTTGATTTCTTTCACTTTTAGAATGACGCAGTGTTTAAAATTGTCATAAATACTTCATAGGTTTCATTCATTTGTCTACCTTTTTTTTCACTGAAGAAAGTTATCCAACGGTACAATTGTTCGGGGTGGAGGGACCGTGGTGTTTTTTATTTTTTTGAAAGAAGGACCGTGGTGATTTTAGTTAGGCGTATTTCAATAATGAGCGCGTGTCTTGTGATGGTATATGTTTGTTGCGCTTTAGATCTACATTCACACTTAAATGGTGTACGAGTCGTAACTCTCACTTTTAAAACCGATTTTGTTTCCTTTATCATAAAATTGTTGCTTAATTTTTCTCCTGTACACCGCATTTTCTTTACAATAATGACCCGGGAAGTTTCACTAATAATTTTAGGCGTTGTTTACGAGGTTATCACCTTATTCCCTTTATTACTATTCGCTTCGTCTCAGTGATATGTTTACACTTATTTTATTTCCCCCTCGCAAAATAAATGAAGCGTAAACATATCACCGGAACAGGGGAAACAATTAAATACTTTCTTTTAAATTAATATATATATAATTTTTAAAAATATAATAATCTTATTATAATTAGACTCTAATCATTTAATTAAAATCAAAATTATAATTTTTTAATTATAATTAATTGAAATTGGTTTAAACTATAGATTATAAGAGCACCTCCAATGGTTTGTTTTAGGGACTTGCTTGCAATATTTATAAAATAGCAAGCAAGTAGCTTACCATTGGAGTAAAGTAATATTCATGTAGCTTATGAGCATGGTAGCTCTACTAAGAGCAACTCCAATGGCTAACTACGAGGTTTTGTAGCTTGCTTTGCCACATCGTCTTTTGAAGCAACAAAGGTTCTAAATTACAACGCCCTCCAGTGGTAAACTATAACAAGTGTAGTTTAAAAGGCTCACATAATAAATAAAGTACCATAATATAATTTATTTTATTATTTCTTAATTATTAATTTATTTCAAGCATGTAGCTTGACAAAGCTATACATGCTTACAAGCAGGGACGTAATTTGATGTTCTAATGGTGAGCATACCGCTAGAATATTTATAATAATTGCAAGCAGGTCCCTAAATGCAACCATTGGAGTTGCTCTAAGCATGTAGCTAGCTTTAAAAAAATAAAAATAAAATAAAAGGTAAAGTTTTTGATTGGAGGAAATTTTATTGTGGGACCCATAATATTAGAAAATGTTGTATCCAACTATTGGAACGATATATAGCCGAAGAGCAAAATAGCTTAAAAAACCGTATTGATAAATTAAGCTACAACGTGTTGTAGCTGTCCATTGGAGATGCTCTAAGGCAAGTGCAATGGTTTAGTAAATGGACTTGCTTGCTAATATAAAAAGTTGTAAGCTAATAGCCAAACCATTGTACTTCTACTTTTAGATTAACTTAGTGCCTTAGATCAAGCAAGTAGCCTCATTAAACTACTAGCTCAAACGGACCATAACAAAATTTCAACTTATCAATTACTTTAATTAATAGCTTAAAATGGTCCATATTTTTTTAAGTTATACCCTTATAAGTTACAATTGCATACAATGATTTCAAGTTGGCTTAAATTGACCCACCTAAAACAAAAATTCCAACATTTTTTTTAAAAAATAATTATGTTTTATAAGAAATTTTAAATGATAAGTTTAAATTTTGGTATGTTTCATTTGAGCTAGTAACTTAATGGAGCTACTAGAGCTTGATCTAAGCTAATCCAAAAGTAGAGGTACAGTGGTTTGGCTACTAATTTACAGCTTTGCATATTTACAAGCAAGTCCCGTAGCTAATAAAAACCATAGAGCGTTCTAGCAATTGAAGAGAAACTTGCTCTTAAGTTGCTAAGTTTTTCATAGTAATAATAATTATTTAAGAAAATAACTAAACGTATATTATAAGGTTCGTGTAAAAAATATGGAACGAATTGTAAAATGAAATTTGTAGTTTTGTGGTTTAAAAAAAACTGCTTTCACAAAAATACACATTTCATGCATTATTTTACACAATTCTCTTTTATCGGGTTTTCATTTCATTTTTTTTCATATTTGATCATCAGACTACAATAGAGGGAAATATTAAATATAATATTAATGAGGTGTTGATTCAAATAATACCCTAAAAAATAAAACTCAATAATACCGCTCATACACTACGCGAAATCAATACTAATTTAACGGTAATTATATAACTATCGTGGTAGATAATCCTTTTATATAACTCATGAATAATTTTATATTAATAGAAATAAATCAATATTATTGCCTAACAATATAAATCGATCTCATTCTATAAATGTAAATTTTTGAAATATTATCCCTCCTTAAACTGGAAAGTTTATAATGGAGGTGGAGTAGGTGAAAGTCCACGCGTTTCCTATTTTGGGTGCTCTGGTTATCTGATAAGAAGGTTGGTTAATCTCTCACACGAGTTTTGATACTCTATTGTGCTTATATACAACAGTCAGATAAGCAAGACGACTTATCCACATATAAGAAGCACGACTTATAAAAGAAACTCGAATATACGCTATCTGTGCATGTGCTTCTAGAAAACGATGTCACGTACGATACAACGAGTAACCGAGTACTAACCAATGTACGTATCAACGTGTGTACTATTGAAAGATAAACTAGTTTTATGCCTGTACAAAAATGTACGGGTCTATTTTTAAAAATTTCGTAAATATATTAAAAAAGTAGTACAAATATAATTTAATATGAACTTAAATGAGAAATATATAAATTATGAATTCGGGATGATTTTGACTCCAAATAATTGATTTACTGGTATAATTAATTTTTTTTAATGATTATATAAATTGAAATAAATAATCATGACATTATAAAATAAATTTGAACCATATAAAATAGATAAAGAAATTGTATTTCTATATCTTACCCTTTAAATAACTTACTCTCTAAATGAAAGTAAAATGATAGAAATATTTTTAATAGCAGTCTCTTAAAATTTGTGAATGATTTTATAGAGAAAATAATAATGTATTGTTATTAAGACCATCTTTTTACTCGATGTTAACGTAATTTTAATTGACTAATTCTCGAAGGTTGTTATATTTTCTTAAAAATCGTAAAATTATATTTTTTTTTGTAATTTAATGGGTTGGGTTTATTTGATCTTATTCAAAAAAAAATTAATCTACGTTTCTTTCATTTTTTAATCTACTTTTTTTTGTTAATTTTTATCTCCTCGTGTATTTTTTTCATTTTTTTTAATTTTATGGGTTGGGTTTATTTGATCTTATTCAAAAATCTTTGATCTACGTTTCTTTCTTTTTTTAATTTACGTTTTTTTGTTAATTTTTATCTCCTCGTGTATTTTTTCATTTTTTAGATATACGTATGTTTGTTAATTTTTAACCCTTTGTATAATTTTTTTCGTTTTTTTTTTCGTTTTTCATACCTCTAAATATTTGTTAATTACTTCTAATTGTCCAACTTTTTTTAATATTGTTGAATTTTATGTTTCTGGGTAGAATTTTAGTGATTTTTTTATTTTCGAATTTGGAGTAAAGTTCTTTTTTTTATTATTATGGAGATAACAATTATTTGTAACTTTAGAATGTTAAATGGAGAAAAGTAAAATGAAGAAAAATTAAAGTTCCTTGTGTGAGTGGTGGGACATGGCGAGAAAGAAGGTTTTTAATTTTTCCTAAAGTTAAGCAACCAATGAAAAAACAGGAAAAGTTGTTCCTTTTATTGATAAGGGATTTAATCCAAAACCGTATATAATAAAACGACATTGTATATTTTTGTTGACCCCAACTATTTTTGAGCTTGTAAAAATATATATTTTGGGCTAATAGACAACCATAAAAACATGGATCGATATAGATGCATGAGTCGACAATATCACCTAATAATAATTATTACTCGTATTATTTTATGTAGCCTTAATTTACCATTTCACAAAATTCATCAAAATCTTAAAATTTGGGCCTCGTGTTAAATTTAATGTATATGTTTATATAGTATATAAATTTGCTTTTATACATTTTAATTGTTACAAATTATGGAGTAATACAGTCTCATATAAAAAGTTGTTCTTTCAGTGCTAATAAACGATTTTTCTTTTTATATATGTTGATCGTCTTATGGTATGAGAGTATGAGACCGTTCATACAAAAATTCTAATTTAATTTTAATTGTCAAGGTATCCAAGAGGTTAATTTTCCGGAATTGTAATTTTTTTTTTATTAAAATTTGTTGTCCCCTATATAGATTTCCGATTTTTTTAAAATTTTCTTTTATTGTAAGGTTGAATGTGATTAATTTTTTTTATCATAAGCTTTTTAACATATGAATATGTATATGAAAAATAATAAGAAATGAGGAGAGAGGGTAATTAATTGGAGAGGGAGTAAGTGGTGAGAGTGGGGTTGGTTAATGTGTAAAAAAAAAAAATTAAAAAGTAAAAATTTCAGCCAATTACAAGCCTAGAAAATACCTTCCTTTTATAGATAGGGGATTACACTCAAAGTGGGGAAACTAATTAATGTATTATGTATGTGAGATATTATAGTACCAATATAAACAAATTTTGATTTATTTATTTTTCAAATTAATTATTTGAAATGGCTTTACATAAAAAACTAATGCGGGAATATTCGGGATAGCAGAATAACTGTATACTATGATAATATGCTCAAATGACGGGTATGCTTTCATATTGATGACTTGTGAAGAAATAAGACAATAAATAATCTTTAAAGATTTTTTTTACGAATAGGAAATCTACTCGACAATTTATGTGTTTCAAAATTTAAAATTCTTTAAAGTTGGTTTCACTAAATTTACATTTTAGATACCAATATTATTCGTAATTGGTAAAGTTGCTTATAATTTTATCTTAAATTATAGTATTGTATTAGTTGTAACTTGGAGGACGTTAGAATCATTTGATTTTTACTATGGAGTAAATGTTAGCATGTCCTCCATTTTTATTTTATCTCCAAGTTATTTTATAGTACTACTTATAAGACGTGAATTTTTTTACTACCAAGTACTTAATATCATGCCCCTTATTTTATTTTTGGGTCTAACTCACTTACCTACCCCCCTTGGACATTCGAAATTTCCACAAAATTTAATTCTTTCATGAGCAACCAATCAGTTTTGCCAAATTCACCCGAATTGGTGGATGCAGAAACTTAATTCCTATAAAATTGAAGTTTATAGGAAAATTAAGCTTCTTAATGAACCAAACTACTCATTTACTTAATAAATAAATCACATTGTTTGTGCATTGTATCCGTTTTGGGCAATGTTTTATTGTTATTTACATTGGTCTTTTCCAAAATAATATCATGCAAGCTAGGTGTAAACTAAATAAGAGTAGTGTGCAGTGTGTAAATAATAGTAATAGGTGTAAGCTTGTTACTAGACTAGATGTAGGCAAAGGTAAGTGTCACACTAAAGAATGCAACGTGTATAATGCATGCTTATCATATATCCACTTGAAGTAGTATAAAACTATAAATAGATAAGCTTTTTTTTGGGTACTAAAAGAGGGGCGATCCCCGAAATACAAATGCTTAACTAAAGACTAAACGAGGTAAAGCGACTCCCAATAAATGCTCTCTCAGAATAGGGCGAAGACCTTCTGGAGGTGTATCTAACGTAGTATAAATAGATAAGCGTGGTGCCTAACAAACCACGCTAAGCTAGTCTTACAATATTTCCTCCATAAACAATCCATTACTCTTGTAATAAAAATCTTGTTGATAATAAAAGTCTTTACCTTATTTCAAGTAAACAAGTTTGATCCTGATAATCCTCTGATGTGGTTGTACTTACTATGTGTTCGTAATATTGGTATAATTAAATGAAATTGAGGAAGCTTATAGGCAAAATAAAGAGTTTCATCTATGAATGTTGTAAAATTAGAGTGACGTGTTTTTTATTGTCATTCAACTTATTCTAACAGCAAATGCTGGAAATTTAATTTAGTATGTATTTTAATTTCTTAATTTTTAATTTCTAATTCTTGTTTAATCCCTTTACTATAAAAGGAATAAATTTAAAGAGATATGATTGGTTTCTAATTTTCAGGGGATAAAAAGCAAAAAAAAAAAATCATAATACTCACGTTTTCCTATGAGATTTAATTAATTAATTTCATTATTCTCAATATAACACATATCCTAACTCATATACTCATATAATATACATTTTCTAAATATTATCAACCCAATATAATCATACAAAAAAATTATAAATTAAATAATTACAAAGAAAAGAAAAAAATTACAAAAATTGAATATAAATATAAAAAACAATAAAAAACCTCATTCGTTATTGATATTAATCTACATTAAAATCACGAAGAAATAGAATAAGGTAAATTTGAAAAAAAAAAATATATCTATATCTATATACTTACAACAGATTTTAAATCTAATTTTTTTGTTCTTTTAAAACAAACTAATATTAAAATACACAACAAAAATATAACCATTTTATCTAAAAATATTCATAAATCTGAAGATAGTAAAAAAATTATTTTAAGATCAACTACGGAGTAACACCCTATAGATATTAACAAGAACTATCTTAAAATTTGAGAAAAATTAAGTTAAAATAGGGTGAAAGGATTAGATAATATAAACCATAATGATAATTAGAGTGAAAAAAATTTGAATTTCATCGAATCAATTTGACAAGGGTAAGAGAATGGGTGAGTTTAGGAAGCTCATAGACTGAGTGAAAATAATATTGCGTCATTGTGGGTCTATTGTGGTTATTTATAAGACTGGTTAAATAAATTGCGTTTCAATGCGTTAAGGGATTGTCAATTCGGATAATTTGGCCTAAACTTTGATTATTCACTAATTAAGTGACGTAGCTCACTTAATGATCCCATTTTTCTACATTAAAGATTTTGGATAGACGGTCTCTCAGTGAATACAACTTTTTAAATTAAACGAGCATAATGTCTTAAATTTAAGACAAATTAAGTAATTAGAAATTTAAAATAAAACAAAAGCATAAGACATGTAAAAATCATATATTTGACATGTTTTAATGTTAAAACAGATACTTTGGTATTAATAGAGAATAACCGATCGATGCTTTATCAAGAGTCCATTTTCTCCACATCCATTTAAACTTTGAAAAATATTTCTAGCGAATAAATTAACTAGAAATCACATAAACTAACTTGAAAGACCTTTTTTTTTAAAACGAAAGTTATTCCGGATTAGGCATTAAGTCCTCGCGCATTTGATGCGCGAGATTAAGTCGTCGGTTCTCACGATCAAACAAATTTAATTTATAAACCCAAAATAGTAGTATAATAGGGTTATCGTTCGCGAAGATGGTGGGGAAGTTATATAGTTACGTTCTAATTGAAGCAAGAGTCGGGGTAATAGGTTTGGTTTTGGAAAGACTAACAACTAAGGGCAAACAATTAAAGCAAACAAGTTAAGATTAAATCGATGGAAGGGAAAACTAGGGTGTCGGGGGTCACTAAGATGGGTAGACGAAGATACGAGAAAGCAAACTAGAAGGTCTCAAATAAGTAGTCTCGGGTAGTCTCTTCTCTCGAGTCGACTAACCTAGGTCGGAATACCCTAGCTTTCGCTACAAATACCACAACCAACCATTAAACATGCTAAGACAAACCCTCAACCGTCGCTAAAGGCAAGTCACGCTAAAATCAAAGCCCAACTTTCGTTGAAGCAAATCATCAAACACCTAGCATGCAACAAATGGAAAACTACTTTATCAAGAACAACTAATCAACAAACTAGCATGAATTTATCATCTAATCACCACCCAAGTTCCCCCTTAACCCTAGATATAAAACTACTCACTCATGATTAAGGAAAGCATGTAAACAATTGATGGGTAAATGATAAACATGTTGGATTATGGTAAGAACAATCAAATGAACATAAGAAACTTAAACAAATGAAATAACTAAGTAAGGATTAGGAAGATTATACCATTAACAAAGGAAAAGGAAGTAACTTGGATAACAAGATGAAGAATTCTTTCAAACCCTTCAAATTACAACCCAAAATATCCTCTAACAATGCCCAAGAAGATTACTAAAGAGAGATTAACAAGATTAAAAGATTAAACTAAGATCTAAGAAGGATTAAATATTTTTAGAGAGTTTTTGTGACTAAGTATGAAGGAATGAAACAGTAGAAAAACCCTAAAATTGCGTAAAAAGTGTATTGGAATGCGTCCAAATAAAATGATACAAGTGCGGGTTTATATAGGGTGCGAAATTCTGAAAAAGGCCACTCAGCCGGTGGACCGGCTGCCGGTGGTGGACCGGCTGGGAGTCCAAATGCTGACTTCTGAAATATTTCTTCAAGTGGCCCTGCTTCTCAGCCGACCGGCCGGCTGCCGGTCTGGCATCGGCTGGGAGGCCGATTTACTCAATCTGATATTTCCTCTTTTTTCTTGAGTGTACAGGTACCCTCAGCCGGTGGACCGACCGCCGATTGTCCACCGGCTGGGAGCCCTTTTTCACGAATCTGCCCAACATTTACATTTTCTTCAATCTCGAAAAATTGGCTAAGTATAGAACACGCTCCCCAGCCGACTGACCGGCTGCCGGTTGGCCACCGGCTGGGAGCCCTGAACAAGGAGGCTGTAACATTTTCGTATTTTTCACAAAAGTCAAGTCAAGGTTCCTCAGCCGGTGATAACGGGGTTTGTCGCCCTCCCCCGCATCAAACAAACATTTATAAAACTCAACTACTAAACTAATGTAGTAAGGTAGTCGAGGTCGATCCACAGGGAGGTTAAGTTTGAGTACTAGTCTTGTCTTAGATTATAGTTAGCTACGCGAATCAATAATGAGATAGAAAACAAACTAAACATGTAAACATAAATTAACTATGACTACTAAACTAAAGAAGCAAACAAATAATAGAAAAAAGATAAAAGCAATAAAGAAAGGCCTAGGCGCGATTTCGACTTCCAACGCTAGTAAATTACCGCTCAACTCCTATAACAAGTTGCCAAGGGGAAAGGTTAATGGTGAGACGCCTCTAATTCGCTCATAGACTCCCTCTCGGGTTCACTATGAGACACTAGCTATGCCGACACAACTCCCTCTCGGGCTCATGCATCAAACTCCTTAAGTCAAGGGTCAAAGCTTACCAAAATACGCCTATTTTGACTCCCCTTTCCCCAAGATTAAGGTTCTAAGTCCACGCTATACCCCGGTCATCCCACTCCCTCTCTCGAGGGTCGATTTCAAACGAAAATTAAAGGCACCCTTCTCAAGTTCTCCCTCTCGGGTTCAACTCAAGACGGCTAATACTCCCAACAAGATGTCCCGACTCAAGTCTAGCCAACTCTCGTTGACGGACAAGGACTCAAAGTCAAAGTACAAACAAGATAAAGTAATGACAATTAAACCCCCTTAATTAACCCAATAAACTCCCCCTCGACAACAAGTTGGTGGAATTAACTCGGTAACCTACACATGTCGGAGTCTAATCGCACCCTAATGATAAACTACTCACAAATCATTACTAATCTAACACAAGACACTTTAACAACTCTACTAAACATGGTACTAAACAAATTAAAGAGGTAAAGATTTAAAACTTTAACTAATCTAATGACTAAAAAGGAATCAATTAACACTAAACATGGTAAAGACTAATAAAAACTAAGACTTTGATTAATTTAAGTGACTAAACTAACAAAAATAACAATAATCAAAATGACAATAAATAAAAGGGAGGGAAGAAATGATACCAACTTTGAAAGGAAATTGTATATGTAAAATGAAATTAGTCTTACAAATCCAAAAAATTACCTCATAACACTAATTAATCTACTCCTATACTAATTTTAATGGGATATCTTTGAGAGAAAAATGGACCAAACCCTAAGTAAAATCTGGAAAAAATGGGGTATGTTCTGTTTTTCTTTTGGGATTACATTATTTATATGGTAGAGTAAAGTAAGGGTATTATAGTAATATGTGTCTTCAAACTATGCGAGATACCCAGCCATTCAACACTCGTACTAAAATAATAAAAAAAAGGAAGGTTGGTTTGACTTTAAAAAAAAACAAAAGCCACGAAACAACCCAACAAGCAAAACACCGGCCGTAGTGCATTTACACCGGATGAACTCGAATTGCACCCGACTGGTCTTGTTACACCGGATGCCTTCAATGGGGATAAAAATGGAGTCTGGACTTAGTGCCTTCGCATCTGGGCTGACAAAGATTATTTCCAAGGCGGGTTTTCGGTTCCAAGCTCGAATTGAAGATGAAGATGCGGTTTGCACTGGTTGGTGGTGGTGGTGACGGAGCGACTGACCCATACACCATGATCTTGTGAATTGAGAAGGAGCAGCAATGGTAGGAGGTACCAGCCATGGTTACTCGAGTTTCGATTCTAGGCTCCCTGAATTGTAAATGGCGCAAGACTCAAACATGGGCTCGGCTCCGTGATTGAACCTGGTGGGCAGCAGCAGGGAAGGTTGTTCTTGCTGCTGGTCGTTGTCGGGTTTCGGTGAAGAGGCGGGCAGAATTGGGTAAATGACGATGATGGAAGCTTATGGTGATATGTAAATGAATGGTGATTTGTGGTTATTAATTGTAGAATGAAGGAGGTGATATAGTGATGAGAGAAGATGGAGGACGAAAATGGTGGTCTTAAATGGAGATTAATGGAGCTTGAGCATTTTGGTCAATGTCAATTGAAGATGACGAGGAACGAACATGGGAGCAGGGAGTTGTCATTGTCAAATTCAATAGTCAGCTTGAGCTTCTAAATGAGTTAACACCTACATAAATACGAGAGCAATATTAAATCTCGACAAAAATATATATTGACACTAATTAAAATAAAAAAACAATAATATTCTATTTTATTATAAAATAAGTAAATAATTACAAAATCGGGTCATTAATATGACTAAATAAGATATAAAACGTGGGTAAAAAAACGGGTAAAATATGGTGTTATCAACCGGCCGACCGGCCGCCGGCTGGGAACCGGCTGGGAGGCACTGGGTTCAACTCTTGCAATTTCTCTTCATATTTCTTCATAATTCATTCCAAAATCGTCTCGTTTGCTCCCGTTTCTTCGCCCCCCGCCGTAATACCTAAAAAATGTGAAACAAATAGGAATAGACGAGGTAACGGGCGTAAAAACAATGAAAGGCACGCAAAACGAGGCCGAATCGGGACCAAAAATGAAGAATAAACAACGAAAATAATGACCAAAATGGAGCTCATCAGAATTCCCCACACTTAAACCTTACTCGTCCTCGAGTAAGAGATCAAGCAACTACATAACCCTTATTAGAAACAAAGAAACAAACTAACTAAGCTAACTAGAAGCCGAATCGGGTTTAGCTACACCCGTAGCCCTTTCAACTCACAATTTGACATTCATGAGGAAGAATGCCCTATTGCAAGGCAAGTAAGGTCTTGCTACAAAATTTTTGATGCAAACAAGCAAGAACAAAACACGTATAGACAAGCAATATGCATCGGAAAAAGGAAAAGACAACCGCTTGCCTCATTCAAGCGGGGTTTTGAAAAACAAAACAAAGGAGGTCTATAACGGAGGATGCCGACTCAAAGTCTAACCATGGTGTCAAACCCCTAAATCAAGCTCAAGCAACCAAGAATGACATCACCAAAGACCAAGAAACTAATTCAAGGCGGGCAAACGGAAGTACTAAGCTATACTTCCAAGAATGACACGGCACACACATGATTCGACTCCATGCAAGACCCATAACCGATAAAAGAACCCTAAGTACCGACTCTCACGGGTGACATTCAACACACAAGGAAAGAAAGGGGGGCGATTTTTGTGACAAAAAGTAACCAAAATCACTCACCTACCTCAACTTGCGAAGCGTGCCCGCAATCTAGAACGGTACTCCATTCAAAAATCCACGAAAAATGCAAATGCACATGACGAGAACAACAACAAGGATGCAACGGGGCTTGGGTTGGGTGAAAATGGTTTGGTGCAAGCACCGTTCTAGGATTCGAGGCTCAAAAACAAGAATGATTGCCATAATCAACACAACTCCTTATTACAACAACTAAGCAACGTCTATGCCCTAACTTTGGCTTTTACAAAACCAAGCAAAAATTGCATAAACCCCAACTTACTTTGGAAAAATCGGACCCATCACAACCTTAAACAAAGTGGTCATTATTAGAAACACCGAACAACGTCTACACCCTAACATACGACTTGAAAATCAAATCAAATGCAAAAAATGTGTAAACCCGGCACGCGTGCAAAAACATCAAAAGACCACATTATTGTAGCAACAGCTTTTTCTATGTCCCCTTGATGGAAGGGACTTGTTGCTAGCCTTTTTCTCTTTCAAAACACATATGTACATTTTTCTTTTTGGATTTTTCAAAACTTTTTCAACTTTTTCTTTGATTTTCTATTTTCTTTCTTTTTTTCATTTTTTTTTTTTTTCTTTTCTTTTTCAAACTCCCAAACACCAACCAAACATCAAGTAGCGACCACAACGGAAGAAGCCACCAACCGACATCTAAATTCCCGACTCTACCACTAACAAAGAACCACAAAAGCAACCATTCTTGATCAAGGAAGGATGTTTTTGGGATGTAACTCATCTAGTAGTTTAGGCCAAATGAAAAGGTTAAGGCTCAAAGTGGTTAAACAAAAGGGAAATAAGATGCAAGGGTCAAAACAAGACTAATTTGGCAAATGTGAAGTTGATTTATTTGGAACAAAAGTTGTCTCACATGCACATGAACATTAACACGGAAATAAGGAACGAGCGCCATACTTATGCGTATAGACATAACACACCACGTTAGGAGGACTACTCACAATCCTAAACTGAGTCGGTTTGATGGACCGACTATAAAGGAGGCTCTATCCTCACATTTGAGTAGCTAATGTCGGTCTTAGGTCGAGTCAAGGTCTAACACGGTCTCACAAGGTGGTCGAAACTTGGTCATTAAGCCTAGACTTCCGGGTCCTTAGCAAGACACATATCATCATTGACGGCATATATCCTCCACTATTCAACCTCCTATGCATATTTACAAACAAAAGCAAAACGGAAAACCGACTAACACATATTCACAAAACTATGAAAATGAAAAGGTATGTGAAACAAAAGCAAACTAATACTAAACACAACAAACATGCAACAACAAGAAGGCTAAACTAACAACACATCAACCACAACAACCAAAAGTTCCCCAAAGGAACATCCAAGGCACAAAAAATCCCGTTCTCCTTCATGATATCAACATAAAAAGAAATCGGGAGGGGGATAAAGAAGTAGGAAAGAGTATACCAAGCATCTTCATCCTCTTAATACCTTGGGTTGCCGTCGCATCTGCCACTTGTTAGTCCAACAAACATATATATACAAAACAAGCAAAGAACAAAAACAAAGGAAAGGAAGAACATATTTTTTTTGAAATTTTTGAACTTTTTCGATTTTTTTGGTATTTTTGAAGTTTTTTCATATTTACAAAAGCAAATAAATATTCACAAAGTGGATATTTTCCCTCCCCACACTTAAGATTTACATTGTCCTCAATGGAACAAAGTGCAAGGGGGAAATGAAGAAAAAAAAGGAAAACAACATGTTTTTGGCTTTTTTGAAATTTTTGAGAAAATAAAAACTTGTTTTTGTATTTTTGAAATAAGCGGTTATTCCTCCCCACACTTATTTATATGCATAATGTGAGGAGGAAAACCGGAAAATAAAGAACATGTTTTTGAAAGTTTTTGGTTTTTCAATTTTTTTTTGGATTTTTGATTTTTTAGAAAGCAATAAAAACAAAAAGAAACAAAAGAAATGAAAAACTAAAAACTAAACTAAATGCAAACTAAATGCTCTAATCTACATGTATGCAAACTATATGTGACAATATGATACAAAATGGAAATCTAATGCATCTAAATGAATGCAACTATATGCAACTAAACTAATGATATGAAATGATGAAATTAAAACTAAAACAATCTAACTAAACTAAACTAACTACTCTAAATGCATGCTAAAAAGTAAAATGCAAACTAAAGTGAAATTTGGATTAAGGGAGTTACTTGCTTTGGATTTTTCAAGGGGGAGCATAGTCATCACCTACCACCTCCAAAGGTGGTCACTCATCACCATCATCATCATTTCCATCACCTCCAGTACCGCTCACATCGCCCTCTCCATTGCCCGAATCTACTACCATGTAGTCGCCCGGGTTAAGCATTACATCTCGAAAGGGTGACACATGCGAGCCACTAGCTCCCGGATCACCAACCATGCCATGGGGAGAAGGGTGCCCTTGAGGGCGGGGTGCCGAGTCCGCGTTCCCACGGAAGTTGGGTGGAAAGATCGGGTTAGAGAAATATGGTGTTATCAACCTCCCCACACTTATCTCTTACTCGTCCTCGAGTAAGCTCAAAACCAAGCTCAAGAAAATGCAAAAGGTAGTATCCTAATGGGACAAGCGAATGCACAATATAAGCAACGCTTACCGCTATCTAAACTACTAAGCCGAATGAGTATTAGCGCACTCAACGCCCCTTCAACTCACGTAGTCGTGCTTATGAGGTGAAGCACAACTCGCAAGGCAAGTTGGGTCTTGCACAAAATTTAGACACATCCCTCAATTAAGCATATAGAAGAAAGTTAGATGCATCAACAAAAAGGAAATGCCACTTTCCTCATCTAAGTGGCAATTATCACCTAAGAGAGAACAATACAAAAGCATGCATTCCTTCACAAATATTGATTCGACAAGTCACTAAGTCTAAAAGGATGACAATGAATCACCCCCTAATAGTGCTAAGCTAGGTGATAACACTTTATTTTACGTATTTTTAGCCCACATTTTATCTTTTATTTAGTCGTATAATAACCCGAGTTAGCTTAATTTACTCATTTTAGTGTCAAATAATATATTAGTCGATTAGTTTTAAATAATTTTATTTCATATTATTTGTGAGTATATTGGTACTTCCTTTGTTCTTTTATTTTATAGGTACCTAATCTAAGTATAAAGTCGATCGAAACGGGTCTTAAAAATCATCTTTGGTTTGTTGGGCTGGGCGCGGGAAATATGGAGCATTAGCAAATAAAAGCAAAAGAAACAGGAGGAGGGAGTAGTGTGCTGGGCCAAGGAAATCATGTGACAACAAAAACAGAAAGCAAGCAGCCAGGCAGGAACATCTTGGCATTGTTTTCGACTTGTGGGTTCTGGGCAGAGAACACGCAGGGAAGACGGAGGGCAGAGAGCAAGACGTAGAGTAGGAGTAGAATAAATCACACAAAAATTCCATTTTTCATCCTTGTTTTTAGTATAGACATTAGATTATCATCTCAATTTATAATAGTGTATGAAGATTTACATTTAGTTTGGGTGAAAAATTGAAGGAAGAAGTATCCTCAACAATTCATCCTAAATTCATTTCTTTACATTTTGTTGGTATAAAATTCCTCTCCTTTACTCTGTTTATCATTTGTTCACTCTTTGTTCTTCTTTATTTGTCCATTTTTATTGTTTGTCTTTATGAATGGAAGGTGTTTGTTGAAATGTCTATGAGAAAATTTCTTCATTTTTTCTTAAAGATGCAACTTTTATACTTTGTTAGTATTAGTGTTTACTTTTCATTGTTTATTTCTTTATATGTTTATTAGTGTTAGTCTTAAACATGTTTGATTTTCAAGTTTCCATATTTTATGTTTGTTTTAGTTTAATGAATATGATTAGTGAGTAGTATTTTTACTAGGGTGCGACTAGACTCTGACATGTGTAGATTACCGACTTGATTTCACCAACTTGGTGTCGAGGGGGAGTTTATTGGGTTAATTAAGGGGTCTAATTGTCATTACTTTACCTTGTTTGTACTTTGACCTCGAGTCCTTGTCCGTCAACGAGAGTTGGCTAGACTTGAGTCGGGACATCTTGTTGGGAGTAGTAGCCTCATTGAGTCGAGCCCGGGAGGGAGGACTTGAGAGGGGTGCCCTTAGTTTTCGGTTTGAAATCGACCCTCGGGAGAGGGAGTGAGATGACCGGAGTATAGCGTGGACTTAGAACCTTAATCTTGGGGAAAGGGGAGTCAAAATAGGCATATTTTGGTAAGCTTTGACCATTGACTTAAGGAGTTTGATGCATGAGCCCGGGAGGGAGTTGTGTCGGCATAGCTAGTGTCTCATAGTGAGCCCGGGAGGGAGTCTATGAGCGAATTAGAGGCGTCTCACCATTAACCTTTCCCCTTGGCTACTTGTTATAGAGTTAAGCGGTAATTTACAAGTGTTGGAAGTCAAAATCGCGCCTTAGCTTTTTCTTTATTGCTTTTATCTCTATATTACTTGTTTGGTTCCTTATTTTCTTAGTCTTAGTTTAATTCATTTTTAGTTTAGTTAATTAGTTTCATGTTAATCATTTTATTGATTCGCGTAGCTAACCTATAATCTAAGACAAGACTAGTACTCAAACTTAACCTCCCTGTGGATCGACCTCGACTACCCTACTACATTAGTTTAGTAGTTGAGTTTTATAAATAATTGTTTGATGTGGGGGAGGGCGACAAACCCCGCTATCAAAATGGCGCCGTTGTCGGGGAGTAACGGATTGATATCTCTTTGTTAGATCTTAGTTTAGCCTAAGTCATTGTGTCTCTAATCTTTTTAATCAAGTGTGTAGGTTCTTGCTTCCGTTTGAAAATCCAAAGTGCACCTTGATCCTCCCTCTTATCCAAACTCTTTTGTTTTATTTTGCTCTAGCTTTTCTTTTGTTAGTTAATTAATAGTTTGATTGCATTTTCTTTTATTTTGTTTGTTTTCCTTTAGCCTCCTCCCTATATATTGTAAATAAATAAATATAGAGAGGAGGCCTAAAAAAAAAACCCCAAAAACATGCTCTTCTTTTCCAAAAAAATCGAAAATACCAAAAATATTTTACTTATTTTTGTATTTTCCTTCCATGCACTTGTCTCATCGAGGACGATGAGATTTTAGTGTGGGGAGGGGAAATATATTCTTTGTATATATTTCTTTTTGAGGAAATTTCATAAAATACAAAAAAATCGAAAATTTTTGAAAAATCCAAAAATATTGCATTGTACATATTTTGTGTTTTGTTTGTCTTGACCATGTTCGTAGGTCGCACACAAGAATACATCGGAGAAGAAGTTGGTAAAATTGCTCTTCCTCTTTCTTCTTATTCCTTCCTTTTCATTTTTGTTATCTATATATGGAGAAGGATGGGATTATTTGATGATGGGTGTTCCCTTGAGGAACCGTTTTGGAGCTTGGTGTTGTGTGTCTATGTGTTGGTAGGACAAATTGCATTAGTTTTGCTTTGACATTTAGTTTTATAGTTGCATATGCATTATAACATGTGAATATGTAGTTGCATTTCATGGCATATAGTTTCTTTTAGTTAATCTTGTTTTTGAAAAACCCCTAAGGGAAAATTATGTCAAAAATACCTAGGCCTTTACAAATTTTCTTTTGGCTTGTAACTTTGTTTATTTAGAATAGTTTTAAATCACCCTATTTAGTGCCCCTCTAGTATCTTTCATGACGTTTTCCGCTACTAAGTCAAAGGTTTGCATGTGAGTCACCTTGTTCAACCCCATTTTGTTAAGCTCGATTAGGTGATCTTGGTGACCTTGGTAGTCTAGGTCGGATGGCAAATCTTAAAAAGTTTTTGATTTTTTTATGCTCATTTCACTTATTTCGGTTTTGGAAATCTTGGTTTTGAAAAAAAAAAAGGGAGAAATAAACCTCTAAAAATAATGTGTGTTTGATTTAAGTCTCTTGGTTTGGATATAGGCCAACACTTCGATGTGCTTTGGGGGGAATGCCAATACCTTGGTTTGCCGCTTGGTCGCGAATTCGACCTCCCCGAAGACAGAGTGGATGTCCTCCGACAAGCTAACATGTAGAGTTTAACCGGTTGCCTAATAAGCGATTAGCGAAAACAAAGGGTGTTAGCACGCGTTGGAGAAGCCTTATCCGAACCATTTGAGAGCAAAAGAAAAAGAAAAAAAAAAGGAAAAAAAAAGAGTATAATAAGAGGTAAAATTTCGAGTTTTCCTAACCTTTATAAAATGAGTTGAGCATTTTACTTCAAGATTCTTTTTACTTTTGCCATCCCCTCTAGATGAACTTGGAACGAACCACGACTCTTGCTTGACAAGAGTCTAGACCGTCTAATTTTTCACTTCTAAGCATATTGGGGATTCCCTTCCATTTTCATCCGATCGCCTTTGACAAAGTAGTTGGAAGATGCACTTGAAAGTAGCCTAGACTTGCACTATTTTAGGGGGTGATTTATAGCTATCCTTGTAAACCTAGTCACTTGTCGAATTAATATTTGTAAGGAGTATGTGTCTTTGCTTGATTTTCCACTAGGTAGTGACCGCCACCTTGATGAGGAAGGTG
This sequence comes from Silene conica, assembly GCA_029255685.2. Classification (NCBI taxonomy): domain Eukaryota; kingdom Viridiplantae; phylum Streptophyta; class Magnoliopsida; order Caryophyllales; family Caryophyllaceae; genus Silene; species Silene conica. Next base: position 5,583,792 of record CM055313.2, read on the forward strand.
GCATTTCCTTTTGATCGGTGCATCTTATTTCTACCTTACGTTTGAGCTTAGGATGCATCACAATTTTGTGCAAGACCCTACTTGCCTTGCGAGTTGTGCTTTACCTCATGAGCACAATTACGTGAGTTGAAGGGGCGTTGAGTGCGCTAATACTCATGCGGTTAGTTGATTTAGTAGTATTACTTTTACTTGATTAATTTTCTTATTTGTTTTGTTTTGTTCTTGTAGTTTCCTTCTTTTGCCCTTTTTCTTAGCTTGGTCTAGTGCTTACTCGAGGACGAGTAAGGGTTTAGTGTGGGGAGATTTGATAACTACGTTATCGACCTATTTCTCATCACTATTTCCCTCTACTTTGTCTAATTTTCATATCGGTTCTCCCGTATTTATCCCCTTTTTATCCTTAAATAACATTACATGCTATTTTCATGCGAATTCTATGTTTTTGTAGCATCGTTGCGTTGTTATAGGTGTTTCGGGGTCTTTACGGAAGTGTCGGGAAGCCTACAAGTCGAGAAACCGAGTTTTAAACCTTTTTGGGTGTTCCTAGCCCAAAGTCGGGTGTAACTCGGGCAGTGGGGTGTTCCTACACCCACCAAAAAATCAAAGTCAGGCGTAACTCAGGCAGTCAGGTGTTCCAACACCTAACTTGTCCAAGCTACACCCAAGAGGAACGAAGAACAAGACAAAATAAGGAAGCCAGGTGTAACTCCCTCCCATCCGGTGTAACTAAGGGGCGGCCGGTGTTCGCTACACCGGATGGGCCCTATTTTTGGTTTATTTCGTCTTTCTTAAGTGGGCTTTCACCCCCACTTAAGTCTTTGTATATATACTCTATTTTTCAGATATTTTGTATCATACACTACACAATTGAAGCTTAGAATATCTCTTTCATTTTTACCTTAGCATTTTTAAGTAGAAGCAAGTTTCTAGGGTTTGGTTTCTTAAGGAGATTGTTCATCCGTTTTCTGATCATCCTTGTTCTTGATCTTTTGGTATTATAATCTTTACCTTAATCTTTCTTTCAATCTACTTAGTTGTTTTTTAATTCTTTTCTTTTGCCCTTTTCATATCTCATCTTCTACATGCTAGTTGTTCTTATAACTTAGTTTTAATTGCTTGATCATATGTTATTAGCATCTATAATTATCAAAAACATGTTTGTCATCATTAGATCGCCTTTATTATTTAGTCTCGAATCCCTAAACATGATTAGTGAGTAGATCCCTTTCTAGGGGATGGTTTAACCACAATATGATTGATTCTCCTAATTAGTTACATTTAGTTTGGTTGTTGAAGGGGGATGAATTGGGGTTTAGCAAGGGGGTTGACTTGTTTAGTGTGTAATTTGGGGACTTTGAAATGGTGAACCCTTAACCCTTGACCATCAACGAGAGTTGATTAGGTTAGGTGTTGACCACCCTCATTAGACCATTTGTCGACTTGGGTTGAACCCGGGAGGGGGAACTTAAGTTGGGTGCCTTTGCTTTTCGGTTTGAAATCGGCCCTCGAGAGAGGGAGTGGGATGACCGGGGTTTATCGCGGGCTTTAACCCTTGACCTAGGGGAGAGGAGAGCGGAATAGGCCAATTCTTAGCTTACCTTGAGTCTTGAGTCGGGGAAGACCGAGTCATGAGCCCGAGAGGGAGTTGATTAGGCATAGCTAGTGTCCTGCTATGAGCCCGGGAGGGATTTAGTAGGCGACCTAGAAGCGTATCCACCTAATTTGTTCACCCGAAGCAACCAAGCATCGTAACTAATGATTAGAATCATGAATGTTAGTGGTTAGACCATCTCTTAGGTTTCCCATATACTTGAGTAAATCATTTATCTTAATCTAGTTTGTTTTTCCTTACTTTTGTTCACTTTAATTTATTAGTGTAGCTCCTTAGATTTTAATCAAACCCAATATTTCTAGACTTAGCTAAGCATAAAGGTAGAACAATAGGTACTCAACGAACTACTCCCTGTGGACCGACCCTCGATAATTGCTACGACTATTCGTACACTTGCGAGGCAATATTTTAAAGTTATCAAAATGGCGCCGTTGCCGGGGAGGTTAACGGATTGATATTAGTTTAGTTTTGGATTTGTTAGACTATGCTTTTGTTTTTTGTTACTTGATACTTGTTGCATGAAACTTGTTGCATGTTGCTTAAGTGTTGCATTCTTACTTGTTTCTTGTGACTTGTCATTTTATTTTATTTTCTTTTGTTTTATCACTTCTTTGACCTTACTTGCCAATGTCTTGCATACGCGATTTTTGTAGACCAAATCTTACTCATATTAACCGACCTATTGTTGGGAAATGTGTCCTCAACAATTGTGCGATCACGACAGTGATAAAAATCATTGTCATAAATCTTATGAAATGAATATGCAAGGGACGATCCAATATTGATTTAGTCAACTGACCAACATTAATCGGTAATGATTGGCTGACTAGAGTTTAACATTACTGTCGTATGACGGTGGTAGTCAGTTGATCCCTTTAGGTCACACCTATAGGACAGACCCCTTAAATATATATATTGATTAATTGTATGGGATACGGATTGATCAATATTCTTAAAATCGTATATCAAGAAATCAGAGGTTAAATCTTAACGTAAGATTTATATTTGAAATTGAAATGTGTCAATTGTCAAATATTAATCGATATTTATGAAATATCGAAATTAGAATGAGATGGGTTCGTGGTTATAACAAATGTTGTATATCGTATTGACGATTATTATAATAACCATATTTTGAGACGGTAATTATGAATTGCTAGATAATTTGTTAAATATGATTTGATTAATTTAGAAATATTATTTATGTGATAAATATATTTTAAATTAATACAATTGAATTATGTCACATAGGATGTCACATATTATACAATTGTGCAAATTACAATTTTGTAAAATAAAGTCTATTTTACAAAATAATGTGTCGTGTATATGCTTGTGTTATGGATTAATATTAGTAGTAATATTAATTCTTACACTCATAATGATTACTATAAGATAGTCTTACATACCTATTAGTAGGTATGCATACCTAAGTGCATGTGTTAGATAAATCAACACATTTAGCCTTGCCAAGCAAGGGATCACACGACACACACCACAACACTCTACCTCACCTTCTATAAAATGTGAATACTTCACATTATTGTCTCATTCTAACACTCATGCAATTTTTCCTTAGTGTAAGAAAAATTCTATAAAACCTCTTGAATCAATATTATACATATAGTATTCTAGTATACTAATAATAGTATTAGTTTACGGTTTCAAGTTAACCGATTACGTCTCCTAGCTCGGGTTCGTGTTTCGGTGTTTAAGGGTAGGTCTTGGGTGCAACGTAAAGGAGGCAAGCTATTTTGGTTGCTCCGTGGAGGATCGTCCTAGCATTCATACGGACCGTTTGTAAGACCCTCTTCGTTATTGTTCCGCAAATTTTATTGCATGCATAAGATCTTGAGTATAATTAATATGAGATTAATTAAAATGTAAAATAATTAGTAAGACTACATTATTAGGATTTGTTAGTATGACTACACGTTTTCCAACACCTATTAACATTGGGGTTCTGGAGGTTGATTATGAGTTTGATATAGGTCTTATTGAGTTGATTAGGCAAGATGTCTTTTGTGGTTTGGAGAGTGATGAAGCAGTTGATCATTTAGAGACTTTTGAAGGAAATTGTGACCTTGTTAAGAAGGAGGGGCTATCGGACCAAGTCATTAGACTCTTACTCTTTCCCTTTAGTCTTAAGGGTGAAGCTAAGAGATGGTTACGCTCTCACCCTTCTAGCACCTTTTGCACTTGGGATGACTTAGCTCAAGCCTTTCTAAATAAGTTTTACCCTTCTTCTAAAACCACCTTTAGGAAGCGTCAAATCTACAATTTCCAACAAGGTGAGTTTGAGACTTTGAGTGAGACTTGGGATAGGTTTAGAGGTTTGTTGAGAGCTTGTCCCCATCATGGTTTCTCCCCTTGTCAAGTCATGATTATTTTTTTTGATGGTTTGCTTCCTTCTCTTAAAAACTTTGTGACCGTTTCATCCGGGGTGGGAGCATTTGATAAGTTGAGCGTTGATGATGCTAGAGCTTTGATTGAGAATATGGCTTATGCCGATGAGACTCGAAATTCTATTTGGGCTTCATCTAAGAGAGGACCACAAAGTAAACTTAAACGTTATGACTATTCTATGTTTGATGCTTTGAGTGGAAATGTGGATTTTTCTTCTTCTATGAATGTGTCTTATGTTCAATCTCATGCTTATGATCATCATGTTCCCCTTATCCATGAATTTGTGAATGATATGCATGAGTTTTCATCTTCTTATGAATTTTCTTGTGATGTGAAACATGATCTTGATACATGTTCTTCTTATACATCCCCATCCTTTGAGAAGATGATTGTGATGGAGGATGATGATGATATTTGGTTGAATGAGCCTTTGAGTGATGATGTTGAGGAAGAGAGTGAATTTGAGGCTTTACCTACTATTGCTAGTGATGAGTTAGTTGATTTTTCCTTGAGGAAAACTTATGAAAACCCCACTTTTGAGGAATTGAGTGGTGTGACAATGAGGGAAAACTTGCTTTTTGATTACATGGTAGATGGTGTTGATAGTGAAAGAGAACATGGTTTGAGTGGTGAAGAAAAAGTGGTGGAGAATGATATCTTTAATGGTTCTTGGGATAAGAAGATCGTTGTCACTCTTGATGATAACTTTGATGTAAAGTGGGATGATGATGTTGTGGATGTTGACTTTTTAGGAGAATTCATTTTTGAGAGTTTCCTTGAGCAAGTTTCCGTAACTACCCATATACTTGAGGTTGATTCTCTTATTCCCATTGTTTTGCCTCCACTTGACTTTCTTATCCCATCTTATGAGTTCATGATTGAGGAGGACTCTAAATTCATATCTAAGGAGATTGAGTTGGTTTTGAGCTTGTCACTTGAGGGTTGCTTAATGAAAAGTCGTGAGGGTATATTTGACAAGGTTCACATGGATGAGTTGGATGATTTTGAGCAATCCTTGCCTAAATTGAAACCAAGTGATGAGTATTGGTGCGAGTTTGAGATATTTGGTGTTCGTATGTTTGACCATAAACCATTTACTATCATTCTTATCTTTTGGCTTTGTGCATTTTCATGGTTATTTCATTATGAGCACTTTTATGATGATTGGTCAAGTTTGTTTGACAAGCTAATGCGGTCTTTGACGGGATTTTTAGATGACTCACTTGTGTTTTATAGTGTTGTATTTTTGGTGGTTGTTTTTTGTGGTTTGTTTTGTTTCATGTTTGTAGGTACCATGTTGAACTCCAAGAACCAACAAGAAGGTGGTGGGTTGAAGTAGAAGATTCAAAGATCACTTCACATAGTGAATGATCGAAGATTGTGCTTGAACGATAACATTCTTTACTCACCCTCTCTCTTTTTACCTTCCCTTGTTCTTAGACATTTGGGACAATGTCAAGTTTAAGTGTGGGGAGGTTTGTTGTTGTTGGTTAGATGGAGTAGTTGTGGTTGGAGTGTGGATTGGATTTGGTGGTGTTGGTCCCTTGTGGACATTTGTTGTGAAGTTGGAGTGTTAGTAATCTTGGTGGTGTTGTGTTGTTGTTTGAGACATGTTTATTGTGCTTTTATACATATTGTTGGAAACTAGGTTCCTTATATTATACTCATATCTAATGTGAGTTTTGTTTCTTTAAGTTTAGGTCATAAAACTTAAATAGATCTTATGCATGCATGAAGGTATCATAAGATGTGATTGTCCTTACATTGGTTTTAGAAGGTTTATACTCAATAATCACCTATTATTTGAGTCTTCAAATAACCGAAATCCTCTTGTAACGATCTAACAAAAATCGTCTCCTAAAGGTGCGTATCAAGGACCCGATCTCAAACTAATACAAATTTTGTTACTAGAAAATTAGTATTAGTATACTAGAAATATTAACAATATTACCCTTAATATTATCAATATAGGAAATAATATATATTCTTAGAAAAACTCTTTTACTAGAAATATAGTGAGAATAATGTTGTAGTGTTGTGTAGAATGAGCAAACATCAAACTAACAACCATTAGTATTAGTGAAGTGTGTATGTATGTATTATATAGAGCAATACATGCTCTCATTTGAGTGTATTTGGCCGGCCAACATGAGCCTTCTAAGGCCAATGCATGCTCTTCTAGCTCTTACACAAAAGCTAGTAAGATTCCTTACAAAATCACTTTTGCATTCTACACTCAACCATCTTATACATTTACACACACAACTATCACATACACTACACTTACACGGCTGAAATATGGTTCAAAATGGACCCATTTTATTTTGTCAATTGTGTTAATTTGTAACATGTCACACATGTCTCATAACACATGAACTAATTTGTTAATTATGCAATTTTAACTCTTTAAAATTCATAATTCACAAATTTATTACATTTAAATAATAATTCCAATATTTCGAAATTATCATTCTATAAAATGTAATATCATAATTTTGATTACAACTCTTTGTAATTTTATGATCAACCGTGTTCATTCTCAATTTAATCGTTTCTCAAACGAATAAACAAAAACCGAGTAATAAAACTATTTTATTACTTTGACTATTATTATTATAATCCAATTATAAAATATTCGTCATATAAAATTATTTCCAAATTTCTAGTTATTAATTAATTCGTATCCAATACAATATTAATTAATTATTCCATTGAGACGGAATTCCCTAAAGATATGACCTTAAGGGATCAACTGATCACCACCATCATATGACGATAATGTCAAACTCTAGACAGCCAATCATTATCGATAAATGTTGATCAGTTGACTTTAGAAGAGTAACACTCCCAGTTGTGTTTCATTCAAATGAGTTTTAATTTCGTCAACACACTATTGTCGAGGACACTTCCTCCAACAATCTCCCACTTGTCCGAGACAAGTGTGTGTCACCAATTCTCTTGCCCTATTACTATCTCCCACTCAATGCATGGCGTCCTCTCAGGTCGTGCCGGCAATTGATTAAAATCTAGAGTGGTTTATCTCGATCTGGAGTTATAACTACTGACCGGAATTATCTACCATAGATACCTTCCGAGCGTGGCCACGCATTTCTAGTTATTATTCTCCTCGAGTGGCCTAGAGATATTTCTCAACCCTGACAAGGGGTGGACAATTCCTAATCGACTTATTCCTTCCGGCTGGCCACAGCCCATCATAACCCAAAATATGTCCTTATAAACCCCAGTTACGAAGGTGTTAGGACATAAATCAAAGTTAATCTGAAAACTATGCCACCTCAGAGAACAGTCATTAGTCCAAGAACTGACTCATGTGAAACACGATAGATGCTCCCGCCACGACCAGGCAGTCTTTTAATAAGAGTACGCCAGAGCTCTATCAGCGGTCATTAGCCCGACAAATGTATCTTAACATGTCTATGCCTAGGTGATCGATTAGTCATCCCGTATGACTCTATGGCAATCGAACTCGCCATCAATCACATCACACATCCGGTTGCATTGAGATGTCACCTCACTTAAGCAACTAGGGGCGAGGTCATGAGAATTCAATTCACTTTAATGGGGTTCAATATGGTCTTACCATCCCATTTGAATATGACATGACCTGGGGTGAGTTATAAATAACTCAAATAATGAATGCATTATCACATATGTAAAATTGATGCCATATCAATTACTACATAATCTATAATTCATACTTGTATAGTATTACATCTCAACTCAATTGAAATGACATGATTTATCATGTTAAGCCTATAAGAAGGCCTTTGGTTAGTAAGCCTTAACAACTTTTGTGCTTCACATAACCTTACTATAATTTTCCTTGGTTATGCATAATCTCATTATGCTAACCTTACGAGTACGTGTCTTGATCCGTATCTAGACATAAGCTTTCTTACAATAGAATAGCTCCCACTGTTTTCACAGTATCTGAGAGACTCTTCCCTCTATTATATCTCATAGATATAAGTGTACTCATATTTGTTGAATACCTTCATTGTTCTACTGTCTAGAATAATTCATCTGAGAGACTCTTCCCTCTATTATATCTCATAGATATAAGTGTACTCATATTTGTTGAATACCTTCATTGTTCTACTGTCTAGAATAATTCTAACAGATTTCTTTCTTTATGATTGTAGTCAAAATGGTTCTCTAACCATCCATATGTGTTCTGAACATGGTATTGTGCAACTCTTTGCACATTAAACCAATGAAATATCCAAACATTTAGCTTCATCCTTTTAGTACTTATTCAGTAGTGTTTGATGAACTATATGGCTACACATAGAGATTTCTCTCCAAATTCGATTTGTAACATTTCGTCATACTCCAAGTATACGAAGTTTGATAATGGTAATACATCTTAGCGTAAAGAATTGATCCTGCAATGGAAGCATGTGGATTTAATTTCTATAGTTCAAAACATTTGAACTTACCCTTATTCTTATCGACATAAGAATATGTACTTATATGCTAATAATATCCATTAATAGGATATCCTAGTGATGTATTTATTCCTTTTACAAGTCTTTATCATTCATAATGATCTTTATCATTTATAATGATCAACATGTCACATTCATGTAAGACTAGAGACATAACTTTACTCCCACTAAACTTCATGTATAAACATAACTTCTTGACTTTCAAGAAAATGCTTATCACATGATCAAAATAAAGAATTCAACCTTTTGACATTTCCCTTTTAGGATAGTTGCGATTTTACCAAGCTCATACACGATGACTTTTAAAATCCAACATGTCCAAATATTTGAACTCGAGGCCATGTTATTGCGTGGAAAACTCTTTGCCACCAATTTATCTAATTTAACTCTTGTCATCCTTTCTTAGGATAGTTGTGATTTTCAAAAGCTCATCGTAGATGATTTTAAAATCCAACAACATTATTTGACCCGATTTTAATATAGATCCGTTGTTGCGTGCGAAACCCTTTCCACCAATCAACTGAGCTATTTCGGATTCAGGTAGAGTCGAAACTAAATAAAGCATTTATACAAGTTACAAGTTTGTTGCACTAAGAAGACAACATTACACTCGTCAACTTAATTTTCGAATGAAATTTCCACTTATCTCAACTAGGAAGAACATTTTCCTATTGCATCATACTGCAATTGTGGCTCTATAATAATTTCTCCCACTCTGTCTAAAAGAAATAATCCTCCTTTCTTTATAGACAGCATCATGAGCCACAAACCTTTTGTTCTCATGATCATATAGGAAAAATTGTCATTCGAAATAGGCTACAACTTAGGCACCTTGCCTATTCATATCTCATATGACTTGTATGCCCATGCTTTATGACATAGCGGAAAAATAAATGCTCGACAAAATCGGAATAGAAAGTAACTCCCACTCAATTGTAAAGATTTAATCATATCTCATATGATTCAATATTACTTTTTCGCGCATTTTATAAACGTGCTTACGAAAGTAAACTTGTGATACTTTAGCACAATCTATTTGGTGTAAATTACTAGGCTTAATTAGATCATTATCTAATTCCAAGAACATCTTCTTGAGCCAATGCACAACATTCTCAACGTGAATTTCTTGCGCATTAATTTCCTCAGTCGAAGAATTAAAATATCTTTCAAGATTTGAAATTTCACTCACCTACACACCTTAAAGTGTTTATAGGGTGAATGACTTGCTTTGAATGCAAGATTCGCATAACCCATGAGATTCCTAACCTCAAATGCGACTTTCAATCGAGTAATGATGGAAAAAATTTGGAGCACCAACTAGAGTTTTAGGGTACATATGACATTTCCACCTTAGTTTTGGAATACAATTACCTTGATTCGTATGGCTTAACCATGAACCAATTCATGGTAACATTGAGTACAACATTTGTTTCAATTGCGTAATGATAAAACTTTTACCTTTTATGCAAAACTCAAGTTATATTTAGAGATAATTGTACATAATAACTATTATTTGTGTATTACTCTAAATCCAAAACTTGGTTAAGCATAATATGACATGTAAATGTCATATTAGATGAAGTGGCAACTACTTTAGTTCCATTTACGTTTATCATTCTTGACAAATCGTCATACGATTTTCTTCATGTTAGGACGATAGGATTCACAAGAACCCTCGGATTGTGTTATTAACACATCCTCCTCTAAATACCCATTTAGATTAGCAGGTTTTGTCATTCTTTTATCATACTTCAATCACATGAAAATGGTATTACTAACATGATTCACCAATTTGCACTCATATACAAATAATGTAGAATGAAAACTCAATGTCATAAGTATTACCTAAGAAATATGTTGGAGTCATACTTCCAACATCCTTAGACTTTACAATTTGGAGTAGTTTCTAACTTCGTGTCTTACACGATTTTCTCTCAACCTCGTTCTATTCTTAACTACTTAAGAAAATTTGGTCTTCCCATAGCTCCCACTCACTTTAAGAATTTATTATTGAAGAAGACATTTTCTTCAATTAATTCCAAATTAATTCCTCATAGGAGTTAATATCTATGAAGTGAGGTGATATTGGTTATAATGATTTTCTCAAATCAATTTACCAATTTATATTAACTTCGTCATGTTCTTAACCCTTAAGTTTTAGACGATAAGTTATTAAATTGAGCAATAAAACTTTAGAACCATGTATGAATAGAAGATTTAATCAACACTTTTTGACTAAAATCACTTCTATTTAAGTTTCTTTATAAGAAATCATAATGGTTTAATAGGAATTTTAAGATGTTAATCTTATGTTTGCATAGGACCTTCCTATCAAATTCTATGGAATAGAATAATTCCTATGGACCTTGTTCATAACCAAAGACACGGTTTTAAGTGAGGAGAAAAAGATTCTATTTGTCGACATAGTATAAGATGTTTAGCGGAGATATTGGTTACAATCGAATGATATTATATAGGAGTAAAAATGAACAATTATAAAACAACAAATTAAGGAAAAACAAACATTCATCATTTTGATTCAACTTGTAAATATTTTAACAAGTTAAAGCATCTATAAAATGACCTCTATCCAATTTTATAGATGATTCCAAGACCCAAACCCATACCACCGAAATCGTGAACCACTGGAACTCCGACCCAACAATATGGTTTGGTGGGTTAAAATAAACCGGTTCTACCATAGAACTCTTGGTTGATGACAAATCATTATTTATTCATCTTAGCCCGGAACACATTGACCACTGGTCCTCTACACTTCCGTTGAGTACAAACCAAATTTCAAATGCATCGGGATGCGATCCGCCCACTGGACTGAATCCACCCCATCGCCCCACTTATCCTACGTAATGAGGTTCGTACTGCCCACTGGACTAGCACCACCCCACGAAATAGAAGCTCATGGGTTCTACTATTTGGTAAGGCTAATCCTCAATTGTTTTGTTTAATATAGAGGTCTTGTCAATTTATTATCTATCTCCTTTAAGCGAATTAAATCGGTGAACTCGATAATTATAATTGACACGGTCGTTATTAACGATCTAAACTAGTATGCATGTTTATGGCGATTTGGCTATGCATGCAAACATATTAAAATGCAAAAGTAAAAGCAATAAAGCAATAAAATCCTAGTATGGCCTTCCTAGTAATAGTAAAAACTAATTAACTATTACAAATTCGGAAACCAACTCCTTGGTCCCTTGAACTTCATTGGCACGCCATCCAAGAGAGCACCGTCTTGTCGGAACTCCTTTCCGTATGGCACCGTCTTTTGGATCTCCGGAATTACAATAAAATAATACAACTATTCTATTGTAAAACTGAAAAATTTAAATTACAAACCCGTGATACGAGATCACATAAATTACAACCGAATCAATATTCCCTTTCATTACGGGTAATATTGATTAAAACTAAGGCCATACTAAGAAAAATTACATAATTCCAAATTATATAAATAACATTCAAAATATGACATTCATATTAACTAAATTGCAATAATAAAATATGTATGTACATGCTCAATTTTTAATGCCAAATCGCCTTATGGGAGCAAATATCTCATATTTGTTTACGGTTTTTACGGATATGCGCGATTTTAACTATTAAAATCATCAAAATTACATAAATCTCATTTATGTCCAAGTTAATCATCCTATTACTTTAGGAATCAATGTTTAGTCTCTACTAATATTTGATCATGATCTAACTTGATTTTGCATTATTGTTCATAAATTACTTGTATTTTCGGGAAAAATAAACAAAATACGGCCAAATGAGTCAATAAAATTCGAGATTTAAAATTCAAAATTTTAAACTTTCTGGAAATTTTCTAAAAATTCAGAAATTATTAAAATGGTCTTTTGCAATTATATATGGTTTATTTCTTAAATAAATCATATAAAAGTCGTTTTTATGGTTAAAAATCCGATTTAAATTATAAAAACTTGAAATAAATTGCTATAAATTTTTAGTCATCCTAAAATACATATTAGAATCTTAAAATGACCAAAAATTACAGACCACACTCGAAAATTTTATTTTCGACTCATAAATTACGATTATTAGCTAATTAACTCATTAAAAATTAATAATCATAAAAACAGAAACTTTTTGATATCCAACTTTTAGATCTGATGTTCCTATCATATAAGACATCTATGGGTAAAATTTCATGCCATAATATCAAGATTAACTATTTTTAACACAATATGTCACTATTTATCCGATTTTAACCATTAAAATCATAAATCATGCATCACTTGAGAATAAATTCCCAAAACTTATATACATACTGTAAATATTGCATGTGACATTGTGTAAAGTTTTTATGGCAAAATTCCAACTATAACTATTAAAGTCGAATTTGAGTCACTATTAACCCGATTTTTACTATAAAAATCATTAATCATGCAATATAAGTCCAATAATTTCGAAAATTCATACAGGCACTCTATATATTGCATGTGACTTCTCATAAAATTTTTAAGGTTAAATTCGAAATATAACCATATTTACCCATTTTAACTCATATTATGACTATTTATCTCATAAAATTCATAATCCATGCATATTAACTCCATTTCTTACGAAAAATCATATACAATATATTAAATATGCATGTGAGAACATATCAAAAAATCTCGGCCATAAACTATTTTTAACTATTTTTCCCATTAATTGTTTGTTTAAACCGATTTAAACTACAAAATATACAAATAAATATAAAAATGAACAATAAAAATCCATAAAATTATTTTTATGACCTAAAACCATTTTAGAATCAGAAACTTTAACATGCAAAATTATTTTGTGATTTATCATAATAAACACAATAATTTCGAAAAATCGAAATATATATATGTTAAACCGATTTTAACATAAATCATGAATCAATCATGCATGCAACAACCGTAATGCTCTGATACCAATTGTTGGAAACTAGGTTCCTTATATTATACTCATATCTAATGTGAGTTTTGTTTCTTTAAGTTTAGGTCATAAAACTTAAATAGATCTTATGCATGCATGAAGGTATCATAAGATGTGATTGTCCTTACATTGGTTTTAGAAGGTTTATACTCAATAATCACCTATTATTTGAGTCTTCAAATAACCGAAATCCTCTTGTAACGATCTAACAAAAATCGTCTCCTAAAGGTGCGTATCAAGGACCCGATCTCAAACTAATACAAATTTTGTTACTAGAAAATTAGTATTAGTATACTAGAAATATTAACAATATTACCCTTAATATTATCAATATAGGAAATAATATATATTCTTAGAAAAACTCTTTTACTAGAAATATAGTGAGAATAATGTTGTAGTGTTGTGTAGAATGAGCAAACATCAAACTAACAACCATTAGTATTAGTGAAGTGTGTATGTATGTATTATATAGAGCAATACATGCTCTCATTTGAGTGTATTTGGCCGGCCAACATGAGCCTTCTAAGGCCAATGCATGCTCTTCTAGCTCTTACACAAAAGCTAGTAAGATTCCTTACAAAATCACTTTTGCATTCTACACTCAACCATCTTATACATTTACACACACAACTATCACATACACTACACTTACACGGCTGAAATATGGTTCAAAATGGACCCATTTTATTTTGTCAATTGTGTTAATTTGTAACATGTCACACATGTCTCATAACACATGAACTAATTTGTTAATTATGCAATTTTAACTCTTTAAAATTCATAATTCACAAATTTATTACATTTAAATAATAATTCCAATATTTCGAAATTATCATTCTATAAAATGTAATATCATAATTTTGATTACAACTCTTTGTAATTTTATGATCAACCGTGTTCATTCTCAATTTAATCGTTTCTCAAACGAATAAACAAAAACCGAGTAATAAAACTATTTTATTACTTTGACTATTATTATTATAATCCAATTATAAAATATTCGTCATATAAAATTATTTCCAAATTTCTAGTTATTAATTAATTCGTATCCAATACAATATTAATTAATTATTCCATTGAGACGGAATTCCCTAAAGATATGACCTTAAGGGATCAACTGATCACCACCATCATATGACGATAATGTCAAACTCTAGACAGCCAATCATTATCGATAAATGTTGATCAGTTGACTTTAGAAGAGTAACACTCCCAGTTGTGTTTCATTCAAATGAGTTTTAATTTCGTCAACACACTATTGTCGAGGACACTTCCTCCAACACATATTTCTTATGTTTGTGACATGTCTTACATTGTGTTTTCCTTTCCCATTATTTTTGAAAAAAACCATAAAAATTTGAAAAATTTGAAAAATTCAAAAATATGTTTTTACCTTATTAGTATAGAATTGTACATATGTTTGCTTGTTTTTCTCTCTTTTCGCATTGGCAGCGCTTTACTTGAGCACCGCTTTGGAATTTGAAGATGTCACGGTATGATCGCTCCAACCCTCATTTCGCTCTCATTTTCTTTTCATTTGTTTATTTGAAGGAGGATGGGCTTGTATATGGAGGATTTGGAGTGTATTGTGGAGATTGTTGTGTGGTTTGTGTGCCTTTGTGCTGTTAGGAGTTGCATTAGTTTATTTGACATATAGTTTGATAGTTGCACTTGCATTAGAACATGTTTATATTAGTTGCATTCATGGCATGTAGTTACATTTAGTAAAATGTTTCCAAATTGCCTAATTGAGAACCTTGACAAAAACATTTAGGCCATTGTAAATATTCTTTCTACTTGTGACTTTGCCTTCTAGAATGGTATTGAAACACTTTAGATTATGCTTTGCTAGTATCTTTCGAACCGTGATCCAATACCGAGTCGAGGGTTTGCATTTCGAATCACCTCGTCCAACCCCGTGATGCGAATAGGTATAGATTGACTAGTTTTGGTGACCTTGTCGGTTTGGGTGGGATGACAACTTGAAATTTTTGGTGGTTTTTAAAATGCTCATTTCTTTAAATTTTGGTGTGAAATGTTGAAAAAGTGAAAAAGAAACCTCTTAAGTGGAATAAGATCATGTAGTTTAGGTGGAGGCGTACCACTTCGATGTGCTTTGGAAGGGGGCCAAGGATTTGGCTTCCCACTTGGTCGTGAATTCGACCGCCCAAAGACAGAGTGATTGCCACCCCGATAACTATTGCCTAGAGGTTAACCGGTCGCCTAATAAGCGATTGGTGAAAGGAAGGGCATTAGCACGCGTGGGACAAACCCCATCTTAACTCATGAAAAGAAAAGAAAAAAAAAAGGAAGAAGAAAAAAGAAAAAAAAATTGAGGTCATTTGTTGTGTTTTCCACCTTTATGAAATTACTTGAGCATTTAAACCCGAAAATCGATTTTGCTATCCTTCCTCGACGAACTTGGGACGATCCATGACCCTTACTTGTGAAGAGTCTAGACCCGGTTTATTCCTTACCTTTAGCATCATGGGGACATCCTTCCATTCCATCCTATCGCCCTCGACGGAAGTATTTGGATCATGGTAATGAAAGTAGCCTAGGTTAGCATTATTTGGTAGTGATTTGTTGCCATCCTTTTAGACTTAGTGACTTGTTGAATTAGTATTTGTGAGGGAGTTTATGCTTTTAAATTTGTTCTCTTTCAGTTGATATTCGCCACTTAGATGAGGAAAAAGGCATTTTCTTTTGTTGATGCATCATATTGCTAATTTTGTGCTTCATTTAGGATGTGTCCAATTTTCCGCAAGCCCCCACTTGCCTTGCAACGGAGCACATACCTCATTGTGTTTCATTGTGAGTTGAAGGGACGGAGGAGGCCCGTTAATTGTCTTTCATCGGAAATTAGTAGTTTATATAGTTCTTTTACATTATGGGTCATTAGTATAGTTTGTTAGCTTACTCGAGGACGAGTAAGAGATAAGTATGGGGAGATTTGATAACACTTTATTTTACGTATTTTTAGCCCACATTTTATCTTTTATTTAGTCGTATAATAACCCGAGTTAGCTTAATTTACTCATTTTAGTGTCAAATTATATATTAGTCGATTAGTTTTAAATAATTTTATTTCATATTATTTGTGAGTATATTGGTACTTCCTTTGTTTTTTTATTTTATAGGTACCTAATCTAAGTATAAAGTCGATCGAAACGGGTCTTAAAAATCATCTTTGGTTTGTTGGGCTGGGCGCGGGAAATATGGAGCATTAGCAAATAAAAGCAAAAGAAACAGGAGGAGGGAGTAGTGTGCTGGGCCAAGGAAATCATGTGACAACAAAAACAGAAAGCAAGCAGCCAGGCAGGAACATCTTGGCATTGTTTTCGACTTGTGGGTTCTGGGCAGAGAACACGCAGGGAAGACGGAGGGCAGAGAGCAAGACGTAGAGTAGGAGTAGAATAAATCACACAAAAATTCCATTTTTCATCCTTGTTTTTAGTATAGACATTAGATTATCATCTCAATTTATAATAGTGTATGAAGATTTACATTTAGTTTGGGTGAAAAATTGAAGGAAGAAGTATCCTCAACAATTCATCCTAAATTCATTTCTTTACATTTTGTTGGTATAAAATTCCTCTCCTTTACTCTGTTTATCATTTGTTCACTCTTTGTTCTTCTTTATTTGTCCATTTTTATTGTTTGTCTTTATGAATGAAAGGTGTTTGCTGAAATGTCTATGAGAAAATTTCTTCATTTTTTCTTAAAGATGCAACTTTTATACTTTGTTAGTATTAGTGTTTACTTTTCATTGTTTATTTCTTTATATGTTTATTAGTGTTAGTCTTAAACATGTTTGATTTTCAAGTTTCCATATTTTATGTTTGTTTTAGTTTAATGAATATGATTAGTGAGTAGTATTTTTACTAGGGTGCGACTAGACTCCGACATGTGTAGATTACCGACTTGATTTCACCAACTTGGTGTCGAGGGGGAGTTTATTGGGTTAATTAAGGGGTCTAATTGTCATTACTTTACCTTGTTTGTACTTTGACCTCGAGTCCTTGTCCGTCAACGAGAGTTGGCTAGACTTGAGTCGGGACATCTTGTTGGGAGTAGTAGCCTCATTGAGTCGAGCCCGGGAGGGAGGACTTGAGAGGGGTGCCCTTAGTTTTCGGTTTGAAATCGACCCTCGGGAGAGGGAGTGAGATGACCGGAGTATAGCGTGGACTTAGAACCTTAATCTTGGGGAAAGGGGAGTCAAAATAGGCATATTTTGGTAAGCTTTGACCCTTGACTTAAGGAGTTTGATGCATGAGCCCGGGAGGGAGTTGTGTCGGCATAGCTACTGTCTCATAGTGAGCCCGGGAGGGAGTCTATGAGCGAATTAGAGGCGTCTCACCATTAACATTTCCCCTTGGCAACTTGTTATAGAGTTAAGCGGTAATTTACAAGTGTTGGAAGTCAAAATCGCGCCTTAGCTTTTTCTTTATTGCTTTTATCTCTATATTACTTGTTTGGTTCCTTATTCTCTTAGTCTTAGTTTAATTCATTTTTAGTTTAGTTAATTAGTTTCATGTTAATCATTTTATTGATTCGCGTAGCTAACCTATAATCTAAGACAAGACTAGTACTCAAACTTAACCTCCCTGTGGATCGACCTCGACTACCCTACTACATTAGTTTAGTAGTTGAGTTTTATAAATAATTGTTTGATGTGGGGGAGGGCGACAAACCCCGCTATCACTAGGTTACCTTCGAACTCATTTTCCTACTACTTTTGTCAAGGGCGATCGGATGGAATGGAAGGATATCCCCATGATGCTAGAGGTAAAAGATAAGACGGGTCTAAATTCTTTTTAAGTAAGAGTCATGGATCGCCCCAAGGAGGAATGACAAAAGAAAATCGATTTTCGAAACAAAATACTCAAATCATTTTATAAAGGTTGGAAAACTCAACAACACAATTTTTTTTTCTTTTCATTTCATGAGCTAAGATGGGGTTTGTCCCTCGCGTGCTAATGTCCTTTGCTTTCGCCAATCGCTTATTAGGCAACCGGTTAACCTCTAGACATTAGCTTATCGGGGTGACAATCACTCTGTCTTTGGGAGGTCGAGTTCACAACCAAGTGGGAAGCCAAGTTTTTGGCCTCCCTCCAAAGCACATCGAAGTGGTACGCCTCCACCTAAACCACATGATTTTATTTCAGCCTCTTTTTTTTTAGAGGTTTCTTTTCCATTTTTAACGTTTTCACAACCAAAACTAGTGAAGTGAGCATTTCAATATCAAAAATTTCTTTCGGGTTGCCATCCCACCAAGCCTAACAAGACGAGCTAATCTATACCTCTTTGCATCACGGGGTTGGACAAGGTGGCTCACATGCAAACCCTTGACTCGGTAACAGAAAATGGCCCAAAAGACACTAGTAAAGCACTTTCTAGGGTGATTCAAGACCATTCTAATAAACAAAGCCACAAGTCGAAGGAACATTTGCAATGGCCTAAATGCTTTTGCCAAAATTCTCGATTAGGCATTTTCAAACCATATTACTAAATGCAACTACATGCCATGGATGCAACTAATATAAACATGCTATAATGCAAATAAGTCTATCAACTATATGCCAAACAGACTAATGCAACTAATCCTACCAGCACATAGGCACACAACACCAAGTTCCAAAACCGGAACATCCTCCTCAACATACATAGCCCATCCTCCTTAATCATGAAAAAGAGAAAAGAGAATGAAAAGGAGAAGAGATAAGAGCAATTATACCAAACATCTTCTAACTCCTTAGCGTATGCCTCCGATATTCCAAATCTACCTATGCATATTATTACAAAAACAACAATATATACAAGATAATGCATAAGGAGTTTCCTCCCCACACTTATTCGATAAAATAAATGGAAATTCAAATAAATGAAAGAACATTTTTTTTTTTGAATTTTTGAGATTTTTTCAATTTTTTTGTATTTTTAGGAATAAATCCCCTCCTCACACTTAAAATGTACATTGTCCTAAATGGACCAAGTGTAGGAAGGAAGATAAGAAGGTAAAAACTTGTTTTTGCGTTTTTGAAAAAGAAAAAGAACATAAAAGAAAACTTGGGTTGCCTCCCAAGAAGCGCGGTTTTAAGGAAACCGCCAAACCTATAAGAGGCTATCAACAACTAGCCGGGATCCCACAACCTATGGGCAAGACCACCCATATCCTTCTCATTAGAAACTAAGCTCACATCTTTGAGCTTCCTCATATCATCTAAGGTTTGATCATTCTCCACCTCACTTTCAAATTTGATGGTGTAAAACATATCCTTCCTTGTGAGAAGAGGATGATCAAACCTTAAACAATCATCAATGTTATAAGGGAGGGGGATTTCAACCGACTCACCCATGCAAGCTATATCAAATAAAGGAGCATCATACTCCTCATCAAAATACATGATTTGAAGTAAGGGGGCATAAGAAATGAGGTCAATGTCATCGGTGGGTATAAGGTACTCATTATCACCGCAAAAAGGGGCCTCAAATTTCTCATAGGTAGGCTCATCAAGTAGATGCACCTCACAATCCCACTCACCATCAATGCTCACACTCTCCTCCTGAACATGCATAACTTCCAACAAAGGGTCGAGAGAGATAAGGTCAAAGGAGTCAATGGATTTAAGATATTCATCAATAACAAGAAGGGGAACATCAAATATCTCAAGGATAGGTTCCTCAATCAACTCAACCTCAAAATCCCACTCATCCAACAAGACTTCCTCACTAAGAGGCTCATCATCCCATTTGACCTCTAAGCCTTCACTCATGATGCTCTCTTCATCACTCCCGCTCTCATGGTACTCAAATATGTTATCTTCTTTGGTGGGTGTGGCTAAGGGAGTGGTGGAAGCAAAAATATCCTCAAGAGGGGTAGAAGGCTCATCCTCAAAGAAAGGGTTCTCACCCTCAAATTGCTCAAAATGTCTCTCTACCTCAATCTCAAGCCTCTCCTCTAAAGTATCCTCACATTCCTCAATTTCCACCACACCATCACTCAAAAGCTCAAGGCCCTTATCCACATCCACAATAGCATTTTCCTCAATACATGACAACAAAGAAAAATTAGGCTTTCTACTTTCATGGTTCAACCAATCAAAAAGATTATAAGCATCCTCATCCGATTTAGAAGATAAATCACCATCACATAAGGAGTCAAACAAAGATCTCACTTGACAATTAATGCCCTTTCCAATTGTAAAACGCAATTCTTCCTCACTAAAAACATGGTCATCTAGTGAGTCCAAATAATGCACAAGTCTATCAAGATAAGCCCAAAATTCTTCATTTTCATATTGTGGAAAACCAAGATAAAACAACATTTTGAAAAGACAACAAAAAAACGTAGTCTAACAAATCTAAAACTAAACTAATATCAATCCGTTAACCTCCCCGGCAACGGCGCCATTTTGATAACGGGGTTTGTCGCCCTCCCCCGCATCAAACAAACATTTATAAAACTCAACTACTAAACTAATGTAGTAAGGTAGTCGAGGTCGATCCACAGGGAGGTTAAGTTTGAGTACTAGTCTTGTCTTAGATTATAGTTAGCTACGCGAATCAATAATGAGATAGAAAACAAACTAAACATGTAAACATAAATTAACTATGACTACTAAACTAAAGAAGCAAACAAATAATAGAAAAAAGATAAAAGCAATAAAGAAAGGCCTAGGGCGCGATTTCGACTTCCAACGCTAGTAAATTACCGCTAAACTCCTATAACAAGTTGCCAAGGGGAAAGGTTAATGGTGAGACGCCTCTAATTCGCTCATAGACTCCCTCTCAGGTTCACTATGAGACACTAGCTATGCCGACACAACTCCCTCTCGGGCTCATGCATCAAACTCCTTAAGTAAGGGTCAAAGCTTACCAAAATACGCCTATTTTGACTCCCCTTTCCCCAAGATTAAGGTTCTAAGTCCACGCTATACCCCGGTCATCCCACTCCCTCTCTCGAGGGTCGATTTCAAACGAAAATTAAAGGCACCCTTCTCAAGTTCTCCCTCTCGGGTTCAACTCAAGACGGCTAATACTCCCAACAAGATGTCCCGACTCAAGTCTAGCCAACTCTCGTTGACGGACAAGGACTCAAAGTCAAAGTACAAACAAGATAAAGTAATGACAATTAAACCCCCTTAATTAACCCAATAAACTCCCCCTCGACAACAAGTTGGTGGAATTAACTCGGTAACCTACACATGTCGGAGTCTAATCGCACCCTAATGATAAACTACTCACAAATCATTACTAATCTAACACAAGACACTTTAACAACTCCACTAAACATGGTACTAAACAAATTAAAGAGGTAAAGATTTAAAACTTTAACTAATCTAATGACTAAAAAGGAATCAATTAACAGTAAACATGGTAAAGACTAATAAAAACTAAGACTTTGATTAATTTATGTGACTAAACTAAAAAAAATAACAATAATCAAAATGACAATAAATAAAAGGGAGAGAATAAATGATACCAACTTTGAAAGGAAATTGCATATGTAAAATGAAATTAGTCTTACAAATCCAAAAAATTACCTCATAACACTAATTAATCTACTCCTATACTAATTTTAATGGGATATCTTTGAGAGAAAAATGGACCAAACCCTAAGTAAAATCTGGAAAAAATGGGGTCTGTTCTGTTTTTCTTTTGGGATTACATTATTTATATGGTAGAGTAAAGTAAGGGTATTATAGTAATATGTGTCTTCAAACTATGCGAGATACCCAGCCATTCAACACTTGTACTAAAATAATAATAAAAAGGAAGGTTGGTTTGACTTAAAAAAAAACAAAAGCCACGAAACAACCCAACAAGCAAAACACCGGCCGTAGTGCATTTACACCGGATGAACTCGAATTGCACCCGACTGGTCTTGTTACACCGGATGCCTTCAATGGGGATAAAAATGGAGTCTGGACTTAGTGCCTTCGCATCTGGGCTGACAAAGATTATTTCCAAGGCGGGTTTTCGGTTCCAAGCTCGAATTGAAGATGAAGATGCGGTTTGCACTGGTTGGTGGTGACGGAGCGACTGACCCATACACCATGATCTTGTGAATTGAGAAGGAGCAGCAATGGTAGGAGGTACCAGCCATGGTTACTCGAGTTTCGATTCTAGGCTCCCTGAATTGTAAATGGCGCAAGACTCAAACATGGGCTCGGCTCCGTGATTGAACCTGGTGGGCAGCAGCAGGGAAGGTTGTTCTTGCTGCTGGTCGTTGTCGGGTTTCGGTGAAGAGGCGGGCAGAATTGGGTAAAAGACGATGATGGAAGCTTATGGTGATATGTAAATGAATGGTGATTTGTGGTTATTAATTGTAGAATGAAGGAGGTGATATAGTGATGAGAGAAGATGGAGGACGAAAATGGTGGTCTTAAATGGAGATTAATGGAGCTTGAGCATTTTGGTCAATGTCAATTGAAGATGACGAGGAACGAACATGGGAGCAGGGAGTTGTCATTGTCAAATTCAATAGTCAGCTTGAGCTTCTAAATGAGTTAACACCTACATAAATACGAGAGCAATATTAAATCTCGACAAAAAATATATATTGACACTAATTAAAATAAAAAAACAATAATATTCTATTTTATTATAAAATAAGTAAATAATTACAAAATCGGGTCATTAATATGACTAAATAAGATATAAAACGTGGGTAAAAAAACGGGTAAAATATGGTGTTATCAACCGGCCGACCGGCCGCCGGCTGGGAATCGGCTGGGAGGCACTGGGTTCAACTCTTGCAATTTCTCTTCATATTTCTTCATAATTCATTCCAAAATCGTCTCGTTTGCTCCCGTTTCTTCGCCCCCGCCGTAATACGTACAAAATGTGAAACAAATAGGAATAGACGAGGTAACGGGCGTAAAAACAATGAAAGACACGCAAAACGAGGCCGAATCGGGACCAAAAATGAAGCATAAACAACGAAAATAATGACCAAAATGGAGCTCATCAGAATTCCCCACACTTAAACCTTACTCGTCCTCGAGTAAGAGATCAAGCAACTACATAACCCTTATTAGAAACAAAGAAACAAACTAACTAAGCTAACTAGAAGCCGAATCGGGTTTAGCTACACCCGTAGCCCTTTCAACTCACAATTTGACATTCATGAGGAAGAATGCCCTATTGCAAGGCAAGTAAGGTCTTGCTACAAAATTTTTGATGCAAACAAGCAAGAACAAAACACGTATAGACAAGCAATATGCATCGGAAAAAGGAAAAGACAACCGCTTGCCTCATTCAAGCGGGGTTTTGAAAAACAAAACAAAGGAGGTCTATAGCGGAGGATGCCGACTCAAAGTCTAACCATGGTGTCAAACCCCTAAATCAAGCTCAATCAACCAAGAATGACATCACCAAAGACCAAGAAACTAATTCAAGGCGGGCAAACGGAAGTACTAAGCTATACTTCCAAGAATGACACGGCACACACATGATTCGACTCCATGCAAGACCCATAACCGATAAAAGAACCCTAAGTACCGACTCTCACGGGTGACATTCAACACACAAGGAAAGAAAGGGGGGCGATTTTTGTGACAAAAAGTAACCAAAATCACTCACCTACCTCAACTTGCGAAGCGTGCCCGCAATCTAGAACGGTACTCCATCCAAAAATCCACGAAAAATGCAAATGCACATGACGAGAACAACAACAAGGATGCAACGGGGCTTGGGTTGGGTGAAAATGGTTTGGTGCAAGCACCGTTCTAGGATTCGAGGCTCAAAAACAAGAATGATTGCCATAATCAACACAACTCCTTATTACTACAACTAAGCAACGTCTATGCCCTAACTTTGGCTTTTAGAAAACCAAGCAAAAATTGCATAAACCCCAACTTACTTTGGAAAAATCGGACCCATCACAACCTTAAACAAAGTGGTCATTATTAGAAACACCGAACAACGTCTACACCCTAACATACGACTTGAAAATCAAATCAAATGCAAAAAATGTGTAAACCCGGCACGCGTGCAAAAACATCAAAAGACCACATTATTGTAGCAACAGCTTTTTCTATGTCCCCTTGATGGAAGGGACTTGTTGCTAGCCTTTTTCTCTTTCAAAACACATATGTACATTTTTCTTTTTGGATTTTTCAAAACTTTTTCAACTTTTTCTTTGATTTTCTATTTTCTTTCTTTTTTTCATTTTTTTTTTCTTTTCTTTTCTTTTTCAAACTCCCAAACACCAACCAAACATCAAGTAGCGACCACAACGGAAGAAGCCACCAACCGACATCTAAATTCCCGACTCTACCACTAACAAAGAACCACAAAAGCAACCATTCTTGATCAAGGAAGGATGTTTTTGGGATGTAACTCATCTAGTAGTTTAGGCCAAATGAAAAGGTTAAGGCTCAAAGTGGTTAAACAAAAGGGAAATAAGATGCAAGGGTCAAAACAAGACTAATTTGGCAAATGTGAAGTTGATTTATTTGGAACAAAAGTTGTCTCACATGCACATGAACATTAACACGGAAATAAGGAACGAGCGCCATACTTATGCGTATAGACATAACACACCACGTTAGGAGGACTACTCACAATCCTAAACTGAGTCGGTTTGATGGACCGACTATAAAGGAGGCTCTATCCTCACATTTGAGTAGCTAATGTCGGTCTTAGGTCGAGTCAAGGTCTAACACGGTCTCACAAGGTGGTCGAAACTTGGTCATTAAGCCTAGACTTCCGGGTCCTTAGCAAGACACATATCATCATTGACGGCATATATCCTCCACTATTCAACCTCCTATGCATATTTACAAACAAAAGCAAAACGGAAAACCGACTAACACATATTCACAAAACTATGAAAATGAAAAGGTATGTGAAACAAAAGCAAACTAATACTAAACACAACAAACATGCAACAACAAGAAGGCTAAACTAACAACACATCAACCACAACAACCAAAAGTTCCCCAAAGGAACATCCAAGGCACAAAAAATCCCGTTCTCCTTCATGATATCAACATAAAAAGAAATCGGGAGGGGGATAAAGAAGTAGGAAAGAGTATACCAAGCATCTTCATCCTCCTAATACCTTGGGTTGCCGTCGCATCTGCCACTTGTTAGTCCAACAAACATATATATACAAAACAAGCAAAGAACAAAAACAAAGGAAAGGAAGAACATATTTTTTTTGAAATTTTTGAACTTTTTCGATTTTTTTGGTATTTTTGAAGTTTTTTCATATTTACAAAAGCAAATAAATATTCACAAAGTGGATATTTTCCCTCCCCACACTTAAGATTTACATTGTCCTCAATGGAACAAAGTGCAAGGGGGAAATGAAGAAAAAAAAGGAAAACAACATGTTTTTGGCTTTTTTGAAATTTTTGAGAAAATAAAAACTTGTTTTTGTATTTTTGAAATAAGCGGTTATTCCTCCCCACACTTATTTATATGCATAATGTGAGGAGGAAAACCGGAAAATAAAGAACATGTTTTTGAAAGTTTTTGGTTTTTCAATTTTTTTTTGGATTTTTGATTTTTTAGAAAGCAATAAAAACAAAAAGAAACAAAAGAAATGAAAAACTAAAAACTAAACTAAATGCAAACTAAATGCTCTAATCTACATGTATGCAAACTATATGTGACAAAATGATACAAAATGGAAATCTAATGCATCTAAATGAATGCAACTATATGCAACTAAACTAATGATATGAAATGATGAAATTAAAACTAAAACAATCTAACTAAACTAAACTAACTACTCTAAATGCATGCTAAAAAGTAAAATGCAAACTAAAGTGAAATTTGGATTAAGGGAGTTACTTGCTTTGGATTTTTCAAGGGGGAGCATAGCCATCACCTACCACCTCCAAAGGTGGTCACTCATCACCATCATCATCATCTCCATCACCTCCAGTACCGCTCACATCGCCCTCTCCATTGCCCGAATCTACTACCATGTAGTCGCCCGGGTTAAGCATTACATCTCGAAAGGGTGACACATGCGAGCCACTAGCTCCCGGATCACCAACCATGCCATGGGGAGAAGGGTGCCCTTGAGGGCGGGGTGCCGAGTCCGCGTTCCCACGGAAGTTGGGTGGAAAGATCGGGTTAGAGAAATAACCCGGGGCAACATTGATCTCCCCGAAAAAACGCCCCTCTGGAGGCACATATCCCATCTCGGGAGGCATGTAGTAAGACGGGCGACCACCGTCCTCATGATGAAGTCCCTGGCGGACAGACTGGTCATAGCTGGGGAATTGCCCATAGGCCTGATCGTGGTATATGTAATCAAGCCTATAGGTCAAGTCCCTATGTCGCTCATCCGCCAATGCTTGGTGCTCGTCTGCAAGGTCTGCCGCCTTCTTCATGCCCAAATCAACCCGGGCCATGAAGTCAACTAGGTCCTGAGGCATGGTAAAAGACTGAGTAGATGGACCGGAGTCGGAGGTAGATCCCTGGAAGTATGATGGACCACTCTGGAAAGGGGGCATGGTAACGGAGGGCTGCTGAAACTGCTCAAACGGGAGGTCAGATGTGGTGGTACCCGTCCTATCACGGGCATATACTCTCGGAGCACGCTGATCGGGAGGGAGCTCATCGGGGTCCACCTCAATATCAAGGAGGTATGAGGTCTTCCCTGGCACAACTCTCATCCTCTCGGTGTTAGGCAAGGGCACCGAATTTCTGAAATTATTATCCACGCGAATCTGCCAATACTCATTACGATCGTTGGGGTTATACTTTATCCACCCCAAAGCCTCATGTATGTACCGGCGAGATAACACGTTCTCACCCTGAATGTAGTCCACCATAAAGTGCCGATGACAAAGGTCGTTGGCTATCAAGGTGACTATCCCCCCAACACATATGGGGGTGGTAAGCTGAGGTTGGGATGCCAACCTACTCAAGTGAAGCGCCATGTGGTGAGCAATATTGAGCTTCGGCCCATCAATCAAATAACACCCTAGAATCTCGAGCTCCGTAGTAGTAAAGTTGTGAGGCTCATCCCTAGAAAAGACGGTCCACCCCATGAACCTATGCCAAATCCTAATCGGTGCCAAATGCACCCTATTAGCCGGTTTCTTCTTAGTCCTATCACTTACTAAACCGGTTATGGCGGTCCAAATAGCCTCCGTATCAAAACCCTCCGGAGGCTTAATAGGCAATTTTCCGTTGAGCCCAAAAATCAATGCAAAATTTTCTAAGGTAAGACGGTGTTCCTTATTCATCAATCGAAACTCCAAGAAGACAACTTTTCCCAAAGACCGGTTTTTAGTAACTACAAGGTAGCTCAAAAACTCCAAATTCAACCTAGGGGAAGTGTGAACCGGTCTAGTTTCATACAATGTCTTCATCCCCAAACCATCAAACAAATCCGCAGTAATTTTCTCAATCCCAATTTCCCTCAAACCTGCCCTATCAATGAACCTAGTCGGATGAAGGGGGCGATGCTTAAAGTAAGTGAAATTACCTTTTTGTTGAATGGAAGCAAATTGGAGTCCGGGAAAGCTAGGATCCAGACCAATGAAGCTACTATCAAGGACATTCTGAACTTCTTGCTCCACAATCGGGTCATGCCTTGATTTCGATCTCCTTTCCGTTCTTCCTGACATGACTATTTTGAGGTGGTTTGATGAGGGAATGAAGGGGAGTTTTGATTTGGAGTGTTTGAATGGGTTTTTGAAGGTAGGGGATGAGAGGGAGAAGAGGGAAATAAGAAAGAATGAAGAGGAAGTGAAGATGAAATGAGAAAAATGAAGGGGATTTGTGGTTTAAAAATTCGCGACAGAACACTCCCAGCCGGTTCGGGACCGGCCGCCGGCCGACCGGCTGAGAGTTAGGGTTTGATTTTTTTATTTTTTTCGAAATTTTTATGAGGGATTTGATTCTGAGCCGGCGGACCGGCTGCCGGCCGACCGGCTCAAAATCCTTATTCAGCTCTTCCTTTGTCTTCTCTTCTTCTTCATTCCTCACTCACAAAAACTCCCAGCCGGCGGACCGGCTGGGGATCCTTCCTCGCCTCTTTTTCTTCAACATTGGTTCACATCTCATGATTCTCAGCCGGTGGACCGGCTGCCGGCCTACCGGCTGGGAATCAAGTCTTCTTGAATTTTTCCAATTTTTGAACAAGTAACATGTCTCTGAGCCGGTTGACCGGCTGCCGGTTAGGTGCAGGCTGGGAGTGCAAAATCTGAAATCTGTCCAAATAAACTATTAAAAACAGAAATGTGCCCAGGCCCTCCCAGCCGGTATGGGACCGTCGGCCGGTAGGCCGGCTGGGAGTACCTGTGCACAATTTCGAAAAATAATTTACTTGAACATAAAAATCGACTTTGCCAACAACGGTTTCGCCTACTATCCTCCGACTATACTCAAGAAATAACCACAAACAAGCAACCAACACATCCAAAACTCACATGCAAGCTAGAAATCAAACTAAAAACGGAACTAACAAAGAAACTAACATGCAAACTAGATGAACGAAAAGAAACTAATACTTACAAACGGTGGTTGTTAAGTGACTCCACCAAACCTTTCATGAACAAGCTTCCTTGAAATCAATCCTCCTCGGGGAGTGGGTCCCCGAGGTCAATCACTTCTACGGTACCTTTGGAATCTCCTTGGTAATAACGCTTTATCCGATGTCCGTTGACTTTGAAGGTGCCACCGCCTTCACTCCAAAGTTCAAAGGCCCCATGAGGTGAAATATCCATTACTTTGAAGGTCCCGGACCATCGTGATCTAAGTTTTCCCGGAAAATTCTTGACTCTTGAATTGAAAAGGAGAACAAGGTCTCCTATGCTCACATTCTTCTTCATTAACTTGGCATCATGCCACTTCTTCGTTTGCTCCTTATAGAGTTTTGAACTCTCATAAGCCTCATATCTAAGCTCCTCAAGCTCACTCATTTGCAAGAATCTTTTCTCCCCGGCCATATCTAAGTCGAAGTTCATCTCCTTCAAGGCCCACCAAGCCTTGTGCTCAAGCTCCACCGGTAGGTGGCATGCTTTCCCGTACACAAGCTTGTAGGGAGTCATTCCTATAAGGGTCTTGTAAGCCGTCCTCAAAGCCCATAGCACATCATTCAACTTTTGGGACCAATCTTTCCGGTTCTTTTGTACCACCTTTTCCAAGATAGCCTTGATTTGACGATTTGAAACCTCCACTTGCCCACTAGTTTGTGGGTGGTAGGCAAGTGCTACCTTGTGGGTCACTCCATAAGAGGCTAGGAGGGCTTTGAATGTATGTTTCCGGAAGTGAAAACCTCCATCACTAATCACAATTCGGGGTACACCGAAACGGGGAAAGATTATGGTCTTGAAGAGCTTTACCACTACCTTGGAGTCATTGGTGGGGGAGGCAACCACTTCTATCCATTTCGAGACATAGTCCACGGCTACCAAGATGTATTCATTCCCGCATGAATTGGGGAAAGGTCCCATAAAGTCAATCCCCCCAACAATCAAACAACTCAATCTCCAAGATGGTTTTTAGGGACATGATTGCATTCACTTCTCTTTTCTTTTCTCGAGAGGGGATTGTTGCTTCCACCTCCTCTACAAGTTTCATCAATTTCTCACAACGAGGATCTCCTTTTGTAATTTTTCGGAAGAACTCACAAACTCTCCTCTCAATGAGCCCTTCTTCATGTTCGGACTCTTCTTCAACCACACTTTTTCCTTTCTCAATATTCACTTTCCTTTCATCTTTCTTCTTCCTTGGAAATTCTTTGACTTGTTCCATCACAAATAAGTCTTCATTCATCCCATCTTGGTCACTAGCTTCCGGAGAAACAACGGGCACCATCACCATTGCTTCCTCCTCACTATCCCCTCCAAAAACCGTCATGAGTTGCTCAAGTGAAGGTTTTTCTCCGCTACTAGTGGTTTCAAGCATTGGTTGCTCATCGGCATTTGTCATGATTGCATTAACCCTATGATGTTTTGAAGCATCTCTCGAGCTTTGACCTTGAGCTAGAAAACCGCCCGGAGGCCTTTGAGGATTGGCTAAGGCTTGGGAAGCGACTCTAGCCTCCATCTCTCTTATCTCCTTTTGGTTGGCATTCCGCAAGTTCATCATCTCTTGATTGTGGGTAGTTTGCATATTTTTCACAAGCTTGATTAATTCACCCACTTGATTCTCACTCGATGGTTCTTGATGAGGGGTGTTGGTAAGAGGCAAAGCAAACTCATAGTCATTCCTAGAGACTCCAACTTGAGAGTTCCCCTTTGGCATTTGGCTATTGAGGTTGGGATTTTGTTGAATGAAATTCGGGTCATTGAAACCTTGGTTGTGAAAGTTTTGGTTTTGATTTTGGTTGTTGTGGAAGTTGTTTTGAAATGGGGGTGGATTGGAGTTTTGGTTTTGGTGTTGGTTGTGGTTTTGGTTGTTATTTTGGTTGTTGTTGAAATTCGGGTTGTTGTTGAAATTCGGGTTATTGTAACCTTGGTCATTGAAGTTTGGTGCAAAGCCTTGATTGGCTTGGTTTGATTGATTTCCTTGATAGAAATTGTTGTTGTTGTAATGGTTTCTCGGATTGAAATTTCCACCCCTTGGTTGAAAACCGGGTGGATTTTGCACTTGAGGTTGTTAAATATGGTGTGGGTTCAACACATTGGTACTCTTGTAACTCATGTAAGGGCTCCCTCGAATCCCTTGATGGTAGTAGTTTGAATTGGGGTTGAAAGTGTTTTGCCCTCTAGAGTTATTGAATGCTTGGAAAGCATACAATTCCTCCTCACTTCCACTTCCCTCAATAGAGTTATTTGCACATACTTCGAATGTGTGCCCATTTCCTCCACACAAATCACATGAGGCTACACTATTCACTTGGTACATTCCCGGGACGTTGCTCTTGATCCCTTTGCTTGTAGAGCCCTTGGTCAATTCCTCCAACTTCTTGGTCAAGATATCTAACTTGGCATTAGTTTCCTCGTTCGCCTTTGAGTTGGAAAGGTGCTCACTAGGGTACTTGCTACTCTTTCTCAAGACATTTCCCCGAGTACCATAATTCTCCTCGGAATCAACGATTTTTTTGATAAGCTCTGTTCCCTCCTCATGCGGCAAGTGGTCGAAACTACCCCCCGCCGATGCATTAACCATCTCTTTCGTGCGTGGGAGAAGAGTCTGAAAAAGGTTTGGGTCGTGTACCAAGTGGGTATCCCGTGGTGAGGACACTTAGCAAGCAAATCTTGGTATCTATCCCAAGCTTCTCCCAAAGATTCTCCCTCGTCTTGCTGAAATTGAGTTATCTCATTCCGGAGCATGGCGGTTTTAGAGGACGGGTAGTACTTAGCAAGGAAGGCCGTTGCCGAGTCGTCCCAAGTGGTGAAAGTGTTTGTAGCATGAACATTCAAACACCGATCCGCCTTGTCGGTCAAGGAATAGGGGAAGAGCATTAGCCTTAAGGTTTCCTCGGGCACTCCCGTTTTCTTAATCATTTCTACTTTACCCTTGAACTTTCTCAAGTGTCCATGAGCATCTTCATGAGAAGCTCCACTAAAGGCGTTCTTCTCGATAGAGCTCATTTGTGAAGGGTGTATTTCAAAATTTTGAGGAACAAGAGTGCCAAAGTTGATTGGATTTGTGGTGTCATTGTGGTTGGGCCGGTTATGATCACGAAGGGCGGCCATTATATGAATTTGGTGGTGATTTGGAATGTGAGGTGAGGGTGGTGGTGATTGGTAAAACGGGTTGTCGAAGTTTTCGGATGTTGGGCTAGGAATGCTTTGATTCGGGCGTTGTGGTTCGGGTGAAGAGGGGTTGTTATGGCTAGTAGATGCTTGGGAGGCAATTCTTACTCTTGTTATGGTCTTCCTCCTTAAGGCCCGGAAAAGCCTCTCCGGTTCGAAAGTTGACAACAAAGAATTAGAGTCGCCCCTAGGCATAAAACTTGACACACAAATTAGTCGTCCTAGTGTTTTTTAGGCACTAGGGTGAGCAATATAGCAACCACTCTACAATTAACTAACAAAGCTTTGATCAAAACAAAACAAGCTCAACTAACTAAAGCTAAAACTAAAACTAAACTACACAACTTCTAGCACCAGCCCCGGCAACGGCGCCATTTTGATGCGCGAGATTAAGTCGTCGGTTCTCACGATCAAACAAATTTAATTTATAAACCCAAAATAGTAGTATAATAGGGTTATCGTTCGCGAAGATGGTGGGGAAGTTATATAGTTACGTTCTAATTGAAGCAAGAGTCGGGGTAATAGGTTTGGTTTTGGAAAGACTAATTACAGCTAAGGGCAAACAATTAAAGCAAACAAGTTAAGATTAAATCGATGGAAGGGAAAACTAGGGTGTCGGGGGTCACTAAGATGGGTAGACGAAGATACGAGAAAGCAAACTAGAAAGTCTCAAATAAGTAGTCTCGGGTAGTCTCTTCTCTCGAGTCGACTAACCTAGGTCGGAATACCCTAGCTTTCGCTACAAATACCACAACCAACCATTAAACATGCTAAGACAAACCCTCAACCGTCGCTAAAGACAAGTCACGCTAAAATCAAAGCCCAACTTTCGTTGAAGCAAATCATCAAACACCTAGCATGCAACAAATGGAAAACTACTTTATCAAGAACAACTAATCAACAAACTAGCATGAATTTATCATCTAATCACCACCCAAGTTCCCCCCTAACCCTAGATATAAAACTACTCACTCATGATTAAGGAAAGCATGTAAACAATTGATGGGTAAATGATAAACATGTTGGATTATGGTAAGAACAATCAAATGAACAAAAGAAACTTAAACAAATGAAATAACTAAGTAAGGATTAGGAAGATTATACCATTAACAAAGGAAAAGGAAGTAACTTGGATAACAAGATGAAGAATTCTTTCAAACCCTTCAAATTACAACCCAAAATATCCTCTAACAATGCCCAAGAAGATTACTAAAGAAGATTACTAAAGAGAGATTAACAAGATTAAAAGATTAAACTAAGATCTAAGAAGGATTAAATATTTTTAGAGAGTTTTTGTGACTAAGTATGTGAATGAAACAGTAGAAAACCCTAAAATTGCGTAAAAAGTGTATTAGAATGCGTCCAAATAAAATGATACAAGTGCGGGTTTATATAGGGTGCGAAATTCTGAAAAAGGCCTCTCAGCCGGTCGACCGGCTGCCGGTGGTGGACCGGCTGGGAGTCCAAATGCTGACTTCTGAAATATTTCTTCAAGTGGCCCTGCTTCTCAGCCGACCGGCCGACTGCCGGTCTGGCACCGGCTGGGAGGCCGATTTACTCAATCTGATTTTTCCTCTTTTTTCTTGAGTGTACAGGTACCCTCAGCCGGTGGACCGGCCGCCGGTTGTCCACCGGCTTGGAGCCCTTTTTCACGAATCTGCCCAACATTTGCATTTTCTTCAATCTCGAAAAATTGGCTAAGTATAGAACACGCTCCCCAGCCGGCTGACCGGCTGCCGGTTGGCCACCGGCTGAGAGCCCTGAACAAGGAGGCTGTAACATTTTCGTATTTTTCACAAAAGTCAAATCAAGGTTCCTCAGTCGGCCGACCGGCCGCCGGCTGCGAACCGGCTGGGAGGCACTGGGTTCAACTATTGCAATTTTCTTCATATTTCTTCATAATTCATTCCAAAATCGTCTCGTTTGCTCCCGTTTCTTCGCCCCCGCCGTAATACCTACAAAATGTGAAACAAATAGGAATAGACAAGGTAACGGGCGTAAAAACAATCAAAGGCACGCAAAACGAGGCCGAATCGGGACCAAAAATGAAGAATAAACAACGAAAATAATGACCAAAATGGAGCTCATCAGCATTCTCATTTAAGATCATCTTACTTAAGACGATCTCTCACAAGTCATGTCTGAGTTAAATAAAGTTGAATGCTAATGAAATTTGTGAGTACTGTGAATATCGTGAAATAATTTAAAACAAAAATAATTAAAAAAATCAACGTGTGCATTTTCGGTATTTGTTACGTTTTAGATTTGCTATACACTTTGTAATATAGTCTGCATCGAATGTTAATGATCAACAAGTTAAATTATATGTATGTTGAATAATCTCCACTTATTGATTTATTTATATTTATATTGTCACAACATCGAATTACTTGTTCTTTCTGGCTTAATTTCAGCTCTTTTCAATTTTGCTTAGGCCGCGTTTGGAAACACGGAATTGATTTCATTTTGATGATTTCAATGGTAGAAATAAAAAATGTTTCAATTCAATTCGAAATCCAATTCCAAAAGTTCGTTTGGTAAACCCATGGAATTGGAATTGGAATTAGGCGATACGGATATTGGTCGAAGTGATCGAAAAAAATTTATTTGGGAAAAAGAAAAATTTTCACGGAAAATATTCGTGTTCGGAAAAAATGTCGAAAATTAAAATATTACGATTAAAATTGGATATAGAAAAGACATAAATAGTGATGGAATTGAAATAACTGCTATATGGTAGGGATTTGATAGACTCAAATTTTAACTATGTTGGAATTGGTAAGGAATTGAGTCCAATTCCAATTCCAAATTCTCGAGGTTACCAAACACTTGAAATGTTTCAATTACGGAATGTATTTCAATTCCAAATTGTCAAACATGCTCTTAGTGTATTTCGTTAAGTTTTATTTACGTTCAACCAATTATGTTCAATTAATCTCTTCTCAAAATTAACTTTTAATTCAACTAAACTCATTTCACCTCATTTTCACTCAATTTAGTTCAGTTAAGCTATACTCCAATTAATTCAATTCAGCTTGTTTCAGCCGAAAAAAACAGTGCTTTAATCACAATCATTTATATGTTTATGTATTTAATGATAATATCTGTTATTACGACCCGTGCATTTTTTGCACGGGTTTAAAACTAGTTTATTAAAAATTAAGAGGTTACACTTTATTATTTATTATGCAAATTGAAAAAATTATTACTCATTTAATATTTGCAAATTTATTAATTTGATATTTTTAATTTTCTAAATAATGTTGATGATGTGGCTCTCTAGAATTACCCAAAAGTGAAATGGGTAGTGGGGTGATTTTGTTTGTGTTTTTATAATATTTATAGAATAGATTGAACATCTATCTCTATAAAAGGAATAAAATTTAACTGATTCTAATTGGTTACTTGAAATAAGGAAAGAAATTACCCACTAACTTTTAGTTTGATTTAATTTCCCCCGGCCACCCCTAAATTCAGGAGTCGTTTGGTTGATTAAGGAAGCTAATTTTCCTAGGAATTTAGATTCATGGGAAATAAGTTCTCACATCCAATTCGAGTGCATTTAGGAAAAGTGTTTGGTTATCCATGTAGAAATTAAATTCCAGAACTCCCAATGGCCAAGGGGGAGTAGGTAAGCAAGTTCCTACCTGATGTAGGCATTGGAAATTCATGGAAAGTTTCAATTCTTGTATTTTCCAAAATTTATGCCAACCAAACAATCCATTTTTTTTTTAAAATCATGGGATTTTGCAATGTCTGTGTTATTTCAGTGGCAACCAAACGACCCCTCAGAATTCTCATTCTTAATTACGTAATCGATTGCAGTATTACATTTCGGCATTGTCATAATAAAATACGATATGATCAAATTATTGTTCATCAAAAATATAAATAACAGTATAAAACGTTTCAATAAAATACGATATAGAACGGTCCAAAGAATAAATCCGAAAAACAAAAAATTACAAACACGAAAAATAATTACAGTCCAAAAATTAAATTACATTATATTCTCCAATTTCCAATCAAATCAAATACAAATTAAGATACCAAACAAAATAAAATACGATAAAATACGGTATACAACGGTCAAATATATATCAAAATGATTACATTTCGCCAATGTCGTAATAAAAATCCTATATATTAGAAAAAATAAAAATCCTGTATAATAGGGTCCCTCATGTTCCTATACATAATTAATTAATTACATTCTCTCAAACTTTCATCAATTAAATAAGTTAGCGTCTATAATCACGTAATAAAATACGAAGTCCTCCAAAGTCTCTACTTCAATTTCAGCGGCAAAAATCAGATCTTGATGAGGACCGATAATAAATTAACTTATTAAAGGGATAAATTAAATATAAAAATATGATTGTAAACGCCAAGACTTTATAGATGAAGTATACTTCAAGATTAAAAAAAATTTGAATATGACATAAACATGCAGCAAAAAAAGTGATTAAATTAAGTGACGATGATAAACAGGAACAAATAGTGAATATCAAATGTAATAATGGCATATAAATCGGCGAAAATTAGAACATTTCCAATACTGAAAATCAACAAAATAGTTGAGAGTTGGAAATCAACGCAAATATTTATCACCGTCTAAAATGTACGTTAAAAATATAAAAATATATTATATGGTCGGATTTTTTTGGGTAGTTAGAGAGTCGGTCCAATAATAATTTGGGTTAATTACGATAGTTAGAAACTTAAGATTTAAACCGCAATTATATTTTCAGATCTATATATATTTTTATCGGCTACTATTTGTATTAAGTTTAAAACGGACCAGTTCTACTTCTCATTGGTATATAGGACAAATATTTGACTTTTATCTTATTATCCTACATATACTAGCTTAGAACCCGTGCAAATTGCACGGAAATTCATAGTTGAATATATAGTTCGTAGTTCTATATAGATAAATGTTTAAAATGTATAAAAAATCAGAATAATAGTGTTGTCAATAGGTTAAAATAGTCAGACACAATTCATTGTTTGTAATTTGAGGTTTGGAGTAATATTTGGTCCCGCCTTTTATCTTTATTTATAAGCTTCTATTTTCAGTTACTCGATATCACAGTTTATCCTTTTATTATTGTCATATTTCAAAGTGTTTAAGAATAATAGTTGTTACAGATCCAAAAGTAGGCTGACCTAAGATCCGACATTGACCCAAACTACAACACCCGAAGGTGACCCAAAATACGAATTGATCCGACCCGGCCCAAAATGACCTAAATTAACTTGATTCATAACTGATCCAACCCGAAGTGGCCGATCTGAAACCACCAAGATCCAAAATTATGATTTTCGCTCTTTATCATTAACCCGAATATGACCCGACCCACTTAAACCGACCAACACATCAAAATACACAATCTGAATTATCCCGAAATAGTGATGAACTAAACTTACCCGACCCGAATTAGTCTGACAGAACTTGATTCGAAAGATATTGCCGCATTGGTGGATTATGTGTAATTTGTACGGTTTTCATTTACGGAAAGTATGTGTTGTGCGGAAATACCGTAGTAGTATGTTCCATTTATTTGCCGTTAAATAAGTCATACAAAATTAATATCTCAGTAGAATATTGTCATGGAACGTTTAATATGTTCCCGTTCTTTTTTAAAGTCTTCCTATTTTAAAATATTGTCGTTAAATAACTTGAAAAATAAGTAATACAAAATTAATGTCTTAGCATAATCAATTATAAACCTTGAACACAAAATCTAAGTTCTAAATTTTTGCAAGCATAAAAAAGATTGGTTTATAGAATTATATTAACAAATGCTCTGCACTTCTTTACAAATAAGAGATTATTGACCGAGTAATACTCCGTAAACATTTAAGTACTCAAGTAAAATCAAATAAATAGAAATTTTACATAATCAAATCATAAAAGAGAAATAAATTATAAATGAATATAGATAACATGATTAGCTAAAATTACAAAAAGAGAAAAGATAATAATACTATAATATAATAATCACAATTAATATTAATTTGAAACTAAGTAATAATTTATCATAAATAACGAAATAACTAATGGACGAAAAAATATTTAACCAATAACTGATATGTGTCCAATGATTTCTCTATTATAGTTATATATAGATCATATTGCATTATATACGTACAATAACTGTATGGTACAATATATTTCATACGTACAATATTGAACATAAAAATACAATTGTAAAATAGTATCTTTTACGGCTGCAATATGTTTTATTAGATAAGAATACAACTTCTTATACGGATGCAATATTTTTTATGGATTTCATCCTATTGCATTTTATATCTAGAATAGTTGTATCATACAATATATTCCATTTTTACCTTAAGCTAGTATATGACATGTATAATGTATTATACCCAAATATAAATTTCAAGGAATCTAGTATTTTTGTTTTTTGGGCTGTATATGTATGCGATTTACACATTTTTTTACGTAATATATATTCAGCCTCAATAACTTAATTGACTCAAGATTGTTTATCTTTTATTGATTGGTTATTTAAATATTATTTGCCGTTTTTTCCGAGTGTATTTCTTTGATTGATTATTTAAAGATTAGTTGTCGTTTTTTTCAGGTGTATTTCTTTGATTGTTTATTAATAGTTATATAAATATTGTTTTCCGTATTAATATAATTTAAGGTTATTTGACCTTTTGTCAAAATATATATTTACAAGAATTAAATATATTGGATGATCTTTCCGTTAATTTGGCAATTCGATTGGATCTCCTTGTTAAAGATATGCTTAAGAATATTTTTTTTCCAAGATTTTGTATACATTAATCAGTGAGAATATTTTTTCCAAAACTTAAATCATATCATGGGAACTTGGGCGGGAATTTTTTTAATATGAGAGCAACACGTGTCCAATTCATGTATAATGGTTCTTCTTATATACTTTTATATAGATAAATATATTTGACCCCTCTTAAACCTAAACGGATACCGTCGTCCTAAATAAATTTGTGTATATTTATAATGTCGGGCTAATGCGTTGTTTTTACTTACGTCTAAGTTAAGCATCTAAATGCTCTCCAGTTTTTAAATCGATATAACTATAATATTTAAATCATATTTTTATTAAAAATATTGAGCTCATTAATTTTTTTCATTATAATAAAATTCAACCCGTGCATTTTTTGCACGAACATAAAACTACTTATGGTAAAAATCTTAATAATAATCCCAAAAGTAACCCAAAAAACACACCAGCCTAAACTAATTTGAACCACATCATTACAAACTCGACACAAATCCATCCCGATTAACCCGTCTCGGCTCAATACTAGAGGCTTATACTAGAGTCTAGAGCCACCATAGGGGTGCCACCTAGGTAGCACAGACACTTCTCGTAATGAGTCGTATCGTGTCCGACACCGACACTCCACGGACACACGCCGAAACGTGTCCGAAACCTAAACAACTGTGTCTAACTTTCTACATTTATTTGGGCACGTGTCCGACGCGTGTCCATGGTATTTGAGTCGTGTCCGTCGCGTGTCCACGATATTTGGTTATCATTTGCGATGAATAATGTTCTTCAGACGAGAAATGCGCTATCGAAAAAGATTAGTTAGAATATTGATTCGAATGAGGAGTGAAAATAAATTTATTATGAAGGCAAGTTTTACTTTCAGTTATTTAAAATTAATATCAAATAATTTAAAAAAAGTAAAATCAAACATTTATAACTATAAAACTAGTTTTTCTACCCGTGAAAATCACGGGTTATTTTTTTGATGTCCTTACTTTGGCTATTTTCTAATTAATTTTTCTTTTAAATTAAATAATTTGATTGTTTTCTACTTGTCAATTAATAGCTTGCCACACTAGTAGAAAAAACGCTATTTGAGGCGTCAAAATAGTGCTCATTTGAGGCGTTTTTAGTGCAGCAGCAAATAAGGGGGCCGCAAATAGAAATTTGTATTTGCGGCTAAAAAAAACGCCGCAATTGACTATGTTATTTGAGGCGTTTTGATGAAAAAACGCCGCAATTGAGTTAGCCTATTTAAGGCGTCTTGTTGAATTGCGGCGTTTTGTTGAAAAAACGCCTAAGCCTATTTGAGGCGTTTCCTGCACTAAACGCCGCAAATAATGTTGCTAATTTGAGGCGTTTTTTTTATGCCGCAAATAGATTTATGGATTTAAAAATATATATTTTATTAATTATTTGGGCACATTCCATTTGATTCCTGCAATAGCAACCATTTCTACCAATTTTTGGCCCACAAATATGTTGCTCAATCCATGTATGTCAACCCGAATGCCATTGAATATAACCAAAAATAATTTCGTCCAATACATTACACTTCATTATATATATTACAACTGCCGGCCATATACTAGCTATTACCGGCCATCAACGCAACATTCTTCATAACTAACATTAAAAAACCTAAAAAAGTCGGGAATGATGTCCTCTCGAATCGTTTAGGTAGAAAGCAATAAAGTCGGTAGTACATACGATTTAATATAATGTCTCTAATTAACACATCGGTTGGTGAAGTACGTAGCCCACTTGTCCCGCACTTCATTTATCTCCCCATTCGTGTATGACTCTTCTCCTTGTGATGAGTAAAAAACCTAAATATAACATAACAAAAGCAAGTTAGCAACGCATTAGCTAGAATGGCAATGAAAGGCTTCAAGAAGGCCTTTTACAAGAAGCAGTACTGGCATACAAGAAGGTCCAACTCTGTCATAGAAGAGATACTCGTTCTCGAATCTGAATTGCTATGCAAAAGCTTCGAGATGTACTGTGGTCAGAAGGTAACTGCAGCTATTAACAGTCTGTTTTTTGGTGTAAAGACCAACAGTACAGAAGCATATTAACATTCTGGTTTTTGGTGTAACTGCAGAATGAGCTAGGTTTTTTATGCCGCAAATAGGTTTTTGGTGCAATATTATTGTTGGTGTAAAGACCAACAGTATTATTGCAATTGTATATGAAATGTAGTGGCGGCAATGTAATCAATTAACATCCCTGTTATTTTATTCTTCGATTTTTTATTTTTCGACTTAAAATTAAATTGGGTTAGAATATTTGTTGCCAACTTAGTAAGATAATTTTAAATATTCTCCATACAGTTAGAATCATATCATCAAAAATTACATTTTGAGTCATATAAAAATTTTAGAAAATTGAAGATCAGAATAACATTATATTATCTACATAATTCTCCTTTATAGTTCGACTTGTATATAAACTATTTAGAGTTTCGATTAAAATGTACATGTTTTGTGTTTTCTTTTATTTATTACCAACCACCAATTTTTTATGAGTCAAAATAAATTGAAGTTGATTAAAACACCAAGTTTAAGCACCAATGCATTAATATAGATATTAATTTTTTGTTTGAGTGGACAAAAAGATAAGAAGATTGTCGTATAAAGCCAAGGTCGGAGCCTAGGCTCAACAGATCTTAAGATACAAAATATTATAATATGAATTTTCAATTATATTATCATTGCACCTCATAACAACATTATTGAGTGTCAACACTCTTAAATTTGAACGTCTTCTATAAAAATCCATATAAGAAAACAATGATACCAACATCTTTAGTCATAATTCGTATAACTGATATTTGTATTTGTACCATATATCATTTTTTGTGCTTACATATTAAAGAACAATTCACTGCACCACTTTTGTATTTAACAAAGTAAACCATTATTATTCAAATGCTAGAAAAACGATTTTTTTCCATATATAAAAAGTACAAACGCATAACTTATAAAGTGTACAATTATGTTCTCATCAAAGTTGTTTAATTTTTATTCCATCATTCTCTACTTTAGTGAAATTATATCTCATTTTGTAACAAATTGCATGTAATTACATGACAATAATGAAATGCTCATAACTTACAATTTTTTGCACACCCATAAATCCATCATTGGTGTGAGTTATGATGATAGGTTTAATTTTTATGCTTAACTCTCGTTTTCTTAGAATGATTGATCGTCTAAATAACATATATAACAATATTTTGTAATAAGATAATAATGGCGGATTAAAAAAGGGGGTGTAATAAGAGATTAGGCATTAAAAAAATAAGACATGGTCCATTTTATAGGTTTATTGATCGGTCTAATTTTCACAATTAACTATTGTTTCAGTTTGATGATCTAACGTCTACAATATATTTTAGTAAGATAATAATGATAAATGAAAAAAGGTGTAATATACTAATATGAGCTTTGGCAAAAACCGGGTCCATTTTTTATTAGTATAAATGTATAATGTATATATCTAGATTTTTATATATACGACACTCGACTATATATGATCATTTATAACCGCATATAATTTAGAAAAAAATAAAAACGAAAGATGGCTAGCAATTGTCACTTTCTTTAAAAAAAATAGTAATAAAGAGGTTAGTTTTTCAAAGAAGATCAAATCAAATTTGCTATCAAAATGCATATTTTATACTAAAATATCACCCTTCAAAATTAACTTTCATAAATTTAGAATTTAATTATATAGAAATAAAAAAACTTTCATAGAGAAATCGAAGATTTAATTTACTTATTGTCTAAAAACTAAATTTACCTGCGCATGACATTATTAGTTAGCTAAGCCAACGATTTTATGAAAACGCCTTCACAACCGCCTACACAACGTAAGACAAACAAAAAACACCACGAATTAGTAATTTATCTTACAAAATTCAAGCTAAGGAAATCAAATAAACTACACAAATTTTCACCCCTCACATAACTATTTTATAAGAAGTAAAAGCACAATCTTAAATAGAAGAGGTTAAATAATGTTAATTTAGATTTAGAAGTTGAATAATATATATATTAAAATTTAGTGACATTAATATTAATTAAGAAAGGATAATGATTTTGGCATTCAAAGGGTTGTAGCTTATTATGAGTTGTTTTTATAATCTTAATTATGATAAAAATTATTGCAAAGTTAATATGGGAGTTGAATGGAATTATTGCAAAGTTAATATGGGAGTTGAATGGGTGATGATTAATTATTGCATAAATATGAGAAGAATAATTATGTTTAAAGATCAGAATTATTTGTGACATCAAAATCAATATAGGGCTTTTAGTTTGCCCAAGTATCCTATTATTATAATTATAGAATTATTTCAAAATTAATACGCGAGTTGAATAGAGTGATGGTTAATTATAGATAGGACAAGAGTAATTATTCTAGAAGATGAAAATTATTTTTTGATATCAAAATCATTTTAGTTTACCCAAGTATCATTTTAATTATATATAGATATGTGTATATTGGTAAATGATGGAACAGTTGGACAATTATGTATAGGGAATGACGTGGTTTTGTAAAGTGGTAGGTGTTATTTCGTCGAAATATATATAACATTTAATCATTTTTTATGTAGCTTTTTAATAAAATTTTACAGATAATGATGTGACTTGATAATATTTTAATATTGGAATGACATACTTTTGACTTGCTTGCTTTATTTATTTATTTATATATTTACAGATAAATGAATTAAATTAATGTAATATGATAAATTATTATCCATGTAAAATTAAAACATGTCATGTCACATTATCTAAGTTAGCATTTTAATAAGATTATATAGAGGTTGACATGTAAGATTGTGGACGTGGATTTTGTTGTGTGAGGTGGCTTTTTGGTAATCCTACGTGGCTTCAATAATGCTGATGTGGCTTTTACTTGCGTTTTAGCTTAGCCTTTTAATAAGGTTTTATAGATGTATATTTATTATATTTAAATGTCGTGTCCCGTGTCCTAAATTTCATGGCATCGTGTCCCGTGTCCGTGTCGTGTCCTAGTCGTTTTGGTGCTACCCAGGGTGCCACGGAGAATTCTATTTTATTTTTTCTTTTAGGAAAGACTAAAGAGTTAGGGTTCTTCACTTCTTCCTGCTCCAGTGTAAATTGTAATCATCATTTCAATGTTCCAACAATAATTTTAAATTTTTTTGGTTTAGGTTGCAGGTTAACAATTGATTCAAGCTACATAAATTATCGAGAAATCCAATAAAACCCATTAAAATTCGAACAAAGTTCTGCATTTGGGATGCTTCATCCATGGCTTCGTGCAATGTATAGTAACAAAAGAAGGCGCCTTTTATCGAGTTTGTATACTCCAGCAAGCTCGTTCATCTCAAATAAGTGTAAAGGTGAATTTTTTACTAAGACCCATGTTTTAGTTTTGCATTATAATGGTGGAAATTCATTTAATTTTAGTTCTTATAATGTATTACTCACCCGTCTCAATTATTTGTTTAGCTTTGATTGAAATACGTCTTTTAAATA
Source organism: Silene conica (assembly GCA_029255685.2). Classification (NCBI taxonomy): domain Eukaryota; kingdom Viridiplantae; phylum Streptophyta; class Magnoliopsida; order Caryophyllales; family Caryophyllaceae; genus Silene; species Silene conica. Next base: position 5,628,231 of record CM055313.2, read on the forward strand.
TTATAAAAGGTAAACAAATGAGAGTGTATTTACCTGTTTTTGTTGATTACGCATAGTATTATACGGAGTACTTTGGTTGATGTCAATATGAATCATACTCTCCTCGTCCCGTTCATTTGCTTACCTTTCTATTATTTGTGCGCAGAGTTGTGCGCAGAGGGGTATTTTTAACTTTTACCAAAGGTAAACAAATGAATGGTAGAAATGTGTGTAGGCAGTGGCGGAACCAAGGGGGCTAGCAGGGATGCGCACCCCTGGCCATTGGAAAATTTTGTTAAATTTTTCGATATTTCTTTTCCTAGGTTATCGTATTGCATTACTAGTTCGCCCGTGGCTAGGAATCCTGGTTCAGTCATTGTGTGTAGAATTATTCGAAGTATTAAACTATATGGATGAGTAGGGCACTTTATGGTGCAACGAACATTAGATGATTTGGTTTCATATATACTCCACATTTTGGAGTAAGGGAGATGAATAGTAGGATTGATATGTTTGAGATGGAAAAATAAATATTTCAGGCTCGTTTTCAAGTGATCGGATAGTTGGGAAATCAGTAGCAGGCATAAGAGAGTGTGTTGGGTTAGAGAAAAGCTCTCCTAGTTATTTGAGGTTTCTATGCAAGAGTAGTGCTGGTTATTCGAGTGTAGCTGAGGCAAACACGCAATCAACAAAAGAATTGGGCTCTGGGCCCGAGAGTGCCAAGGAAACTATCATCGGTGATTTGAAAACGAAATGTTTGAGTGCAAAGTCACTGGATTTTACGCAAGTTGACAAGGAGTTGCTTCCTACTGTTCTTATAGTAGGGCGGCCAAATGTAGGCAAATCTGCCCTCTTTAACCGGTATTGCTCTAATTCTATGTTGAAATTTGTATTGGATTAACTGATGGATAAAAAGTGTTGACACTGATATGGGAACATAAAATTTATTTTGTGGGTGCAGTCTGATTGGAAGGAGAGAGGCGCTTGTTTATAATACTCCAGCAGATCATGTCACTCGTGACATACGGGAAGGAATTGCCAAACTTGGCCATTTACGGTTTAGAGTCCTTGATTCTGCTGGCTTAGAAGCAGCGGCTACTTCTGGTTCTATTCTTGGACGGACTACAGATATGACTGCAAATGTTCTGTCTAGATCTAAGTTTGCCATGTTCTTGATTGCAGCAAAGTATGTCATTTTACTTACATTCCCTTTGAATAAGTGATGTCAAAGAGTTCTCTTTTAAGTTATTGTCCTATCTTGGGATTAGTTTTAAAAAGCTCGCCTTTGGTGCGCTGAGGCTCAGTAAGGCACTACCCAAAACGCCTTGGTAACGCTTATGCACAAGGCAGATCATGCAATGTGCTGCTATGAAAATTCCATATTTTTTCTCCTTGAGTTATCTTATTTTGGCCCCTCCTTACCCCCACTCTCCCTATCCTCTTTAAGTTCTAAAATAGGTATTTTTGCACAAAATTGAAGTTTAAAAATACAAATTTGTTAGCAAAAGTTGTGCGCCTCACAGCTATTCAAACTAAATCGCGAGGCTTTCAAATATATGATTAGGAAGAGGAGTTGATTGGTGGCTTTATTTACATAATGTCATAATCTATCTTTTACTGGAGAAGATTAGATTTGAGTCGTCACTATAGCCACTAACGCTTCATTTACAACACGACTAGCAAAAGCCCATTTCAATGCTAGGTGTTTATCTTCTCTATTTCTGAATGTGTAGAGATGGCTTGCAACCCATGGATTTTCAGGTTGGGAAATGGTTGCGTAAGCATGCATCTGGGATCAATATTGTATTAGTGATGAATAAATCCGAATCATTAGATGAACATGACGGTTCTTTGGCAGCATGTACTGGTGAAGCTTATGATTTGGGATTTGGGGAACCTGTTCCTATTTCTGCTGAAACTGGATTGGGAATGTCGTCTCTTTTAACTACTCTTACGCCAATGCTAGAGAGTTATATGCTTCAAGTCTTAGATGGTATGTAACAGTAATGCCCTCCCTTCAAACTCTTTCATCTTCTTGTAAAAGCTTCATTCCTTTGCTTAACTTCTGGTTATAAGTTATTAACTTGAGTAATACTCGCTTGTTATGATGGTGCTGATAGTTAAGTAGTTAAACCCTAAAAGCATTGTCTCACTATCTACCCACTCCTTATGGCGTAGAGAAAATTACTTTATTTTATTCTTATTGGCTCTCTGTATCTGATGATTCGCTTCTTTGTATTTCGTTAAATGAAGCTATACCAATCAGTACTTCCCCTGAATCTGAGGAATCTAAGTCGACATTACAATTAGCCCTTATTGGACGACCAAATGTTGGAAAGTCTACCTTGTTGAATACCTTACTACAAGAGGATCGTGTTCTGGTGGGGCCTGAAGCTGGTCTGACAAGAGATTCCATTCGGGCTCAGTTTCAGTATGATGGCAGAACAATATATATGGTATTGTCAGTTTCTTGTTGCCTCCTTGTTTATTCATTGTTCATATGGCAGAGGATTGTTCAAACGGTTTTACATAATCTGTTAAAAACGAGGAACCAACAGCTGCCCTTTATCTTCTTATGAGTTACCTTGATCCCTGCTTTTTGTTGAAAGTTCTGATGATATTGTCATAGACATTTAGGGGGCATTTGGTTGGAGGTCTATAAGAAAGGGAAAGGGGAAACAAAGTTACTCATTCCCTTTGTTGGTGTTTGTTTGACACAAACAAATGGAATGAAACTCCCTAACTTACCCCTCAATCCATCTAATTCCTTACCCCCACCCCCCTAGGGTATGGGATTTCATTACCCTTGATACCCCTCAACCACTTTCTTCACCTACCACCACAATAGCCACCACCAAACCACCCCCATAACGCTACCGCCATCGCCGCCATGACACTCCCACCACCACCGCCGCCGCCATGACACCCTCACCACCATCACTACCATGACACCCCACCGCCATCACCGTCGTGACCACCGTCACCACCACCGCTATGACATCTCTACCACCACCATCGTCACCACCGCCATGACACCCCCACCACCATCAACGTCGTGACCACCACCGCTGCCACCACCGTCGCCGCCACCACCGCCACCACCGCCATGACACCCCCATGACACCACCACCACAGCCATGACACCTCCACCACCATCACCATCGCTAGTATATAAGTAGTTTTTTGTGGTGGTGTGTGATAGTGGTAGGAGTGACTGAGAGTGTGAATGGACCATTAGTAACATTTAAATTGATTGCCGCGGCTCTCGACTTATGTCTTAACCAATAGGCATCATAGTCTTATCTTGATGCATTAAGTGCTCCCGCATCATTAAGACTCTTGCTAAATACAAGCAGCCCATTTTGCCTATTTCAACACATGCAAATGAAAGGTGATCTAGAATTACATTTCACTTTTTTTTAGTCCTTTGTCAGAATCTTCACTTTTATGGTTATTAAACTTTTTCTGTAATGTCGAGGTTTTCTGTGTAGTTGATTTAGGTCCGTCATCAAGTTCATTATATTGTTTGGACATATGTGATGGAGAACTAATATTTCGCATCCCTTGATTTGATTCTATCTAATTAAACCCCTTTGGGTTCTTCAAAAAAAACAAGTGCATAAGTTTCTCGATCGACGTGAACAACATATACATATCTCCTCTATCCCAAACCGACATCTTAGAAATCCTTTCGACATCTTTCTTGTGGAATCTTATCTCCTCGAACATTCGTATAATCTTCAGTCCTTAATTTTTTCACATATTTGCTTGATGATATCACATCTTCTGGCTTCTGCATATTGTTTCAAGGTGAAACTCACGAGGTAATGTGACGTGATGTTCTTCTGCAGGTTGACACTGCTGGGTGGTTAGGGAGAACAAAAGAAAAAGGGCCTTCCTCTTTGAGTATCATGCAAACGAAGAAGAATCTTATGAGGGCTCATGTCATTGCTTTGGTCCTTGACGGCGAAGAGGTGTGCCACTGTCCGCTTGACATTTCTGATTGATGTTTTTTCCCCTTAGAAGTTACATTGCTCCTGGTTATTGTTGGCTACTTTCGTCATCAGCTTTGAAAGTTATATATTTCTTCTACACGTCTGGATTCTGGAGTCCCCTTTAATATAAACAGTAATACACCCACAGACTCTTCTTTGTATTTTACTTTGAACTTGTGTATAATTGCTTGTTCCACAGCGAAAAAGTCAAACTCGAATGCAAATGGTATATATCTAATGTAAGACCGTCTCATGTAAGTTTGTGTAAACACTTTTAGGCTGTGATATGTATCTGATTGTAGTTTGTTCATTTACCCGGTCAGATTGCGAAGACCAGGAGGAGCATGAAGCATGTCGAGCAGGTCATAGCTAGACAAACAGTGGAAGAAGGACGTGGTCTGGTAGTAGTTGTGAACAAAATCGATTTGTTGAAAGCAGACCGTAATTCCAACTTATATGCGAATGTCATTAAAGCTGTTCCTGAAGAGATCAAGAAACTTATACCGCAGGTGTGCCTCTTCAGAACTCCTGCAAACTCTTGAAGCTCGATTTGTTAATCTGACGGATTTAAGTTTTAAATAAAGCTGTTTGATTCGCTAAGCTATTCTACAATTTCATCAGGTGGCAGGAATACCGGTTGTATTTGTTTCTGCTCTAGAAGGAGAGGGTCGATTAGCTGTCATGACTCAGGTTATTGAAACATATGAGAGATGGTGTTTTCGACTCTCAACGTCTAAGCTAAATAGGTGGTTGCAAAAGGTTTGTTCTTTTTGCTTCACTTTAAAGTTCCGTTCTCAGCACATTACCACAAGACGAGATTATACCACGTGTTGTTCGTTCTAGAGTCAAATCCTTGGACAAACCCTTATAATTCGGCTTGCATTGTTGAGTTTTTGAGATCAGATTGTTGATTATCGCCTCATCGGTATATTTAAGAGCAGATCGTTTACACATTTCCATTAGAGACATATTTACCCTCACCGTAAATAATGGTAGCTGCCAGAAAAGGGGTAACTCAGTCAAATAACACGCATCTTACATTATTTATGATGTAAAACGGCCCTACGTAACTATTTGTTGAAGTTACTACACGGAGTACAGACGAAGTTGCTTGTTCTTGTTTTTCAGGTGATGAGTAGGCACTCTTGGAAAGATCAGTCTTCACAGGCGAAAATCAAATACTTTACGCAGGTCAAGGCCCGTCCCCCAACTTTTGTTGCCTTTGTGAAGGGTAAAGCAGAGCTTCCGGATTCAGACATACGGTTTTTGATCAGATCGTTAAAGGAAGACTTTGATCTCGGTGGCATCCCTGTTCGTATCATGCAACGGCCGATGTCGAGGAAAATTGAAGGGACGGGCACTAACTGCCCCAAGCCCCCCAACAAGAAAAACCATACCAAGAAAATGGTCTCCAGGGTTCTCACAGATAAACGTAGCACTAGCGACGGCTGAGAATTCTTGTACGTATACATTACCCTTTCCCGCCCTCGTTTCCTTTTGCAAATGATGATGTGAACTTTGCATCATTTGATTCAAGTAGCGAAATTTAGTTCAATGGTGCATTACGCATCCTCTGGTTTAGAAGGTAGCATCATTCTTCGCATATACTCCCAGGATCGTATCTTGGGAGTAGAGGTATGGAAGGCTTATTCCTGAGTTGATCGTTTAACGAGACAAACATGTAATCTTGGGGAATGACCTGCAGGACCGACTATGAAGAGGTTACATTTCGTTCTTAGATCACGGCTCCTGGATCTTCGTCTCTTGGATGTCACTCGTGTTTTAACCGAGTCAAACCAGTCCGATAATTTACATTTTCAGGATGGCTTATTTTTATTTTCAAAATAATTTGAAACCGAGTTTTGTTCTAAACACCGTATAGCCTAGTTGATAAAGTTATATTGGATGTCACGTGAGTTGGGTATGAGAATAATCAACCTCCTTTGTACGTTTTTTCTACTCCAACCATGAGAGTAAAAATTTGATTTTTACCTTCGATATGGTGCACTCATTTAAATAAAAAAAAACAATACGAGTATCTCTTTTTGCATCTCTGATAAAAGAGCGAATAAGTTGTAAATATTATTTCTTGTATAATTATTGTATTAAATTTTATTTACTTCGTTTAAACAGACTAATCGTGAATAACAAAACCAAAACTAATGTAAGCCAAAGAAAATCTTCAGCGTGTATAAAACTACGAGAATAATAAATAAAATTTGTCTTTTTCTTTTCAAATGAGTTTTATTTGATACGTCACAAGTTTACGACGAATAATATCGTTACAAGCGAGAATTTGGGATAAAACTAAGGATCTCAAGCCATTTACCAATTTCGTGCATCTTGAACTCCTCATCTCATCGACCACTAAAATAGTTAACCCACCCTCATTTAAATTATGATATTGGTCTTAAATTTAAAACAAATCAATATATATCAAATTATTCACTGAGAAAATGTAAAATTTTTGTCTTTATTAACACCATGTGATAATATTTAACCCATTTTAAGTTTAAGACAGGTATTAGGGGTGTTCATTGGTCCAATGGGACCAGACCGGATAATCACCAACCCTGACCGTAAACCGAACAAGTTGGGAAGGGGCCCACCATAAAGGTCTAGTTTTTTTCACGTTTGGACTAAACCAATACTATTTTATAAGGAAAATTAAATTTTACTCCCTCGTATTCTAACTATTCTTCCCTATTTCCTAAAACGGATTATTCAGCTTTTCTTCCCCTTTCTATATTTGGTAACTTTTACTTTTATTTTATTAATTTATCTCTTCTATTATCAAACCCCACCTAACTCTTTTACTCATATTTTATTTCTTTTTTAATCTTTGTGGCCCACAATTTCTTATGTAATTACTAATTATTCATTTATCTCTCCTATCACCGAACCCCATTCATTTTTTTTTTTTACACGTATTTTTACTCTCTACCTTAATTCTTGTGCCCCACTCAAAGGGGAACAATAGGTAAAATAGGATGGAGTATTTTTTATATAGATGGGTATATTTTGGGACCTGAAGAACTAACCTTATGTATTCGGTTCGAAAAACTCTTTTATATTATAACCCGATCGCAATATAATAAGATACCTTATTTATCTTGCGGAACGGAACAAAATTTTAACACGATAAATAAACCACACCGCAATATGTACGTAACCTGTCCGGCACACCACAACCATCCTATAAAACACGACACCACCTTTCTTCAACATTGCCCCTAAAAAAATCCCCAATTTCTCGTCCCTCAAAAACCCTAATTAATTCAATCCAATCTAATCCACCTCATAATTCGCTAATTCTGTATCACGCTTTCAATCGTTTCGTCTTACCGATCTCAAATCACATTTGATTTCGTCATTTCGTGATTTGTAGATAGATACTTTTGTGTGTACTTTTGTTTTTAGGTTTATTTATTTTTGAGTTGTTTGTATAAAATGTCTGCAATTGTGTGTGGTAAGAGGAATTTCTTTGAAGATTATACTGAATATTCATCGTCAACATCGTCTCCGAATCCGGTTTCGAAGCGTCTTCGTTGTGCTTCGTCGACTTCTCCGGTTCGATTCTCGTTGTCGTCTTCGCCGCCGCCGTCGTTGAGGAGTGGTGTTTTTGATAGACTCAGGGAGCTTTTTCCTTTGATGGATCAAGAGGTAGTTTGTTCATGTTTCAAGTTGAAGTCTAATTAATTAATTAATTAATTAATATGTTTTAATTATATTGTTTGATGGTTTAATTTAGATGACTAGAGTTTGGAGAATAAATCATGACATTGTTACTTACTAATATTTTTGATTTTATGTAATAAGAATTACTTTGATGATGGAAGTTTTATGTTTAATCGTTAGTTCGATTGTCGGGTTTTTCAGAATTTTAGGATTATAGAATGCAGATTTACAGTATAATTCACCTGATTTTGTGGAGTAGATTGGTTTTTGAATTAACTTGAATGTACGGATATTGTGATTTCATATTGGGGCATGCTGTATCAGTCTCTTTGTTCTGCTAGCACAAGGGTAAGAATTTGTACATCTGACACCCCTCTCTTAACTCGCAATTTGCGGGGGCTATTGAGGTTTTCGGGTAATGTTGTTGTATGTATGTCCTGAGCTTGTGATTTACTAGTAGTAATTTCATATATTTGAAAAGATAATTTCATGTAAAACAATTGGTTTAAACCAATTGAGCAGATGTAGTTTCAGTTGCCTATACCAAATACTTAGATTTGTTATGGAAACTTGGATAGATGTAAGAGGTGAGGTAACTAGCAAATTGGGCAGATACTGGATTTGGGTTGTCAGTTATGGTTTGCCAAAAGCTGCGTCTACTCTGTTTTGGACTGAGTTGAGGATTAGTCGATTAGGTCTATGGAGTTTGGATAATGAATTTACTCCTGAAATGTAAGACGAGGTTTGCAAATTTTTGAGTTTTATACGGGGTTCAAATAAGTCCGCTAGTGCATACACGATGTTACATGATTTTTAAAGTCTATGAAGCTTGTAAGTAAAGACAATGTTGTCATCTAGCCCTTCTCATCCTACACATTACTCCTTGAGTCTCCTGATTCTTTGAACTTGGCCTATTTTTTCAAAACCCCCTTCACAAGATTTGAAGAATGGCAATTCCTAAGATTTGGAGGGAGTCTTATTTTCTTTATCGGAATTAAATTGAAGCCCTATAGTGAAAATGTGAGACTCCCGGAAGACATTGGTGATCTTGCAGCTCATCGGTTGCTTGTTCTTTACTTCTTGTCTTCTGTTTCATTTCCACTACATACAATCAGTCATGCCATTCATCCATTATTTCAGCTTTCCTGAAATTAAAATAGAGGTCAATGTGTGTTGGGATTTTGGAATGTCGTCAACTTAATTTTGTAGCAGTGTGGAGTTAGTCGAGATGGGCAAGAGGTTTTGTGGTTTTTACTTTTTATCAGAGAGTTAATATTATGCCAGTAGTTAAGCTATTATGTTGCCTCTGTTTAAGAATTTGATTCAGCATCCTAACCCGCTCTGTCAGGTGAGAGCTAAATAGTGAACCACTTGATTAATATTTCTTTTTGTTCTTTTATTTCAGCTTATCAACAAGGCACTGGAAGAATGTGGTGATGACGTAGATGCTGCGATCAAGAGGCTGAATGAGCTGTGTTTGGGATCGACTGAGGGTTCAGCTTCTGCTAACCATGTGAAGGAACAAGTGGGACAAGGTATTGCACTTCTGGATTTCTTTTCTTTAATTTGTTTGGCCGAAGATCAAATCTAATTAGATGTCTACTTTTTATTGGTGGTTCAGCTATTGATGAAGACACAGGGCCTAATGGAGAAGCTTCTGCTCAAAACGGGCTCCCAGCTGATGGTACTCAGTGGGTAGAGCTATTTGTCAGAGAGATGACAAGTGCAACAAGCGTAGATGATGCTCGAGCCCGTGCAGCTAGGGTGTTGGAAGCTCTGGAGAAATCTATAACGGCCAATGCTAATGCGACAGCAGAGAAATTTCATAAGGTAGGATGCTTATTTTCAAATTCGAACTGGTATATCAGTAATTAGTATTTTGAACTTTAAACTACCACCTTGTAATATGCCTGAGTCGCCTGACTGTTGTATGAGACTATGAGTTATGTTCAAAAATATAGTTCTTGCTATTTTATTTTGAAATAGTAGTTTTTGTAAAGATTTTCTGTCTTACCACTCGGTACTTCTAGGAATGGATGAAATGGTCTATGTCTCGGCAAAGAATTATGAAATCAGTACTTTTATTGTCAAGTTTAGGTATTGCGTTTGTATGACAGATCAAAGTGTGGTTCCGGACTCTTGTCTTGTGTTTGACTTGTTAGTTGGCATTCTTGACCTTATATAGTTGTCATTATCATGTCAGGAAAACATCATGCTGAAGGAGCAAATTGAAGCGCTTACCCGTGAAAACAGTATCTTTAAACGTGCTGTGCAAATCCAACACGAGCGTTCGAAGGAATTTGATGACAAGAACCAAGAAGTGGAGCAACTTAAGCATCTACTTTCTCAGTACCAGGAGCAGTTGAGGGGACTAGAGGTCTGACACTATTATTCATCTGTGATTTATGTTCAGCCTTTACAAAATTTTCCGCCACTGCAGTTGTTTATTGACTGCATGTTAAACAGACCTTGAACCCGTCTTTGGCAAAGATTTGTACTGGACTATGTCACTCAAATTTGAGTATAGGTGTTGGACACAGGTCTCCATTGTCAGACTCGCCATGACTCAACTTTTTAGACTTAGGGACCCCTCCTGTAATGGAGGGAGAGAAAGGGGATCCATATCTTTCCAATGTTGAAAACATCGTAATTAGGCTTCCCTTAATTTTCCTCCGTCCAAACAAGGTGTGAGTATCGTGTCTGATAAAAACACATCCTCAAAATGGGAAGTGTCAAAGTAACATTGTTAATGGCCAATGGGTTATGCATCTTCCAAGGTGCTGTAACCATTTATGATCGTTTCGTGTAGTTTTTTATTCAAAGGTCTTGACGAGAACATGTTACCATCTTTGATCACAGGTTACTAATTATGCATTGAGCATGCATCTGAAGCAGGCGCAGCAAAGCAGTTCCATACCTGGCCGTTTTCATCCAGACATCTTCTAGTTCAAGATATTGAAAATTTCTTCTGAGAGGCTTTTAAAAAGGGACACCTGAAAGTAGATAAAGGAGGAAGACAAAGAAAAGTGAAGCTGGTAGCTACATTAGTCTTCTATAGTTTTAAGTCATTGTCTTACAGGCAGCAGATCGAAGGCACACAAACCTCGATTACTCCATCTTTAGTCGTGTCTATGCTATGGGATCGGGCAAGATCTACAAGTTCTGTCCCTTCTCTGATGTTCGATAGAAATGTTGTATCGTCATTTGTCATATTTCCTTGATTTCTTTCTTTATATGAATGGTATAAAAGACTTATTGTTTCGGCTTTGAATTAGGAATTGGCGGCTGAGATGCTCCAATTCTCTTCCGAAAACAGTTCTTTTGTGTTTTTCTTAATAGTGTTATACTTACATATCTGCACACAAACGCATCACGCATGTCCAGGCGCTTAAAAGGAAGGATTTTTAAGTGTCGTACCCATTTTTGTGTGTCGGAATTTCATCTGCGAGGAACTTACCGTCCATAAAGGCGATTCTTCAGAAGGATCCAAGAAGTTGTATTGTATGTGACTGAAGTAATAGTCTAATTAATCAATTAATCACATGGTGGCCAGGTTATTGTTTATTTATTTGGAATAACTTTACTAATAACCACCTAACTTGGTTCTAATTTTTATATAGTTTGTTTCGAAATAGTCGACTGTCCTTTTCTTAACCGCGTAAACGTTAGTCAATACGATAATCAACTTTGAGTCTTGTCCTACAATCATATACTACTTTCCCGATTATAATTATATATACTTTTTATAGCTTAAACGGGTTGATTTACAACAATGATCAACTTCTTAATTATCCTTGTTTCTTCTGTTTAGCATTTTCTCGAAACTCACTCTCTTTTCCAAACTCGATTTTCGCAACACAAAAGCACGAATAAACTCGACATCGTCTTCAATTTCATTAAGCTAAATGTCTTCATCAAAGAAAACAAGGTTCATTACTTTCATAAAGTTTCTGATAATGAAAGTAAAGTCTCCTTGTGCTGCAAGGAAGACAACTCTGAACTCTCGACACGCAGTAAGAAAGAACGAAATCAGAAGCACATTTTCTGAAGACTTCCCAGGTCGAGATCAAGATGAAATGAACAAGAGCGAGGGTGAGGGCGAGATTGAATCGCTTCATTCTAAAGTCCTCGTTACTCTCCCGGATCACCTTATTGTAGAACACATTCTTCCAAGACTACCAGCAAAATCTGTAATTCGCTTCAAATCCGTCTCCAAGAACTGGTTTTCTGCCATCACTAACCCGAGATTTGCAAAATCCCACCTCAAATGTGCCTCTTTTCGACCTCAATTCCTGCTGTTCGAAGATTACGACTCAACTGACAAACTTCACATGTATTTGCTACACTGTGATGGGTACACACACAATGTGAAAGACTTAGTTTCCCTGCCATTTATAGACGATGGACGATATCCGGCTGTAGATCTAGTTGGTTCTTTTAATGGCCTCTTATGCTTATTTCTCATGGAGTTAAGGGGCAGTTTCTTTGTCTGGAACCCTGCTATACATCAACACCGATACATACCCAGCCCGTACTGCCAAGAACTAATTACGGGTTATGGGTTTGGATACGTGCCATCTATCGATGATTACAAGATTGTGGCATCATATTCAAGTGTTCTTAACCGTGGAACAGGCTGTTTTTTTGTGTACTCGTCTAAAGCCGGGGAGTGGAAGAGGATATCTAGTTTAGACGGGTCGCCTTATGCAGGGCAATTGACACGCTTCCGTGGCGTGCTGATAGGCGATACTCTGTACTGGCCTATTCGACATTCTAAGGGTAAAGGTATTCTCGGGTTTAACTTAGTCGAAGAGCAACTGAACGAAGTTCTTCAGATCGATTGGCTTAGTGAAGATGACAATGTTGTGATCTTTGGCTTACAAGGGTGCTCATCATTGTACTGTTATAAGTACGACGACATCTCAGATATTTGGACGTTGAAGCGACAAGGTGTCTCGAGCTCTTGGGAGACAATGTTTTCTCTCGATCTCAAAGGCATGTCGATTCTTGATGTCACCAAGAATGACAAGTATTTGGTGCATCACAGGGGAGAAGTTAAGGTACTTGACCCCTGTCAGGATGATCTCGGTACGTTCCAGGCAGGTATCGATTTTCATGGTCAAATTCTCGAAACATGTGCGTATGCTGATACTCTCATCCCCCCTTTCGGCTTAATGCATTATAATGCTCGTGGAACACGAAGATTATGATAAATGTTTTCCGAAATATGATTACCAAATTGAATATTATCAGTTGTTTTTCCTGTTTGTCGTCCCCGCGCTTACACCGTGGCTCGTGATTTAATCGGCCTTGTATATTACATCTGTCGACTGTCGTCCGTCTGATGTAGTTGCCCATAGAAACATACAATATTACAGTATACAGACTACATTGTACATAAGCCATTAACATGTAGCAGACTTGGTCTTACGCAGAACGAACTGAAATTCAAAGGCTTAAAAGCCGAAAAAAAGGACTTACAGGAAGGCCGAGAGTCCGAGACTGAAGAACACAGATCAATGCTCGAGTCTCGTTATTATGGCGACATAAGATCAGACCCGGGCAGTGTGAATTGATCTCTGTCCCTTGTTGTAATACACCCAGTAAATTTGTTCATAGTTTTTTACTGGTTTATATAATCTCGGTTTATCTCCTTCGCTTATTAAGCCGACTTCAGGATGGATTTCCTTTCCTGTTTCGGGAGAATAGAACATAGCAAGTGAAATTCTTTCTTTCTCCGAGTCGCTCACCACCCTGTGAATTGGGCTCTTGAATGTCCCGTTCGTCATTATCTGTAACCAAACAAGGCCGATTCAGACTAATGCAGAGTTGGTTTCCGAATACAACAATATTATCCTCGTGTCTTAACGACCCATACGGCCAAACCTAAGGTCAGTACGAGGTTCACGTGTTCGCACTTGTACCCATGTTAGAAAACACACAGAGACTTTTTACGAGTAACACAATCATAATTATGTAAAATCAAAACTGAAGAAAAAAAATTCAACAAGTCTTCTTGAGACGGGGTTTTTAGTCCGAATACTGAAATTAAGACGAAGAAAATCTGACCTCCTTACGATAAAATGTTAACAGAACCGGTAACTACATAACATTTTGTCAATAAATTGTCGCCTTTTTATTACAAAACAACCAAGTGGTGTTAGTCAGTGGTAACTGGGTTAAACCTTGAAGCTTGCAGAAATGCAGGAGTTGAGAGGTCTCAGGTTCGATTAACAGCTGGGGCGATGATTACTTGGCCACTGCAGCCCCAAAGGGGTGACTTACATGGTCCATGTGGTGGTGCGGGAATACATGGGCTCGGGGGATTAAACCCCTCGTCATCCAAAAAAAAAAAAAATGAGAATTACTCAAATTTTCTGAAGTACCTCCATTTGATCACCTATGAGAACAAGGATAGCTTGAGGATTTGCAGGAACTGTAACCCATTTATCATTTCTAAGGATCTGCAGGGTTTGCACTTGATCCTGTAGTATAAGGGTGTAGCCTGTGCCATCGGCGTGCGCTTTAAGACCCATAACTCGATCCGACATTTGACATGGTGAGTAGTAATTGAATCTCAAGACAAACTCTTCTCTTTCTCCAAATTGGTTGATGAAGCTATTTTCTTCCAAGTCTAAGCACTTTGCCATTGCTTTCGACAGTACTTTTGTCATCGCTCTCAACTTCGATGAGTACTCTTCTACAACCTCCCTGCTCCATTCAGTATACAAACAAGGTGAAACGGGTAGAGACGGGTGTCTAACACGGGTACATGTCTAAGGCCCTGTTCTTTTGGACTGAAATTTTACTGAACTGAACTGAACTTATAGGATCTGAACTGAACTTATAGGAACTGAACTGAACTTATAGGAACTGAACTGAGCTGAACTTATAGGATCTGAAGTGAACTTAAATTAAGTGACTTGAAGTCCAAAAAAACAGGGCCTAAGTGTCGGACTTGCTATAACACATTGACTGTGTCTTGAAATGAGGATACAGTAATAGGGGCATATCGACGAAAGTTGATGAATTATTTGACAAGGGCAACCAGCAAACCTGAAAGAAGACGGAGTCGCTGGCCAAAAACGAAGGTTCCTGTTATCCTCAGGATACACAGCAAGTGCCAACCTGTCTTGCCAGTCCAAGGGTTGGCCTTCCTCAGGGACAGGATCAGCTCCATATCCTTCATACTCATCCACGCCCTTCGCGTATCTTCTCTTCTCTTCCATTGGCTGCTCGAAAAATACCCTCGTAACTTTGCGCATCTCATCCAGTAATGAACATGGCATCCCATGACCTACTGCCTGCCAAAAGAATAACCCTGCAGACCTGTCAAAATATAACCCGATATACCAAATGTTGACACAGCCTATTCCCGACTCGCTTGACAGCTGATATTAAAGTCAGAAAGATACATGGATCAAACCTGAAAGCAGCCCCAAGTAGAGAGAGCTGACCTAAGGTTTTGCAGCTCGACAGAACCCAAAACAGTCGATGCTTCTGTAAGAAGGCCAACATCTATGGTCGGAATTGGTGCTACAGCTGAATGACTGTCTCTGTCCTCGCGGCATAAGTATGGCTTTGGAGGTTCCTCACCCTGCACAACCATATCCTGAACCCGCTTCGCTAGCAGATTTCCTGCTAATAAAACTTCATCAGACAATACATTAGCCATATTATGCAGAGTAGTTGTTCGTTTATTTTTCTTTTTTGACAGTGGGAAATAGGAATAAACTTATACTAAAGCTATTTTAACCATGGAAAGGTTATCTGGTAATGACTGGTATACTAAAAGGATGAGCTTGATCTTGACATATCCTGTGTAGTAGTAGTACACCGCATCATATCTCCCATACGTATACGACTCGTAGCAAATCTTGCGTGTGACCGTCTTTTTAAATAACCTCTCACAAGTCACAACCCTCTCTTCCAATTACTCCCCACCTCTTCTTATTTTAATCGGTTGTGATTTGTGAGAGGTCTTTTTGAAAAGACCGTCTACAATGAGACTTTGGTTTCTCCTTTGGAATCTCGTATTCAGTCAAAGCTGAACCCGAACTCAGTCAAAACCGATATTAAGCCGGAACTTTACCAAATCCGGCTAACCCCAGTGCTTAAATTAGAGAGTTAGTTTTTAGTATAACTTCAAAATTATTGTAATTATTGTATGAGAGAGTCTTGCTGGGTCACAAGTTGAAGACGGATATCCTCTCACAATAAGGCAGCTGGGGAACAAGTGGGGCTAAATGAAGCATTTATGGATCACCCCACCTGCATTTTGCTTGGAGGGATAATATCCGTATTCAGTTTGTGACGGTTAGTATCCGTCTTCAGCTCGTGACGGATAATGACCGTTTTCAATGAGAATTTGTATTATTATATTTACTTAAAATAGCCAAGTTATTTTGGTATTAGTAATTTATAATGACAATTTAGTTATTTATAATTTTATATTTTTCATTTATATTTACTCGTATTTTTAAGTTAGACTGGACAAGTGAGAAAAAAGGAATACAAATTACAGTATAATATATCAAACCAAGCTCGATCCAAGTTCAAGGCGGGAATGCTTTCTCCGAGCCAATCTGGACCTTTGGTATTAGGCTCGACGAGCCCCAAGTCGAACATGAGGTAGCGCTCAAATTTCCGAGTTGATCCTGGCCATGTAATAATATCTTAACTTAAAACCTTTCACGATAGTGACAACCTCCTTTTATATATCCACCACAATTTTAATATGAGAGCGGTCTTAACTTGAGACGGTTTTAAATAAAATTTGATGAAAAGTCAAATAAACAACAAAATTATATTCAACAACTTGCAGAATCACAAATCCTCGATTGTGACCGACATTTTTCCCCTCAAGCTTGTGACCTCTAACAAGCTGCAAGTGAAAGGAACATATGGAAGAAGGGTTGTGACTTGTGAGACATCGTAAACTTGTGACCGTCACGAACAAGACATTTTGAGAATCGTTGCGGAATATGCTCATTTATTACAAGCTAACACCTTCTTTTAAAAAACCACAAGCTAACACATTGAGCAGTTGACAAATTGGCAAAATCAACTCATTAATTTGGATCCTAAAAGCATACTGTCTGACCGTCTGTAGACACAAGAACTTTCCCTACAACAAATGTAACCAAAAAAACACAGGTTTCCTTCTCTAGACTCACAAATGGATCCTCAATACTAATTTCATAATAATCGACGATAATTGTACTGCTTCTGCTTCCTAACAAAAGTACACTCACAGACCCATAAATCGGCAGAAAACTTGGGTATTACAGATGAGATAGAACACAAGAAAATCCCGATGATTCCTTCAACTTGGAGTCGCTGTTACCATTACGAGAAGATCTTGAAGAGCATCCCACCGTGAGTGGCGAAAAATGGAGCAAAAACAAGTGACTCAACTGCCATGAGCTTGATCAATATGTTTAGAGACGGACCAGATGTATCCTTAAGAGGGTCGCCGATGGTGTCACCGATGACAGCTGCCTTGTGTGGTTCTGAACCCTTGGGTCCGAGAGACTTTGCATGCTCAGAGACACCGGCCTAAAAGAGGAAACACAAGGAAATTAACAATAACATCTTACAGAAAGTCTAAATTATTATGTAAGATGGTGTAACAATTCGAAACTATTGACCAACAAATTCCCATCTGAACTGCAATAATACGTAAAGGACTAATTAGGGTTGGTCGAACAGTAAGCTTATTTTTACACAGTCTCATACGTGATTTTATCATCCATATTATCATAGGTGGCTCCAAAGATATACCTCAATGTACTTCTTGGCATTGTCCCATGCTCCACCAGTGTTGGAGGCAGATATGGCAACCTGTAACAAGCCAAGCAAAGATACTCGTAAGGAAAAATAATGTAGAAAAAAAAACAAATAAACTGCGAAACCTCATGTACCATAATCAGACGGATATAGCGATGATGTCTGAACAAAATTGTTAAACTAGACCAAATCATTTACCTGGACACCAGAAACAAGAGAGCCTGCCAAAACACCAGAAAGGGTCTCCACACCGAATAGTGTTCCGACAATGAGTGGGGTGAGCATAACCAATGCACCAGGTGGGATCATCTCCTTGATAGATGCATCAGTGGAGATCTTAACACAAGTGGCATAGTCGGGCTTCGCAGTTCCTTCCATCAATCCTGGGATTGTGTTAAACTGTCTTCGGACCTCCTCAACCATCTTCAAAGCAGCACTACCCACACTCTTCATGGTCATTGCAGAGAACCAGTACGGAAGCATGGCACCAACAATTAATCCGATGAATACTTTGGGGGTGAGCACATCAACAGTTGCAATAGAAGCGCGGCTGACGAAAGCACCAAAGAGGGCCAAAGAAACCAATGCAGCCGAGCCTATAGCAAATCCCTGAAAGCAGAAAGTCCCACAGGTTTGTGAACTGTGCATTAGAATTGACAAATTTCACATCATAACATGCAACCTGAATGTAGCTTCACTACGACTTATACTGGGCAAATGAACTGCTAAAAAATCACCTAAAATACAAAAACAGACTGCAGGTGCAATTAGCTTAACTGGTACTCATAACCACGGTTCGAAACCTTTAGGCACCAAAAATTGCCTCGTCGCTCTCTTTACACCAAAAAGAGTCGCAAAAATAGTGTCCAACTGTCTAACCAATGAAGTGTACAAGGTAGGTGTAATTAACTAGATAAACCCTAAACTTCTAGTCCATCAGATAGGGAGCACCCGCAAAAGCCCAGAAAAGAAGCAACACATTAGAAGTTAAAACAGTTAAACGAGCTCGTAATTTTCTTCTCTACAATATAAAACACAAGAAACGCATACCTTGCCAATGGCAGCAGTTGTGTTACCAGCAGCATCAAGGGCATCAGTCCTTTCACGAATTTTATGGCTCATGCCGGCCATCTCAGCAATACCACCAGCATTGTCACTAATAGGGCCATAAGCGTCAATGGCAAGACCAGTAGCAATGGTGCTCAACATGCCAAGGGCGGCCACAGCAACACCATACATGGCAGCGAAAGTGAAACTAATGAAGATACTGACAGCTATGGCGAAAATAGGAATAATGACAGACTTGTAACCCAAAGCCAAACCAAAGATGACATTGGTGGCAGCACCAGTTCGACAGGAATCAGCAACATCTTGCACAGGGCTGACAGGAAAAAAACCATTAAAAGATTACATTTAGTATCATATAATTAAATTTCAAATAGTGCAGAAGTCTTTACAAGTTATTTACCTGTATGCGTTGCTGGTGTAGTACTCGGTCACAAAACCAATAATGAGACCTGCCCAAAGGCCAACACACACACACAAGAAAAGTTGCCTGCGAGAGAAATTATAATGGAGGTCATGTAACAGGCTCAAAAGGAACTTAACACTAATGTAATGTCGGTGAAAATATGATACTAAATCGTACAACCAACCAAGCGTCAAGCTTAGAACATAGGAGCTTTCCCAGGAATGGAAATAACATATACTTTTGTAGACATTACCCAACTTTAACACACTTAGAAAGTGCGTGAAAATTGTTAAAACAGAAATATAATCAAGTGCGATCAACTTACCAGTTTTGGACGACTTTCTGAGTGCCAAAGTTAAAAATGGTGAAAGAAGATGGAAGAGCAATCCAAGAGATAACGGCAACTCCAAGAGTCATAAGTCCAGTTGAAATAATTAGTTGCATCTTTAGTGCTGGCTCAATTTCTTTGACAGCCTTAATTTCAAAGAAATCAGTAGCAAAGAGAGTTGTGATTAAGCAAACTATGATTCCCACAGAACTGATGAGCAAGGGATAACACATGGCAGTGTACTCATGATTGATACCAAAGGATGATATTGAAGCAACAACAAGAGCAGCACAAGATGATTCAGCATATGAGCCAAAAAGATCGGAGCCCATCCCAGCAATGTCACCAACATTGTCACCCACATTGTCAGCAATCACCTGAAAAATCATGTCGCGGACAGAAAATTACCAAATAAGCATGTAGGAGGTTTTCCATTTCTAATGGAGCCAAGCTATTAATCAGCTATGGAATATGATAGTAAAATGGCTCCCTAAACTTCCTATGATTTTTGTATTGTGAAGCAACAAGAGTGTCAAATCATTAACGACATAAGTCTAATTATGGGTTATCAAACATCTCAAAGTTGAAAATCACACGAATAAGGATGCAAACACCCCAAACCACTTATCCTGCACAGGCAGGATTCAGGAGCCATCTAAGGCACGGGGCCGGTGATATATTTGTTGTAATGCATGGAAAAATATGCGAGTAATTCATGTACTTACAGCAGGGTTCCTGGGATCATCCTCTGGGATGTTCCTTTCAACCTTTCCAACAAGATCAGCACCAACGTCAGCAGCCTTGGTATAAATACCTCCTCCAACTCTACCAAAGAGAGCCATAGATGATCCACCAAGACCATAGCCAGTAATAGCCTCAAAAAGACCCTCCCAATCGTCACCGTAGTACAACTTGAACAAATTAATGGTGATATAGAGAACCAGTAAGCCATTTGCTGCAAGAAGGAATCCCATTACAGCACCAGATCTGAATGCAGTAATGAAAGCCTTCCCGACACCCTTCCTAGCTTCCAAGGTTGTCCTTGCATTTGCATAAGTTGCAATCTTCATGCCCAAGAAACCAGAGATCACAGAAGTGATGGCACCAAGCACAAAGGCCACTGTACTGAACACAGCTGTGGCCAATGCTGGCTTACACTTCTTAAAAGGGTTGTAAGTGCATTGTCGAGTTTCTGTACTAAAGCCTTCCACAGATCCCAAGAAGAGGAAGATGAGAACAGCGAATGCAACCATAAAAACCCCAACATACTGGTATTCCGTGAACAAAAAGGATGTTGCACCTGATTGATAGAGCAAGAATTCAAGTCAATACAAGATGCACAGATTAAGCCATGTTCAACTTAAGTTGCATGTTACAACTAGCAAAAATGTTACAACTAGCAAAAGTTCGATGATAGCACACAATTGTTTTCTTACGTTCTCAGATATAAAATTAGTTATTTTCATGACAATTATTATAGATCAATTTGGAGAACATTTTCTACCATCTACCCCTATGTTTTTCCAAATTCTAACAGATACCCTAGTTCTAAATCTCCTAATACACCCCTGAATTAGATGATTAGTTCCCAGAATACCCAAAGTAACTGCATGAGTTCATCATAGAAAAATCCTATAAAGAGGGCGCATATAAAATCCCTCCATCTTAGTTCTATTACTTTACGATTGGGTGAGGTGCACTAGGCAAAATACACTCCGATGGGGAGAGAGCCTTTTGCTTTCATTTCTTCTCGTAGGTCCTTTCGTCTTTGCTATTTGTTTATCAATTTTAATTTCTTCGTGTATGTCCTTTCGTCTTTTGCTATTTACAATTTTACACTAGTGTAGAGTATTTCACGAGAGTAAATGTTCACTTGTCATCCAAACAAGATAGCAAAAGATGGCCTCATGAGTCCTCATCCTTACAATGTGGTCTTTAGATTTGAATTAAAGGTAAAAAAATGTCTCGAATGTCGGATGGAGGGGATATCTATTTTTGCAATTCCTAAAGTTGTTAAATTTATATCTAAACTCCTTCCTTTTTTTTTTTTACCTATGACGTTTTTGTTTTTCAAAGTTAACTTCCGACTTTAACTTTAAAAATATACTCGTCCAAAAAATTATAAATAGTAAAACAGTTAAATTCTTTAGGTGAAAACTTTTCATATCATTAAACTGTTTACATTTATATTTATTTACTAATGTACTTCATATTTTAACGGATACTAATAGAAAAATGTGTATCTCGAAATGTGAAAATGACCTGCCCTCTCTTCAGTTTTCACCTATGTTACTCGGACTCGTTTAGAAGTACCCGACACGGGTACGTGTCCACGTGTCGGATTCGGCTATTTTATTGAAAAATATGCACATTTTGGTTTAAAATGAGGTGTCCGTGTGTCATACCCATGTCCAAGTGTTGATTGTTAGATACGGGTACCCGAGGAAATTAGAAGAGTCGGAGTAACATAGGTTTTCACTAGCACAAACACGTGCGACCAATAAAAAGTGATACTTTTTTATTAAATAGTGACCGCTTATTATGGTTAAAAAACGATCTATTTTATTAAAGCGATTACTATCAAAAATGGTCACATTTTGAAAAAAAAAAAATGGGATAAGAACGGGGAATAGACTAATTACTATTTTAGTAATCATGACTCATGAACTTGTCATGAGATAAGATCATTTTAGCCTATCTACAAGGGATCATTAAATTTTCTTTGTAGAACCAAAGTTTTGCTACTTCCAACGTAAGTATTGAGATCCAGACACCCCGTGCACCACGCATGACATTATCTAGCGGCAAAACATTGAAAATAGCAAAAGATACTTCCACCTTTTACTCAGACAACGACACCACTTTTTATTTTATTTTCAATGGTGCATACTGCATACAGCCAATTATTTCGCAATTAAAGCACTAACAACAGCAAAAGTGCTAGTGGAAAACAAACTGCAAGTCCAGATCTACTATGCAACACATATCTCCTTGGTTTTCGGCTTCGAAACTGGTTAAATCGATTTGATTTTTATTCCTTAGGTTTCCGCTTTAGTCAATTCAAATCGAGTTCATTTCAATTTAAACAAACACAGATCTAAGCACATATCTACTCATTTACTCTAATCCTTCAAATTAATCAACTATCAAATTATAACATTTTTTGTGTTAGGGGAAGAATAACATAAATTATACTCTAGAATAAACCGTCTTACTGTAGGAGACCGTCCATCCGTTGTCCCGGTGAGTATCTTATTTTCTTTTTATGTGACAAAGGGCGTATTTAGTCGCATTACAATACAGAAGTGTGGATTCGAACTGGGACCTATTGTCACGTTGGTTTTTTCTTTTTTTTTTTTTGAATGACGTGGGTACCCGCAGCCGCTACCTTTTGTGCGCACTGGGTAAACCCCGAGCATACGTGATAGCCTGTAAATCACGTACGCTAGGTTAACCACTTTTTTTACGGGGTGACAGGTTCGAAATCTAGAAGGCCTCAAGCTAATTTAGCCCAAGATCGCTCTTGGTAAGGCTTGAATTTGAGACTCTGGAAATGTGGCCCAAGTTTTAATCACTAGACTAACACATTTTTGGATTTGTGTATAATTTGTTAATTGTTATATAGGAAGAAAATAAAGCAAACCGTAAAATATTCATTGAACGAGTGTTTATGTTTACTTCCAGAGATTCGGAAGGAGTAAAATGGTAACGCGTTTTAAACCCAAACACGTCGTCACCGACACCAACATTACGTTAAATGAAGGAACAGTTAGACTAGATCTTACAGTAAATCACCTACATTTATACGAAGTAATAAGTAAATATAGAATAAGACGGTTTCACATTGTGAGTCGATCCTTTGCTACTACAGTACTACCTAGTACCACATTTTTTTCAAAATTCCCGCTCACATGAAACACATATACAATCAAATGAAACCGACAAAAAAAAACAACGATTAAAGATCCCTTGCATACAGAATTAGATCTAAAAGGAGGAGAAAAGATTTAGACCTTCAGAAATGGCGTTCTGGATTTCAGCACACTTAAGGACGGCCTCGTCGCCATCAACGCCTTCTTCTTCTTCATCAATCAAACGATCATGAAAACCGTTTTTAGAGCTTCCGCCATTGTTGATGTGTTGTTTTTCAGGTGTTACCTTAACTTTAGCGACGATGAACCATTGGAAAAGAGAGAAGATGATTCCGACGACGGCGCACGTCGGAATTATAATTTGAGTTGCTAGATCTGGTATCATTTTTTATCGCCGGAAACCTAATTCGCCGATTTTCCGGCAATGTAAGAGACTAGACAAAAGGGGGGGAAATCAATTTGAGTGAGAATGTTGGAGTGTGTGAGCAAGTGTAAGAAGAGTGTGAAGGTTTATATAGTTGTTTTTGTATGGTTGGTTTATTAAATTCACAAATTAAATTAATTGTTGGATAGATGGTGGATCTTTGTGGGGGTAATTTCGGGTTTGGTAATAATTGTATGAGACGGTTTTAATGGATCTACGTCTCTACGATAGTAAAATTATTTGTACAAAATGATTTGGCAGCTGTCCTTATGATAAAAATGGAATTTGTGTTAATATAATTCCATATAAATATATTTGGGATGTTTGGTAAAGAGTAGATTGATGAAATTATCGGTATATTTAAGGCTTTTACTATGTTTGACTCAACAATCTATTGCATTACGCGTTTAGTAATGATATATTAAAATAGTTGATTGAGCTTCTATATATTGTCTTCCAATATACTACTCCCACCAGCATATTCAGTTTAGTAGATTGTAAAAATGAATATGTCTATAATTTGCACATTGTACACCAATTTATTAACCTAAATTTATACTTCGTAATTATCTAACACTTTTACTAAACCTCCTAATTGAAATATACTAGTTTGACACATCAATCAAATTTATTAATTGTAATTTGCTTGACCAATATGCTTCTACTAATTATAATTCGTCGACTACCAAACATGGCCTTGATCTGCCTTAATTTTTAAATAGATATATCCGTTTTAAATGAGAATTAACCTCTAAGGGTAGATGTGTATCGGTATAAGGTTTAGATTATTTCTATTTCATTGTCTCGGTTTCTTGTCAATTTTTTCATGCATATCTGTTTTAAATTGTAATCCGGTGTTCATAACATCAACCACTTGTATAGTATTGTTAGATCCTCTAAAAATAAGATTTTGGGACGTTAACAAAAAAAATGAAAGGAAAATAGAGGTACTGATAAAAGAAGAGGATCTAAATTTGTGCTTTTCTTGTTGTTTCTACTCCGTATTACTTTTGTCAGTTTATTCTAATTTTTTTGGTATCTTATTGGAGTATTTATTTCTCTGGAAATAAAAAGGAAATAAATAAACAATTTTGAATTTCCTCCATTAAAACAACTGGGAGACGAGTTTTCGCTAAGTTGTCGACAGATTACTTTTATCGTATATTATTTTACCTGATTTTTCCAGTCTTTCAAAACTTTTATCATTTTATACGCTTTTTCGCATCACGTATTTGTCCTAAATGTTTCTTGATTTTATATCATACATAGTAGTCTAGGGATGTCAATGGGGCGGGGCGGGTGCGGAGGGGTGTCAACCCGCGCCCGCCCCGCGAAATTTTTATAGGCACCCGCGCCCGCCCCGCGACCCGCGGCGGGTTGAACTATTCAAAACCATCCCCGCCCCGCGGGGACCCGTTGACCCGCCTATCTCCTCAAGAAATGTAAATCGTAAATTAAAAATATACTTGTCGTACTACTTATACAAATAAGTTTTCGCAAAATGCCTTAACATTCAATTAACTAGAGTCTGTGGAGCCATAAAACGGTTTTACATACAAATATACCATCAAAAACATGCACAAACAGCAACCCAAAGCCCAAATTCTGACAGAGTACTAGAAGAGAACAAAACTACACAACAAATACTCTTCAATTCTTCATCTTCAGTTCTTCAGCTCCGTTTTTTTATCAGTTTGGGAAATTGGGGATTTTGGGGAATTTGGGTAGCTAGTGAATGACCTGAATGCAGTGATAACGATTTACGAATGATTATTGTTTATTGCCTTATTGGACTGGGGAAGTGGATAGTGTGGGTTAGTGGGTTATTTTACTTATTTACTTGTGTTGGGCCTGGGGAGGTGGGTAGTTGGGTAGGATAGATTTAATTTATAAAAAGTTTTTTTTATTATTCAAGTTATATTTATTTTATCTTATTATTCTTATATATTACTATTAGATATTATTATTTATTAGGTGGGTATAAGCGGGGCGGGGACATGTGGGGCGGGGCGAGCGGGGTGGGTGTGGGGCGGGGTGGGTATGGGGCGGGTCTCATGTGAAACCCGCACCCGCCCCGCGACCCGCGACGAATGATGCTTTTGAAACTCATCCCCGCCCCACGACCCGCCAAATTATTACCCACACCCGCCCCACATGGGGCGGGTGCGGGGCGAGACCCGCCAAGACCCGCCCTATTGACATCCCTTTCATACATATTAATTTACTACATTTGGTACATTGTTTACTTTAGATTGTAATTATTCCTCAATATACTTAGGGGTCATTTGGTTACCCACTAAAAAATGTATGAATTAAATTCATGTGAATTGCTAAATCGACCTCTTGTTTGGCGGTTACCCCAATTCACATGAATTTGTACTTTCCATGAATTGCTTACATGAATTGCATTTCATACATAACAACCAAACAAATTTTTCTAATTCAGAAATTCTAAAATCATGTATTTTGCGATTTTCTAGGCAATACGAATTCCTACATATAACAAAACGACTCCTTGCTGAAAATAAGTTTTGGAATGTTAATAGGAAAGTGGAAAGAAATAGAAAAAATCAATAAATGAATAAGATCTGAATTTGTGCTTATCTTGTTTTTTTATTTTTTTTTATTTTTTTTTATTTCGATTTATTCTAGTGCATTTTTGGTACATTATATCTCTGGAAATACAAAGGCAAGAAATAAACGAGTCTGAATTTTTTAAATTAAAATCTTAGCCTCAAACTTATAAAATTATATGCAATTTATTATGTAGTAAGTGAATTATACATCTGATGTACTATCACAAATTTTATAGTTTCTAAATACTATAATAAAGTTTTTAAGTTTAGTTTTAAAATTATGAGTTGAACTATAAAATTTTTGAATACAATTATTAAAACATTAAACTCAAAAAATTAAAATTTAACTCAGAAACTCTAATAAGCTTAATTATATCAAATACACATACTCAAAAATAAATAAATTTCAAGATAATAAGTTCGGGAAAATACACATATATTCAAAAACAAATAAAATCTGAGTTATTATATAATGTATTGACTTTTTCTCTTTATCGTAGATTATAGTCTCTCCATTTTCTTTCATTCAATATATTTGTTTTTTCACGTTTGTCAACGCACGTTTTACGTGCTTAATATCTTTAGATACGGATTTGTAAAAATTATAAAAGTTACTCCCTCCGATTTCCTGTGTTGTTCCCTTTTGATTTTAACCCAAAAAATAAGGAAATCAATTTGGACCACACTGATGAGTTTATCGATCCGGTACTTAAGAGGGGGAGGGGGAGGGGGTGAATTAAGTACTCCCTTTTGAAAAACTAAACTTTTACTCTACTAATTTCGTTGGCAGCACACAAACGGATTTAAACAGTATTGAAGACTGTCCAAAATATTGTAACATGTGCTGAGATTGTGAAATTAGTTACGAGAAAATGAACAAATGAAACAACGAGGTACGAAAGCTGAAATAAAGAATAGAAATGAGACACGCGATTTTTAACGTGGTTCGACCTACTCTCTAAAGGTCTACGTCCACCCCTTTCTCTTATTATTTTTATAACCAAACCCGATTACAAAAACAATCCCCACGATCAACCCGATCGTGCAACTCGAGTACAACCCGTACTCCAAATATTCTTTCTTAACAAATGAATAAGAAAAAAACAGATTACACTTTTTGTCTCCTTGAAATATTCAATAGATGTGAACAAAGGAGAACAAAAACAACCTATGAGTAAACAGACTTAAATAATCCAAGAACGATCTTTCAAAGCACGGCTTGAGGACAGTTTGCAAAATATCTTTAAAGACCTTGTAACTCAGCACGTTTTTGCAAACTTAATTCTGAAAATACTTGTTTTGAAAATAGGCTTGACAAACAGAATTGCTTAAGTATTCTCACTTTTCTTGGTTGCTTTCAACGTATGATTTTCCTTTCTTATATACTTGATATAAGTAAGTATGTTTGGCAACCATATAAAATCTTTCCTTTTAACAGAAAATCCTTAAGAGCAATTTGAGGATCATTAAAATACAACTTCTTAATTTTGAGAAAAGATTTTATCCACAAGATAATTTTGTCAAAAGAATATTCCCGAAATATGACTCCAAAAATATCTTGATATTTTAAGCCGTACTTTGTTGGACCGAAACGAGAATTAATTATAAGTCCATTACCCTCACATATAATCTAGCGAGGACTGAAGTCTTGGCCCGTCTCCTTCTTCATACTTGAGACTTATCCAATGCCTGTCAAACATACATCTAGAAAACACATCAAGCATGAGGATATTTAGAGGTAGAAGACTTGTCATCATCAATGAACATAGCTCAACAAATTCCCCCTTTGATGATGGCAAGTCTCTATAAAAATATTCCCCCTCAATCAAACAATAATTGAGAAATTTAAACAACGAAAGGGAATATGCCGAAATCGACAACATTAAGAGTATTAATTGAGATCAAAGATTAGATTTCCATCCGCTATGAGAACGCAAAGAGAAAAAACATCATAGTCATAGGTCTAATAAACTAGTAGCTATTAGGAGTCATGAGTCCTAAACATTTTCCCCCTCTTGACATCATCAAAAGGAGAAAGACGTGCAAAACATGGTGTCGCAGTGCATCACATTCAGGTTAGAAACAATATAACTGCCGGACACAGTCAAAAGACATCATAGCACAAAAGTCAGACAAGAGCAAAAGTTTAGCAAGTATACACGAGCATATAAAATATATGGCAAAGGCAGGGAGGGGTTACGGTTTTGGGGGATGAAGGGTCATGAGCTGGTCAAGAATGGCAGGTATAAAGTGCAAAGGTGTACGAGAGCATCGTTGAGTCAGTCCAGTTCAGTTGTGATTTTTCCAAGTCCACCAACTATGAGATCAGAGAGGGTCACCAACTGAAGTTAAGCTACGCAGATTCCCCGAACTTGAGCCCGCGCCAGCGTCCCCGTCTCTCAACAAGTCAACTAATCTGTCTTCAACAATATGGAGATTCATCTGACCAAAAACCCATTGTCATACAATCCATCATTTGAACACAGCAACCATCCTCATAACCTAACACATTCTTTTGCCTCATCAAATAATGGGACAGCTATATTCCATATGGCAACCTTTTTTTTTTTTTTTTTCAAAAAAGATAGTTATTGCCGCAGCAAGACATTGTATCAATTTCCGAAAACCGGTTGCTAAGATAATAAGGCTCATATAAAACAAAAATAGTCAACCAGCCAATGATTCAAGGTTGCTAAAACTGAAAATCCTTCATAAACACAACCAACTTCTGACACCCAGCAAGAGGCATAACATTATTTTCGTCATGGTCGAAAGCGGAATAAGAGTTAAGACTTTGCCTTCGTAGTGTAATGGTCTTTGTGAACTACAAATCGAGGGTGTATCATGATCAAAGATAAAAACCTGGAATTTTCACTTGTTGAAATTCATATCACCATCTTACTAAACAAAATTGGGATAATCAGCTTCTCTAATTTCAATTTCAAGCTTCTAGAGATCAAAGTTGTCGATAAGATTTTCAGGACAACAAGTGGATCGTCATATATCCCATTTCTTCTTCACCCTCATGAATTGCCAACTTCCTTTTCCCCTTTCCCTGAAACTACAACTGTCTTATTTGAATGGGGCTTAGTTTCCATGGGTTCATTAATGATAGCCACACTTTTACTCCGGCAACGAACTTTAGCAGGGGTCACTTTTGCAGCGGATTGGGGCTCAATCGTTGGAGATCCTTCGTCAGTCACAGTTGGGAACTCTTCAAGAGATGCATTCAAGGATCTGGACTGAGTGGAGAGTTTGGTTTTAGTGGTTTTGGCGGAAGGAGAAGGTTCAGGCGAAGGTATATGAGGTTTCAAGATTTTGTAGCAACGAAAGTCGTTTTTTTTTTTTTTTTTGAAGATTTCATTTTCATCATTGGAGAAAGATGAAGCAGGAAGATATAATTTGGGTTTTAGGGTTTGTGGAATGAGGAAGATGGATGGATTGTGTGGGTAATAGAGGGTAAACACGATGAAGGTATAATTTGGGTTTGGTTGTGTACACTTGATATGTGGTTTTGGGTGTTTTGAGTGGGGCTTCTTATAAATTGGGTTGGATATGTGTGGTATAGGACGGGAAGATGGTTATATTTGCCATAAAAAATTAATGCTAGAGTATACAAGTTAAACATTTTACGCAAATAACGACTTGATGCTAGTCTTTAAACAACCACCGACTAGAGTAAGCAATTTACATTGAAACTGAAATCATGTGATACACGTAGAAATCACATATGCACAACTCTTCCAAATTAGTCAGTCATGGGAGGATAATAATTAGGACAAAGACGCTATGAACTACTATTTAGAAGACCTAATTCTAATCAGATTTTCTCAAATTGTTCTCTTGCTAATGGTTTAGTAAAAAAGTAGACAATTGATCTTCAGTTTTGCAAAACTTCAAACATATATTCTCTTTTTCGACATTATCACGCAAAAAATCAAGTAAGTGTTTAAGACCTTTTACCATCATCACATCATCCATGAAATGTGAAAAAGACTTACCGTTTTAGCGAATACCAACTATCTCACCTTTTTTGTTGTCTCTGAATGTCACATTTCCACCATTGTAAGCCCTTAATGAGAGGAATTGGTTCTTATTACCTGTCATAAGTCATGAATATCCACTAACAAGATACCAATGGTGGCCTCCTCTCATATGGCCCTGAAAAGAATGATTAGTTAGATACTTTAGGAACCCAAACACGTTTGGGTCCCTTCTTATGACGAACAGTGTCTAAAATATCTTTCCTAATCCACATTCTTTTGACCACTCTTATGTTTTTGTCCAAGTATCCAAGCCGTTTAGCGCAAGCATTAAATACGTGACCAGTTTTTCCACAAAATTTGCAAACAATATATTCAGGTAAGCCCACGTACTTATGCTTACGGTAATCTCTATCGCTAGGAATTGGTTTTTGGACAAAGTTCCCGTTTCTCAGTTTTGAGCAGTCAGGAGGAGTGTCCAAACCTATGTACTTATGCTTATGAGTATCTCTGTCGTTGAAAACTGGTCTCTTAATGCAGTCTGTATCACTTAGTTTTGAACAGCCTGGAGGAGTGTCTAATTTCTGTTCTGGAACAAACACAGTATGATATTGAGAATCATCCTGCCTACTGTCAGAACACGAATCATAACCTAGACCTAGTTTCTTTGTGTTTTTGGATTGGTTTACCAGGAAGTTTAGTACTGTATTACTACCTTCCCATTTTGCCGCAACATTTCTAGCATTTCCCAAATCCGTTTCTAAGTTCTTTACTCGTTCTATAAGTTTTTTATTCTTGTACAAGAGATCATCATAATCAACATTTAATCTATCGAATTTAGAACGAGTATCTGAGTATCTAGAAATTCTGGCATCATAAACATCTTTTTGTTCCTCTAGATCTTTGGTAAGTCTATGAATTTCGCTTACAAGGTGCTCATTTTTAGACACTAGCTCAGATTCAAAAGTGTGGTTGACTGTTTGTTTCTCAAGACTTCTCAGATTATGTTTTAAGTCAATGTTCTCCTCCGCTATGCTTTCTATTTCAGATTGCATAGCACTTAGACGTTTGTTCAAGTCATAATTGTCATCTAACGTCTCATCTAACAGTTTCAGAATTTTTTCTTTAGATAAAGATCTTAATTCAGATTTGAGACTTAAGAGACTTACTTCATCTTCATCTTCTGAATCACTGTCGGAGGTATCCGATCGAGTGAGCCATGAGGCATCTTATGATGTTTTCCTTTCCCTTCTTTTTCGATCTGGGTTTGTAGATGGATCTAAGACACATCTTTTCTTCTTTTCCGTCACTGAGGTGTTCATCGTCTTCCTCTGAGTCAGACTCACCCCTAGGGATGGCAACGGACCGGATCTGGACCGGGTCCAGTAGGATCCAGATCCAGATCCGCATTGTATACCTTGGATCCAGATCCGATCCAGATCCAACGGGTCCAAATATGTGAGATCCAGATCCAGATCCAACGGATCCGGATCGGATCCGGGTCCAAGTTTCTAACCCCCACATTAAAAAAAAAAAAAAAAAAACTCATGCGTCATAACACTATTGATATCTATTTTTCGAAATACAATAAAAAGGAGAAGTAGCTAGTACCGTGACAATTATTTTCAACCAAATATTACAAGTAATAATTATTATGACCAAGTAATCCAAACACAACTCAAGAAACAAAATAACTAAGACGAAAAACTTCATATTTTTCCTATAAAAACGGGTCTAGAAACGGATCTGGATCCTTCAGGGTCTGCGTAGGAGGATCCAGATCCAGATCCGTTTTAAAAGTAGTGGATCCAGATCCGACCCGGATCCAACGGGTCTGAAAAAATAGGATCCAGATCCGGTCCATCAGGGTCGGGTCTTACGGATCTGGACCGGATCCAGGATCCATTGCCATCCCTACTCACCCCAGACAGCAGCCATCATTGCACGTTTGTACTCCTGCTTTGATCTGTCACGTTTGTCCTTGGATTTTTCTTCTTCCCACTTAGGACAATTTCTTATCTGGTGATCACGTTCCCCGCATTTGAAACAACTCATTCTAGTCAAGGAACGTGATGTAGATGATGAAGAAACATAATTCTTTGGTTTGTAACTATCGAACTTACCATGATTTTGTTTTCTAATAATTTTGGCAATCTGTTTGGATAATGAAGCTACTTCATCCTCAAGTTCGCTTTCATTATCACTTGTTACTGCATTCAAGGCTAGTCCCTTGGCTTTAGGTTTCTCATCGGCATCATTTTCAAGAACTAATTCGTGTGCCATGAGAGAACCCATCAAAGCTTCATAGGTAAGTTTAGTTAAGTCCCTAGCTTCTTCAATAGCAGTAACTTTGGCTTGCCATTTTTTTGTTAGACTTCTCAAAATTTTACGGACAATATCCTCAGTATCAAAAGTTCTACCAAGGTTGGAAAGTTCATTAGTTATGTTGGAAAACCGAGAAGACATGCTTTTAATGGATTCATCCTGTTGCATTTTAAAGGATTCGTATTGTTGCATTAGAATGTCAATACGTTGTTTTTTAACTTGCACAGTTCCCTCATGAGCTAGTTCTAGACTATCCCATATTTGTTTGGCCGTTTTACATCCTGCAATCCGACTAGTCTCAGATTCTCCGATACCGGATTGCAAGAGTGATATGGCTCTAGCATTCTTCTCCGCTTTTTTGTAATCACTCGAAGTGTAGTCCTTTGGTTCTTTTTCACTTTCAGCACCATTAGAATTGGTGTAAGTGATAGAGAGGGGACCATTCTTTATGATTACCCAACATTCGTAGTCCGTTCCTTGTATGAAATGCATCATACGATTTTTCCACCAGCCATAGTCCGTGCCATCAAAGACAGGACTTTTGACAGATTTGGAATTCATTGAAAAACAGAAAAAGGATAAATAAACTCGAAAAGGATCAAACTCTTTGCGGTAAAGCAATCAAGAGCACGAGGCTCTGATACCAATTGATGAGTTTATCGATCCGGTACTTAAGAGGGGGAGGGGGAGGGGGTGAATTAAGTACTCCCTTTTGAAAAACTAAACTTTTACTCTACTAATTTCGTTGGCAGCACACAAACGGATTTGAACAGTATTGAAGACTGTCCAAAATATTGTAACCTGTGCTGAGATTGTGAAATTAGTTACGAGAAAATGAACAAATGAAACAACGAGGTACGAAAGCTGAAATAAAGAATAGAAATGAGACACGCGATTTTTAACGTGGTTCGACCTACTCTCTAAAGGTCTACGTCCACCCCTTTCTCTTATTATTTTTATAACCAAACCCGATTACAAAAACAATCCCCACGATCAACCCGATCGTGCAACTCGAGTACAACCCGTACTCCAAATATTCTTTCTTACAAATGAATAAGAAAAAAACAGATTACATTTTTTGTCTCCTTGAAATATTCAATAGATGTGAACAAAGGAGAACAAAAACAACCTATGAGTAAACAGACTTAAATAATCCAAGAACGATCTTTCAAAGCACGGCTTGAGGACAGTTTGCAAAATATCTTTAAAGACCTTGTTACTCAGCACGTTTTTGCAAACTTAATTCTGAAAATACTTGTTTTGAAAATAGGCTTGACAAACAGAATTGCTTAAGTATTCTCACTTTTCTTGGTTGCTTTCAACGTATGATTTTCCTTTCTTATATACTTGATATAAGTAAGTATGTTTGGCAACCATATAAAATCTTTCCTTTTAACAGAAAATCCTTAAGAGCAATTTGAGGATCATTAAAATACAACTTCTTAATTTTGAGAAAAGATTTTATCCACAAGATAATTTTGTCAAAAGAATATTCCCGAAATATGACTCCAAAAATATCTTGATATTTTAAGCCGTACTTTGTTGGACCGAAACGAGAATTAATTATAAGTCCATTACCCTCACATATAATCTAGCGAGGACTGAAGTCTTGGCCCGTCTCCTTCTTCATACTTGAGACTTATCCAATGCCTGTTAAACATACATCTAGAAAACACATCAAGCATGAGGATATTTAGAGGTAGAAGACTTGTCATCATCAATGAACATAGCTCAACACACACAATATACATGACCCCACATGAAATTGATTTTGGAGCACACAAAGTTGTCCAAAAAAGGAAAGAGGGAACATAATGTAATTACACCAAAACGGAAAGAGGGAAAATCATAGGAAATCGGAGGGAGTATATATTTTCAATGTACTCGTAAAGACGAATTAAATAAGACCCCACATGAATATATTTTTTCTTACGTACAAAAAGCAAATGTATTGAATGGAAATAATGGAGGGACTATTCATTTTTCTTAACTTAACACTCTACCTACTCATTTTATTATATTTAGGCCCTAATTGGCAGTGCACTTCAGATACCTGATTTGCATGAAGTAGTTTTTTCGTCAAAAGAATCAGGTAACTTATTTTTTTGAGAGTGTTTGACAAGTAGCTTATTTAGTCAAATAAGTTATCTGAAATGAAATGCTATATAAGGTAACATTTTAGATTTCAGGTACCTAATTCTACGTTATATTGGCTTTTTATCCTTCAATCTATAATATAGAAAATAATTATTATACTCCCTCCGAGTCGGAGTAATGGTTCTTACTTCCTTTTTGGTGCGAGTTTAGTGATGATTCCTCTTTCCATTTTAGTAACTTTTTTGTAGTCCAAAATCAATTCAGTATGGGGTAGGGTGTTTTGTGTGGTTTAGAATCATTTCCTTATTTTTTGTGCATAAAGGTAAATGAACCATTACTATGACTCGGATAGAGTATCTTTTATGTCATTTTACTAAAATAAACTACAATTTAAGTTAGGTTGTCAAACATTTTTTTATATAAGCAGTCAGCTTACCAGTCTTAATTTTCAGCTACCTTTTGAGGTTTCAGCTATCTTTTCAGTTTGTAGTTACTTTTCAAGTTTCAGATAGTTTTTCAGCTCGTTTTACCAAACACAGCCTTAATACAATTTTTACTATAAATTACTTGTATAATCAATATTTTGATTAACTTATTAAAATACCGTCTCTTAAAGAACCTACTCGAAGTGAAATCGCTTCGAAAAAGAGGGATAAAGGAAGTGAAGAAGTAGCTAGCGGCTCCGGTTAGTAACAAGAACGGGAAATAATGAAGTAACCGACAATATTGGGTATGGAAGGCGTGCATGCAAATTTAATGTGACCCAACATGACGTTAGTCAGTTAATTTGTTGATTGTGTTTATTGTCTTGACATGCAACTCGCCAACTAATAATTGTACGTTTTTGTTGTTTCTCAATTTCATTGTCCTAGTTACTTAAATAGGTCGGCTCATGCTATTGCAACAGCAATATCATGAATCAATCATAATCATGTGTCAAAAAAAAAAAATTATTATACAACCGTAGCATAAGTAATAACAAAAATAAAATGGTAAGGTAATTTTTTTGAAAAATATCGATCATTATGAAAAAAATTGATAAATGATCACTATTTATAAAAAAAGTAATCATATGTTACCCAAAAAACACGGAAAAACAGCCGCACAACTGCACAAGAGATTTGTTATTTCTTTTTTAAGACGAACGCTATTGGCTAAAACGTTACCGTATACTGATTACAAAGACAATTTTTTTGACCTTTTGAATGTAACAGGCCATGTACTTGTAACTTAACATGTACTCCTTAGTTATTAAACTTAATATTGATAATGTCTGGTTTAAATGAAAATTTATGATAATGGTGTTATTTCTAATAAAATTTTTAATTATATCCATTTTGCCTCGTTCAATTGTTATATATTTCTTTTTGCACAAAGACTAATACATGTGAAACGAATCGATCAAATAAAGGAACAATTGTCACTTACATTTACACAAGCCACTTGTTCAATACTTGCCCAAAATAAAAATAAATTACAAATGAATGATACACGCTAAAATGCAAATAAATAATAATTTATCGAGATAGATGGAGTAAATTTTAATAGTAATTATAATGAAATTTTTTTTCACCTAATTTGTTACATTTATCTTTTGACTCTTTTAACAAAGAACCCTTGTAATATAATTTAGTTCGCTTTTCGATCTACTTTTATCACAATTGAATACGTGTGCATTGTGGATTGGCAGGAATATTGCAAAGAAATAAAAGAAAGCTGATAAGAGAGTATTTCTTTTTTTCTTCGATTGATGAGAAAAAAATACTAAAAATAAAATCGGATAATAAAGTTTATTGCAATTAGTTGAAGCAAACAAGTTATTACAAGTGAAGTCCATGATGGTCGTCACTCATCAATCAATTATATTTGCCTAAAGCCAAAATGTCATAAATTAAATTCGAATAATTCGACCGCTTAGACTTGAAACGAATATGAACAATAGCGACAAGAGGATAAAGTTGGATCCCATATGATATATCGTAACTCATAAGTCTACTAACCAGATCATTTTCATCGATAATTAGCCATATATCAAAACAAATACAGAGTATGTTTTAACTTTAAAATTTTGATTGTTCTCCTAATTTTCTTACCACATTTTCAATCTTTAAAATAAAAAATTAGTATGAGATTTGATACCTTCAAACAATGAAGTTTTTAACATTGGTTGGTGATTTCATAACTCGATTCCAAACATTGTGCAAATCTTATCCAAAATATATATTAATTAATTATACTCCAAGACATATTTCTCCGTTATGAATTCATTTAAATTTTAAATATTACAATTAGTTTACGCTTAACAAGGTTAAATAATAATAATGTTGGTAGTTGGGATGAGAATAATAGAATAACAAAGTATGATGGAGCAATTTAAGCTGAATTAGATCTGTCGGTTTTGTCCAAGTTAAACACAAGTTTTCATTAAAAACGGTACTATCGTTACAAGCTGAAGATAAGTGACCCTCTTACATAATACAAGTGATACGATCCGTGAAATGATTTATTTCGTTCTACTTATCTTCACACTTATCTTGTTAGGAGGAGATACTATCTATCTTCACCTTGTAACGAATAGTATCCGACCCAAATAAAACTCTTTCCAAATTAAATTGAAAAAGGGTAATTGTCTTTGGACCCAGATAGAGACATATCGACAGATGCCCTTGGGTTGATGCTCTGATCCCCAATAATTATTTGCAAGATGCAACCATCCCATCTCACCTTCCTCATATATTGCCTCTCCAACTCTTATGGGATTTTAGTATTTCACCACTCCCTAGAAAAATAACCACACTTATCAAGAAAAAATCGGAAAATGGTTGCGAAATATTCAACTTTTTTATCTAGAAAATTTTAACACAAATTCTTATTTGCAACGGCATTATCCGTCGCAAACTTGTGACGGATACCATTTTCTCTCACAAGATACCCACTTTTTTCTCTCTCTCCAACACTATTCCCGTGGTCTCATTTCTCCACTAACTCATTTTGTATCCATTTTATCTCACAAAATACACGTCACAAATGGTGACCCGTCGCAAGCAAGACTAACTAAAATTTTAAAAGGTCATAACTCGTATTTACGACTTTAAAAAAGTGATAATTTATTTTCAAATCGATCATCTCTCTAAGAATTACGATTTGGGAGAAAAAATTGACGTATTTGAATCCCGTGGCTAGGTGAGTCAGTATAAATGACACATGAGATTCACTCATTCGATATTTTTCTTTGAATACGGAAAAGACTAAATCAAAGTCCAGGGTAAAATTATTAATCATATTCTCTAAAGAATCTCTTTATCACTCAAACTCATCTCATAGTTTATATATTATCCGTCAGACTAATCTTAAACTCTATTTTTTCACTTCACTTTTTTCTACAAAAAGAAATGACGCATGAGATTCACGCATTGAATACTTTTTTCTTCAAAGTGTGGTTAAGAGTTAAGACTCACCCACGGTCTTAAATTGATTCTTGAATTTTCAAGACTCAATTTCAAAACTAGGGTATATTTAGCAGTCTTGAGTTGGTCTTGTCTTAATACTTACCAACGACTTATATTAATGTAATAAACTGAATATATATATATATATATATATATATATATATTTTATTAATACTATAAAACTTTATTAATATTATAACGTATAATAATATACGACGAACATGTAGTATACCTTATACCAATAGGTCTTATTTCAGACGAGAAATAGTTAGTCTTAAATAAGAAATTTCGTACTTTATACTCCGTGTACCTCATTTACGAATTTATACAATTTAATATTTACCCTTATTATAAATATAATGGATCAAGAGTACGTATTATGGTATAAAAATAATTTAAGATAAGTATGAAAGAAAAGAAGGAAGAAAACAAATTGCTTTTGACTACTGAAAAACTTACTGGGTAAGTTTTAGTTTTCACCGACTTTAAGTACTATAAAATGCCAATCATGTTTCCTGACATTAGGAATATGAAAAACAAATACAAAGAAATTAAAAGAACACAAACAAAACAAAAGCAAAGAAAAGAAGAACAAGTTGTACGAAACCTAATTAAATCATCCATATTTACCTACCTACTTAATAATAAGGTATGATTTCAGGACCCTTCGTCGATAAATGTAATTATTTACCTTTATATATAGTGAAGTAAGAGCTTAAAAATAAGCGATTATTATCAATTCTATTGTTAATTTCGTCATAGGTTTGTTATACCGTCTCAAGTTATATTTTCGTTCGATATAATATAATATTAATCACGTCTTTCTTTTTATAATCATAATATATACATTACGTAAAGATAGGATTTGAATGTGTGATTACATATTTCCTTATAATGTATAATTGGTCAATTGTAGCATTCGGGATACGATTACAGAAAGAGATGACATTACAAATTTTAACCTATGTACATGGAAGGGGGCACGGCCTCATAAGAACTAAGGTTCTGGTTATTACTGACAAAAATGTCAGGGGTTTACACAGGTCTTAGATCTGGGATCCTGTGTACATAGATGGGGGCGTAGCCCAGGGGAGTTTCTACTCCGTAATGTGTCTCATTTCAGTAATGGTAAACCGGTATTCAATATCTTGCATGTTATGATAAAATGATAGGGTATTCCAATTGACAATGGACTGGTACAGGTAATAATTAAATAAGAATTATTTAATTAGGACCATTGAAGGTAACTGAGATCATATTCAGTCAGTGTTGACTGATTTTGTTTATTCAAATTATTTCAGGTTTCTGTGCTGGGGAACCGAGGGGAGTTCATTATAAATTTAAAACTTAGGATATGATTAGTATGTAATATAAGAGTTGCTGAGTAGATCTTGTAGCCTTGTATTTCCAGTATAGGAAATACGGCGGTAACGCCTTGTAATAAATTGATTTTCAAGTTATATTTTTTTTATATAAATAAAACGTACTCGTTATTTCATTTGATTTCATTTTAATATAATAAATTTTTAAATTTATTTTATTTTATTGAGGGCGTTACAATTAAGACCATCAATAATCTTAACTTAAATGGTCTTACGACAATATATTGGTTGTATTTTATTCTGTCATTTATTTATCTTTGTATTTTTTTTGTCAAAGGCTACGGAAAATAGGAACAACTGTTTTACTTTTAAAGATAATTTATCGCAACAACTAGTAAGGACGGGCGAATATGGAGCGAGTGTAGGGGACACCCGCACGTACCCTATTTGTTAAAACAAGACCAAGTATAATTTTGTGTAATAGACACTAATTTTTAACCCGTGTAAAATTGCGCATATATAGTTTTAAGAACATATAATGATTAATATTTAAAAATGTTAACCAAAATACATGTATACTCTATTTCTTTTATAATAATAATAGTTTAAAACACTTTAAAAATTGAAAGGGTTTGTAGTTTACAGGTGTTTTGAATCCGTGAAATACGGCACGAATTCAGTGTTAAAACCTGATAATAAAATTTTTGCATCTCCTCATTTTAGTGGATAAGCTCAATATCTATAAGAAATTCTTTTAGAGTATTATTTTAACGGAATGCTCTAAAATCTACTTAAGAGAGTTTTATTGCTCATTTATTTTGTTAACTTTTTGTAAATCTCTTTTTTAAAATTGAAAATTAAAACAGTACTATTTTTTAACATTTCTTTGTTGAAAACTACTCCCTCCGTCTCGATCAATTGTTATCTATTGATTTTGGCACAAAGATTAAAAAAGGAAATATGAATGAATCTGGACCACACAAATCAAATGGACCCACATGCAATGAAATGTGATCCACACAAGGTTGCCAAAAATGGAAATAGATAACAATTCAATGATACACCCTAAAATGGAAATAGATAACTATTGACCGGGACGGAGGGAGTATTTCTTATTCA
The DNA here is from genome assembly GCA_029255685.2 of Silene conica. Lineage (NCBI taxonomy): Eukaryota > Viridiplantae > Streptophyta > Magnoliopsida > Caryophyllales > Caryophyllaceae > Silene > Silene conica. The sequence goes on from CM055313.2 coordinate 5,668,638, forward strand.
AAAAAATTACTCAAATTTAGTACTATCTCGAAAATTTGCTAATATGATGGTCAAAATGTTAGAGTTAAAAGCTTGTAAAATAATAAAACAACGTTATTTGTTTTACCATTTTTTATCATTTATATTTTCATTGTCTAATAATGTTTTTTTTTTCATTTATTATTGACAGACCGTGTGAAAAATAGGGAAAATTCTGCATTTTCATATTGTATTATTTATGCAACATAAATGAAATTGAGGACGGTGGTTCATTGAAGTCTTGTACGGAGTATTGATTATTCGATGAAATTCTATTAACAACGTTGATTTTTCATAAATTAATTGCATATTTTTTTGTGGTGGCTTTTATATTTATTTAAAAATAAAAATAAAAGAAAATGGATTGTGATGACGTGGACGCACGAAATTGCACGGAATGTTCTTATATTACTACAGATAAGATATTAATCAGGTTTGTTTAATGGTTTTGTATAGTTTTCCATAACTAATGTTTTTTATCATTAGTGTTATGAATATTTTCCCAAACACACAATAAATTATTATGTTAGAACCAACTTTTTATTAGATAAATGTATATCCGTAATTTTGACAGTTTTCTCCCGTCCACTGAATAATCTTTGAATCCCCTCTACTAGTAAGTGCCGCTTTTACTCACAAAATTTAAACTTTACCCTTTTACAAATAAAACAAAAAAATAGGTTAATAGAAGTAAATAATACGTTAAATTATATTTTACCCGATAATTATGGAGCATTCACTTTTTAGATTTCTTCAAATATTGCTTACACGGTTACACCGTCTTGATTTAAAACGACTTTTAAACCTTATTATAATAAAGATAGAAATAGATAAATAAAAAATTAGATGTCTTAACTTAAAACAATTTTAAAGCTCGGGTTATGCAACTCGAGATACATGAGTATATATATTTTTTTGTTCAAATGAGCGCACTAATCAAACTCCCAACTTTATAATTGGGATAACAATACTCTTAACACTTGAGTTAATTCTTGTTCTCAATACATGAGTATAATTGTGTATCTTGTTCGCATGTAGAAAAAAAAAAAATTAAAATAAATGCAACATTATATTGTGTAGACTGTAGATTGCTTAGTTTGTACTAATTGTACCCCTTATGCCTTTTACCTAAGATCCAATGTGACAGCCGACCAATGTCATTGACGGATTGCATTCACTTCCCTACTGGTTTAATACTACAATAGCCGTCGCAAGCTTGTAACAGATCAAATAAAACTCGTTTAGGGAGCTAAAAATAAATTATTTGTAATTCTCTATTTACTTTTATTCTTATCTTATCTAAACAAGCGGAAGTATTTGACCCGTCACAAGAAAGTATTTAAACTACTGGTCAACATAGGTGACGTTCTAATTTAGACCGTTGTATGTGCAAGCATGAAAAAATCATCATTTTCTAATAATTAATAGCCATTTTATTGTAAATAGTGGTTACTTTTTATTATTGATATAAAATGATTATTTTATCATATTGTACTAGTAACTTTTTAACATAAAATAGTTATTATTAATTAAAAAGTGGTTAATTTGTGTCTAATTACACAGGTAAGACGGTTATACCGAAGACTTGTCGTTGAAACTTGAAACTATATAGATATTTAGGATATTCTTGAATATGTTTAGGAGACGAATTAGTATATAATAAAGAAATAAATTTAAAAAATTAACTGTATGAAATAAAAGCGTTATTGTTATGAAATATCTTTATGGATGTCCATATATTATTATATCTTTAGGATATATTATGTTACCTACATACCATGGACTCTTGTACTATATATACTCTCTCCCTATGAATAAAAGATCATTGTTATGAAATATTATACTCCCTCCATTCTTTTTATATCACCCAACTTTTGTTTTGACACTATTAACAATCGACTATTCAACGCCGGTTTTCTTTCAATCCGTTCAAGGAAATATATTCATGTGAGATCTTTTTTGGATTGTCTTGATAAGAGGATTAAGAATATCAAACTTTTATAATTTTTAGTAGTATGTAGGTAAAGATATAATCAAAACAAAATGAACATCGACAAACGTGAATAATGAAATGGGGTGATATAAAAAGAATGGAGAGAGTAGTATAATATTATATGGATGTCCATATTTTATAATATCTTAGAGTGTTTTATCTTATGGAAACTCTATCCTGTTGTATATGTATATATACCCCTCATAATGGAATGAGAACCTACTTCTGTCTCTCTCACTTTCTCTTTACAATTTTCTCCCGTCTTTATTTCACAACACGTTATCAGCACGAGTCTCTACGCTAATTTTTTTAACTTATTGAAAAGAGGTATTCTCCAATACAAACATCGTAAAAAAAAAAAAACAAAAAAAAAAACAAAACAAAAAAAAAATGATTTCCCATGTTCTCGTTAAATCAAGTACAATTGCTTGATAAGCTTTGATTTCTTGCCCCTCATATTTGCGGTTATCGAATATAACAAGAAGACCGGGAAGCCATTGAAATTGGTAAAGATCGACAAGGGTGAGTATAAGGTGGTAACCGAATTTATAATTTTTATATGCATTAATTATTTAAAATTTGAATAATCAAAAGGTTCATATTTGATCTATTCTACTATTCTCAATTGAATAAGGTACGTTTTCTTACACATGTTATATTGGTTCATTGTAAAACTATAATTATATTATTATGGAATTTAACAAGAGTTTGGTATGTATAGTCTATTAAAAGGATGTTATAATGTATATGAGATTATTATATCAGTTGTGTAAAATATCATATTATTTCGGAACTGAAATTTCATAGGAAATACTTTTTGAAAAAGGACATATCAATATCATAAAACTTTGATGAGGGATATGTCCATATATTATAACTTTGACCTAAAGTTCAAAGTTTTAAGGGATGTAAATTTAACACTGTCTCATAAGGGAGATATGTTTATATGACTTTGACCTGAAATTCAAAGTTTTAAAGGGTGTAAATTTAACACTATCTCATAAGGGAGATATGTTTATATGACTTTGACCTGAAATTCAAAGTTTTAAGGGGTGTAAATTTAACACTATCTCATAAGGGAGATATGTTTATATGACTTTGACCTGAAATTCAAAGTTTTAAGGGGTGTAAATTTAACACTATCCCATAAGGGGGATATATTTATATGACTTTGACCTGAAGTTCAAAGTTTTAAGGGGTGTAAATTTAACACTGTCTCATAAGGGAGATATGTTCATATTATGACTTTGACCTGAAGTTCAAAGTTTTAAGGGGTATAAATTTCACAATGTCACATCAATACAATATGACTTTGACCTGAAGTTCAAAGTTTTAAAGAGAAAATTTAACACCGTCACATCAATACAATATATTCATATTGTATTTTGGACTTGAAGTTTCATAGGCAAACACCTCATACTATCTTGGGCCTGAAGTTCCAAAAGATTATTTTAAAAAGATGGGGAGATATGATATTCATATTGTATTTTGGACCTGAAATTCATAAGTTTATAATGTATAAGGCAAGTGGCTAAAAGTCCACATGAAAGCTAGTGGCCAAAGTTCACAACTGCGATTTTGAAACGCATTTGAGTTTTAAATGAATAAAACGGTTTTATTTAAGGGAAATTATTTCAAAATTGATTATTGTTCACCTAAAGTTGAACAGTATAATGAGATTTGAAATTAGATCCATTCTTGGAAGTGAATGTGACATCTCATAAAGGGTCTTTTGGTGACAGAGATCGGAAACATGTAATAACAATAATGAGAATAGTATAATGAGATTTGAAATTGGATCCATTCTTAGGAGTGAATGTGACATCTCATAAAGGCTATGTTGGTGACAGAGATCGAAAACATGGCATAATGAAAAAACCCAGTAAAAAGACACATCATATTATTTTTGAGTCAAAATTCATTTCATATAAAGTAATGAAAGTCGGGTGAGACTCATATATGCTCGAAATTTGATACGATAAAGCATAAATTATTATGGGTTGAAATTTTGACATTCACACTATGGCCTGAAGTTCATAGCGTTTGCCAATAATGAAATTATGGCTCGAATTATGACCGGAAGTTCATGAATTTTACAAATATTAAAATTGTGGCCTGAAGTTCACAGTGTTCGCAATTTATTTTTGTATACGGTGATACATTTTATGTATTAAAACAAAAATAAAGTCGGGATTTATTCATGAATGTCAAAAACTCATAAATTATGGCATATGGGATTTTGCAATGATGCAATATACTTTTCATTTCACTCATATAATGTAGTCTTGAAGACACATATCGTGAAAAAAAAAATGTTTTGAGTGAAATTATTATTTATTGGGAGTAAATTATGTCAACGATAGTCCTTATATATAAGGACGTGGTGTGTTTATTTTGAAACACTTATATTCATATCAAAAGTGGATATTTACTATACTCTTGAAAGAAAGAGGACGTGGTGTGTTTATCTTGAAACACTTGTATTCCTATCAAAAGTGGATATTTACTATACTCTTGAAAGAAAGGTGTTAGTGTGACGCTCATAGGGCATTATGAGGTAAATTGTCGGAAAAATACAACTAATTTTGAAGTTGTTGGAACCTTTGTGGTTAAGAGAATAATTGATTTGTAAGTTAAATTATGATCAATTTACATATATAATAATTATCATGTTATACGACACATTAAAAGGATGTGATAAATTTGAGTATGTCATCATTGTATATGTTGACGATTATAATTATTGGTCATTTGAGAAAACTCAAAGAGGAATATATTTCCTATTGATGAGTCTTGCCTACATATATGGGACACTTTTTGTGTCATTTGTCACATCAATTATCAGGTTGAATAAAATATTGCTGACAACAAATTTAGCATGCGAAATACAGTCAACTTGGGGTGGCGTGTGATAAGTGAAATTATTGAGATACAGGCGGTTCTTATTAAAGTTTGCCATGAATTAATTGTGGGCAACTTAGAAAGTTGACATGGAATAATTCAGATGTGACATATTAAGGCCATCCGGGTTCTTATTATACCCGCTCCGATAAACCTGAAGTTTATCCTAAGGAAAATATAAGTGCTGAAACTCTTTCGTGTAAATTTATTAAAAGCAAGACGTTACACGGAGATTGAGTATATTCGATATTTGAGATCTAACAACTACTTGGAGTGTAATAAAGAACGTAAATGTTCATTTATGGATTGCCATTATTTAAAGGGGCTTGTAGCCACATAATGATTTTTCTAAGTAGTTATTGTATGGTAATCACAACTTATTATATGAAATCGTTAGTCTCCAAATTGGGCATTGTGATTCAGCACATTTATAATCCAACTGCATTATAAGGTTATTATACAAAAAATGTCAATATAAATTCTCATCGGAGATATGAGAAATTAAGGTCTAAAGTGGTTATGGTTTTTACCACCTTAGGGGGAGAATGATAAGGAAAAGCTGGTAAAAACAAACAAGTATATTATCCCTAACTAGACATGATGTTCAACGGTTTGTTTTAAATATGAAATACATCACATAGAGGTTCATGGAATTAAAATGATAATATTCATTTAATAATGAAGATGTATTAATAATACCACTTTGATCATCTTATCAAAAGTGTGATATGTTCATACAATGAAATCTATGATTTAATTATAGACGGATAGCCCTATATGTGGTATAGCGAGCTATAAATTAATCATAGAAAGTTGGTGTAATGAAAATTAGATTCTTGCCAGTTTGAACAACAAACACACAAGAAAGGTAGTGTGAAAGTCATATCGGTTCAAATATTTTAAGTAATAAGAAAATGACAAGCATGAGCAGTTGACACTCTTACAGAGTAAAGAAGTTTGGATGTCCCGGAAGTGACATAGATATCTGAATGATAACAGATGGCCTATATAGAAAAGAAATGGTACCGTATATATATTCAGATATCACTAATTCAGTACTGACAATATCACGAGATATTGAAATTATATCGATATGGTTAATGAACCGATATGCAATTGCGCGCGGAGTTTAATGGACTAGATAATGGGGATCTTATAAATAAGTCCAATTTTATTGTCGACACATAATCAATGATTATGAATGAGTTCAGAGACGTGAAGTCTACTTATTGACCGGAAGGCAATCTAAGCTATGAATATTGAAAACAAAATTGTACAGTTTGCATTATCGAGTCATCATCATGTGCATTTTTAAGATTAAGTTCATCATTGCATTTAGTTTTAATATTTACATTGTTATTTGTTTTAGAATGTTGAATATAATTAGTTACATATCATATGCATGCACGTGATTAATTATATTGTTATTATTTGATAAATGTGTAAAAGGAGAAACGTTATCATATGAGATACTGTAACGAGGATAACTCCTTATAGGAGCCTCTTATAAATGATCATCAAATGGTGATGATTTATTGAGTTTTGGGAACTCGGGATTATATATGAACCTCTGCGACACGATTGAAAGGTTATCGTGATTATTTCCAAAATGGAAAATTCAAACTCATATAGAGTTACTTCAAGGAAACTATTATTATCTCAACTTGAAGTTTGAGCATATGAGAATATTATTTAATTGAGCTTTATGCTAAACATGCAAAATTATTTTATGGCCCAGAACTAGTATAACGATTGGAAAATATTGTAGTTAAAATCTACAATGAGGATGTCAATCAATAAATATATGGTTTAGCAAAGAAAATAGCTCAAAGGTATTGGATGATTTATTCAATAATTATCGCATTGAATCTCTTTAATACAAGGAATTAAGGAATGATGGCTACACTCTTTTTCCCTTCGACTAGGTTTTTTGTCCCAACGGATTTTTCCTGGCAAGGTTTTTAACGAGGTAGCAATATAAGCGCATTATTACGCTATAGTCATGATCGTCATTATTGTTGAGATGACAGTTATTTTCGACATATAATGTCATGTCGTTTTTGTGGAGAAGAATCATTTTTGTGGAAGTATCAACTAAAATGAAGATCCAAGATTTGTTATGAAATGATTATATCCAGAGTGTGAGTTATCAAAGAAATGTGATATCGAAACTGTCATGGATTTCTATTGACCGGAGATTCAAGTCTATTAACTACAATGGGTATTACTTCAACGATCGAGAATTTATATCAAAGCATGGATCATTTCAAGATTTATCAAGTTATGTCATCATCAGGGGGAGTAACACGCGCTGTACTCTTTTTCCTTAGCTATGGTTTTGTCCCACTGGGTTTTCCATGGAAAGTTTTTAACGAGGCAGCTTTGCTATGCGTGTTTGAAGATTAATGTACTCTTTTCCTTTACTAGTGTTTTCCCACGAGGTTTTCTAGGAAGGTTTTTAACGAGGTATCTTCTTCAGTGATGGACATCCAAGGGGGAGTGTTATGAAATATTATAGTATAATATTATATGGATGTCCATATCTTATAATATCTTAGAGTGTTTTATCTTATGGAAACTATATCTCGTTGTATGTGTATATATACCCCTCATAATGGAATGAGAACCTACTTCTATTTCTCTCACTTTCTCTTTACAATTCTCTCCCGTCTTTATTTCACAACAATCATCCTATTCTAGTCTCTTATTCTCTCTACAATCCTATATTATTCACAACACGTTATCAGCACGAGTCTCTAACCCTAATTTTTTTTTTTAGCAACGAACAGGTAGTCAGGTATGCTTTTAATTAGCTTAACTACGTACATACTCCATATATTTAATTCATCCATGTAATTAGTATAGTCTAGTACGTAAATATGTTTTAATTAATTGGTCATCTACGCATGTTTTAAATTTTCGTTTAATTTGTCGGATTATATGGATATACGCTTAGTCTGCTTTCATGAATTATTTACTGGAATTACATATACGCTATTTTATTTCGGTTTGCGTAGTATACATTCATCTCTTTGTATTCTTTTTCTTTCGGAAGTATGAACAAGTAATTGAGAAATGGTACCGTATACATACGCATGAATGAGTATTTAGAAATCGTAGTCTGCGTAGTGTACTGGAATTCTTTTTTTTTCTTTTTTTTAATATATCGCATGAATGAGTATTGTTAATGGTACATGCATGCTTCCTTTTCCCTTTCATATTTAATTTGTTCTACGTAGTCTCTAATTTGTCATTAATCCCCTATATCTGTTTTATATCTATTATTCTAATTTTTCGTTTTCTTTCACATATAGTTTAACCATGTCAAATCTTACAAAACTTGAGTTTGCGGCCTTGGATATCTCGGGAAATAATTATTCGGAATGGGTTTTAGATGCTCAAATGCATCTTACGTCTTATAGCCTTCAAGACGCTATTAAAAAAGGGAATACCCAATCCGAACAAAATAAGGCCAAGGCGATGATCCTTCTTCGTCGCCATCTCCATGAAGGACTCAAATTTGAATATTTGACTGTGAAAGATCCTTTGATTTTATGGGAAAATCTAAAGGACAGGTATGACCATATTAAAACAGTCATTCTCCCTAAAGCGAGATATGATTGGATAAACCTAAGGTTACAGGATTTCAAATCTGTTAATGAATACAATTCAGCCATGTTCAGAATTACTTCACAATTGGTTTTATGTGGAGAAAAGGTTTCTGACGCGGATATGTTGGAAAAAACATATCAAACCTTTCATGGTTCACAATTGCTGCTGTCGCAGCAATATCGTCAGAGAGGATTTAAAAAATACTCTGAATTAATAGCATGTTTATTGGTTGCTGAACAAAATAATGAAATCTTGTTAAAAAACCATCAGTCTCGTCCCACTGGTACTGATCCAATCCCGGAAGTGAATGCGACAAGGTATGATAATAATCATAAATATTCGGGTCACACCAGAAGTTATGGCCCTAGAGGTGGACGAGGACGAGGACGAGGAAATTATCGAGGTGGTAGAGATATAAAATTTAAAAGGTCATACTCTAACCAAAGGCATGAACAAAAGGATGGTCCACGAGACAAGAGTAAAAGAGGGGTGGAACATCCATGTCACCGTTGTGGTGGTACAGGTCATTGGGCTCGTGTTTGTCGTACACCTACACATATCGTGGATCGTTATAGACAATCTCTGAAAAATAATAAAGGGAAGAATATTGAAGCAAATTTTGCTGCCGAGCCTAAAGAGTCTGAGACGAATTTTGTTGATGGTGATAACAAGCTACCATTTATATCTGACAAATTTATGGATTTAGACATCTCAGATTTCATGACCTTTGACTCTAATGGAGAAATTGGCCCTACGATTGGCGAAGGAAGTGTCCAAAAATCGGACTAGATTTTATTTATATTGTTTAAGTTATTTATTAAATTTAATTACTAGTTTTTATTTTATTTTATTTCGAATAAAAGCATGTGTGCGTTTATCAAGTTTATCTTAGAAAAATTACCAATAATCTTATTCGTTTTATATGAATTCAGAATTAACTTTTTTTTTTCTTCTCTCGCCTTTACGTACTAATCTATCTATACATACGTGTGTTACATGAGTAGTACCACTTTGATATAAATAAACTTTACTATAATAGTGACCTACATGAGTAGTATCTCCTTAAAGTATACGTAAGTACATACATATAAACTCACTAATCTATACACACTTTTCTTACTACAGGTTAATCTATAATATGTACCTTTGCATAATACTATACTTAGTTTTTTTTTCTCTCCCTTACGTACACAAGGACATGCTAAACTTTGATTATTAACAAGTAACATGTTTAGTGTTAGACATATAGTTACATCATTTTACGCATATATCTTATCATACGTAATTTATTTTATGAAGATTATTATGGGAGCTACACATGGAGATGTATGCCTTGCTGATAGTGCAACTACGCACACAATACATAAAAATAAAAAGTATTTTATTTGTCTTAAAGAGGAAAAGACAAATGTTTGTACAATTGCTGGTAGTACAAAATTAATTGAAGGCTCGGGAAGAGCTAATATTTACTTATCTAATGGAACAAATATTGAAATTGAGGAGGCTTTGTACTCTCCTAAGTCAAAAAGAAATTTGCTGAGTTTTAATGATATCTGCAGGAATGGATTTCATGTTGAGACAGCAAGTGAAAAAGGGGTTGAATACCTATATATCACACGTTCAGATTTGAACAAGAAAAGTGTGTTGGAAAAACTACCAGCATTGTCTTCTGGCTTGTATTACATGAAAATTTGTGCAATTGAATCTCATGCACTAGTAAACCAGAAGTTTACAAATAAAAGGAATTTTATTGTTTGGCATGACCGGTTTGGCCATCCCGGATCATTAATGATGCGAAAAATCATTGAAAATTCATGTGGTCATTTATTGGAGAACCAGAAGATTCTTCAAAATAGTGAATTTCCATGTGCCGCTTGTTCCCAGGGCAAGTTAACTATTAGGCCATCAATTACAAAGGTGGGGAATGAATCCCTTATATTTCTGGAAAGAATACAAGGTGATATTTGTGGACCTATACATCCACCAAGTGGACCATTTCGATATTTTATGGTATTAATTGATGCATCAACTAAATAGTCACACATGTCATCACTGTCAACTCGCAATCTGGCATTTGCGAGATTACTAGCTCAATTGATAAGATTAAGAGCTCATTTTCCAGATTATCCCATTAAGACTATCCGTTTTGACAACGCTGGTGAATTTAGTTCACAAACTTTTAATGATTACTGTATGTCTATTGGGATAAAGGTTGAACATCCTGTGGCACATGTTCACACTCAAAATGGTCTTGCTGAGTCATTAATAAAACGCATTCAATTAATTGCAAGACCAATGCTTATGAGGTCTAAATTACCTATTTCGGCATGGGGGCATGCCGTTTTACATGCAACGGCACTAATTCGCATCAGGCCAAGTAGTTATCATAAATCATCCCCCATAAAGTTGGTTTCTGGTCATGAACCAAATGTTTCTCATCTAAGAATTTTCGGTTGTGGTGTATATGTTCCAATTAGCCCACCACTTCGTACAAAGATGGGACCCCAAAGAAGGTTGGGAATATATGTTGGGTTCGAATCTCCATCAACTATAAAATATTTGGAGCCATCTACAGGAGATGTATTTACGGCCCGTTTTGCTGATTGTCATTTTGATGAATCAATTTTCCCAACATTAGGGGGAGAAAATAAACAACTGGTAAAAGAGATAAGTTGGAATGAATTGTCATTATCTTATTTAGATCCTCGCACTAAAGAATGTGAACTTGAAGTTCAAAGGATAATTCATTTACAAAGGCTAGCAAATCAATTGCCGGATGCCTTCACTAATGCAAAAGGAGTGATAAAATCTCATATACCAGCTGTAAATGCTCCAGCTAAAATTAATGTCCCTGAAGGACTGTTACATGCAAATGAGTCTAAGACACGCATGAAGCGTCGTAGACCTGTTGGTTCCAAAGATAAAAATCCTCGCAAACAAAAAGGAGCAAAGGTTGATGATGGCGATGTTGAGGATAAAATAGCTTTTGAAAGGCCCCTTGAAAAGCTTGGAGACATGACTGAAAATGCTAATCTAGAAGGGATTCAGGTACCTGAAAATATTGATTGTGAAGAGATCTCGATAAATTATGTCATGTCAGGACAAACATGGAACCGGAAAAAGGTCGACGTCGATGATGGTGTTTTTGCATTTAATGTAGCGCTTGATATCATGCATGAAAATGAGGATCATGAACCAAAGTCTGTTGATCAGTGCAGACGCAGGATTGATTGGCCAAAATGGAAAGATGCTATTGAAGCAGAATTAAAATCATTAGCTAAACGAGAAGTATTTGGGCAAGTAATTCACACACCTAGTGGAGTAAAACTAGTGGGTTACAAATGGGTGTTTGTTCGGAAAAGAAATGAAAAGGGCGAAATAGTCAGATATAAGGCTCGTCTAGTTGCACAAGGTTTTTCACAAAGACCTGGTATTGATTATGAAGAGACATATTCTCCTGTAATGGATGCAACTACTTTTCGATATCTGATTAGTCTGGCTATGAGGGAAGGACTTGATTTACGCCTTATGGACGTTGTCACAGCTTATCTATATGGCTCACTTGATAATGATATATACATGAAACTCCCTGAAGGTTTTAAACTTCCCGACTCATTAAAATCAAGTCCTAGAGAGCAATATTCAATCAAGCTAAACAAATCTCTGTATGGTTTAAAACAGTCCGGACGTATGTGGTATAACCGTCTTAGTGAATATTTGTTAAAAGAAGGTTATAAAAATGACCTTGTTTGTCCGTGCTTATTCATAAAGAGGACAAAATCCGGATTTGTGTATGTTGATGATCTGAATATTGTTGGAACTCCTGAAGAGATTTCAAAAGCGGTTGAATGTTTAAAGAAAGAATTTGAGATGAAAGATTTAGGAAAGACAAAATTTTGTCTTGGCTTACAAATTGAACATCTTGATAATTGAATTTTGTTACATCAAGGGACCTATATTGATAAAGTGCTAAAACAGTTCAAAATGGATAAAGCACATCCTTTGAATACTCCCATGGTTGTAAGAACACTTGATGTGAAGAATGATCCGTTTCGACCTCGTGAAGAAAAGGAGAAAGCCCTTGGTCCTGAAGTACCATACTTGAGTGCTATTGGAGCTTTGATGTATCTTGCTAGTCATACGCGGCCCGATATATCATTTTCAGTAAATCTCTTAGCAAGATATAGTTCTTCTCCAACACAAAGACATTGGAATGGAGTCAAACATTTACTCAGATATCTTCGAGGTACGTCAGATATGGGTTTATATTATGCTAATAAGTGCAAAACAGATTTAGTTGGTTTTGCAGATGCAGGTTATATGTCTGACCCACATAATGGTCGTTCACAAACTGGCTATGTGTTTACATGTGGTAATACTCCTATCTCATGGCGTTCTGTGAAGCAAACTATAACCGCCACTTCTTCAAATCATGCCGAGTTATTAGCAATTCATGAAGCTAGTCGCGAATGTGTATGGTTGAGATCAGTTATTCATCATATTGAAGAATCATGCGATCTATCAAGAAATAAATCACCGACCATTTTACATGAAGACAACACTGCGTGCATAGCTCAACTCAAGTCAGGGTTCATTAAGGGTGATAGAACGAAGCACATTTTGCCAAAATTCTTTTTTACTCATAATCTTCAGAAAGATGGTGTTATTAGTGTTCAACAAATCCGCTCTAGTGAAAATCTGGTAGATGTTTTTACAAAGGCACTTCCGAGCAAGACATTTGAGAAGTTAATCAATCAACTTGGGTTACGTCGTCTCAAGGATGTCAAGCGATGTCTTGATGAGGGGGAGTAAATACGCGTTGCACTCTTTTTCCCTTAGCCATGGTTTTGTCCCACTGGGTTTTCCAGGCAAGGTTTTTAACGAGGCAACACCTAGTGCGTATTACGGAGTTTAATTGTACTCTTTTTCCTTTATTAGATTTTGTCCCATAGGGTTTTTTTTTTAGTTGAGGTTTTAACGAGGCATTTTTCTCCGATGATGGACATCCAAGGGGGAGTGTTATGAAATATCTTTATGGATGTCCATATATTATTATATCTTTAGGATATATTATGTTACCTACATACCATGGACTCTTGTACTATATATACTCTCTCCCTATGAATAAAAGATCATCCTATTCTAGTCTCTTATTCTCTCTACAATCCTATATTATTCACAACAGTTATTTATTTTCGCATTACGATTTTTTCTCATTACAGTACTTTTTACGTCAAAATTCTCATTTGTCTACCCTTCACTAAAATACATCAAACCCAATTTTCTCTACTTCTCTCTATTGTTGAAACCTTAATCTTCTTCAACCTCCTTCAAAATTTTCAATTATAAATAATTAATCGAATGACGAACTTGTATTTAATTTGTCAATCCTATATTAATAATTAATAACCCTTTCTTATAATTTTTTTCTTGAAAGAAAAATCAATTTAATAAATAGTTATACAACATCTACAACATATGTGTAATTTGACTAGATACAAGTCATACAACTCGACAAGAATAAAATAAAATAAAATCTTGTTCATAGAAAGATCTGTAAACTTGAATTACTTCAATGCACGTCCTCTATCATATCGCCGCAAACAACTTTTCACAAGAGGATCGTAGGATCTTGAGCCTTGACGAGAGACGATTTCATCTTACCAAATTGAGTGCAACCAACAAATCGACAACATATGTAATACCATATAACGATCTATTATGGAACCGATCTTCCGCATCTTCACCATATAAGAAACGACCAAGACGCTCTTATCTATATTTCCAATAGAACTAAAACCTAGAATAACCAGGACTGAAAAAACTCCGAAAATAGAGACAAACGAACGGTTCTCACCAAAAGGGAGACTTTTATTGATTAATTCGTAAGGTTTAATAGTAAAAATTGATAAATAAACTTTTATGGGGGCTTACCATCGATCAATAGTTGATGGAAGCCCTAGATTTGATTGATGGAAGCCCCTTTCTTATAATTTTGTTCATTCTTTAATTAGGGTTTTTGTCTAAATTAATCAAGGGCTAATAAGTGTGGTATGGCGGGTTTGTTGGTGGGGTTTATGTCAATCGTGCCGGAGTAGTTTGACGGTAGACCGGCAACCCGTAGGTGTTGGAATAGTGGACAATGGTGGGAGGGTTGGCTGTGTGAGGGATAGGTGCGGGGGAGAGGGGTTGTTCGATGGCCTGTCGGTGGTTGTTCGGTTCGCCGGTGAAGATTTTGGGTGGTTAATGCATGTTATACTTCATACTGGTAGAGATGGCAGTCTCACCCTGACCCTGTGGATATCCATCCACCCGAAATTAAATGGGTGGGATATGGATGATGATTTTTTTTACAATTTAGGGTGGGATATGGATATGGGTGAATTTAGGGTGGGGTATGGATCATGGTCTACCACCCGCTTATCACCCGGTGGATATCCTAAATTAATAAGTATAATTATTTTTTTCCTAGAAAGTATTAATAAATATTTTGATTAGAAAAATGCTTTCAATTTGTAAAGTTTTTTTAAAATAAACTTAGAAACTACTCGCTAATGTTTTGTTGCACTTTTTTTATGGGCGTGTAAAGCTTGTGCGGATTAGTTTCTCAGTTGTAAGTTGTAAAATTGTGAATATGGTTAACAGGATCAAAATTTATGTTCAATTTTTTTCAAAAAACTATGTAATCCGGAATTGTTTGGTAATGTACGCTTTAAATTTTATCGTCTTAGGTGTATATTTTTGATATATCGCCTTGAAATTTATGAGGGTGTAAATATCCAACGGGTGCCCACTCCACCCGCTACACCCGGTGGATATGGATATGGATGGATTGAAAAATATTAAACGGATAAGGGTGGGATATGGATGACCACAAATTAAATGGATATGGATATGGATATGGCTCCACCCCATCCATATCCCACCCATTGCCATCCCTACATACTGGAGTAGTAGTATGTTGGCTAGTTTTTCATTTTTTTCCACCACAATGTTGTGTAGCACGCAACAATGATGTGCTCATGTACTACATAGTATGTGTACATTTTATTAATGCAGTACATAAAACTAACTAGAGAGATGAATTAGAGAGAAATTAGAGAGGAAAATGAAAGAGACATAGAAAGGGTATAATTGTCAACAGTGTACTACAGTGAGTAAATTGTGTAGTACGAAAATCAACACCCAATAAAAGTAGACAGCTAGGAGATGTGAATTAAGTAATTAACCCATGGAAACCCTTATTATGGTGCTAGTGACAAATCTTTTCATAAAAATTCTAACGTACATACATCCGGTCTACAAGATTACCATATACGATTACACGGTTACACCCATTCAATTAGAAGCCTTTATTTTAATTTGCTCATACTTTGCAATTCTAGTATGCTCATCGATTAAGGTGTACGATAACGTGATACACCTGATGTATTTAAGAAATTCTCATCACTTCCTTCAAATATAAGCTTTTTGTAGGTTATTTCTAGTTATTTTCCTCAATCTTTATGCCAAAAGTAAAAGATAACTATTAATCGAAACGAAAAAAAAATTATTATAACATTTTGACCAGAATTTCTAGAAGCACAAATACTCGAATAGGGTCCAATTTAAATCCAATTAATTTATTGCTTCTCAAAGCTTGTACCTAGTTTAAACTTTTACCCGAGACTGTATTGACATAAGATGGTATTTATATAACGAATTTAAACAATATTTAAATGAAAAACGGGTTGTGAAATGTTTCTATTTGATAGTTTTAAACAAGACTTGATTTGTGGTCCAAGCCCATTTTAAAGGACATATTAGACTCCTAGAGTTATACTTCTTTAATTTCAATCAATACTATACATTTGTTTTATTCACTTTGTCAATACTCGTTTTTTTTTGTTAGTATCTTTAGTTACATATCGACAAAAATTATAAAACTTTGATAGTCATAATGTATTCGGTAAGACAATTTAAACAAGATAACTATCTTTTATGTTATATATTAGAAGTTGTGTCGAAAAATCACCCGACTTATGAATAATGCCCATAAAATGAAATGCTTAGACAAGTGAGTGCTAGATATTTAGGCCCGAGAAAAGAATACGACTATTATCCTATCCGAAATTGAGTTTGGAACAGATATTCGATCTGGTGTTTTGATTATTTATATTGGATATGGATAGTAGTTTTAAAACATCTACGTAGATCGTTGATTTGATCCAAAATTATATATTTTTGTAACACCCCAAGAGTATGAGAGGAAAGTTGTCCCACATCGGTAGAATGTGAGGCTTGTGATATGTTTATAATAGCTTCCACCCACCACTTAATAACAAGGCCTTGTGCTTTTGGGCTTAAGTGAGGACAAATAATTGGCCCAAAGGCTTACCTCCCATCTTATTGGGGTGTGTTACGACCGCGGTGGGTTGGGTTGTTACAAATGGTATCAGAGCGACCCTGCGACCGTGTGGTGAGCCTGTGGTCGGGAGTACCCGGGTCACACACCTAGCGGGGGAGGATTCTGGCCCTGGTTGTGGTCAAGTTTGAGGCACAACGAGGACGTTGTGTTCTTTAAGTGGGGGAGTTTGTAACACCCCAAGAGTATGAGAGGAAAATTGTCCCACATCGGTAGAATGCGAGGCTTGTGATATGTTTATAATAGCTTCCACCCACCACTTACTTAATAACAAGGCCTTGTGTTTTTGGGCTTAAGTGAAGACAAATAATTGGCTTACCTCCTATGACAAATAATTGGCTTACCTCCCATCTTATTGGGGTGTGTTACGACCGTGGTGGGTCGGATTGTTACAATTTTCCTATTAATAACTCCATAAGTAGTATTAATTATTCTTATACTTTGTCAACAATTATTTTACGAGTTTATTTAAAACTAGGAGATACTTTTTTTTGGTGAAATGTGATAAACATATTAAAGCATCAGAAGGGTAGCCAATTACAAAATTTCCAGCAGATGATTAACAAGATATCATACTGCTACCGACATATAAAAACTACCATCAACAATTAATCTATCTTAGTATTAGGGCCAGCCTTGGACTGAAGTCTGTGTAGAACTTCAGCTTATTTGATTCCTTGAGCAATTTTTTCTGGTCTGATGAGGGTACCATTAATCCGGGCATTATTCCTTTGCATCCATATGTTATAGCAGTAGGCATTTATAACCATGGCCATTATCTTTCATTGGGGATCCTTTGCATTACCAGCAATCATATCATCAGGAGAGGTAATTGGTTTGTGCATCCATCCCTCCAACCATTCCTTCACTTTGCAACTGTAAGGGCAGAACAAAAACAAATGATTTTTGGTCTTAGTCATGCTGTGATAGATACATCATTTGTCATCAGTGCTACAACCAATATTATACAACTTTACCTTCATGTTCAGTCTATTCTGGATCACCAACCAAGTGATAATAGCATGCTTAGGGTAATTCCAGGATTCCATATAAGTTTTGGCCATCCTTGACTGGGTGTACTTGGCAGTGGTGAGCCATCCATATCCTTTTTTAACATAATATCTAGTGGGATGAGGAGTCCAGTTATCAGAGATATAACTAGCTTTCAAATTTTCTTTCGCTTTGTAGACACTCTTCCAAGACCAGGGGGTATCAGCAGGGTAATGATAATCATCCCATTGTTGGTTTTTGATGTATATTTGATTCACCCATTTTATTCAAAGTCTGCCTGCCTTCGTGTAAAGCCAGTTCACAAGCTTTCCAACATTTGCTATATTCCATAACTCAACTTGCTTCACTCCCAACCCTCCTTCTTTTTTAGCTAGAGTGACTTTATCCCAAGCTACCAAAGGTACCCTATACTCACTGATGCTATCCCATAAGTAATTTCTGCAAACTTCTTCAATCCTCTTGATTATAATCTTGGGGATAAGAAACATAGAGGCCCAATAGTTATGCAAAGTATTCAATACTGAATTGATCAAGATAAGTCTGCCTGCATATGGCAGTTTTCTGGCCCATGCGCTTCTTATTCGAGCAACCATTTTTTCAGACATTCCTGCTTGCTGATCTTGCCAGACTGAATGGGTACCCCCACGTATCTGAAAGGCATTGTACCTTCACAGAATTCAGTCACTCTTTTAATATCAGTTTTCAAATTGTCTGCCATCCCATTAAAGAAAATTTCAGATTTAGAGGAGTTCATGCTTAGTCCTATGCAGTAGAGAAAGAAGTAAATAAATGCCCTCATAAGGAGAATAATAGAGTTAGCATTGCCTTTGAAGAATAGAAGCAAGTCATATGCAAACATGAGATGCGTGAGAATGAGTTGCTTACACAGAGGATGATATTGAAATGGCCATCTGTCACTTGCATACTTGATCATTCTGGACAAATATTCCATACATAATTTAAAAATGAAAGGTGATATAGGGTCACTCTGCCTTAGTCCCGACCCCTTTGACCTTTGAAGTATCCAAAATGGCTCTTATTTGCAGATGTTGTGTAAGTAGGAGATGTGATGCGAGCCAGTAGAAGTTGTATGAACTGGCGGAGAAAATGTAAGTGATGTAGCAGTTGTTCAACAAATTTCCATTCTACTGTATCATAAGCCTTTTGTAGATCTATTTTGAACAAACATCTCGGGGAAGCAGCTTTCCTCGAGTATTGATGGACAATGTCTTGGCAGATGAGCACATTTTCTGTGATAGATCTACCTTTGATGAAAGCACCTCGTGTTTCATGAACAAGGTCTGGTAGAACCATAGCCAGTCTGTTACACATCAATTTTGAGATGACCTTATAGAGAATATTGCAGCATGCTATTGGCTTGAACTGTTTGACTTTAGCAGGCCTGTCACATTTAGGAATCAATGTGAGGGTTGTAGCATTGATTTGTTGCAACAGTTGTCCTGTTTGGAAAAAGTCATGAATGGGAGCACAAATATCCAGTCCTATAATATCCCAGGAGTCCTTATAGAACTTGCTATTATAACCATATGGTCCAGGGGCCTTATCATTTGGAATAGAAAAGATGACTTCTTTAATCTCATAATTTGTCATAGGTTTATTCAGTATTTGGACATGATCTTCTGTACAAGATGGTCCAGTAGCCACGACAGGAGTTTTTATGGTTTCAGTAACAGAACTACTACCCAACAAAGTCTGATAGTAATCCAAAAAAGCATGCTGAATTGAATGAGTATCCTTACATAGCTGGCCATGTTGATCCTCAATCTGAATGATCTTGTTGTGTTATTGCCTCTGTTTAATAATTTTGTGAAAGTATGCTGAATTTGAATCCCCTTCGTCAAGCCATTGAGCCTGTGATTTTTGTTGGAGAAAACTATCTCTAGCTTTTATCAGGTATCTCACCTCCTCTAATAAAACAAGTTCCTATTCAATCAGACTTGCATTTATACTGTCAGTAGTAAGCTGTAGTTGGATGTTGTCCAACTCTTGGACAGACTTTGCAGTCTTAATTTCAATATCAGAATAATGGTCTCTGTTCAGTGCTTTGAGAGGACCCTTGAGGAACTTGAGCTTCTTAATTATGCAGAACATTTTTGTACCATAGAAAGGTTGGTTCCCAGCTTCAGCAACAATAGTGAGAAAAGAGGGAGCATCATTCCACATATTAAAAAACTTGAACCTGGGCTTCTGAACAATGCAAGTTTGGCATTACTGACAGTACATGGAGTATGATCCATTATCCCTTCACTGTGAAAGTGAGCCACCATATCTGGAAACCTGTCCAGCCATTGAAGGTTGATCATGAATCCATCCATCCTACTATACTTCCTCTACAAAGGGTTTCTTTTGTTATTCCATGTATAGTAAGCACCTGTAGCTGAAATGTCAGTCATATCACAATTCTGAATACAGTTGATGAACTCCTCCATATCATCCTGATTTGTTTGTCCCCCCAATCTTTCAGATGGATCTAAAATAATATTGAAGTCCCCTGCTAATGCACATGGTCCCATACTAGAGGCAGCAATGGAGTTCAATTGAGACCATAAATCAACTCTAGCATGACCTTCATTAAAGGCATAGATTAAAGTAAGAAGGAATGCTTGCTGGGTATTTTTGAGGTGACCATGGCATGAATGAATTATAGATGGTATTGAATAACATTAACATCAAACAGTTAAGGTTGCCATATCAACCAAACTCTGCCTCCCTTATGCAAGTGACAATTTGTGGTAAAACTCCATGCATTCTGGCAGAATGAAGTTTATTATATTATGCAAGTTTTTACCATTGCCTTTGGTTTCTAGAAAACCAAACATACCAATCTCCTTATTGTAAATAAAGCTTTTCACTATCTTCTGCTTATTTATATCATTCAACCCTCTCACGTTCCAAAAACCTATATTATGCATTATTGAGTTGAGGGGGGTGGATCTGTTATTACAGCACCAATATCATTCACTGTGCCTTCTGTTAAACCCATATTCATGTTGTCATGTAGATTGGGATCCTGATGACCATCAGAAATATGTTCATGTTGTTGACTTTGCTTTGGTTGTGCTCCTGCACCAGTCTGTTAACTGTCGGTTACATTCTGCAGTGAGTCTGCATTAAACTCACTGTCTGCAATATTCTGAATTGATTGATCCTTTGCCGGTTGTGCATTGCCAGTCACTAGTAATCTCATATTTGGAATTGGAACTGGTTGGACATGTTTCCACATGCTTTTTTAGTGTGGATTGCTTTTTTACATTGGTTTTTTTTCCTTTTCTACATTGGTTAGCCTTACACACATTACAACAGGAAGGTTTCTTTCATAGGTAACTTGAATATGCTGTACCATTCCATTTTCATCTTTAAATTTTACTTCATTATGAAAGGAACTGCCTATTGTCAATTCTACCATAGTCCTTGCGAAACCCAATCTAGTTTTCAACTCGGTGGCTTGGTCAGATTTAACATATTTACCTACAAGACCTACTATAGTAGGAAAACACTTCCCCCAGAATTTCAGTGGCAGAGCATGTAATCGAATCCATGCTGGTACCACTTTCACCTCCTATTTGAGTAAGTCAAAATCCACACCCCAAGGTTTGACAATCAATGGCTTATTGTCAAACATGTAGTATCCATGATTCAATACTATGTCCTTGTCCTTTGCCTCCTTAAAATAGACTAAGAAAATTCCATTTGGGAGGAATGAAACTTTGTCTCATGTCATGCTTATTCCATAATCTCATCATCAACCAGAGTAAATTGTATCATATCATATCTTGTATAATTCGATCTTGAAATCTATTGTCCATAATACCTTTCATCTTAACCAGTAGACGAGTTAAATATATTCATTGCCATCATAAAATTTCATTTTTTCTATCACAAATTCTCATTTGTGACGGCGGTATCCGTCATAAGCTTGTGACGGATACCGTTTCCTCTCACAAAATACCAACTTTTTCTCTCTCTCCGACACTATTCATGTGGTCCCTTTCTCCACTAAATCATTTTGTATCCATTTTATCTCACAAAATATCCGTCACAAATGGTGACCCATCACAAGCAAGACTTACTATTTTTCTATTATTGTCATTATAGATTTTGTTTTCTATTAGTGCCCATCTAAGATTTGTTTTACTACCCTCAGTGCCATTTCATATCTTCTTTACCTGCAATAGAAGGTTACCAAGCATTGTTAGACTTAATTAAGTTCGGCAAGTCTTATTTGCGACAATATATCTGTCACAAGTTTGCGACGGGCCAAATACTACTCACGTAGGTAGATAAGACAAAGCAGTTTGCTACTTACAATGCACTATGCTTTTGTCTTATATATATCCCCATGATTAATACTTGACCCGTCGCAAACTTGCGACAAATATGCCCGTCACAAATCAGTTGATTTAAGAATTGAAAAGGGATTGACGCAGGTTAGGGACTTTGTTTATTATTGTACACAAAAATCTCTAAGATACAATTGATTCATCAAAGAGTCTTGTTGAAGATCGACGGATACTATCCGTTGCAAACTCAAGTGGGGCAAAATGGAGCATTTAATGATTATCCCACTTGCATTTTGTGAGAGAGTCATTTTCCGTCTTCAACTTGTGACAAATAATGTCCATCTTCAATGATAATTTATGTTGATTCATTAGGGGTTTTGTTTAATATTATTTAATCTTTCACTACATACCATATCCTGCCATATGTCATATGTAGAAACTTTCTTTAGCAAATTTGTATAATATTATTAATTAATTATTTATAAGGTTTGGATTTAGTTTACCGGTATGTAAAAGTTAGCTAATGACGATCAAATAAGTAAAATACATTATAGAGAAACCATAATAGAAAAATAATAATTTATAATGACATTTTTTTTTAAAAAAAGTATATAATGACATTTTTAAAAAAAAAGTATATAATGACATTTTTTTTAAAAAAAGTATATTATAATCGCAATGTCACCCGTAACTAAGACCAACCACAATGGTGTCTTCACCATTTTTCATGAAAATAGTGAAGAGGAGAGAGAGGATTTATGGTGTAAAAGAGAGGAGAGAGAGAGAGGGTGAAAAATGGTGTGTGAAAACAAATAGAGTACAATTTTTCTATTTTTTAATAATAAAAAAGGACAACAGTAGTGTGCACCAACATTTCCATTTGCTTAATGAAATAACACAAATTCTTATTTGCAACGGCACTATCCGTCGCAAGCTTGCGACGGATACCATTTTCTCTCACAAAATACCCACTTTTTCTCTCTCACCAATACTATTCATGTGGTCCCCTTTATCTACTAACTCATTTTGTATCCATTTTATCTCACAAAATATCCGTCACAAATGGTGACCCGTCGCAAGCAAGACTTACTAATGAAATAAAGTACTAGTAACATATACTACGTAAATTTATACAATGGCTAATTGGGTATTATCAATTATTTTACACATTTTTTTTCCACAAAAAAATGTTATAATCTACTATATTTTTTTTCCCTCTATAAAAAGAGCCTAATATCAATATATTTTATTAGATTTGTTCTATTTTCTCTCTGCTTATTTATCAAATTACATATACTTATTAATTATTTACACAAATATGAATTCAAATATGAATAATAATATGAATCATTTTAATATGAACCATAAAAAAGTGCGATAATTACAAATTTATCGTAATTTATATGTAAAAAATCGTTGGAAAAAATGAAATTAGAATTTACAATAATATCAATAAAAGTAATAAATTACAAAACTCAAAAATTTATATGATTATTAATAGTTATAACGAAGTAAAAATAAATATAGGTGTGAGATGGTGAAATATTATTATGATATTGGGCTAGTCCCATCTATCACCTAGGGTTTATCATTTAGGTTTGACGATGTATTATGTCAGGTTCGATAGAGTTCCTGCAAATTAACTCATTTTTCCGACAAGTCCGAAAAAATTAACGTTCTTGTTCGGAGCCTTTCTCGCGAGTCTTAATACTCGTTTATCTCACCAACCTTGCGGAATGAAGATTTAAATGAAGACGAAGAAGCGACGAAGATTTTGATTTTCTTTTGATTTTTGTGTTTTCTTGAATTTTTTATGTTTTTTTCTTTTGTTTTCTCTCCAATCGTAAAGTTCGTACTACGCACTGCCTTTACGATTGCGGGAGGGTAATAGGATATTGGGCTAGGCCCATCTATCACCTAGGTTTATCATTTAGGTTTGACGATCGTCACATATCAATGTAAAACCACATATCAATGATATAATATTCTCTCCTTCTATAATTCTAACAAATATTTATGTGAATATTTTGAGCTATAGTAAAGTATGAAAAAATCAAGGTGAGGTGGATGGGTGAATTGAAGAGAGAAAGGATGTAAAAGTATATGTGAAAATTGGTGAATGTTCATAAATGCGGATGGTCTAACAGATCTACTGTGCTCCCCCAAAGATGAACGGAAAACTCCCCTTTCACATGATACTATCCAATTGGTCAACACCCAATAACTTTTTTTATAACTTTAAAAATAAACAAAAGCAAGTTGACTTTCTCACTTAAAACTCACATTCTTCAAACAGTTCACAACTACTTTCACCTCTCTCACTTTCATTTGCTTGTACATCACAAAAATGTCACAAACTTCCGTATCCTTCATTGGTTCTATCGATCAAGGAACAACAAGCACACGATTCATCATCTACGATCAATCAAGCAAAAATGTTGGATCCCATCAAGTTGAATTCACTCAATTTTACCCTGTTGCAGGGTAACTTTTCTTCCTTCTTTGTTATTTTTGTCTCTTTTGGTTTGCATATTATGTGTTTGTTGAATTGTCTCTGAGAAGTTTTATTGAGTTTTGGGAAATCCTTGATGGGTTTCTCTGGGATTTTTGTGTTGATTATTATAGTTTGTGGGGTTTTTGAAAGGTGGTTGAGCACGATCCAATGGGGATATTGAGAGTGTAAGAATTTGCATATATTGTGTTTGTTGAATTGTCTATGAGAAATTTTATCGAGTTTTGGAAATCCTTGGTGGGTTTTTGTGCGATGTTTATGGTGATTAATATAGTTTGTGGGGCTTTTGAAATGAAAGGTGGGTTGAGCATGATCCTATGGAGATATTGGAGAGTGTAAGGATTTGTATTGCGAAAGCGGTTGATAAGGCGACTGCAGATGGGCATAATGTTGATGCTGGGCTGAAGGCAATTGGGATTACTAATCAGAGGGAGACTACTGTTGTTTGGAGTAAATCTACTGGACTTCCTCTTTACAATGCTATTGTTTGGATGGATGTTCGTACTAGTTCCATTTGCAGGTACGATTTTACTTATGTTTTGTATGCATTTTATTTAATCTACTCCGTTCGTCCCAATCATTTGTTTACTTTGATTAAAATACCTCTCACAAAGAATATACGAAGTAAAAAGGTAAACAAAGGATCGAAAGGGAAATAGTACTTTACGTGTGTATGTAAAGTATGTTATGTGAGTTACTTATTTTTGTTGAATGGTTGTGTTGTGCTGTGATGAAAGTTTCGTTCTTTGGCTTACTTCTTCTGATTTACTTTACCGAGTACGCGGTGAATTACCCCTTATTGTTATGCAATTACTCCTACTAGGTGTATTTCGATTTTATGAACTATAGACAAAGCTGTGCTCTTTCCTCAAGTTTGGTTCTAAATCTATACCTCTATGACATCACATTTTAATCTATTTCATTTCCATCTCTTGAACCAAATGATGCTTAGTATATTTCTATTGTTTTAAGTATTACTATAGACAAAGTTGTGTTTTTTCCTTGAATACACCTGTTATTTTTTTTAAATAAAAAAAGGCAAGAGAAAGTATAGAGAAACCAATTAATTTCTTTGAGGCCTCAGAATTTGTAATTGTGTGGCGTGTGACTGAAACTAGATAACGACTTAGTGAAGATCAAACCGTTCCAAAGAACAAGTGTAGAAAAACGATAAAAACTTGTAATTATCGTGTCAAATTGTACAGTCCGCTTTCTTAAAGCTGGATGTTCTGCTTGCCATCTGATAGATATTTAGGAATCAGGCATGTCGGGATTAAATGGTTAATTTGTTTGTTGAGTATCCTACTCCCTAAATTTTTGCCTTTTAGGTAGGTACTTTAGATCTCACGTTCTCCTTCCCAAGTGCTTGTCGTATCTATCTAAAAGTCCGAAGTGTTAGTTCACTTAGCTGTGTATTACGTAAAACTATGTTGAACTTTACCTTACCAGCCACAGTTTGGTAGCTGTGTGTGTTCTGTTGCTGATTAGTGCTGAGAAAGGCGAATCAAAATTGAATGAACTTTTTCAAACAACTTTTAACATGTTATTAGTGATGATTGATGAGAATGTCTTTGAAGTTTTGGGTCATTTATTTGCTGGTATTCTTTTGATAATAATGATCTCCATCTTCAGGAGACTTGAGAATGATTTGCCAGGCGGGCGTAACCATTTTGCTCCTTCATGCGGCTTGCCCATTAGCACATATTTTAGTGCGACAAAGTTGTTGTGGCTGCTAGAGAATGTGGAAGCAGTTAAAGAAGCTGTGGATAGCGGTGATGCTCTCTTTGGAACAATTGATACGTGGCTGATATGGAATTTGACTGGAGGAGTCAAAGGTGGTATACATGTAACTGACGTATCGAATGCTTCTAGGACTATGCTAATGAACCTAATGTCTCTTGACTGGGATGAGGAGACATTAAAAAGTCTGGGAATCGCAGCTGAACTTTTGCCGAAAATAGTAAGTAACTCCGAGATTATTGGAACCATTGGAGCTGGTTGGCCAATCCCAGGTATTCCAATTGCTGGATGTTTGGGGGACCAACATGCAGCAATGGTGGGGCAAGCCTGTCGAAAAGGGGAGGCCAAAAGCACTTACGGAACAGGAGCCTTTATACTGTTAAATACCGGTGATCAAATTGTCCAATCGAACCATGGACTATTAACCACAATGGCTTTCAAGCTCGGACCTTCGGCACCTGCAAACTATGCCCTAGAAGGCTCGATCGCTATTGCCGGAGCTGCCGTTCAGTGGTTGAGAGATAGTCTCGGCATTATAAAAAGTTCAAGCGAAATCGAGGAGTTGGCTTCTCAAGTTGACTCAACGGGTGGAGTATACTTTGTTCCTGCTTTTAACGGTCTGTTTGCTCCTTGGTGGCGTGATGATGCACGTGGTGTCTGTATTGGTATCACAAGGTTTACTAATAAGTCCCACATTTGCCGGGCTGTGCTTGAGAGCATGTGTTTTCAGGTCAAGGATGTTTTGGATTCGATGCATAAGGATGCACTGGAAAATGGCGGGGTTGAGAATAACAAGGGGGAATTCTTGCTGAGAGTCGATGGTGGTGCTACTGTCAACAATCTTTTGATGCAGATTCAGGTTATGTTCTACTTATTCTCTTTTATTACTTTCCTTATTGAATGTCAGTTGCAGCAAGCATTTCAGTATTTCACCCTATATGATCCAAACTCGTAATTACTCAACGCGGGATCTTACCATGGTACCTGTTTGTTAGATAACGTTTGTCCTCAATTTACTCTCGACTCTGTTACAGGCTGATTTACTGGGAAGTCCAGTGGTAAGACCAGCTGACATAGAGACAACTGCACTTGGAGCAGCCTATGCTGCAGGATTGGCAGTTGGTGTTTGGACAGAAGATCAGATTTTCGCAACAGAAGAGAAGGCCAAGACAGCACACATCTTTCGTGCGACATTAGACGATGACTTGAGGAAGAAGAAGGTGGATTCCTGGTGCAAAGCTGTCACTAGAACTTTCGACTTGGCTGACCTCTCTCTCTGAGCTTATATAAATCTAACTTTCTGCAGTCAATTATGCAACTACACGGGCGTTGGCATTGGCATTGGCGTTGGTGTTGGCGTTGGCATTCATTGGTTTCGTGTGTAAATTATAAATTGCCTCAGTATTGATAATTTGTTTTTATGTTTATGAACAGTGTGTTTACATAGAAAATTAATAAGTTCATTCGGTGTTTTACGTTGTGTTTCTTCTTTTATGTCATTGAAACCATTATTTCCGGTTGTGGCGTGCCTTGAGGTGGTCATCTCCTGTGAGTCCTGTCTACCTGCCCGGTGTGGATTCCGCTCTCCGGTCGTCGCTCTGCTGCGTCTAGCCCGTCCTCTAGGCACCTTTTGAAGGCAGGGAGTGTGACAACATACAAGCTTCCCTAGCTCCTCTTGCTCAAATTTCAACATATTACGATTCACAAAATAACCCAATTAATTTAATTGACATTAATTTATCTAAATATAGATTTTCATTTTTAGTAATTTAGGCTTTTTCAACTTTTTTTAGAATCCTCTCCATTTTTCAAAATATGCCCAAGAAGCGCATTTACGGAATGGACTATATTTCAATCTACCATAACTTTCGAGATAGTAAGAGATAATAAAAAGTACAAAATATATCTCTTGTAGGACTTGTACAAACGAATCTTCTCATTTTTAGACAATGAAGATGATTCAAAACGCCTGAACCGTAAAACTTAATAACTCGAGAGCGATTGGCCGATTACGACCAGGTTTAACACCACGATAAATCATAGAGAAAAACAATTTACCTTCAATTTTCTACCTTATCTTATACCTTCTCCTCTCACAACCGATTAAAATATCGTTTATTTTGGTTCATCTACTTGTGTTTTGACCCCACACGATATATACTAAATTAATCGATTGCGAGAGGATAAAGGAAGAAGTTGAGAGAAAAGATTGGAAGAAGAAGGTACATAGCAACGCTCTAAATCGTAAAACGGAGTCAATCTAAATTGTAGATTTGTAATGTTAATTTTGTGCAAGTTACATAGTCCAGTTTCTGTATTATTGTAGTCAAAGTTTGCAAATAAATAGTCTAATTTGTCGAACATTTCCCGTCATTTTGAGACTTTAAACAATTCGATAAGTGTCGTCAAACTAGAGAAATTAGTTGCCATGCACTTTATTTGGAATCAATAGGTCACTCTTATTACGGATATATCAGTCACAAGCTTGCGACGGATTAAGTATACCCACTTGGTTAGATAAGACAAAAATAAAAGTGAATAGAGAATCACAGATAGTTTGTTAGTTTGTTTTTTCTCCTCAGATGAATTTTCTTTGATCCGTCACAAATTTGCGACGGATATTACCCTCACGAGAATTTGTGATTTGAAATATTTGGCCAAAGAGATATAGTGTCATAATCTTCTAGCTAGGTATGTCGCAAATTACTTGGTATAAGCAATTGCACTTATACTACCTTTCATACATGTTATAATCTCCTGGAATTTCATTGTAGAGTCGACATAAGTTGCGATCTCAAGTTCGGAAATAATTTTGAAATTCCATTGTCTGAAATGAGCGTCTTTATTAGCACGTTTTCATTAAGCATGATTGAATAATGTTAAATTAGATGATTTTTAATGGAGTCGAGGAGAAGTGAACTTAATCGAACGAAACTTAGCTAAATTGAATAGAGTTGAATTAAAAGTTAATTAATGGAGAGCAGATTAGTTGAATTCAACTGAATGAAACTAAATAAAAACGAACTGAATATTGATAAGAAATAAAACGAACTGAAATTAAGCTAGAAATAACAGGGCACTAGATTGTTATTCTCGCTCCTTCCGTTGTCAAAAAAAAAAGTTATCATTAACATATATAGATAATCAAAATGAAAACAAGATTTAGCTTGAGTGTTGAGAGTTTTCTTACTCCAACCATGAAATTAGGGTTTGATCGACGACATAGGTGTACACATTTTAACCAAAAAGAAAAACATCTTCAAAATCTATTCTTTATTTATAAACAACTACAGTTTCCGAACCCTTCTAAACTTTAACTTATTCGGAGTATACAAAGTATAGCATTACTCGTTTTCCTATAATTTTTTTCCTCTCTGATTTAAAATCCTTATTCCACCACTAATTCAATCCAACCACGAAACAAAAATAAAATCCGTGGATGTGTAGGTGACCCCTAAAATTTGGGAACATAAACCATAATTCAACTACTAGTGGTAGAATTAGACGACAATTATAGCAAATAAGTCGACATTTAATTTGTAAGAGTGACGGGAAATAAAAGTATAGTCAAATTTTGAGTGCCAAAGAATATTAAGACGATAATAGATCATACGTACACCTGATGTGGCTTATTGACGAATACAACGACTCCCCTACTATACTTTTATCAAATCAAATCACACTTTTTAAAGATCCATTTTACATTATTTATTTGACATTTCCTATAATTTAATCCTTGACTTACTATTTGAAATTTAGATTTTTAGTCGATATTCATTTCCGTGTTCTCATTAGTCATTACATATATATAATGTCACATTGTCACATCGGAATTTTTGTTAGCTTTTAGGTGAATAAAGCATCGATAGAGAAAGATGTATACAACTACAAGTGAGAAAATGGAAAATTTATTATTTGCCGAGAAGGCGGGCAAGTTTTCATGTTAATCTCCTTGAAACGGCTTTGTCATTTTGGAGGAGATAAATGATTGTAATTTGGAGTATTGGTTCGAACACCATACCACATTGTTGTAAATTTGTAGTTAACCTATTGTTAAAGACATTATCTATTATTAAAACAATACGTGTATGTAAATTAACCATGTGTAATTAAAATGATTATGTTAATTAATATGGGTAACAATTCTCAAAACCTAATAAAAAAGTGTTTTATTTTCTCAATGTTCTAGAAAATCTCAAGCAACATTGAGAACCACCCACCCTAATCTTATAATTACAAAAACGTCTCGAGTGACCAAAATTATTCTGTATTACAAATAGTTCCTGACCTCAATCTGCAAAATTATTCTGTATTTAATATCTCTTTTTGTTCAGGCTTTATGAAACTCGATCGACACCGCCTTTTTGTTACTCAGAATATCCTTTTTATTTATTGTTGTTGGGGTTGATTATTAACAAAAGTAAATTTTACGTCTATCATGTAAAGTTTATGAGAGATATGTATAATGTTTTCACTACTGATCAATAGAGATTACATGAAAATTACAGAGGTGTGAACTAAAGAATATACAATCAATTAGGAGTGTGAAACTCCATAAATCAAGGATAAATGAAGGTAGGAAATAATGTCAGAATATACACTATGGACGATTAGCAAGTATGTGCCATGTTTAGCTTGATTCTTGAGATCACTTGATTGTGCACAATAATTATGGATATAATTGTGTGAATGTGTGATTGATCTTTAATATATATATCTGTTAATCATATTTGCTTTCGAAATAAATTGCAGGGACTTTCGCTTTTGCTCAGTAGAATGCCGTCAGCATCAAATGGATAAAGGCAATTTTGAATAATATGAAAAAGTTCTTCTGTTCATGGATGCATTGCCGAGTGTTTTTTAATCACCCGTCACAAACTTTTGATGGATAATCATGCTTTATTTTTCTTTTAGACAGTCAACATTAAATTTTGTATAGGTGACAGCTCTATAATCATATTATAATTCAATGGGTAACATAACATTATGCTAATTACTCTGTAAATACACAGTTTTAATGTTTTAGATAAAATATTTATAGTCGTGTGCACGTCAATGTTAATTAGCTCACGTCTGGTGTGTGTTTTTCATGAGTCAAGTTAATTGGCAGGTCAGATCGGGGTTGGATCGAGTTACAAACCTACATGTGGGGAGTATTAGAACCGTGCTAACTTTTAGTTGTCGTCATTGACATGTTCTTAACTATTGATTCACTTTGAAAGAGAGTAATATTATTTTCATATTAATTAACTATCAACAATAACTCCGTATTAATTGATTAACTTCGAACTTGAGAATACAATCAATATGACAAATAATGAATCATTGCGAATATAGCACGAGTCTGTTCTAAATAAAAAAAGAAGTATTTGTATTAACTCAAGGTTCATGATGGCCAAGATAGCCGCACTAAATCCATAAACGAGTATTATTGCAATATCGTATTGGACCTACGGTGTATAGTGTATATCGTGTCTTTAATCACGGTTTCATTTTTTTTCTTTAAAATTATTGTATTCGAGTTTGTCTATGGTCGGGTTTAATAATTATACTTGATTTCGGAATACGTTAAGTTAAATAATTTAATTAAATTTCAGATTAAAGTTATTTGAAACAATTTTTTTAAAACGTATTTTGCTAAAAATTAATAATTTTCCATTTCTGTGGTATAGATTACGATTTCTCAAGTGATATGCCAAACGTCTAATGTTTAATGATTTTTTAAAAATAAATCACGTATTACCGACTTTTTACTTCCGTTAAAAAAACTCATAGTTCTATGACTACTTCATAGTTAATTGACAATATTTTTATAAAACCCACTCTTTTAATAACGCATAATATTGTATGTAACTGTAACACCCCAAGATTATGAGATATGAGATTGTGATGAATTGTCCCACATCGGTAGAATGTGAGGCTTGTGATATGTTTATAATAGCTTCCACCCACCACTTAGTAACAAGGCCTTATGTTTTTGGGCTTAAGTGGGGACAAATAATGGGCCCAAAGGCATACTTCCCATCTTATTGGGGTGTGTTACGACCGTGGTGGGTCGGGTTGTTACAGTAACTATGTACCATTTTTATAACTTCTTGCTATATTTAATTTTCAATAAATTTTCTAAATATAGTTTAATATATGATTATTTATATACTTTTTTATCTACTTTGGAAATTTTTTATTAGATTATCTAACGACGGTAATTAATCATATACTTTACAAAGTTGAAATTAACAATCACGGGTGTTACAGTAGTTGAGATGTTAATCCCTATTTAATGAGTAACAAAACAAAATATGATAATCAGATAATGTTAATTAAGCTACTTAATTTATAGAGCACTTAACAACAGTAAAGTCCAGCAAGATTGCATTCAGCCTCGACACTCTTGAGTACTGTGGTCAAATCGAAGCTTTTCCTTCCTTCTTGAGAATGGAATTGAGGGCCGAAAGCTTCGTCATCGCTTCCAAAATCGATCGTTTGAAGTTCAGGAGAGAAATCGGTTTCTTGGGCATGCATCCAAGGTTGCATCAACCGACTGAAAATCGACAGCTTTCTTGAATTCTTGACAGTATTATCAGAGTTGAGGCCGACAGTTGCAGGGTTGCATCCAAAATTGAAACCCTTAATTACATCAAACAGAGTACCAACATTCGCAGCAACCGGCCCAAGATCGAAACTCTCTGTTGTTTCGTAACTATGATCAGAGAATTCATAGCTGAGATCAAGAACATCCGGGAAATCATATCTTCCAACTCTGAACTTTTCGGTTGATTGTTCGTAATAATTACAGACTTGAGGATCAAGGTTAATGTTGTTTTCATACTCGTGTCCTCGACCAAGTTCGCCAACCCTCGAAACGGCGTCATTATGTAACCCCTTCAAGAGACCCCATTAACTTCTCAGGCTCCTGCAACCCCATATCATCAAATAATGCTTCCCACCAACTCTTACCACTACAACCAACGTTTCGAGAACCACTACCCTGTCGATTATAGTCAAGAAACTGATTAATCACAGTATCGAAACAAGGGGACCCATGGGAAAAGGGTTTCCAGCCAACCGAGAAAGTAATTGCCGCAAATTGGGTACCGGGAAATAAAGTGCATAGCTCTCTGATTCTTACAACAATTCTTGTCCTAACAACTGTAAATGAACATTTTATATAAAAAAATTAAAATTGAACAACCCCATGAATTTTCACGGGTGTTACACTAGTGTTTGACTAGTTAATATGCTAATTTGAGTGTTTGACAAACAACTTATTATAATAACATATTTGGGGTCAATATAATGTTTTACAATATGCTGCTTATCCAAGCATATTGGTTAACATTCTAAACTAGGAAATTTTACTAGATTTTACAAAGAAAACTTACAATGTATGAACCATAATTTGTTAGTTACCAAACACTCAAATTAATCGTCTAGTTATAATATGTTAGTCAAACCTTCGATTTAAATTTGTCATCTATAATCTACCGTTACAATCCGCTTAAGCTGATATTAATCAGTTGTTTATCAAACGGATGCTTAAAATTAAATGAGTGAAGAAAATTATGAATTTTTCCATAGAAAAGACTGGTTTTTCTTTATTCTTATTATGCTCTTTCTGTTCTAATAATTATTAGTCGTTTTTATTAAACAATCTCATATATATAAAGAATATAAACGATAAATAAATGATTACAACCAGAAAAGTATTACATATTTACATCGTAGTTTGTGCCAAGACTTTTAAGAATCAATGAAGTCAAACGTTAACTAGGCAGTAGATACAACAAATACGGTATATTCTACGAGTATCAAGTAATCATGTGCAATTTAGATAAATTAAAGTTAGAAAATAATTAATCCAACCTAAATTCAATGACATTGTCCCCAATCACTTCTCTTCTGACTACGCCAAATACGTTGACAATGGCACGTCAAGTTAAAACGCAACATTGTTGATTCATGCATAGTACTTTAAAAATAACTCATTAAATACGGATATATACTAAGTATACATAATATTAATCATACATAAATAAAACTCTACATACATTCAAATATGGTATATCGAATATAAATTTAAATAAGTTATGCATTTTTTCCTGCACAAATAAAGTTATACATGCAGATGTATACGAGAATCGAACATTCAATAAAAATCTAATTGAAACTTATATGCAATTTTTCCGATCTTTTAAATTTTTGACTTACATTTTAATGTTTTAGGTGTTAAAGTTAAAATCAAATTGAATTCATATGTATTAATTTTGAGTTTCAATATAATATTTTGAGTTAAATTTTTTTATATAACGCAGAGTCCCTATAATAAAACTTTGAAATGTGCATATAAGCTCAAATTGAAACTGGGCGAATATAAATATGTGAAATAAATATAAAATAATACTACACAATTTTGTATTTTTCGTCGCACCATACAACGGTCGTCAAGGTGTTGACTGTTGAACGATGATTCTTGTAATTAATTAATGAATTAATGAGTGATTAGTTTGAAACGGAAGCTATAAAAAATCACAAGATTATTGCCTGACAGTCTAATTATATAATCGTGATAAAGACTCCCTCCCCAATAACGTTGGCTACAACGTTATTCGTTACAGCCTTGCGCCTTGTCATTACGATTATCTTTAATTATCATTTTGGTTAAATTAATATGACATTTAACTTTGAAAATAATGGGATTGGTTAGGAATTTTAGTGGCACTCTTCATGAGAGATGTAAATACACATTTCGATAATTATATACTTCTCGATCCCGGCTATTTATTTACTATTTTATTTGAGCATTTAAAAACAATTTAATCTACTTGTCATTAGTCCTGTTTAGCAAATGACAGAATAATTTTAGTATAAACAGATTGTAAAAACAGGTTATAAATAATAAGTTTTACCATAAAGTTTGAGTAACATTAATTAGTAGAATTAACTTTGGTGTTTGATAATTGACAGGTCATAATTTATAGATTATCTTTAATTATCATTTTGGTTAAATTAATATGGCATCAACTTTGAAAATAATGGAATTGGTTAGGAAATTTGGTGGCAGTCTTCCTGTAAATAGAGATGTAAATACACATTTTTCTAAAAATCTAATTTTTTAACACCAGCTATTTCTTTACCTATTTTATTTTAAAGTATCTAGTTAATTAATATTCTTTCTATTTTAAGAATGACTTCAATTAACAATTTGATCACTCACAATCAATGTAATCTACTTGTCATTAGGGCCGATTCTAGGACTCATTGGATGGAGGGCGAAGAATTAACAAAATTACGAAAATTGCGGAATTATGTTTATATAATAAAAATTGGTTCTAACAAAATAGTTTATTGTGTGATTGAAAAAAAATATAAATAAAACAAATGATAAAACAACATTGAATAAAAATTATCAGTAGATCTCTTGAGAGACCGCATTTCAATAAGCTTATTGAGAGACTATTGTACAAATTTAAGAAAAAGTGGTACTAAAGGTAATATAATAGATACAAATCAGGATTAAAGATAAAATGAGTACATGTATTATGTAAATAAGTACGAAATTATTATGCTACGATCAATGACAAAAGGGTTACGAAATACAAATAAAAGGGTACAAAAGAATTGTCTTTCAATAATTTATTGAAAGACCGTCTCCCTCAAGTTTTAGTTTACTAAAAGTATTGAACCATTGACCTTAGACAAAGAAAACCTACACACAACTACTAGAACAACGTAGTTAATATATCTATTAATTGCACAAAATTATACTTAGTTTTTAACAAGGGGGTGCGAGTGCATTTACTGTACCCCTCAATATACGCCACTGCTTGTCATCGGCCTTATTTGACAAACGGCTAATTAATTTCAGCTAAACATATTGCAAAAACAAATAATAAATGATAGTAGATTTTATCATAGGTCTAGTATATTATAATTAGCAAAATTAGTTTGGTTGTTTGGTAACAGATTATAATTAGTATATTGTTAGTTTTCTTTGTAAAATGGAGTAAAATTTTATATTTTATAATATGTTAACCAATATGATAAAATAAACAGCATATTATAAAGCAACATATTGACCAAATACGTTGTTTATCAAACACTATAGTTAACATATTGTTAATTAAATATGATAAAACCCTTAAATTAGCTTAAAATCGAGTAATTTGTTGTTTGCCAAACACCCATCGTCATTTAAGTGAAGATGAGACATATTTATTTAAGTTTGTAAAACAAAATCTCTCATTATTGTTATTTATAAGGGACCAAATCAAGTTATGGACAAATTCATCTTAAATTCGCGATTGTATAAAAATAAGCATCATTATGATTTGTGCCAAATAAAATTTGGCCATATTTGCTTGAATTTAATACGAATGTTTGGTAAAATAACTAAGCTTATTATGTGTATTTAATTTTTTTCCAATTTACCATGACCAAACATATATAAAGTGAACTAATAATTATAATTATAAATAAGTCGATTTCATGTCTTTTACCATCTGAGCTAACTCATATCAGCACCTCCGAAGGCTCTGATCCAGTCAATTTTGTTCGTGTTTCACGATAGGTTAGATAACCGATTATTGGAACGTACTTCATAGGCTCAAACTCGATCCCAAAACAAGTACTCATTGTATAAACAATGAATCGATCAACACATTTTCTTGGTACATCAGTACATGGACAACAGTGTAGACGTTTCGATACCTTGAAATTCAATAATCTATGTTAAACTTATATTTATATTGTCATTTGTAAAACCTACGTTGGGAGTACTATACTATACATGTAATTAATTAAAGTAATTACAGTAAGAGACAAGATTAGATCTAGAATCTTTCTTAATGTTTGGGTTTGCAGTAATTAATTAACTTAATTAACTACGTACTAATTGATCAACCGTCTTACTTAGTAGTAATGCATGCAGCATGGTGTTAACTGTTAAGAGCATCGGCTTATATAATGTTGTAGTTAGTCTCTCTCCTCACGGGTTACAAATTGTATATAACGGATAAAATATCACCATTTTATAATAAAAATAACTATTTATAAATTTTTATTATCACCACATAATAATTAAAAGATACTTAAATTTTATTATAAAATTGATCACATTTATCCATCGGAATTTGCGAGTTGTCACTAATTTTCAATTTGTTATAATTCATTAATACAACCAAAAATATACTTATATTATTGATTAGCAGCCTAACGTAGTAGCGAATGCATGCATGCATGCATTTTCTTACATCATTTTTGTGACGCATTATTTTTGTTTAAATGAACTATTAAGGTGTAGAATTAGGAAAATCGTGTTTTCATCGTCGATGTTAGGTTTAATTAAAGTTGTTAGGTACTTAGACATATACGGAATATAAAGCAGAACACTAAAAAATACTCTGTAATCTACACTTTATTATTTACTAAAAAATAAATTACATTTTGTACCCTCAATAAGAGTTGTAAAGGCCTAAACCAGTGGCGGATGCAGGATTTTGACGTAGGGTGGGCACAAATTTTTTTCGACAAAAAATTTCTTTAATTTATAACACAATTTTTTGTTTTGAATTTTGTTCTAGAATATTATGGTATAATGTTTAAAATGAAACGAAAAAAAAAACTCAACGGATGTTTTTAACCTTACAGAATAAAGAATTTAATATATTATTAAGAATAACAATATATATTGGTACAATGTTTCAATCCCAGTAATTGTCTAAAAGAATAATTTGACATGTCTAATAATGATATAATAAATTTTAATAATCAATAGTAATGGTGTAGTGGTTAACTTGTTAGTTTAGTATCTTGAGGTTCAAGGATCAATCCTCTCAACAAGCAATTTTTAAGATGGCCAAAAAATAGTTTTCTGAATAAAAATGTCATTGGTAAGATTTGAACCTGAGTCTCCTTTACATTAGGACAATACTCTACCACTTGAGCTACAAAGTTATTTTGATATTTATTGACACCTATGTATAATTATTTTCTGAAACTCGGGGGAGGGCACGTGCCCACCCTTTCCCTCCCCCAGATCCGCCCCTGGCCTAAACTAACAAAAAAACAATATTATCGGCTCTATTACTCATTCAATCTATTAAACTATTCCAAATATACGATAGCATATATTATCAAATACACGAAATCAAAATCGTTACGACTACAAAAAAAACATACTATAAACTTAAACATGAAGAATTTTACAAGTAAACCTTATAAAGTTGGAGAATTCAAGTAAATTAAAATGAAGTATTTGAGTTAAATTTGATTGAAAAAGTCAACGATAAGGTCACTCTCAAGCAAATCATGACAAAAACGTTCTTATATATTCCATGCTGTCCTTTGACTCTTCAGTATTCACATACACATACGATAAACATAAGCCTAAGACTATTAGTAGCAATTGGTCCATTATTAACCCTAATCTACTACTTCTCATTTGACTATTACTCGATTTTTCTTAACGAGTACATCTTTTATAACACCCAATCTGGCTAAATAATACGATTTTTCTGATGTGTGCCCTAATAACTTAATTTGGAAAGATTTACAAAACATTCTCATCACAAATGTAGGTATAAACTAATTAAATTTATAATAATTAATGAGAATATCTTATAGTAGTAAATTTTTCCTTATTAAACGTATTAATGTGTGCTGTTAGATCACACATTACAAAATCCGAAATAAATTTTCAATTACAATTTTAGATTGATAAAACAATTATTTTGTTAATATCTAGCTTTTTTTATTCTGCTTTTTTTATCGATTTTTTTAACATTTGCCCTAAGGTCACACGTTAATAATCTCAATATGAAAATATTTACAACATATTCTCATCTGATTCTTAGGTAGAATTTAGAAACTCTTTTTACCATAATCAATGAAAATATGGTTTGAATTTTTTCTGTATTTAGATTATAAATATGTACTCTAAAGGCGCATATTAGAAAAATCGTAGTCTTATTTATGTTATTTATTTATCTTAAATTTGAAACGGATATTATCTAAACATGAAATTGTGTTTGACCATATACACGGACACCTCCATCTCCTATAAAACCATCAAACCCCCATACACATTTCCACTTCATCTAATCCACATTAATTCAACACTACACTACTATATCTAAAAATCGTCTCTCAAAAGACTTACTCGTACTATCTTGCTAGACTAAAACCCGCTAAAATGGTGCTCTTCGCGATGCAAGTATTAAAAGGAAAATGGTTCATGGTGTTTTCCACCCTTCTAGTGATGTCAGCAGCCGGAGCCACGTACATGTTCGGGTCATACTCACCGGTTATAAAACAAGCATTAGGATATGACCAAAGTACCCTTAATCTTCTAAGCTTTTTTAAGGATTTAGGGTCAACTGTAGGGATACCTTCAGGGTTACTTATGGAAATTGCACCTCCTTGGGTTGTTTTAGCTTCTGGTGCAATTCTTAATTTCTTTGGTTATCTTATGATATGGCTTTCTGTTACTAACCGGATTGCCAAACCGGCTGTTTGGCAGATGTGCTTGTATATCTGCGTCGGTACGTAAATCTCATCCATATTATTATTATACTCGCTTCATTTTATTTTACGTAAATTCTTATATGAGACGGTTTATTTGCTTATTAGAAACCATGATTCATGTTACATCCTTACGTGTTTTTAGCGACGTTCTGGTTATGAGATTAAGTTATACCACGATTTTAAAAAACCGTCTCTTGTGAAATAATGTCGCAATAAAAGTGACAAAAGATATACTCGTAATAATATATTTATCTATGCGTATCTTAAGTGTATCTTTGCATCACGTAGATCTTATCTGAACACGACTACATGAGTAAATGCATAGTCGTTCTGCCTGTATTGATTGCGGGTTGACCACTTCACGGTCGCGTTTGCCAACTTGTGTTTTAGGTGCGCGATAAATATCTTTATCTACGTATTTGCAAAATTTATAAAAATTAAGTGTATGTTTGTCCTAGATTTTCAAAGTGCTTTTGGACTTAAAAACACTTTTTTGCCAAACACATCATTTATTTAAAAGTTAAAAATAATTTATCAAAAACTCAAATACCCTCTTTTTGCCCATAAAAATAGAATCAACAATTTGATGTTTCTGATTTTTGAAAACTACCTTTAAAAAATTAAGCTCTAAAAACAAAAACTCATTTTTAAGAATCTAGGTCACACATGCTCTAAATATAGCAAAGGATTTTTTACTTGAAGGCTGAAACAAGATACCACTCGCTTTTCAATAATATAAATGGTACCTTTACACTTAATGAAAATATTTTAAAATACTAAAAAATCTGAATTTGGCAATTTTAAATGTTTATTCCATACATTTTTAATTGATTTTTTGACAATTATTTGCAAGTCATTCACATAAATATCGTTGTCTAAACACTAAACAATTTTCTTTACAAAATTTAACTGACTAGAATCATGATTTTAATATTTTGGATATTTTAAAAATATTTACTAAGTTTATGGATACAACTAATGTTTTCAAAAATTCAAAATAACACGTGGTATTCGAACAAATACAAGGATATCATGTAATCCATAATTTTAATATTATTCTCGGAGTGCCAAGCTAATACCAAGACTTAAACGGTAATCTATCAGATAATGTTATCTCATATTTCATCCGCGTTTATTCTGTTTTAAAAGAGACTTAGGCCCTGTTCCGTCTGACTTAATTTCAGCTCCTTTCATCTTGTTTGGTTATATTCCGTTAAGTTTTATTTAGGTTCAATCAATTATTTTCAATTAATCTCTCCACAAAATTAACTTTTAATTCAACTAAATACACGAAACCTCAGTTTCACTCACTTTAATTCAATTAAACTCTATTCAGTCAAAGAGAACAAGAGTTACCCTCTATCTGTAAAGTGGTATAAAACATGTAGGTATGTATAAGAAAATGATACTCATATGTGTAGTCGGTGACAATAATCGATGAAGAGGTCGAGTAGAACAAGTCAAATAGGTAGCTGTTAATTTTAAACTTTTATTACGAAAAAAGACAAGACAAAAGTGACGTCGTTTTGGTCAGGTAAGCTGGCAAATAATAAATCCCAATCTCAAGTCTCAACTAGTCCTAGTTCCCCTAAAAGTAGTGCATACAATAATGTCATGTTACATCCATTTGCAATTTGCTATCCAAATTCTTATTTGCAACGGTACTATCCGTCGCAAACTTGTGACGGATACCGTTTTCTCTCACAAAATACCCATTTTTTTTCTCTCTCTCTAACGCTATTCATGTGGTCCCCTTTCTCCACTAACTCATTTCATATCCATTTTATCTCACAAACTATCCGTCACAAATGGTGACCCGTCGCAAGCAAGACTTACTGAAATATTAAATATACTTATTAAATTAGAATCATTCAAATATCCAATACTCTCGACTTTGGAACAAGTCGGTAATTAGTGTGCTTTCTATATTCCGATAGAGATTTACGTAAATATAAATTGTTACACCTACCCCTTCATCTACCAAAGAGCATGATTTTTGTGTATCGGTAGAAGTTGATAACGTGAAGGCTTGAATTTTATTGTACAATAACTTTGTAAAACTTTCAACGATATAAAAAATTACGTGTTAACTTTCCGTAAATTAGTTCTTAAAATAATTTTAATTTGATAATACTTTAATTTATCTACAAACGCGATTACTTAATTGTATAATATTCAATAGTCGTTTGATTAATCAAACAACTAGGCAAAATATAGTTTTATTATCGAAATTATTATTGGTGTAAAATTTAATTGTCATGACGAAATTTCAATAATTTCCTCATAAGCCCATGACCAAAATATATAATTTGTTATTCATGTTTTTATAAAGGAATTGTTATCCATTTTTCTAATGTGTGTCTTCAAGAGTGAAGGGTGTATTATCATAAGCTGATGTACCGCTAATATTTATCATAATTAATGAAATACATACCTAACAACGATTTATAATCAATGGGTAATTATTAAAAACTCGAAGATTTGTAACCATGACTTTCTCAGAGAAATCGATTTCGTATCTAACATATTATCTTTATATATCGACAGGTGCAAATTCTCAAGCATTTGCGAATACGGGTGCATTAGTTACATGTGTAAAAAATTTCCCAGAAAGCCGAGGTGTGGTTTTGGGTTTACTAAAGGGTTTTGTTGGGTTAAGTGGTGCAATTATAACTCAACTTTACCTAGCTTTTTACGGCGGTAAAAATCCGGATGCCTTAATTCTCCTAATCGGTTGGTTACCCGCGGTAATTTCACTCGCGTTCTTAGGTACTATTAGGTTTATGAAAGTTACTAGGGTAAAAAATGAGCTTAAAGTATTTTACGAGATGCTTTATATTTCGTTAGGCCTTGCTGGATTTCTCATGGTCATGATTATACTTCAAAATAGTTTAACTTTTACTAGGAGTGAGTACATTGTTACGGGTACCGCGGTAGTTGTGTTGTTGTTGACACCTATTGTTACCGTGGTAAAAGAAGAGTATAAGTTAAGGAAAAGTCGTGAAAATGAATTGGAGAGTGTTACTAAGGTAAATGTTGTTGTGGCAAAAAATGATGATCGGGTTAA
Organism: Silene conica; assembly: GCA_029255685.2. Classification (NCBI taxonomy): domain Eukaryota; kingdom Viridiplantae; phylum Streptophyta; class Magnoliopsida; order Caryophyllales; family Caryophyllaceae; genus Silene; species Silene conica. The sequence continues at coordinate 5,711,718 of CM055313.2, forward strand.
CCAGGTAAATAAACCTGATGTAGCATCTACTGTTGATTTACCTGTGGTACAAAGAGAGTCCGATTCTTGTTTCCAAAATGTCTTTCGTCCTCCGACTAGGGGAGAGGACTATACCATATTACAAGCATTATTCAGCATCGACATGCTAATATTGTTTTTGGCTGTAATCTGTGGAATCGGAGGAACATTAACAGCTATCGACAATTTGGGTCAAATCGGGAAATCACTTGGGTATCCAAAGAAGAGTATTAGCACATTTGTGTCGCTAGTCAGCATATGGAATTACTTAGGTCGTGTTGCGTCTGGGTTCGTGTCAGAATACTTGTTAAAGAAGTACAAGATTCCAAGACCTCTTATACTCACTTTCATCCTTGCTCTATCTTGTGTGGGTCATCTTCTCATAGCATTTAGTGTTCATAATGGGCTTTATCTGGCATCAGTGATTATTGGGTTTTCATTCGGAGCTCAATGGCCTTTGCTTTTCGGCATAATCTCGGAGCTATTCGGGTTGAAATACTACTCGACCTTGTATAACTTCGGGTCAGTAGCTAGTCCAATCGGAGGTTACATCCTAAACGTACGAATTACGGGTAATTTGTACGATAAAGAGGCCATGAAGCAATTAGTTGCTTCGGGCCGAAAAAGGGCAGTTGGTGAAGAGCTTGATTGTGTTGGGCCGCATTGTTTTCGGTTGGCCTTTATCATAATCACGGCCGGAACGATTTTGGGCATGTTTATTTCATTAATATTGGTTATGAGGACTAGGAAATTTTACAAGAGTGACATTTATAAGAGGTTTAGAGTGGCTGAGAACGCTTCCGAGGCCGAGATGGTTCACGGTGGTGGTCGGACGGAGAATTTGGTTACGAAGTCCAGTGAACCCGACAAAATAAATGGTGTGGTCACGGGTACGGATGGAGAAAAGAGGTTGGATGGCAAGGAATAAGCAAGCTAGCTAGTTGTGTTGAATTGTTTGTTTTTTTGCGTGTGGATATGTACAAATAACCATATGCTAATATGTTATATGGAAAATTGGGGATTAGGTTGTAGAGTTGTAGTTAGTAGTGACTTGAAATATTGAGATGATTGTAATTTTGATAATGTTGTAGAAATCAAATGTTGGGTTAATTAAATTTAGCTTGACATCACAATTCACAAACAATGCAAATGTTAAAGTTGGTGGTTTAAGTTAAGGTGAGCAAAACCGTATACCCGGTACAGTTTTGAAAACCATATCGGATATACGGTTTTAAAAATCGCAAAAATTACTATACGGTGTTTGGGTGCAGATACGGTTTGGTGAGGAATGCTCATTTAAACATTGTAATTAATATTCAAGGATTAATAATTACCTCTAACATGATTACATCTAATAAAGTATTAACTTTTTATTTATTCAGATATGTTAATAAAATAAGTCATACAAAAACATTAAAAGTGTTTACAAAACTTCAAACCGTGTCGAAGACCCGTATATACAATTTCGAAATTGTCCGATCCGAATACGATACGATTTTGTGAAAACCATATCGTATATATAAATATCCGTAGAACCGTATACCGTATCATATCCATATTATAAAACCATATCGTATATTTTTGCTCACTCCTAATTTCAGCCAGTCTCGTTTAAGAAGCCATTATCCATTTTAAACTTTTAAAGTATAATTATATCCATAAGAAAACCAACAAGGCCTAGACATTATCAGTTTTAAGGAAGATTGTCATCCAAAAAATTGTTTGTAGTCTATTTTTAGTGGTTTGATTTGGTATTGTTAGTTTGACACCACAAATAATTCAAAATTGTCACCCAAAAAAGAACAAACAAACAATACAAAATATAATCAAAATATTATTAATGATCGGGAGAAAGGCGGTACTATATAATTATTGTGTTTTCCAGCACAAAACATTTATTGTCTATGAGACCATTTCGACAAAATATATCAAAGACGTAATACAACGTGTCTTTGTAAATCATTGTTATTGACATTTTCATCTTGTATTCCTATCCAACAAAGCGAAAATTTTCATTAGTTTAATCGTACATGCATTTTAGTCGACATCTTGTTTATAATAGAGACCTTAATTGAAATCTACATAATAGTTTATTTTTACTAAACAAAGAGATGCAGCTGAATCCGATGGACCCCTCGTAAATCACCCTTGCCCTAAACCGACCCTTACTAAGAGATGGGCTAGTTCTAAGGAAGACGGGCTGAGTGTGGTCCAATATTTATAAGTTTTTCTTTTTTGGTGAGAGGCAGACCTGTCTCAGAATTTGGACCAACCATTGTTCCAGACCCGACTAACATCAGGGATCATCATTATGGCTTAAGACGCGCTGAACATGAATGACTCGATGAGCGGGTCGGGTTGTATCGATCATATGGAATTGGCCAGATTTAGAAAGAAGTAGAGCGGGACATTGGGTCATGCCCATGTTATCTCATGTTTGGCCCAAGTCCGGTCCGTAATGGGCAGGTCAGCTATCTTTTCTTCTTTGCTTTATACGGGCCAAGCGGACTACCCCTCAAAACTAAGGTCATACCCGACACTAGTCACTAATCAGCACACCGCACACGCGCATGGTTAGGCCAATCTGCACCTGTATCCACATCTAAGTCTGAAGTAATAAAAAAAATACTCTGATCTCATCCAAACCGAAGGTAAAATTTGTTTCATTATACTCCGGAGACGATTTGTAAATATCTTTAATTATGTATTATTAAAAATTTATAAAAATTTGATATTGTTAATTTCTTATAATATTCATGACGATAAATAAAATAAAATTTCACATGACTATTTTGTCCTATAAATTAAGAATATTTTCAATTACTCCCACGATAAATAGATCACAAGGCATCTATTACCTTCTGTTACGAAGTTGAGAGCAAAAGATGATTATTATTGAGAGCCTTAAATGGCTTAAATAGTAGTGCAAAGTACAATTACGTAGATATGCAAACTCCTACTTAGACAAGAGTTACCCAAAGACTAAGATGCTGAAGTAAAGATAATGCTATTCTAATAAGTATTCTAATACGAATAAGATAAGGAAATATCTTCCTAATACCCCCCTCAAGCTGGAGCGTGAAGGTCGAGAATGCCTAGCTTGCGGAGAAGAGTAAAAAATTGAGATGCACCCAATGCTTTGGTAAATATGTCAGCCAGTTGCGATGACGTAGAAACATGTTTCGTAGTAATTAACTTGTCAATAATAGCATCACGAATGAAATGACAGTCGATTTCAATGTGCTTGGTACGCTCATGATATACGGGATTATGAGCGAGGTCAATCGCGGACTTGCTATCGGAGTAAACATTCATGGGGCCAGTAGGTTGTATGCCAAAATTGAGAAGTAAACCTTGCAGCCATTTTAATTCACATACGAGATTAGCCATAGAGCGATATTCTGCTTCAGCTGAGGATAACGAGACAGTCTTTTGTTTTTTAGTTTTCCACGAAATCGGAGGGGCGCCCAAAAAAACGAACCATCCCGTTACTGATCTCCTGGACGTAGGGCAGCCGCCATAATCGCTATCACACCACCCCGAAATATGTAGATTGCTATCACGTCGTAGCAAAATACCTTGGCCCGGGCTTCCTTTTAGGTACTTGACCACACGTATCGCGGCTGTCATATGTTCATCACGGGGCTCATGAAGAAAGCGAGACAGAATATGAACGGCATAAGACAGGTCGGGGCGTGTGACGGATAGATAAACTAACCGCCCAACGAGTCGTCTATAGGACTCAATATCACGTAGTAAGGCGCCAGTAGCTTCACCGAGCCTATGGTTTTGTTCAATAGGCGTTTGAACTGGTTTGCACCCCAATAACCCGGCCTCAGAAATGATATCTAGTGCATATTTTCGTTGGCTCACATAAATTCCTTCCGAGCTTCGGGAGATTTCTAAGCCCAAAAAATACTTAAGAGGGCCCAAATCTTTCATATGAAAACACCGACCCAAGTACAACTTGAAATTTGCAACCGCGGCAGAATCGTTTCCCGCAATAACTAGGTCATCCACATATATAAGAATAAAGAGCCGCACCTGATCTTGTGAATAGGAGAAAAGGGAATAGTCCGAGTGAGACTGTGTGAAGCCATAAGCTTTGAGAGCCGTTGTGAGTTTAGCAAACCAACAACGAGGGGCTTGGCGAAGCCCATATAATGATTTCTTCAATCGACAAACTTTACCTTCTTTGCCATGGTTGAAACCTGGAGGAATTTTCATGTATACTTCCTCATCTAAGTCACCGTGTAGGAAGGCGTTATGTACGTCCATTTGGTGAAGTTCCCAGTTGTTGATAGCTGCGACGGCTAAAAAAGTTCGAACTGTCACCATCTTAACAACGGGAGCGAAAGTCTCACCGTAATCGAGCCCTTCGACTTGGTGATTCCCGAAAACCACTAGTCGTGCTTTGAATCGTTCTACCGACCCATCTGACTTGTATTTAATTTTATTTATCCAACGGCACCCAAGGGCTTTTTTGTGAGACGGAAGATCAACAAGTTCCCAAGTTTCATTTTTTTTCAAGTGCATCGATTTCTAATTTCATAGCTTCGCACCAATCCTTGTCACAAATAGCGGCTTTGAGCGTTGGTGGTTCAAGACCCCTAGTTATAGCATTCAAGAAAGCACGATGTTTTTCGGAGAATAGATCACAATTAATATAATTTGCTAAATGGAACGACGTACCTGAGGACGAAAGGGCGGAGCTCGGTGTGTCGGGAGACGGGGATGGACTGGCAGTGGTATCAAGGACAAACCCGCGGAGACGTGTGCTAAGGAAACGAGTCCTTTGTCCCTTACCCATTACCGTAGAATCAGGAGCTTCCGAGGGCTGATCAGAAGTCGAGTCCCCTGTGTGTGCAGTAGGAATATCAGAGGCGCAGGGGTCGGTATTGGCAGGGGAAGTAGTATTAGGACCGGGGTCGATAGTTTCTGAACCGTTAATATCCGGGTTATTGTCGTGGTCAGTAGTTGGGACCGGTTCTTCTGACCCATTAAAAGGAGTATCCGGCAAAGCATTATCGTGGGCAGAGGAGGTATCAGTAGTTGTAGGCTTAGTAATTGCAAAAGGGAACTCAGTTTCATAAAACACTACATCACGAGATACAAAGAACGATGATTTGGTTTCGTTATCATAGAGTTTCCAACCTTTCTTACTAGAGGGATAACCAACAAAGATACATTTACGACCCCGTTTCGCAAATTTGTCACCCTTAGTAAGTTGATTATGAGAAAAACACAAGCAACCAAAGACTCGCAAATTTACGTATGACGGTGGTGCACCAAATATGCGTTCGAATGGAGTCTTTCCATTTAGTAATTGTGACGGAGTCCGGTTAATTAAATATGCAGCAGAGAGTACACATTCACCCCAAAAAGACGTGGGAAGATTACCTTCAAAACGTAGTGCTCGCGCCACATTTAGAATATGTCTATGTTTACGTTCGACACGCCCATTTTGTTGGGGCGTGCCGACGCAAGAGGTCTCAAATTTAATTCCCTGAGATAGAAAGTACCCGGCCATACAGTTAAATTCCGTCCCATTGTCACTACGGACTGTCTTTATGGTTTTCGAAAATTGGGTGCCAACCATATTAATAAAACTCATAAACATGTCTGTCACTTCTGTCTTATCAATAAGTAAATATACCCAAGTGGCTCGGGAATAGTCATCAACTATGGTAAGGAAATATTTTGCACCACATGACGAAGGAACACGATAAGACCCCCACAAATCGCAATGGATTAATTCAAACAAATCGGAAGCATGCTTATTATTAGGAGTAAAACTGTGACGATGTTGTTTGGCATAATGACAAATATCACAAACGAAATTCTTATTGCAATTTAAACTACTAAAGTGAGGAATACTCTTTACTGCCTTTTCTGACGGATGACCGAGACGTCGGTGCCAAATATCGAAGGTCTCATGCTGCGACATATGATGAACTGCCGTAGTCCTAGTCCCCGCGTTAATCCAAAATTGTCCATCCCGTAACTCACCGGCTCCAATCTTCGTCCTCAAGGAACGGTCCTGAATAAGACAAGTGGTGTTAGCAAATTCAAAAGATAGATTAGAATTCGATGTGAGCTGCGAAATAGATATTAAATTGCATTGCAAACTTGGGATATAAAGAACGTAATGAAGTGTAAGAGATTCATTAATATAAACCGATCCGATCATCGTAGCGATGATGCGCTGTCCATTGGGCAAACACACAGGCCTGCCGCTTATGTTTTTGGTGTTTTCCAAACATGTCAAAGTACCCGTCACATGATGGGAAGCTCCGGTATCTAAGATCCAAGTACACATACCGCTAAGTCGCTCGGAAGTGAGTAAAGAGTGCGCCGTAGGACCCATTACAGCATTAGTGTGGATGGTGTTATCGGTATCGTGGCCAGCCCCTGAACCGGAGTTTCGAGCAGCCCCTGAGCTTGAGTCACCCATTGATCCAAAACGTGAGCCTGCCCTGTATTTACGATATTCGACCAAATTACGCGGCCTGCTCCCCCACCACTCAGGAAATCGGTTTGTTTTGAAAAAACAACCGGAAATATCATGACCGCGAGTCTCACAGTGAGGACAGAGTAATTTTTGAAATCGTGCTCCCCGCTCTTTCTCGCGTTGGGCGCGCCAATCGGTGGAGGGGCGAGAAGAGGGAACAGCGAAGGCAGAAATATCGCTATTATCGGAGGGTGTGGTTTCGGCCCGCAAGCGTTCTTCTTGTAAGACAACATGGAACGCACGACTGAGGCTTGGTAAAGGCTCAAGCTGAAACTGTTGAGAACGGATGTTACCATATAGGGTGCTATCGAGACCCATGAAAAATTGATGAAGATGCTCATTATCTAAGCGAGTTGTGGCATCCCGTCCAATTTCACATGTGCATCCACCACACTTGCACGCGAATGGAGGTTCATGAACACCGAGAGCGTCCCATAAAGTTTGCAATTGACCAAAGTAAGTGGTGACGTCCATACCCTTAGTTTGAACACAATTTTTAAGTTGAGTTTTGAGACTATGAATCAACGTAGAGTCGACGACGGAAAAACGAGCCTTCAATGCGGCCCAAAGAGCAGAGGCGTCTTCGCCATATGGAATTGTGGGTAATAGAGACGGAGCAATCATATTCCGAATCCATTGTACAAGGGTACAATTAACAACCTCCCAATTATCGAGAGTTGTAGCATCGGTCGGTTTTTTTATGGTGCCATCAACAAAGCCGAATTTTCGTCGGGATTTTAGCGACATCCGCATTGATTTTTGCCAATCTGGATAATTGTATTTTGTAAGTATAATATTTGATATTTTTGCACTAGGAACATCATGAGATCCAAGGTAATAAGGACTCGAAAAATCGAGTTTTGGGGGTGGGGAGTCATCGTCACCCATGGTGAAATACTGGAGGATTTTCGTGGTTAAAAGTAGGAGAATAAGGACTGAAGGATTTTTTGTGCTGAGTCTGATACCATGTTACGAAGTTGAGAGCAAAAGATGATTATTATTGAGAGCCTTACATGACTTAAATAGTAGTGCAAAGTACAATTACGTAGATATGCAAACTCCTACTTAGACAAGAGTTACCCAAAGACTAAGATGCTGAAGTAAAGATAATGCTATTCTAATAAGTATTCTAATACGAATAAGATAAGGAAATATCTTCCTAATACCTTCGATTATTTCAGTTAGTGGATTATTCCACTTGAGCTATACAATTTACTTTACATATTTTGAGGTCTTTTAATAGAATTTTTGAGCTATATCATAAAGTTTATAAAACTCCTTACAAAATGTCGAGCTTATAAAATTATTATACAACTAAAACAAAAATACATATAAATTCAACAATGTTTTAATTTTAATGTAAAAAGTTACAATAAAACTTATTTTAAAACTCAAAAAATATATACATACATAAACTTAATTAAATATATCATACTCTTATACATCTGGTTCTATAATTCTTTTTACGATACGGAGTCATAAAAGACGGAGTAATAGTTATCTCTATAGTAGATAGTAGTGGCCACATCTTTTCTAATACGATCAGATTTATATAGATGAAAGAAAAGTCGAACTCGAAACTTTCTTCATTTCACATTATCATCATTTCTCCTAACACCTTAATAATTACACACTTCAATTAGTTACCATAATGATAATTAAATCACTAATCCCATGATCCAAATTCCAATCCAAATCAAATGACCTACCTACCTCACCCTATAAATAAGCCAAAACCGTCTCTCAGAAAACCTACTCTCCACCTAAAACCCGTAAAAATGGTATTCCAAGGTGGCAAAGATTTCGGCACCACCAGGGTACAATTCGTGGCGCAAGTGCTAAAAGGGAGATGGTTCATGGTGTTTTCAACCCTACTAGTGATGTCCACAGCAGGAGCTACGTACATGTTTGGATTATACTCGCCTGATATAAAACAAGCATTAGGATATGACCAAACTACCCTTAATCTTTTAGGATTTTTTAAGGATTTAGGAGGGAATGTTGGAGTACATGCAGGGTTACTTATGGAAATTGCACCTCCTTGGGTGGTCTTAGCACTTGGGGCTGTTCTTAATTTCTTTGGGTACTTCATGATTTGGCTTGCTGTTACTAATCGTATTTCTAAGCCTGCTGTTTGGCAGATGTGTCTCTACATTTGTGTCGGTACGTTTACTTTTTCACATTATTACTCGTTCCGTTCAAGCCAATTGCATACGTTCTGAACATCAAAACAAAACGTATGTAATTGACTTAAACGAATGAATTTCATTGGATTTTTATTGTTTCATTTTTTTCATTTCTATCTATATTTGCACGATCGTGATCTGTTTTATAGACTCGACATCCCTCCGTTTTGTTAACTAATAACATATTAATATAACAGATTTTTTAACGTACTCCCTATACATGAGGAAAGATTATCAAAATTATTACACTAAAAAAGCCACTGCGAGTTCATCTTTTGATTACTCGATAAATAATATTAATAATCGTTTTGTCATATAATTTCTACCCATTTTAAAAACCGTTAATATAATTGCTTATTGCTTACTGTCGGTGAGATATATAACAATAATATACGGGTGGTACTAAACGTAATATTTTTAGCCATTGTTGTTTCGACAAGTGACAAGTCGCTATGGGCACTAACTCACAATTACCGTATTACGTTAGGCATCTAGGCCTTTGTATATATGTTTAAATTAGTGGTGAAGTTAGGGGGGCGTTAGAAAGAAAGACCGTCAGTATTAAAGAATAAAAAATTCAGATTTTTAAGTTAAAATTTTCAATTTTTTTTGATTTTCTTAAATTATTATTAATTCTTTTCTGCGAAGTTTAAACAAGAGTGATTCGAACTTGCGACTTATCATTTACTTTTTCTCAGTCTTATCTATTAAATTAAAACACTCGGTCTCTTGAGAGACCGCCCCAATAAGCCCGATTGAGAGACTATAGTTCAAATTTAATAAAAATGGTACGAAAGGTAAGAATATAGGTACAAATCATGATTAAAATTAAAATGAGTACGTTATTTATTATATATATAAATATGTACGAAATTACTATGGTACGATCAATGATAAAAGAGTCATGAAATACAAATAAAAGGTACAAAAGAATGGTTTCTCAATAATTTATTGAAAGACCGTCTCTCGCAAGTTTTAGTAAAACTAAAATGCTTTTGCAAATAAAATTTGGTCCTAGTTATGACACTATTAGGTAATCTTTAAATAATGACAGTTACGTATTAAAATGTGTTAACGAGAATTCATAAATGTAATAATCGTATTAATTAATAGCAAGTCTCTCTTATGACGGGTATATCCGTCATAAGCTTGCGACGGATCAAATATTGTCCATGTGGTGGAAAAGACAAAACAATTTGCTACTATTAAGATATTCACAAATTCTCATTTGCGACGGGCATATCCGTCGCAAACTTGCGACGGGTACTATTTTATCTCACAAAATATCCACTTTTTCTCTCTCCCATGTGGTCCCCTTTCTCCACTATCTCATTTTCTATCCATTTTATCTCACAAAATATCCGTCATAAATGACGCTCCGTCACAAGCAAGACTTACTATAAGATATTCTACTTTTGTCTTTTATTTTCATATGAGTATTATTTGACTCGTCGCAAACTTGCGACGGATATGTCCATCACAAATGAGAATTTGTGATTAATTAATAATCATATTAATAATTGTATTTATTGATTACAATAAGATACCAACTAATCTAGATTTATATATAGGGATTAATTGTTTTTACTATATCGATTTAATCTCTCAAAATTAATAACCTATATTCAATTTAGTAATAATACGAAATATTTTAATATTAATATAAAAATGTACGATCCACATATATATCAGCAAGCATAATCCCTTTTTGTGTTAATCCTCATAAATCATGACCTAATTTTAATACCCGTCAATATTAAACCGTCTTCATAAAATTCAAACTTTATAATGTCAAAAGTTAGAAAATCACGTGTTTAGGAAAATGGAAAATTGGTCCACAATTCCCATAGTTGAGTAATGAAATATTAGTACAAGAGTAGTAGCTAGCTTGGAATTATTGTAAAATTGCGATAGATAGGGTTTCTTGTCGTTGTCTTTGTATTCTTATCTTGATTTTTGAGAGTTATTTGTAACGGTAATTCATTATACGATTTTTCTAATATATCTTTTAAGAATACAAATTAATAATTAAAATGTGGAATATTTACAAATATTTTTATCAAATACTCAAATATAAACTCAATTTTGTCATAAAATATTTTGAGAATTTAATCAAATATAGGTTAATAATACCTATCTAATTAAAGGGTGCAGCTTAAAAAAGCTGCTTATTATTTTATATTATATTATATGCAGCTTGTTGACAAAGAAAAGTCCAAATTAATTGCTGGATTATTGGACTTGGTGACATCTATGAAACATATGTGAAATCTTCATTGGTGTGATTCATTTTCAATATGTATGAGATAAGGGATATTAATGTATAATTATGTCTTGTCTTGTTCTATTATTCTTTGAATGCATACCCAAGAGTTCTCGACTTGGGCTCCGTTTTACGTTCATCAAACAGAGGCTTAGTAATTACTAAGAAGGTATTATTAATAAGAGGTTCGGTTCTAGGTTTGATTCTTTCTATCCTTGTATCGTATTACCCTTATCTTATGGCTCATTTAATTTAAAAAAAGGGTTTGTGTAGAATTTGGATTCTGAATTACGATATAAAAAAATAAAAAATTAAAAAAAAAAAAAAAAAAAAAAAAAAATTAAAGTCCATCAGAAAAAATAAAATTTATAATAAACCGAATTTAAAAAATGCATACTATGATGTTTTTATGTTCTTTTTTTTGGCACCATAAGGAACAATATACATAGTATTATACATGTTTTAAAAGTTACTAAATAATATAATAGGACGTAAATATAAATAAATATCGTTATTTTTTCCTAGGTCCACTTCTTGAGTTTTGAGGGGAAAGGCTAAAGCCTTACTTCATTAAAGATAAATCATAAGCTACAGCAGTGTTAATGGCCGATGGAAACGGGAACGACCAATCAACTCGACCCAAACCACTAGAGAACTTATTTGTGTTAGAACAAATTTAGAAACTATTTCTGAACCAAATGTCTCTTACAACATAGTGAAAATCATAATCACGTCACTACATGAATCTCATATTACTATTACTATGATATTTAAATTTTAAAGTTTCGGAAATTCTTGTGTAGAAAGCGGATTTTTAATTCTAATCTATTTTTTTAAAGTTTTGGTTTTTCAATAAATAATGATTCCGTTTTAAATTCAGTAGTACTATAAAACAGTCTTACCGAAGATTTTGACCTATTTTTATAGGTGCAAACTCCCAAGCATTTGCAAACACAAGTGCACTCGTAACATGTGTGAAGAATTTCCCAGAAAGTCGAGGAATGATATTGGGCCTACTAAAGGGCTTTATTGGGCTTAGTGGTGCAATCATAACCCAACTTTACTTAGCCTTTTATGGTGGTCATAATTCCAAGGCCTTGATTCTTTTTATTGGTTGGTTACCTGCCCTTACTTCACTTGCATCTCTAAGCACTATCCGTTTCATGAATATTGTTAGGCTTAAAAATGAGCCTAAAGTCTTTTATGAGATTCTTTACATTTCATTGGGTCTTGTGGGCTTTCTCATGGTTGTCATCATATTACAAGTCAAAATTGCATTTAGTAGGAGTGGGTATGTAGCATGTGGTGTGGTGACCCTTGTCTTACTCGTTGCGCCGCTATTTACCGTTGTTAAGGAAGAATATAAGCAATTGAAGTGGCAAAAAGAGGAAAAGGCAAAGGAAAAGGAAAATTCGAGTGTTTCTAAGGTCAATGATCATAGTCTTCAGATTTTGTCGTCTCAAGGGGATCAGACAGATGGTGTCGGATCTACTGGGGAAGGGGCAACTCCGAGGAAAGTTGATTTGTGGTTTCAGAATATCTTTCGATCGCCAAATCGAGGGGAGGATTACACTATTTTACAAGCAATATTCAGTTTAGATATGCTAATTGTGATCGTGGTCACAATATGTGAAGCCGGTGGTACGTTGACTGCAATCGACAACTTAGGTCAAATGGGAGCAGCCCTTAGGTACCCAAAACAAAGTGTTGGTATCTTTGTATCGTTAGTCAGCATATGGAACTACTTTGGTCGAGTCACGTCAGGCTTTCTCTCAGAGCACCTATTGGTTAAATACAAGTTCCCTAGACCACTTTTACTCACTTTCACCCTCCTACTTTCTTGTGTGGGCCACCTATTGATTGCCCTCAATGTGCCCAATGGGCTTTACGGCGCGTCGGTCATCGTCGGGTTTTGCTTTGGGGCCCAATGGCCCTTAATCTCAGCCATAATCTCAGAAATCTTTGGGCTTAGACATTACTCAACTTTGTTCAATGTTGGTGCTGTGGCTAGTCCCTTAGGAGCTTATATCCTTAATGTTAGGGTTACGGGCCATTTGTATGATAAAGAAGCCACAAAACAAATGCGGGCTTCAGGTCGGGCTCGGAAACATGGGCAAGAGTTAGATTGTTTTGGGCCTCAATGTTTTAGGTTAGCATTTCTTATTATTACTGGGGTTACTATATTTGGTATGTTTATTTCGCTAATTTTGGTGGTAAGAACTCGAAAATTTTATAAAAGCGATATTTATAGGAAGTTTAGGGAAGCAAGGGAATTGAATTCTTATGAGGAAGATGGTAAGAATTGTAAGAAGGTTGAAGCAAATGAAAGAGGAAATTAGAATTGTTTTGTAAGGATATAAATATTTATGTATATCGGTTTTAATATTAACGTCATTGTTATAAGTAAATTCGCTTTTCATTTTACATAATTATCCTTGTGAAAATAGTTAATGAATTCCGTCTTTGTGGCCTAATTTGATAAGAAAAAGTCGGTTTATAATAAGATATGAGTATGATATACCACCATTTTACTTAACATTTTTATTTTTTATATACTATCTAGGGTTGGTCCAACAATAACGAGTTCAACTTCTGACTTCAAGCTTAGGAGTTTGATTCCCGTTTTATGAAGATATAATATGTTGACAATTGGTAAACAACACTGTAAGTCCCTCAAAGAGGTCGGTGGTCAACCCTTTAGACCTACCCTTTAACCTAATCTTTTATGTTAACAAAACGGCACTTTATATAGAACTGTTTACACTAAATTATTGTAAAAACACCTAAGCATTATTCCTCAAATAAATCAAGAATTTGTGTTGGTTTTAATGGAGTGGCTAAAATAGAGAAAAATGAACATATATCAGATATATTACTTCGGATATTATTTGTTTTTGAGCACATGTATATTTTTTTTCTGAGGTTATCATATTTATATTTTCCGAGCTTATCAAAATTTATAATTTAGATTTTAAATTTTTTTCCATCAAAACTCAAATATAAGTAAGCTTATGTATTGATTTTGAGTTTTATGATAATTTTTGAGCTTAATGTTTAAGAGAATGAACTCGTCATAAACTTTACGTTAAAACTCATAAACTTTAAAATAAAACTCGAAAAATTTATTATAATGCACAAAAACTACAAAACTAATGGTATTTATCTGATGTATAATCCAATTACTGACAAATTTAGGGGCGGTAGCCCCTTTGGGCATTGAATTTCGAACTTTTTAGTTAAAATTTTGAATTTTTTTCGTAACATTACCAGTTCGCCCCTACCGAAATTGTACTTCCCTAACGAAATCTCCTAACTCTACTGTTTTATTGATTTTCAATCACATGCGGCATAAATTTTTGTCTGTAATAACTAATAACTAGTGTAACACCCGTGAAAATTCACGGGATTGTTCAATTTTAATTTTTATAGAGAAGGAATAATTAAGTTGTTAAATATATTAATAACCGGAGTGGTGTATAGGTAAAAGTTTTAATAAAAATAAATAAAAATGTTTATATATAATGAGATACGGAGTATATAAGAACCGTTTGACATACAACTTGAAACAACGAAAAATATAATTAAAAAATGGAAGGTTTTAGTTTTTAAGGTGGTTGGTTCCACAAAATGGATAAGATGATTGGTTCCACAAAATTGATAAGGTGATTGTTATTAGTATTTTGTAATTAAGTTTTTTATTAGGTTTTGAGAATTGATACTCATATTATTAACAAAGTTATATTAATTAACACGGTTAAGTAGGTGGTTGCTGTATAATTAATTTCAATTTTTTATTTGGTTGAATTGGTAACCATATTAATTAACACGGTTATATTAAAGGTGGATGTATAATTAATTTCAGTTTTTTATTTGATTTTGAGAATTGGTATCAATATTAATTAACACAGTTAATTAGATGGTTGTATAATTAATTTCAGATTTTTATTTGGTTTTGAGAATTGGTACCCATATTAATTAACACGGATATATTAATTAACACGGTTAATTAGGTGGTTTTATAATTAATTTCAGTTTTTTATTTAGTTTTGAGAATTAGTACCCATATTAATTAACACGGTTATATTAATAAACACGGTTAATTATGTGGTTATATAATTAATTTCAGTTTTTTATTTGGTTTTTGAAAATTGGTACCCATATTAACTAACACGTTTATATTAACTAACACGGTTACTTGGGGGGTTGTATAATTAATTTCAGATTTTTATTTGGTTTTGAGAATTGATACCTATATTAATTAACATGGTTATATTAATTAACACGGTTAATTAGGTGGTTGCATAATTAATTTCATTTTTTTATTTGTTCTAGTTCGCTGATGTGGAAAGATGACCAACACGGTTTTGCATGATTGGCTAAAACAAAGCATAATTTATGAGGTTGAATGAGAGAGCTTGAATAACCTCATTCTTGCACTACATTGTGACACATAGGCAGAAATAAAAGATTCTTTTATATATACATAATTAATTTCAGTTTTTTATTTGATTTTGAGAGTTGATATCAATATTAATTTACACGGTTAATTAGGTGGTTGTATAATTAATTTCAGATTTTTATTTGGTTTTGAGAATTGGTACTCATATTAATTAACACGGATATATTAATTAACACGGTTAATTAGGTGATTTTATAATTAATTTCAGTTTTTTATTTAGTTTTGAGAATTAGTACCCATATTAATTAACACGGTTATATTAATTAACACGGTTATATTAATAAACACGGTTAATTATGTGGTTGTATAATTAACTTCAGTTTTTCATTTGGTTTTTGAGAATTGGTACCCATATTAACTAACACGTTTATATTAACTAACACGGTTAATTGAGGGGTTGTATAATTAATTTCAGATTTTTATTTGGTTTTGAGAATTGATACCTATATTAATTAACACGGTTAATTAGGTGGTTGTATAATTAATTTCATTTTTTTTATTTGTTCTAGTTCGCTGATATGGAAAGATGGCCAACACGGTTTTGCATGATTGGCTAAAAAAGCATAATTTCAGAGGTTGAATGAGAGAGCTTGAATACCCTCATTCTTGCACTACATTCTGCCACATAGGCAGAAATACAAGATTGTTTTATATATATAATGATAATGATATGGAATATGGTTAATATATACTCGTACTTAGGGGTGTTCACCGGTCCAAAACCGGACCGGACCGGACCGGACCGGACAAACCCGTGGACCGAATACTCACCAACCCCAAGACCGTGGACCGGACCGGTTGGGAGGGGACCCGGACCGGACCGGACCGACACGCTTTAGGTCCGGTTTTTTCCGGGTTTGGACCGGACCGATAGTACTTTACAAGGTAAATTAATTTTTTTTTCTTATGTGGACCGGACCGGACCGGACCGGAGACCGGTCACCATATTTTTCGGGACCCGAAGACCGGACCGGTATGTATCCGGTCCGGACCGGACCGGACCGAACGGTCCGGGCAGGTCGGGTTTGCCGGTCCGGGTCTCTTTTTGTACTATATAGTCTCC
Source organism: Silene conica (assembly GCA_029255685.2). Classification (NCBI taxonomy): domain Eukaryota; kingdom Viridiplantae; phylum Streptophyta; class Magnoliopsida; order Caryophyllales; family Caryophyllaceae; genus Silene; species Silene conica. The sequence goes on from CM055313.2 coordinate 5,728,218, forward strand.
TGAAATACTCATGACAAACGTATTATTATCCAATCAACAAATGTACATGATTGAATTTGTACTTAATTTATCGTAGTCGACGTCGGCAAATGCCAAACAAAACAATGAATCATTTCATTCAAAAGAAAATTAAAGCATAACTATTCATAATCATATCGATAAAAAATCAAGCAATAGATTAGTTAACTGGTTACGTCTTCAAAGCTTTACATAAGTTTGTATTAAGGATATGGCAATCGAGAATAACGTTGTAGGCACGGAAATTTTATTAAATTGTCGAGAGTAAAATAAAATAAATTATTTTAAGTTAATATCAAATTTAGCTTAATTTAATTATATTTGTTTCGCTTAATTGAATACAAATCGACCCACATTACAAATCGGGTTATTTGGGTCAAAAACAAATAAAGTGGTCAATTGGGCCAAATGAAAAGTCAACCTCACAGAGCCCAAAATTCAAATGCAATTGTCCTGGGAGAAATCTTTATAAATAAACACTTATCCATCATTAGGAGAAGAACAATCACTTTACAAAAAAAAGAAAATTATTTGTCAAACTGAAGAGAAAAGAGACATCAAAATCTCTCAAAATTTCTCTACAAATCGCACTTACAATTGCAAATAGGCAACAAGCACCACAAACTTTCTGATATTTTTATAAAATCATTTATATATATATATATATATATATATATATATATATATATATATATATATATATATATATATATATATATATATATATATATATATATATATATATATATATATTGTGTTACAGTTTTATTACAATATAAACTTTGTTGTTACAAACACTCATGTAAAAGTGTAAAACGTCTATATAATAATAACCAACTATCAGAAATAACGATGTCCTATCAAGAATGAGAAAAAGGAACATACATCGGATGTAATAGCTCAGATTTTTCGAGCTTATTTTTTCCGTCAAAACTCAAATTTAACAAAGTTGTATGTAATGTTTTTGAGTTTTATTCTAATTTTTTTAGCTTGATGTTTTAGTGATTGAACTCGTAAATTTATAGTAAAACTCATATTTTTCAAAATAGAATTCAAAAATTTTATTATATTGCTCAAAAACTATAAAATTAATGTTTGTACATCAAATATATAATCTACTTCATGGTGGTTACTAGTTAGTGCCTTTAATTGAATATTTAGGTTAAGTAAAATGGTGTTAATTAAACAACTAGGGTAACACCCGTGAAAATTCACGGGATTGTTCAATTTTAATTTTTTCAGAGAACGAAACAATTACGTTGTTAAATATATTAATAACCGAAGTGGTATAAACGTAAAAGTTTTAATAAAAATAAATAAATAAGTTTATATATAATATAATAAGATATATAAGAAATGTTTGACATATAACTTGAAACAACGAAAAATATAATTAAAAAATGGGAAGTTATGACTTTCGAATAAAGGAGGTTTTAGTTAAATAACTGAGACAAATGGTTTAATAAATATTGATGATTTAAAATTTTATGAAATTATTAAAATTAAGTAATCTAAATACGTTATTCTGGAATAAAACAAAATTATTAGAACCCGACTTTAATCAATTATTGAGTATAATAAGTTAAAGCAATTTGAAGAATTTGTTGAAAACCCGAATTTAATCAACTATTGAGTATAATTAAACGTTACATGATTTGACAATTTGTGAAATTGAAAAGAACTAGTTTTATCCCCGTGCAAAATTGCACGGGTTTGTTTTAATATATTTGTTTTTATTAAATATTTACAAAATGAATTGTATTGTTAAATTTTGAAATTCACATGCTTATATATAGAACGATTCGCATAGAATACAAACCCAACAAATTAACACTCACGTACTCCATATTATATATGAAATATGTATAGAGAAATTCAAACATTTTAAATCACGTTATGAATTTAAAAATTATATAAATAACTTGATGCTTACAACTACTACAATATAACTTATGTAAGTAATGGATATAATTCAAGCGATAATAGCAAACTTGATTTATTTTTTAGACTAAATATTTTTTAATTGTAAAATAGTGAAAAGAGACGACATACATCAATTTGGCCTAGCTATTTTCTGACCATGTTCCAATCCGAGTCACCCGAACTATTTATGACCCAATAGTATATACTAACCATTGACAATTTTATATATGCTCGTATAACATTATTATGTCATGTAATTCGGAAGAATGTGTTAAATTAAATTACATTTTTAAAAAGTGAATATAAAATAATTTAATAGTTTTTCACTAATGAATATTCACTTTATTAAATTGTAAATTATTTTGTTGAATATTTTTTTAATAAATTTTTGAACTGTTATTACTATAAATATATTATATATTTAATTTATTTTGTTGGTTAGTTCTATAAGTATATTTATATTATTACGAGGATTGTTTTTGTTTTTTAATATATCACATGACTAATTAACACCAATTTACTATTAAATCGTGATTCAATAATAGGTGAATATTAGTTATACTGTTATAAGAGTATTTAATTTTCTTACTAATTTGGGTAAAAATGAGGAAAAAATTTAATAAGCGGGTTTTAATGTATAGACTTGGTATAAAATCAATAAATCTTAAAAAGAGTGTATACTAAATTTTCACATAAATTATTTGTAAAATCGGAAAAAATAATAACTTATAAAACATTTTATAAATATTACTCATATTTTAAAAAGTGTAATTTAATTAAATCAAGTTAAAAAAAATTGGTGGGCCTTAGTATATTAATGAGGTGGCTTCACCAAATTCTTTTAAATGATTTTGTGTTAATAAAGAAAAGATTTGTTGAGAATATTGAACACTTTTCTAGAAATTGTTTTACTGGTTGAAAGATGGACGATAAATGAAAAGGATGTGAGAGGGATTTAAGAGAAACAAAAAGAGGTGGAAGACAACTGTGATTTTCAAGAAGTTTACGGAGAATACAAAGATTTATGGAAGAATGAAATGAATTGGAAGAATTTCTTGGATCGGTTGTTTTTATAAGGTGACTGGTTCCACAAAAGTGATGATTAGTTGTTATTGGTATTTTGTTATTGCGTTTGTTTATTAGGTTTTGAGAATTGGTACACATATTAATTAACACGGTTATATTAATTAACACAGTTAATTAGGTGGTTGTATAATTAATTCCAGTTTTTTATTTGGTTTTGAGAATTGGTACCCATATTAATTAGCATGGTTATATTAATTAACACGGTTAATTAGGTGGTTGTATAATTAATTCCAGTTTTTTATTTAGTTTTGAGAATTGGTACACATATTAATTAACTCGATAATATTAATTAATACGGTTAATTAGGTGGTTGTATAATTAATATCAGTTTTTTATTTGGTTTTGAGAATTGGTACTCATATTAATTAACACGGTTAATTAGGTGATTGTATAATTAATTTAAGTTTTTTATTTGGTTTTGAGGATTGGTATCCATATTAATTAACACGATTAGTATTAATTAACATGGTTAATGTGGTTGTATAATTAATTTCAGCTTTTTATTTGGTTTTGTGAATTGGTACTCATATTAATTAACACGATTATATTAATTAACACTGTTAATTAGATGGTTGTGTTGGGTTTTATTAGTTACTCATAAACTAATTTTAGTCATACTAATATAATCTTTTAATTAACTCTTTAATTAACATATTATTAGGTGATCTTATGCATGCTAAAAGCGGAAATAAGAGAGTATTCGAACCCTTACACACGGTCCAAATATTTAGCAAGGATGATCCTCCAAGTACCCAAAATAGAATACCTCCTTTGGATGCACCAAGACAACCCCTCAATCAACCGAAACTTGAACAAGCTAGTTACAAAACCGGTTTCTCCTTAAACTATATAAGTTCTAATTATGAACTTAGTATACTAATTTATATCTCTTAATATAATTAGTATGAAAAAATTATCTTATAATATGAGAGGTTTTTATGTGTTCTCACTTGAAAATCACGGCTAACCTTAGAATGAATGGAGTATCACATACTTATATTATCTTATAATTATGCTTAAATTAAACAACTTAATTCAAGTGGTTATGGGGAGTGTAAAACCGGCTAGGGCATGGGAAGACACATAAGGGAACATTTTCTCTTCTCAATGTGTCTAGGGTGGCTATAGGTAATGGTCTCAAGGCACCCTTTAATGATTGTGTCTTAAGAATAATTAACACACTAATCATCCCACAACTACCTCCACTAATCCGTCCCACCTTAGCATAAAATGGACTTCATTTTATAACTTTGTCAATTGTATAATTGTACCAAGTGTGACATCTTATATGTCACTAAATAATAAAATGTTTTAGAACATATAAAACATACAAATATTTATCATATAAATATTGTACATAATTAAATAAATCACATTTATCAATTGACAAGTAATTCGAAATTACAAATATAAAATGATAATTTATCGTCAATACGATTTACAACCTTTGTATTAATTTCAACCCAATTCATTCTAATAACGATATAATAAAATATCGTTTAATGTTTAACAATTGACACGTTTCAATTTTAAACATAAATCTTACAATAAGATTTAACCTCTAATTTCTCGATATACGAGTTTAAGGAATATGATCAAATCGTATCAATATACATTTGATCATTTTATCAATTAAGGGAATTGTCCTAAAGGTGTGACCTAAATGGATCAACTGACCATCACCGTCATACGACAGTAATGTCAAACTCTAGCTAGCCAATCATTACCGATTAATGTTGGTCAGTTGACTAATATAAAATCGTATCATCCCTTGCGCATTCTCGTTATGAGATTTAATTACGTGATCGCACTATTGTTGAGGACACATTTCCCAACAATCTCCCACTTGTCCTCGACAAGTGTGCGTCACCAATTCTCTTGTCCTATTACAATCTCCCACTCAATGCAAGATGTCTCTCTGAGGTCGTACTTGCATTTGATCATATCATGAGTGGTTTCCTCGATCTGGAGAATAACTGTCTGACCGGAATTATCTACCATAGATACCTTCCGAGCGTGGCCACGCATTTCCAGTTAACTTCTCCTCGAGTGGCCCTGAGATTTGAACAACCCTGACAAGGGGTGGACAATTTCTATCGCACTACTTCCTTCAACTAGTCACAGTTAGTCACAACCCAAAACAATCCCATTTGACTCCAGTTACGAAAAGTCGTAGAGAATGAATCAAAGTTATGCCAGAACTGTACCATCTTGGGAGAGCAGTCTTTAGTCTAAGAATTGACTCACAAGAATACTATAACAACTCTCGCCACGACCCGGCTATAAAATTTCCAGAACTCTATAAGCGGTCACATTGCCCGACAGAGTGTCTCTTACAGTCTGCCTATGTGATCGACTAGTCATCACATATGACTCTATGGCACTTGAACTTGCCATCAATCGCCTCACACTCTAGTCGCTTTGAGACGTCACCTCATGTAAGCGGCTAGGGGCCATACTAAGTCAATCCAGTTCACTTATGGGGTTCAATATTGTCTCTTACAACCCATTTGGATTCTGACAAAGTATCTTTTACTTTGAGTTAATAATAACTCAAATGATGTTGTCATGCAACAATAGTCAATACTATCACATTGCATTTGATGCACAATCATCTATTTGTATTAGTGTTTTGCGAATAAACCTTTATTCATGCGAATAACCTTTATTCATGATAGCAAAACTTACAACTTTTGGTTTCCTTTATTCTCATATTATCCCGTATAATATGATTCTATTTGAGTACATTTCTAGAACTCTTTCTAGATTTTGAGTTTCCTTTCCGGAGGAAAGCTCCCACTGTTATCTTATAACTTGTGACGTATCGATATACAGTCACTTATGTACTGAAAACTTTATTGTAGTCTATTTATGATTTCATCATTCTAATAATTTTCACTCATCTTGGCTATTTGATAATGGTTTCATTCATCATTATGAATAATGTATCCAACCATTCTAACTTCTAGTGGGCGACCTTTTATTATCCATATAATAAACCTTCCCGTAAAGCTCCATCATCTTATGATATAAGGTATTTGATCATCTAGAATTGAAAACCTCTTATTCTTTACACCTTAAAGAATCACCCATTCTCTCTAAATGGTAGGCTTAATTCTTTTAATGAAAATCGCTCCCACTAAAATCAATATCTCTCGATATCTTAAATGAACCTTTCATTTCTCGCATGTTAAACTATTACTTGAATCATTATCACTATCACTATCCCTATAGTGATCTGTTTCCATTCAATCAATCATTACCTTCTTATCATGTCTTCGTTTCCTCGAGACGAAAATGACATAATAATTTCTTTATAACTACATTGAGAGGTTTGAGATGATTTCTTCTCTTTTATCTTATAAACTTAGAAAAATCATTTATTAAGGAACCGTTTTCCTTTCGATTTCATACGGGGTTTCATGTTTTCTCTCTATGAAACAATGAACATAAAGAACCTTTCTTCGAGTGTCCTCCCGTAGTTTCTTCAGTGTCCTCTCGTAGTTTCTTCAATTCATTCATTTAGGGCTCTTCTTAAGACTCCCATGTAGGAATCTTCTCTAAGATCCTTTATTTTCATCATTGGTTTGCTAGCGAAATATTTTTCTCCCACTCTATCCTTCTAACAATAACCTTTATTCGTATAAGGATAGCTATTTCGATTAACCAATGCATATGAATGTTTGAAGTTTTATAGGTGTGATGAATACATTCTCATTTTCACTTAAAATGAAAATCTTATAATGAACTAATATTGTCTCATTTTGATTGAAAGTTTCTCATGGGGTGTAGTTATCCGTTTTAATCAACACTTTGATTGTATTATATTGATCGTATCAATAGTTTGTTGCGTGATAAAATCACCATTATTCATGTTTAAACAAGGTGTGCAATTTATTTGAGAAATCAAAACATTGATTAAGAACAAAAGTAGTGACTCGGGTTGAAAACCAAGTCACCAATATCCAAAATTACAACCATTGTTTTAACATTTTAATCCTTGTCTTACAAGAAAATAAATTGTTCCATAAATAAATGCAAAATATGAAAGAAGACGATATGAAAATCAGAGGCTACCTCTTCAAGTCTTCGATCAATTTGGATGCTACCATAGCCATCCAAGTAAGGAACTTCAAGCTTCCTTCTCTTTGCCCTTATCATTATTAGGAGGCGCCCCTTTAAAACAATTAAAAAGGGTAAATATCAACACATTTGTATCATTATACATAAGTTGATAAATGACATGAATTTAAACGAGAATTATTACCTACGGCGGTTGCCTTCCCATTTTTGAGATCACTTAAGTATTTGGGGCAATTTCGCTTCCAATGACCGATCCTCGTGCAATAATGGCACTTGTCTTGCTCTTTAGAAGACGAGGTGGAAGCGCCTTTCAAAAAGGTCTTTTTTTTGGTCGCCTTGGGCTTGAACGTTTTCTTGCCCTTGCCTTTAGAGCCATTCCTTTTGAAGCTCGTTTTCCCTAACTTTTCGATGTTCAAAACATCCTTGGTGGAACTTTCATGAAGTCCCATGTCCCTTTCGGCTTGGACTAGCATCTTATGCAACTCGTCCAACGTGGTCTCTTGGTTTCGCATATTGAAATTCACCCGGAATTGAGCATACGCCTTAACCTTATTGAGCGAGTGAAGAACTCGGTCAATGATGAGAGAGTCGGGAACATCAACATCTTGAGCTTTTAGTGTCTCCGCGAGCTCAACAAGTTTGAGCACATGAGGGCTTATCTTATGCCCTTCCTTGAATGTAATGTCAAAGAAGGCGGAAGCCGCCTCATATTGAATCACCCTTGGAGTTTGCGAAAACATGGTCGCAAGCTTGGTGTAAATTTCATACGATGTGGTCAACTTAATCATACTCCTTTGGAGATCCGGCTCCATGGAGAAGATGAGCACATTTTTAAGAGCGGAGGACTCTTTCATGTAGGCTTCATAGGCCTCACGAGTTTGGACCGATGAACGAGCGGTCGGAGCGGGAGGAGCGGCTTCGGATAGGTAACGACTCTTATCGTCACCTTGAGCGGCCAAAAGTAATTGCGCATCCCAATCCTTCAAGTTTGAACCATGCTTATCGAGTTTGCAACGATCCATAAAGGATCGAAGCCATGATACGTTAGTGAGAGGTGGAGCGTTGGTTGCCATTGATGATGTTGAAATTTAGACTACAAAAATAAAAGGAAAAACAACATCATTTTAAAATTCGCAATTTAAACTAAAACCTTTAACAAGTTTAGTTATATATTTACTTAATGATCTCTTACCCAATTAAGTAAACAATCCCGAGATCCAAACCCATACTAATCCGGGCACGGTGTAGCCGATTCAACCCGTATCGGTATAATTTGGTGGATTAACACTTTAATCGGTTCTACCCTTAGAACTCTCGGTCGACAATTTTCTTAAAATTATCTTTAGCCCGAACTTATTGCAACTACGGTTACGAATACTTTCGTTGAGATCAACCAAATTTCAAGGTGTAATCTTATTACCCCACTTACCCAACGTGACAATTTTAGTACCCCGGTGTAGCCGAGCATACGTTCTTGTGAAGAAGGGATTCATGGGTCCGTACTTTTTGGTAAGGCTAAGTCTCAATATTTATATGTAAGAGATCTAGTCAAATTATTATCTATCTCCGTTTAAGTGAACTAAGTCGGTGAATTATCGATAAAATAAAAGACTAGGTCGACTAGGTCGAAACATGCATGATACGATGTATGACGATTTGGCTATGCATGCAAACATATAAAAAGCAAAAAGAAAGCATAAAAAAAACCCTAGTATGGCCTTTCTTAGAAAAGAAATAATAAAAGTACAAATTCGGAAACCAACTCCTTTGGTCCCTTGAACTTCACGCGGCACGCACTTCGAGGTAAACACCGTCTTGATCGGAACTCCTTTCCGAATGGCACCGTCTTCAAGGAACTCCGGATTTTACAAATATTACAACTTTTCTAGTCTACTTTATACATTATAAAATAGAAATAAATTACAATTGGGTGATACGCGATCACAAAATTACAACCCAATCGGTAACCTCTTACATTACGGGAAAAACCGATTTAAAAACTAAGGCCATACTAAGTAAATTACATAATTCCCAAAAATTACGTAAAATAAATCATGACATTCATAATATAAAATATGCAATGCTTATATAAATATGAATTAACATGCAAATCCTAAGCCAAATCGTCCTATTTAAAACACTTATTTAAATAGTTATCGCAAACCTCGGTTTATGGAATCGCGTGTTTTAACGGTTAACAACACTATGCATTTTTATGAAACGGTTTTCATCCTTAAGTTAATCATCCTAACTCGCATAGGATTCAAAATTTAGTCTTACTCAAACTTTGAACATGACTTAACTTAATATATTTCAATATTGATCGGTATTACTCGGTTTTACGGGAAAAATAATATAAAAATCCAAAAGAGTCATTAAAATTTCGAAAATTCAAAATTCAAATTTTGAAAATTCCAGAATGTTCTTAAAATTTTCAGAAAGTTAAAATATTAGTATTTTATACGGTTTTAACATTATTTCGTAAATAAGACGTAAAACGAGCAATTTAAGTCGGAAAATTCAATAATTAACTCCATAAATGCAAATAAAATACTAATAAAATTTTTACACTTTCCAAAACATTTCAAGAACACAAAATGGACAGAAAAATAAATTACACACTGCCCAAGAGCCGAAACTTTAATTAAAGACTCTTATCATTTTAATTTTAAATGCTACTTTTAACAAATTAAAAATTAAAACAAAACTGAAACTTTTGGCTCCCAAGAATATTTTCAAGATGAACATATCATATATGACTAATATGGGTTAAATTTTTCGGCCATTTTAACAACTATTGCAAATTTTAACGATTTACGTCATATATCGTACGATTTTAACCTTTAAAATTATTTCTCAAGCATAAAATAAGATAAAATTCTCGAAAATTTTATACATGCTGGAAATAATATATATGACATCGTGTTAAATGTTTATGGCCAAATTCCAACTTAAACTATTAAAGTCGAAATTATGTCACTAATTACCCGATTTTTACATTAAAAATCTATAATATTGCAATATTTGAGATAAATTTCTGGAAAATTCAACATAATTTTTAAATATTGCATGTGACATCCTCATAAATATTTATAGTCAAATTCATAATATAACTATTTAAACCCATTTTTATTCATCTTATTGCATTTTAACACTTAAAATTCATATCACACGTTTTATAAGTCCATAAATTACGAAAAATCATATTCATATTATAGAAAATACATGTGATAACATACTGAAAAATCTCGGCGAAAAGATGATTTTAGCTATTTTTCCCAAAATAAACGACTTTACCCATTAAAACTTTATAAAAACCGAGATTTAATATACCATTAATCAATATTCATGCAAAATATATTCCAAATATTCTAAAACATTTTAGAAAACAGTAGTTAATCATGCTTAAATTATTTCGTGCATATCATATATCAAACGAAAATTCCAATTTTATTTTGTTATCACTATAACTCCGTAAAAACGTAAACGGAAAGCATGCAAACAACCTATTGCTCTGATACCAATTGTTGGGTTTTATTAGTTACTCATAAACTAATTTTAGTCATACTAATATAATCTTTTAATTAACTCTTTAATTAACATATTATTAGGTGATCTTATGCATGCTAAAAGCGGAAATAAGAGAGTATTCGAACCCTTACACACGGTCCAAATATTTAGCAAGGATGATCCTCCAAGTACCCAAAATAGAATACCTCCTTTGGATGCACCAAAACAACCCCTCAATCAACCGAAACTTGAACAAGCTAGTTACAAAACCGGTTTCTCCTTAAACTATATAAGTTCTAATTATGAACTTAGTATACTAATTTATATCTCTTAATATAATTAGTATGAAAAAATTATCTTATAATATGAGAGGTTTTTATGTGTTCTCACTTGAAAATCACGGCTAACCTTAGAATGAATGGAGTATCACATACTTATATTATCTTATAATTATGCTTAAATTAAACAACTTAATTCAAGTGGTTATGGGGAGTGTAAAACCGGCTAGGGCATGGGAAGACACATAAGGGAACATTTTCTCTTCTCAATGTGTCTAGGGTGGCTATAGGTAATGGTCTCAAGGCACCCTTTAATGATTGTGTCTTAAGAATAATTAACACACTAATCATCCCACAACTACCTCCACTAATCCGTCCCACCTTAGCATAAAATGGACTTCATTTTATAACTTTGTCAATTGTATAATTGTACCAAGTGTGACATCTTATATGTCACTAAATAATAAAATGTTTTAGAACATATAAAACATACAAATATTTATCATATAAATATTGTACATAATTAAATAAATCACATTTATCAATTGACAAGTAATTCGAAATTACAAATATAAAATGATAATTTATCGTCAATACGATTTACAACCTTTGTATTAATTTCAACCCAATTCATTCTAATAACGATATAATAAAATATCGTTTAATGTTTAACAATTGACACGTTTCAATTTTAAACATAAATCTTACAATAAGATTTAACCTCTAATTTCTCGATATACGAGTTTAAGGAATATGATCAAATCGTATCAATATACATTTGATCATTTTATCAATTAAGGGAATTGTCCTAAAGGTGTGACCTAAAAGGATCAACTGACCATCACCGTCATACGACAGTAATGTTAAACTCTAGCTAGCCAATCATTACCGATTAATGTTGGTCAGTTGACTAATATAAAATCGTATCATCCCTTGCGCATTCTCGTTATGAGATTTAATTACGTGATCGCACTATTGTTGAGGACACATTTCCCAACAGGTTGTATACTTAATTTCAGTTTTTTATTTGATTTTGAGAATTGGCACCCATATTAATTAACACGGTTATATTAATTAACACGGTTAATTAGGTGGTTGTATAATTAATTTCAGGTTTTTATTTGGTTTTGAGAATTGATACCCATATTAATTAACACGGTTAATTAAGTGGTTGTATAATTAATTTCAGTTTTTTATTTTTTCTAGTTCGCTGATGTGGAAAGATGACCAACACGGTTTTGCATGATTGACTAAAACAAAACATAATTTATGAGGTTGAATGAGAGAGCTTGAATACCCTCATTCTTGCACCACATTGTGCCACGTAGGCAGAAATATAAGATTCTTTTATATATATAATGATATTAATTAACACGGTTATATTAATTAACACGGTTAATTAGGTGATTGTATAATTAATTTAAGTTTTTTATTTGGTTTTGAGAATTGGTATCCATATTAATTAACACGGTTATATTAATTAACACGGTTAATGTGGTTGTATAATTAATTTCAGCTTTTTATTTGGTTTTGTGAATTGGTACTCATATTAATTAACACGATTATATTAATTAACATTGTTAATTAGATGGTTGTATACTTAATTTCAGTTTTTTATTTGATTTTGAGAATTGGTACCCATATTAATTAACACGGTTAATTAGGTGGTTGTATAATAATTTCAGATTTTTATTTGGTTTTGAGAATTGGTACCCATATTAACTAACACGGTTAATTAAGTGGTTGTATAATTAATTTCAGTTTTTTATTTGTTCTAGTTCGCTGATGTGGAAAGATGACCAACACGGTTTTGCATGATTGACTAAAACAAAACATAATTTATGAGGTTGAATGAGAGAGCTTGAATACCCTCATTCTTGCACCACATTGTGCCACGTAGGCAGAAATACAAGATTGTTTTATATATATAATGATAACATTACAACAATTCCAATTAATGCATTTGATTTTATTCATCATTTTTATGCTCTCAAATCTCAAGATTAATGATAACATCATGTTTTTTAACTTGAAAAATATCCCTCCCCAATATTACTATTATATATATATATATATATATATATATATATATATATATATATATATATATATATATATATACATCGATTGATCTTCTATTAGACCATCTTGCGTAAATGTAACGTTTGTGAGTCTGGTACATTGCAGGCTGCTGGTTCATCACAACCAGACTCAGTACAGCAACATCATAAGGAGGACGAGAAGACATTATAAAGGAGATGTTAGAAGCTGTTAGTATTCAGTTACAATTTCCGGGTTTCTAGGAAAGTTGTTAGAGTTTGTTAAGAAGTTTGTTAGGAATCAGTTAGAAGATATTTTCTGGTTTTGTAGATATTTTGTATACAGTTTGTTAATGCTCTTGTGTATAAATAGGTTGTACAGCTTCATAAATTAATACAACAAAATATTCTAATTTTGTCCTGCTCTCACATTCACTCAGTGAATCAATTTCTCAAATACAATTTGCAATCTTCTTGCATTTCAATGGAGCTTCAAGCTCTCATCAATGGCGTCCTAATGACTTGCCTTTCAACATTTAATATGGTATCAGAGCAGGTCTTTGCCTGACTCTACATATTCATCAAATTTCCGCAAATCTTATTTTCTTCCTTTTATCAATTCTTCAAAATAAAATTACTCAAAATCACAATTAATTCACAATGTCGAATGCTGTTGAAAATAACAATTCTACAGCTGCAGATTTAATCAATCCTTATGAGAATCCCCTATTCTTACCTAATTCTGATTATTCAGGATTAAAGCTCACTAATACGCTCTTCAATGGCAGAAACTATAGCCATTGGAGGAAGAGCATGTTGCTTGCATTAACCACAAAAAATAAGGACGGTTTTTTGACTGGTCTGACTCCTATACCAGCTCTCACTGCTTCCAGCTATGGTCTATGGTGGAGGTGTGATACTATGGTGAGGTGTTGGTTAGTTAACTCAATGAAACCTGAATTCAAGGAGAGTTTTATGTCTTGCAAAACTGCAAAACAGCTTTGGGAGGAAGTTTCTGAGAGGTATGGTGAAACTAATGGACCACTTCTGTTTCAACTCAAGAAAGATCTCAGGAACATTTCTCAAGAAAACAGCTCAGTTGCAGAGTATTTTTGCAAGCTCAAAAAGATTTGGGATGAAATTGAGGAAGTGGAGGACATTCCAGACTGTACTTGTGGTGCAATTTCTAAGTGCACCTGCTCTTTGTTGAAAAGAGTTCTTGAAATGGCATCAAGAGAGAAGGTATTGACATTTCTCATGGGATTGAATGTCACTTATGACATCCTGAGATCACAAATTTTATCAATGGAACCTTTGCCTCCAGTCAATAAGGCGTACTCAATTGTTCAACAAATTGAGGCTCAAAAGAAAATCTCAAATGTCATGAATTCGGTTCATGAAATGAGTGCACTAAATGGACACAAGTTGAGCAATTATTCCAACTCATCTGCTACTCAGTCCACTCAACAACAATATCCTAAGAAGGCTAAAGGTAATAGGTGGTGTACTGGCTGCAGTAAAACAGGCCATACTAGAGACACCTGCTTCATCCTCCATCCTGAATTGAAGGCCAAATATCTGGCAAGGTTCTCTGGTAATGTTGAGGTTGCAACAGAAGAAGAGCATCCTCTGAATTTCTGTAATGGACCTGTACAGACAGGTTTTCAAGTGCCTGTTACACAGCCTGAGCATAAAGAGCAGCCTCCTGCTGCTGGTGCTACTTCAGATCTGGCAAACTTGGTTTTCCAGCAAGTGATGCAGATGCTTCAGGCTCAGCAACAGAATCAAGGACAAACTCAAGGAGCATTCTCAACAGATTCTGCGAATGCCTCAGTAAACTTTGCAGGTACAGCCTTGGTAACCAATGCTATTGCCTGTACTTGTCATGTTAACTCTACTGAATGGATTATTGACTCTGGTGCAAGTGATCACATGACTGCCACCAAATCTCATTTCACTTCATTAAAACCCCTAAAGAAACCTATAAGAGTAGGACTTCATGATGGTTCAGCCAAATTAGTGCATTACATTGGTGATATCAAGCTGCATGATTCTATTATTCTGCGTGATGTATTGTTTGTCCCTGAGTTCAAACACAACTTATTATCAGTTGGGAAGCTACTTTCTGGCTCATCCTTACTAATTCATTTCTATGTGGATCATTGCCTTATTCAGGACCTAGTTTCTAGGACTACTGTGGCTTTTGGTCTCAAGGAAGCTGGACTTTATAGACTCCAACAGTCTGCCCTTTCTCAACATCATCTACTTCCAAGTTTTGTCAAAACTGCTACTTGTAATAATTCTACCAATAAGTCCAGAAATAGTCTTGATTTGTATCATGCACGTCTAGGACATACTTCCTTAGCTAAAATGCAGCATATCAAAGATGTAAATTGTAATGGTTTACAGTATTATGAATGTGATACTTGTACTCTAGCCAAAATGCACCATCTGCCCTTTCCTAGAAGTTCTTCCTGAGCCTTGTCTTCCTTTGATCTCATACATGTAGACTTGTGGGGGTCGTATAAAACACCTAGTATCACAGGAGCACACTATTTTCTAACAATAGTGGATGACCATTCTAGGATCACTTGGACATACCTTATGAAATTCAAAACAGAAGTTCCTGATATACTTCGTAACTTTCTCACTTATGTTCATACACAATTTGGCAAACTAGTCAAGATTGTTCGTAGTGACAATGGCACTGAGATCTTTCAGGAGACTTGCTCTCAGTTGTTTTTATCTAAAGGTATCCTTCACCAGAGAAGTGCACCTTATACTCCCCAACAAAATGGGCGGGTAGAAAGGAAGCACCGTCATCTAATTGAGACTTCTAGGGCCTTAATGTTGTATGCTGGTTTTCCCAAAAGGTTTTGGGGAGAATGTATCTTAGCAGCCACACATATCATCAATAAACTACCTTCTGTTATTCTTCAATGGAAGACTCCATATGAAGTACTCATGGGCAAAATACCTACCTATGATGATCTGAGGGTATTGGGGTGCTTATGTTATGCCTTGGACAGTACACCTCACAAAGACAAATTTGCTGCAAAAGGGATTCGATGCTTATTCATTGGGTACCCATATGGACAGAAGGCATTCAAGCTTTATGACTTATCCACTAAAAGGATCCTTATCAGCAGGAATGTTATCTTTCATGAACATGTGCTTCCTTATAAGCATTCTCTAGTGGATTCTTCTACCACAGGGCTCTTGTTTCCTGAAGATCCCTCTATTTTCAGGACAGCAGGAGATTCACACTTATTTCCTCCTCATATACCTACTCTTGATCCATCTCCAACCTCAGACACAGTTCCTAGTACTGCTGTTTCTTCTGGTCTGGTTTCTGATATACCTGCAGCATCAGAACCCACTGCCAGTATGGATATCAACTCAGAGATGGTTCCTGGTAGTGTTAGTACTGATCCAGGACTAGTTGCTGGTTCATCTATTCCAGTTCGAAGATCCAGTAGGCAGAAACATATTCCTGCCTCTCTGATGGATTATGACTGCCCCACACTACCTGCCTCAGCAACTCAAGCATCTGTTTTCAATGTGTTTAACATGGATACTTACCCAACCACTTATACAGCCTCCCTTAATTCTGTTCTGAGTGTGCCAGAACCATCCACATACTCTCAAGCAAGTTCAGACCCTAAATGGGTTGATGCCATGGAAGCTGAATTAGCAGCCTTAGAGAAGAATGGTACATGGGAATTGTCCACTCTACCCTCAGGTTTTAAACCCATTGGATCCAAATGGGTTTTCAAAGTCAAGTTTCATCCTGATGGGACTGTGGAGAGATACAAAGCACGTTTAGTGGCTAAGGGATTTACACAGGTTGAAGGGAAAGATTACAAGTACACCTTCTCACCTGTAGCCAAGTTCAGCACTGTACGCATTCTTCTGTCAGTAGCAGCATCCAGACACTGGCCCATTTATCAGCTAGATATCAACAACGCTTTTCTTCATGGATTTCTTGACGAAGAAATCTATATGCATCCACCTTCTGGATATTCCAAGGCACAGTCAGGACAGTTACACAAAATTATTATTATCGACCTATTATATACTTCCTCCATTTTTATCCAAATACCATATTTACCTTTTTCACGTTTGCCAACACACGTTTTACGTGCCTTATATCTTTAGCTACGTATTTGTAAAAATTATAAAAGTTATATATTTTCAATGTACTCGTAAAGACGAATTAAACAAGACTTCACATGAATATATTTTTTCTTATGTATTGAGAGAAAATTGAGATTAAAGGTTGATTTGTGAATAGTGTACAAAAACCAAATATGGTATTTGGATAAAAATGGAGGAAGTAATAATTTTATTATTAGAAAGACATGTTTCATGAACTTCTTATGTAAAATCATCTTACATTAACGAATTTACGCGTATTTGTAAGTGAGTAGGGTTTTGGTATGAGGCCAGGGTGTTACGTTACTCGTTCCTTGTGTTGACCCTATAATATATAATCCAAATGCATGGATATCCCTCACGCAAAGTAATACTGCATCGTACGTACGTAGTAACAAGGCCAGCCAGCCAGCCCAGCAGGGGAAAACAACGTGAATAAGCAACCTTTTATGGTCACAATTTTACACATGCAGGCACACTTACATTTTACATACAGACAATAATACACAGAAACTCTGAATTTGCATGCCTCACGTACTAACTGATGCGTTTTTATCAATAGTTTGTTGTCGCGTAACGGATTTTAATGTCACCGTTCTAGTCCCTCTTATTCTATATTTACTTCTTTAATTTTTGCATAAGAAATAATAAAGTGAATTTGAAACGAAAATAGGGGAGAAAATCCGAATAACTGAATAACGATAGATAGGGAAGAAAATACAAAATAAGAGGAAATATTATTTTATTTTTTATTTTTGTGATATGACATTTTGGAAGAAAATGAATTTACTGGCATTCATGCTTTTAATTGTCATTGATTTTACGTGTTTATTAATATTTTACATATCATTTACATATTTGAAAATAGTTAGATGTAGTGTGAAAACATTTACAAGAGGGAAAACGTAATTTGTAAATTAATTAAATACAGATTTTGAATTATTGAGTTAAATTTCGCATCTCTAACTAGTAAAAGTAAAGAATTGGTAAACATTTTTTTATACGTCGTCAATTATTGTTTAAATTTTTAACTCATAAATTAAAATTAACAAAAGAAATGTTATTCAGTGACGCCCAATTTCAGCACCACCTCTCACATGCATTAAGTAGGGTACTAATAATAATTACATTACATACAGTAAATGAAAACCCTAACAATAAATGATATATTTGAAATAATGGCGCTGAGATTGGTTGTCACCGATGATTTATCCAAACAAAAAATACCCGAAAAATCATATACCGCAACCTCATAAGTCACAAATCACAACCACAGGGAGACTACTATGGCGATTTATATTTTATTCGTATTATTTTACTCACACATAAAACCATCTTATAATATTCGATCCTAATAACTTAGGACCTCATATATTACTATCACGAAATTTTAGCATGGAGGTAGTATTATAAATGGCAGTCCCGGTGCACGATGGCATCCCAGCTAGGCGTTCGTGGAAGGGCCCCGCCACAGGGGTGTAATGGGGGAAGCCTTCCCTTGTCATTTTGGCAAGATGCTCCTCCCAAAGATTGAACCCGTGACCTCACGATGTCAAAGCAACACCTTAATCCTTAACCAATGCGCCAAAAATCCCCTTCTTAGTTAGTACTACTCCATTCAAATCCATTCGATACATTTGCTTTTTGTACACTATTTACAAGTTAACCTTCAATTTCAATTTTTTTTCAATACGTAAGAAAAAACATATTCATGTGGGATCTTGTTTAATTCGTCTTTACGAATACATTGAAAATATATACTTTTTATAATTTTTACAAATACGTAGCTAAAAATATTAAACACGTAAAACGTGCGTTGGCAAACCTGAAAAAGCAAATGTATCAAATGGATAAAAAATAGAGGGAGTATTATACTACACATTATTTAAGACGGTTTTTATACTAGACCAATCTTTTCGACACAATACAAACGATTTTTGCCGCTATATATTATAAGAAAAAAAGTAAATGAGTTGTGGCGCATTATTATAAATCAATCTATGACATGAATTATAACGTTAGGGAGTTCCCCACTGACCCCGTTATTAGACATTTCAGAGCAGGGCAGAGAGCCAGCTCTTATTATTATTAACTCTCAACACCACCTCACGCCTCACGCTTTTCATTTATTATCTCCTTTCTCT
The DNA here is from genome assembly GCA_029255685.2 of Silene conica. Taxonomy (NCBI): domain Eukaryota; kingdom Viridiplantae; phylum Streptophyta; class Magnoliopsida; order Caryophyllales; family Caryophyllaceae; genus Silene; species Silene conica. The sequence goes on from CM055313.2 coordinate 5,747,454, forward strand.
CTTCATTTTTACTCTTCTTTTTTCAACTCTTATATCAACCTCATTACTACTGCATTGCATTTACGGTATAATTTATAGGATTAATTGATAAGAATACTCTGAAATATGGGTGTCCTGCTCAAAATACTCCAAACTCTATTTTAACTACCAATATAACTAACTATTGCTCTCACTCGCTTTTATTATAATATATGACCTATTACATGCAAAATAATTGAGGAAATTTATAACCCTTATTTAACCCGTCTTTCTCTTTTTATTTCTTTGTTAATCTATTCACTTAATCACGCCAATAAAACATGCTACAATAAGTTAAAAAAAACAACAAAATCTACTCAAAGCAAATGAGGGCATTAGTTGGTTATATTGGTAGTTAAAATAAAGTTTAGAGTATTTTGAGCAGTTCACTCATAGTTCGGAGTATTTCTATCAATTACCCCTAATTTATAAGCACTTAAATCAATTGATTATGCGTTATTCTAACTTATCAAAGATTTTGTGTTCGACTCTTAAAAAAGCAGCGTCGAAACTCATGAAGAAGAGTTTTACTGTAGTGTCATAACGGTTCTATCCGACTTGAATCTGAATTAAACAAAATGGTCTATACTCTACGCGGAATAAAACAGTGCATTATTATTTACGTACATGTTCTCTCAAGTCAAAACCATCAAATCCATATGAAAATAAAGCCTTGTAACACGGTCCGTAACAATTATATCAAATCGACTCAGTAATTATTTTTTTGTTTTTTTTGGCATTTATTTACCATCACCTTTGGTTGTTAGTTTTAAGACATGGTAAAACAATTGATCACATAAGCTTCTTTTCGGCTGATAAAAGTTGAGTTGTGCTGAACTCAACTGAATTGATTGAAATTGAGCTGAAATAAATTAAATTAATAGAGTTAGCGTAAGAGTTAATTTGCGAAAAAATGAGTTGAACTAACAAAAACTAACCTGAATGAAAATAGACGGAAATAAAATAAATTGAAATTAAAAGAAAAAAACCCCAACATCTAAATCATTCACATGGAAACTACATAAAAGATAACGGTTGCGAATTTCCGTCGCAAAATTTAGTTCTATATATACATTGTACATGTAAGATGTAAGATGATCATGCATTAAAAACGACTTATGACATGACAAAAATCCTTCTCTTCAATCTTACACGCTTTAATTAATTTCCTTATATTTAAACCCTGCAGTACACACTGTCCACGCCATATTAAATAGCTGTATTTTTTCCCCTCTAATTCAAACTTTAAATTTCATATTTTCATTCTACTTCCCTAAAAAACAAGGAACACAACCCCTTAAAACCCTAAAAGAAATTCAAAAACCTTGTACTACTCCCAAGTGATGTACATCTGTCATAAGTATGAGACGGGTTAAGTAGACTTCCTAATGAGTCTGCTTTATTTTGTTTTATCTACCTCAAATATATACTCGGTAGTACTTAACTTGTCACAAATTTGTGACAGACTGAAAAATCGTGTATATATAATATATATATCACTCTTTTTCCTAAGAGAAAACAAACATAATTTTGAAATTTTCATTATTTTTGAGTATGTCTTCAAACAACAAAAACCCTTATATTACATATGAAAATAATAATAATTCCATAGATGCTTACACTACCTTTGTCCATGCTAACCCTTCCAACTTTCGGGCCGTCGTCCAACAACTAACCGGCTCCTCCTCGTCCTTCTCCTCATCCACCACCCTGCTCTCAAGGCCGGTTTCCGAGAATACAAGCTCGTTTAAGCTACATGAGAGGAGGCAACAACAAGGTGCCATGAGAAAGCTAGAAATGATCAAACTCAATAATAATAATAATAATAATAATAATAATAATAAGTATCAATATCATCATGGACATACTAATATTAGGGCAAATAATAAAAGGGGGAATAATAATGATATGGTTTCACCCGTTTCGACTTTGAATGGGCTGGGCCTTAGCCTTGGAAGCCCAAGCCCGAGTCCGAGTCCAAGGAGTAACATGAACATGAACATGAACATGAACATGACGAATGAAGAAAATGAAAGAGCTATTATTGCTCTTAGTCCATTGAGTACTAATAATAATACTATAAATAATTGGCATGAGCCTCAACTCTTGCCTTTGTTTCCTACTCATTCTCCTAGAGATTTTTAGATTTATATAATTAGTATTAATTATTCTATTATTTTGTTGAGTAAGTTCGTTAGTGTGTGATTAGGGTTAGTTATCGTCTTAATTATTATTTTCATCTTGTATGTCATCTATGGATGATTCAATCTTGTATCCCGTTTTTCCTGGTCATTTATTTTCATATTCTTTTTTTTGTCTATAACAAAGTGTTACATTCGGGTAAAAGTACGTATGCAATCAACAATATTCAACCATGTCGACAATGCATTTCACACTTCTATTTACACCAATAACAAACAAAGATACGTAATTTTCACAAATAGACATGCTAGACATTCATGCGATATTGCGATGCAATGATGCATGCATTAAAATTAAGACTTTTTGTCGAGTCTGAGTACCATAGATCACAACACACACATACATACGCTCATAACCTTACTTCAATTTTACTTTTTGTTTTGATCTTTTATTTTGCAAAGCTCTTGAACCACATCGATCATGGTTGGTCGTTCATCCCCTTTTTTTGCTACATACACATGTCATTGCAAGCGCCGCAACCTCTGGAATCTCTCCGTCGCTTGCTTGTTCCACTACATCGCTGCCAATCATCTCCATCATCCCATTCTTTTTAGTAGAAGGAACAAATATATATACCAACTAAATTTTTATTGTTGCGTATGGCCATGGCAATAGGATGTTTTCCCGTTAACAATTCTAATAACAAAACCCCGAAACTATAAACATCACATTTCTCTGTCACAAGCTCAGTTCTAATATACTCGGGATCAGTACATCCCGAATATCCTATTACAGGCATTTTAAGACCCATCTCCCTAGACGTAATACTCACCGAGTAGCCAAGATTAGATAACTTCGCTCGAAATGACTCATCGAGAAGTATATTGTACGATTGAACATCCCTATGCGCCACTGGCCTTGACAAATTAAAGCATTATGCATATAAGACCGAGCATACGCGATCTCAATTGCGACCCTTAATCGTTCAGACCATCTCATTCTTTGCTTGTATTTGACCCATCTGTAAGCTATGAATGAATGTTGATAATGAGTATGAAATTTTTGTAGTATATGTTGAAGTGTCTAACAGTCGGTCGCTCTTAAGACGACAATATCCGTTATTAAAACAGGTCAGATAACCAGTTGAATAGAATGAGATATGTTCTCATCATAAACAATTTATGGATGTAGAATGAGTCAAGAATAAAAGGTTTTCATAAAATGTTGTATTTCGAACATATAATTAACTACTATGACTCTAGAAGTGCAACGTAAGATGAGAATGGCCTAAGCACGATGACACGGTCCAAAGGGAAGCTGGGAATAATGTCATTATTATCACTTCAATTCGTATAATTTTAACTCTGACCAGATCTAGCAAAGCATCTCTAAAAAAATCGAGGGATTATTTATGACACATGTTAATATTGCATTCGCAAAATTTCGGTCTCTATCCCAAACTCCAAATCATGCCTCGAGACTTATAAGAGTATTGAACTGCGATTGACATGGCCACGACAACGGGTCTGGCGCCTTGTGTAAAAGGATTGAAAATAGTACTCGTATTAATAAAGTGCAATTTTTTTTTCTGGTTATTCATGTACAAGAACTACACAGTTGAGCTACCATCTAGCGTGCTTGATTGAGAGTAGTTTTAAAATGACTTACCTCCTGGTTCTTGGAATGCGATTGAATGAGGACAAAATACACTAAAAATGACTCGTGCTGACGTATGAGACCAATAAATAACCTGATAAGCTATCATTGTTAATATTTTTGGTCCTAGATTTGGGTGGATTGTTACACCATGTCACCCAAACCTTGAAGTAGCAATTTCTAATAGTTGTAGTCCTATTACGTTTTGAATAATGATATGGCGACATGTTAGGTTTAGTTATCTTATAAACTAATTATTTTAGTCATACTAAAAATAAATTTAATTAACAAATTAATTAACTTATTATATGATCTTATGCATGCTTAATATATGCGGAAATGGGAGAGATTTCGAGTCCTTACACTCGGTCCAAATGATAGCAAGGATGATCCTCCAAGTATTCAACAAGAACACCTCCTTTGGATGCACCAAGACAACCCCTTAAAACCACCGAAAACTTTGAACAAGCTAGTACCAAGAATCGGTTTTCCTTAAACAATATAAGTTCTAATATGAACTTATTTACTATTCTTATATCTATTATATAATTAGTAATGTTATTATCTTATAATAGTTCTTAGAGGATTTGTGTAAATATTTTCTCACCCTTAGAAAATTTTAACAACACACACTAGAATGAACAAGGTGAGCATATCATATATTTATTGAGTGGTGCTTGGGTGTTGTGTGGCCGGGTATTGGGAGAAGCAAGAGGGAACATTTTCTCTTCTCAAGGCTTATAGGGTGGCTATAGGGTGTCTGTTCTCAAAGCATCACTTTAAACACAATGATTAAAGGTGTTATTAACACTTAAAACACACCACACCTACCTCCACTATAACCGGCCACTTAATCCATAAAATGGATTTCATTTTACAAGTTTGTCAATTGTATAATTTGTATAACATGTGACATCTTATATGTCACATAGTAATAAAATTAATTATAATTATCTTAATTTAAAAACATATAAATATTTATCGTATAAATATTTTATATATATTTAAGGATAAATTACAAATAACTACCACGTATTTGCGTATTTTTACAAATTACCACCATGTATTTGTTTTTTTACAAATAACCCTCAAACTTTTACGTATACTCCCCGATCACCACCGTATTTTAATCCCGAACTTTTTGTTTCCTATTTTCCGTCTTGTTAAGTTACAATTTATATAAAATACCCATACTACCCTTTCTAATTACGCAAACTAACTCTACCCATACACACCCATATTCATCTTTCCCCAATTTACCAAATTAAATTACATTTCATAACCTAAATTCCAAAATTCCCCCAAATCATTCCATCCAAAATATGGGTGTTTATGTATGCGACACATATATGTTTCTTGGGCAATTCAACTCATCTTTTTTCTATTGACTCATGACATTCGTATCTGAAGAATCACTGGACTGAAAATGAGATTTCACAAAATCGGAAGTACTGTGAGCTTGAATTCCCGACAACTGTTGTGTGCTCCTTGAATTTGGTTTTGAATGGCATATTATTCTTCATCATTCCATCCACTACAACATTCAGAGAGGTTTACATTTGATAGATGGAGGCTCTCACACCAGATATATTCATGTCCTCAACACAGAATTGTTGTATAGATTACTAGTACACTGACTGACTGCAACCTGATTCTGGGAACCCATTGGTGGATCATGGTAACCATGGCTGTTAGAAGAGATAAAGGAAGACTTATGATCATCCATCGGTTGGTCAATGTGTGTTACTTGTCTAGTAGTGTATAGACTACTGTATACCTATGTTTGGATGGAATTTGGAAAATGATTTTGGGGAATTTTAAAATTTAGGGTTATGAAATGTAATTTAATTTGGTAAATTGGGGAAAGATGAATATGGGTGTGTATGGGTAGAGTTAGTTTGTGTAATTAGGGAGTGTAGTATGGGTATTTTATATAAATTGTAACTAAACAAGGCGGAAAATAAGAAACAAAAAGTTCGGGATTAAAATACGGTGGTGATCGGGGGGAGTATACGTAAAAGTTTGGGGGTTATTTGTAAAAAAACAAATACATGGTGGTAATTTGTAAAAATACGCAAATACGTGGTGGTTATTTGTAATTTATCCTATATTTAATTAAATAAATCATATTTATCAATTGACAAATAATTCGAAATTAAAAATATAAAATGATAATTTATCGTCAATACGATTTACAACCTTTGTATTAATTATAACCCGATTCATTCTAATTTCGATATCATAAAATATCGTTTATTGTTTAACAATTGACACGTTTCAATTTTAAACATAAATCTTACAATAAGATTTAACCTCTGATTTCTCGGTATACGAGTTTAAGGAATATGATCAAATCGTATCAATATATATTTGATCACTTTATCAATTAAGGGAATTGTCCTAAAGGTGTGACCTAAAGGGATCAACTGACCACCACCGTCATACGACAGTAATGTCAAACTCTAGCTAGCCAATCATTACCGATTAATGTTGGTCAGTTGACTAATATAATTCGTATCATCCCTTGCGTATTCTCGTCATGAGATTTAATTACGTGATCGCACTATTGTTGAGGACACATTTCCCAACACGACAGCCTAGGTAGCACCAAAACGGACACGGACACGGACACGACACGGACACGGGACACGGCATGTCATGAAATTTAGGACACGAGACACGACATTTAAATTTAATAATATAGACATTTTATAGTTATAAATTTTTGATTTAATTTTGTAAAAGTATTTAATATTAATTTTAATTAAGTGAATGTAAAACTTGCCCTTGATAATAAATTTATTTTCATTCCTCATCCGAATCAATATTCTAATTGATCTCTTTCGATAACGCATTTGTCATCTCAAGAACATCATTCACCGCAAATGATAACCAAATATCGTGGACACGCAACGGACACGACTCAAATACCATGGACACGCGTCGGACACGTGCCCAAATAAATGTAGAAAGTTAGACACGGCTGTTTAGGTGTTGGACACGTTTCGGCGTGTATCCGTGGAGTGTCGGTGTCGGACACGGTGTCGGACACGGTACGGCTCATTAGGAGAAGTGTCCGTGCTACCTAGGCGACAACGGGTGTTACTCAAATTGAGCGACACCCGGGGTATTATTGTAATTTACGTGTATATTTTGTGTTCTCTCAAATTTTAAATTTATTCGTGGTCAAGGGTATTTTAGGAAACTAACATTAAATAAATAATTGAAGGTTTTGAATTATAGTCAAACACGGTTAACACCGGCGCTCACCGTTCAACACCGGTCGTTGGCGGTCAGTGGTTTTGAATTATAGTCGAACACGGTTAACACTGGCGGTCAGTGGTTGAAGACAATCAACCATGGAAAAAAAAAGTTCTTAATGGGCTGGAACCTGGCCTATAACCTCTAGATTGAAATGCACTTACTATTACCACTATGACATAAGTATCTTGTTGTGATTTTAGTATCTCTTTCACTATATATATGTCAGTACAATATTGAGTTAAATCAATATATACCTATAATGGCTATAATAATCTTTAAATGTACTCCTAACTTATATTCAGTGTACCCAGTGTAAAATCAATATAATTCTCAGATAGTTAAATGTATTTGATAAAAATTGAACAAAATATTTTATATACTTATAGTTATATAATTATATTACGAAATTACATTTATTATAGGTAATATTATTATAACAAAAAAAATTATATACGTACAATGTATTTATGGCAAAAATACATTTTATTTTTATTGGAGGTGTCCGGCTTCGCACGGGCAACCTTTATTTAGCATTAAAATATATTTTCAATTAACTAAACCTATTTTAAAGTTGCATAACTAATAAATTTACATTAATATATTTTTCTATGAGACGGGGTATATCTTAAAATTACAATGAAATAAATTATGAGACAAATTCACTACTCATGCTATTACTATTTTACTTAAATCGATCAAATAAGTCAATAAGTTGATATTTTCTTAAAATCGGATTGTTAGTTGTATTAGACTCATGTATTTAAATAAGTTAATATTTTCTTAAAATCGAATTGTTAATTTATTTTTTATACTCTTTCCGTTGCTCCTAGAACTTCCTACTCTTACTTTCGCTACATGGGTTGTCACTACTATTACTTTCAATTCTCTCGCCGTCATTATTTTTTGTTTCACTACTCCCGCGTTTATTATTGTTAATTTTACTACCCTTATTGCTGTTAATATGACTTTCACTACTCGAGTTGCTATTATTGTTGGTTTTACTACTCACATGAGTGGTTAATATCATAGTGGTTGATTATCTAGTTGTATTAGAGTTATATATTTAAATAAATCTGAAATAATATTAGATTAAAATATTATTTAAGAGTAATAATAATTATTTTATTAATCAAATTATAAATTTAATGAATTATGGAATATATTATATTTTTTGGAAATTTGAATTGATTTACTTACCGTTTAATAGTTACTAAAATATAATATATATACTTATTTATACTCTAAGGAAACTCACAAAATAGAAAAAAAAAAAAAACCTCATACGTAAAAGATATCGCTCATAAAAAATATTTCTTTTGCTAAAACAAATTAAAAGAATATTCCTTTTTGCTAAAACAAAATCAACATCTAACAAAATGTTTGAGTTTAAAAGCAATTGGAAGATTATACAACCAGATGTATACATATGGTAATTTAGATTTCGAGCTTTGTAGCAAAGAATTTGAGTTTATACATATTTTATGAGCTTTATTGAAAAGAATTTAAACGTCTGTATAAAAAAATAGTAAATCAAAACATTATATTAAAACTCAAAAATAATACATATAAAACTCAAAGATTTTAATTTTAACACTAAAAAATTATGTGGGTCGGGTCATATCGGGTCAAAATATATAATTGGGTCGAGATCGGTTCGGTTCGGTTTTTGTGGGTCAGGTCATGACGGGTCAAAATATTTAATCGGGTTGAGTTCGGTTCATAAGTTTGTATAATATTTAGTAAATGTGTGTGTTAAAAATAACAATTACGTAGATTATATGTTAGTTTGAACAAGTAAATCAATTCACAATTCACATGTCCACTCCACAAACCCTAAACCCTAAACCCGAAACCCTAAATCGAAACTTAAGTCAAATAAGACAAATTGAAATGAAGTGGTCTAACTTACCACCTAGTTAAGTAATATTATCACTATACTATACCACCTTTAAGCAAATTAATAACTTTATTAGTTATTCTTTAGTCGATATTCAGTAAGATGGCTTTACACGAATATAATATAAAACAGACCCAAATATAACTTCATTGCTTCGTTAATTTTCTAGAGTACTTGTAATCTCAAGATTGGAGATTATCGAGCCTACTCGCGTTTCAGTGATGAATCATGAAATATTTATCTAATACATTTAATAGTAACATTTAATAGTATGACGACTTAAGGTGACAATATGACTAAGGGTCTTCAGTATCTATATAAAATAATAAAACACAAACCACTACCATGCTACTTTTCCCGCCTATTTATCCACCTTCCAACCTTAATCCACTAAAGATATTATTATAATTATTTACAAAATCTTATTCTAACTATCTTCCTAGAATATAGATAGTCTGTTATCTATTATTCACTATTCATAAAAGTAAAAAGTTATACACTAAGAATCGAACCCAAGACTAATGGGTAAGAATTTAACGCTTTTACCACTGAACCACCAGATTCTGTTTTCAGAGACGATTTCACATAATTTATTATCAGATTATTTAATATATAATTCCAAACGAATAATAAAATACGTGAAAGCACGGTTAAAAATAAAATGAGTACACTTATTATGTACGTGTTAAGTATAATAAAAGAACAACTAGACACTTGCAATCCCACATTAAATTTTTTCCCGCATAACATTCTCTTAACATTATTTTATTCTAACAGATCCACACATATTTGCATAATATAAAAAATATTTCATTTGAATATTAATTAATTAGTAATAGCATGCAAATGCTCATTTCATGGGATGGGATGATACTAAAAGACGGAAAGTTGTACATATTTTTAACAATGGATAGGTTTTATAGTAATTGTGAAATTAAGGTGGTACATAATTACATATTACATAATATTAATCTTTTGATTCATCATAAAAAAAGACTTGCATTATAAGATAGGCTTAAATTTTTACAATTATTATGTTGATTAATATGTTATTAGTCTGGAGCAATGTTGAGTCATTGATTAATTTTACAAATACTCAAATGCTCTTAGAAAACCATTTTTTACACATCAAACATATTTTACGGCATATTAAAATTTTCTACAGTAATGATTTTATCATAATTTAATAACGTAAAATTGTTTTATATGAGATTTATTAGTTGTTTTAGATGTAGAAATAACAAATGTTTTGTAAATGGGTTTTCAATTTCACAACTTCTTAGATAAGACGACAGTCACAATTAATTTAAACAATAAAAAAAAATAGAATGTGGGTTTTGAGAAGTCTTAATTTAAGATGGTCAAGATCAACTATTATAATAGTTTATTTATGTTAGCTAATAAACTCATTAAATGTATGTTATACCTGACATACAATTAATATTGACCATACAATTTTTTTACTCTATATAAGACTGCCTTAGCATAATAATAAGTCAAAAAGAACAACCTAACCGCTTTTTAAATTTTAATTTGAATTAATATTAACTACTAATATTATATTAGCCCATTGAACTTGTGATAAAACATCTATAAAATACTATAAATTCTACTATTTTTATATACGTATAATTATATAAGTATCAAACTTATAGTTTTGGGACATTTTCTTACGAGGGTATATATTGGTTGTTCTAAATAACACAATTAGCTATTTATTAATGAGTCGTTTTTCAACATAACTATGTTCTACCAAGGCGCTATTGGATAAAAATATTTATATTAATTTAGTGTAAAATCATGTAGTAAAAATGTATATGTAATTCACCAAAAATATAGTCAGTAACGGGTTTTACACTCTGTTTTTTTTTGCTGAAAAGAGTTGAACTGAACTGGTCGTAGTGATGCTAAATTGAACCAAACTGAACTAAAACAAGAGTTAACTATACATAGTCTATTCCTTCTATGTCATAATAATTATACGAACGTTGTTGTATTAGTTTAAGAAGATATGGAAACATACGATATTTATTTTCTATGTGTACCTTTTAATTTTTAGTAAGTCTTGCTTGCGACGGGTCGTTATTTGTAACGGATATTTTGTGAGATAAAATGGGTAGAAAATGAGTTAGTGGAGAAAGGGGACCACATGAATAGTGTTGGAGAGAGAGAAAAAGTGAGTATTTTGTGAGAGGAAACGGTATCCGTCACAAGCTTGCGACGGATAGTGCCGTTGCAAATAAGAATTTGTGTTTAATTTTAACTATTTTAATCATGTGGATTTTGATTATTAAATCAAAATAGGGATGTGTCAATGTCAATGAGGCATGTACCCTTTTAATTTAATGTTAAAAGTATAATAAACGTTGAATTTAAATTTAATATACCTTTATTTGTATGTGTAAAATATTGTATATTTATATTTAAATGAAATAATACTACAATTATAAAATTTTAAATGGCTACTTATATTTGTTTTAACATGCCCGTGCAATTTTGCACGGGTCCTAAACTAGTCTATTATAAAAACCAACCCTTAGCTTATTTATCCATTCTCTTCCACCGTCCAACCTACTTATAATTTCTCACTCCACTGCTATTTTCAAGGAGATGAAAGATGTTGTTGCTAAGGAGAGGGAAAAGGTTGTTGCATGCTAAGGTGATGGAAGAGGATGCTGCAAGGGAGAAGAAAGAGGCAGCTGAGAGGGAAGAGGCTGCTGCAAGGGAGATGGAAGAGGCTGCTGCTAGGGAGAGGCTGATGCTAGGAAGAGGGGAGAGATTGTGTATGATTATGATAATCCTGGTCCAAATGAAATTAAGGTGTTCCTGCAACTCACCGACGATGGCTTCTACTCCGAAGCTGCCAACGAGTATTATAATATCAAGCACAATCGTGAGTTTCTATACTTTTTACATAACGATATTGGGTATACATGAAATCAATTCTCACCAACTCAAAGACTCGTGTGAGTTGATGAAGAGCGATTTGACTGGAGATCGGGTTTAAGGCTCACTAGAATCGCTCACCCACATCCGCCGCCCGGCTGGAGGCAGCATCACAGTTGATATTGCTCTAGCCGAGCTTTTGACACAGTCAAGGTGGATGCTTTCTGTATACGGGTGTCATTTTGGCACAGTCAAGGTGGAAGCTTTCTATATACGGGGTGGCGGCAGTGGCGGCGGTGGCAGCGTACAGTGTTAAAGCGTTGACCGATGTAGGAATTGAGTAGATTAAGAAAAAAGTTTGGAGTATTTTAATTAGGGCTTATAACTAGTGTAACACCCGTGAAAAATCACGGGGTTGTGTACACTTACTTTTAAAGATGACAAAGGTAAATTCATTTCATTATATAACAATTCTATTTATTCAAACAAATTGATTTTTAACGGGGTTGTTTTGAGTATAAGATATGTTTGGTCAAAAGGTGAATTTTCTGGTTCACTAATTTTCGAATATCTATTATCAATGATGAAAATATTTGGATTAATTATGATAACATGAATGAATAAGATATATAAGAAAAAACAATAAACGATTAAAAACAGATTAAATAATTAATAATGAGTAATTTGGAAAGTTATTATCTTGTGATGAATTGGTGACAGAACTTAAGTTGACGGACAAATAGGATGAAGGAAATAACTAATCATATCAAGCTAAATTAAATGGGTGTATTAAAATTTGAAAATCTAAGACAAAAATTACAGTTTCTCTAAAATCTCCTTGTAAACAACATTCGTTGTTGTATTAGTCATTCCTCCTTCTTCATCAAAAAGTAGCACTTTTAGACCTTTCTTACTTGTAACCCTAGATATAGGGAAGTACAATTGGGCATGGGTAAAGACTGGTCTAGGAAGATAAAGGCCAACACGGGATAGAGATTAACCCTGACTTTTGTTAATGGTCATAGCAAAGCAAACTGCTAAAGGAAATTGTCTTCTTTCAAACTTAATTGGGAACCTGGTTTGATCGGTAGGAGTCAAGGTGATGCGGGGAATATAGACATTGCTTCCGATATGACTGCCAGAAATAACGGTTGCACTAATAACGCGATTTCCTAGATTTTTTACCTTCATTCGGGTGCCATTGCACAACCCATTTGCTTGATAAATGTTTCTTAAAAGCATGACTATAGCTCCAACTTTCAGTTTTAAGCTATGATTGGGTAAACCGGAACATTCGATTGAGTTAAGAAACTCAGTAGAGTAAGGTTCTCTAACCCCGCAATTCGTCTCTTCCTTGCTTATTTCATCAGAGCTTAAGTAAACTTTTCTTCCTTTTGAATGATCTTTTAAAGATGGGTACGTGCTATCTACAATAGTAGATATTGGATCTACACCAGGTTGTATAACTATATCTTCTGGTAACTCAATGCTAGCTACTTCATCATTTGACCCACCTGCTAATCCATCCCCAACTTCGAGAATCCACTCTGAAAATTATCGGATTTCATCAACATTTGACTGTGCACTTCCTACCTGAAGTCTCATATTTTTCGTGACCTTCAAAACCTGAAATTTAATATATATATATATATATATATATATATATATATATATATATATATCTCAAACGGTCAGAAATGAATTACTATGTAAAAGTAAGTATTATATATGAAATTGTAGTACGTTAAGGGACAATTCTAAAAAAACAGGCTCTAACCTTGCAATATCTCCATAAAGGTGAGGAACAAATAGCAACACCTACAATATCTTGCCTACTTCCTTTAGGTATAACAGGCAAGACTTGTCGAAAATCACCGCCAAACACCACAACCTTCCCACCGAATGGTTTTTCAGGATCTCCTTCCGGTGAAGTTCTCATAATATTTCTCATGCTTCTATCAAGAGCTTCAAAACAATAACGATTAACCATAGGTGCCTCATCCCATATGATCAGTTTTGCTCTTATTAATAGATCTGCCAAATCGGTTCCTGGTCGTATTCCATGACAGGTGGAATTTTCATCAATATTAGTTAGTATGCTTAGTCGTGCGTGGTCGTATTAATTTAATAGAAAATATATCGATCTTGGTGTATAAAATTACCAACGTTTTAGTACCTTCAAATTTTTTGGTCTGAACACATTGGATGACAATGACTTTTGATTGGTCTGGACTGGGAAGTTTGGATATGAGATCGGGTATTTGATTTGCGAGTTTCCATAATGTGCATGAAAGCTTTGTTCCCCTAAAATAAAAATCATAATTTTGTAGTTAGATAACTTGCAATTCAAGAATATTCAAAATGACACAAAGTCTACAATAGTGATGTAGTGATGAACTAACTGGTAGTCTTCAAGCTTTATTGTGCGACAGATATGCTTACTTTGAATTTCTGTTATAAGACCAATCTCATACAGTTTTCCTATAACATCTGCATTGTCAAATATGGAAAAAATAAAAACCATAGTATAAAATTAATAAAATCGAGTAAATGAATATTATATTTAAGAGTCATACCTATATAATGTGTATGTGGAATTATACCATCCAATATGTCGTTAAAAACTTGCAAAACGATATAGACTATTTGGTATTGCTGGATCATTAATTTTCTGAACTCTTATTGAATATTCAAACCTCAAACGATAGAGATGAGGAGTTGCCTTGTCTAGTCCTGTGTTGTTATCTACGGTCAAGTTACGAATGGTGTAAATTTCACCAACACACAACTGTGATCCAAAGTGGGAAATCAATTGTTTCCTTATAGTGGCTTGGATGAAATCATTCTGAAAAGAATAGAAATAAAAATTGGCAGTTATTGTATAAATAAAAAAAATACATATCGTATAAAAATTATTATAGAATAATGACAACAGTTTGTCTTGCTTGTGACGGGTCGGGTGGAGAGACGGATAATGACACTCACAAAACGAATAGGGGGATAAGGTGGGGCACCCCATGTGCTTTCCTCTCTCCTCTAAATGGGTATTTTGTGAGACAAAATGGTATCCGTCTTCTCCTTGTGACGGATACCCTCCGTCTACAATGAGAATTTGTGTAATGACAAACCTTTGAATCAACAAATAGTAATTCACCCGCATTGAGTTTCTTCCTGTCTGAATTGTTGTTTTTGCTAAACGTCTCAGCTTTTTTTTCAAATTTTTTGTTTTTGAAATTTAATTCAGGCTTGTCCCATTTGTGTACGACTCTGATGTTGATCTGAGTAACACGAACCCCTGACTTGGGGTCGCTAATAGTTAGAAAATTTGTCATAGCCATTTGATATGATAAACGTTAGAAAATTTCGTGAGAATTGCAGAAATTGTTTAGATGGGTTTGTATAAGAATGTATAGGTAGGGTATAGTATAAGAATGTATAGGTAGAGTATATAGATTAATTAAGGGGATGAGTTGGTTGTAGAATGAGAAACTCTTAATTATAGAATAATTAAGGGGATAAGCCGTGATTAAGGGGATTAAAAAGGGAATAATAGTGTATTTGTATGTATGGGATCAGCCGTGATTGGTATGATTTATGGAATATTTTATGATTTATGGAATATTTTGTTTGAAATAAAATATGCAATGTTCATGGTTTTATTTTGTATTTGATTTAATTTATAATCTGATTGGTTGTATATCTTAATGATATCTTAATGATTTTGATTTCGACAGAAGTATGTTAAACGTTGAATACTTACGGAATAATAGTGTATTTGCATGTATGGGATAAGCCGTGATTGGTAGGGCATTATTTGGAATAAAATATGCAATTATATTGACTTGTCAATATGATTTATGGAATATTTTATGATTTTGATTTTGACAGAAATATGGTAAACGTTGAATACTTATGGAATATATTGACTTGTTATATACAAAGATATACATGATTTTGTATGTATGGGATCAGCCGTGATTGGTATGATTTATGGAATATTTTATGATTTAAGGAATATTTTGTTTGGAATAAAATATGCAATGTCCATGGTTTTATTTTGTATTTGATTTAATTTATAATCTGATTGGTTGTATATCTTAATGATATCTTAATAATTTTGATTTCGACGGAAGTATGTTAAACGTTGAATACTTATGAAATAATAGTGTATTTGCATGTATGGGATAAGCCGTGATTGGTAGGGTATTATTTGGAATAAAATATGCAATCATATTGACTTGGCATATGATTTATGGAATATTTTATGATTTTGATTTTGACAGAAATATGGTAAACGTTGAATACTTAATATATTGACTTGACATATACAAAAATATACATGATTGAGATCAACCGTGATTGGTAGAAAATATTTGTGGAATATTTAATTTGGAATTAAATATGCAATGTACACGGTTCTATTTTGTATTTGATTTAATTTATAATCTGATTGGTTGTATATCTTAACGATTTTGATTTCGAAAAAAATATGGTAAACGTTTCTGACTTATGGAATATATTGACTTGGCATATAAAAAGATATACATGATTGCGATCCGCCGTGATTGTTAGGGAATATTTATGGAATATTTAGGATTTGTTATTAGTAAAATATGGTAAACGTCTTTATTATATTATATACAAAAATATGTATGATTTACTCCCTCCATTCAAGTCCACACTACCACTTTCTTTTTACACGTTTGCCAACGCGTATTTTATACGGTAAATATTGTTAGCTACGTATTTTCAAAAATTATAAAAGTTAGATATTAATAATATACTCGTAAAGACGAATCAAACAAGATCCCACATGGCTATAATTTCATTTACGTATCGAGAGAAAATCGGATTTGAAGGATCGTTTGTGAATAGTGTGTAAACAGCAAAGTGGTAGTGTAGTCTTGAATGGAGGGAGTAATTGTTAAAAAATGTGTGGAATATATGACGTGGCATAAATTAGGGGTTCTTATTGGTCTACAAAACATTATTTTGTGAGGGTGAATGTGAGTGCGAGAAAGAGTGAACGGCGAAACATTATTGCGCTACGTATACAATTTGACATTTTGCTTTTATAGTAATAATGATATATTTTTATTAATATTTTTATTTTGTGTTTTGTGTTTTTTTTTTGTTTTTTTTGTTGTTAAATTTTTTGTTTGAGCTATAATGTTTTCTACACTGATTAATATGAAGATATTTGGGGAAAATGATGAATCTTATCTGATAATAGCAAATCAACATTGTAAATTAAAATGGATTAATTTTGCCAGTTCTAAATGGTATCAAAAGACGATAATTGAGGCTGTATTTCTACCTTCTTCTTCCTTCTTTAATGAGTGGGTGTCAATGTCCTTCTTTAATGGGTGGGTGTCAATGTGTCATGTGTCATATTAAATTTTAATTTTTATCATAATTTTTCATAACAATGTTAACCAGTCACTGGTGAGCCGAAGTCGTATGCTCCCAAAGATAATATTTATAACACTTAAAACCTTAAACTAATATAGTATATGGTAATAAGAATCGATCCACAGAGAAGGCGATGTAATTTATGTGAATTAAAGTATAGAAAATAAGTAACAATAAAAGGGGGTTTGTGATTGAATAATCTATAGTCTACTAAACAAACAATAAAGATGACTGAATTCAGATGAGTAAAAGGTCTTGGGTCAATAAACATCCATTATCAACAAACTAATTGGTCTTCGATTGTCTTTAACTCATTTACTCTCAAGTACTTTATTGTGAAAAACAAGTTTTCTTCTTCCTCTTAAGTATAGTCAACTAAGTCGAAACGCGATATTAGAAGACCCTAACTATTGAATAATCTAAGCCAAGCGTCTAGATTTAATCAAATAAAAGCATTAACAATCCAAGGAAGCAATAAAGATAACGATCTTTAACACACGCGGTTAACGATTCGAATTATATGTTTAGTCTCTACCTCGTCCTAATACCGATGAAATGCATACAAATTATTAGGGTAAAGCTTGCTACTTTAGTCTAGATTAATTGAACAATTACGGATTCAATTTCTAAACATGCGATAGATTAAAGTTAACAATTACTAATTGATCAGATTAGCGAGAGAAAACAACAATCATAAAATACGAGCAAGAGACATAAACAATACTTGAGAAATAAAAGGGAGAAAGAACAATCTCACAATTAATTAGTCGAAGCTTCCGTTTATCAATCCAAGAAAAGAGAGGATTAGTTCCTCATAATTGTTAAGCAAAAGAAATTAGGGTTCTTAAAGTTTTCCCAATTCTAAAAGTTGAATGAATGAAAAAAGTGAAGGATAAGCTAAAAACTTAACCTAATATTCCTAATATAAAAATTGAAAAATAGAAAAATTCCAAAAACTAGCTGAAAGTCGGAAACAAACGAAATAAAGCATCAACCATCCGAGCCACGGGCGACCTGCGCCAATATCCGCGACACGCGCGTCTGAATCTGCGACCCGTGCCAATATCCGCGACCCGCGCCAAATTCTGGTTGTGATTTTTCGACTTTATTTGTTCATGCTTAACACTTGTAGCTTTGACAATTGTTGGGCCCATTGATCACAATCAAGCTTGGACCATGTTGTCAACCCATAAACCATGTAAACTCCAATAATTACTCTCAAATGCAACCAACACCAAAAAATCGTAATTATACAATTATACCTCCACACGCTACTAATTCTATCAGAAACTCATCTAAATTGACACTTTTATGCCGTACTAAACTCGTCTTATCAGTCACTCAATTTCACTTAAATTACAATTTACAAATAAAAAGTTATAAATATTTATTTTAACAAAGTTGTTTTAGTTAAATTAATTACATAACAAAAAAAATTTAAAACAATAATAATAACGATAATCGTGGCAAAATACTAATAAATGTAACAATTTTCGTGGCAAAATGTTCAGTAATTGTTATAAATGTTCAGTAAATTGTGGGAATGTTTAGCAAATTGTGGGAAATCAATTTTGATTATATATTATGATAATGTAGGTATTGATTAATTTTTTGTCTATTTTACAATTGTATGTTATGTGACATACAATATGTCACAATGATATAAAATACAATTGTTTTAATTTAAAACATACATATTTATCAAATAAATATTATTTATAAATTAAATAAATCACATTTATCTAGTTGACAAGTAATTCGTAATTACCAATATATATAAAATGGTCATTCATAATAATCGTCAATACGATCTACAACTTTTGTAATATTTATAACCCGATTCATTCTAATTGCGATATTATAAAATATCGTTCAATGTTTAATAATTGACGCATTTCAATTATAAACATAAATCTTACAATAAGATTTAACCTCTGATTTCTCGATATACGAGTTTAAGGAATATGATCAACTCGTATCAATATACATTTGATCATTTAATCAAAAGTAAAGGAAGAAAAGAACTCAAGGGTGAGAAGGGAATAAGTGAACTCATCCATAGTGACAAGTCCTGAGAAACCCGTCCCATTGAGCAAAGACACCACCTCCTCATGACATCCTAAGGCTTGCAAGGTCGGAACACAGAGGAACCGGGTTACCACTACTAAGCAATAAGCGGAGAGATGGAGGAACCGGGCTTTTTGAGCCGGAGTGTTGAAGATGATTTGCGGATAGTTTGGTAGACTATCCGTGTCTTGCACCGTCAATCCTCTCGACCTAGGAACACGGCCCCGTGAGGTGCTTGCACCGGAAGTGCGAGAGCGCTTTCCGCCTTGTCCACGGCTAGACATTATAAATCTGAAAAGTTCAATAAAATATAAGTCTTGTGCAAACATTGAAACATTTCTTTAGCTTAAATAGGAACGAAAACGCAGAACAGAAACTTTTGTAACAGACATGGGTCGGCCGACTTCATAGAGAAGTCGGTCGACCACTTTCGCGAGTAAAATCAAAGTTCCTGTAGCACAACAGGTCGGCCGACCGCAAACCCAGGTCGGTCGACCAACTATCAGAAAAAATTTCAGAATCTGTAAAATTGAAACTCAGGAAAATAATAATTTGGTCGACCGACCTCCGTTTTGGGTCGGTCGACCGTGAACAGTGTCAGAATCAGAATTTCGGGACTGAAATCGTGCGGAAAAAAGGCATAAAAATTGAAAGGGAGAATTATACTAACCCTAACAGCATGAAATCACACACAAATTACAGATCTGAGATTATAAAACCTAAAGGAAGAAGAAAACTAAAAGAGAAACACTCAAACAAGCATGAAAACGAAATTAAGAGCAAAAATAAACTCAAAAAGACAAACTAAAACTACCTAGAACGGAATTAAGATGCTAGGAAACGAAAAAGAGAGATAAAAAACTAAGAACACATACCTTGATTGGAGGAAATTGAAAGAAAGCAAGGAAATGAGTGAAGGATGAAGAAGGTGGATGTTTTAGGGGTTTTAAGAGAGAAAGAGGGGTGCAGAAAGTGTGAGCAAATGAGGGTAATAATTGTATTTTCAAAACACACAACAACCGTGACTCTTACTCTAAAAAAAAAACCGGACGAAAATACCCGCGGTCGCCCGACCGAAATTCTGGGTCGGTCGACCTCCGTCCTGCAAACCTGTTCTGTCAATTTTACTTAACCTGTCAGAATGAATTTAAAGCTGCCAGAAGGTCGGTCGACCTAGTAATTGGGTCGGTCGACTGCTGTCCTGACGAATTCTCCTATTTTCCTGCAGAAACTTAAAATCGCATCAAGGATAAAAACGGAAATAAAAAGAAAAACAAAAACGTAAATATAAACTAGAGCAAGGGTTGCCTCCCGTGTAGCGCTGGTTTAAGAGGTCCCGCACGACCTTTTTACCTATCCAGAAGATCCTAGAAAGGGTCAAAGTAAGAAACTTCAACCTTACCGACAAATTCGTTCTCTCCTCGGAAGTGCTTCACATACTGGCCATTGACTTTGAACCTCTCACCAGATGAGGTTTCTAATTCTATTGACTCGAATTTTGAGACAGCTGTGATTTCAGCTTACCAGGAAAAAGACGAATACGAGCGTTAAAAAGCAACACCTATCACCTACCTGAAAATCACGCCTAATGATTCTCTTGTCATGCCAGCGCTTTGTTTTCTCCTTGTAAATCCTGGCATTGTCATAGGCTAACAACCTGAATTCTTCTAACTCATTGAGCTGCAACAAACGTTTCTCACGGGAAAGATTAGGGTCTAAATTAAGATCACATATAGCCCACCAAGACTTACGTTCTAACTCTACTGGTAGATGACAAGTCTTACCATAAATCAACCGGAATGGTGACATTCCTATTGGGGTTTTGAACGCGGTTCTATAGGCCCATAAAACATCATCGAGTTTTAGACTTCAATCTTTCCTAGACTTAGAAACAACTTTGGCTAGGGTCTCCTTGAGTTCCCTATTAGAGATCTCAACTTGACCACTAGTCTGAGGGTGATAAGCTAAACCCCTACGGTGTTGGACACCGAATTTATTTAACAAGTCACCTAAGCATTTCTCCTTAAAATGCATACCTCCATCACTTATGACAACCCTAGGGACACCAAAACGAGGAAATATGATTTTTTTAAACATCTTAATAACAGCCTTTGCATCACAATGGGGAGTAGCAATAGCTTCTACTCACTTAGACACGTAATCAACAGCCACAAGAATATACCTGTTACCTTGACTACTAGGAAAAGGTCCTTGATAATCAATGCCCCAGACATCAAAAATCTCTACCTCTAAAATACCAACCTGCGGCATCTCATGTCTTTTTGAGACATTCCCAGTTCTTTGACAAGCATCACAGTTACCTACAAAATTCCTACAGTCAGTATGCAAAGTAGGCCAATAAAAACCAGACTGTAATACCTTGGCCACGGTTCTAGATGGACCGTGGTGACCACCATATGCAGAAGAGTGACATGCTTCCAGAATGTCTTTCACCTCCCATTGGGGAACGCATCTCCGGATGCGTCCATCTCCGCATTCTTTGAAAACATAAGGGTCATCCCAAAAATACTGTTTTGCATCAAACATAAATCTCTTATTTTGTTGCCAAGACAACTCATGAGGGATTTTACCTGTGACAGCAAAATTAGCAAAATCAGCATACCAAGGAGGGGGATAAGAACCTGAACTATTAATGATAAACAAACTCTCATCAGGAAATGAATCATCAATAGATAAAGAATCTTCCCCATCAGTCAGCTGTAGGCGAGATAGGTGATCAGCTACCACGTTTTCCGCGCCTTTTTTGTCCCTAATCTCAATGTCAAACTCTTGGAGAAGGAGTATCCACCTTAAAAGCTTTGGCTTTGAATCCTTCTTCTGAAAAAGACCTTTTAAAGTTGCAAGGTCAGTGTAAACAATTACCTTATTACCTACTAAATAGGACCTGAATTTTTCTAAGGCAAAGATTACAGCTAGCATCTCCTTCTCAGTAGTGAAATAGTTTACTTGAGTCTCATCTAGGGTGCGGCTCGCATAGTATATAGCATTAAGAGCCTTGTTCTTCCTTCGACCTAGCACAGCACCTACATCGTAGTCCACTAGCATCGCACATGATCTCGAATGGGAGATCCCAATCTGGTGGCTGTATGATTGGTGCTGAGATCAAAGCTTCCTTCAACCTGTTAAAAGCTGAAAGGCACTCATCAGTAAAATCAAAGACAACATCCTTAAGGAGCAACTGTGTAAGTGGTTTAGCAATCTTAGAGAAGTCCTTAATGAAACGCCTGTAAAAACCTGCGTGTCCTAAGAAACTCTTCACCCCCTTAACATTAATAGGAGGGGGTAATTGCTCAATCACTTGCACCTTTGCTTTGTCTACATGTATACCTTTGTCAGAAATTAGATGCCCTAACACCACCCCTTCAGCAACCATAAATTGACACTTTTCCCAGTTTAAGACAAGGTTTACATCAATACATCGCTGCAAGACTTTATCAAGATTAGCTAAGCATTGATCAAAAGCATTACCATAAACAGAGAAATCATCCATAAATACCTCCATAATGTTTTCTATAAAGTCAGAAAAGATACCCATCATACACCTTTGAAAGGTAGCAGGAGCATTGCATAACCCAAAAGGCATCCTGCGATAAGCAAAAACACCCTGTGGACATGTAAAAGTAGTCTTACTTTGATCATCAGGATGGATGGGAATCTGGAAAAAAAACCTGAATAACCATCTAGAAAACAGAAGAATTTATTAGAAGCCAGTCTTTCAGTCATTTGGTCAACGAAAGGAAGGGGGAAATGGTCTTTCTTGGTGGCGGCATTTAATTGTCTATAGTAAATTCATTTATAACTCCAAGCATTCTATTCGAATGGTGGCATTCCGATTGGAGTTTTGAACGCAGTTTTATAGGCCCATAAAACATCATCAAGCTTTAGACTCCAATCTTTCCTAGATTTATAAACAACTTTGGCTAGGGTCTCCTTGAGTTCTCTATTAGAGATCTCAACTTGACCACTAGTCTGAGGGTGATATGCTAGACCCCTACGATGTTGGACACCGAATTTATTTAGCAAGGCACCTAATTGTTTCTCCTTAAAATGCATATCTCCATCACTAATGACAACCCTAGGGACACCAAAACGAGGAAATATGATTTTCTTAAACAATTTAGTAACAGTTTTTGCATCACAATGGGGAGTAGCAATAACTTCTACCCACTTAGATACATAATCAACAGCTACAAGAATATACCTGTTACCTTGACTATTGGGGAAAGGTCCTTGATAATCAATGCCCCAAACATCAAAAATCTCTACCTCTAAAATACCGATCTGCGGCATCTCGTGTCTTTTTGAGACATTCCCAAATCTTTGACAAGCATCACAGCTACCTACAAAATTCCTACAGTCAGCATGCAAAGTAGGCTAATAAAAACCAGTCTATAATACCTTGGCCATGGTCCTAGATGGACCATGGTGACCACCATATGCAGAAGAGTGACATGCTTCCAGAATGTCCTTCACCTCCCACTGAGGGACGCATCTCCGGATAAGTCCATCTCCGCATTCTTTGAAAACATAAGGGTCATCCCAAAAATACTGTTTTGCATCAAACATGAATCTCTTCTTTTGTTGCCATGACAACTCTGGAGGAATTTTACCTGTGACAGCAAAGTTAGCAAAATCAGCATACCAAGGAGGGGAATAAGAGCTTGAACTATTAATGACAAACAAACTCTCATCAGGAAATGAATCATCAATAGGTAAAGAATCTTCCCCATCAGTCAACTGAAGGCGAGATAGGTGGTCAGCTACCACATTCTCCGCGCCTTTCTTGTCCCTAATCTCAATGTCAAACTCTTGTAGAAGGATTAGCCACCTCAAAAGCCTCGGCTTTGAATCTTTCTTCTGGAATAGACCTTTCAAAGCTGCATGGTCACTGTAAACAATTACCTTATTACCTTCCAAATAGGACCTGAATTTCTCTAAGGCAAAGATCACAGCTAGCATCTCCTTCTCAGTGGTGAAATAGTTGACTTCAGTCTCATCTAGGGTACGGCTCGCATAGTATATAGCATTAAGAGCCTTGTTCTTCCTTTGGCCAAGCACAGCACCCAAAGCATAGTCACTGGCATCGCACATGATCTCAAATGGGAGATCCCAATCCGGTGGCTGGATGATTGGTGTTGAGACCAAAGCTTCCTTCAACCTGTTAAAAGCTGAAAGGCACTCATCAGTAAAATCAAAGACAGCATCCTTAAGAAGCAATTGTGTAAGTGGTTTAGCAATCTTAGAAAAGTCCTTAATGAAACGCCGGTAAAAACATGCATGTCCTAAGAAACTTCTCACCCCCTTAACATTAACAGGAGGGGGTAATTGCTCAATCACTTGCACCATTGCTTTATCTACATGTATACCCTTATCAGATATAAGATGCCCTAACACTACCCCCTCAGTAACCATAAACTAACACTTTTCCCAGTTTAAGACAAGGTTTACATCAATACAACGCTGTAATACTTTATCAAGGTTAACTAAGCATTGATCAAACGCATTAGCATAAACAGAAAAATCATCCATAAATACCTCCATAATGTTTTCTATAAAATCAGAAAAGATACCCATCATACACCTTTGAAAGGTAGCAGGAGCATTACACAACTCAAAAGGCATTCTGCGGTATGCAAAAACACCTTGTGGGCATGTAAAAGTAGTCTTACTCTGATCATCAGGATGGATGGGAATCTGGAAAAAACCTGAATAACCATCTAGAAAACAGAAGAATTTATTAGAAGCAAGTCTCTTAGTCATTTGGTCAACAAAAGGAAGGGGAAATGGTCTTTCTTGGTGGCGGCATTTAACTGTCTATAATCAATGCACATCCGTCACTCAGTTACTACTCTAGTAGGTATTAATTCATTTTTCTCATTTTTAACCACTGTGGTTCCTCCTTTCTTAGGAACCACCTGAACTGGGCTAACCCACTTGAAGTTGCCAACTGAATAAATAATACTTGGATCAAGAAGTTTCATAACCTCAGTCATAACTACCTCATGCATCTTAGGATTCAACTTACGTTGACCCTGTCTATAGGGCTTATGCCCCTCCTCTAACTCTATCCTATGCATGCAAACATCAGGACTGATGTCCTTAATGTCATCCAAAGAATAAACTAAAGCTTTCCTATTCTTTTTTAGAACAGTCATTAAGGCAGAAAGTTGGTTAGGATCAAGTTTAGAACTAACAATTGCAGGATACTGCTCAGTATCATCTAGGAAAACATACTTAAGATTAGGAGGAAGTGGCTTACGCTCTGGTAACTTTACCTCTACGGCCTGAACGGAATCAGTACTAATGGAATGGCACATGTTTACCAGATTAGCATTAGCCAAGCTTTTGAGTTTCTCATCCTCTTCCTCAGTCAGCTCATATTCCTCTATCTCTGCTTCCACAGCATCCAGCTCTTCAGCATTCTCAGCTGGATTACCTGCACACTTATCCAAATCTGTCAAATCATCTAAGGGATCCTTGGTCAAGGATTTCCTCCAGTTACGGATAACATTCCTGTCAATAATATCAATGGAGCAACAAGTATCATCAGTAAGAGTAGTTGCCTTATGGGCAAGACTAAACTCGATAGTGTCATCTCCCACCTCTAAAGCAATGATCCCGCGTTTGACATCTATTACAGCCCCAGCTATGTGTAAAAAGGGTTTACCTAAAATAATAGGTATCTAACTATCCTCAGCAATGTCTAAAACAACGAAATCAACAGGAATAAAAAACTTTCCCACTCTAACTGGGACATCCTCTAAGACCCCTAATGGTCTTTGGGTTGATCTATCAGCCATCTGTAAGGTAATATTGGTGACTTTAAGTCTACCTATGTTAAGTCTTTCACAAACAGAATAAGGCATAACACTGACAGTAGCCCCTAGATCACAGAGGGCTTTCCCTATAACATGATTACCTATAGTACATGGGATAGAAAAACTACCTGAGTCTTTTAACTTAGGTGCTACATTATTTTGTGAAAGAACATAACATTCCTCCACAAAAGCAATAACACCTTCGTCCTGAAATTTCCTCTTACGACTTAAAATATCCTTCATAAATTTAGCATAAGAAGGTATCTGGGTAATTAAGTCAGTGAAAGGGATGGTTACCTCAAGATTCTTCACCATATCCAAGAACTTACCAAATTTCCGATCCTCTTTTGAATTCTTCAATCGTTCGGGATACGGAACGGTAACACTAGCCGTAGGATCAGCTACCTTCGGCTTCTTCAGCTGTAAAATCTCAGTGAGGTCTTGAATGAGGGAAGGGTCCAACAATTCAGGATTAGAAATCGCATTCTGCTCAGGTACTCTGGTCGGTCGACCTGGTGTAGCTGTCGGTCGGCCAGACGCGATATTATCGGAATTTTTCTGATTTCCAGAAACTAATATTTCGTCAGAAACATCGGTCGGTCGACCTGATGAAGTGGTCGGTCGACCGCCTGACCTGTGTACGGGAGCAGTTTTTTCGTCCCGAACTTCAGCAGAATCCTCCTTGTAAGTTGGTCCATCATAAGCACGACCACTTCTGAGATTAATAACATTTAATGTTTCTATGGAACTCTCACAACCGCCTGGAGAGCTAGCAATCTGATTAGCCGCTAAGATTGCTAATTGGTCCTCAAAAGTCTTCAAAGAAGCCACTTGAGCCTTTTCCATTTCCATCATTTGTTTCATTAGAGCATGGACAAGCTCCCTCAACTCCGCAGTCTCACCCGTGTTGTCAACCGTAGTAACTAGGTTCGCACTTTCTTGCTTCAGCTGGGCTGCCTCAAGCTTTTCAAAACGGGCTTCAACGGTTGTCTCAAGAGCTAAAACCCTATCCATCTCTACATTCAACCTACGCGAATTCCCACGTGAACTCCCAAATTCGGCCCTATGCACCGCCATGTCTTCAATAGTGTTCCAACCCTTCATATGGTTGGTATTATTTTGAAATCTACCATTGGCGGCCGCATCAAGAATCACCTTATAATCATCGTAGAGAGCGTTGTAAAATTGGTTGCACAAGTACCATTGAGGAAAACCATGGTGAGGAATAGAACGGACCAATTTCTTGAACCGACCCCATCATGCTTCACAAAATTCTTCATCCGGACCTTGTTGAAAGTTAGTGATTTGGCTTCTCAAGTCATTGGCCTTCGCAATAGGGAAGTACTTTTTATAGAAAGCCAATGCCAAGGAAGCCCAATCTGTAACCTTCTCAGCTACCCTATCAAGGTAACGATACCAATCTCTCGCGGCATCCTTCAATGAATAAAGGAACATCATTGTAACATCCCGTATTTTCGTAAAATCTAATTTAAGCGTTTTTATTTATTTTATGTAATAAAATAATATTTTAATAATTTATTTCGAAAGATTTTAATTTAATAAGTAAGATCCGTCTTAAGAACCTCAAGTCCTTAAGACGAATACGAACTTGGCAAGGTTAAGTTCCCGACTTAAATATCCGTTCTAATTTCCTAACCCGTTTCACCATACGGAAAGGACAGTTTACTTAAACCCTTAAAATCCCCTTTGTCGACATATCATCTTCCTCACAACTCTTTTCACTGTAAAAACAATTCCTCTCAAACCTCCATTTTATTTCTCCTTCTTTTGATAAATTCTTCATCATCCGTCGATCAAATCAAGGTAAAAATATCATTTTCGGAATCCTCATTCGATTTCCAAGCCATCTATCACTTTCTTTTTGTAAATCCTTAAACTCGAAAATTGGGCTGTTTTCTCTTAATTCCGTTTTTGAGTCCTAAACTCCGTTTCTTTGTTTGTAGGAGTGGGCTTAGACGATCCGGAGGTCGATAGCTACTTGGTTGAGGAGGATCTTTAGCCGGAAAAGCTTGAAAGGTGACGATAATGAGATAACTCGGCCTTTATGTGTATATTAGCACTTTTGTTGTGTTTCTTATGCTAGTTTCTGATTTTGTTATTGTTCATTGTTCAAAGGACTTACTAACATGTTTAGGATGTTTAACATGTTAAGAATTCATGCTCCAAGATGTTGTTATATGTCCTTAAGTTCATTTTCAGTTTTTCACATTTTGCGACGGATACTTGTTAAATTCGTTTGAGGATTGTTATGGGACTTGTTTGCTGCTAGATAAGTTGTATTTGATGATTAGTAATGTTGGGTAAACATCACGTGTAGCAATTTTGAAGTTTGTGTGACGATTTATGAAGTTTTCAAACATATTGCGATTTGCGAAATTTCGTTACAGGCTCTCTGAGCCGGTCGACCAACCGGCCGCCGGTCGACCGGCTGGGAGAGCGTATTGTGTATTTTTCGTAATTTTGAGGAATTGGCCTTGGACTGCCAGCCGGCCGACCGACTGCTTGCCGACCGGCTGGTAGTCGATTTGTATGGTGTTGGTTTTGCGAAAACTTAGGAAGAAAGGGAGCCCAGCCGGCAGACCGGCCGCCTGCCAGCCGGCTGGGAGTGCATATGGGTGGGTTTACGAAATAGAGAAGGCTAGGGAAATGGAGTCCCAGCCGGTCCACCGGATGCCTGCCGACCGGCTGGGAGTCCTTTGTGATGTTTCTTTGTTTTGAAAAGGGCATAGGCTGAGGGGATTGCCAGCCGGCCGACCGGCTGCCTGCCGACCGACTGGGAATCCCTGAAGGCCGTTTTATGGTTTTTCGATCGTAACTTTTAAACGGTTGATCGGTTTTAATTGAAATTCGTTTTGTATACCCGTAACATGTATTTGAGGTCCCCGGTGTGCGGGCAACACTATATTGGGTTCGGGAATGGAGTAAGGATAGAGACCCCCCGGTCGGGTAACCGAAAGGGAAACCGGCTCTCCCTCGTCTTAGTTCCCGGGATCAATTAAGTGTTGATTAGATGTTTAAGAAGTTGGAGCTATAGGTTAGTTTCTACCTTTGGATGTTAGTGGTTACATTGGTTGTCGCGTGGTGGGATATGTGTTAAGCTCACCTCTGGACCCACTACGTGTTTTATATGTCGCGTGACGGGATATGTGTTAAGCTCACCTCTGGACCCGTTACGTGTTTTGCTTGGGCGTGTCAGGATATGTGTTAAGCTCACCTCTGGACCTGACACGTGATCGGTTGTCGTACACGGGATATGTGTTAAGCTCACCTCTGGACCCGTTGTGCGGTAGCTGTGTATTGGGATATGTGTTAAGCTCACCTCTGGACCCAATACTTGTTTGTAGCATTGGGATATGTGTTAAGCTCACCTCTGGACCCTTTGCTTTTGGATGATTAGGGATATGTGTTGAGTTCACCTCTGGACCCTTTTCATGATTGTAAGTTTAGGGATATGTGTTAAGTTCACCTCTGGACCCTTTACTTGAATTGTATGTTGGGATATGTGTTAAGTTCACCTCTGAACCCGACATAGTGTAGTAATGGGATATGTGTTAAGTTCACCTCTGGACCCGTTGCTAGTGTTATGGATGTTTTATCTGCTTGCCTTGATGATGGTACAGTGTCAGATATGCATGATGAGTTATTGATGTTTATTTGATTTGTGGTTAAATCATCCAAGGCCTTGGATGACTCTTAGTTCGGTTTCATAAATAGTTGGATTGAAAGACCCCCCGACTGGGTAACCAGTAGGGAGACCGGCTCTCCTTCCTAACGGTTTATGAAGTTGGTTGAGAGCCGTGCATTGTAATCGCATGATAGTAAGAGATCAGATGATGAGATGTTTATGCTTCACATGTTGTTATATGTTGGAGTATTATGTATTGTATTATGTGTTACGTGTTGTCACAAAAGGTGGCTAGGAGAACTCTAGTCACTCCCCACTGATTGTGGCGTACATGTTTTCATGTATGTAGGTACATGCAGGTTGGAGATGGGATCACAGGAGGGCTAGCGAGTGATGATCCTTCATCATATGACTTATACCCTATCGTTAGCTAGACTGTTAGACTTTTGATACTTTATGTTTTGGTGCCTGTAGGGATGTTCCATCCCAGGCTGTGTATATATTTTATTCCAGTACTTATAACTGTTACTTATCTATTTTGGTTTCAGTTTCAGTTTCTGTTTCAGTTTAAGACTTCTCGCATGTTGTTTAGTTACTTTAAAAAGTTTTAAATTCCGCTGCATTTTTAGTACTTTTGTATGTTTATATTTCCGCTTTCGCGAGGGGTTTTACAATCATTGCCTTCACCTCATCCTGAGTCACCCCGGCAGGTATATGTATGGAACAGCAGTAATCCGTGAAAGTCTCAACATGCCTCAACGGATCCTCGTCGGGTAGACCAGAAAATTGATTCCACTCCACCAAAATGATGTAGTTCGGGTGGAGCTCAAAAGAACCAGTGGTAGGAGTAGGCAAGGTGAACCCCTTCTGTAAATCTTGTACCTTTGGTTGGATGTGATCATAAATAGTAGCCATGTCTAAGAATGAGAGTACTCAAGCCTTCCTCTAAAAAACATGTCTTCTAATATGCAAAAACAACACTAGAAGAGAAGGTAAGTAACGGTCTTAAGGAACCTAAGTTCCTTAAGACAAGAAAAATAAACTAGAAATCTACAAACAAAATTATACCGTCTCCCCGGCAACGGCGCCAAAATTTGACACCCGTCGTTGAGGGGTGCCATAGATAAGATTTATAAAAACCTCAGCTTAAACTAGATAGGATAAGTCAAGGGTCGAACCACAGAGAGACAATGTTAATAATGTTTGTGAATTTAAAGTCTATTGAAAGTAACCAAAAAGGGGGGTTTTGATTGATGATTGGGACTAACAACTAAGATAGCAAAATAAACAAGAATACTAAAACAAGGTAAAAAGGAGATTAGGAACTTCGGTTTCCCATGGCTAGGACAAGTCAATAAAGGGTAAAATAACCAAATAACACAATCCCAAGGAACAAAGAATAAACCTTTAGGTCAATATTCTACCCAATCCTTACGGTCTTAGAGTTTCTAGAAAAGCACTAAACTTTCGTTCATAGGGCAATCCCAAAGTTGTTAAACTAATCCTAACAATCTTTCAATCTTAAAGAATTAGTTCACCAACAACAATGGGGATTGGTAAATTAATCATAAAACCATTAAAATCTAATCTTGGCCATGGTTCCCCTAATTCCTAATCACAAGAATTAGCTATGCATAATCATAATCATAAAACTAGTACCAACAATATTGAAGAACAACAAGAAAGATAACATAATTGAAGACGAAGATTCAAAAGAGGGAAACATGGATTGAATAACAATAATAAGATGAACAATGGAATTGAATAACAAGGAAAGATTAAATTGCATAAAACTTACAAATTCAATTGGAAATTAAGAACAAAGCTAAGAACTTGGAATTTTGTCTCTCTAAACTATGGAGTTTCTGCTAATGTGGACTGCTTAACCTAATTATTAAGCTTAGACGTTCTTAAATATTGTTCTAATTACAAGATTAAAAGAATAAAAACCGAAATAAAAATCGCGAAACCCGTCGCCAGGTCGGTCGACCTCGAGTGCTGTAATCAGGGATTTTTGTAATCTGCGCTGTGGTCGGTCGACCTGTTGGGTAGGTCGGTCGACCGATTCCTGTGTATCTCAGCCTTGAATTTGCTTGTACGCACCACTTGGCTTAAGAGTTCGGATCCTTGCTTCGTGTAAACGCTCAAAATAGCTTCCGGAGGACGGTTTAAAGTTCGGTTTTGCTCACTTCCGCGTATTCCTACATTTAAAACATAGAAATGCCAAAGTAAACCGTTTCGGGAGCAATAGTAACAAAAAGTTACGAAAATGCATAGAAATACGTGCCGAAAGTATAAATAAAATGCATAGTATAGGCACGTATCAATACTCTAAGGAAACAAACATTGAAATATACATGACATATCATATAGGAAAATATTATGTACCTCCAATAAAAATATAATGTATATTTGACATAAAGATATTTTACGTGCATACATTTTTTTTTGTTAGAATAATATGACACCTATAATAAATGTAAATTTTATAATAATTATGTAAATTATGACTATGCAAAATCTTTTGTTCAATTTTTATCAAATACACTTTTAGTAAGTATTATTTTGATTTTATATTAAAGGTACACTAGATTTCATGCCCGGGCGTTGCCCGGGTAATATCTTGACATGGTTTTAAAGTAATTATCGTAACAGTTAATCTTCTAAAAATACTTAGTATAATAGGCATATATAGAGAATAATTCAAGCATGATTGTTTTTTATGGCTCATGCCAAGGCGTTGCCCGGGTAATATCTTGATATGGTTTCAAAGTAATTATCGTAACAGTTAATCTTCTAAAAATACTTATTATAATAGGCATATAAAGAGAATAATTCAAGTATGATAATTTTTTATGGCGAATGAAACATCAAATGTATCATCATCAATGGAACAATATGGAACGTTGAAAGTGCATGAAATTCCAATGGAAACGGAAACATGTACCTTCGATTCTATGGTCTTGGAAAGACACTTACATATTACGCATCACTGTCAAAATAATTTTTTCAATATTTCTAATATATGAAAATAGTTGAAACTCGTACTCTTTTAACATTAACTCGTATTCTTTTACATTAGATCATATTCTTTTTTACATTAGCACATATTCTTATTTTAATAGCTCGTATTTTTATCTTATTAGCTCGTATACTTTTTACATTAGCTCGTATTCTTATCTTAATAGCTCGTATTTTTATCTTATTATCCCGTATTTCTTTTATATTAGCTGATATTCTTTTTATATTAGCCCATATTATTATATGCTCATATTTGTAAGTTCGTGATTCTCTTATATGCTCGTATGTTATTTTTACATTAGCTCGTATTCTTATCTTAATAGCTCGTATATTTTTACATTAGCTCGTATTCTTAATTAGCTTAATAGCTCTATTAGGGTCGCATTCTTACGTTAATAACTCGCGTTTTTATGTGCTCGTATTTTTTAGGTCCTGATTATCTTAAGTTCATATTCATTTAACATTAGCTCGTATTTCTTATATATTCGTATTTTGTAGCTCGTATTCTTTTAATTATACCTCGTAATCTTAAGTGCTTATTATATTATGAAATTTGACGTCTTGCAAATCTGGTTCTATTTTTTTAGCTTGAGAAGTGTTTCAATTAGCTCGTGTTTTCATATTATGTTTACATTAGCTTGTATTCTCATCTTAATAGGTCGTATTCTTATTTTGTCGTATATTTAAGTTCGTGATCCTTTTAATCTCGTATTCGTATTCATTTGTGCTCATATTTTGAAGTTCGTCTTATCTTAATACCTCGTATTGTTTTTTCATTAGCTCGTATTCATTTGTGCTCGTATTTTAAAACCCGTCTTATCTTAATAACTCGTATTGTTTTTACATTAGCTCGTATTCTTAGCTCAATGACTCGTATTCTTTTTATATTAGTTCGTATTCTTATGTTAATAACTCGCATTCTTCTGTGCTCGTATTTTTTAATTCATGATTCTCTTAAACTCTTATTCTTTTTACATTTGCTCATATTCTTATGTGTTCGTATTCTATAACTCGTATTTTTAATTTACCTCATAAACTTAAGTGCTTAATATATTCATCAATACAACTATTTATGCTTTTAATTAAATAAGAGAGGCTTAATATATTTATCATTACATCTATTTATACTTTTAATTAAATAAGAGAAGGGAAAAAATAAATTATACTATAACTCTATGTCTCTACGGTAGCAAAAACTCTTAGTTTACAATCAATTTATTATTTAATTATCTTTTTTATTTATATACTTAATTTATTTAACTAAAGTATTAGCCAATGTAATTCTCTAAAAACAATAATTATCCAACTAATATTTTATTACTATTTAATTATCTTTTTAATTATGTACCTAATTTATTTAACAAAAGTAATATGAAATGAAATTGCTCTATAACAATAGTCAATGAAATTAATTATTTTATTAACTAATTCAATAATTATCCAACTGATATTTTATTACTATTTAATTATCATTTTTTTTATATACTTAATTTATTTAATCAAAGTAATAGCTAATGTAATCGATCTATAAATAATAATTATACAACTGATATTTTTTTACTATTTAATTATCTTTTTATTTATATAATTAATTTATTTAACCGAAGTAATAGCCACTGAAAGTGTTCTAAAACAATAGCCAATGAAATCAATTATTTTATTAACTAATTCAATAATTATCCAACTGATATTTAATACTATTTAATTATCTTTTTTTATATACTTAATTTATTTAACCAAAGTAATAGTCAATGTAATTACTCTAAAAACAACAATTATCCAATTGATATTTTATTACTATTTAATTATTTTTTTATTTATATACTTAATTTATTTAACCAAAATAATTGTCAATGAAATTGCTCTAAAACAATAACCAATGAAATCGTTTGAAAAGTTCCTCTCTTAACTATAATTATTAACTAGTTTTAAACCCGTGCAAATTGCACGGGTATGCTGTTTTAAAGTTTGTTATTACTCCCTCCATTTTTTTCCATTTGATACATATTCCGTTTTGGTCCATTCGATTCCATATAATACATTTCCATAAATGTAATAAAAAAAGCTCATACTTATGGTCTTTTTGTACAACTTGTAGTACTTTTATTAATAAAAAAAGTCCATAATTATGGTTTTTTGTACAACTTGTAGTACTTTTATTAATTTTCTATTCTTACCTTATTTCTTGTGCATAAAGGATATGTATCATATGGAAAAAAATGGAGGGAGTATAATAATTGCTTACTCTTTTTGTTTTCCTTTTTAGATGAATTAAATTTACGTTAATATATTTCAGACAATTATGATTTTCATCTTTGTCGTACTTTTTTAAAAAAATGTGTGTGTAAAATAAAAATTAAATGAACATACGTCTGATAATGTATACTTTTATTAATAATCAATTAATCACGCAAAAAATATTTTAATAATGTTTCAAATTTTGTATGTTCGGTTTATTATTGTTGTAAATTGTTATTAATTATAATATTTTAATCATCTAAATAAATTGTGGTCTAATTATCACAACATCTATTTCTAATTAATTGATGTATATAAAAATGTGCGTAATGTTTCGTAATCTACGATTTTAGACATTTATTTGGAATACGTAGAATATTAGGCGGTTATTGTGCAGGGAAATCATAAGTTATCGTGCGGGACCCACCTGCGTGAATTAAGAAAAAAAATTAGAAGTTGGATGTATGACGTGGCGCAACCAGAGACTGATAAATGTTTCAGAATTTATATAGATTAGATTATTAAAACTTATTATTGTTGTTAGAAGAATAATTGGAAGTATGGAACAACTACAATTCTATAGAAGCACACAATCATCAATATGTCTTACTTGTGACGAATATTTGTGACGGATATATTCGTCACAAGTTTGTAACGGATCAAGTATCACCCACATAATAGATAAGATAAAAAAGTAAAATGCATCGAGAATCACAAAAAAAATTGTCTTTATTTTGGAATGTGGGTTTTATTTGACGCGTCACAAGTTTTTGGTGGAAGTTTAACTTTTTATAAAAATAAATTAATGAAAAATACAAAAATAGGAGACGTCCTAATCCTAAAATTTACTACCTAAACACAAATAATTTACACAAATTCAAACACAAGTTTGGTACATATAATCAACTTAAGAATTCTCTTAGAATTCTAATCCTAAAATTAACTATATCTTTTTATAAGTCCCGCAAATTCTAGTAATGAGTTAGTTGTTATTCGTAAATAAGTCTAACTACACAAATTCTATCTCAATGACTTAATTAATAAATACTCGTATATGCAAACTCTTACTTTTTATTTTTATTTTTTATTTATACATTTAAATTATTCAACAAAAATAATAGCCAATTAAATCGCTCTAAAACAATAACCAATGAAATCGCTTTAAAAGTTCCTCGTATATGCAAACTCTTACTTTTTATTTTTATTTTTTATTTATACATTTAAATTATTCAACAAAAATAATAGCCAATTAAATCGCTCTAAAACAATAACCAATGAAATCGCTTTAAAAGTTCCTCTTTTAAGTATATATACTAGATCTCATGCCCGGGCGTTGCCCGGGTAATATCTTGACATGATTTCAAGGTAATTATTGTAAGAGTTAATCTTCTAAAAATACTTAGTATAATAGGCATATATAGAGAATAATTCAAGTATGATTGTTTTTTATGGTTAATGAAACATCAGATGTATTATCATCAATAGAATAAAATGGAACGTTGAAAGTGCATAAACTTCGATGAAAACGGAAACATTACCTCCGATTAATGGTCTTGGAAAGACATTTACATATTACGCATCACTGTCAAAATAATTTTTTAAGCACATATATTTTTATAATAACTTGTATATTTTTCATTTAAGCATCATCTTGAAACAATTTTTTATCCAATATTTCTAATA
This sequence comes from Silene conica, assembly GCA_029255685.2. NCBI lineage: Eukaryota > Viridiplantae > Streptophyta > Magnoliopsida > Caryophyllales > Caryophyllaceae > Silene > Silene conica. The sequence goes on from CM055313.2 coordinate 5,784,223, forward strand.
TATGAAGATAGTTGAAGCTCATATTCTTTTAACATTAACTCGTATTTTTATACTTTAGATCGTATTCTTTTTACTTCAACTCACATTCTTATCTTAATAGTTCGTATTATTATCTTATTAGCTCGTATATTTTTTATATTAGCTCGTATTCTTATCTTATTAGCCCGTATTATTCTTACATTAGCTCGTATTCTTTTTATATTAGCATGTATTCTTATATGCTCATATTTGTAAGTTCGTGCGTGATCCTCTTATATGCTCGTATGTTTTTTTAGATTAGCTCGTATTCTTATTTTAATAGCTTGTATTCTTTTTACATTAGCTTGTGTTCTTAGCTTAATAGCTCTATTAGCTCGAATTATTACTATACGTTAAAAACTTGCGTTCTTATTTGCTCGTATTTTTTAGTTCATGATTCTCTTAAGTTCTTATTCCTTTTACATTAGCTCGTATTTCTGATATATTCATATTTTGTAATTATACCTCGTAATCTTAAGTGTTTATTATATCATTAAATTTGGCGTCTTGTAAACTTGGTTCTATTTTTTTAGCTCGAGAAGTGTTTCAATTAGCTGGTGTTTTCGTATTCTGTTTACATTAGTTCGTATTCTCATCTTAATAGGTCGTACTCTTATATGCTTGTATATTTAAATACGTGATCCTTTTAATCTTTACATTAGCTCATATTCTTATCTTAATAGGCCGTATTCTTATGTGCTCGTATATTTAAGTTCGTGATCCTTTTAATCTCGTATTCGTATTCATCCGTGCTCATATTTTGAATCTCCTCTTATCTTAATAGCTCGTATTGTTTTTTCATTAGCTCGTATTCATTTGTGCTCGTATTTTAAAGCCCGTCTTATCTTAATAACTCGTATTATTTTTACATTAACTCGTATTCCTAGCTTAATAGCTCGTATTCTTTTTATATTAGCTCGTATTCTTAGATTAATAGGTCACGTCCTTCCATGCTCGTATTTTTTAGTTCGTGATTCTCTTAAACTTTTATTCTTTTTACATTAGCTCATATTATGTGTTCGTATTCTGTAGCTCGTATTTTTTAATTATACTTTGTAATCTTAAGTGCTTAATATATTCATCAATACATCTATTTATGATTTTAATTAAATAAGAGAAGAGAAACAAAAAATTATTCCATAACTCTACGGTAGCCAAAACTTTTAGTTTATAATAATCATTTGGGATATTCTACATGGTACCCCTCAATTTTTTGACCTTCTACATGGTACCCCTACACTTTTTAAAACATACATGGTACCCCTAATTGTTGTCATTATCACTACGTATACCCCTAAACTTTATTTTCCATCAATTAAACTCATTTTTAATCTCCAAGAACGGCACCAATACCTCATTAACATATCATTGTCGCGAGCAAATAAGTATCAAAGAAAAACTTCAAAATCGGCCCCCGACTCATTTAGAGCAACAATCTATGGGCTCGATAGCAGTTATTACGTGACATCGCTTAACATGGGTGAGGGTCAAGGAGCTCTATCGACTTATTTACTTTTAGACACCGGTTCTGAACAAACCTGGGTTCAGTGTGAAGGCTGCAATCCTTGTATTCAGTTAAACGGTAAAAATTTCGCTTATAAGGAGTCCCCTAACTTTGCACAAATGAGTTTAACGGATGAATTATGTTTTCCAAGGTCTAGTTATTCGGGATCTTGTAGGTTTGAAGCCTCTTATCGTCGATCTAAAGCTACCGGGTTTCTAGGAAGAGATACATTTTTTTTCAAAAACTCTCATACAGGGGAAATGGAATTTTACAGGGGATTAGCCTTCGGCTGTGCACTTAACAATGAAGGTTTTTCGTTTGGTCGTAACACCAGTCCTCACAATGTCATTGCTGGTATACATGGTCTAGCTCCGGGAAGGAGATCGTTCCTTAACCAACTCGACAACCAAATTAAAGGTCGATTTTCTTATTGTTTACCATCGTGGAACGAGGAAAGTCCACGAACGACAACTATGTTCTTTGGGGATGATGCCCAAATAATAGGGGATGGGACTAGACAAGTCCAAGTAATATCAATGGAAGTTAAAAAAAGATATCATTTAAACTTGTATGGTATTAGTGTTGATGGTAATCGACTTCCAATTGACCCGTCAATTTTTAATTACGATCCAGTTACTTTTACTAAAGGTTTCTTTATCGACTCTGGTGCACCTTATACAAGTCTACCAAAAAGTGCACACGATGTTCTAGCCGATGCAATATCTAAGTACTTTTTTAGAAAGTACAAATGGAGATCCGTATTTCCTCCTCCAACAGGATCGTTTCAACTATGTTACAAGTCGTATCCTCGCGATGAACGCGATTTTCCTAGTATTGTTTTTCATTTTGCGGGACCGCGAGGGTCCGGAGAAGTCGATATGGTTTTGGGTAAGGATAATATGTTCAAGAAAACGGATCGAGGAGTTGGATTTTGTATGATGGTGTTACCTAATAATAATGAAAATGCAAATTCATTGTTTGGAGCATTTCAACAAACGAATTTTAATATTTTGTAATTTGTATGATGTTTCTAATGGGCTTCTTTATTTTGTACCCGATAGATGTTATGAAATTCAATAGTGGGGTTGTCATGTTTGTTTTGGCCCAAATTGTTGGGTAAGATTTAGGAATACTAGCCCGATAATAATTCAACCTACTATACGTCGTCGACACATTACTAATTATCATCGACACAAATTAATGAACTACCTAAACTACCCCTCCCTCCCCCCTTCCTTTTCCTTTATATTCAAATAAAACTAACTCAATTTCATCAAACAAAATTCACATTCAAATTCAAAAACCGTATTTTTTCAACAACAATTTTTCCGTCACAAATTCAAAACTTGAACACGGTATGTTTTCATTACTTCTTTTTTTTGTTTATATGTTGTTTTCTTGTTATTTTGATAGATTAGAAACGGAATTAGGATAGATGCCTTAGTTTTTGACGGAATTAGGATTGAATTGTAGTTTGATTGTTCGATTTGTGGTTATTTTTGATTCGGTTTTTTGTCGGATTATTGCGAGTATCACCGCGCGGAAAAAAAAAAAAAAAAAAAAAAAAAAAAAAAAAAAAAAAGGGACGAAGAGCTGTTTCGTCTGGGGCCGAGGTGGGACGAAAATCAAGTCCGTCTGTGGGTGGTTTGGGACGAAGATCTCGTCCGTCTGGGGGTGGGTTGGGACGAATTCTGGACTCGTCTGGGTGTGGGTTGGGACGAAAACTGGGCTCGTCTGGGGGTGGGTTGGGACGAAGCTGGGCTTCGTCTGGGGGTGGGTTGGGACGAAGCTGGGCTTCGTCTGGGGGTGTTTTGTGTTTTTTTTTTTTTTTTTTTTTTTTTGTTAAATTAGGGTTTAGGGTTTAGGGTTTAGTAATATTTATTTTTTTTAATGTTTTTTTGTTTTTAAATTACTTACCCGGTTATTATTATTTTTTAAATATTTTTATTATTTCCGTCTTGCTTTGTTAACGTAATAACGAATAATTTTTATTCTAAAATGTTTAATTATTATGTGAGTAGATGGCCGGACGAGGAAATGACAGAAATGTGAGAGTTCGAAAGGTGACAGCATCAGCACGGGCTGGGAAACAGTTACGGTTTGAGCCGGAGGATTTAGCTGATGCTGCAGAGTTTTTAGCCGACGAGTCGGTAGTGCACGGTTCTGAGGAGCGGGTTGAGGACCGGGTTGAGGACCGGGTTGAGGAGAGGGTTGGGGCTGAGGAGCGGGTGAGGAGGGGTCCTCGTAGACGGGGTGACGGTTGTTTTGTGGGTGAAGAGGGTTCAAGCAGTGTAGCGGCTCCGAAGAAGAAGAGGTCCGCTAAGGATAATTCTTGGGTGGTTACCCGTCCTGTTCCCGGAGGCCCAACTGTTAGTAGTGTGATTCCGAGCTTTTTGGGGCACATCGCCAACCAGTTATGGACGACGCCTAACGATGTAGGTCGACCAGTGTTGACGGGTTACCACCGATTCGGTAAGTCGAAGGTGTTGACTAACTGGCGACTATCTCCGATCGTTCAGTCTATGTATGATGATAGTGGTCTTGCTCACCTTGTTGGTTCCATGTCCGAGCATTTTAACATGCCGCTTATTTCTGCTTTCGTTGAGAGTGGAACGGGGGGCTGTTGACGGAGTACCGTCTCCCTTCGGAGTGGAACGGGGGGGTGTAGTGAATGCAGCACCATTACGATGCGAACCATCGGGCGTAGTAGATCTGCCTCTACCCCTACCTCTACCTCTACCAAAGCTGACCCGAACCCGTGCATGCTCAACGGCGGACGGTTCCCTGCGAGTTGCTTTTTTCGGACGTCCTCTCGGGTTCTCGTTCACTTTAGGCTCGCGTACATCCTCCTCGTGCGGATGCAACTGAGAGTATATGGCATCGAACATCGTAGATCTCATAGTTGGGTCTGCATTCCTGATTTCATCAAACAACTCCTCAACTCGAGCATCGTCACAAGTAGGCATCGCTTCAGAACCATCGTACTCCAATTTCCTCCAAAATGGATGTAACACATCAAGAGGCACCCGATGCCCATTATAAGCTAAGCGATGAAGTGAACAAGCACATAGCAACCCCAATGTAGTAGCCGTCACACATCCGCAATTGGCCGATAAATCCTCTTCCAACATCTTGGCGCCTCTTTCCAATTCTGCCCGCATTTCGATGATACCTTCCTTCGAAATTTTGTAAGTAATTCTGGAAAACAATCGATGAAGACCCGTCAGCCGTACCGATCTAGATAACTGCAACCGTGTCGGATCTCAACATGTTGCGTTTCCAACAACGAATGAAAACGTATCCAAATGTTATCAAGAGCCAGTTTCGCGCTATTCAACCACTTCTTCAGATTTGCATGAGCCGACTCAACACGAGAAGTAGTAGTGTTACCGAAATGCATTATCTTGTTCGTTCTGTACTTGGCCTATTTTTCCAAGGGCGGGATCCATTGCTCCTCAATAACATAAGCCGCCACGCCCGCAAATTGCCTAACGAACTCGCTCCACGCAACATCGAACAACTCTCGGGTCTCCGCCTCAACAACTGCATTAAACAATACGCTAGTTACATACTTAGCCCAACGATCCTTGCCCGTGATATTGAGTGCTTTGGTCTCCACGTTAGAATATATATGCCAAAGACATAACAAGTGATCCGACTCAGGAAAAACAGTCGGAATCGCATTCACCAAACCCCGTTCAAAATCTGTGACAATTACATTAGGCTGAACGTCGTCGTTGAGAAGTGACTTCAGTCGCTCTAAAACCCAAACATACCCTTCCTCGGACTCATGAGTAACAATCGCATAAGCGATCACAAAGCTCTTCCCAACCGGTGTAACACCCACAATCTCAATTAGCGGAAGACCGTACAAGTTTGTCTTGTAGGTGGAATCGATCAACGCAACATAGTAGTATGATCGAAACATCTTAACTGATTCTGGATGAGCCATGAACACGTGGGTAAGCTCGTCCTCCTCCGGATCGGTAACCCAAAAATGGACATACTTATGCTGAACCGCGAGTGCCAACATCTGTTGTGCCGGGTTTCTCCCATCTCTTTCCTCGGCCCTTATTTTCTGAGAACGATTGAGATTTGTCGCCGATTAGGTCTAGCCTTCCCAGGATTTCTCTGATGCAAACCCGCACTAATAATCGCCGGTGTAACATGAGCTCTAACTTGGGCATCGATGAAAGCCAACTCTTCTTCATCAAACCGTGCGTGATATCTATCGCCATCCTTATACGTCCCTAACCCGTGATTATGAAACCCGAAAAGCATGACAACCCTCCAACTACCTTCTATTATTTCAACAGCTTTCATTCTGAATTTGCAATTGCACCACGAGGTACCCGTGTTACTCCTTCTCAAAGTATCAGCATCACCATTTAAGGGAGGTCGTCCACCCATCCGACAAACAAAATAGTCATGTCTCAAACTCGTGTGACGACCGACTTTTTTGTTGCTCGCTCTTTTTATTCCAAACCCGAGCCTAAGTGCTAACGCAAATGCCCAACTAAACCCTTCTCCACTCGAACCAAAAATTAAATCGGTGGTAAAATGACTAGAGTAGTCAACACCGTCTCCATCGTTAAAAACCTGCACACGGTTCGATAATTACGTTCATGATTACGGGTTAGGGTTAGGGTTATGGTTACGGTTACGGTTACTTTAAAAAAAAAAAAAAATTTGGGACAAAGAACATTTACGTCCAGAACAGGTCTGGGACGGACATGAATCACGTCCAGAACCTGTCCCAGACGTGGCACTGGTTCGTCCCAAACCAGTGCCAGACGAGGAGCATTTGCGTCCTAAACCTGTGCCAGACGGATGGGATTTTCGTCCCATACCCACCCTGGACGAAAATCCCATTCGTCCCATACCAACATTGAACGAAAATGTTCTTCGTCCGACTTTTTTTTTTTTTTTTTTTTTTCAAACAAACCGGCTTCGGGAATCTACGCTAATCCGTTCTACACTACTAACAAATCCGAAATTTGAAACAAATTAAAATCGTAAATTTCAAACAAATTAAAATCGTAAACTTACCTCTTCATTGTCGCTCATCGTTGAAAACCGTTCTTCACACCGATTTTTGTATTTCCAAAGAAAACCGTTTTTTGTATTTTCAAATAAAACCGAGTTTTTGAATTTCGTAATAACCCGATAACATTTTCAAGTCCGAAAATGAAGTTGTACATATAGAGGATAGCGGGGGCAAAATGGGCATTTCATGTTAATGTGTCGACGATAATTAGTAATGTGTCGACGATATTTAACACGCCCCATAATAATACGTCCAATAAGAATATTTGACAAATATATAAAAATAATAAATTTTATTTTAATAATTTAATATTTTAAATTGCTAACTTAGATATTTAAATATGTTAGTTTTTAATGTAAAATATGAATATATAAAAATAAAATAAATAATTTAGGGGTCGGTTGGTTCAAATTCAAATATTAGGTATGGATTGAAATGAATTCTAACTCCAAATAGGTATGAACTATGAAGTTAGACCCCATACCTATTAAAGTTGTTTGGTTTAATGCGAGAATGAGAATAATAATGTGGGTGGATTGGAGTTAGAAACTTAGGAGAAGGGGCAGGCATGAGATTCCAAGAGTTTGGAATAGGGTTAGAATCCATCTGTATCTAACTCCGTTCCAAAATGTTTCAACCAAACATTGAAATTGATTGAATCCATTACAATAAATGCCAAATGTTCCAACGAAACACTCCCTGTCCACTCAATATATTAAAGTCTTGAATGTAATTTATACTTTCTTCATTCAACTCATTCTACCACTTTTGATTTTGGACACTATTGATAAGTGAATATTTAATTTTCATTTTCTCTCAATATATAAGTGAAAATATATTCACGTGGGATCTTGTTTGATTTGTTTTTACGAGTATATTAAAAACATCTACTTTTTATCAATTTTGTAAATACGTAGCTAGCGATATTTGTCGCGTAAAACACGCTCAGGGGCGGATCTACCCACAGGGCTGGCTGGGCTGCAGCCCAACCTGTTTTCAGGAATAAGATAAGTATACGTCTAAATACATTCAGTGTTGTATTGTGGTTCAATTGGTAAGGATGAAAGAAAAGGGTCTTTTTTACTTGACGGTAGGGGTTCGAATCTCATTAGTAGCATTTTTTTTTATTTACTATCCTAATAAGTTGTTTAGCATTTTATCATAAATCCTAATAATATTAATAGTAAATTGCTATTATTGTTTTCCCTACAACTAAAGTTTTTTATACCCTATGTTGTTTAGCTTAATATTAATTGTTAGAATAAGAATCCTTAGTGTTAACAAAGTTGAGATATACATATACTTGTCTATTTGAGAATACAAACATATCGTATTTCAAAGAGAAGGAGATTATTTTTTTAATGATGATTGAATTTATTAGTATATAGCGAAAGTTATATCCTTGAATAATATCGTAAAATAGATTTATACAAGTATACATTTTTTAATATTCAATCATATTGAATATTTTTATAAGATATTTTTCTGTCTTTATTATTTGTTTGCCTATCAATAAAATACCATTTATAAATAATAAAAATTTGCCCAAATGACTGTAACTGTAAGTATGTGACAAGGGGAGCAACTCCAAATGACTAACATCTTTCACATATGTCCGACCTCAATTATACGTTTTGATGGTTTCGTATGACTAAGAACATGAGCCTAGCCCACCCCACCTCTAAATCCTGGATCCGCCCCTGAACACGCTTGACAAATGTGAAAAAGCAATATGGTAGAGTGGAGTTTAATTGAGGAAATATTAGATTTATGACACTGTAGTTGTAGCAACTAGCGAGTCTCGTTTGTGACGGTTACTTGTAAACCTGACAAAAATAATCTGATCCGAAAAGGCTAACTTGAGTCTCGAAATTGACCCAAGCTACATCACTTGTATGGAATGATCTAAACCCAAATTGACCCGACTCTACCCGAATATGACCTGACTCGAAAATGATATCTGAAACCAACCAACCCGTGAACCGCCAGAACATAACTCTAATTGAACTAAAATTACTTGAAACGATTTTTTCTATCTTACTTATTGACAAGAAAATAAACTAGGCTAAAATTACCCAACTCAGTTGACCTGAAACAGACCCAACCAACAAATACAAAACAAACTCAAAACTTCAAATAACCCAACCGGAACCGAGCAACTTTAACATGACTAAAACTTGAAATAACCCCCTTGGCCAAATCTAATTACAAACTATAACCTCTCATAAACCGTCTCTCAGCTACAACAATTACCGCTTGTAAAAATTCACAAGCGTGTAACGAAAAATATACTCTCTTTATTTCTTATTTCGTTCATATATTTACAGTTTCTTTATTTTATAAGAGGAAAATAAAGAAAGGGTATAACTGAGACGAAGGGGTACACATAACTTAAAAATTGCACTCTGGTAAAGAAACGCCCGGGTGAACAGGTCAAATAGAATTCACAAATTCTCATTTGTTGTGACACGGATACCGTTTTCTCTCACAAAATATCCACTTTTTCTCTCTCTCCGACTCTATTCATGTGGTCCCCTTTCTCTACTAACTCATTTTGTATCCATTTTATCTCACAAAATATCCGTCACAAATGATGACCCGTCGCAAGCAAGACTTACTAAATAGAATTATTCGCCGCCCAATAATTCTCTCTCAAGACGGATATAATCGTTTTAAGATAAAAACGGGTTAAATACACCTCCTTACATAAACAAGACAAATTTTTTGCTAATAGGTAATCATTTTGTTTTTATCTTACAGAGTACGAATATATAAGATGGTATCCATTTAACCCATTTTAGGCTCCGTTTGGCAAACCATTTCAGCTACCTGATTTGACTGAAATGACTTTTTTGCAAAAACAATCAGTAGCTTATTATTTTTGGAGTGTTTGGCAACTACCTGTTTTGACTGAAAAATGGTGAAAAAGTACCTGAAATAAAAAGCTACCTCATGTAGCATTTGACAAATCAGGTACCTGATTCAGTTTTATTTACATATTCTACCCTCGTATTTTATGACGTTTATTAACAAAATTAAACCCAATACAAAATCCTTACGTACAACAACATCAGAGCCTTAGTCCCAAAATGTTTTGGGGTCGGCTGACATGAATCATCCCTTGAAACCGTAATGAGTGAACTCTCATCTCAAAAAAAAAAAAAAAAAAAAAAAAACTTAATTAATTTTTTTGTGTTAATGAAAAACTAATTTTATATCAATAGTATATTTTTGAGGATATATTGTTTAAATTTTGTTTTTACCTAATAGTTTTATATTAATTTGGGAAATTCTTTCGGCATGAATCATGCATATATATAAACGCTAGTAATTGAAGCTATTCCTATAACTTGATTTTAGTGGTCAATTCATTCGAAACAGTGTGCATGAAGAAATCATGGAAGTAGCAATGCAGACATTTTCCAGTACCATTTTAAGTGCACGATTCTATTCAGAAGTTACTACTCAATTTGTTTCCGTCATTTGTTTACAATAACACAATAATAGATATCAATAATAAACCATGTGCTTTTACGTCATTTTGTCAAATATCAGCTACCTTTTCAGCTAGTTTTCAAACCGTTTTTAACAAAAATCAGCTATCTTATCAGGTCTTAATTTTCAGGTACCTTTTCAGCTTCTTTTTCAGATTTCAGGTGCCTTCTCAGGTTTTTTTTTTTTTGAAAGAAAATCACTCCATTAATAAATAGTCATACGACATCTACAATATATGAGTAATTTGACGGGATACAACTCAACTAGAATCAAATAAAATAAAATCTTGTTCAAAGAAAGATCTGTAAACTTGAATTGCTTCCAAGCACGTCCTCTATCATATCGCCGCAAACAGCTTTTCACAAGAGGATCGTAGGATCTTGAGCCTTGACGAGAGACGATTTCATCTGACCAAATTAAGTGCAACCAACAAATCGACAACATATGTAACCGATCTTCTGCATCTTCACCATATAAGAAATGATCAAGACGCTCATATCTATATTACCAATAACTAAAACCTTGAGGGGGTGTTTGGTTTAAACCTAAAAGGTATAAGGTATGGGTTTGGAATGAGCCAAACCCATACCACGTGTTTGTTTAGCAAATCCGAGGATTTCATACCCATACCTCAAACCCACGAGGTATGGATTTCTCATACCCAGGGAGAGGGGTGGGTATGAGTTTGATACCCATGGGTATCAAACTACAATTATAAAAAAAATGTGCAAAACAAATATTAACACGTATTGTAAACGAAACATGTTATATAATTATTTGATAAAATCTTTATTTTCATAATTTTATATGATAAAATTATTATTTAAAGTATTAAATTTTACCTATTTCAACTTTAACTTAGTTTCATGCTCATACCCCTTACAATTGAAACAAACACAAGGTATCGGGTATGGAGTTCCAACCCCATACCACCCAGGTATGATTCCTAATTCCAAACTCATACCCATGCGCGAAACAAACGCCCCCTGAATAACAAGGACTGAAAAGACTCCGAAAATAGAGACAAACGTAAAACCTTGAATAACAAGGACTGAAAAGACTCCGAAAATAGAGACAAACGAACGAATCTCACCAAAAGGGAGACTTTTATTGATTAATTCGTAGAATCTCACCAAAAGGATGTCTTCTCAGGTTTTAAGTAGCTTTTCAAGTTTCAGCTACCTTTTCAGCTAATTTTATCAAACAACTCTTATTCTGTATTCTCGGTATACAGAATGCGTGGACAGTTTATATCCAATTGTGGATAATGAATGACACTTTTACTCGTTTTATATCATCACTACAATGTTCAAACGATCCTCTACCTAAACTCCTTATTTTACATACAATTTTACTCAACTAATATTAATTAATCCCTTTAAATATGATGTTAATTATGAAGTAGTCATTTATCGCGGAACCAGGATTTGAAGTTAGCGGATTAGTAACAAATTAGAAATAAGTAGTCATTCAGTTTGATCATATGTTTAAACTGCAATAATGGGGTTACTTTAATGGCTTTGATGATGGCCGGGTTGAGATTGTTGAGGTTCACAAATGGGTTTAAATATGGGAATAAATTGAGCTCTTATGAGTCTCATTTATGGCCTCCCTCACGGATTTTCATGGCATCGTCATTGTCGTCGTCGTTGTCGATGTCGTATAAAGTGGGACGCATTGCAGCTAGTAAACCTCCTGAGGTCGTGGTCGAGGTCGAGGTTGAGGATGGGGATGGAGATAAGAATAAGGGAACATTAATGGCGTTTTTTAGTTCAGAAGATAATTCTGCTCTTGTTTCTGCTTCACTTATTGGTATTCTTACTGGTTTCAGTGTTGTGGTTTTCAATAACTTGGTACTTAATTCTTCCCTTTTTATTCAATTTGTCGCAGTTAATTGTTTAACTTCGCCTTTCCTATTGTGAGCGGTTTTTAAATAAAGGTAAACAAATGACCGAGCTGGAGGAATAATGGAGTAGTCTGTAAGACCATGTTTATCCGTAGGTGTTGTAGCTCTACTTAGCCCTAGTTCCTATATTAAAATACTAATTTTTTTTCTTAACCTACTTTCAAACACTACAAGTATCTTTATCAAGACCTATCTTAACCTACCTTTAACTTATACTTTTTTTACACTAAACAAGGTCTAGAACGAGGTCTAGAAAGTGTTCCAGGAGATCCAGATTAGACCGTATGGACCTAGTTTCTCCAAAGGTGTTCCAAACTTTTAATTTCTTTTTCTTTTTTTCTTTGTTATATTTTTGTCTTTATTCAAGACCTCGACCTACTCAGCCAACCCATAAACGTAGTCTTATTAAAACTTTTATTGATTTGATAAAAGTGCCCATGTGAATTGGTGTGTGTCTCATTTTTAATGGTGGTGGAATCGGAATTTATAGTTACAATGTGGAATGTTTTATGGGACCGAACTATTAATGGAATGATTGTGTGCGAAAATTTTAATAGAAAGTTTCGAAATTTAGGTAAGCTCCATTGAGTTCAATTCAGTTGAGCTCAGTTTCGGTTCATCTCTAATCAAATTTACTAGTACGAGGGCAACTCCATTGAATTCAGTTCAGCTCATCTTTGTTTCAGCCGACCTAACGCGTGTAAGATCTCATATATGGAGCTCATGCTCAGGCTTTGAATACCATGTCCATAATGCTTTACCATTACTTAAAAGTGATTACAGTCTACATATTTACTACTATTGTACCTTGTTATTCTGTTCTTGTAGTCTATTTTTTAAATTTTGCATCCTGGTTTATGTTGCTTGTATCGTAAACAAATTGATGCCCACCTTTTAGGTTCATGAACTACGCGACTTCTTCTGGGACGGGATCCCATATCGAGGTGCATCGTGGTTAAGAGATCAGCCTCTGGAAAGTTCTTGGCAGAGAATCATCTTTGTGCCAGTTTTTGGCGGTTTCCTTGTGTCCATGTTGAATGCACTGCGAGATTCTTTGGACTCTCCTTCTCGAGGACAGATTGTACCTAAGGTGAAAGCCGTACTCCAACAGTTCTTGAAATCATTGGCTGCTTGTGTAACACTTGGTACAGGAAACTCGTTAGGCCCAGAAGGTCCGAGTGTTGAAATTGGCGCTTCCATTGCCAAAGGAGTTGGAACTTTATTTGGCAGGGATACCAAAACAAAAGTTCCTCTTATTGCTGCTGGATCGGCTGCTGGGATTGCTTCCGGTTGGAATTCTTCAACTATTGTAATGCACCTACCACAAGCGTATCACATTTCATGATAATATGCCTTTAACTTTCTCTCGTAAAGTTCATTTTTTTTCCTTCCCGTGCCATATGGATTGATTACCCTGCACAAACTGGTAAAGTCATGAACGGTGGTACTCATGACCCGGGTTCAAATGCTGTCAGCATTAGAGTCGCTCTTCTGGCTCCCTTTACACCAAAAAAAAAGACTTATGGATGTACTGTGTGTCATTTCGTAGTTGAAACTGATAGATATTAGTTCAATTCTTTGCTGGTCTTGAATTCTAATAACAAAAGGATTTATCGTATGCATTTAAGTGTGGTTAATATGCAGATTTGTTTTCTTTTACAGGCTTCAATGCCGCTGTAGCTGGTTGCTTTTTCGCTGTAGAGTCTGTCTTATGGCCATCACCTGATTCAGCAGCATCCCTTACAAATACAACTTCAATGGTCATACTCAGTGCAGTGATAGCTTCAGTATTGTCTGAAGTTGGTCTTGGAGCTGAACCAGCATTCAAGGTTCCAGACTATGATTTCCGTTCAGTAACTGGTGCGTTATGGTCCTCTCCTTTTCTCTTTATGCTTGGTTTCCTGTGATAATCTTATTGTAGTGCTGCGTAAATATAGCAAGCTGAGTTATTTGTTTCTTACGCTCCAGAGCTTCCACTGTATCTTTTGCTGGGAATTCTATGTGGCGTGGTGTCTGTAGCCTTGACAAGATGTACTACTTTTATGCTGCATACGGTTGAAGATATTCAAAAAGAAGGCGTCGTACCCAAGGCTGTTTTTCCAATTACTGGTGGTTTAGCTGTTGGGCTCATGGCTCTGGCATATCCCGAAATTCTCTACTGGGGCTTTCAGAATGTTGACATTCTGTTGGAATCTCGACCGTTTGTAAAAGGCCTCTCGGCTGACCTTTTATTTCAACTGGTGGGCATCAAAATTATTGCTACGTCAGTTTGCCGAGCCTCTGGATTAGTAGGCGGATATTATGCTCCATCACTATTTATCGGTGCTGCTACAGGAATGGCATACGGAAAATTTATTGCTTTTGCAGTCGCTGAATCACATCCAACTTTTCAGATTTCTTTCCTAGAAGTGGCCTCACCGCAAGCATATGGCCTGGTAGAGATTATTTCGTATAACCATTTGTGTACTTTTCGACACTGACACTGGTTGAACACGTTCCATTTTCAGAAACTTTAACTCGGTGCTAAGTATTACTCGTATTTTGTACAGGTTGGTATGGCTGCTACTCTGGCAGGGGTATGTCAGGTTCCGCTTACATCAGTTCTGCTTCTTTTTGAACTGACACAGGATTACCGGATAGTTATTCCGCTTTTAGGTGCTGTGGGAATGTCGTCATGGATTACATCCTCAAAGGTAAAAAGAGGGGCTGTAGGAGGTTCCAAGAAAAGTAATGCAAATACCAGTTCACCTCGTGTTACCACAACTTCGAGTTCAGATAATCTCTGTGAAATTGAGAGTTCTTCCTGTTACGATGATTCTGAAGACCTTGAAAGGAACATTTTTGTAGCTCAGGCTATGAGAACGAGTTTTGCAACTGTCGTAAGTGGTACATTGTTAGTCGAAGCTGTTACTCTGATGCTAGCCGAGAAGCAGTTTTACGCACTTATTGTTGATGAGGACAATTACCTTACTGGAATGTTATCACTAAGTGATATCCTAGAATTCAGCAAATCGGAACAAGCAAGGAAATTTAAAACCGAGGTATAACTTTTACGGCTTGTAGATTGTACAAGATCTCAAACATTTCCCCCCTTAATCTTCAGTTCTGCATGTTGCAGGAGTTATCAGTAGCAGAGTTGTGTTGTCTCGAGACTGACAAATGCGGAGTGGTGTGGACAGCAACTCCAAACATGGATCTTCAGTCTGCAGAGACGATGATGGTCCGTCACAGCCTTACTCAGCTGCCTGTTGTTGACCATCCACAGGGTAACAGAGGGAAACCAGTAGGTGTTATAGACATGCACTGCATCAAGCTTGCATTCAGGTTAAACCCTTTTACGCTTCTATTATCTCTCTCCGTCTCTCGTCATTTGATGCACATTTTTTCTAATGACATTGACACTCTTTGTTTTTGCTGTAAAGTGCTGTCGCTACAACGGAAAATCTCAAGGGAAACTTCAGTTGATTGTGTAAGCAATCAAGGATTCAAGGTAATGTATCGTGGAGAAGTAAATATCAATACAGATGCAGGTTCGAACACAAATGCAACACACAAAAGTCGATATTAGTTTTATTGTACTGATTTTTGAGGATTCACTGTATTCATTTTGACTTACTGGGTGTAAAAAAGGGGAAGATCTCAGTTTTTTTTACTGCTGTACATGTCAAAGCATTCCATTTTGTGTAAGTTATTTATATTCTTAACAGCATGTTTAAATTATCGAATAAACATGCACTAGATTAAATGTAGCGGAAGTGATACATAAGATCGAGAATATAAACCTCCAGCCATTGTTTATTGGATTCTTGAACAGCTTTTCCAAAATATCCGGTTGCTAAAACCCGTCTCTGAATATCCCGTTGCTATAGTGTAAACTGATTACGGTTCCAAACCCTCACACTCACTGATTTAGATGGTGTAGTATATTTAAGAGAGAGCAGATTTGGTGACCTAATTAATCAGTTGGAAACCTAGAGAAGTAAGTGGTAGTCAACGGAATGAAGTGGGGAGAGAAAATAGGGCACTTGAATCCATGATTTGACTGCCAAAATAATGGGCCACAAAATAGGATTTTCATAAAAACTGAAATTAATATTATAGTTAATAATATTACTTAATTATTTTATATGAAAAGCAAACATTCTCCTACTTTGCCCATTTAAGCAAAAGAGACTTCATATACGAATAATAGCGACAAATTCCTTAGAGCGAAAATTAATCTTCCATGTATTACGATTTACTTAGTCTCTCACCACTCACACTTAACTTAATGAATAAACCATATGTTTATTCTAGGTCAAAACATAATGATATTTCTCAATAAAAATAAATAAATATTTAAATAACCAAAGAACGTACGTATATAATTTAAAAAGAAATATCCAACTAAATAAAAGGTTCAAAAATAATATAAATGAATGTATCACATTATGGAACCAAGTCCCATATTCACTACATGACCCTGGAAACACTTAGATGCATGCCTTTAGTCAAGGGGTCTGCAATCATTAATTCAGTGCTAATGTGTTCTATGATCACTTTCTTTTCATGAACACGCTCTTTTATGGCCAAATACTTAATGTCGATGTGTTTATTTCGACTTCCACTTCTGTTATTCTTAGCCATAAATACCGCATCTGAATTATCACAATACATTCGAATCGGTCTACTAATAGAGTCAACAACTCTTAGCCCAGATATGAAACCTTCCAGCAAAACACCATGTGAGGTAGCCTTAAAACAAGAAACGAACTCGCCTCCATAGTAGAAGTGGCTGTCAATGTCTGCTTAGTACTCCTCCATGATACAGCTCCGTTAGCTAGCATAAACACATATTCAGATGTGGATTTTCGTGAATCAATGCAACCAGCAAAGTCTGAGTCGGAATACCCCGCCACTTCAAGACTATCAGTCCGTCTATACATAAGCATGTAATCTTTAGTACCCTGAAGGTATCTCAACACTTTCTTTGCAGCCTTCCAGTGATCGATGTCTGGGTTACTCTTATATCTGCCTAATACTCCAACAACATATGCAATGCCAGGTCTGGTACAGATTGAGCATACATAATGCTACCAACAACTGAAGTATAAAGAACATGTTTCATTTGTTCCCTTTCCAAATCATTCCTTGGGCACTGGTCTTGTAATACCCCGTTTTTTATTTATAATATTTATTCTTTATACTAACATGCGCTCGATAATTAATTTATCCAGTAAGAGTTTTGATATTTTTATAAGCTGTGAGTTATATGTTAAGTAAGTGCATTGGTTATATTTTAAGTTGCGACTTATGAATGTTATACCTCAATTTGTCACTACGATATCTACGTTTATAATTGTTATAGTTGTCGTAGAGATGGTATTTAAATATTGCTAGTAATTGCTATGAGTTATATGTTATAAAAAGGTTTGTGACTTGTGTTCGTAAGGGGGATCGATCCTCAGACCTCACGCACTAATACTGGGCCTCGGTTTTTGTGCATTCTATACCAGCCCATACTTAGTTTTTATTTACAAACCTTGTTAACCCTATGAGGATGCCGCCATGTTTAGCACAATTATACCCTAGCTAAACCTACCCTAATTCCCATCAAAACACCACACAAACCTCAGCCGTCACACTAAGTGGTAACACGGAATCTCGCGGTGGTTGTAAGGCAAGCAAGGGGTGGTCGATTTACTCGTAAAGTAGGTATGTTTAACGTTGTATTAAGCGGTTTTCACATCTGCGTTTTGGCATGCTTCGTTGAGTCTGGTTTATTGCTTGTTTGGTCTGATTCTTTCGAGTAAGGTGATCTTTGGGGTGTGGGTGTTGTGTTTTGTGGCAGTCGTGGTTGTGTCAGTCACCGTGCAACACCAGAGAGGGTGGTTTTCAGGCGTGTGTCATGAATCACTTAATCGATTTTAAGATCATCGAGTCTGACCGACCAGGTTTGTGTGGGTGTCGATGCTTTTCTATTCATCATCTTTTAATGGGTTTTGCTGGGGAGGTTATGTGGTGACCAGGGATGAAGTACGGTGGTTGTCAGGGTGGTCTCGGGTAGTGTAGGTGGTGTCGAGTCAGGGAGTTTACCCTCTGGTTGAGTTCAGGCCTTTTGCTATCACTCGGGTATTGGTGTTTAGGGGTGGCACCACCGCGGACTCGGGGGAGGTCGATGCGGTGGTACCACCGTAGTCTAGGTGTTTGGTGTCAAGGGTGTTCGGGGTGACAGTGGTGAGTGGTGGTTGGACCTGGTCATCCGTCGACAGGGGTTTGGAAGGAAGGGGCTGGTCGCGGGTTCGGTTGGGTTTCAGGGGGTTTTGTGGTGTGGGTTCACCTCACCGGTGGCCGGCGACCTGGTTGCCGGTGGTCGCCAGGAGCGTGGGTGGTTTTGGGTTCCGGTCTGGTGGCTGTAGGGTGAACGGCGGTGGCCGTAGGTGGGTTTTGGTCGTGAGTCGGTTTAGTGAAGATGTTGGGCTGTTTTGGTGTGTCGGTTGTTTTGATATTACTACTACTTATTATTATTATTATTATTATTATTATTATTATTAGTAGTAGTAGTATTATTATATTTAATGTTAGTGTTATTGTTTTTATTAGTGCTTTATTATCTTCTTACGGTTTCGGGTCGGGATATTTAAATATGCGAGTCGGGAATTATTTAAGTCATGGGAGCTTCTATATTTGGAAGTTACTATATTGGGAAAGTTTCTATTTATGGAAAATTTCCACTTAGGGAAGGTTTCTATTTATAGAATGTATGGTTGTTAAGGGGTTCGGGAAGGTTATTTATTCGTTACGTATATGTGTATAGGTAGCGGGTTTCGCGTGGAACATTTCTAAACAAGCCTCGGATTATCTGCGTTTCCTGCTATTTCAGGTAGGGGATTAACTGTGCACTCGTTTATGATGTGAAACTTGATCATTAACTGTTGTGAATTATATATATATCTTGTTGAATGAATAATGTTGTGATATTATATATTGACTATATTCTTATGATGCGGAAATTGATATAAAAGGGTCTGTGATTGGTGCGGAGATAAAGGGTCTGTGATTGGTGCGGAGATAAAGGGTCTGTGATTGGTGTGGAGTATATTGGGTCTTGTGATTGGTGTGGAGTATATTGGGTCTTGTGGCTGGTGCGGAGTATATTGGGTCTTGTGATTGGTGTGGAGGTAATGGGTCTTGTGATCGGTGCGGAGTTTATTTGGCGTTGGATCGGTGCGGAGTATATTATATTGTTGTTTATGTTTTATCTGTTTTACCTACTCAACCTCGTGGTTGACCCTGTGTATTCGTGTGACACCTACGATGATCCGGAATGGGGAGTAGATTCTACAGGAAAGAGACAGATGAGCTAGGAGCTAGGACGGGAATGTGAGATGCAGATTTGTGACCGACTTAGAATTATATCACTTATAGAGTAGTCATCAGTTGTACTTTTATTCTGTTTCGTAGCCTTGTAATATCAAAATTTAAGTTTAATCCGTTTGATATAAAGTACTTTGGTTTGATTTACTTTGTTATACACTACCTCGGATATTCCGAGATGGTAACATCTCTATTTATTCGAGAATGTCTTGCTAAAGGCTCTTGAATAAATGGGGGTGTTACAAAGTGGTATCAGAGCGAACGATTCTCAGGCCTAAACCAAATGAATAATAATGCACATAGGAGGAGTCTAATAAAATGAACCCCGAGATGAAACTGATAGGAGCCCCAAAAAGGAACGGGATGAGTTAGGGGCCCCCTCACACCAAACCTGGGCCCTTTCTGTTCTGTCTCGGGAACCCAATGAGAGAAATTGAAATGTGGGGTAGACTATATAGTAACCTAGATGTCTTGTACTAACGTTCTTGCAGGAGAAGGAATGAGGTAAGTTACGATGTGTGATATGGTTGGTAATATATACTGCGAATCATTAGATTTATGTTGAGTGTTGGTTGAGATATACTATTTCTGGTATTGAGAACAAGAGATTTTGAATATGAGCTTTACTTATATATATATGGTGATATGCATGCGGCTGTATGATCCCTGAACCGTTAAGTAGAGATATAGTATAATGATGTGTGTAATAAGTTGATGAGCTATAGTCACCTAAAAGGATAGGTGTAGGAGAGATATGATCATGATTGACTGGAATGGTTAGTAGAGCCAGCTATGCTATGTCGTTATAGGAGGTGGAATCAAGTTAAGTCTTATGGGTAAAAGCTAGTAGACCAAACCGGAGGCTGTGCGCGTTGATAATTGCCTGTACTATTCTATGTGTATACACTTCTTATTTGCATGCCTTATACTTTGCAAGAGTTTACTGATAGGCATACTAGGCAAATGTGATCGGAATTTGAGACTTATGATTTTATTATTTTATTAATTGCGTTAGCAATCTATGTTTAGTAATATGCAGAATGTGTGTTCTAAGCTATGAATGTATGTAGTCATGTGTTGCGTATATCGTATTTAAAATTTTATACCGTTATATACATTAAATCCGTTATGAAGTTTGTCATCAATAAGTGATACATAGTAGTCACTAGGTTATATTCCGTACTTGGATACACAGGTATAAACTGTCAAGTTATTTAATTGATTTTATTTTCAGTTTCGAAACCTTTGCCGTATTTTGATGTCAACTACAATTGAAATGAGGAATGAATGTTAATATGGTACAGAGTGATGTCTATGCTTCATATGTTTGTCAATGTGGTTGGATGAGAAAGGTTGAGTGTGGATGTAGTAATGTGTAGTTGCAAAGGGACCAAAATTTTAATAATTTTTCAGAATGTTGTCTGGTTTGTACGGGCTGTCACTTTATACGTGTCCAATAATTGTGTATTAAATTTATGCATGATAACCTTCTGAGTTGGCTTTACAATGCTTTTGATTTCACGATAATAGGAGTTATATTTGAGGGAAATAAATCTTTTAGTTGACAAACATGTTTACTTTTATGTACAATTCCAACTCCACTGTTTAAAATATTCTTTCACGTTTCCCAAAATGTTAAGCTATGTAAGAACTTATTGAGTTGTTTAATTGTGATTGTTTTGCAAGCTGTCAAATAATCCGATGAGTTGTTGTAAAGTTCCTGTCCAAACCAATTAAGTTGTGAGTTATGTAAATCTTATATAAAAGTTTAAGCAAATGTGAACTATGCGTTGTGACCATGTGATAACCTGTTATGACATTAGTAACATGAATAGTAGGCATATATTATGATTCTGAACCTCACGATATGATAGTGTAACTTGGTTTACCTCGTTAAGTTTAAATATAAAATCGTTTCAATTATACCATCGCTCTTACCGCCTAGTTTTACGACTTCCTAATCGTTATGTGTTGTTTAGATGTGATGTCAAAATCATGTTTATCTGAAAAGTGCCTTGCCATGTGAGAGAATGGAGTTAACTTGTAAGCTTATAAGCATGATATAACGATTTAATTGATATACGTAATTGTGATTGTTTGAACAATGCGAATCGTATTGATGTTCTCTCGTATATCAATGGTTTATCTTTGTTTAGTTCCATGAGTTCATAATCTTTATAACTTCTTCAAGTATACTGTTATACTATGTAGTGAATTGCATATTGCCATCTTCCAAATTTGTTCACAATGTATTGAAGTATTAACTAGTCGACAGATAATTTATGGAAGTACTCGTTTTATGAATTCGTATTTATTTATTTCTTTATTTATCTATTTTTATTTCTATCGGTGAGACTTTTATAATTCAAGAACAATGTTTTATTAAAGAAAAGTAAGAACGTCTCCGGGTAGTCTCGCTTCAGATTACAGCTTGTAAATTCGTCTTTTGACTTGGGATTTTAAATCGTCACCAAATTTACCGCTTCAAGGTTCCAAAAGTTTTAAAGTTGTATTTCAAGGTGATGATTACCATGATGACGCTTGATCTTTTAACCATTATGATAATTGTTTGCAATATGACAAATTCTTTACTTACGGTTGATGAAAGCATGCCGAATGCTTAATTGTTGCGCTTTATATAAACTTTTATGTTGCAAGACATGTATTTTATTAGTATCATGAT
This sequence comes from Silene conica, assembly GCA_029255685.2. NCBI lineage: Eukaryota > Viridiplantae > Streptophyta > Magnoliopsida > Caryophyllales > Caryophyllaceae > Silene > Silene conica. Next base: position 5,806,232 of record CM055313.2, read on the forward strand.
AAATGATGTAAGTTGAGTTATACCTAAGTGATCTTGATAACTATTTAATACCTGGAAATGTTATACGGTCTTGTGAGTCTATGAATTGTGTATATCCTGTGAGATATGTCAATGCTCCATGTTTAATTATGTTAATAAATTTCATCCTATGCCTTTTCTATAATATGTTTACGGACATGAAATGTTTTAAACGGTCAAGTATGGACTTTGAGCTCTGGGTTGGTTACGCTGTTGTGAATATATTGACTTTGTGTTAAAAATTTCAATGGTATGTAAGGGTTGGCTACTCTGAATCTGTTTTACTACGTAATACAGTTTCTATCTATCCTAATACTCTTGTCATTACTCGAGGTTATATATGTTTACGTGATTATTGCTATGAGTTTCTCACGAGTAGTTCTATGAGTTGTATATTAGTATTTGTTCTTTTATGTCGGTTGTTAATATTTTCTTTTGATGAGAATTGGTTGCTGGTTGGAGTTATGAGTTATTAGGCCGTTGTACCACAGTGTGCTTTCCGCCAAGTGTGACCTTCTTTATTGAGTCATATTCTGGGTTTGAAATCGACATTGAAATGGAAGTATTGATTGCGTGTCTATTCCGTTGGTTCACTCACCTCTTGACCTTGGTCTTGGATTCGACGATGAGTGCGATACTTGGTTACTTGGAGTAAGATGGTATGAGACAAAGTGATGAGTAAGATGGACTAATGAGCTGAGATTGTATCATAAGGTTACGGGGACGTAACCATGTTTTTAAGGAGGATAGAATTGTAAAATCTTTTGATTTATAATATGTCTAGATGTTTTACATGGCTAAGTGGTATGTTATTATGATTCATGAAGTATTCCTTAAGTTGGTAATTTTGTAATACAGGAAACTTTGGGGACAAAGTTTTCTTAACGAGGGTAGAATGTAACATTTCGTGTTTCAAAGTACCTTTGTTAGTTTTGTGGTTGTGTGTGTGGTGTCACATGTCCGTACGTGCTTAGTGAACAATTTGTTGACCACGGGATGGTGAACTTCGGGACGAAGCTCATTTTAAGGGGGGAAGACTGTAATACCCCGTTTTTTATTTATAATATTTATTCTTTATACTAACATGCGCTCGATAATTAATTTATCCAGTAAGAGTTTTGATATTTTTATAAGCTGTGAGTTATATGTTAAGTAAGTGCATTGGTTATATTTTAAGTTGCGACTTATGAATGTTATACCTCAATTTGTCACTACGATATCTACGTTTATAATTGTTATAGTTGTCGTAGAGATGGTATTTAAACATTGCTAGTAATTGCTATGAGTTATATGTTATAAAAAGGTTTGTGACTTGTGTTCGTAAGGGGGATCGATCCTCAGACCTCACGCACTAATACTGGGCCTCTGTTTTTGTGCATTCTATACCAGCCCATACTTAGTTTTTATTTACAAACCTTGTTAACCCTATGAGGATGCCGCCATGTTTAGCACAATTATACCCTAGCTAAACCTACCCTAATTCCCATCAAAACACCACACAAACCTCAGCCGTCACACTAGGTGGTAACACGGAATCTCGCGGTGGTTGTAAGGCAAGCAAGGGGTGGTCGATTTACTCGTAAAGTAGGTATGTTTAACGTTGTATTAAGCGGTTTTCACATCTGCGTTTTGGCATGCTTCGTTGAGTCTGGTTTATTGCTTGTTTGGTCTGATTCTTTCGAGTAAGGTGATCTTTGGGGTGTGGGTGTTGTGTTTTGTGGCAGTCGTGGTTGTGTCAGTCACCGTGCAACACCAGAGAGGGTGGTTTTCAGGCGTGTGTCATGAATCACTTAATCGATTTTAAGATCATCGAGTCTGACCGACCAGGTTTGTGTGGGTGTCGATGCTTTTCTATTCATCATCTTTTAATGGGTTTTGCTGGGGAGGTTATGTGGTGACCAGGGATGAAGTACGGTGGTTGTCAGGGTGGTCTCGGGTAGTGTAGGTGGTGTCGAGTCAGGGAGTTTACCCTCTGGTTGAGTTCAGGCCTTTTGCTATCACTCGGGTATTGGTGTTTAGGGGTGGCACCACCGCGGACTCGGGGGAGGTCGATGCGGTGGTACCACCGTAGTCTAGGTGTTTGGTGTCAAGGGTGTTCGGGGTGACAGTGGTGAGTGGTGGTTGGACCTGGTCATCCGTCGACAGGGGTTTGGAAGGAAGGGGCTGGTCGCGGGTTCGGTTGGGTTTCAGGGGGTTTTGTGGTGTGGGTTCACCTCACCGGTGGCCGGCGACCTGGTTGCCGGTGGTCGCCAGGAGCGTGGGTGGTTTTGGGTTCCGGTCTGGTGGCTGTGGGGTGAACGGCGGTGGCCGTAGGTGGGTTTTGGTCGTGAGTCGGTTTAGTGAAGATGTTGGGCTGTTTTGGTGTGTCGGTTGTTTTGATATTACTACTACTTATTATTATTATTATTATTATTATTATTATTATTATTAGTAGTAGTAGTATTATTATATTTAATGTTAGTGTTATTGTTTTTATTAGTGCTTTATTATCTTCTTACGGTTTCGGGTCGGGATATTTAAATATGCGAGTCGGGAATTATTTAAGTCATGGGAGCTTCTATATTTGGAAGTTACTATATTGGGAAAGTTTCTATTTATGGAAAATTTCCACTTAGGGAAGGTTTCTATTTATAGAATGTATGGTTGTTAAGGGGTTCGGGAAGGTTATTTATTCGTTACGTATATGTGTATAGGTAGCGGGTTTCGCGTGGAACATTTCTAAACAAGCCTCGGATTATCTGTGTTTCCTGCTATTTCAGGTAGGGGATTAACTGTGCACTCGTTTATGATGTGAAACTTGATCATTAACTGTTGTGAATTATATATATATCTTGTTGAATGAATAATGTTGTGATATTATATATTGACTATATTCTTATGATGCGGAAATTGATATAAAAGGGTCTGTGATTGGTGCGGAGATAAAGGGTCTGTGATTGGTGCGGAGATAAAGGGTCTGTGATTGGTGTGGAGTATATTGGGTCTTGTGATTGGTGTGGAGTATATTGGGTCTTGTGACTGGTGCGGAGTATATTGGGTCTTGTGATTGGTGTGGAGGTAATGGGTCTTGTGATCGGTGCGGAGTTTATTTGGCGTTGGATCGGTGCGGAGTATATTATATTGTTGTTTATGTTTTATCTGTTTTACCTACTCAACCTCGTGGTTGACCCTGTGTATTCGTGTGACACCTACGATGATCCGGAATGGGGAGTAGATTCTACAGGAAAGAGACAGATGAGCTAGGAGCTAGGACGGGAATGTGAGATGCAGATTTGTGACCGACTTAGAATTATATCACTTATAGAGTAGTCATCAGTTGTACTTTTATTCTGTTTCGTAGCCTTGTAATATCAAAATTTAAGTTTAATCCGTTTGATATAAAGTACTTTGGTTTGATTTACTTTGTTATACACTACCTCGGATATTCCGAGATGGTAACATCTCTATTTATTCGAGAATGTCTTGCTAAAGGTTCTTGAATAAATGGGGGTGTTACAGGTCTAAACTGAATCGATCACCTTTCACAATAGGTGCTACACTTGGACAATTTTTCATTCTAAATCTTTCAAGCACTTTGTTGATATAGGCCTCCTGAGACAAGCCTAAAATGCCTCGAGATCTATCTCTATGGATCTTAATGCCAATGACATAAGATGGCTCACCCATATCTTTCATATCAAAGTTATTTGAAAGATATTGTTTCACCTCATATAGCAACCCCTTATCATTATTGGTTGCTAGCAGAATATCATCCACATATACCACAAGGAAACAAATCTTACTCCCACTGACCTTAAGGTATATACATTGGTCCATGATATTTTCTTCAAAGCCGAATGAAGAAATTCTTTCATAGAACTTCTTATACCATTGTCTGGAGGTTTGTTTTAAACCGTATATGAATTTATTTAGCTTACAACCCAAATGGTCACCATCTTTAGAGGAGAATCCTTCAGGTCAGTTGTTTCATCTAAACCTCTTCCTCTAAATTGCCATTAAGAAATGTCGTTTCACATCCATCTGATGTAACTCGAAATCAAAATGAGCTACTAATGCCATGATAACTCGAAGAGAATCTTTCTTTGATACGGGAGAAAATATCTCCGTGTAGTCAATCCCTTCTCTTTGAGTGAACCCTTTAGTAACGAGTCTTGCCTTATGTCTCTCGATGTTGCCAAGTGAATCCCTTTTAGACATAGTATATTAGATTAACTTCATTAAGGTAACAAGCTAACTGCATATGTAAAATGACTAAGCTAACCGTAACCGAATAGGTCAAATTAATACACAAATGACACGTGTCTCATTCTAATTGATTGTACAACTCAATAAGGGGTCGTTTGGTTCAACAAGTCGGAATGGTATGAAATGAAGTTTGATACTATGGGGTATGAGGTTCTAAATCCATACTTTCATAATGTTGTTTGGTTCACCATAAATTATAGAAGAGGGGAATGAAGTTTGAATCCAATGGGGGAGGGTGGGCATGGGATTCCAAGGGGTTGGGGTGGAGTTAGAATTCATTGCGTATCTAACTCTATTCCAAAATCGCCCAACCAAACACTTGAATGCCTTCAATTCATTTCATTCCATTCCAAAATATCCAACCAAACACCCCTAAGTGTATTGTATGTACTATCATCTTCGGTTTTTGGTTTTTATAATCGTGACAAGAAAAACCAACTATATAAATAGAAGCTTTATTTATCAACAGCATTTTACTCAATTTATTCATTCAAGTTCGAACTCTGGCAAAATACACCAAATGTAACTCTCGTTCCCTCTTTCTTAATCTACTTCGTTGATTTTCATCATTTACAATTACTGCTATCATTTTTGATTTAATCGTGATTTTCGTAATTCAATTTTACTAGATCTCTTTATGTTAATGTACTTAATCATCTGAGTGATTTTTGACGGATCTGATTCGTATGTAATTCGTGTAGTTTGATTGAACTGATGAATTTAGGGTTCATCCGATCGATTTGAGCTTTAGGTTTTGGATAACTCGTTTGATTCTGGTAATTTATGCGTTTATGTCGCAAAATGATGTCGCAAATTGATGTCGCAATGTGGATGATTGATTGATTGATTGATTTGATTTCGTCAAATTTGGAGATTATATGCGTTGTTGAGCTATATGATTAATAATTATATGAGTTCTTTGTGTTCGTAGTTTAGGTTTGTTGATTGTAATTTGATTTTTATGATTTAGTGTTCATGCGATCGATTAGAGCATTAGGTTTTGGAATTCTCGCTTGATTATTGTAATGCTGAACACTTCTCCTAGTTCATGCGTTAATGTCGTTGGTTCGTTGGTTGATTGATTGATTGATTAAATTCTTCAATTTGGTGATTTATGTTCGTTGTTGAGCTGTGATTGACAGTGATAGGAGTTTTTGTGATCTTGTTTGTTGAATTGTAGTTTGATTCTGATGAATTTAGTGCTCAAGCTCATGCGATCAATAAGAGCATTTGGTTTTGAAAATCTCGTGCCATTATTGTAAAGTTGAAATTGTTCTGGTAATGTATGTGTTTATGTCCCAAATTGCTGTTGTAATGTGGGTGATTGATTGATCTAGCGGTCAAATCTGGAGAATTTACGTGCGTTGTTGAGCTATGATTCGTTACGACTTGAGTTCTGTGATCTTAGTCTAGGTTTGTTGAATTGTAGTTTGAGGCTGAGGAATTTAGGGTTCATGCGATTGATTGAAGCAGTAGAATGTGGATATTTCGAGTAATTATAGACTTATAGTTAATTAGTAATGCTGAAATTGTTCTTGTAATTTATGCATTTATGTTGCAAATTTACGTGATTAATTGATTGAATCTTCCTATCTGGAAATTTATGTGCTTAAATTGGTCTTAGTACACGTTTGTTGAATCCTGACCCAATTTACAGACCTGTTCGTCTAATTTTATGTGGGGGTGTTCTGATGAATTTGCATCGTGTTTCAGAAGTTTGTCATAGATCATCGTCATTTCATACTCGCTCAAGCTGTGGGATTTTATAGGTTGGAAAGATGGTAAGTTAATCTGTTAATCTTTCGCTGTTCTGTCTTTCATGTGTATGATTACTGTCCTATTTAGACTCAGTGTCCTCTTCCAATCTTTCGCAATATCTGTAGTATTATGGAACAAGGCAATATTCTGTATAATACAGTAAACTGGCTTAACATCTTGTTTTAAGTTGAAGTCAATTGTCCATTTCTCAACGTCTTTTTAATTGTCATCGGAAAACAACCTTTTCGTGTTATTAATTCTTCGTACATCGGACGCCTCGCCTCGCCTCGCCTCCCCCTGCCGTTCCATTGGAGACATATAAGTAATATTGTTGTACTTTTTCTTCTTCCAAAAGCTCTCTAGCTGCGTCTCTGATGTAAATCATCTTAGATGTTTGTAGTCCATAAGCTTAGACTGATTACATAATCAGTAATCTCATAATTCTCGATAAACTTGATTTTCGTTTTCATTTTTCTTTTAATCCAATTTTCATGATTGTGCTTCTGATCAGTCTTTTATTATGAATAGGTGGTTCTTGCAGCATCTATTATTAGCAAGTCTGGCAAAGGTGAGATTTATTGCCTTTTCAAATATCAATGCATGTTTTTGTTTAGACCTGCACTGGATTGTGTGTTTTTAAGCATAGACCAGTATACCCAAGATAATTTTCCTGGAGCTTGATACAGTTTATGATTCATATACCTTTGCTTGCAGCCATTGTCTCAAGACAGTTTGTGGAAATGTCTCGCATAAGAATCGAAGGCCTTCTTGCTGCATTTCCCAAACTGATAGGAACTGGAAAGCAGCATACATATGTTGAGACTGAAAATGTGCGATATGTCTACCAGCCAATTGAAGCTCTTTACCTGCTTGTTGTTACAACTAAGCAGAGTAACATTTTGGAAGACTTGGACACTTTAAGGATTCTTTCTAAGATTGTATCCTACACTTTTACCATTCCCGCTTTCTATAATTCCATAGTTACAGGAAGTGATTTATTTGAAGTCCTGCTTTTAACTTGCTTTTGGTTGATTTTAATTGTGTAAGTAGCTTTTGTAGATGAGAATATGAAATCATGTGGTTGTGAGTAAAATAATCATTTAAATTCCTGGCACAATCTTAGATGTGGCCGAGTATATTATTAGGTGAGCTTAGAGGTGGCAATTTGGTCATCTATCGTTGAGAAAATATCAGCTCATGGGTCGATTGAGGTTGGGTTGGGGTTGGAGAAAATAAAGCTGCTATCGGTTATCGGGTCGGTTCAGATCGGGTCAGTTCGGTTTCGATTCACCCAATTCTCGAGTTGTAACAGGTCGGGTTTTGGGCGGGTCGGGTCGGCTTTTGCCAGCTATAGGTGAGCTCCCTATATTTGTATTTTGGCTCCGATTCTTAAACAAATGATGACTTTCAAGCTCTAGATTCATTTGAGTTATTTTTCTTTTTAGTTGCTATCTTACCCACTTGTTATACCCTTTTCGTGGTTTTTTCTGCTCTATCACAGTTGTATAATACGGAGTAACTTGTCTGCGAGGTTGCTATATTCTCATCATGTTTATTCCTTGATTTAAGAAAAGGTACCTGAGTATGCATACTCTTTAGATGAAGAAGGAATTTCTAACGCAAATTTTCAGCTGATTTCTGCCTTTGATGAGGTCATCTCTCTAGGGCACAGGGAAAATGTCACTGTTGCCCAGGTGAAGCAGTATTGTGAGATGGAAAGTCATGAAGAAAAATTGCACAAGCTAGTGATAGCAAGTAAGATCAGCGAAACCAAGGATGTGATGAAGCGCAAAGCTAATGAAATTGATAAAAGCAAGGTATTGTTTTGTCATATCACTTTCATGCTGCCGTACGTCTTTCTCTATGATGGGGACGTAATCACTATCATGCTGATTCTTGCTTTTTGACTATTCATCTTTGCAGATTGAAAAGAACAAAAGTTACATGTCATCCATGGGGTCTGGAAGTCTCGGAAATAACTTCGGTGAGATGAGTATTTCTAGCAGCAATAGCAATTATGGCCCTAGTTCTGCGTTGAATTTGTCAACTGATATGGACTCATACTCTACCAAGCCAAAAGGTTTGTAGTACTGCTTTGTAGGAAGTTGGTTAAAATTCTTCTGATATTTTAGTAGATTACCTGAAATTTTTTATGTTTCTGCAAGTCATGATTTGAATCGGATCCTATTTTGCTGTTTTTTCTTTCTAAAACAATGTAGCATTGAGGCTGGACATGGCAAATATATACTCCATAGTTATGTATTGGCTGTGATCTGTATGGATGCATTGTCTTTGCCTAGCTCTACCTCTACCTACAAACCTATATATTCTTGTAGCCTTCTTAATACGTAAGAGTGTTTATAAAGAAAAAAAATTGCTCTTACCCAGTTGTCGCGCATCCAATAAGAGTCAGTTGGTAACATGCAGTTTTAATGCAAGTTCTCTTCAGGGCTCTAACTGCTCATAGAACCCCATGTATTTTTATTCTAACTATTTAAATGCTGTATTTAGCTCTGAACTTGGTTTGTCTTTGCCCGCATAATTGTGGTTTATGCTTTTTAATTTATATGCTTATCTTCTAGCATCAATCAAGCCCTTAATGCCTCTATTGCTAATCTTGTTTGTGTTGCTGGTAGTGTCAAGTTATCCATCAACGGCTGCCAATGCTCCTCCTAAGGGTATGGGAATGAAGCTTGGTAAATCACAGAAAACCAACCAATTTTTGGAATCCCTGAAGGCAGAAGGTGAAATGATTGTTGAGGATGTGCCTCCAACACTGAGCAAGTCTAAAGCTGCTCCTCTACCAACTGATCCCATAACTTTAACTGTTGAGGAGAAACTCCACGTGACATTAAAGCGAGATGGAGGGCTCAGTAATTTTGATGTTCAAGGGACTTTAACTCTTCAGATTCTCGAGGAAAAAGATGCTTATATACAAGTTCAGGTAGTTCTTCTAAACTTATTATATCCACCGTTTTTTCTTGTATATTTATTTAGGCGTTTATGCTAGTCCTCTACGTAGATCAGCGTTGTGCTTTTCATCTATCTGACCTTTTATACCTCACAACACTGATTCTTTATTGTTTTGCTTTCATACAACTTACATGATTTCATAACTCATAATTACAGGGTGACATGTATCATCAATGTAAACTGTATATTCTCGTTCTTATGAACACTCTTTTTTCATTTGTGATGTTCAGGTTGAGTCCCGTGCTAATCCTAGTGTGTTGTTCAAAACACACCCTAACATCAACAAAGACCTGTACTCAAATGAAAACTTGTTGGGTCTCAAAGATCCAAACAGGCCTTTCCCTTGTAACCAAGGAGATGGTGTTGGACTCCTAAAATGGAGAATGCAGAGCACAGATGAATCAGTTGTCCCGTTGACAAGTAAGCCATAGTGCTATGCGTACTTTTCCCATGGTAACTTTCCAGGCGTGTCGTTATATAACACTTTTCATGTTATTTCTTCTGTCCTTTTTTCTGACAGTTAACTGTTGGCCCTCCGTTTCTGGAAGTGACACTTATGTCAGCATTGAGTATGAAGCTTCGTCAATGTTTGATCTACAAAATGTTGTTATCTCGGTTCCTCTTCCTGCTCTCCGAGACGCACCAAATGTTACACAAGCTGAGGGTGAATGGAGGTGAGTGTAATTGATCATTCAGATACTGGTAAAAGATGTCAAGCACAACCTGATTAATAAAGCCATAACGCAATTGCTTGACTTAAATTCAAAGTTGGGGCTTGTTGAAAATGCTAGAAATTTAGAGTTTGTGTTCCTTTTTGCTAAAGAAGCGAAAGCAAATTGATTATTAGCTTGATATTGTTTCCTCAAACCTTGTACTGGTCATTTCGAGGTGTTAATCCTTCTGTGTATAATGTGATGAACATCATGTGTTTATACATTTCTTTTTTGTCAGGTATGATTCCAGAAATTCTATCTTGGAGTGGTCCATTGTTCTTATAGACAACTCTAATCGTAGGTGAGCAACAAAATAATATATGCTTTTCAGTATGATGGAATATATCGCTGGTGTAGTTTATTAAAACCAAGTATTTTTCATATTATAATTTTTAAGATGATATGTCAAAGTCGACGTCGTTTGATCACCAAAATCAAATGGAGCTATGGAATTTTCAAGGTTGAAATGTGGAATGTTACTAGTGATGGCCGATGGGCATATAACAAATCCCTTCTTTTTGACATTAGTATTTTAACTTGGCAGTGGAGCTATGGAGTTTGTGGTACCTGCAGTTGATTCATCCACCTTTTTCCCTATCTCTGTGCGGTTTACCGCTTCAAATACATTCAGTGACCTCAAGGTGTGCAAACTACCACAACTTTTTTTATTTATTTGGCAGCATTACCTAACCGTAACATGATGGATGACGTGAAGTATAATTTTCGATTTTCTTATCACTAGAACATTTGGAAAATGATATGATTTCCATTCTTTTGATCATTTAGTTGTGTATCATGAAATTACCTAACCCCATATCATGGATAATGGTGCGATGGTGCGGACTGTAATTTGTCAGTCTTTTTCCCAGTGTCCGGAAAAGTATATGGATTTCATTTCTTATTAATTATGATCATGTGGCTGTACACAAGAGTAAGGTTGCATACATGGGATCACTCCTTAACCTGCCAGAGACGGGGCACTATTGTCATACTCATCATTGATTGTTTTGTAGCTAACTTATTTCTTGTGTCGTGGCATAGGTCGTTAACATAGTGCCATTACGAGGTGGAGCCCCTCCGAAATTCGCCCAGAGAATCCAGCTATCTACAGAAAATTATCAAGTCGTGTGATGGCATCTGAGTCGCAGCGTCCTGCCTGTGAAATGGTTTTGCTTATGAATATCTTTCAGTTTATATCGGAATTCTGTCTTTTTCCTTCATACCAGAAATTGTTATAATTGGAGACGGGAATAGAAGTTAGTTTGGCCATCTCTGCTGAGCATTTCTTACACACAAGACTTCGCTTTGAGTAGTATTCCCTTGTTTTGGGTTGTATTATTGATAGTCACACTCGATTTTCAATTAGTTATTCTATGGCTCGAACGTGATCCTCAAATTTTTACACTTGTTCTTTTGCAAATGAAAACCTTATACGGTATTCCTTCCGCCATACAGCTGCACAATTTCCTCGCGAGTATTAGTTGTAGATAAATTGGTCTCGGTACACATTCTAAGAGGCCTTATATGTTTGGAGAATAGGAGAAATAGTTCGTTACTTTTTAAATGCTTGATTAATTAGATTTTGCTTGTTTGCCTGATATGGCTTCTTTTTTCTTCTGTTTTCTGCAGAAGTTCCCGAGAATTTTGCCAATGTTTTGAGTAAAGTATCTAGTTCCGCACCATCATAATCATCGCCCCAATCGTCATCTACAGAAGAAATAGTCGATTAAGATTTTATTAGTTTGTACCTTATTCTGATCGTGCACTAGACTCCTTGCCATAACTTCAAAAGTTGCCTTTAAAACCAGTTCTTCAACACTAATTCGCAAATAATTATTTCGGAAATAGTCAAAATTTGAGTCGATTTTGAATTATTCTCGACAAATTACCGTTTTTTACCCCGTCCTATATTCTGCACAACAATTTTTTTCATTTTAAGCAAATTGCTGTCAATCGTTTTTTTAAAGATTACTTTTTTTGTCATCACAAATAACGACGGTCGCAGGTATAACCAATAGAAAAATGATCACTTTTTGATAAATAGTGATCACTTTTTTTAATTAAAAATGACCTATTTTTCAAAATAGTCATTATTTATCAAAAAATGGTTACATTTTACAAAAAATACACGGAATGAAACAGTCGAACATGATAACTACTATCGCATCATAAATAGAACACAAAAAAACACCGCCATAATGAACATGCGCACCAATGACGCACAAATGATCGCATAGAAACGTTATGATCTACATTTCATTATATCATTAAATGAGGCGCATAACCTATCATAAAACCAACTAGAACATTTGAAGTATAAGCGAACTTCGATAAAGATTCGCGTATATTTGCATTACTTGTATATATAACCAAATGAATAAGATATACCCAAATCCGCGAGTTTTCACTGATTTTTTTTTTACATTTGTATGATCTTCAATTGTATAATCTTCCTAGATCATTTACGATCAAAATTTATGTTCTTGTTCCGTTATCATCATCGTCGGAGACTTGAACTCTTCTTTAAAAGCTTCTTTTTTTCGTGATTTTCCGTCTTTCCCTTTAGAATGACGCGATTTTAGTCATCATTTAAGGATATTCCATCTATCAAAATTTGATCTCGAACCAAAACGAAACTCGAAATCTCACTAGGAATGAGTAATGTCTTGATGATGAACCTGAAATTAATCACATTTAATTTAAGTCTCGCCTCTTGAAGCGAATTTAAACCATTTATAAAATAATAAATCCAAGTAAAATTAAATTTTGACCTGAGGATTATCAACGCTGGATGTTCTGTGCTTGAACTCCCCTCTGCTGGTTGTCAGCTCATCAAGTATTTCATATTCGTCTTCCTCTTCCTCTTCGTCACCAGCTTGCCTTTCCTGTTATAACAAATAAGGCCTTTCATTAGCAATTTTACGAGAAACAAAGACGGGAAAAACATATCCTCTTTTAATGGAGCCAAAGGACTCGCTACCCTTTTAACAGTATGATGATGATTACTATATTACAGAAAAGGTTTCAAATACCTGGAAAGACAAGCTGACAGCGCGTCTAGGAGCGCCAGCAATCTCTTCGTACTCAGCTGCATCGAGTTCTTGTAGATGAAACGGGTGAAACAGCTTGGGAAGAACGTGTTGCCTTATGCTTATAAGGAAGAAGAAAGGCAGAGGGAAGAGAATCCCGGCAATGGGTATCCAGGTAACCCCGAAGCAGATTAACAAGTACACAAATTGGAATATCGTGAATCCTGCAATGGACTTGAACGGCACTAATTCCACATATGAGGCGTGAGCTTCTTGCAGGACCCTGCAATACACGACAATTCACCAACTCGATCATCCCAGTCGCGTATAATTAAGACCGTCTTACCAAAGAAAAAAAGTAAAGCTTTAGGTTACCTGTAACGCCTGGATGGCGTGATGAAAAGGAGGAGGAATCTTTCCCAAAACTGGCTTCCTGGCAGGCTGTCGATGGCCATAAAGGCGAAGTATCCCCACAGAGCAGAAGTGGGTATCAGCTTTATAAGAGGCATAGCAAATACAGCCGCGGCCACAAGACAAGACTGTAATAAGTTGCTCACTCTTTGCTCATTCACTCTCACTGGTAGATATTCATCGATATTTTCGAGCCTAAACTTGCCTTCGTCCTTCCCGTCTTTGCTATTTCCCTTGATCACTGCGTGTTTCAGATCTTCCAGCTCTTTCACAACTTCATGAGGCTGAAAATTCAGGACAGAGTTGTCGTATCAAACAAATGTCTTGTATGAGACGGTCTGACAAATATGAAACGGTCTCATACAAGTATAGGCACACAATGGGTGATGGGGATCATAAAAGCTTACATCTGGACTTTGATCCATCTCAATAAACACATCTTGCATCTGACCATACATTTCTGTACTGGAGGCATTTTTCCTAATGCTTTCTTGTACAGACTCCACCATCTTTTTTCGCATCAGCTGTTATATACACACATGATCTGAGAACCCGAAACATATACTGCAAACACGACCAAAACACGATGAAAATCCATGTACCAAGTACTAACCTGTTTCTTGAGGGTAGCAAGGCTCTTTGTATGCATCGGAGATTGGGGAAGGACTCCATTCGATGGAGGAAGTCCAATCAATCCACACAATAGTGTCTACAATTAAAAGCCATTCTAGTTATATCGACCTCTCGCGACTTTGGAATAAGATGCACTGGCAGTAGACTTTGAGGCACTGGGGTAATGACGTATAATGAAAAGAAAAAGCATAGTCGATTACTGCATACCATCAATCCAAGCAACAAGATGTCGTAGTGGTAAGCAGACGGCTTTTTCAAATTGAACTCCTTTTGCTGAGCAAGTTGTGACGCGACACTATGGTCAAAGAAGTACAGTCCTGCCACCATCAGAGCTGGTATGAAGGCAGCAAATATGTATCCGACTGGCACCTTACCCATGTCCTTCATTTCCGACAGCAAAAACAAAAATTACATCAAATTTCCAAAGCGGTCATTTCGTTGGCCATTAATCACTGATGCTTATAGGCTATAGCAATTAGGAATCATTACCGCGATAACAGTCCAATGATACAGAGACTTAGCTTCCCAAGGCAGAGGGCTATAGAGCCTCCTGGGAACGCCCTTAGGAACTACGCTAGGTACACTAAATGATACGATGGTCCAAACCACGACCATCATAGGAACACCGTAATCTGCAATGAAGCCCCTAACACGGCCTACACCATACCGCCATGATCTTGCTCTTCGACTCTTCAAAGACATCAATAGCAGACCAAACGTAACTATTGTCCCAAACAAGCCATTAACATATCGCCATTGAAATTGGTATTTAACTTGCGTAGGATCCTCAGCCTTCGGGATTTCAAATTCGCTTACAATTCCCTGCACCAAACACATTCACCCTATTACTCATCTAAACCGCCTAACATTCTGATCGACAAGAAGTTGAGGCAATCAGGCAATACCTTGATGGCCTCTTGGATGAAGAGAACTGTAATCAGCATGCCAAAAAGTTCCCCTGCAACCCTTGTAAACCGATTAATGATCGTGGCAGCATTTACTATCGAAAGAAGAACTAACAAGAGGGCAGTCCATACACAAACCCTGAGAGAAAAGCACGAAAAAAGCATTTACATATAAATCATCATCATCATCATCATCATATACTTAAAACCGTTCACATTCGACATTAAAACAAAATACCATCCTGCCCAAGCCAAGTAAAGTTGCTGTCCTAATGCTTTATTCCCTTTAGCAAAGTTGTAAAGGTAAGAGTACATGATCACAGTTGGTTCTGCGACCCCCAGGATTAAAAGAGGCTGTCCACCAAATATCGAGTGTATGATGCCACATATCGCGGTTGATGCTAATGTCTCGACTGTGCTCAAACTTCCATCTACACAAGCACAAGCACAAGCACAAGCACAGACC
Organism: Silene conica; assembly: GCA_029255685.2. Lineage (NCBI taxonomy): Eukaryota > Viridiplantae > Streptophyta > Magnoliopsida > Caryophyllales > Caryophyllaceae > Silene > Silene conica. Next base: position 5,821,383 of record CM055313.2, read on the forward strand.
CTTTTACATTACTATAACATAGTAACACTTCGAACTGTACAGACTGTACTACTGTAAGATTTTCAGAAAAGCGTATATGAGACAGTCTTACATATACAATCAGACTACATACGAGTTTTACATGTAAGACTGTCTCATACAACTAATATACAAGATTCACTAATTCCAGGACCGGAACCCGAGTTTACAGTTATTATCAGAAGAATGATCACCTGTTTCTCTGCTGAGTTGCTCACCAAAGGCTATAACAGGAAGTGCAGATGCAAAAAAGACGTAAGTAGTAGGAGCCAATATCCTACACTCAAAATTTCATACACATACCAAAAAACATGTCAATTTTAATAAAAAAAACCGTCTAATTCATTTGTTTACCTTTTTTATTCTTTGCGAACAGAATTGAATCAAAGATAAACAAATAATGTATGTAAATTTGATGAATTACCCGACTCCGGATCGAATCCCACTAATCCAATCTTGCTTGTAACATGCCCATCTTCCATTGACATCACTTGCAATCCCTTGAAATGGCGGCCTCATTTTTCCAAATTCACACTTCTATCAAAATAAATTCAAAAACATTGGAAATTATGCATTGTTCATTGTAATAAATTAATCAACAATAAAACTAACAAAAATTCATAATTTTTACCAAAAACTTGGAATTTTTTTTGGGTTTTGGTAATTAATCAATACTCCATATGATTCTTAACAATTTTGGTAATTAAACCCAAGATTATATGTTTAATTAATTTGATTTGTTTTGTTTAAGAGACTAAGAAACAGTAAAAAGTAACAAGATTACTAACCTTACACTAGAGGTTAAAGAAAAGAACCCAAAAATGGTAAAAAATTATACAAGTTGACAAAAATAACAATTTTCCAAATAAAGAACTTCCATCAAATCTTGCTTCTTTCCTTCCAAGGTAAAAATAAATTAACATAACAACAACAAGTCACATACTTTACAGTATATTTTCACAGTAATAAAAAACAAAATGATGGTAAAAAAATAAAACAGAGAAAATTAAGTGTAAAAAAATATAACAGAAAGTGAAGAAAATAAAGGATCACCATTTATTCTCCTATTAAAAAGCTGAAAACTTGGGCCTAATTAAATTAAATTAAAATAAAATAAAAAATTACTTTCCATATATTTAATATTTACCCAATAATAAATATTATTGGGTAGGACTTAGGAGTAGTAAATACTATAGTAATTAATCACATTCATTGCACTTTGCGTGAGCAAATGTGCATGCAATTAGCTGTTATTTTGCAAATACGAAGTAGTAAAAATTGCACCTTCTCATATCCTCACATATAAACCCAATTATATGGAATTTGTTCGAGTGCCATTCCTATACATTTAGACTCGTCATTTACTGAATTATGCTCCATCCTTAGGGTTTGATATATTTGGGTAGCCGCTTTCCGTGTAATAGCTTGTACCGAAAAAAACATATAAACCTAATTATACCAAAAGGTCTTAGTCGTCGAGTGGTTAAGATGAATATTGTAACAATAGGTCACGGGTTTTTATTTTTGACAAAAAAGTAGATATATATAAACTCGATTATAGTATAGTAATGGGAATTATGTTAATAATAAACAAAATTAAGAGAGAAATAAAACGTACGATTTTGGTATTGCCGTAACAATTAGTTGAGAATAAAATGATGTGCGGGATTTAAGTGGTTTCGATATTGTAATTATGTAATGCTTGGATGCATGGAGGTTTAAAAGGAGTCGCGGGAAGGCATGTAATAGGTTGAAGATTTTAAAGTGTGGTCCATTTTATTATGGGAATGAACAATGGTGGGTCCCTACTCCCTTCACCATTCCACCATTCCACCATTTTTGGGTGTTGTTTGCATTTGCATTTGCCTTGCTGTCTTGTACAGTTGTATTCTTGTGTAGCTGTGTTTGTTAAGGATCAATCGGATTGGATTTGAGGCGGGTTTGAGATGGTTTGGATCTGTATAGGTTAATCAAGACTTCCAAGAGTATGTTATACAATTGAACAAGGAATAATCAATAGTGTTAGTTATTTCACCTACTCTTTAGATTGCAACCATTACTCCATTCACCAAATTGGACAATATGACTTCATTTTGACATAACCATATGTTAGTAAAATCCAAAGAATAATAAGACATCGTCATACGGTTTATTTTAATATTACCATCTCACATATAAAATCGAAAACAAACTTATCTCTGTTATATGGTGTATCATTTGAGATTAATTCTTAACGCAAATTTAATTTAGTTATCAGAAACTGAACAACCTGAAAGTGAACTAAAATGAATTAAATTCATTCAAAATTTGTGGACATACATGCACGTAAATATGTAATGCATTTGAGTGGAGACTCAAAGGCACCAACAAATCAATAATATGTCCAATACTATAATTATTACAACAAAATTTACCACTTTTTTAGGAATATGCATTCTGCTTACGTCTTATTCTAAAATAGTATCGATGTTAATTAATCCCAACACACTACAATACAATAATGGAAGAGACTATATGTTGACGTACAATGCTTGTGCCTTGTTAGAGTGGTGCACTACGTCACACATGTGTGAATTGCTCTACTATAACTTCTACTGTAAATATTATGTTCATGCATTAAGCATGAATATTTTACCGAAACACAAATTTTTATTTCAAACAGGTTAATTTTTCATCTGAAATAAGACGGATTAAATGTAACCATTTTACAATAAAATAAGTATTATTTTTTGATAAAATGTTACCATCATTTCCAGGGTAAAAAAGTTAAATTCTCAAGTTATAACATTTTGTTATCAAATGTTTACATTCTATTAAAAAATGGTGACATTTGCTCCGTCTTATTTTGATCCGTCTGAAGCAAAAATTTCTGTTATTTACCGAAAATGTCTTAACCTTGTAGCTTCTGAATAAAAAAAACTCTGATTCGTACTTATTTAAGTGTGTTTTTGAGGGAAAAAATACAGGTTGCTAAGAATATCTCGCATGTTAGAGTTTTATACTTAGACCATGTTTGGCAAACGGCATAAGCAGATTTATAATACTTCCTCCATTCCAATCAATTCTATACATTTGCTTTATTCACGTTTGCCAATACCCGTTTTCTTTTGTGAATATCTTTAGTTACATATCGATAAAAATTATAAAACTTTGATATTCACATTGTACTCCATAAGACAATTTAAACAAGATCTCACATGACTATCTTTTATGTTATATATTAGAAGTTGTATCGAAGATTTACTCAACTTATGAATAGTGTCCATAAAGTGAAATGTATAGAATTGATTGAAATGGAGGAAGTAGCAGACAGCGTTAGCGGGATACGGTTAGTAGATTTTATTGGCATGTTTGACTATTAAATTAAATTAGCAGATTAAAAAAGGTATTTAGTAATTAGTAGATTATAGGATAATTAGAACAATATCGAGTATAAATTGAATATGCTAATAAAATATGCTTCTATTAGCAGCATATTCAAAAATAGTAGATTCCGATTAAATATGTTATCAGAATATGCTGTTTACCAAACACATGAAAATAGTAGATTAATTGGTCAACCTACTAATTATGCATGAATCAACTAATTTCTCCGTTTGTCATTCATTAACTAGTTTTTCTTATTTTTTTGTTGCTAAAAATAAAGGTAAACAAATGACGTGATCGAGACAGCAGCAGGAATAGTGTGAGATTGATCATTTGCCATTGTTTTCCAAGAGGTATGGCATGACCATGACTAATGCCAGCTAATTCAAGTACAAGATTACTAAATAAGTAATGCTTTAGGCGATTATTTACTTTACGCTCAATTATTGTATGAGACGGTTTATAATATTAACACAAAAAGGAAATTACTTATTAAAATAAAACATGCACTCAATAAGTACAAAAATTGACGGAAAATTAAATACGTATATTATCTTTACAAGATATTGGATTCTAACGACAAATTTAACACTCCGTACTACTTACTAGTTACTACAAACAAGTATTGTACAACCGTCTCATATGAACCCGATATATGTCATAGTTCACTGCCTTAGCCCATAAGCTTAGTACTTAATTTTGAAAGTATAGGCATTTAATTTGCCTAATTTAATGCTTCAGAAGTACTTCTTGAGTTATTGACGGGAAATAAGACAGCAACCCTAAAAGTCGATACACCTCGTGTACGTGGCGCTTTACCTAATATAATGCCAAGAAACTATAGATGTTACTCTTTTCGTTTTGATTAATAGTTATATATATTTATTACTCGGAGTGAAGGAGTATAAACAAGATACCTATCCGAGCCTGCAATAATTGTAAAAAAATGGAATGTAACTATGCATCGATGAGCTAACAATATATCCCGACTTTGTCCATGCCCTCTGCTTAAGAATTCCCAATTTTGATGTAAAGGGAGTTATGATTCCGAGTTTGAACCAGTAGATGACTTTACCAACTAAATTGACCTCGAAATCTAAACCGTAAGTAAAAGTACTGACAAACTTTTAAAGCATAGAAGTGCAAATGTTCCCACGCAAAATGTATGCGATAAAGGATGACAAAATGTTGATATGAAGATCGTGAATCGTGATTGTATGTTGCATGATGAAAGATTCACAAAGAAAAAATCATGAATAATTTTTCATTTTCGAGAATTAAAAGCGGAATAGTTCATAATTACAATCATGAATAATTTTCATTTTCGAGCAATATTACAAAGTAAATACTCGTTTATTAGATACAACCGTCTCCACATTTTAGAGACGGAAAAAAGCATGTATGAGCAGGCCTCCCTTCCATTTTGAGCGGAAGCCTCTTTAATAATATCAAGGTAAACATCGCAACAACCGATCAAATTATTAAAATTGTTATAAGAACAAGGAAAAATTACGTAAGACTTTCGTTCAATTTTAAAAAGGAAACCTCTTTATTAATATCGAAATAATGTCACAATGATATGATCAAATTACTAAAATTGTTACAAGAACCAAGAAAAAATTACAGAAGACTTTCGCTCAACTTTAAAAAGGAAACCTCTTTATTAATATCGGAATAATGTCGCAATGATATGATCAAATTACTAAAATTGTTATAAGAACCAAGAAAAAATTACGAAAGACTTTCACTCTTTAAAAAGGAAAACTCTTTATTAACATCGGAATAATGCCGCAATGATACCATCAAATTACTAAAATTGTCACAAGGACAAATAAGTTAGAGTAAAGTCAATTATTTGTAAGAAATGTATTATTATTACTTTAGTTTGTTATTTCTTCTTTTTTACTTCGTACATACTCCATTATTTCGAAACATGAAAAGGGTAAAACGGATTATTTAAGTAAATGGCTATACATTTTTTGTTGGGAGATATAGGAATAGAGTAATATAGACCATCCATAACAAGAAAAAAATGTCATATACATGACAATTTAGGATGAGGAGATCGTTTTCTAAGCATCATTTTCGGACCACATTTATTATCGATTACCTACTATAGTACTAATCAATACAGATTAGTCTAACACAAATTCTTGTTTAAGATGTTTGTTGATTACTCCGTAAGTTTAAAAAAAATATCATAGCCCTCTTGAACTGACTCTCTAGTGAAACTATTTGCCCTATTCCCGCGCTGCCCCCCATTGACTCTCCGGACACTCCTTTCCTTCGTTGTTGTCTTTCTACCGCTCTCCTCCTAATCTCCTTCATATCAAAATCCTCGACACCAGAACAACCTCAAAATTTTAGCCATTTGCTTCCTAAGTACTTTAAGCACATAAATTTCTCCAGTTTTTTGCTTGCGGTTAAGGATGGTTGGAGACTCAGGAGGCAATCTGAGTTTACGGAAAATTTTGTCTGTGAGGTAGAGGGAGGCTGTGGCAGGTTGTGTTAGAGAGTTCTAGGTTGAGTACTTGAGTTGGGGGTGGTATGTCGAATATGGTGATGGTGGTCAACTGGTCGGCTATGTGGTTGGCCGGGTGGATCAGGAACTGTCATCCAACCAAGTGACAGGGAGTATATTAGATGAAGCTTATAACTTGACCGGTGTCAGATAAATACGACAACATTGAGTTGAAGCAAGTAAGTTGACCATCGTCAATTAGATACAGCAGCATGGAGTTGGAGCAAGTAGGTTTTCTCGAGGACGGGGTTTGGGAGGTGGTAGATGACTAGATGTTATAATAAATTAAAGACAGTAATGACTTCTAAGTTGAGTTTCTTACCTGCAAGGAAAAATCCTGCAGCGACATATTAACTGATACGACATTCAGCTATTGTCTGCACCAACCTACTTTCCAAGTTCCAACCATATTAGACCGTATCTCCCCTTCCACGGAGTTCATATGAAACAAATACCACACACAATAGACATACAGAAAACAAAGAATATTGTAAGAAAAGCCAGCTCGAGTTGGCAATCTAAATATCGAGAATTTCCACTTTATTTATATGCATCGAAAACTAACTGGGTGCGAAAGAACTGATAAACAAAGAGATAAATATGCAGAAAAGTATAATAATACACCAAGGCCGGCAAATTTCTCCAGCATGACATTTACAAGGCAGAAAGAGGAATCATTGGGACAAACCTGCAACGGAAAAAAGGGTCCTACCTACTCTACGATTGCCCGAAACTTCTTTCCTTCAAGATCTCCGCAAGCCTTCGATATAGATCTAGTTGCTCCTCGAATGTAAGGTTCATCAGTATCTACAATGAAGATTCCATAAGCATGATTTACTTGGTGTTCTACATTTGAAACAAAATCGGAATTTTATATTTAAAACGTAAAAATTGAAGTGGGATTTACCTGGTCCACAACAGTTTCGACCGAGAAATAGCTTTGTGGCTTAACAAACGACTGGTAATAAATATACGCAAAGACAGCCATTACCATCTGAAAAGAACAGAGATTAATTATATTGCTCTGTTGAAATGTTATACCAAGAGAAAGACGATTGACACCACAACAAAATCCTGCTTATGGCCGGTTCTGGCGGGTAGGGGGGTGGCTTACCCCCGTGTACAAACCATAGAGACTCTTCCTAGAAGATAATCCACAACATGACATTATAATAATCTACTGGTAAGTTTCCCATCAAAACCGCCAGAAATTGTAAACTTCAAATTGATTAATAACAAAAGCACGTTTCAAGACAGGACAATTGTTTGTGACTCGGGAAATTCTCGTATTAGATGGTCTTATAATAATATAACCAACTCAATTATATGAGAATATTAGGAGGTAGTTTATTTTAACAGTACTTAATGAAGTAGGTAACTTTTGAGTTAGAGAATTGATGGATACATGGGTGCGGAGACGTGAAACTATCTCCAAAGAAACTACACACAGGCTCACAGCAAGTCAGCACTAAAAATGGAGGTTACAGCAAGTTGAACACGTGGAGCATACCTGACAATCCATTCTATCAGTCATACCGCCATGCCCAGGAATGCTATCGCCAAAGTCCTGAGAGAAACACACACACAAAAATGTAAGGCTTCAACACAAAATAAGTTGCAGCTTACAAGTGCGAGGTCAATTTATGGAGGTTAACCTTGATCTTGAATGCTCTTTTGAAGCCGCTAGCGAAAAAGCCTCCAAACGGAGCTATTATTGAAGAAAATAGACCAAGACATAATGCATGCCATTGAACTGGCGTGATGGAGATACCCTTCCACGGAAACTGCAAACGTAGAAATCAGCTGATTGATATTCAATGCAACACAGTGAATATTAACCTACGTTTAATACTATAAAGGTCCGATGAGTAAACCCGTGACAGATGCCAATGTACATATCAAAGGGACACTGTCAGTGTCTTTGGATAACACGTGGTAAGGGAAGGCGTGAAAGTCCATTCTCTGGCCAAAATTTCCCACCATGGAAAACTTGGTATATTTACAGGGAATGGAAAGAAAAAATATGCTGAAAAGCACACAATCACATTTTCAAAGAAACAAATGTAGCGTCGCAATTCTTAGTTCCAAAGGCTTTCTCCCAATCACCCCATTTCTCAATTGATTTCACGTTTTCTTAATTCTTCCGTGAGTCCTAGCAGCAAATCTCTTGCGCGATCTTTTCCCCGGGTTTTTTGGGTAAAATATGACCACTGTTTAATAAACAGCGACCATTTTTTGGTAAATAGTGACCACCTTGGAAAAAATGTTCATTTTTTGGTCATAAAAAGTGGTCACTATTTACCCAAAAATGGTCACTATTTATCAAAAAATGGTCATATTATTTTGGTCGCACATGAGACGGTTGTATAAAGAATTTACCCTCAACAGCAAATCTCTTGTGCGGCCATTTTTCCGGTGTTTTTTGGTAAAATGTGACTACTTTTTGATAAATAATGACCATTCTTGGGTAAATAATGACCATTTTTTATAACTAAAAAATGAACATTTGGCAACATGCTTAGTCTTCTTCTCATATGGCCGAACCACCTTATGTTGTTTCTATGTCATCTTATCGTCAACAAACACAACTTCCATTTTCACCCAATCAACTCATTTTTTTACGGTTGTATAGGTGCTTGGCTGTCCAACACTTAATGGGGATATAAGAGTGAAAGCCTAACTGATAGCTTCAAAATCACGGTATTGGCCGCAACTGAATCTCGGCAGCGGTGCCGCAGAATCATGATTAATACTATCACAAATTATCATTTGTGACGGCACTATTCCGTCACAAGCTTATGACCTCTCACATGGAGCAAGTGGGAAAGCAAATAGAATGGCAAGTAAGTGGAGGATTGTGAGTCGTCACAAGCTTGTGACCATCACAAGCAAGACGGTCTGTAATACTATATCTTGGCTTGCAGTTTTATAATTTTTTTTTTAAAAGAAGAAACATACAGCTTTCATAGCTAAATCTTTTGTCCATGGTTGATTTCATACTTCACAATAATAAGAAGCGCGATAATTTAGTGAGACATTTAACTTATTCGGAAGCAAGAAATAATGATTTTTTTGGCTCAACTAGACATGGAAACAAAGAGCATATATTACTCCAATAATTAAAAAAAGAAAAAAGAAAAAAAGAGAGATCTGCCCATTCGAGGTAGGCGCTATTTTTATTGACAAACACGTATAAAAAAGAAGTAAAACTAACCCAGATCGAGATCCATCCTGGAAAGTTGTAGTACTCTGGCTTAAACATTGGTCCCGGATCACAATGGAGCCACCCAGTTGATAAATCCTAGTGGTGGTTATAAACAAGAAAAATAAGGTCAACACATCAGAAGACCAAAATGTAGAAACTCTTTAATATACTAAGTTATAGCTTTACATGTACGGAAATTTTGTACCTTTCTAGGACAAGTAAGCCACTCGAACCGACCCATGACATTTGCGAGCTGCAATAAAAAAGACAATGTCACAACTCCATTAACACACACGAAATAGCAAAGTATTCTCAAGAAAGAATCTATACTAGCCAGTAATAACATACATCATATTCTTTTAAAAGCGTTATGTGATTGCAGCAAGTTTTTTTATCAGTCGATTACAAACATAATACGTATATAAAGTGTAATCGGATCAGTATGTGAAGAGCCGAATACTTGCATTCTTGCAGCAGGATAGAAGAAGAGCACATACCACAAAAGCAGAAATTATGGTAGCAACAGAAGCACCGATGAAACCTTCCCAAGTTTTCTTAGGAGAAAGCTTGATCAAAGGTGTTCTTCCGAAAAAGAACCCACATAAATAAGCTGCAATGTCATTTATGACAATAAGTGATGCTGGAAGAAGGAACCTGCAACCAGATAAACCCAACTTATTCTTCCATCATAAAGTAAGGAACAATAAAAAGGAAAAAGCCTAATCCGACGCAGAGTAGCACGTAGATAAATACAGTAGCTAAGAAAAAAGCCCATCTGGTGTTGAATAAATCACTAGAAAATTGAAGCTACGCCAAAATCACATTCATAGAACTTGAAAGACACGGAAAAGTGTTTACAAAATGCAACAACTTAAGCTCATATCTTCACAATATGGAGAAGAGAAAAGATCGGCTAAAATCAAGCTCTAAATTTGATTGTCTGTTTGTATGAATGTGAGTACAAAAAATTGCATGAATTTCCATTAAATACAGGTCAAGGAAATAATTTACATAATTTTTTCCGTAAAACCTACCACCATTTCTATGACTGCAAACATGGAAGTTAAATGGACGATTCTTGAGTCAGATACTCTAGAAATAATCACTATGTTAAATTTCAGAAAATTTCCAAGTAATTATGTTGGTATTGTTTAGCTTCAGTCAATTTCAGCTATACTAAGAGGGAAGGTACTAACTAAGGTTGCGAACATTGCGGCTCTTTCTTTGCCAATAGATTTATCTACAAAAAATTAGGTTGGATCAAGACCAGAGGATTGAATCTTTTTTATTTCATTTCAGCATTTCAGCATTCCAGCAATAATATGACCATTTTATCATTTTCAAGAAGGCTACCGCCATGAAGCAAGGTTTCAATTTAATGGGGATAATCCACTATTATATATATAGAAAGACGTGAGCATAATATGCAGCTGATAGAGCGTATCAAGGACCTCTTACCAAAACATTCCTTCAAAGATGTTGGCCACAGTGAATGATGACTGGGTGAACACAACTATAAGAATCATGTGCGTCCATGCGTATTGCCCAAACTGATACTTGTACATCTTTTTCTTCAGCGAGAGAATAAACCACATAAAACCTAAAACAAATTAAATATCAGCAGCAACCATTTCATCACAGAGAGGACTTTTCAATTCAATTAGAAAACTTGACCTACCTGCGATATAGAGAAAATAACAGACGACCATATGGTACTTGATCAGGCTGCTCACAAGCTTATACAAAACTTTGTCTGAATTGACCGTATTGACAAGCCGCTGACTAAGAAAACGGCCATACAAAAAAAGCATTGCCGTGAAGAAAAAGTGCCTGCCAATGTAAACAGATTATGCAGGATTAGACGTCTTCTCATTGCTAGGGCATCGACCAAAACCGGTGCAACCAACAGTTTCTACTTTCTAAGACAAAAAGCCCATACCAATTTAGTAGCCTAAAACCAGGAAGACTTCGATCTTCACGAACTTTTATTAAAAGACTAAACAGCTCTTTGGCCATTAGGATTTGGATCACGACCACCATAGCACAGATATACAGATGACCCATGTATATAAGGAAGATAAAGCCCCCAATCATCCACAGAGTAGAATAAGTGCGAATCCACATGGATTTGTACTTGTTATGATCGTTAACAAGCAAACTGCCCCCATTTGCTTTTGTAACTTCTGCAGGAATCTGACAGGAAAAGATTTGCCAAACAATTCAGATTAGAGTTATACAGCCTATATATTACTCCCTGTTTCCCAAAAAAGGATTTATGAGGTCAAACCGGCAAACCACTCCAACTTTGACCACATATTTCTTAAAATTAATAATGAATTTTGAGCATAGTATCTTACTCCGTATGATTAATTAAGTCCGTTACATTTTCATAACGAGTATTACTTCACTAGTGAGTTTACTCAAATATAAAAACCGAAAACATGGTCAAAGTTATACATTAGTTAGACCACATAAGTCAAAATTTAACACCTTTTCTTAGACGAACGAAGAGTGCATCATTTGAATTGGGTATAAAGAAGAGGATTTAAACATAAATAAGGACGACATTAATCCATTTATACAAACCTCATTTGAATGCCTACGGCGCCTGAACCTAGGAGTTCCTGAACCACCTCCACTTAGATCTTTATTCATAGCTCTAAAACTGATCACTTCCCAGAAGCAATAACCCAATTACTTGGGCATCTAGAATGCACCTGAAGTAGGAATCAAGTGGAGAAATCATAAAGAGATTATGGTATCTCTGATCAACAGCCGATTTGATTTGTAACAATCTAACAGGACGCAAACAGAGAAATGAAAAGACAAAGGGATAAACAAAATAAAACCCATTATTTGAAGAACAGGAGACAATAAAATAGAAGACTCGGACCACTCGGTGGGGGTCTGAAAATGTGAAATGTCATCACGTTACAGCACAACACTACCCAAGTGCCAAAACGGCTCCTACAAATAGCGATGTGAGGGGGGGTAGATGTACGCAATCTTACCCCTGTGTTGATGAGCACAGAATGCCTGTCTCTGCAAGACTTGTGAATCTATGATAAAAAAACAAGGGGAATTCCAGCAACATATTACCACATTGCACATGAAGATGTCATTTAGAATGCTTGGCATATAAGATAGGCATACGCGAATAGTACCTCAATTCTCTATCGATTAATAAAAGAAAAGACAGCTCAGCTTAGAGATTCTGAAGAACATGGCCACAGCCAGGCATAAACTAAAATCGACAAGATTCACCCAGGCAACACCAATACTCCATTCCTAACCCAACCTTAGGTTTATGACAATGCCCTCTCAAACTACACCAGTCACTCGTACATTAACTTACACAAAAGGTTACACTACCTATCAATTTCCCCACATAAGGATACGATGACAGTTTATGGATAAACCAAACTGCACTTGCGCACTTGCGCGGTGCGCCAATAAAGAATCCTCAAAAATGCGAAATATAGCTATCAAAAATGTAAGCACACATGTCAAGCAAGGAACTTTCTAATCTTCTCTACCTCAAGCTTCAAGGTACCATCACTTAAATCCAATCATCAATGGGAATCACTACCCTACAACAAAGAAAGAACAAATCTTTCCCACTCCATTTCGACATGACTTCTAAAATATCAACTTCCTCTCTAAAATAAAAGGAAATCTTTCACCAATCTTCTAATTATGCTTCTATCCCTAAGTAAAGGTTTAACCTTTGACACTATTCTCAGGTAAACAGAACCTTCATCAATCAAACTATGGAGCACTTACAATTTGCACAACGCGTATGGTCTCTCTTAAGACGGGCATATCCAGTCTATGATTTAAAGTTCAAAACAAGTCAAATAACCCCCCACCCACCCTATAGATGAGACAAGCTTTTGCTACTCAAATTCAATACGGATATGTCCGTCTTAAACAAGAATTAGTATAGCACAGTTAATCAATATATAAAACATACAGTAGTTCATTGATTTAATTCATTAATGCAATGAAATACAACTAACAAACAACATTAACTATAACTACCTAAAACAACAAATTCAATAACAACCCATCAAACAAAAAACAGTAAAATTAATTTCTAACAATACCCAATAATTGCATAATCAACAGAAAATTAACAACCCACTAATTAACAATAATCAGTTGATTAACGAACAATTAAGAAGACAACAAACCTGAAGAACGAGATAATATGTAAAAAATAAGACTTTAATTTACCCTAAAACACTATTATGAAGATTAAGAGAGTAACCCAGTAGAAAAATGAATTGACCCAGTAAAATGAATTGAATTTGATTAGTGTTTAAGAGAGATTAGAGAGTGATTATTAATTAATTAATAGTATATTAATATGATGGATGGAGAGTAAAGAGATGCTGAAAATTGCAAGGTGTAATTCTTTTGTGGGCTGTATGTGTTTTCCTGAGTCTGTTTTGATCACACAAATATGGTACACTGCTGTCTTGGGTCCATATCGATTCGTTTTGTCCCTAGTTCAATTATTTTTTGCCTTTTTGGATAGGGTAGTTGTGTAAATTTTAAATATGGTTCGGGTTCTTAGGCTAGTTTTGTGATGGATATGTTCGTTTTAGGAGTAGAATGAGTAATTAACACTCTCTTCAAAACAGATGAGACTGAGCTTTACCCACGGGTTAGTGAGTGTTGAGGCGAGCTAGGGTGCTCAGGCCAAGACCTGAATCGACCTGTCAAGGCCCAAGGGGGGTGGAATGCACGGGTTGGACCGGTAAGCTTGGTCATAATTCGATACTTCGGCTACTTTTGTGTCCTTATGGGCTTGGACGGTCGGGCTCAAACCTTTGGTCATGAACCGCCCCAATGGGATTACGGTCGAGACATGCTTAGCAATCGAGCGAGTGGCTAATATTAGGATCCAACAGTATGGCTAGGCAGCTAGGATGGTCGTGCTAGGTTGACCTAGCAGTTCTATATTATTGATCGGGTTTAGATGAAGCAATCTTTTTGTTAGGCCTAGGCATTTTGTTGATGTTTCATCTGATTTTGTTTGACTCGTTTCAAGTTTAAGACGAATGTACTTGTTTTAAAATAAAATTTGGTATTCATATTATCAAAGTCATGTGTAATATAAAACGATGTTCTTTTTTATATAGAGTTGATCTAGTTTTAATGTCTCTACATCCACTTTCCAACAAACCACTTTAATACGGTCATTGTCTCATGCCATCCATCTCTACACTTATAAAACCACCAGAACAACCCTTCCAACGACCTTAACCTCACCAGCTCACCTTCCTCGACTACTAGCACCCTCCGCCGTCTACCACGCCTGCAATCCAATAGATTTGCAAATGGAAGATTTAATAACCCTCACAAAATATATTAGCCTTATTTCAGATGAATAAATCAAACTATAAATGCTATTATATTACTTCAAATTTCAACTTAACCCAATTTAATCCCTCGTGTCCCCCTCCCTTCCTAAACCAGACTTAACTAATTTTTTTAATCGATATATCATAGATCTCATACGGGGCACGTTTCTTCTCCTCTCAGTTTTTCCACCACATGTTTGGGGTCGCTCCATTAATTATCGTATTCGATTTCAGCCCTAAATAACAACGAGTATTCGATTTTCGTCCCAAACGAGCTTATCGCAAACCGATACCCTAAAAGTTCTCTATTTCTACTCAATATTGGTGTGCTACTTTATTGGACTCGTGGAACATTCTGTATGATTTTTGGTCATTTTTGCTCCGAAACACTGAAATCCCGAAAATTATGTATTATACACTTAAATTTGAACTGTTTGGAAACTCGTACCTGGTCAATTTATTTTCCTCCCAGGTTTTCCATCCACCATGTGTTTGAGGTCGCTACAAGAGTTGTCGTTTCGGTTTCAGCCTTAAATAACAAGTTATCATCTATTTGTAAGGAGTACCCGATTTTTGTCTAAAACTAGTTTATCGAACATCGACACATTCAATGTCCTTTGTTTCTTCTCAAACTTTAGCTGACCCAAAGAACCGTCCCTATGATTTATGAATGTTTTTGTCTTGGGGCCCTGAAATTCTGAAAATCGTGTATTATACATTTAAAGTTGAGTCGTTTAGGAGGTCGTACTGGGTCACGTTTCTTTTTTCTCCCAGATTTTCTACCGTGTTCCCGGGGGCGCGTCATGAGTTATTGTATTCGATTTTCAACCTTAAATAATAAGAATTCATCTATTTTTAAGGAGTACCTGATTTCCGTGCTTCTCAAAAATTTTGTCTCCTTTATTTAATGTGAGAAACTGTCTGTATGATTTACAGACATTTTTCTTCCAGTTTATCGTGAAATTCTAAAAACCGTGTATTATACACTTAAATTTGAGCCGTTTGGGAGGCCGTAACGGATCATGTTTTTTCCCTCCAAATTTTTCCACGACGTTTCAGGGATCGCTTCATGAGTTACTGCATTCGATTGTTAGCCCTAAATAAGTACTCGTTTATTTATTTTTAAGGATTGTCTGATTTTCGTCCAAGACTCGTTTATCACGTACTTGCCTCATTCCTCAAATGTCCTTTATTGTTTCTCAAAATTCGTGTAGCTGCTTTATCTTACCCGATGAACCGCCTGTATGATTTAAAAACATTTTTTTCCGAGACCTTAAAATCCCGTAAAACGTTTATTATACACCTACATTTGAACCGTTTGGGATGTCGTAATGGGTGATATTTCTTTTTCACCCTGTTTTTCCACCACGTGTCTGGGATCCTTCATTAGGTACCGTATTTGATTTTTAACCCTAATTAAGAAGTATTTCATCTATTTTTAAGGAATACTTGATTTTCCTCTAATACTCGTTAATCGCGTACTGGCACCCTTAAATGTCCTCTTTTGCTTCTCGAAATTTGCATAGCTGTTTTATCTTACCCAAGGAACTGTCCATATGATTTACAAACATTTTTGTTTCCGGAACCCAAAATTACGAAAATCATGTATTGTACACTTCAACTTGAGCCGTTTGAGAGGTCATACCGAGTTAGGTAGCACGGACACTTCTCGTAATGAGTCGTACCGTGTCCGACACCGACACTTCACGGACACACGCCGAAACGTGTCCGACAGCTAAACAACCGTGTCTAACTTTCTACATTTATTTGGGCACGTGCCCGTCGCGTGTCCATGGCATTTGAGCCGTGTCCGTCGCGTGTCCACGATATTTGGTTATCATTTGCGGTGAATGATGTTCTTCAGACAAGAAATGCGCTATCGAAAGAGATTAATTAGAATATTGATTCGGATGAGGAATGAAAATAAATTTATTATTAAGGGCAAGTTTTACTTTCACTTATTTAAAATAATATCAAATAGTTTCACAAAAATAAGATCAAACATTTATAACTATAAAATGTATATTTTATTAAATTTAAATGTCGTGTCCCGTGTCCTAAATTTCATGGCATGCCGTGTCTCGTGTCCGTGTCGTGTCCGTGGTCGTGTCCGTATCCGTGTCCGTGGCCGTTTTGGTGCTACCTAGATACTGAGTCATATTTCTCTTCCTCGCAATATTTTCACCACGCGTTTGGAGTCGCTTCATAAGTTACATTGTTCAATGCAGCCCTATGTAACAAGTTATCATCTAAGTATTTTTAAGGAGTACTCGATTTTCATCCTATACTAATTTGTCGCATACGTGGTTGTATCTACCTGGTTGTATCTCTTAAATTCATGCCACTTTTTAACATAATATAATCAATTTTTTTCCTTAAATGGGGCAAATCAAATATAGTACTCCCTTGTACACAAAACTTGTCATGTAAAAGTTGATCTCTTCCATGACTAAAGCACTTTGATCACAAGGACAAAGGACGTGCTTATTTCTATTTTCAAGTTGTTTATGCGTTATGACTTGTGACATAATATCAACCAAATCACATTTACAATCAACAACCACTCATTGACTACTCACTTTTCATTTGATAATGATTGATCACTCTAATCCCCCAAACACCAAGCTTACATGCCTACAAGTCTACCATTTCCGCGACTACAAATTTTCAAATAAAACCGTTATTCAACTTAAAACAACCTAGTAATCCGAACATTGTTATGTTATACATTAAATGACGATGTTATATACTGTAATAAATTGCGCTACATGAGTTATTTTAAAAATTAACTCTTACTCTAAATCTATTCAATTTAGCTAAGTTTTATTCAATTAAGTTCACCTCAGCTCAACTCCATTAAGTTCAATTCAACTCATTTTCACCGTAAAGAACAATGTCTAAGTTTTTATACAGTGTATTACAATACAACGGTCTTATAAGAAACTAATCATACAATTTTATACTCACACTTCAAACAAAATCCCAACTTATAAATCCAAATTTACAATCATAATTCATAAGTATAATTTTCATTGGATTGCCAACAAAAGAATGTCAATGGAGAAAGAGACATGGAGTTGTAAACTTCTCCTCTCACTAGTCCTTTCTCTAATTTCATTTGCTCTATCTTCAAACTTCCCTTCCCAAGGTAATACCACCCTCGACTCCTCGAGTTTTCATGTTGACGGGTTTCAAACCATTTGATATGTTTACCGTTTACCCAGCTAACCTAGTTGACATCTACAAAAATCGCTCTTTTCTGATATAACTATCATTCAGGATGCTATTGGACAGAGGAATGTCTGCACAAATGGCATGGAGATTGTGGAGGTCTTGTTTATAACCAGTCTACTAACTGCCATGGTAACTGTCAACCTCCTAATTATTCACCTTGTCCGCCTTATCACACCCATTTTTACTGCTGTTCAGCTGGTAATTTTCTTCCCTTACCAAAATTCTTAACAAAATACGGAAGTAAAAGGTATTTCTGAAACGGAGGGAGTCGATAACAAAACCCTTGTGTATGTACACTATGTTACAAAAATGGCAGGAAGTCCCATGAAGGTGAAAGATGGATGTGTAAAGTGCGAGAGTAAGATGGACGATGGCGACGAATTCGTCTGTTGCTCTGACTGCACTTACCCTGAAATGGTGTACGGTGATACTTCATCAGGGTACTGTAAAACTGGTGCAGTTTTGATTTCACAGCCGAAGCCCAAAGGTACACTATTATGAACTACTCTTCCGTCTCACTCATTTATTTCCCGCTCATGACTTTACCAGCTAAGCTAGCTGACATATGCATCCGATGCAGAGGTGTTTGCATGGGTAGCTGGACCGTGGTTGCCGTGTTCAGCGCCTTGCGGTGGTGGCATACGTAGTCGAAGAGTTGAATGCTTTGCAGTAATTGAAGACACTTCTTCCCCTGATTATCCTGTTTATGACGAACTCTGTTCACATCACGAAAAGGTGATTTTGTTACGGAAATTTTGAGCTTTTTAGTTCAAATTCGCGTTTTTTTCTTCAGGTTTACCTTATCCTACCAGTAATTTGCTCCCTACTAATAAAATTTTAGTAGCGTCGCCTACGTGAGTCGATTTAGAACCGATAAGTGGCACGATTTTCATAACCTTTGTTGGTAATTTAAGTGTAATTACCGGTTCATTTTTCGTAATTTGGGTTTGGTTCAGAGACGCGCGAACTTATAAATAATAACTTTGGCGCCAAATAAATTATCCGAATAAATCAGATATTGGCGGTTGATTTCGAAGAGTTGTAACTCTTCAGAAATCTGACTCAAAAGTCAAAATCCTTCCCTTTCCCCTTCATTCTCCTATATATATGGGACGAAAATGGATCAGTAATTTCCCTAAGAAAAATTACCGATAATCAAACATCTTGAACAGAAAAACAAGTTGCATATCAAAACTTCGAAATTATATCTCTGTTTTCTTGCCAAAAACCAAGGAACACCTTCTTATCTCTGTAAAAATTCGGAACATCCCAGAGATTGATATACGGGACGAATTGTTTTATAAGGAAAGTATAGCGATTCGGTGTTGTTTAATTGTTTTCATTTCTTTGACAGTATATATCTAACAACTTTGACCTTGTTACCTCGAATAATCAGCTCACGGGACGAGAAACATGTAACGAACAAAGTTGTGTAGCCGAAGTCGTAAACAGAGAGAAAGAAGATGGAAGCCATGGTAGAACATCACCTATGTGGATTATACTTGGCCTTCTTACTGGAGGAGTTGTTCTTGGATTTGGAGGCTTCATTTTGTACAAAAGGTAATTAACTTCGCTACGAGTCTATGATACTTCGACATTTACGAACAAATACTTAAGACCACCACAAGTAAGGTCACCCAACTAGGTCACCAGGGGGTGAGTCTCCTTAGACCATCCCCAAGCAAAGGTCACGCTAACTAGATCACGACCCATATTTATTCTTAATTACCCCTTAATTATCTTGACCTACTTTTACCCTCCCAAGCAGAAGGTCACGACCCAGGTCATCAACCCATTCATTTTTCACTTTCCAACATTTTTAGTTCATTTGTCACATTCTCACCCACTTTTCTCTCTCCACTTTATAATTATTTTTCCTAACATTTTATAAATTTAGTTTTTTTCTTATTATGGTAAATATCTTAGTAAAATAAAAACTACTTACCTATATATTTTACGGTTACATTAATCTTATGGTGATTTTCGGAAAAAAAATAACATGTTTTAATTTCAAAAAGTGATTATACGATTTCATTAACAATTAAAAATGAAATACTAAACGATTTAAACGATTATAATTAATTTAGCGATATATGGATGCTATTAACAAACGTATTTGAAATATTATTTGACGATTTTGACGAACGCGTAACTTGATATCCATGACCCAAAATCACTAGTTGGGTTAAAACCTTTGATTTATACTCAAATTTATTGTCCAATCCCTAACACTGATCTTCACCTACCACTATTATACTATTTCATTGAAACAAAAGCCATTGAATACCCGCCGGTTGGTGAAGCAGTCCGATCCTTTCTTTATCTGTATAAGAATATAGAGAGGTAGGCGAGAGGCAGGTCGGTTCCCTATTGAATTGTCCAAGTCTTTCTAAGTGTAATCTTTCCATGATCGGATAAAGCCTCGGCTTCTGAGTTGGCGGCCTTCCTAGCTTCAATTGCGTCTTCGATCGGAGGAATCTCCTCAAATGCCAAAAATCTGTAAATTTAATTGAGTTTTTTTTGCCCAATATCTGTCAATTTATTTGAATTTTTTTGCCCGAAAAATCGTATTAAAAAAGTTGGTTAAAATCTGTCAAAACTGAGTTCATTCAATAGATAATTTAAAGAGTGACTCAATAAAAAATGATCTTTAATTTTTTTCATCTTGCAATATTGTGAAAATCCATTTTTGTTTTTAGAGAGAAAGGAAAAACCAAAAAAATGTTTTGCAGGAAAAGGAGAGAGAGGAAATGCATGTGTCCTTTTTTTTTATAATTTTTCTCTTTCCTTTGTATCCAACAACGAATCAGATGGTGCCACGTACTAGGTCACCAACTAGGTCAATATCTTCACATGAAGGTCACAAATTGACCTCTTGTGTAAGGAGGTCACACTAATCTTTTCCTTAATCCTTAATTAAAGTGACCAAGCAAGGTCATGACCTACCTATTGACCTTGCTTGGGGATGGTCTTAATGATGTATCAAGGAGGATAATTAGACCATCCCCAAGCAAGGTGGATGGGGAGGTCAATAAGTAAGTGGGTCAAGTTAATTAAGTATTAGCAACTTAATTAGCATGACTCATTACAAAATAGGGTCAATTGGTGACCTCTTTTGTTAGTATTGACCCACTTATTGACCTACTAGTTGTTTGATTGTTATTGGCTTAGAAATGTGAAGAGTTTAAAATATAGTAATAGTAATGGATAAAGTAGGAGAGATGAATTTTTTTGTGGGGTAAAAAATGTGGAAAATAATTAAAAATGTTGGAAAGTAAAAAATAATTGGGTTGATGACCTAGGTGGTGACCTTTTGCTTGGGAGGGTGAAAATGGATCAATATAAATTAAGTGTAATTAAGAGTAAAAATATGTATTGACCTAATTAAGGTGACACTTGCTTGGGGATGGTCTTAAGGAGACCTACAATGGAGGAAGGTCACTTCATGACCCAAGGGGGTTGCCTCGTGATCTTCCATGTGTCCTTATTCTATTTGTTGGGCACATATATAGATGACATAAGTTGTTGGAAGGTGGAAAATAATTGGGTTGGTTACCTAGGTCACGACTTTCTGTTTAGAAGGGTAAAAGTAGGTCAAGATAAATAATGTGAAATTAAGAGATAAAATTAGGTCGCAACTTAGTTAGCGAGACCTTGCTTGGGGTGGTCTTACATGTCACGTGTTCAGATGACCTGGCACTAAGATAGTTAAGTAGATTTGAGCTCATGAAATTCAAACGGGTTTTAGATTGACTCGAAAAATTGAGTTTGAGCTAGATATAGCTCATAATAATTAATTTTTTTTCCTATAAAAATGACAAAATGAGTATTTCCTATTTGAGCTTTGAGACCAACTCATATTAAGTGAAATCAAACCGAATACGAGTTTTAATGCGTGGCGGATCTTGAAGATATTATCTAAGGGCCCGAAAAGTAAATAACCAAATTTTTATTTACGATTAATAGACGGCCGTTTATATATAGTTTAAAGAGAAATTTCATAAACACATTTTTTTTACACAAATTCTCATTTGTGACGGCGGTATCCGTCACAATCTTGTGACGGATACCGTTTCCTCTCACAAAATACCCACCGTTTCTCTCTCTCCGACACTATTCACGTGGTCCTCTTTCTCCACTAACCCATTTTGTATTCATTTTATCTCACAAAATATCCGTCACAAATGGTGACCTGTCACAAGCAAGACTTACTTATTTTTTTATATGAACACATCTTTACACGCGCACAAAAAGTCATAGATCTAAAATAAAATATTAAAATTTTAACTCAAAATCTCTATTATAGTAACGATTAGTTTAATAAAAATATAATCTTCCGTCCCGGGCATTCATTGTCCTATTTCATTTTTCAATCACTAATAAGCAAGTTTGGGAAAGATAATTATAGTCATTGATTTTGTAATTTTGGAATTAATGAATCATCATTAATCATTATGCAAATGAGGAAAATCGGGACATGTTCCCATTTTTTATTACTTTTTTCCTTATTTACCATGTAAAATATAGGGCTTGTTTGGTTACCCATTAAAATCATGGGATGTTGAACTTCCCGGGAAGTGTAAAATTACGTTGTTGTTTGGTTGCCAATATCATGGGAAGTAGAACTTCCCACATGAATTTACTTCCTCCATTATATGGGAAGTTACTCACCAAGTCCCCCCTTGGTCAATAGAACTTCCCGCATGAATTAACTTCTCATATGCGAACCAAACACTTTTTGCGAATTCACATGAATTGGAAATTCATGTGATCTTGAAGTTCCCGGGAACTTTAATTCCCCTATGTCAACCAAACAAGCCCATAGAGTATGGTCTTACTTGGGCTTTTATTAAGGGAGACAGCCTGTTAAAATACAAAAAAATTCTTATTTTTTTTGGAAATATGGCAAATTATTACCAATAAGTTCAAATAATTTTTTTTTTTTTTTGGTAACGAGGGAACCCGCAGCCGCTACCTTCGGTGCGCACTAGGTAAACCCTCGGGTATATGTAATAGCCTGCAAACCACATACACCAGGTAAGCCACCCGAGGGTGACAGGCTCGAAGTCTATTTAGGCATGGACTCGGGCCAAGAATGCTCCACAAGATTTTGCTCTTGAGGAGGCTTGAACCCGGGTCTCCTGGGACTTTCACCCAAGTTTTAACCACTAGACAAGTTCAAAAAAATTGTACAATTCAAAAAATTGTACATATTACTTACTACCTAATATAATTAATTTTGCAACTTACTACCTAAAATCACACAACATTAATCACTTTGCTACCTTTTTGACAGAAATCGTACTTAAGGGCGAAATAAAACTAATTTCCGTCATTTTTTAGCAATTTCCGTCATGTTGGTAGTAATCGTGTAAGTTTTTACACTTATTAGGTTGTTATTTGAATAATTCAACGTAGTAGGTAGTAATATGCAAAAATTTAGACTTATTAGGTAATAATATGCTAAATAGCAATATTTTTTTTGAGAGAGTTAGTAGTTGAGCTACAATCGTAGGGGGCCTGGCCCCGACGTATGATAATGAAGATCCTCCACTGTTTTTAACCAAACCGATTTTATGGATTGGTCGAACAGATTAAGCACGTTTAGACCGACTAATGTACTCGTCGTTTGGGTTTATGCAGGATTACATCTAGCCAGCAGCCTAATAATAATGGCTATGTTTATATCATGATGGATGGATTTTCATGAGAATTGGATCATTTCAATAGTTTACATTCATGGATTGTAGAATGTAGAGAATAACCATTCTTTGAAAAGTTGATTATTTATTAGCTTAAATTGCAAATTTATTAGGTTAAATTGCAAATATGAAATATACAAGCAAGTTGTAAACATTTTCCAAACCCTTTATGTGGTTAACGTAATATGTAGATCACATAAACAATACAAAAAGGAATTGGAGTTGTTCTTGCGGCAAATCTATCTCTATAAAAGGGATAAAATTTCTAGCTTTCTCATTGGTTCCTCATTTTTAGGGAACTATGGCCCCACCATTTTCAACTCTGATTTAATTTCTCTGATTAAGAAACCCTTCTATTCCATATATATTCCCTCTATTCCGTAATTTCGTACTGTTCCGTAATTAATTTTAATCCGTCCATAATTTCGTACTGTTCCGTAATTAATTTTAATCCGTTCATAATTCCGTATTTTGTTCCTTAATTAATTTTAATCCGTCCATAATTCCGTATTCTGTTCCGTAATTAATTTTAATCCGTAATCCGCAATTCCGTATTCTGATATTACCTACTATTACTATTTCTATTTCTATTTACTTCATCGTTTCTGTCCGTAACTAATTTTAATCCGTAATTCCATAAAATACGATAATCCAGAAATAAAATCCAACACACAAAAAATTAGAAACTGCACAAATAATCAGTCCTAAAATTAAATTACATTTTATTTTCCAACAAAATAAAATACAAATTAAAATTTCAAAAAAGATTAAATACTATATACAACGATACAATATATAAAAATCGCGTACACTGATAAAAAAAACAAAAAACGATGCACAAAAAATCGTCCGATATTATCAAAAAATCACAATACGCTAATACCATCATAAAAATCTATTCCTATAAAAGGAATAACATTTAGGAGATGTTGGCTCCGTTTGGCAAACCATTTCAGCTACCTGATTTGCCTGAAATGACTTTTTTGCCAAAACAATCAGGTAGCTTATTATTTTTGGAGTGTTTGGCAACTACCTGTTTTGACTGAAAAATGGTGAAAAAGGTACCTGAAATAAAAAGCTACCTCAGGTAGCATTTGACAAATCAGGTACCTGATTTAGTTTTATTTACCTATTTTACCCTCGGATTTTATGACGTTTATTAACAAAATTTAACACAATACAAAATCCTTACGTAAACTTAATTAATTTTTTTGTGTATATGACTTTAATAAAAAAACTAAATTTATATCAATAGTATATTTTTGAGGATATATTGTTTGAATTATGATTTTACCTAATAGTTTTTATATTAATTTGTGGAATTTTTTGGGCATGAATCATGTATATATAAAAGCTAGTAGTTGAAGATATTTCTATAACTTGATTTTAATGGTCAATTCATTCAAAACAGTGTGCATGAAAAAATCATGGAAGTAGCAATGCAGTCATTTTCCAGTACCATTTCAAGTGCATGATTCTATTAAGAAGTTACTACTCAATTTGTTACGGTCATTTGTTTACAATAACACAAGAATAATAGTAAAAACGTAAAAGATATCAATAATAAACCATGTGCTTTTACGTCATTTTGTCAAATATCAGCTACCTTTTCAGCTAGTTTTCAAACAGTTTTAACAAAAATCAGCTACCTTATCAGGTCTTAATTTTCAGGTATCTTTTCAGCTACCTTTTTCAGGTTTCAGGTGCCTTTTCAGGTTTCAGGTAACTTTTCAGGTTTCAGCTACATTTTCAGCTAGTTTTGCCAAACAGACCCGTTGATTGACTCCTTAAATTTAGAGAGTTTAAAAAAAAAAACTACCAAAACCCAGGTTCATACCACATTTATTTACTCTCTTTTCTACTTTCACTATTTACTCTCTTCCTTATTTTTAATATTTACTCTTATGTTTTCATTTTATATTATATATAATTCTATATATAATACATTTATACTATATATATATATATATATATATATATATATATATATATATATATATATATATATATATATATATATATATATATATATATAATGAAATTTCATAAAATTAAATCCGACACTTTTTTTTAAAGAAAATAAAGGCACAAGGCAATAGCATGTGTATAAATCTCCAATTAATTAAAAAAAGTTCAATATTATTAATAAATAAATAAATAAAGTAATGATTTCAACCATTAAAAAAATTGAAAATTATTTTTTCAGTACTTTAGTCTAAGCATAAAATAATTATGAGAAAGTGTCAATCATTTCGTAATAAGTAAAAAAAATTCTAAAACGTAATTTTAAAAGAGTGCATGAACGATTATATTTATTATATTTATAACATAATAGTTGAAAAATGATAATACTTCAAACTAAAAATATGCTAACATACTGGAAATATACAATATGCAACATTTAAAATAGGCCTAAAAATTCATAAGAAAAAAATATTAAAAAGTAAGAACATCAAAATAATTCGTAACAAATTTAATAGTAATGAAAAAATAGTGAAAATAAATGACTGTGATAATAATATTATTAGTAAATCTAGAAAGATATAGCGGAAAACTGTTAGACTTAAAATAGTATAAAATATAATACACAAAACTAACGCATCATCATATTTTACTATAATGAAAATATACTATTAAGAATGAAAAAAAATAGACTAATTACTTTGCGATAAAAGTTGTTCGAGAAACATACAAGAACAAGTTGTAGAGTTTGGAGCCTAGACGTAATTTTATTTTTATCAAACGCAAGGTCATAGATAACAGAGTTATTCTAGCGCAAGAGAAAAAAGTGATCAATGATATGCTAGGTTTTGTGAGTGAAAGGATTTTCATGTTTTATACGAAGGTTTTATAAGTACATGGGATAACCCCAATACTAGGAAATCCAATTAAAATTGATAAAAAAATATTTTATTTTGTTAACCTAGATAATTTGCATATTTAAATACTCACTATTTAAATGAGCTTATTTAAATGAGTTAATATGGATCCATGTATTATACGAAGGTTTTATAAATACATTTTTCTCTTTTAATTGTCTTTATTACGACCCGTGCATTTTTTGCACGAGAATAAAACTAGTTTATTATAAAATGGTACAAAATATTCATTTTATGTCAATCATAACGACTATCGAGTTCCGAAAAATCGTGACATTAAAATAGAGTGTTAAATCATAAAATAACAGTATTTTTATCTTTAAATAGAATGCAACAAAAAATGGTTTTTATAAAGATTTGTGATTAAATTATACTCCGTGTTTTTATGAAGTTACTTGTGTAAAACAATCTTACACCGTATTTATATAAAGTTGATACCAATAACCTAGACATGTCGAACATGGGTAGTAAGAGTAAGGATAAATTACAAATAACCACCACGTATTTGCGTATTTTTACAAATTACCACCACGTATTTGTTTTTTTACAAATAACCCCCAAACTTTTACGTATACTCCCCGATCACCACCGTATTTTAATCCCGGATCATCTTTTTCTTATTTTTCGTCTTGTTAAGTAACAATTTACGTAAAATACCTATATTACCCTCCCTAATTAAACAAACCCACCCAAAGTAATTACACATATACATAAACTATGGTTCATCCAATTTCCCAATAAACTTCATACCCTAAATTCAAAAATCCCCAAATCAATTTTCTAAATTTCATCCAAAATATGTTGACAAGTAAGTTCTAGATTCCAACTTAATATTAGTTTGTATTAGCATATGTTGTTGAACTGATCGGTACCGACATCGGTAACGGTACCACCTTTTTGTTCAGAAACCCAGCCCAGCCGTACTAGTAATTCGGATAATCTATGGTCTTCACGAAGAATTCATCTATCCCCATTGCCTCCAGTGAATCCCTTTTATTTTGCTTGGATGGTAGATCCCTGTTGACGGGCACGTAGCTTTGAATAATTGGCCAAAAATTGAATGCTCTTAATCCTAAGAGTCGTAACAGCGTGATTAGAACCAGAGCAAGCAGTTTAGAACCATATAGCAGGAAAATGATTTGGGGAATTGGATGAACGATTACTCTAGTGTATGTATGTATATTTGTAATTAGTTTGGGTAGGTTTATTTAATTAGGGAGGGTAATATGAGTATTTTACGTTAATAAGACGGAAAAAACGAAAAAAAAAAAATCGGGATTAAAATACGGTGGTGATTGGGGAATATACGTAAAAGTATGGGGTTTATTTGTAAAAAAAACAAATACATGGTGGTAATTTGTAAAAATACGGAAATACGTGGTGGTTATTTGTAATTTATCCTAAGAGTAACTAGTAAAGTAGTAAGTTAGTAACAAGGAATTTGGGTAAAAACATGGGTCTCAAATAAAATGAGTAAACATAAGTTTGTTTATTCCTTTTTATAATATACTCCGCCCGTTTTGATTATTAGTTTAATTTTTATTTTGACACAATTATTAAGGAAATTAGAGGGACTACTTGTAGTTTAGCGTTATTGAATCACGAGAATTAAAACAAATACTTAAAGTGAAAATGGTAAATAAATAACGAGGATGAGAACTGAGAAGTGTATTCAAAAATTTATCATAATATACTTTTATGTAACCGCCGATTTTAATTTAATGCATTGATGAAAAATAGTAGTTGAGAGTATAACCCAATGTAGTTTATGAGGAAGAAAATAATTATGCCAAATCCTCCATAAAAATTCAAATTTTTTTCCACTAAACGCACGATGGATAATGTAGAAACAGTAAATTTGGATAAAATTAGCCACAATTAAGTCCGATAAAATTGACTTGTCCGATATAACCCTACTCGTAACAATGCGCATCTTCTAAAAATCCATGTTGACCCGTATCCCAATTTGACTATGACCAGATCCATATCTTTCTTTTTAAATGAGATCTCCGTTTCGGCGACAGTTACATTATATAATTTGCTAGTCCGCTTTGTATTATACATAAAAAATCAATAGCATACCTTAAAATGACTCAAATCTGAAATAGTCTGACCCAATACGACTCAATTTAACCCAAATGTTACGAACTTAAAATAAACTACGGATACAAACTTGATCCAATTAACCTATTTCTCAAATCTAACCACAACTTCATAATACATATTTTACGCTAACAAATATTTTACTAACGAGATTTAGGCCTCGTTTGGCAAACGGTATAAGCAGATTCATAATAGCAGATAACGTTAACATAATACGGTTAGTAGATTTTAATAGCAGGTTTGACTACTAGATTAAATTGGCAGATTAAAAAATGGTGTTTGTTAAATAACAGAATACAACATAATTAGAACGATTTCATATATAAATTGAATATGTTAATACAATATGCTGCTATTAGCAGCATATTCAAAAATAGTAGATTTCGACCAATACGCTATCAAAACATGCTTTTTATCAAACATATAAAAATAATAGACTAATTAGTCAACCTACTAATTATGCCAAAATCTACTAATTTCGTTCAATATAGTGTCTAGCCAACACGGATCGGACTAGAATTATCTACCCATCTACCCAAAAAGAGTCAAACCTCGTCTAACAACATTCAACCTCATCAACAATAAAAACTCTCTCTTTATTACCTCTCTGTTAATACCACATCCCTTTTTAGTCCCTTACCTCACCTCTCTTTTGACTACAACAACAACAACAACAGCAGCAGCATCAACAATGTCAGGGAAAGGTGCTAAGGGTTTAATTACTGGTAAATCTTCTGGTTCTAACAAAGACAAAGACAAAAAAGCCCCTATTTCTCGTTCTTCTCGTGCTGGTCTTCAGGTCTTCTTCTCTTTTCTCGGTTTTTTTTTGCTTCATTTTGTCCTCTTTTGTTAGATCTACACTTGTTTATTTGTTTTTCGAAGTTTAATCTTTGTGGGTTTTCCTTGTTTTGCTTTGTTTATCTTTTTACCTCATTTTTGTTTGTGTTCACTTGATTAATTGTGTTGAATGTGTCATTTGGGTACGTTAATTCTCTCTTTCGGGTTTTTGGTAGTCGCGGAACCAGGATTTGTAGTTATGGGAGAGCGGAAAAGTTTTAGCGGGGGTAAATGAGTAATAGAGTAAGGTAAATTGAAAGAGTAAAGTTTTTCAAAATTTTCATCGTTTCTTGGGTTTGAGCTCCTGCTAGCCCTCCCCTAGCTTCGTTACAGATTCTCGGTTAGATTTATTTACCTTGGTCTGGTGGAAGTTGTAGTTTTTGTTGTTCAGGCTATGGTTTGGTTCTTTTGACATTGTTTTGAGTTTGGTAGAGCTTTGTTAGTTGTTCTTTTGCTGGAATGCTGGCTGAGGTTCGTGGGTTGATTTTGGTTCGTCTCGATAATGTGGCTTTAGGGTTGTTGGAGTAAATTAGTACTAGGGATATTTGGATGTTAATTACTTCGTATGTTGCATTGAGATGATGCTGTTTAGTATTGTCGGTGTTTTTAAGTAAGTTGGCTGTCGAGTTGTCGATGATGTGAACTTTGTTTGTTGGGTATGTTAGGGCTTGTGGAGTTGTGAGTGTGAGATGTTTAGTATGGTCGGTGTTTTAAGTAAGTTAGCAGTTGTGTTGGCGATGATGTAAACTTTGTTTTTTGGGTGTGTGAGGGCTTTTGGAGTTGTGCGTGTTCTTTGTGGATAGGGTTATACTTATTGGTTTGAAGATCTTGGGATTTGGTCTATCACTTGAACTATGATATTTCTTGTAGATTTAAGCATCTTCCTTATTGCTGTTTTGCTATGCTGGTCGAACGAGAACGTCTTTTAGGGTGTGATTTCCTTTGCGAGTTACTGTTCCAGGATGTTGTAGTGTAAAGAGAAGAGCGAATTCTGAAAAACTGGAAGTGGAACATCTTGTAATATTTGTCGTTTTCCTGCTCAAGATTGGAATGCTAGATAGAGTTAGGGTTTAGTCATGCGGTAAATCATGGTCTGCGCAAGGAAAGGAGATCATAGTCCATTTTGTATTTGGAGAACTTAAAGTGATGCAAGTTTCAGTTTCGTGTCCTAATGATGTTAGACTTTGCATACTACTCCGTACATGGTTTAATTGCAGTGGTATTACACTGCTGTTGTGGTTGTGGTACTGGGCTTTTTTATTGACAGTTCTTAAGATAAACCTGAATACAGAGTACTTTTTAATTTTTAATTTTGAAAGGCTCACAGTTTTGCATGTTTCTCTCATAAATTATAACACAAACAAATATCTGCCTTCAAATCCTAGGGTCTTCCCACTCTCCATTTTGCTTGTTAAAAATATAGCAGTTTCTGAATGGAAATTAATGATGCTTCTGAAGTTTTGTGGACTTATTTGAGTTGTTTATTGTATTCTTTTTAAAAATTATGATCTCAGCCATCGTTTTTATGAGAGCTTTTGGACTCACACCAATCACTAGGGCTGGGGGTTGAGCCTCAGCAACCCCATTCATGTAGTTGATGTAAGGCCTCCTTTTGGGGGATGCGTACTGGGTTTAGGTCACCTTATGAACCTCAAATGCAAGACTGAGTGTATTTTGAAGTATTTATTTTTGGTCTAGTTGTGTCATTTTGGACCGATCATCTCAATTTGTGCCGAGGTTTGTGGTTTGATTTTTGTTCGTCTTCATGATGTGGCTTTAGGGTTGTCGGAGAAAATTAGTATAGGGATAATTGGATGGTAATTACTCCGTATGTTATATTGAAATGTTGTTTAGTATGGTCGTGTTTTTAAGTAAGTTAGCTGTCGAGTTGTCGATGATGTAAACTTTAGTCTGTGAGGGCTTGTGGAGTTGTGTCTTCTTTGTGGATTACTGATAACTGCTGGAGCAGGTTGGAGAGTTGATCGGAATATGGTTATACTTATGGTTTTGAAGATCTTGGGATTTGGTCTATCACTTGAAGATTTAAGCATCTTCCTTATTGATGTTTTGCCAAGTTAGTCAAATGAAGAAAACGCTCTTCAACGTCGTTTAGGGTGTGATTTCCTTGGGGAGTTACTTTTCAGATTGTTGTAGTGGAAAGAGATGAGCAAGCCTGAAAGAACTGGAAGTGGAATATCTTTTGAAACATTTGCAGTTAGGGGAAAGCAGAAAAGTTTTAGGGGCGTAAAGGAGTAATGGAGTAGGGTAAACTAAAAAAGATTAGGATTTCAAATTTGTCGTTATTTCTTGGAAGCGAGCTCCTGCTAGCCTTCCCCTAGCTCCGCCACTGTGTCTTCGTTAGATTTGTTTCAGCTTTGTTTGGTGGAAGTGGTAGTTTTGTTGTTGAGGTTACAGTTTGGTTCTTCTGACATTGTTTTGTGGGCGGTAGAACTTTGTTAGGTAGCCTTTTGCTGGAATGGTGGCTGAGGTTTGTGGGTTGATTTTGGTTCATCTCGATAATGTGGCTTTAGGGTTGTTGGAGTAAATTAGTACTAGGGATAATTGAATGTTAACCACGCAGTATGTTATAGTGAGATGTTGTTTAGTATGGAGGTGTTTTTAAGCAGGTTAACTGCGGAGTTGACGATAATGTAAACTTTGTTTTTTGGGTCTGTGGAGTTGTGTGCGTTCTTTACTACTGGTAACTGCTGGAGAAAGTTGGAGAGTTGGTCGGAATAGGGTTATACTTATTATGGGTTTGAAGATCTTGGGATTTGGTCTATCACTTGAACTATTATATTTCTAATAGATTTAAGCATCTTCCTTATTGATGTTTTGCCTAGTTAGTGGGAGCCCTTGAAGGCACTAGTTGCTGCTGCGTCGTGTTCTTATATTGCTAGTTTCAGTTTTGTGTTCTAAAGATGTTTGATTTTGCAAATTACATGGTTTAGTTGCAGTGGTATTACACTGCCATGGTGATAGTGTTACTGGGCTTTATATTGTTCCCGGATGTAGGTAAAGTTCATAGGGAGAGTTATTGCATTGATAAGATACAACTAATGCTTTTTTAATAGCCTCATAGTTTTGCACTTTTCACTCGTCACACAAACAAATCTCTGCCCTCGAATCCTAGGGTCGTCCCACTTTCCATTTTACTTGTTGAATATAGCAATTTCTAAAAGGAAATCAGCGATGTTTCTGAAGTTTTGTAGTTGTTGAAACTGAGGTTTCCTTAAGTGAGAGCTTTTGGACCCCACCCCCGATCACTAATGTTGGGGGTTGAACGTCAGCTTCTTCATTCACGTGGATGATGTAAGACCTCCTTGTGGAGTCGCGTACTGGGGTTAGGTCCCCTTATGAACCCCGAATGCATGATTTGAGTGTATTTTAAGATATATATTTTTGGTCAGTTTGTTTCATTTTGGACCGGTCGGTCATTCAAGGGCAGACACATTTTCGAGTCAGTCAGGTCCTAAAGTTCTGATTTGGTACGGTCCCTATAGGCCCCAATCTATTTAGTTCATGGTTTGGGTCATATATACGATTGGTCTTTGTTAGATCGCACACTCTTTCTCCGATGTGAGAGACCTAACATGTGATTCTTCAGAGTCTTGATCTTTTCTTGGTCTAATATAATATCGCCATGGTTCAAGTTATTTAATCTTTTAAGTCATTCGAAGTTTTAATGATAAAATATTGATATTACTTCGTGAAGTGGAAAAATTTACCTGTAACATTATCGTGGCATTAGTTAACTTTACCAGGTATAGTATAACATTCGCATTTTTATTTTACTAGACTCGATGTAAACTAGAAAGGGACCAACCGTTTTGAGATCGACTAAAAAAAACAGGGACGGAATAAATGGAACGAAAAGACTAGAGTGTAGGTAGTTGTAGGTTTGTCGCAGTAACTTTGCATTGTTTGGTTACTCAGAACTGTGTGTTAATGCCATCTCTCAACTGTTGCCTTGCAGTTTCCTGTGGGACGAGTCCACCGTCTCCTGAAGACAAGAGCTCAAGCCAATGGCAGGGTGGGGGCGACAGCAGCAGTGTACACAGCAGCAATACTGGAGTATCTGACAGCAGAAGTACTGGAACTGGCAGGAAATGCGAGTAAGGATCTGAAAGTGAAGAGGATAACACCAAGGCATTTGCAGCTGGCTATCCGAGGAGACGAAGAGCTTGATACTCTCATCAAAGGAACCATCGCTGGTGGCGGAGTTATTCCTCACATCCACAAGTCTCTCATCAACAAATCCTCCAAGGATTAATTATCTTTCATGCCTATTGTCTTGTCATCTGTGTTTTAACGAACATCGTTTAAGATTGTTGAGGAGAAGTAAATTGTTGTAGTCGAGATCTTGTCTGTGTAGCTTAATTAGGGATGTGATGGAATGTGCTGTTAAGTTATGTTGTAGTAGGCGATACTTTTGTTAACTTCAGTCCATGACTTTCAAACTATTCCGTGTTTATATCCGCTTTCCTGTTTTTGGTAAAGAGACCTGCAAACTTGAGTTTTTTGTTGGGACGGTTTTGAGCTCAAGTTGAGACTCGAGAGTTCTACCACTCCGTAATCTCTGTCAAAGAGCAAAAGGAAACAAAACTCACATTTTGGCAATTCCAATGTCGAAGAAGTTACGATATCAAGAATGTTTAGATGTCTTTTCAGAATAAGCACAATCTAATAATGTACTCCGTATATGCTAGGGACTAGGGAGCATAGAATGTTTACAAATACTACCCAAAATTCAGGACCCGGTACATCATTTGATGTATGTATGGACGTGATATTTTCTGTACATCTAATCCTTATGGGTCCAAGGATCAATCCTCTAACTTTATGGTCAGAAACCTGCACGATCCCTCGGCTACGCTGTAAGAAAAAGTGATCAAGAATATCTCATGACTAAAACTCGGGAAACCGCGCTACGCATTGCGCTGCCACTCTACGTTTCACGACTCTTGTACATCTTCAGGCATAATGCCCTGTCTTTTGCTTGCTCCTAGTTCAATCACCAAAATAAGTCAGAACCCACCAAATATTCAGGGACAATTTTACCTTGAGTCGACTTGTATACGACTCGTACCTAAACTTCTTTTTCAGACCAACTGCATTTCTCATTTCAACTTTTTTTCGAGGGAATCATTTCCAAAGTTTTATCGTCTAAATAGATATTTGTTCATTTGATAACAAGTTCATATGCTAGAAGTATAGTTTAGCTCAGTTCATATCTTATAAGTTCGATACTATAAATTCAGTTCAGTTCATAAAATTCAAGTTCAAAAGAAAGAACAAGCTGCTAGGCAACGGAAAAAGAAAGAAAGAATAGTATAGAAGCGGAACCTCATGTAGAGCTTTGCACCAAAGGTCACATCTGTGATGAAGCAAGACCCACTCGGCTGCCAATTGACTCTCACTTGTATTCTCCTGTGCACAGTGAGATGTCGACACTGCCTTCGCCTTCATGAACATGAAATAAAAGTTATTCACATTTTGATACACTCGCTTCTCTCTTTAATATCTCTCAAACTATGAGTAAATATTATTCAATGTATACTCATACGGAAATGGCATCGAAAAAAGAGAAGATGGATCCCCTCCTTATTACTCTTTAATCCAACTTACTATGTCAAATCCAAAGTAGACTGAAACGAGAGCTAGATAAATTTAAAGAGCAAGTACCTTCGATGTGCGCTTCTTCTTCTCGTACAGCTCGAGACTGAGGTGGCCAGGAAAATAGTTTGTAGTAGGAGGTTTTATGAGATTGGTTTTAAAGGCATCAATTGGCCTGCAACATAATGAGAAAACCAGATTAGCTCAACAAGTTATACTCCTAAAAGTTAAACGAGTAATTTTATCTCAAAAATATTAAGCTTACCTTCCATCTCCATCTACAAGACATTTTTTATGCAACTCAGAGACGACAAAGTTTGCATCATCCATGGAGTTGAATATGACGAGTGCCTGACCTGAAAGCACTATACAAAACTTAACAAACTAACGACATAATATTGCGTTAGCTTTTTACAATTTTATGATTTTCCGATCCAAAAAGTCATCCTCCAAATACTAATAGAATGTTGAGTGCTCAGGTTCATACGATCCAAATTGCATAATTATGATCTAAATTGCATAATTATGCACCTGAGGTCTTACTGCAGATGTTTGCACCTCAGGTCTTACTTATAGGAGTCCGGACTCCTGAGTACATTATTATTTCAATGGATCCAAGAGAAAGGAAGTGTGGACGTGTGGTGCTCGAGCGTAAAATAAGTCTAATAGAAGCATGAAGAAATTCATTTACCGAATGATGGACTGGAGAAAGGTATACAAGGTATGATTTTTGCCTCAACCTTTAACTTGAAAGCAGAAAAGATCATGTCCTGAGCAAAGCTAAGGGTTAATAATTTGAAAATATGTATTCACCAAAAAGTACCATTTTGAATTAATTTCTTTTACCAACATTTTTTTTGTCTAACGAAATGCACTTAGTAGCATTACAATATAGGGGTGGGGGAATTCGAACCAGGGACCTATTGTCCACATTGTCTAAACCACTAGGTTAAAACATCTTCGCTTTTTACTCGTCATTTCCGTGTACCCATCGGACGACAGCCCTTTCAAGGAATTTTGTGGGAACACAAATATACTGTAGGACTGTCATATGGCCACGTAAAAAGTGAACACAAATTAGATATTGCCAACTTTGACCGTTAATTTCTTCGAATATGTAGCGATCAGATATAAAATATGATCTTCATATTCAGCTCATCAAAACAACTACTCTATAATCCGTTATAAAAAGTGATTATTATTGTATTAGTGAGAAAATATTAGTCGAAGTCAACAACAGTTCATCAAGTCAAATGAAAACAATATAAATAGGACTTAGGCCCTGTTCTTTTCGGCTGAAACGAGCTGAATTGAATAAATTGGAGTAGAGCTTAATTGAACTAAATTGAGTGAAACTGAGGTGGAGTGAATTTAGTTGAATTAAAAGTTACTTTTGTGAAGAGATTAATTGAAAATAATTGATTGAACGTAAATAATACTTAACGAAATACAACCAACAAAAATTGAAGGGAGCTGAAATTAAGCCAGAAAGAACAGGGCCTTAGTATAATTATCAAGGTGAGACCAATGTCTTAGGGACATGTGCACCTTGCACAAGATAGTAAAGCAACCAAAAGTATATAGCTTTCACCTCGGAAGTCGTTTGGATTTGAATTTGTGTCCTCGAACTATCAAAGGATGTATATGACGTTCAGGGTCGTGCAACCCCATCGACATATGTGTTTGAGTAGGTTGGTAACGGTTTTAAGACTTATCTCGAGTAACAGTGTGTCTGGATAAAGATCTTGAAACTATGGATCCGTGTCAGATATGGATCTGTAAGTATTTGTGTGCTACCCATAGCTATGACTTAGGCTGACAACGTAAACCTCGACCATCATATTGGCATCTCCTTTTTGTTCTAGTATGTGTCTTGGCAGGGGGGCCGCCCATGTTAGCGGAGTGTTTGAGAGCTACTAACAGACAAATGGAATTATTAAGGAAACCAAATACTGTACCTGCACATTAGATGATGTATATGACGGATCCAGGTTAATCACGGTGACAAGTCTTCTCCGCTCATGAGCGACCTCTATCTTTTGTTCCCATGGCTGAAATTATCACGGGAAAAAGGAAATTCCATCAATAAGGCATCCAGCAATGATTTTGAGACTATTTATTCACGTCAGCAAAACACAGAGAACCAGTCGCACGAGAAGTTTAAGCAGCAAGAATGACACCATAAATTAGACCTTCAACCCCCAACTGCGAGACAAAAACCCCAAGTCTACAACATTCCACCAATACAATTCACCCTAGAGAGAAGGCATCAAGTATTCACTCTGTGGTAATGTCAAGGAAGACAAACAGGCTCTAAGGCACCTCAAAAATACTTTCGTGGGGCATACGAATGCTAACCGTGGCATAAAATTCTGTATTTCAGACTTCATCTCTACACAATTGCATAAATGTGTCTTGTCCCAATATATAGCAATAACAATAAAAGTATAAGCTACT
This sequence comes from Silene conica, assembly GCA_029255685.2. Taxonomy (NCBI): domain Eukaryota; kingdom Viridiplantae; phylum Streptophyta; class Magnoliopsida; order Caryophyllales; family Caryophyllaceae; genus Silene; species Silene conica. The sequence continues at coordinate 5,858,690 of CM055313.2, forward strand.
GAAACAAAGCTTCTATGACTGCCAACAGAAAATTTTCATTCAGAACAACACGACTTACCAGCTTGACAAACCATTGTTGATCCTGCAAATAAACAAAACCAATTAGAGAGGTATGTCATCTATAATAGATTACAGTTTTTAGTTTTTACTTGTAGTCAGCAAGTACATATGCCTTAACATACTGCCATAGGTCAGTCATGTTATACTAACAACAACAAAGCCCTAAAGGCTTCCACGATAGGGAGAATAAGAGGATCGGAGGTATATAACCTTATCCTTGTGTTGAAAACACAGAGTCTGAAACCAGTTACCTCTGATTCCGTAAAAAATGACATTGAGAAACGCATAGGCTGACATGTATTTGACAATATAATTGCATAATAGTCTTACATTTTGATATGGAACTTCTAATAATGAGATAGAAAGCGTAGCTGGTACAACAAAATACCATCGTTAAGATTTATAAGACAATTAATGAGATTATGCCGTTAATAAGTCTGGAAATTCCAGTTTCCAATCAAGAAACAAGGATACCCTGACTAGCACTCTAGGTTGGTTCTCTAAAAAAAGGGCTCTAGGATGATAATGCAGCACATCTATCCGAAATAAGAAAGAAACATACACCAGTATTTCATTAATGCATAAAGTCTTAACATTTAAGTACTTACATCAGCAGGAATTTTAGATCTCTCGGAGGAACTACCATGAACCGCTTGAACTTCTTCATCACCAACTGCCCTATCCTGATACATATTTAATCCATCAGAAGGATCATTCTAAAGTCATACAATCATATAACTTATAACTTATAAAGAGAAAAGGATCCAATTCACTGAAAATTCCACCTGTGATTCCAGAATATGTACAGTATCTGCATTTGAAAATCTCACTCTTTTTAGAGGTCGAGTTTCTTCCGGACTGACAACTCTTGGGAGTTGTACATTTGGTTTGGGTTTATCTTCCTCCCATTTCAGCAAGCGTTCCACTGCAAAAAGCGTGACATTTTAGAAGACAATTATCTTAGGACTTAGCTTCAAAAAACAACATTTTCAAATAAGAAACATCAACCTTTTATTGAATCAATTTTATCGGGCAACTTATCCGATAATCTCATGGTCCCAACGTCGAACACATGTGAAAAGAAGTAGTCAGCCTTCGCAATATCTGACTTAGCTCGTGACACGTTTCTTGGATCCCTTGAGGTGCAAATCACATTGCACTTTCCAATTATTGCTTCCTGAAATGAATTTTTTTTTTTGAAAAATGTCACTAATGTATTTAAAAGGGGGTCTAATTTGTAAAAGTAAAACACTGGGTTCTACATAAACTAAAACTATACATGACTGCCGATAAATATCATATATGTTTGAGGAAGTTATTCGAACACACAATCAAACAAGGGAAAGACTAAAACAAGTACAAAAGAAAAAGTGGATCAGGGTCGAAAGTTTAGGCAATGTTCTCATATTGTAAAGATTGGAAAGCGAGGATGAATTTGAATGTGTATAATGATTTTTAATAACCTAGCAAAAGTAAATTGATAAAGCATATAAACATCGTCTGGCAGTTCAGACTTCAACAGGTCCGGGGACCTTGTCATGAACTACTTCAGTTCACACAACAAAAAGTCTTCAGACAGAGCACTATACAGAAACTACTTAAGCCTCGCTAGGGATAGTGGTAGAGCACTACTAGAGCTTAAAACAAGAAGAAAGAGGAGTTTGGTGGTTAGTTGTGGAGGCCGTAGGGTGGAAAGAGGAGGTGAGGCATAAATCATTCCCCACACACGGGGCTAATACATTACTTAGGGGGAAGGTGGACAACTATTCCAATCATCCATCTTCCATCGTCATCACTTTCCCCTATTTTGTAGTTCATTTAAGTTATATTACCCTAGTAACGATTACCTCCATCCCAAGCAATTCTAAACAACTTTTAATGTTGGTTACAGAAAACGGCATCTTTCTATGTACTCGGCTTCCTTACTCTGCCTTCTGCAACTGTGTTATAGCATTTGAAGCACTAGGAAAAGACATTCTTGCTAAATTATCCGAATATGACAAAGTCTCAGGTCATATGCCAACAAAACATTGAAACAAGATTGTAACCACTCAAATTTGTGACATAGCTAAGCCTTCCTACAAGAAGGATTAATTTATCTAAGGGAATGGTAACTCAATCGTTTCCGGCCATTGCAAAGAAGGTCTTACATAATCCGCTGCAAAGCCCCAAACTCTAATTTGAACCAATTTCCTCACTATAAAGCCTCTAACAATCCAACATTCCTGTATAAAAGTTTAGAAACAATACCCACAAGGAACCAACAACCATGCGTAGTAACAAATTAGCGCCAAGTTGACTGATGTCTGTTATAGCATTTTGGGTCAGGAAGTGAAGGTGAAATACTGGTTGGTTTAAGATTATGAGTAAGCTACGGTGAAGGAGTTTCGAATACTAACTAAAGACTAATTCTAAACTAAGTCAATTGTACTAAATCAAACTAAAGAATATCGCTAATTGGAGAAATAAACTCAACACCAGGAAGGTATAGGACACCGGCTCATCGATTACATGGATGAAATAACAAGGGCAAGTTAGAAGTTCAATCACATAATTAGGTAAGACTAATGTTCGATATTAACTTAAAGATTAAAACAAAGTACTTTATTTCTTCCGCCGTACACATCCAGAAGATAGAGAAACTTACCAAAGGAATGTCTTTTGTAAGCCCTGTGCCCTTGCCAGAAGCCAGAAACAACTCCTTCCAATAAGGCCTAGCATCCTTCAGGAAGTTCGAGATATCACGGGGTCGGAAAAACCATAAGATCGTCACTTTCCTCTCCTTCTTCCTCTCCCAAATCCTTGTGATTTTCCCTATATCAGTCTCTTTTGCCCCCTCGCAAAACGTATAGACATCGTCAAACGTTGAATACCTGACCCCTCTATACGTGAACGATCTGTACATCCTGTAATCATCAACATCATCCTCTGCAATAACGTCTCCCCACTCAACAATTTCAACCCCTTCCTCGATTTTACCCATAGTTTTGCACCCTTCAGACTGTTACAAAACATTACTGTACAGTTATTACGGTAGGAAAACAAGCACAAACTCCAAAACCTTTCAAATTGACAGCAACAAAAATCACTGAATCACGCAATTAGGCATTTATGCATGCTTACTAACAGCAAGTAAGAACAAACAACAACATCACCCAAGTGCCTCAATAATTCCCGCAAATAATCAACCCAAAATTTCGCCATAGATATTTCCACTTATTCCTCATCTCTGACATTCTGACAAGTTCATCTAAGGTAGCATTTTTACAACTCAATCATCAAATCCTCATGAACATTGTACCCTAAAGACTGTATCCTTCAAGCATGCAGAAATCACAAAATCTTACCAACCCGATTCGATTTTTGACCAAAAACGAAAACCCCATTTCATAATATGATCTAAAAACTTCAAAAAAACAAGCTTAAAACAGCAAACCAACACACTACTCTGCAAAAATCATGATCATCCACCAAATTAAACTAACCCACTTACATTATTCACCAAAAGTAAACCGAAAACAACAAACCCATCTCAGAATATGGTCTAAAAACATCAAAAACAAGCTTAAAACATGAAAACAAACATACATTACTAAACAAATTGACATATAATGTAACATGAACGAAAGTATTAAGAATAAACCGAACCTAGTAAACGGAATTATGGAAGGAGGGAGGAAATGAGGGTACTGAAGTTCGAAAATTTCTTACTAAAAATGGCAATTAGTGATTTAGTGGAAAAAAACGGACAGAATTAATGTTTTGAGAGTGAGAGCAAAAATGAAAGAGTTATGGTTATAAGGATTAAGGAGAGTATGTTAGTTGTTAATGGGAACGGTAAAGAGTTATAGTTGTATTTACGCAAATGCTTCGTTAAGACGGAAATATCGTCTTAAAATTTACTATGATGTATCGGAAATATTAAAGGGTTTGTCTTATATGTTCAAATGGATGTATCCGGAATATAAAAAAGTTTGTCTTATATTAATTATGCCGTTTTAAGGAGAATAATTGTTGCTATTATTCTCTTACCTCGATTGAAACTATTTATCTCAAAAATGTTGATGGGTAACATAATATTCATTTAATTTTTAATAATGTATTATTGTTGTTTTACCAAATAATTATATTACTTTTTTTATATTATAATATCGTAATGTATAGACAAAACTCTAAAAAACAATAATTTATAATTTAATGTCGTTGACTAGTAAAAAAAACTAATTTTTAGATGTTTACCTAAAATTAGTATATCATTTACAAGTAAAATATGAGATAATTGATTATAAATAACTCATAACTACTCCTTATTATTTTACTCGTTTCATTTATTAACTTATTTTATTTATGAGAAGCGTTTTAATTAAAATTAGATCGAATAAATTTAGATGTGTGATGCAATTATGGCATTATACATTTATACCATAGGTCCATATTAAAAACACAAATTCTCACTTGTGATGGGTATGTTTTTTTCGTAAAGTCGAAACAGGTCAAATACTATACAGTATCTAAATGAAAAAATAAGACAAAAGTAAAGTGTTTAGACGGTAGTAATTGTTTTGTTTCATCTATTCATATAAGTAATACGGATTATTTAACTTGTCGTAAATTTATGGCGGATTTACGGATAGGGTAGCTTTATGGGAAAAGGACAAAGCTAGTTCTTAGCCAATAAGCATGCTCCATGATCTCCTTACTTACGGCTGCACATTGTACTTTGTGAAGGAGAAGGACTATCCCTTTTTGTCTTTTACCCATAATTTTCATGTCACAGTCTGCCCTTTTTAATTTGGGAATTGGGGTCGTATACTTTTATGATTGTATCATTTGTTCAATATTACTCCGTATTTTGATTTTTAAGGGACCAGGAATTTATGACCGATTCATTGTACGGGTCGGGCTGAGCAGTCACGTGCTCACGTACGGAGAAGTCGCGTGCAAATTTCCCTTTGCGGATGTTAACGTACAGCGGGCTAGGTAGCACCAAAACGGACACGGACACGGACACGGACACGACACGGACACGGGACACGGCATGCCATGAAATTTAGGACACGGGACACGGCATTTTAATTTAATAAAATATACATTTTATAGTTATAAATTTTTGATTTTATTTTTGTAAAAGTATTTGATATCAATTTTAAATAAGTGAATGTAAAACTTGCCCTTGATAATCAATTTATTTGCATTCCTCATCCGAATCAATATTCTAACTGATCTCTTTCGATAACGCATTTCTCATCTCAAGAACATCATTCACCGCAAATGATAACCAAATATCGTGGACACGCGACGGACACGGCTCAAATACCATGGACACGCGTCGGACACGTGCCCAAATAAATGTTGAAAGTTAGACACGGCTGTTTAGGTGTTGGACACGTTTCGGCGTGTGTCCGTGGAGTGTCGGTGTCGGGCACGGTGTCGGACACGGTACGGCTCATTAGGAGAAGTGTCCGTGCTACCTAGACAGCGGGATATTCTTTTAATAAGTAAGCTACCCTCCTACCCAATTTAAGTGTACCATTGTACATTTCCGTCTATTAGCAAAGTGTCCCGTTATCTATTTTTAGTAAGTTTTTTATCATTCTACCCTTATTAATTTTCATTTATTACCCACTCACTCACTCATTTCTCTACTTACTTTATACAAATCATAACACCCTCTCTTCAATCTACATACCCTACTCAACCAAAATATTAAACAAATAATATCTCATAAATTTTGTCCTTTCATGACAATTGACAATGGGACACTTAAGTTGGGTAGGAGGGAGTATGTTGTAAGAGCATGTACAATGGAAAGCTCTCCATGGAGCTCTCCAAATGGTCCCCAAAAATGGAGAGCTCCATATATGTGTTTTTGCTCTACAATAGGAGCTCTCAAAGGAGATAGAGGGTGCTCTCCATGCCAAAAAATGGAGAGTAGCTCTCTTGGTGCTCTTGAAGTGGGTGATAATCTACCAATGAGATTTTGCCAAATGGAAAATATTAATTATAATTTTCTTTTTGTATAAATGAATTGTGTGTATAATTAAACTATTCATGTTAACCAACACACACTTTATTCACAAAAATCTTAATATTTTCCCTTTCTTATTTAATGGATAGTGATAATCCAAATCATAAAACTAATCAAAATTTAAGAAAATACAACTCCAAAAATACAAAATTATCCAACTTTAAGTAAAATTATTCTTAATGATTTACTCTTAGTTTGGTTTGATTTTTAAGTAAAATTATCTATTGTATCAAAACTTTATTATAGGTTTTTAAGGAGTAAAATTGTTTAGCATGTTGAAAGAATGTGTGTACATAATTAACATTGATAGTTTGATAATTAATGAATGTTAGTATATTTAATTTTTGTATGATATAAACTAAAATATAAGGCAAAATTAAATAGTAGGACCCAATAAAATGAGATGGAGAACATGTTGGAGAGCTCCTTATTGTCATGGTAGAATTGAAATGTGCTCTCCATTTTTGGGGACCATTTGGAGAGCTCAATGGAGAGCTCTTCATTGTACATGCTCTAAGTAATGTAAACGTTTTATAATGTCTATATTTTTAACGAATAAAAGTTGACGATTTTTCTGGGATTGAGCTTTTATTTTAAAAATATTTGTACAAAATCAAGGCCAAAATACGCATTTATATGGAGTTTTGGTAAAATTTCATTTTTCTTTTACATCTTTCTTATAAAAGGGGGAATAGAGGGCAATCTTTACAGTGACTTTTGCGTAGAGATGGGAGTGGATCGTCGTGCCTCGTGCTAGCCCATCATGCTCAGAGAAGAAAATGACACGTTATAGGCACGGGAAAGTGGGTTTCGTAAAATTTGACATCCCGAGATACAAAGAATTCCTTTTTATAAAGGTAAACAAAGCCCACAACTAAGCCAATACAAATGGGCCGAAACATAGACTATGACACAACTCTATTAGTGTCGTATCAGTGAAATGAAAATATAGGCCCAAGTACGGCCCATAAACCATGGTGTGCCGTACTTGGGCTTGGCCATGTAAATCCTCCACGTCAGCATAATTTCTTTGTACTAATGAGTGTGTTCATGTGTGCCAAAACGAGCCGTGTTGAGGTGGGATGTCTCGTATCTGGGCTAGGTACGGTCTTTTTCCCAAACCGTGACCCATGCATGACCCACAATGTACAGGGCTGTGCCAAACTCATGTTGCACTAAAACGGACCATGGACCGATTGAGACATAACAGTTCAACAACTCGACTACCCACTTCCATCTCTACTTTTGTAAAATCATGGAAATGTCAAAATTGTCGATCTTCCCACCATGCAAAATTTGGCTTTCATTTTCTTAAGTTGACCATCTTCTTCATCGTCTATACGTTGTCTTATCTGAATTTGTTACTTTATAGTATACGAGTATCTATTTTATTTTATTTTGTTTGGTTTTTATTAGCTTAACGCCTTGACTAATACCTCATTCTTTCAAATCATATCATTTGAATAAAATACCCCTCAAATATATTTAACATATGGTATAAATTGAAAGAATGAGAGGAAGTATAATTATACGGAGCTCCATACGTTGCTTTATCAATTGTAATCCAAATATCCAATGGAAGTATTAACCTTTACATCGCTCATGTTTGGATGAATTCGGGTGTCTACAATAATCTCCTTCATGACTTCATCTTATGTGATTTACGAATTATTTAAATTTGACATTTTTCATCGTCTTTTACTTCCAGAACTTGTCATATTTTAAAAACTCGGGACTGAAAGAGTCGGTTGTTGGTGAGAACTTGCTTAAGATTTCAATATTACGTTTTTAGTGATGCCCCATAAATACTACTCTCACCGTTTCAAAATTCGTTAAAGTCTTAATTCACATCTATATAATAACATAAAAAACCTAGATTGAGTAGTATTAGATTGACACGTGGCGCATTATATTGACACGATACATTTATATAATAACATAAAAAGCCTAGATTGAGTAGTATTAGATTGACATGTGGCGCATTATATTGACACGATACATCTATAAAATCTAATTAAAAGGCTAGCAAAAAATGTGACATGGCAAGTTTAAATATGACATGGCAAGTTTTAATGTGACATGGCGTATTATTAATGTGACATGGATTAACAATTTATTATATGACATTAATTTAATTCATTTATTATATGACAACTTATTAATTCATTTATTTAATTCATTTAATTGATTATTTAATTTAATTATTTATACTATTCACATAAAAGGTTACTTTAGAAGATTATTTTTATTCCATATGACAATTTCACGCCTCATTAATTTATATTTCTTTTTCTTGATTATTTAATTAAATTAAAAATATAACATAAATGTAATAATAATTGACTCCATAAATATATAACTAAATATAATTAAAAAAAAAAAGTTAAAATATTTACCATCATTCACATATCATATTTTTATTTCATAATATAATTACTTAAACCACTCTCATGCAAAGTATATATTTTGAAAAAGGAACAAAATAATAGTAATAATAATTAAGAAAACTTTTTACATTTTATTTCTACTTGCTGCATATTTATGTCTATATTAAATTTTTTAATAATGAGAAAAATCTATAAATATTAATTTATCTATAAATCTAATTAAAATGCAGGTCAAACTTTTTGTTATCATCCACATGTGACCCACGTGTCATATATTAATTTCATAAGATAAAATCTTAAATTACTCTTATGTAAAGTGGATTCATAGAAAAACTTAAAAAATAAACAATAATTTTATCTATAAATCTAATTAAAAGGCATGTCAAACTATATATTATCATCAACAAGTCATATTTTAATTTTATAACATAATACCTTAAACCACTCTCATATAAAGTCCATTTTGTAAAAACACAAATAATAACAATAAGTAAACAAACCTTATACATTCCATTTCTCATTGACCCATATTTATGTCTATATTAAATTTTATAATAAAAAAAAAATTAATGCTCAAAAGTCATGAATTTTGATTGATATTTATGCCTATATTAAATTTGATAATATTTAAAAGGAGGATACTCAGAAGTCATAAAACGAATCCTCAATATTTTGTATATATTTTTGTTGGAAGGCAAAATTTGTAAGCCATTTTTTTGTTATTTTTATTGTTACTATAATTATAAGTGTCACTATATATCTTCGTTATCTTTCTATTCACATCAAATTAATTGTATTAGGGTTTTAAATTATTAACTAACTAATTTGTTTATTTTTATGTAACTTACATATATCTATAAATCAATAAAATCTAATTAAAAGGGTAGCCTAAGAAATGTGGCATGACAAAATTAAATATGACGCGGCAACTTTAAATGTGACATGGCGAAAAAAAGTGACATAAATTATCAATTTAAGAAACAAAATATGTTAAGAAATTAAAAAATATAAGTTTTAAACAAAAAAAATTAAACCAATGATCTCCTCTCATAAGTTTTGTTATTTATATTTATTTTCCTTTATTAATAACCATTATTTCCTTTATTTAATTAAATGACCTTTTAACTTTCCTTTCATTTACTATATATATCCGTTTGTATGTTCCATATTTTTTTTTACCTTTCTTCTATTCATAAAATTTTGAGAGAATTAGTTGCAAAAAATTTAATATGTAACTATTATAACAACCCTAATTTTCAACTTTATTCAAAAACTTAGCACTAAAGTATAAATAGAAAAGCAAATTAGTTATTTCGTTTTTTATTTTTATTATGTTTTGAATTAATTAGAATCTTATTAGTTATTATTTTTTGTGTTTGTTTTAATATTGCAGGAGAATGAATTTTCATCTTTAGTCAAAAAATTGGTAGGTGAGGTATACCTAGAGAACTAAAATATTTTTTCGCTTCTTATTTTTATTATGTTTTGAATCAATCAAAATCTTATTAGTTTTTTTGGTGTTTATGTTAATATTGCAGGAGGTTGAATGTTCAACTTTAGTAAAAAAATTGTTAGGTAAAGTATACGCAGAGAAATAAATTAATTATTCACTTTTTATTTTTATTATATTTTAAATCAACTAGAATCTTATCAGTTAATATTATTTTTGTGTTTACATTAATATTACAGGGGATGATGACATACTCACATATCAATAACAATACACGAGATTGAGAATAATAACTATGTATCTTCTTTACAGATTTTTTCTTGGTTTGAATAACTCTTTTATTTTTGCCGTTTTTTTCTTTCTGCAATGGTGTATCTGAAACATCGAAAGGTAACAAAAATCTTTAATAAGTTGTTGACATGTTATATTATTGTCTTTCACTCTTTCCTACACGTTAGTCTCCTTTGTAACACTTATATTCTATTTTTCTTTCATCAAAAAACTTAGAAATCAAATTGCTTAGTCGAAGTGTTAAAGTACGATGCATATATGTCAATTTTATAATATCATAGTGTCATAAATATATGTAGAATAAAAATATGCATGATTAGTAATTAGTTAGAAGCCGATTCTTATTCTCCAATTTGTTGTTCCAACACTGATTTTAAGCATTTAAATCATTTTTTGGCTTTCCATCAAATATATTATTCTAAGACTCACAATGTTTTTTGGATAAATGCTCTTTTCTAAATGATCTGTTTATATTTTATTTCTCATGAATTAGGAAATGTTAATATTTCGTATGAACTATAATAGTATTGTTTTGATTATACTTTTGGTTGAATGATCGAATTTGAATAATCTATATTTGGAATTGAATAGGCATATAAATCTCTATTTGTTGCGTGATTCCGAGAGATGTTTAATTAGTTTTGCCCATCTTGTACTACTACTAATTATTATTAGAGTTAACCTATAAAGTTTTGATCTTGACTTTACTCTCTTATTTTGTCCCTGTAGACATAAAAATATGTCTCACTTTATAAAAAATGGTCAAAGTTAAAATATTGACTGGTTTTGTAAAATGGGTCAATTTTCATTTATTTGGGTCGAAATGTTTATAGTCCAAAACAAAAGACTACCAAGTCAGTACAAAAACTAAAAGGGTTTACCAAGTCCATTTTGGAGAAAACCCTAGCCTTCTCATTTACTATAAATACAGCACTCAGTCCTCTCACTGAGGACTAATAACCTAATCTCAAAATTACACCAAAAAATCAAACACTCTCTACAAAAAATCTCTCTAAAAAGAAAACCTCTCTACAAAAATCTCTCCCAAGAGAAACCAGAGAAAAGAAAATACATTCATTCTAGTCATCTAGATTTGAATACAGGACTACTCTTCGATCCGACAACAAGCGTCCGTCGCCGTCGATTGAAGATAAGCAAGCCGAATTCGTCACAGGAGATTCAAGTCTTCAAATCAAGACCCTCATTGTCATCCAGTGTGGAAATCGAATCAGTAGAATAACTAGTAGATTGTACCCGAAATCTTTAATTTAATAAAATTATTACTTTGTTGCTTCGTTTGTGTTTTTGTCTACTTGTTTACAGATAAACGCAAATTTGTTGTTACAAATTTGGCACGCCCAGTGGGACAATCTCTACTACTCATCTCTTTTTCCGCACAATCAAATTTCGCAACAAGCATTCCGATGGCCTTCAGCAAAATCTCTGACATGTCGAAGAGGATGACATCCAAATCTGACGACGAAAGTTCAACTCGTCTCGGCGCATCTCTTGACAGAAGCAGGACTAGATCCATCGTCATCTGTACTGCTGCAGCGAGACTCCGTTCTGCGTCTGTACCTACGAGGCCTCGCAAATCCAGCGTCATTGTCAATGCTCTCAAGGAATCATATGGTGCCGACAACTCTGCTAGGCCGTATGAATATCCTGTGTTCGGTCCATTTTCTCGCATCCGAGTCGATGACCCACATATTGTTTCGTCAACATTTCGAGAGAAGGTGGACGACGCTCTTGAGGAGATAATTGTTCACGTCAACCCTTTGTTCGAGCCATTAACCGTCGAGGATAGCCACAGTAGCGCCTTTTCGTCTCCGTCGTCACCAACAAGGCAAAACCAAGAGATGTCAAGCCAACAGTCATATTCCATGGTGGCGCCCGTCATGGTCATTGAGGGTAACGATATGGAGGAACAACTCAACATGATGAAAGCCATCCTCGACGAACTCAAGAGAGAAAACGAAGAAAAAACCAAGCAAATCGACGCTTTGACGAAAAAGTTGGAGAAAAAGCCTGCATCGCCATCTCATAATGACGACACTGATGAAGTCAGCGACGACAGTGATTATCGCGACAAGGGTAAATCGTTCAATGCTAAAGACGTCCAAAAAATGATCGCGGAGGCCTTCAAAAGTCAGTTCGAGGGAAACTTTCACTCTGTCGACAATCATCGTTACGTCAAGCCGTATAGTAAGAGGATTGACTACTTGAGGATGCCAAACGGCTACCAACCACCAAAGTTTCAACAATTTGACGGGAAGGGCAATCCCAAGCAACACATCGCTCATTTCATTGAAACTTGTAACACTGCAGGTACTGATGGAGATTTCCTTGTCAAACAATTTGTCCGATCTCTGAAGGGGATTGCTTTTGATTGGTACACGGATCTAAGCGCCGAGTCAATCGATAGTTGGGACCAAATGGAGAATGAGTTTCTCAATTGCTTCTACAGTACTAGACGTATTGTGAGCATGACAGAACTCACAAACACGAAGCAATGGAAAGATGAACCTGTCATCGACTACATCGGTAGGTGGCGCGCGTTAAGCCTCGAGTGCAAAGATCGTCTGACGGAGACTTCTGCTGTCGAAATGTGCATCCAAGGAATGAATTTGGATCTCGTCTATATCCTCCAAGGCATCAAGCCAAAAACATTCCAGGACTTAGCCACTCGAGCTCACGACATGGAAATTACCATCGCTAGTCATGGAGGACGACTCTTCGCTCATTCAGAAACGAACTCGGAGAGAAAAGAATTTAAGAAAAATGACAAGGCGTCCAGTAGCACTTCAAGGGAGGTTATGACGATTTCTACTTCCAATCCGGTGAAAATCTCGGGTCGACCTAAAACAGGCAAGAAGGGGGCAACCTATTCAAAGGATACGCGAAAGTCACGCCCAACTTTGAAAGAGCTCGAGAAGAAGACATATCCTTTTCCGGATTCCGATCTTGCCGGGATGTTGGATGATCTCTTGGAGAAGAAGGTAATCGAGCTTCCCGAGTCTAAACGACCAAGTGAAGCCGGACGTACGACCGATCCGAAATATTGTCGATATCATAGGGTCGTGAGTCATCCGTTGGAGAAGTGCATAACCCTTAAAGAGAAAATAATGCAGTTAGCCGAGGATGGACAAATTCTCTTGGACTTCGAAGATGCCGTTGAATCCAATTATGTCGTGGCACAGGTAAACGGCGAAAGTGTTAAGTCATACCCTCCTTTTGCAGCTAAAAAATGTGTGCAATTGATTCAGTTTGGAACTCTCGAGCCAGTGATGGTCATCTTGCCGAAAGAGTCTAAGTCCGTCGTATCACCAACTTCTGACACCCAGTTGCTAGAGGATAACAATGACAACGAAGGATGGACCCTTGTCTCTACGCGTCGACAAAAGAAACAAAACGGAGAAGTGTTAGTACCCCAAATACCGAAACGTCGAAGTTCAACTCGTCAAAAAGTAAGAAGATCTTCGCACAAGAAAGATGGAGGGGTCGTCATGAAATGTCCGCAAGATGGCGTATCGTCTAAGACAGTTACAACAAAGTCACGACGAGTCAGGACGTTACAAGACTATTTTCCCAAGCGTTACCTTGAACAAGTTTCGGTAAACACCGTGTCTGCTGTCGTTGTTCACGAAAATCAGAGCGACGGCGAGAACACAGAAATATTGTCACAAAGGTCTGTCTTCGACAGGCTGGGTCGACCAACTTCTACATCTCACGCTTCCGTGTTCGTCAGACTCGGAGAAAAGGAAGAGAATGTCCGAATGCAATTAACAAGTGGTCCTCAACAAGAAAAGCCAAACACGTCAGTGTTCAGTCGCATTGGCGAAATTGAGGAAAAGAAATCAGTCTTCAGTCGCATTGGCGAAATTGAGGAAAAGAAATCAGTCTTCAGTCGCATTGGTAGCTCTAAGATGCAGAAAAGGCGTCAACGAAAACAGAAAAAGTCTTCAACGACAAAAGTTGCAGTCGACGTCAGTAAAGATACCCATAGCGTAATTCCCTCTCGAATGAAACGTCATCTTGAAGTGGAAATAACCACGGGAAAGTCGCTGAAAATAAAAGGACGTATCGTCATCTTCACAAATCCGCAAGAGGAGCCGAGTCAAAGAAAAATCGCTCGGGATTTTGTCCAAGAGTGTCAAGATTCCGAGGAGATAGAAGTTGGTAGAACTCCCAAAATTTCGAAGATGGTGTCCAAACGACGCCGGTGATTGAAAACAAATCAACGTAGGCACAATTGCCGTCGACTTCCAAGTCAAGAAGAAAAAAAAAACAAATCAAGAAACTCTCTCATGATTGATCATCCGCCAAATCAGATAATGACAGGGTGACGTCAAAAAAAAAAACCAAAAAAAAAAAAAAAAAAAAAAAAAAAAAAATCTTTACGACAAGTTTTGGTACGTCTTGACTTTCACGTCAAAAACAAACTCGCCAGTCAAGTCAGATAATGACAAGGTGATATTAGAAGAAATAATGGATCATCCTTACGAAGTTAAGGTGCTTATTTTCGACTTAAGTCAAGCCAAGTGTTCGTCATCGACTTCCAAGTCAAAGCAAAATAGGTCGAAAATTCGGAACTTCATCACGTTAAGACACGGAAAAAAAAATGTGCACGTAACAAGGTTCCGAAGGGGGCAATACTCCGGCTACCCATCATCACGCCTCGTAAGGCCAAAAACAAGCCCACTCCCAAGTTCTTGAAGCGCTACTACGCGTGAGATGACGACTCTGCAACATGCTCCTGGGCACGAGCCTAAACTGCACATTCCAAAAAAATTCAAAAAAAAAAAATCCGAAAAAGAAATCCAAAAAAAAAAATTCAAAAAAAAATCAATAAAAAAAAGAATCCCTTACGCAAACTCCTTTAATGAACTACGTTGGCTTGATCTCGTAAGGTACATTTACTTGTACTTTATGGGTACGTAGGCAACTAAAGTAAACAATTTGCTTTAGTACAGCCACACCACACACAAAAAAAAAAAAAAAATTCATCACTCCTGGCCCATAAGAGTATAAACTATGTACGCAAAACAAAATGAATATGCGAGATTGAGAATATTTAAAAAAAAAACTCAACTTGTTTTTATTCATGTTAAAAAAAAAAAAAAACCATACACGCACTCACAAGTGTAAAATAAAATGACATCAGAGAGGCCACTGCAAATTCTTTAAAGCTTCAAAGGTTTCAAAGACGGTTTTTCAGCATGTTATCTTCTCGGTTTCTTGCTTCGTAGTCAAGATACGTGCTCCCAAAGATGATTTCTCTTGAGTCAAAGTCTTAAAAAAATCGTGGCTCAATCGATTTTCTTTTGACAGTATTTAGTGAGTCATCCGACATAGTGAGCAGCAAAGTAACCGTGATCCTCGCCTGACGTTGCCGAAAGTAGAAATGTCATTCAGACCTCGGTAAATGCTCGCAAGTACTGATATTGTCAAAGAGACTATTTGGTTGCTCGTCAATCGAGAAGAAACCTTAAAAACGCTTTGTCGAATTTGGCCTACGTCATGAATGGGGAGAACAAATGCACAAAGCCAGCAAGATAGATTTCTCGATTTTCGGCCTCGGGAGCACCTGAAAAAAAAAAAAAAAAAAAAAAAAAAAAAAGAAAAGTCATTTGTGGTCTCGTCCCACTCAGAAGGCTCTCCGTATGAAGAAAAACGTTGTTGTAGCATTGAGAAATGTTCCTGCTTCTCGGACGTCTTCGATGAAGGAAAATACTTCTGCGGACCTTTAAACAAAAAAAAGACGTCACCTGTCTTCGAGCGATACTTTGCCGTTCTTCTTTGCTGAAAGAAAATCCGATGAAACAATGAAAAAAAAAAAAAAAAAAAAAAAAATCCAGCATAGGGGGCAAATACGAATGATCGTTCTCATCGAAGCCTTGAAGTTCTCCAGCCGAAGATACTTCTCACGCCGTTGTCAAAAATGTGTTTGTCTCCGGGCACCAAAAGTCACAAAATGACTCAACCACTGAGTGCTCCGTTGGTAAAGGAAAAATGAGGCATAAACTGTTTCATAAATGTAGACAGATTTCAGTTGGCTAAGACACTCGCGAATAACGTCTTCTAACCATTCCAGTAACGCGGAATGTAATAAAATTCAGATCCAAAGCGAAAGTTGGCATCTCGTTGAACTTCATTTCTGGAGCGTCGAAAGTGCAACAATTTCGGCAAAAAGCGGGATATCGTCGCTTTCTCGATGATGCGACGGGGAAAGCACCGGTAACGATTCTGGAGCGTCGAAAGTGTAACAATTTCGGCAAAAAGCGGGATATCGTCGCTTTCTCGATGATGCGACGGGAAAGCACCGGTAACGAGTCTTCAGTCTTTGGCCACCAAGTCTCACGATTTCGCGGATATATCATCGGTATCCAGGACTCAGCAAAGGGACCAGTCACAGGGGGAAAGATGGCCTGTTTCACTCCGTTTTCTACTTTGTCATTGGCTTGTTCGACCGTCACTAAGCATTTTGGCTAGTCTTTTGAAATGTGGTCGTCTTAAAATGCACCATGTTTAAACCTGAGACAAATAGAAAAAAAGATTATTCCTTAAAAAAAAAACGAAAGGGAACAAACAATTTGAAAAAAAAAAAAAAAAAAAAAAAAAAAAAAAAAAAAAATTAAAATATAGAAGTGAAGGTGTGGTACACCACGTGAACCACTACAAACAAAACAAAACTATGAAAAGGGCAGAAACAAATTCTGTCTATTTCATTGCCTAATCCACAAATTTTGTTTTTCCTCCTTCTATCCGTGTTTATCTAATCCCGGCACTTAATTTCTTCGACATATCCTTCATGATATTAAGACTGGGCTTCTTGACACTATACTACAATAAAACATAGGAGAAGAAGCCGTTGCGGTTGAGGAAGCTACTACCGAAGAAGCAACCGAGGATACGGTTTCGGTTGAAGATGGAATCTACGCCAACTCATTTTGTGTAAGCAAAATGACCGGGTAAATTTCGAACTGAGAGCCTTGGACCGCGTCGTGGTAGCAAGGATCATTGAATCATGTACTGTGCAACAAGTTGCGAGAGGGTAGTTCGATGCCGATACGCTGCACACATACAAAAAGCAAATTGAAGAATTAAATTCAACGTTTTTGCTCACCTACAAATCTGGGATTCGGTTGTCTATGGGAAGCTTGGAATTTCGCCGTCAAATCTGACTTAAATCGCAGGAGAACCAAACCAAAATACAGAGACGCAAGAAGAGATGAGCAGTGTGAAACATAAAATCGGAGCAGCATCTGAAAAGATGGCCAATGTCATTGGATTCGTCACCGGTGAAATTTGTCAACAAGAAAAGGAAGCAAGCGTTGGAATTTCGAACACCAAGACCGAGGTTCATGTCTGTCAAAGCGAGTTTGCGTCCAGTTTCGGGTCACCAAGTTACCGGAAGTCGATCACGGGGACACTATAGATAAGCGTCGTTGAGGCAGTTTCGAGTTTCATACATTCGAACAGAGTGTCATTCCGTTAGACATGGGGCCGGACAAAGCTTTTGGGTTGAAATCTATGGCATCAGTTTTAGTCGTTTTTCGGACCGCCGGCGAGATGACGATGGAATTTTTGGAAAAAAAAAAAAGAGTCCGACCTTCGCGTCGAAGAAGAAACACGCTGCATAAAAAAAAAAACTGGTTAGTAAAAAATTGCAATTTTTGCTCACCTACAATTTGGAACGATTTCAATGCGGCTATGGTTCCGTCTGCAATATCATTGTATATGCTCTCGTTGATTCTGAGTGGTAGCAAGTATCCGACGATGGTTCCGATGAAAATTGACATAGAATTTGAACCCCTGCTCTTCCTTTTATATGGCAACTAAGAAGATAGACTTTGGTCAATGCTAAATACTAAAGTTTATCTCCTTAAGGAAATAGAGTTTGGTCAATGTCAAATGCTAATGTTTATCTTCTGAACGAGATTTGAGATTTTAATATCAACCAAGTTTAATTTGCTTGGACTCTAGTAAGGAGAGCTAAAACAAAATTTTATCTTTGAGCTGTGTATTTAGCGGAACGGGAACTGCTACCTACGTGCAAAAAGTAAATGATTCGTCTGCATGGTTTGGCTGCACAAGTAAAATGTCGGGACAGACTCACGCTTAAACACTCAAGTTCGTGTACGTGACTCAATCCCGAGGGGGCAAATTTGTAGACATAAAAATATGTCTCACTTTATAAAAAATGGTCAAAGTTAAAATATTGACTGGTTTTGTAAAATGGGTCAATTTTCATTTATTTGGGTCGAAATGTTTATAGTCCAAAACAAAAGACTACCAAGTCAGTACAAAAACTAAAAGGGTTTACCAAGTCCATTTTGGAGAAAACCCTAGCCTTCTCATTTACTATAAATACAGCACTCAGTCCTCTCACTGAGGACTAATAACCTAATCTCAAAATTACACCAAAAAATCAAACACTCTCTACAAAAAATCTCTCTAAAAAGAAAACCTCTCTACAAAAATCTCTCCCAAGAGAAACCAGAGAAAAGAAAATACATTCATTCTAGTCATCTAGATTTGAATACAGGACTACTCTTCGATCCGACAACAAGCGTCCGTCGCCGTCGATTGAAGATAAGCAAGCCGAATTCGTCACAGGAGATTCAAGTCTTCAAATCAAGACCCTCATTGTCATCCAGTGTGGAAATCGAATCAGTAGAATAACTAGTAGATTGTACCCAAAATCTTTAATTTAATAAAATTATTACTTTGTTGCTTCGTTTGTGTTTTTGTCTACTTGTTTACAGATAAACGCAAATTTGTTGTTACAGTCCCAAATTTATAAAATTGTATTAAAAGCCAAACCTAAAAAATGTGACACGACAAGTTTAATGGTGACGTTGCAACTTTTATGTCACATGGCAAGAAAGTGACATGGATTACCAATTTAAGAAAAAAAATATAAGCAAAAACTTTACAAAAATAGAAGGTATAAACAAAAAACAAAATATTGTAAATCATGGATCTCCTCTCATAATTTACCTTATTTATTTAAGCATTATTTCTTTTATTAATGAAATGGTCTTCTAACTTTCCTTACATCATTATTATATATACTCATTATTTATGTACCGCCCATCGATCGTATTCGTTTTAAACAAATGATTAAGAGGGCCGGACTACTCCGTATAAGTTATTCACAAATAAAACACTTAAACACAGTAAATTATTAACGATCCCGTGATTTTCACGGGTTTCAAAACTAGTTAATTTTATAAAAACGTAAAAATAGAAAATGGAAACACAAAGTACATAAAAAAAACCTAGATTAAAAAACCTAGATTAAGTAGTTACTTAATACCGTATGGCCCACTACATTTACATGTTTGACCAATTTTTTTATTAATATTTAAAATAAAAGTAAGAATAGAAAATGAAAAGACAAAGTAATAGACTAATTACTCATGTTATTTAAACCTTCATTAATATTATACTTAATAATCATAATTTAGTGTTAAACTTTTAATATTCTACTGTTATAAAAAATTTCACCTATAAAAAAACGAATCTATAAAAATTTTAGCACATTCCTAGCAAAAATAAATTAATGAATTTTTTTTATTTTCACCAAATTATTTCATTTGATTTTTCAACACCTTTTATATCTTTACTTTGTTGTGAGCATGAATCAAATTGACAAGAAATGAGAAAATAAGACAGAAATAGAAGGGAGGTGGGGAATTAGGCAGACATTTGTATTATATAGTTCGTTTTAGGTATTGGCAAATGCTTTTGAAACACTTGAGACCTTTGATAATTGAATATAATTATCGATGAATTGTCAAATTTTTGTGAAAGAATTCCAAGATTAACTAAATTGTAACTCTCTTTTTAATTTCATATTTTAATAGTGATAGTTTGTTTTGCCAATATTTTAAATATATTTATCATTGTTAATGTATAGTGAATTTATTAATATTGATATTAACAACAAAATACAAATATGACTAACGCAAGTTTAGTATAAATATAGTATTATTTATATATTTAATTATGTTTGTTTAAATGGTAAAATTATATAGTGCTTGTGATGCCTTTGATTTTGTTATCTTATTGATGCTTTGATGATAACATAGCAAAAATACATTGTATATACCCATCGATTTTTGATAATTCATTTATATTAATTCTCTTAATATTTATTTATGTTTTATCCCAAAAAAAACAGATAATAATGAGTAGCATATTTCTTTATTTTTAATTTTTAATTTGAGAATCCATATGTTATTGTATCTATTACTTACCCCATATTTATTTTATTTTTATTTAATTAAACGTTACAACAGTTTAGAAAAAAAATGAGTGAAGAATATTTTAATTCTTAAATATTATCATTATTTCCAAACTAGAAAAATATAGAGGCATCCAAACTATGATTAATATTACGTATTATTTTTATTACTAATACAGAGTATCATCGTTTTAATAAAGTTCGATTAAAATTATCATTTTAGTTAACATTAAGCAAAAATTATATTATTTGATTACAAAAGTAATGAGAGTGAGAATAAGAATAACAAAATATTACTGTATAACAAAAAAACATAATACTATAAAATGATGTGAATATCAAACTATTACAAAACGCGGTAAAAAAACATTTACGCTAGCAAAAATTTATTAATGAAGAGTTTGAAAAATCCCGTGATTTTACGGGAAACTAAACTAGTTGAACAATAAAACACCATAAAGATATAATAATGTCATTTTATTCATTATTTAAGAGAGATAATCATTAACACTTAAGCTAATGATACAATTCATACAATTTATTATTTCCGCTGCCTATAGCGATTTTGACACAATATTATTTCTCATAACTTGTCGATTGTAGTCTTTTATGATAGATATCAAACACATCTAGCATTGATGCCTAAATCACAACGAAGGCCAGAACAACAAGGAGTCCTAAAGCAATCCTCCAACACTTTAGCACATTTCAATGCTCCATTTTCTTCATCCCTAATAACTTCAATAATTGGCTCCTCTATCACCAGTATCTCTTTCACCATATTATGATTAACTGGCAAATTGCGATATTGGATCGACTTAGGCTCGTTCCCATTATCGACTGATCGAACCATTGCAATCGTATCATCACTTCCTGCAGGCTTCCTTGCTATTGCTGGAGCTGCGGTACAAAATAAAACTAGTTAGTTAAACACAATCGAGTTTACTGTGTCTCGTTCATATGTTTACTAATTAGTGTAAATTCCGTCATAAATGCATGCACTATTTTTTTAGATCAGGATGTTAGAAAGCTTAGTAAATATTTCGCACTATGATGATTTAAAGTATAAGAATATATATTTATTCGTTATTTTGTAGTATTAGAAGTTAAAACTCTCTGTAAATATTTCCCATCAACAATGTCCATGCGTAAAGCATTTAGCAAAAAATATATACTCTCTCCTATTCCAATAAAATAAGTGTAAAAATTGGGTGTAGTTTGATGATAGGAGAGAGGGATGAATAATTAGGAATTAAATAAGAAATTATGGGGTCATAAGCATTAAAAAAGAATAAAATAGGAGTAAAAAAAGTTGGGTGAGATTTGATAATAGGTGAGAGAAATGAATAAAATAAGAATAAAAATTTTCAAAGGGAAAAAAACTTGAATAATCCGTTTTAGGAAATAGGGAAGAAAATATGGAATATGGGGTATGAATTTTCTCATTTACAAAATTTAGATTAAATATATCGTTACAAAATGACCTATATGAAATGCTATCAATTACGGAGTACCAATTTGTTGTATCTCAATCAGGTTTCATAGATAAAATAATAAGAATATCATAGGAGTATAAATTAGAGGTCAGGTCCAACTTGTACAGAATGATGACAATTATTAGAAATCGAACAATTTCCTAAAATAATCGTGTCGGGAAATTTAGAGTTAAACTTATTTTTTTTTAGTTAAAGTGAGGTGCTAGTATGTCACGGTTATTTATCTGCTACTCTATAGAAGCATAAAACTTCGTTATTATTTATCTGCTACTCTATAGAAGTTGGTATGTCACGGTTACTTGTCACGGTTATTTATCTACTACTCTATAGAAGCATAAAACTTCGTTATTATTTATCTGTTACTCTATAGATGTTGATATATATGTCACAATTACTTGTCATGGTTATTTGCGTATACTAGATTCACACTAAAGAAGTCATACTAACTCATAATATATTTTCTTTTTGTCAAATTATGTAAAGAAAATGTAGACAATCCATGAGATAAGATGACTACTTAACTCACTATACAAGCTATATATACCTGAGAGCATAAGCACCAACATGGCTACAATTGCTAGTTTTTCCATAACTTCTTGTTGCTTATATGAGAATTAATAGTAATATAATTATATAAGTGAGATGATTATTATATTTTTCTTACTACTTTGAGAAAATATCACCATATAACCTTGCCATTTATAGTAATGGAGTGACTGAGGTTGCAGCAATTAGAAGTACTTCGTCTGATGGATAACCGTACACGTGTAAGGATGTTATTGATTAGGTGAAGAAATAATGTAGTCGTGATTCATGTGTGTTCAATCGAGTACTCTCTCCATTCTTTTTATATCACCTCAATCCGTTCACGGAAATATATTCATGTGAGATCTTTTTTAATTTGTCTTCATAAGAGATTAAGAATATCAAAATTTTATAATTTTTAGTAGTATGTAGCTAAAGATATAATCAAAACAAAATGAGTATTGACAAACGTGTATAAAAAAATGAGGTGATATAAAAAGAATGGTAGGAGGGAGTAATAAACTAATACGGAGTAATGACCAAGAAGCTAAAATAATTGGAGAGCACGATAATTAGTAATCTCTTCTCCGTCTCGTTCAATTGTGATTATTTAATTTTGACACAAAGATTAAAAGAAAAAGTATGAATAAATTTGGACTACACAAATTACATGCGTCCAAATGTGATGAAATGTGATCCACAAAAGATTACCAAAAATGGAAATAAATAATAATTCAATGATACACCCAAAATGAAAATAGATAACTATTGACCTGGACGGAGAGGTATAGTATAAGATAACACAATAAGATTACGCTCGCACAGTAATTTGTCATGATCGAGAACCTCGATATTTAAACCATCTGTCTTGCTTGTGACCAGGGGCGGAGGCAGTCGTATGCTATATGGGGTATAGTCCATTGAGAAAAGACAAGTAAAATTTAGTACACCATTTAACATATCCCACTTATAGCTAGTTGGTATCTTTTTTTTTTTTTTTTTCCAAGGGAAAAATCGTTTCATTAATCAAAAGTCTCATGATAGTTACAACATATGTCAAGAATGACAGGACACAAAACAATTAAAATCAAATAAACTACATTCTCGATCAACAGAAAATTTCTAAACTTGATGGGCTCATGAGACGCTTCTGCATATCCTCTAACATATCGCCTTCTGCGGCTTTTCACAAGAGGGTCTCCAAATAAATTTTCTAAAGCATTGACAAGAATCAAGTTCTTTTGACCAAAAAGTTTGTAACGAGCAATCTGACAACAGTTTTATCTCCATAGGATCAACAATGAAGGCGCCGATCTTCCACTTAATACTTGAACCTCTCAAATAGAGGGGAAAATCTCACCAAAAGGTGAGGACAAAACTCACCAAAAGGTGTGAACAAAACTCACACAAAGGTGAGAACAAGTCTCCAATAAAGAAGAGGCAAGAGGTTATTAGCGTAAAAAATTAAAGAAGAACGAAACGGAAAATTTGGGGCTTACCTCCATCAAAAAAGGTAGACGGCAGCCCCAAGAGGTTGAATTAGGGTTTAGGTTTTTTTTTTGAGAGAGAGAATTGGAGAGAATATTTTGTTGGTATTTTGTTGTACTTCAAATCTAGAGACATGGGTTCAATTCCTTACATAGATATGTTATTTATTTTTTGCAAATTAATGGAGGGAGATAAAGATACTATAATCTAGGTTTTTGTTATCCAATGTCACTCAATTTATAAACTTCGACACTCATTTTTCTCCCCTATAAATAATATTTTAAGTAAATTTTGGTTACAATACAAGTATATCCTTTATTAGTACTCTATTTTATTATTTCTAAAACTATTCAATTAAATTCTATAGTGCTAAATTGAATATCGTCATTCATATTACATATAACGTTGCAGAATATAATTTATCATATAAAATCGACACAAAAGAATTTTTCGGTTTAAATCTCACTAAATACGTAACGTTCCAGTTTTCGACCCCGCTACGATAGAGCTTTCGAAAATTTTAGCTAAATTTTCGTTCTTTTAGTTTACCTTATACATTACCAACTTATCTTTATTTGAATTTTTGATGTCCCTAAATATAAATCTTGGCTTAGCCACCTCGGTTAATGTTATGGTGCAAACTCATGTCCCACATCGATAGTATAAAGGTGAAAGATCATCTTTATAAGTGTCCTGAAAATATAATAGTATGAGGCCTTTTGGGAAGGAGCCCAAGAGTAAATCCGTGAGGGCTAGGCCCAAAGCGGACAATATCGTACTATTATGGACAGTGGACGCTGGCGCAGCAGAGGCCCAACACGAGGTATTCACGCTTCCGCGCAACAAGTGGTATCAGAGCCCAAGGTTTGACTTGGGCTAGACACGAGAATGCATCAGCAGGCCCAAGACTTGAAGTTGTACACTGTAAGGTATGGAACTCCTAGCTCGGGTGAGTCCTTGAGCAAGCCTCGTCCAGGCCTAAATGGATGAAAGCCGTCATAGGTCTTGTGGGACAAAGACCATTTGTGTACTAGAACTGTTGATCAGGTGAACCCTTATTAGATTGGGTGCCACGGGTCTGGTGCAGCAAGAGTAAATCCGTGAGGGCTAGGCCCAAAGCGGACAATATCGTACTATTATGGACAGTGGACGCTGGCGCAGCGTCCAGGCCTAAATGGATGAAAGCCGTCATAGGTCTTGTGGGACAAAGACCATTTGTGTACTAGAACTGTTGATCAGGTGGACCCTTATCAGATTGGGTGCCACGGGTCTGGTGCAGCAAGAGTAAATCCGTGAGGGCTAGGCCCAAAGCGGACAATATCGTACTATTATGGACAGTGGACGCTGGCGCAGCAGAGGCCCAACACGAGGTATTCACGCTTCCGCGCAACAAGTGGTATCAGAGCCCAAGGTTTGACTTGGGCTAGACACGAGAATGCATCAGCAGGCCCAAGACTTGAAGTTGTACACTGTAAGGTATGGAACTCCTAGCTCGGGTGAGTCCTTGAGCAAGCCTCGTCCAGGCCTAAATGGATGAAAGCCGTCATAGGTCTTTTGGGACAAAGACCATTTGTGTACTAGAACTGTTGATCAGGTGGACCCTTATCAGATTGGGTGCCACGGGTCTGGTGGGTCCTTTTCAGATTGGATGCCAGAGACCATTTGTGTTCTAGAACTTCTGAAGTGACGGACCCGATCCAGGGTATATTGGATGTAGAGGATGTTCGATATGCATGTGTGGCAAATCCCCAAGAAAGGGCACATGGACATGCTGATAGAGGAGTATGTGGGGGCACTCACTTGACCAGGCGGTGACATGTGGTGCAAGACATGACTCGTGATAGCATGGTGTGTCGGCTAAGGGGAGGTTATCAAGACTTGGTGGTGTTTCGGGTGTCTAAAAGTTGGGGCTGCAGAGTGTGGGATTTCTCCATGCAGGTCAAGGTCCGAGTTAAGATGATGGTCCTTGGTTTGAGGGGAGGATTGTTAGGGCACAAACTCATGTCCCACATCATTTAATATATTAAAGCAACAGCCGGTAACCGCTATTAGGTGATGTGTCGCGCTCATATCGATCGACCGTATAAAATACAGATTATGTACACAATAAATACGTAAAACAAAAACTACCCACTCATCGGGGATTCGATCCTGGGACCTATTGTCAACAATAGGTCCGTCTTAACCACTAGACTAAGACATCTTCAATATCACCCTCTCTAATTTGTAAAACTTATTCCGTCCACACTATTTTCTATTTGTCTCGATCTTTTCGCCATCTTAATTTCTTGAATTTTTCCTAAACTGTAAAAATCATTTAATATATTAAAGCAACAGCCGGTAACCGCTATTAGGTGACGTGTCGCGCTCATATCGATCGACCTATTGTCAACAATACTTCCGTCTTAATCACTAGACTAAGACATCTTCGATATCACCCTCTCTAATTTGTAAAAGTTATTCCGTCCACACTATTTTCTATTTGTCTCGATCTTTTCGCCATCTTAATTTCTTGAATTTTTCCTAAACTGTAAAAATAGTACTCTGTACTTTTTATCAACTTATACATTTAATTTCCTCATAAATACCAGATTTTTGCAAAACATTCAATATCCAACCATATTTTTTTAGTAATTATCATATAATAGTTTTTTTAACATTTATTAATCACGGCATGTTTTTAGACATGATCGATTTTATGAAACTATTTTTTGGGTCACGGCGGGTAAGAAGGGTCCGGAAATTTAAGGTGAAAGAAAACAATTTGATGAATGTAATATAACTATTAATGTAGTGGAAGAAAATATTCAATATTTGTAATGTTTTTTAGCATATGTGAGATATTATAAATTGCTTCAACACTACAGTACACAAAACAAATGTCAACATGATAGAAATGTCCGTCGAAAACATCATTTGGTTTTGTTGCAAAAGTAATGTTGGCCTTAAACATCCGTCGCAAGAGGTAAATTGAGACGAAATATTTCCTCCCATAACAAAGATGACTCCGTCTCAACTCTCAATTGTCATAGAAGAGTCAACATTATTAGGTGTTGTCGACTTTATGTTACTATTGAAACATGACCGACTTTATATTACTACTCCGTATTTTTTAGGTTACCCGTAATAAGGGTTTGAAAATTTTATATTGGAGAAATACAAACTAATAAATGTAATATATTAACAAATGTAGTTTCTAAAGACATTTTTCTATATTTGTAATGTTGTTGGCTATTGGCAAAACATTATAAATATTTTAAACAGAAATTATATGTGGCCCGTCACAATTTTGTATTATTTATAAACAATTTAATTACTTTTGAACATCATTTATTAAATAGTAAATCTTCCTTGCGACGGGTAACCATTTGTGACGGATATTTTGTGAGGTAAAATGGATAGAAAATGAGTTAGTGGAAAAATGAGACCACATGAATAGTGTTGGAGAGAGAGAAAAAGTGGTTATTTTGTGAGAGTAAATGGTATCCGTCGCAAGCTTGCGACGGATAGTGCCGTTGCAAATAAGAATTTGTGTTTATTAAAAGAGAATTTTGAAAATAATGAATTTTTGTTATATTTAGCCATCTCTACGAAATATCGAATAATTTGTGATAATTTTCATATTATTTCTACTATAGTCTTTTAATTACCCGGTAATTCCTTTTTTTTTCTGTCATTTTTCTTCGTCGGAGTCGTTTTAGATTATACGTTGTTTTTGTAGATGTGATCTAATTTGGGGGATTAACTTAACTTACTTAGTTTGACGATGGCAGATTCGATTAATGGTAATCGACTTAATTGGCGAAAATGATTTGGGTGTTTAGCGTGAAAAAAGGCTCAATTATTTTTTGTTGGCTCAACGAAGCACGCACTTGGTCGCATTACAATAGAGGGGAGGGGGAATCGAACCTAGGACCTATTGTCCAGGATAGCTCCGTCTTCACCACTGAACAAAGACATCAAAAAGACTCAATCAATTATTAGACTATGCAATTCTCCAAATTAACTAATTAAGAAATAAACTTGATTAATGGTGGCAGGTCTATCTCCAAAGAAAATCAAGATGACAGCATTATTTGGTATTGTTTCTTATTTCGGTTGTGTTTGCTTATGATTTAAGGTGAAATCTAAAGATGTTTAACTTAGTTGATTATGAAATGACTGAATATCAAAAATTAGGGGTCGTTGTTTGATTTTTAATTCAAAAATTATAGTCGGAGTGATCCGAGATTAATGGTTGCAGAGGAGTTTAAAGATTCTATGCACAAGTTCGATTAGTGCAATACCATCTCTTTTTGATGTCTTAACATTTTTTTTATCTTCTTTGACATTTAGTTTTTTAGTTGTTGAATTTGTAGTGTTCAATTGTTCATATTCAGTTATACCAACATTTGACCCTCTTATAAGGTCATTATTACAGTTAGTTTCACCTTGCATAAATAGCTCATCTAATAGACCCTACAACTCTACCAACATCTTCTAATAAGTTAGCTTCAAACTACTAAGCTTTACAGGAAGGAGTTGAGAGTTTTCACAATTTTTAGCTTGCTTAGTAGTAGCCGCTAACAGCTTTAACAGAATAAAGCCTTAACAGAATAAATAAAGTTGGCTATTGAAGTCTTGAAGAGGCGATAATGAAAATTTTAGGTAGGTAACTAGGGTTAGACCGTTCTTATAGATGAATACGAAGTAAGTGATTTGTGTATCCTACACGAATACGTGTCCAGGTGTCGGATTTGACTATTATATGAAAAAATATCATGTTTTTGGTATAAAATTCAGTATCCAAGTGTCATACCTATGTCCGAGTGTCCAGTGTGCGATTGTCTGCGCAATATAGCTATAAGTATTTGTTGTAAAATTATGGTTATGTTACTATCAATTATACGACTACCAAATTAGGAAATGCTCTTTTTTAATTTGATTTAATCATTGTGAGACTACTATTTTAAGGCCCTCCGACTCTAAATCATTCCATTTTTCAAAATTCCTGATGTGGATTTTGAACAAATAGGTCAATTCAAAGATATTAAACGGAATAATATGTACTAAATTTTATTACTCCGTATATTTTAATTTGTTTCACCTTGCCAAATTAGCTAATACATATTGGAGGGCTCGAATTTTGTTTACTCCGTCTTAGTTTGTAAAGGTGCGCCTCGAGTGCGCCTAAGATGCTCCATGGATGAGACACTAACCAAATCTCGCCTTGGTGCAACTTAGATTTCCTAGGACACATTAAATGAGACTTAACAAATTATTTGAAATCTAATAAACCCTAGAACTTTCCAGAATATGCTACTGCATAAGCACTGCTGAAAATGCAAATTATCTCACAATTAGAAAGTATGAATGTTACACTATATTAACATTTGGTGTTTACATTCCAGGGAAACAACGAAGGGTGTCAAAGTTCAATTTCAATTTGAAGGCACAAATGCAAGGAGATTGGATATGGCGTGATTAAAATGAGCTCTTTAATTCTTTGATTTTAATACTCGGTGTGGGCCTGTATCATACAACCTTTACAACATTCCGTTGGTATTTATATTTAGAATTGCACTAATATGTTTGATATTGTTGTACTTGATAGAGTCAGTCTCATTAATTCTTTGATTTTGTACGGAATATAGAAAAATGACTATTTTAAGCGAGATTTTTCTTACGATGAAGGAATAATGATTTGAATCATCTCTGTTTTTATTTCCGGATTATCATTCGGAAACAATCTCTATGTTTTGTTAATGCAACTGTAAAATTGCGTATTTCCGACCTCTTACATCATGGTTTATGGGAGTCATTCAGGTATAACGTAATATTCTATTTTTTCACATTAACGATGAGATTACCCGTGTCGTCTTCCTCCTTTGATTTCCCTAAGGACTTTTATTATCTTTATGTTTGTTTTGTCTTCAATCAATATTTAAGGTGTAAGAATGAATATCTATTTTTAAACTATTTATTGATTTTATACATATATATTCACTTATTTAAACATTTCCATATTTATACAAAATATTTATATTTTTGAATTAAAACTGCCACCTACATAATTTTTTTATACTTAGATTCATATTATACCCGTGCATTTATGCACGGGTTACACACTAGTTGATAGTATAAAGGTGAAAGATCATCTTTATAAGTGTCCTGAAAATATAATAGTATGAGGCCTTTTGGGAAGGAGCCCAAGAGTAAATCCGTGAGGGCTAGGCCCAAAGCGGACAATATCGTACTATTATGGACAGTGGACACTGGCGCAGCAGAGGCCCAACACGAGGTATTCACGCTTCCGCACAACAATTAAGGTAATATGACACGAGTTCAATTTAAAATTTTAGCCCTACATGAATGTAATTCCTGGCTCCGCCACTGTTTGTGACGGTCACAAACTTGTAATCTCTCACAACTCCTCCCACTTGCGGCTTGCCCTCTTCACTTACCCTTTCACTTGCAAATTTGTCTCACATAACAAGTTTGTAACGGATTTAGTCCGTCATAAATGAAAATTTGTGGTATTTAAATTAACATTCCAAAATGACTATTGTTTATCTTGTTTGATTACCTCATGAAAAATGGGAAATTGCAAAATCTCAAATTATAAAAATGGAGAGCGTTTGGTTACGTAATATCATATGATTTTGTTTTCCCATGAATTGTAGACTCTTCCTCAATGGGGGAGTTTAATTACCTACACCCGCCACCCGGTAGTTGCAAACTCCCACGTCAATTTGATTTTCGTATGTTAACCAAATGGTTTTTCACTAAATCGCTTGAATTGCTCAATTCAAAATTCATGGAAATTAACTCTCATAAGTCATATGGCAACTAATTAAGGGCGGCGTAAAGTCTATCCTATAGAATAAGATTAACCAATAGCAGAAAAATCAAGCACAAATCATTAATATATCATTAATATGTATATTATCAACTTATAATATTAAGTTATTAAAATAAAATTATTATTTTATATTTTTACTAAATAATTTTGATGGGCCTTATATTGTTGAGTCAATCTTACACGACAATTTGTGGATTATAAATTATACTTGTAGATTTAAGGTATTAGTAGAACTTATCTATATTAATAAGTCGTAAATCTAAGGCTCAAAAGCCTGATCTAGGCCGTAAGGATCGGGCTTGGGTTCACTAAGTAGGTCGGTACACTTGGCCCAGTCCAGTTTTGACCGCAAATATGGGCTGTTTTTGTTGTTCTAGTCCGGCCCAAACTTCCTTTGATCCCGGCATGTGATCACTATAATACACTTTAATTTGGACCATTTGAAAGGTCGTTTCGAGACGTGTTTTTGTTCTCCTTGTTAGAGCAAGTGCAATGGTTTAGCTAAGGGACTTGCTTGCAAATATGAAAAGTTATAAGCTAGTAGCCAAACCATTGTACCTCTACTTTTGGATTAGCTTAAATCAAGCTAGTAGCCCCGTTAAGCTACTAGCTCAAATGGACCTTTCCAAAATTTCAACCTATCAAATTAAAGTTTTTATAAAAAATAATTATTTAAAAATAAAAGTTGGAATTTTTTTTCATGTGGGAACATTTAAGCTAACTTGAAACCATTGTTTGCAATTGTTGCTTAAAATGATATAGCTTAAAATATATGTGGCCATTCAAGCTAATAGTGCATTAGCTCACCATTGCACTTGCTCTTATTCTACCATATGTTTGGGATCGCTTTCATATTGCCTACCATCAAAATTCTCATTGGTCAACCGTGACAAGAGCCTTGGCTAACTCCTAGCCCCACCATTACACTGCACATCAACCGAAGATATAATACTATTAGTAAGTCTTGCTTGCGACGGGTCACCATTTGTGACGGATATTTTGTGAGATAAAATGGATACAAAATGAGTTAGTGGAGAAAGGGGACCACATGAATAGTGTTGCAGAGAGAGAAAAAGTGGGTATTTTGTGAGTGAAAACGGTATCCGTCGCAAGCTTGCGACGAATAGTGCCGTTGCAAATAAGAATTTGTGTAATACTATTGTGTTATTCATTAATTTACATATTTTTACGCTATAGTACGACGAGTTTATATAAAAGACCATTTTAATAGAATGACAAAAAAAAAAAAGCAAATTCTTAATAATACGGCTACTTTTCGTTTATAACGTGAAATAAATATGTGAATATTTATAGTTAAATGTAACCACAATGGTATAATCAGTGTTTTGTTTCTTTTTTTAACACTCGTAAAAACAAGTTCTTATACAAACGACATTTGATTCATTTGATAGTTTTATAGCTTAGGATAAACTTGTTTTTTTAATAATAATCACAATTGACTGTAAAATGCTTGCAAAATCTCATTCTGTTGATTCAAACCCGAATACCCCGGTTTAAAATCGGACTAATTGCACGGAAAAAAAGGTTCATTATTGTTACAAGATAGAGTTCACGTTTTGGGAGAAGTAGAGTGTACACAGTACACCCCATAAATTGAAGGCATCAAGACTATATTATTTGAGATTACAGTACGTTTTATGGAAGACGGACATATTCGTTATAAGCTGAAAACGATCCATGTAACACCCAAGTTGGTAGATAAGACAAAAATAAATTGTCTAGGCAATAGCATTATGCTTTTGTTTATCTAACCATTTGGTATCACTTGATCCGTTTTTAGTCTGTGACGAATATGTCCGTTTTAATGAGAATTTGGGTTGAGGTTAATGATTCGGAGGTCAGGCTACGTGGTTCACAAATGATCGTCAATCAGTGGGAGCCAAAATCAACAATATGCGCACCCTAGGAATCCGATTGTACACCGTTCAATTGCGTGATATTTTGTGAATATCTCCCACTTGCCCTCCTTCTGCTCTGCCCTTGTCACATACTTCTATTTGGCTATCTTGCTCGACAACAACATTGCATAATACACTACATGATTAATGTAGATCTTGTGAAAATTACACGGTTTTTTAGATCGCGATGTTATCTATTTTAGCAAATATAAACATGGTGAAAATTAAGATCAAATTTAAATGTTCAGACAATGTGAATAAGAGTTCAATATTAAGCTTTTAAATGTTGACATAATATCATATGCCAAGCCTAATTCCATGAAATAATGTTAAAATAAACGATCAATTTATAGTTGAAATAGTTGAGCCGAAAAATATTAGAGAAGATTTATCGTCTTAATTAATAAAAGATGAGACTCGTTGTACCAAAAAAACAAAAACATACTCGTAATAACTTGTGATGGTTTTATGAAACTTGAATACAAAGTAAATAAATTAAACTTCAAATTTGGATTGTTGATTCAAGTCAATATTTTGAATATTCAAAATGTCACGTTTATGAAATCAATATTGGTAAACTAGAAGTAGGACTTTTTTTGCTTCTATAAGTGACATGTGTACGTAGAATTTGACTATTAACATCTATGTTTACAACACCCACACGCCATAAAGTTGTGAGTTTTTCTCCCACCGATCATTCTGAAACAATAAAACGAGATTTTATAGTTATTTTATAATTAAATGGGAACATTATTGAAAAATAAGTTACTACAAATTATAACACTAATTATACCATCGTGATTACATTTGATGCTGAAATTATTACATATGTCAGTTTGTAACTTCAAATAAAAATGGTCGTCTAAAATAAGGATTTGCATGAAATTATTGATTAAAATAACTCATCTTTACCGACTGAATAATAGCATATGCATGTGTAATATCATATGCATGTGTACTAGTGTACTATATTCAAATTCAAGTAAGTAACAAGTGGCCAACAAGGATTAGTTGTATAATTAACTCACTCATTGCTCCAAGCAAATGACTTACTTTAAAGTAAGCAAATGAAATTATTACATATGTCAGTTTGTAACTTCAAATAAAAATGGTCGTCTAAAATAAGGATTTGCATGAAATTATTGATTACCAACTTGGAGTATACCCTCCAATATATCTTCCCTTTTTATTTTCCAAACAAGTTTGATTTTGATAAATTTCATTTATTTTTTATTAACTTATTCATCCTATAAAATCAACAAATTCCACTATGCTTTATTTATTCTTATTTACTAATTTTTTTAACCGTGCGTTGCACGAATACTAAAATAAGTTGTAATTATAGTGTCTGGTACTACTTATTTTAGTTGTAAAACACTTATAGTGCATTAAATGGTTCATATATTATTCATTTAGATTTTAGTCAATTACTTACTCTATTCTTTTTTATTATTCATTATTTATTATTTTTTCTTTTAATTATAAACTTTATAATTATAATACTTTTTTTTTCCCCTTTTTTTCCCCTTTTTTATTTTTTGTGCTCGAAGAAAGGGAAGATATTAGAAAATTGGAGGGAGTGATATTTAGAAGAAGAGCGGACGACCAAGAGCATGTACATTTGAGAAGATGATCCCTCCTCGGCTACCAAAAACCATTAGCTAGCTTGGTTTGTTTTACGGTTAAATATTACCCTATATGTATTGTAGATGTATGGGATACGAGTTTGACATTTTCTAGACATTTTACTATTTGTTTTATCTATCCATTTGATCGGTCTTATTATTTAAGAGGAATATATTTATGGTAAACAAAATTTTGTAGTTAGTGTGGTAAATGATACACTTAACTAGCGGCTCTAATTATTTAAAAGTGTTTAAATCAACTTAATTTGAGATGGTTGAGGAGTAAAGTACACTATATTTGATCAGAAAAATCTTGCTTGTGATGTCCTACTTTTATTCTCTCGTTTATATTTTATAAGAGGTTATAAGCTTGTGATAAAAAATGTCCGTCACAAATAAGAATTTGTATTATTTCATACTCTGTATCATATACTCCATGACAATAACAAATAATTTCATGTACTCTCCTTTTCTATATTCTTTTTCCTATCTATTTCCTTATTTGATTATTCGAGTTTTCTTCCCTATTTCTTTTTTTAGATGATTTGTGTGGTGGCCCAAATTGTGGCATATGAAAAAATGTGTTTTGTATGGTCCAAATTCTCTTCCTTCTTTTTCGGGCAAAAAGAAAAAGAAAATAAAATAAAATATAAAATAAGAGGGAGTCTAAGTTACGAACTTCATGAATTGATCATAATGCGTGGTGTGCATTAAAATGGCTAAAATTTACTGGACTTTAATTTAAATATTTTAGAAACATGTGATAAATAAAATTTAAAATTACATAATACGACTATACGAGTATGGTATAAAAAATCAACTGAATCGAGCAAAATACATATTTGTTGACTTTATTACCCCTATAGGAGAGTACAAAGTAAATAATTTTCTTAAGAAACATAAGCAAATGAATTTTACATATCAAAAATTGTTTCTTCAAACCCAAATATCAATTAATTTGTTGTTGGCTCACAACCTTCAACAATTAAACAATCACGAATTATCATAGTTTGCAATTATTAATTTTACCAGTATATATTTATATTATACAAATGACTGTAATCGTATTTAATTTTGCAAATAATTTTACTGAATTTCGAGAAAGCAGTCTTTCAATAACTTAGGAAAATACTCTATTCATAGTTTTTTATCAAATAATTTTGTAAAAATCAAAAATTCAGGAATCTTGTATGCATGAGACTTAACTGGAAACCACATTGCAAAAAAAGGAAAAAACTTTAGAAAGAATTTCACAAGTTCTCATTTATCTTGATATCATTCCGTCACAAATTAATTATAACATCTCATAAAATATAAATGACAGAGAAAAGTGAGATGTCACAAATTTTGGCTGTCATAAACGAAATGAGCTGAAAAAAATATTACGAATTCTCATTTATAACAGCACTACTCTATCACAAGTTTATGACCGATTGAGAATGTTATCGACCGTCATATCATGGTATGTGAAGAATGGAGCAATGAATATAAAATGGGTGCAAATGATAAGATTCCACAACTCGATACCATCACAATCCAATATGTAATTGTCACAGCAGGATATGTACCAAAAGTAACAAATTGAGGTTAGAAATTTTAAAAAAATTGTGCTAAAAACAACAGGAAGAAGTTCCACAACAAATATCTAAAGGTCACGGAAACTATTATAATAGCCAAGTACATATTTTTGAATTTTCTTTATTATTTAAAGTTAATTAATTAATTACGGAAAATGATGTCAAAACTATTTATAAATAGTGTGTTTCCGAAGAAGGTTCAATTATGTCAAGTAAACTAGACTAATACTCCGTATTATGGAACGAGTATCTATTTATTAATCTATTTTTAAGAAAAAGTAAGTAAAAGATGGATAATCCGTCATTTTTAAAATTACTTGTTTTCAGTATTTCTTGGTGATTTCGTTTACTTCTCATTTGATTTTTTTATAAGTTTAATGTTATAAAACTCTAACAATAAATATAATAAATATAATAAAGTGAAATGAGTATCCCCTAAGAAGATTTGTATGTTTTCCTTCAAAATATATTCACAAATATAAATCTTTTAAGCAAGAACAAACATATATGCAAAGAAATTATAAACAAAATGTAATTTCAAAGTCTATGTAAAATCAAAGAATTTGTGAAAAATAGAGACAATGAACTTAATGGATACTTCCTTTATTTCACTATAATCTTTAAATTTTGTCTTTTAAGGCCAAAATTTCAAAAAAAAGCCCTTAAATGAACAAATGTATATTAAGTTATAAATACGATACTAAAATATGTTAATTAAGTAATCTTGTTTAAGGTGAAAATATCTATTTTATCAATTGATTTATTATTATTTAAGATTAAGGTATTCATTAATCATTTTATCGTTAAAATAGTTTAAGTATTATCCACTTATATAGACAAAACAAAAGAAAAAATATTTAGAAAATAACAAAAGTATGTCATGTCCACTTATACAGTTAGTTAAACCCCAAAAAAGTTTTTTCTATATGTTAACTCTCATTTTTTTTTTCTTCAAATTTCACGTGGTAACCCTGCATTTCAGATAACAAAAATAATAATCATGTGGTGCATTATATTATGTATCACCGTAATTCTTAAGCACCTTAACCATATTTCAGTCACCGTTAAGTGGTTGATGTGGTGTATGACTTGACTAATTAAGCAAATAATATGGCTACATGTGTATGACTAAGACATGAAAAATACCCAAGAAAAAAACCCTTAACCCTACCTTTCACTACTCATCACCACCTACCCCTCCCCTAACCACCAGCTATCACCTCCCCATGCCACTATTTCAGTCGTCGGACTTCACAACTACCCCTCCCACTACAACCACCACCAGCATCGACCCACTTCCTCGGATCCCCACGCCAAAAGCACCATCATCCCGACTGGCACTCCACCCTAACCACCCCTCCCCACCCACCCTCGCGGTTCCTACCATAACAACCCTCCTCCCCTCTTCATAAATTCAAAATCTAGTATGTTTTAAAGCACTGAGATAAGATTAAAAGGGTTGGGGAGAATGTTAAAGATTGGGTTTATGGTTTTGGAAGGTGGGGTTGGTGTTTTGATGGGTGACGGCAAATTATGAAGAGTGAGAAGTCCCCTACGGTAGTTCGACGAAGGCCGGTGAAGGGTGTGGCGGTGCTAACTATTAGGAATATCTCATAATATCAATCAAAGAATTAATCTATTCCTACAATCAAGCAAAGTTAGCTATGATGATTATGTAATATTGTAATTATAACTGCATATTATTCCTTGCCTTGTTTAACTGTATAGCCTTATTTATCTCATTTGTAATCTGTATATATTGTATCATTTTATACTCTGCAAATATGCAATTTTAATATAATGAAACCGTTCCTAAAATACTAATATGGTATCAGAGCCTCGTGTTCTTGATAAAGGTTAACGCCTTAAGAGTTGATCCTCTTCCGCTGCCAAAACCCACCACCCTTATTCCACCTCTAAAGAATTGCATCAAAAACCCCTCAGCCACCACTCACCACTCTCTTCGACACCAACCACCACTTAACAACCACCTTGGGTTAATAACCAAAACTATCCGTTCTAAACTTTACTTATCCAAACCATCTTGTGAACCCGTCTTTATGGCAATCGCAACCCTGACAAACCTTCGTCGTTAGCAATCCCGACAAACTGTTGTCCAACACCACTTAAAAAAGAAAAGAAAAATATTAGTATTATAGGAACGGTTTTATTATATTAGAATTGCATATTTGTAGAGTATAGACATGATACAATATATAGAGATTGCACACGAGTAAATAAGGCTATACAGTTAAACAAGGCAAGGAATAATATGCAGCTATAATATTACATAATCATCATAGTTAAATTTGCTTGATTGTAGAAATAGATTGATTCTTTGATTGATCTTCTGAGATATTCCTAATACGCCCCGCAAGTTGGACGTTCGAGAAATGAGTCCAAGCTTGAGTTGTAGTTCGTGACAGCGCGTTGTGGGTAGCGGTTTTGTGAATATGGTGGGTAGTAGGGTTGTGCATTTGTGTCAATTTCGCATATTGTAACGACGACAATCTTTTAATACGGTCATAATAGGAAGAATAATAATTGTTTTTGGTAGGCGCGGAATTCGATGGGCAAGATGCAATTTTGGTGATGGCCAGGAATATGTTGGCCGAGTAATATTCGTGTGAATTTGAATGTTTGATGCAATGTAGGGTGTTGGCAGAAGTCGGGGAAGGAAGTTGGTTTTTCGAAAATAGAGTGTTTGTTTGAGACGGTCTTTACTGAGGTTATTGGAGTGTCAAATGATAACGAAAATCTGAGTTTTTGGAAGTTTCGGAATGGTAAGACTACAAATTTTGTGAATATGGAAGATTTGGTGTAGTAAATGGTCCAATGTGGTGCTTAAATAGTTTAAGAAAAAACGTTGGTCACAACTCTGCAAAACCGGGGTGGAAAAAATGTTGGTTAGAAACTCTGTTTGTTGTGAAACAGGGGTTGTTTCTGGCGGTTTTTGCAGAGGTTTAGCGTTGATTTTTTTTTTTTAAGATTTTATTATGGGTTTTAAGTGACTATTCAAGTGTATAGGAGGAGTCAACACTTAGTCATCATTACCAATAATGCCATGTCATCGACAACTTACCTATTAATGATACAAATTGACAAAAATATAATGAAAGGTTACAATAATACATAATAGTTAATAATACATCACAATACTACCATTTTTATTTCCTAAAATACAAGATTACCATGTGAAATCTGAAACATAAATTCTTATTTATGACGAGTATATCCGTTTTAAACTGGCTACGAATCAAACAATACTCATGTGAGGTATATAAGATAAATCAGAGTGCTAGGGAGTAGTAAAGTGTTTCGTCTCATTCACCCTTATGACAGTATTTGCCCCGTCTCAAGTTTGTGACGACTATACCCGTCACAAAGGAGACTTGCTGAAAAAATTACAAATAGAAAAATAGCAAGTATTGCTTGTGACGGGTCACTATTTTGTGACGGATATTTTGCGAGATAAAATGGATAGAAAATGAGTTAGTGGGAAAGGGGACTACATGAATAGTGTTGGAAAGAGAGAAAAAGTGGATATTTTGTGAGAGAAAAACGGTATCCGTCACAAACTTGCGACGGATAGTGCCGTTGCAAATAAGAATTTGTGATAGAAAAAACCCAAATAAAAATAATATTCACTCTATTGGGATCCAAAACCAATGCTTTGGTACATTCTTAGTCACCATTTTTGACAGACCACACCATTCCTTTCCATAACAGTATATATAATCTTCCATTTCAATTCACATTCCCAACATTTTCTTCTTCTTGGGGGGAAGACCAAACCTCACTCACCAACCTTATCTCACCAACTTGTTCTTCCCCCATTTCTCACTTTTTTTCTCACAATTACATTCATATCTCATAAATTCCTCTTCATTTCCCCATTTCAACTTCAAAGTTTCAATCTTTGTTTTTGGGTTGGTTTAATTTCATCAATTTTTCAAGTAAACTGTAAAAAATGGAGGGAATTTTACAAACAAAAGGTCTTTTATCACTACCATTAAACCCAAAATTAAGAGTTTTTAATTCACCACAATCTAATCTTAAACAAAGAATTATCACACCAACCTGCCTTAAACCCAAAACCCTTCAAGGATTTAGTGTTACCTCAAATGGGTTTCAAAAATTTCCTGTACTTTCATCAAATTTTGGTAAAAATTTACGATATTTACCCATCTGCAAGGCGGAGGCTGCTGCAGCTTCCGCTGCAGATGACGGGCAACCGTCATATGGTGAAAAAATTACATCCCCGAAGTTTTTAGGCATTGAATTAATCACATTGAAAAAAATAATACCATTAGGGTTAATGTTCTTTTGTATTTTGTTTAATTACACAATTTTACGAGATACAAAAGATGTTTTAGTTGTTACAGCAAAAGGGTCAAGTGCTGAAATTATACCATTTCTTAAAACATGGGTTAATTTACCAATGGCAGTTGGATTTATGGTTTTATATACAAAATTAGCAGATGTTTTACCAAGAAAAGCATTGTTTTATACTGTAATTTTACCATTTATTGCATTTTTTGGTGCATTTGGGTTTTTACTGTATCCTATGAGTAATTATTTTCACCCTACTGTTCTTGCTGATCAATTGTTGGCTACTCTTGGTCCAAGGTTTCTCGGTCCTCTTGCTATTCTTAGGATTTGGAGTTTTTGTTTGTTTTATGTTATGGCTGAGCTTTGGGGCAGTGTTGTCATTTCTGTTCTCTTTTGGGGCTTTGCCAATCAGGTGATTTTTTCTGTCTTTAATATTTTTCGTTTGCAAATTCTTGTTTAAGACGGTTGTAAGCTGCAGCGTAGCTATATAGCCATATAGTCAGTTAGTAATGAATGAATATTGGTTAGTATAGGTGCGATGTTTTTGTATCCGTTTCACGCTTAAAACGGTCTTCCTGTAGAATATTAGTACTTCCTGTGGAATGCAGGCGGTTATTGACACATCTGTTTAGAAGTTAGTCTTCCTGGTAGACTACGGTTGTATGGTGTATAATGACCTTATTTTATTTTATACACTTATGACTTATCTAGTGACGTCTCATAACCCCTTTCCTTTGTAGCATTGTTTAAATCAGTTGTGAGGGCCGTCATAACTAAGAATTTGTGTAATTTATGTGTCGTCCATTGTTATTTTGTGAGAGCATGATTGACAACTTTTAAGGTGTTTTCCAAATGATGTATTTACTTTGTTGTTTAATGCTGACCGGTTTATTCTTGCGTTGGCTTGTTTTGTGTATATATCTGTAGATATGCTCATTCGACTTATGAGCAATACTATCCACCTTGTCGTCTGTCTAACATGCTATTAAAATACGAAGTACAGAGTAACAGTTATGTTCCTTGCAAGAATGTAAACTCGAAGGGTAAAATGTATAATCAGCCATACTATTTTTGAGGGTATTTGAGAGGAGACGATTGGATGGATGGGGATGACAAAAGCATTGCTCATACTTATATACTTCGTCATTTGTTGTCCGTCAGTCCGTCTAAAATTGTTTTACGTGTATTGCTTGATGATATGATTGTGGCATTTGCTCTTTTTTCAGGATGTTCTGCTGTCAATTGAATGTTGTAATCAACCTGTTTATGGAATTCCTTGTGTTTTTTTCCAACTTGTGCTTAATTGGTTGTGTTTCATGATGTCTGCCTGTCTGCACTACTTTAGTATGGTCATGGGATTCTCTAATGTTACAGCACTACATTCAATTCATATTTCTCGCTTACAATTCCGGTTCTTTCAGAAAACATGTTGATAACATGTGAGTTAATTGCACTTTTAGTTTCACCGCCTTCCATACGTTTCAGTGTGTTATCCTAAGGCGTTTTTCTGAGAAAAAAGGTCATTTGTTATCTGTTAATAGTTTCAAACAAACCCTGTTCAGTATCGTCTCTTAATTTTTATACGGTTTGCTGTCATTTACAGATCACAACGATTGATGAAGCTAAACGGTTCTATCCTCTGTTTGGGCTAGGAGCCAATGTTGCCCTCATTTTCTCCGGACGAACCGTAAAATACTTCTCCCAAATGAGGCAGAACTTGGGCCCTGGTGTCGATGGTTGGGCCGTCTCTCTCAAGGGAATGATGAGTATAGTGGTACTAATGGGTCTTGCTATTTGTGGTCTTTACTGGTGGGTGAACACATATGTTCCACTTCCTACTCGAAGCGGAAGCAAGAAGAAGAAGGTAACCAATCATTATCTCATTGAATTTGTCCGGTTAATTTTATCTTTGATGTCGAGTTCTGATATGTCAATGTCCTACAATCTCTTTACAGGAGAAGGTGAAGATGGGAACAATGGAGAGCTTAAAATTCTTAGTATCTCAACGATACATCAGGGATCTTGCCACAGTGGTGGTTGCATATGGTATCAGTATTAACCTCGTGGAGGTTACATGGAAATCAAAACTTAAAGCTCAGGTAACGTCCTTCTACAATGTAGTTTGGCATTGCGTGCCTTCGTGAAAGAATGGATGGACATTCTGGTTTTGTTTCGCACAAAATTAAATAACATGTTAAAATGTGGATATATTATAGCTTTATGACGGTCTGGGTCAATTTATAACGACGACCATAACAACATTACCTTAGTCAGTTAGTGCCTCAAGGCCTCCCGCAAATTGCGAAGTAGGGGGATTCAGATGTATGCTGTCTTACCATTGGAAAAATATTAAGCAGAAAGTTTATTCATTGACAGAGGGATTAATACTGTCTTTAGGACAAATTAAAGTCATTATTGTCGAATGTGGTGGTTATCAATTTTTGAACACTCACGCTAATCACGTGCTTTGATGCAGTTCCCGAGCCCGAATGAGTACTCTTCTTTCATGGGCGATTTCTCCACGGCAACTGGGATAGCAACCTTCATAATGATGCTTCTCAGCCAATTCATATTTGACAAGTTCGGCTGGGGAATGGCAGCAGCCATTACTCCTACTGTCCTTCTCCTTTCTGGAGTCGGTTTCTTTTCATTGATCTTGTTCGGTGGGCCTCTTGGACCAGCACTTGCAGGCTTCGGTGTCACTCCTCTGCTAGCAGCTGTCTATGTGGGTGCCTTGCAAAATATCTTCAGCAAGAGTGCTAAGTACAGTTTGTTCGATCCTTGCAAGGAAATGGCCTATATTCCGCTGGATGAGGACACTAAGGTTTGTTTCCGTTCAATCTCTAGTATCAACTTACTTCCGACTTTGACTGTGTCACGACATGACACAACACTTTCTCTAGGCCAAAGAAACTTTTTCATAAAGTAGAGTTATGAACGACATTCTAAGTCTCATACCGTCCTTGATGCTTAAAGCCTAAAAAATATTGGACCCGTAGCCCAGTATTTGGGTTGTTTTAATGATTGGTATCTGTTCTTGATAAGTTTCGATTGAAATAAAAACGTTGTCAAAAACAAATGCAGCTTAAGGGGAAGGCAGCTATAGACGTGGTTTGCAACCCACTTGGAAAATCCGGGGGTGCATTAATCCAACAGTTCATGATCTTAACCTTCGGCTCACTTGCGAACTCAACCCCTTACCTCGGAGGAATCCTATTAGTCATAGTAAGTGCGTGGCTGGCTGCTGCTAGGTCACTGGACAAACAGTTCACTGCGTTGCGCAAGGAGGAAGAGCTCGAGAAAGAGATGGAGATAGCTTCCGTTAAGATCCCTATTGTGTCCGACAACACCGGGACTGGTCCCCTCAATGGTGGTTCCACATTGAGTCCTTCTCATGATGACTCGCCTATCGGTTCTTCTTCAAGACTCAAAACCGAGTGAGGTTGATTGCATTACCGTCCCCAACCCTCTAGAAACGAACGAGACAAAGAAATTAATCCCAGTAAGGTCATTACTTACTAGATTGATAAAATAGCTTAGTAAGATAGATTAAGATTCAGAATTTTTAAATGTGGTGGTGCTATGTATTGATTTACAAGAATTTTGTACTTTGAAATTTTCCGGTCTGGTCGCCGCTTGTTTAATAAAGTACTCCGATAAGACTTTCTCCAGCTGAAGTTGATATGAAGTAATGCGACCCAGGGCGAAACTAACTCTACCCAAATGACTCGATGCAAACAACCCAATACAAATCGAATTTGTACTTGAAATTTTCCGGTCTTGGGTTCGTGTTTGATGTCGAAAATGTGAGACCATTTCGGTTATATTGGAAAAAGGTGAGCTTAGTTTACATTTTGTAGTGGTTTACATTTCCCTATCAACAATCAAAAGAAAATCAAAGCTCCATTATTACTAATACAATAAGAAAAAAATTAGGGAGAGATGACATCAAGAGCTAGCAACCGTCTTTGTTTAAAAGTACATATTTAAAAAGAAAAATACAAAATATTAGTATTTTCCTGACTCACAATCACGCTCTGAAATAATCTGAATTTCAAATGAATCGACTTAAAGATTCAAGATTGCTAATTTCAAAATGTATTAAAATGAGTAAAACGTGCTATGCTAATAAGTTAGCGAACGATTTTTCGAAATAATGCTCAAAATGAAAGTAATTGTCGTTTTGGGCTGTTTTTGAAAGTATTTGTCAAAATGGTGTCCACGTAGGTTCGGGAAAACGAAGCTTAAACACGCCATTGGTAGTGGCGGGTTACTTGCCAAAGACACGCCATTACTAGTGGCGTGTCTTAGCAATTTAAAAATTTTGGAAAAAAAAATGTTACAATAGGCTGTGTAGTTGAGCCAAATTGTTAAAAAAAAAAATGTTGCTTAAACACGCCATAGCC
The DNA here is from genome assembly GCA_029255685.2 of Silene conica. Lineage (NCBI taxonomy): Eukaryota > Viridiplantae > Streptophyta > Magnoliopsida > Caryophyllales > Caryophyllaceae > Silene > Silene conica. The sequence goes on from CM055313.2 coordinate 5,903,367, forward strand.
CATGGCGTGTCTTCCAAAGACACACGCCATTCCATATGGCGTGTTTGGTTCTCAATAGTTTCTGCCAAAATTCCTGTTTTTCAAAAAATTTGCACTGACTAAACACGCCACACTCAATGGCGTGTTTCAAGCTATATACACGCCATGCTTAACGGCGTGTTTAAGCGGAGTAGGTTCCGAAAACCGAGCCTACGTGGACACCATTTTGACAAATACTTTCAATTCCAACCCAAAACGACAATTATTTTATTTTTGAGCATTATTTCAAAAACGGATTCTAAGTTAGCTTACATCTATTGATCTACAACTTCATATATTAATAAAAAAAATGTGTCTCGGGAGTCGGGATAGCGTTTATTGTCGAACATGTGATACGATTTTGAGTATGAATGAAGAGAAAGAAGAAGAAAACTGAAAATTCAACTTATCTTTTATATTGGATTATTGGTTTAAATGTTCCAATCAAACCATCATGCTTGTAATATGTTTCCTTGATTTCTTTTAAATGACAATTAGTTAACTCAAACTTGAAAAACCGATTCAAAGAAATTTCGAAATTACTAAAAAAATTACATTATAGGAAAATGTCGTCAATAGACTTAGCCTAATAAACTAGCTAACATTTATCTACGACCTTGCATACAATCGATAATGCGTATTGGGTAGTGTTTATTGTCGAAAATGTGACATGATCCCGCCATCTCGGGCATTAAAAAAAGTCAACTTTCGTGATCAAAAACAAAAGAAAATCAAACTTGATTATTATTAACAATAATTAATAATAATCCAAAAAAGATTACGAGCATCCGAGTAATCGAGCTTGTGACATCAAGAGCTAGCTACTCTTTTTGTCTACTCAACTACATTTTTCAAACTTACAATGTAAAAATATAACAAAAATAATGAAAGATGCATAATAATATATTTTTTCTCTCTTACAATCACACTAGTACAAAGTACTTTTCTTTGATTTCAATCAGTCATTAGTTTACTTATCCTTGTCGTCGGAATCGCAACAGCAGAACATCTTCAAACATCCCTCACAGGCCTCATAACAGCAGAAACAACAGCAAGCTGTGAAGACACTGCAGTTTCGACGGTTTTTTCAGGTGTTAGTACAAATTAACAGAGATGATCTACAGTTTTCTGTAAGTCTGACGCTAAACAATTCACAAAATTACGAGTTTTATGTTTGATTTTTCGAGTGGTTCTATTGAGGCCACAGGCCACGGATCAGAAAGAACGCAAGATCAAAGAGGTAATCGTCGTTTGTCACAAGAGAAGAAGCGAAAATATAGTCCAACAAGCAACAAGAAAGCAGCAAACATATAAAATTACGAGCTTTATGAAATCATGACTTGATCGAATTCATAAAACCGTTTCACACAAAAGAATTATAATTCAAAAAACATCTTTAGATTTAAGTAAAATGTCAACTAAAGAGAGTATAAAGAGGTTAGAGATGGTATACCATGCATATAGCCAGCCTTTCTCGTGATGGCGCTTCTTGATGTGATCAGTGTATTTTTCCGGCATTGTTGTTCTTTTGAACTAGATCGACCCTCCGGCTTGAATTCTTGGTATGGCGAGATTTGCAACACTTTGTTTGAGGTGTTTAGCAACTGTAAGCCGAGAGGTAAGGATAAGTTGCATACCCACCTGTGCTTTTATACACATCATGATGTTAGTCGCCGGACAATAAACTAAACTGCGGGCCTGTAATATTATAATAAATTCCATGTTCTTTGGAATCTTCTTAGCTGGATAATGCCTGAAAATGTCTAGTAGCATTAGAATACAGCAAAATACTCGATCCAGCTCTCTTATTGCTGGGCATTTCGGGACCAAGTCTACAAAAGTCTAGGTCAATTAATATTTAATCGCCTATGAGAACATAGATCAATTATTAAGGATTAACTAAACTTGACCCAAAAGTCTCGACTATGATTTCCTACCGTGCAAACTCATGAAGAAGAGCTTTACCGCCCTTGTGATCATATCCAGCTTGAATTAGGATTAAATGGTGCAAACGGAAAAAGATTGCAGTACATAACATACGATATAGCGAATGAAAACCAGATCAAAAATATATTGACAGCAAAGATTACTGAACCAAACAGAATTACATTTCATAGAACTTCACAGTGGTACATTGGCATCATCTGCAGTATTATTCAGAATACTTACACAAAGAACGAAAAAACGAAGAGAAATCATAGTATTACATCACCAACACAATTCCTCAAATCTACATTCCTGAAGAATGTTATCTGAAGATCCACATTACAACAAACAGATCTGGATAAACTCAATGAACACACTTTGTGGGGGTGGAAAGATCTTGTAGAAGTACCTTCCAAATAATGCAATGTCGCATTACCCCATCTAGAGTAGGCGGGTAGCATTATAAAACGACGTAATTCCAACAGTAACATTCCAATCCTCAAGCAACTAACTCAGCCACATTCTTCTTCTCATACTCCCCCAATTCCTTCAACCACAGGTCACCAAACTCACAATCCTTCCACGCCTCGAACCAAGGTCCACCAAGCGTATAATGAATCGCCTTAGGGACCGTCTCAGGCTTACCCTCGACAACCCGATTATGTCCCACAAGAAAATTCCATACAAAAGGAATTTCCCCAATCTCATGATCCTCCAACCACTGAAACCTATGCAAATAAGCTCCATTCTCAGTATTTACGATTTCCGGTGTCAAGATCTTATTTTTAACATGACCACAGTTATACAACACCATAGAAGACCAATTCTTTCTAGGATACACAGTTTGAACAGCACCATCCATTTTAGTAGTTTCTTTAGGTGTATAATCATGTTGAACACACATTATTGCATATTTATCATCAATTAAATCAATTAATTCCTTAAAATCATTCAAATATAAGAAATCACAATCAACAAACATTGCCCAACCCGAATAATTAGCCAAATACGGGGTTAAAAATCGACTAAATGAGAATTCAGTGCTCTCTAATTTCCCCCTTTCTCTCCAATAAATCCCTTTTTTCCTTAATTCACATTGCTTAATTGGGATGATTTCTAAAGGGATTGAAGATCTTTTTAAAAGTGAATGTTTGCATACTTCATACGCAATATCCTCTTTTGAATCATACCCAATAAAGATCTTGAATGGAATGACATCAATTAGGGTTTCATTGTTCTGAATTGATGACTCATCGATTGAACCCATGTCTTTTGATAAATTGAGATTCTGGGTTTTCAATCAAAAGTGGATTATTGATCTGGGTTCGAGAGAATATTGTGAATTAATGTCGAGAAAAAAAAAATGCAGAAATTGATTGAGAAAGCGGGAAATTGTAAATTGAAAGATTTTGACGGAAATTTAGGGAAATTGACAGGAAATATAGCACCGACAGATGTTCGTTGAATGTAAGGAGGAGATTTATGATTCAAATTGGGAAAAATTAGTGGGATTTTATAGGAAAATTTGTGAGGATTCAAAAGCAGAGTGAGTGAGCTGTGACTGTCACTATGACTGTGGAAACCCACTGTTCTAAGCGTGTGACGAAAGGCATTCGCGAATCTGCATGTGTAATACGAAGTACTCCGTACGAAATACTAAGAATGTACTTTGCGTGGGTGGAGCCGCCGAGGTCGGATTCCGAAAATCTTTTAGCCTTGTGATCGATACGGAAATTTTACTGACATGGTTGAATAGGTTAATAGGTAATTGAATTGACGATTTATCTAACGCACGTTAATACCCTATATGTAAAAATATTTACAACATGATCTCACCAGATATTCAGATGTAAATTCATTTTTACCATAATTAGTGAAAATATTTTGTGAATCTTACCATGTTTAGCGTATTACTGTGTGCTCTTAGAGCACACGTTAGATAAACCGATTGACTTGTGCATTGTTTTTTATGGCTTAATTTTAGCTTATTCTAATTCAATTTAGAACAATTTCATTCTGCTTAGCTCAACTCAAATTGACTTTTATTTCAGCTTTATTTTGTTCAATTTGACTAAGATAGTTTGGTTGATTGTATTATATCAATTTTGTCAACAATCTTACAATAACATTAGCAATGAATATGTGGTTGAGGAACATGATGAACGATTTTGGGTTATTTTCAATTGCCAAGGTGAAGTTGATTGAAAAATTAAAAGCTTTTACTTGCGGTGAAAATGTGGTGAACATGATTGAAATTTTTACTTGAGATGATCGATGAAGTCTAGACACTTGACTCATCCCACCATACTACGAGTATTTAGGGTATTTACAACAAACGCAAACGTATACACAATAACACAAACGCAAACGTATACACAACAACACAAATGTAAACGTATACACAATAACACAAACGCAAACGTATACACAATAACACAAACGCAAACGTATACACAATAACACAATAACACAAACACAAACGTATTTAGGGTATTACAACAATAGGAGATCCTTACTAGGAGTACTAACACAAAATGACATAAATATCGTCACCTAATTCACACCTAAATCTCCATCAACCCCAAATTAAAAAAGCCACCAATTATATTAAACTTTAAAAATACATAAATCTCTTGCTCAATTGAAGAAGCAACAGTAAAAATAATTGATTATTAGTAAGATGCTTTTTAATGACGTTCATTTAAACTAGAAAAAAAATGACCACTATGAGCCAATGATTGCCCTTACAAGTCACAATCAGTATGTTTTGTGAGAGACTGTTTCTCACTAATTTTGTGGGAGGGACATAATAGGGAAATAAAAAAAAGTCCAGTAAATCCCTCACCCATTAGGCCATTATGTGAGAGGTTTCTCAATAACGTATTAAAAGACCGTCTTTTCAAAAAATTTGTGCTTACAAAATAGTTAACCAACATTGATTGTGAATTGCTGCAACGTGATGCTCGACAGTAAACTCATGGATTAGAAATCGGCATCTTGTATATTTGCGTTAATAGAATTTTATTTCGTATTAAACTTGAACGGTTTAAATAGATAGGCAAAACGAAAACAAAATGTGTAGAGATTCATAAAACTTTATTCTATTTGTTTAAATGAAGATGTTATTTAATCTATTTTAATTTTAAAACGGTTAAGTCTGCTATGAAATCGCGAAAGTTGCAAATTGCCCCCTTAATTTTGTTCATTGGAGAAATCAGACCCTTAATTCATTAAGTTTTAACTAGGTTTAAACCCGTGAAAATTCACGATTAACTAATGAATGTTTAATATTACATGATGATAATACTTGTCTTTTGAGAATTTTAATCGTAATAAATATATAAGATTTTAAAAATAATATTTCAATGAAATAATTAGCGTTTATTCTCTAAAAATAAGTAATTAGTATTTTATTGTTTAAGTTAGTTTTACAATGATGAATTTGAGATGTGTACATGGTTCACGGGTAAAAAAAATCACTTATCTTTCGTTTTCTAGTACCATAGACAATACTTTTGAATAAATGAGCGTGTTTCATACAAATGCACGACTTTATAATGTGAGATTTTTTCGTAGTGTGAAAATGTATCACAAAATAATTATACGAAGTAATGACTTATTTTGCGATTTTTTTCTTTTGTTTTATAAAAAAACTTGTATTATGTAAAAGAGAAGAATTCGTGTATGAGTTTATGATCTATAAGTCATATTTCTACACTAACAAAATCTGAACATTTCTCTAAATGGCGTAAATGACGTAGATGTTAATTCTGCAAATATTACTTACGCATTCTCTATTGTCGTCTACGTGGCATATCTTTTCATTACCATGCATCTTTGGATCCGAGACATGTATTAACATTAATTTAACATCTACAATTAGCAACCCATGTAGGACTGTGCTAATATTTACTGTGATTTTAGGAAATATTTTAGCTAGTCAATCTCAAAATGATAAGAGGTTATTTGCGTCTACCTAAAATTTAAGTACCTGTTTGATATACTCCCTCATATTCTATATATTGTTCCCTATTTCCTTATTCGGTTATTCGAGTTTTCTTCCCTATTTCCTTTTTTTTTAAGGAGTTGTGTGGTCCAAATTTAATGGTAGGTGGGGCATTGTGTTTTGTGTGGTCCAAATCCTCTTTCTTATTTTTGGGGCAAAAAGGAAAGGGGAAAAATATATAGAATATGAGGGAGTATATTTGTATTTATAGAATGTAATTGGAATAATATAATTTTTTTATGTAATATTTTCAAGGCTTCTTATCAATCGCCATGTAGAACTGTGTTAATAGTTAAGATGCCACATCAACCGATTTGGCTACTGCATTAAAGAAATATATGATAATTGTTCAAATCAAATCCTTTAACTTTTTAAAAGTGAAACTAAATAAACTCTATCGTTTGATTTTTTGCGAAATTCCACAAAAAATCATTTTATAATCTAATTAATCAATTATACAATTTATTTTTGTAGCATTACAACTTCTATACAATAAATAATTGTAATGGTGATTATTTTTTTACAATTCTTAGACAATTTATTATGTATGTCTGAATAGTTTATAAAATTTTATCATATTTTTATTTTGCTTGTTATAGATGAATGTAAAATTATTATTTAGGTAGATAGTTAATTTTATATAAATTTAATAAAGTTAAAACTAGCCATTTTTATGCGATATTAGTTTTATGACATAAATGTAAAATGAATTTTGTTGAGATTTAAGTAAAAATTAAAAATAGAGGTTAAATTTCACTTTTTATTAAAGACTTAAAGTTAATTGGCTTAATTATTACATTAAAAGTAAAATAAATCCGATTTTTTTTAATGACGAGATTAAAATAAATTCTCCCGGACACGCAACAATACCACGCTAGCCAACACATACCAGGTAAGCTCGATACACAAGACCTCACAATCTTTCATTTAAATGTTTTGAGGGTACCGGATCACCGCTACGGTTAATAGACCAATATTACTTGCAAATTGCAAATAGTATTAGTCCAAGTGTGTGGACCAATGCCTAGTCGACACGTAATATATGATAATGTAATGGACTACGATGTGTGCTGTATGCGTCAGTAATCAGTATCCCTCATGTCTTGGCCCTTGGGTACTTGGGTCTGTTGGCCTTCTCATGGAGGGCATAGACCAGATGTTGTCTGATTTTTTGATCGTAGTAACTCATAGCCCATGCGTTGGATGGTCACGACTCACAAGTGGTGTGAATTAGACCCGGTAAATGAATTAATTCGATAGGGTAGGGGAATGTGCTACCAATTTGGTCAAGGAGATTTCGGATGGAAAAAGTCTTTATCTTATTGGTACGCCAGATTCGTGCAATAGGGTAAATGTCCTGGTTGATGCTGGTAAAGGAATAGCTTGGAAGCAGCTATTGGTTTTGTGGTTTATAATCACTGTGGGACGGGGATGGGGCGATTTCGATAGACTTGTAAGGCAGCTATCCAAGCTGAAGCGCTGAGGTTCTTTCAGTTCTGAATTGGGCAAAGGAATGGGGCGTTTCCCACCTTCATATCGCTACTGACTGCTTAAGGGTGTTCATGCAGCTGGCTGGCCTTGAAACACCAGATCATCTTATTAAGGGCATCTTAGATGATTGTTTAGTTATTTCAAGTTTGTTTCATTGTCTTAGTTTGATTTTTATACCTTGCAGATTTAAGAGGGTTGCGCATGAACTTGCTAGTTGCGCTACTCATCTGTAATATCTTTTCTTTACCCCTAGCAAAATAAATAAAGTTTTAGCTTGGGTGCTTCACAATTTCCATTAAATTCAGGTCGAGTTAGGGTTATTTTAGATTAGTAAGTCTTGCTTACGACGGGTCACCATTTGTGACGGATATTTTGTGAGATAAAATGGATAGAAAATAAGTTAGTGGAGAAAGGGGACCACATGAATAGGGTTGGAAAAAGAGAAAAAGTGGGTATTTTGTGAGAGAAAATGGTATCCGTCACAAGCTTGCGACGGATAGTGTCATTGCAAATAAGAATTTGTGATTTTAGATTGCGGGCTTTTTCGATTTGTTGGTTTGGTCATTTTCGAGTTAAGCAGGTCGAGGTATTTCGAGTCCATGTTATTTTTGAGTTAGTGATTAAGAGAAAAAAAAGGTGCGTTTAATATTATTACCTATTTTTAGTTTAGTTAATTATGAATTCTTTATATAAATTGTGCATTTAAATTAGTCGTCTCAAGTCTTTTCTTTTGTTACATTTTCGGGATAGTTGCTCACGTCCTTCTTTAATCATGGTGGTAAACTCGTAGGGACTCGATTGCTGCAAAACAGAATTCAACAAATTTTCTGGTCAGCCATTGTACCTCTTCATAAAATCACTTGTCCGAGAGGAAATTACTCGTTATTGTTGACATCGCGCATTTCGACTTACCTTTTCTATCGCTCTTATTTTCTCTTGATCAATATACCAATGTTATTTACCAAATTTTTTTAAACTAAATTTTCGATTTAAACCATGACCACATGTTTAAACGTAGTTTAAAAAAACATGCTCTCTGTTTGAATTAAACCATACTAGCGTAATACCCGTGAATATTTTCACGGAGTTGTTTAATTTTAATTTTGACAGGGAAGGATCAATTAAAGTTGTTAGATATAATAATAACGTATGAAGAGTATATGTAAATAGTTAAAAAAAATCAAAAAGTATACATATATAATAAGATATATAAGAACAAATTGATCTTAAAAGTTTGACATATAACTTGAAAAGTATAAAATATAATTTAAAAATGAAAACTTATTACTTTCCAATAAAGAAGGTTTTAGTTGGATAATAGAATAGAAATTTCTCGCAAAATGTAGTCCAAGAGGAGACTCAGGTTAATTACTCATAATTAATATAACAATATTAAATTGAAGAGTATAATTAAGACGGTTTTGTATTTACTACGTTTAGGTTTAATAATTGAATTAAATTTTGACTTTTACTCTTATTGGTTGTTTTAACACTAAAAAAACCCAAAGTGAATGAGAATACTTCAAAATGCAATTTCTGAAATATTATTGCGTCACGTCAGCATTTGTACATTCTTCTTTTATATATATAATGATGTCGATAACACAAATATAAACGTATTTTACGTATCTAAAATCGTCGGTGCTCGTTACTGCTTACTACCAAAAACCTCCATCAACCACAACTTCACTCGAACAAAAAAAAAACTCCAATAATGCTATAAATGCACCCATTTTAGTGACGTACTCATTTAAACTACAAAAACTACTACAATGATTGGATCAAAAATGGATTAACCGATGTTATACCCTAAAAATCACCATTTTTATAGGTCAACACATGGCACTATTTGATTGGAGGAAAAGCATGCATTGGATACCAAAGTCAATAAAGCAAAGGAGGTAGTAAGTCAATACAAAAAGAAGATTGTAAAGGAAGGAAGAGGACGGCAGGAACGAGGAGGAAGAAAAGGCCAAAGGAAGCGGAACTCGAGGTTGCCTGAAATGGCCACACAGCCAGCCTCCATCAGATAAAGCGAGTAGAAGAAGGACATCCAAAATAGGCAAGAAGAGAAGAAAGACCCGTTGGATTAGACCTTAATCCAACGGTCAATAGCTATTAGACTTGTATAAATATGTAAACATTGAGCATAGAACATTCATTCATTATCATACCCTACATACATACAACACTAAGAAAAAGGGCAAAACACTTGTACTCAGTCACCCTCTGAAAGATAATTCTAGTGGAAACTTGGAGGAAACATCCCTCCCGCAGTTTTTCCCCAAGGGGTTTCTGCGTGATCAATTCTCTTCTTCATTATACTTCTTCTTCTTACTTAGCAAACACATCTAATTCGTCTATTCAACTATAACCTTGGCTTGAAATCATTATAACCTCATAGAAACTACCTTAGGTAAATTTTGACCTAAACATTTTGGCGCCCACCGTGGGGCTATAGTGATTATTCAACCAAAAAACATCAAATCCTAAAACCCTCGAGAAAACCCTCAAAAATGACAAACCCAACTCCTCAAGCAACCTCGCAACCCATCCCGGTGGCAACAGAAACCCACAGTGGTCAGTGCTCCTCCAAATCCACTGCGGTCAGCACTCCTCCAGTAGCCAGCGCTCCTCCAGAAGTCAGCGCTCCTCCAGCGGTCAGCACCCCCCTCGCTGTTAGCACTCCTCAGGCGCAATCAGGCGTCACCAACAGCGGCGCAGCGGCCAGCCCAGGCCCGGCGGGTGCTCCCACCCCAGACATGTGGAAGACAATGATGGAAGGGATATTCACCCTCCACCAAGCAGTCGACAACCTGAGGAAGGACAATCAGGAACTCAGAAAGTTAGCAACGGCTCAGAATCTACCTCCGCGCTCCAGCAGAAATCCAGGCGCAGAGGCGGGAATCCCAAGACCCCCAGAGAGCAGGGCGATTCCCAGCGAAATAGTCACCAGACTGGACCTCTCCGGGGTCGCACCTCCAGGAAGAATCACTCCGACAGGCTTGGGTTACCTCTCCATCAACCTAGATTCGCCGCCACCTCAAACGGGGGCCCCAGGTAACGAATCTGTAAGGCCACCTATTATCACTAACCAACATGGTAATGCAGGACCTTTTTTCACCCCGACCTCAGTCTGGGCACAAGGGGAAGGGTCATCAGCAAGGCAACCACCTCCGCTGGGGGCTGGCTCATTGGGATACCCCATCCAGCAGACGCCGTCAATAGTGCACACCGTGCCAATGAATCATCAGGCACTCTGCCAACCCATGGTCGGCCAGACACCAGGAGCACCAGGGTACGCACCACTAACCCATACCACCCCTTGGAATTTCGCTAACCCTCTTGCAGGACCGAATCCATGGGAGCACCAGTACAAGGAGCTGTGGGATTTAGTCAGCCGCATCCCAGGAATGCCAAGGCCCCTGGAGAAAGCGGCCCCAGACAGCTACGCAGACTCGCCATTCACCCACAATATCGTCTCAGTAGATGTACCCAAAGGATTCACCCCGCCAAACATGACCAGCTACGATGGAACAGCTGACCCGATAGACCACATCAACCAATATAAGCAGAAAATGATGGTGGTCACGGCCTCAGGCTCCCTGAAAGAAGCATGCATGTGTAAAGGATTCGGGTCCACTCTCTCAGGGGCAGCCCTTCAATGGTTTGTCACTCTGCCCAACTCTAGCATGTCCAGCTTTGCAGATCTGGTGAACGCGTTCAACCAGCAGTTCGCCAGCAGTAGGAGGCCAGAGAAGCAAAGCAGCGACCTCTACGAGATCCAGCAAGGCGATGCAGAATCCACCAGAGACTACCTGGCCAGATTCAACAAGGAGATGGTGTCCATTCCCCATTGCGAGGAGAAAGCCGCCATCCACGCCTTTCGCTGGGGGCTACCCCAGGCCTCCGACCTATACAAGGAGCTCACCAAATGGCCATGCACGGCCTATGCTCAGGTTCAGCAAAAGGCGTTGGATGCCATCCGACTGGAAGAGGATGCAGGGCCCAGGAGGATCAGTTGCGGCTCCGCATCTACCAACAGGAAGGCACCAGCAGCAGACAGGCAGGAGAAATCCAAACCCTACAACAGGCCGGTGCATAAAGTTTCTGGGGGAAAAAACTGGAAGAATGACCCAAATCTGCCGCCAAAGGTACAAGAGTACGGTTTCACTGTTAATCTTGCAGGACTAATCAAAGCACTAAAGGAGTTGGGAGAAAAGGTGAAATGGCCCAAGAAGCGGGCAGAAGAAAGAAGCAAGGACGGAAGGGACACCAACCTAAGGTGTGACTTCCACAACGAAGATATCGGGCATACAACGGAAGATTGCATCACCCTCAGGAAAGAAGTCCGGTATCAGTACGAGCAAGGTAATCTGAACCACATCTTGCCAAAAGGAACCAAGGTGAACGCGACTCGCCAGGTAGCACCCTCTAGTCCCCCTCTGTGCACTAGAACTATTAATGTGATAACAGGGGGCTCGGAGCTGTGCGGACTTACCTATTCCGCAGCCAAGAGGCACGCCACCCGAGTTAAAGGAGACAAGCCAGAATCCTCGTGCAGGATCAGCGCCCAGGATCTACCGGTCGTCAGCTTCGACGAGACGGATGCAGAAGAGGGCGCTGAGTATCATGATGACGCCCTGATCATCACCCTGTCCATAGGGAACTGCCGGGTAAAGAAGATCCTGGTGGACACGGTGAGTTCAGTTAATATCATCATGTTAGAGACGCTGAAAAGTATGGGATTTGGGGAAGCAGACCTGGTCAGAAAAGCGGTTCCACTGGTGGGATTCAGCGGAGAAACGAAGCATTCACTCGGAGAAATCATGATCCCGACCTACGCCGGAGGAGTCAACAAGCAGGTGAGGTACCTGGTAATTGACGGTCCCTCCACCTACAACGTCATCCTGGGCAGGCCGTGGATACATGACATGAAAGCTATCCCATCATCATACCACCAGTGCCTCAAGTTCCCTACACCATGGGGAGTCCAGACCATAAGAGGAAACCAGGAAGAAGCCAGGAGCTGTTACAAGGTGGCGCTCAAGCCTACAGCCACTCCTCCCCCAGCATAGCAATCACAGGCAAAGCAGGTCAGGGGAACCTACGAAGAGCCTCCCCAAGTGGAGGTAGAGGAAATTCCCTTGGACCCGCTGCACCCAGAGAGAAAGGTACTGGTGGGAGCAGAGTGCACAGGTACCGTTCGCTCAGAACTATTAAATTTGTTAAAAGCTAACATCGACTGCTTTGCATGGTCCCACGAGGACATGGTGGGGATAGACCCAAGTGTAATTTCACACAGGTTGAGTGTAAGCCCCGGCTACAAGCCGGTCCAGCAAAAGAGGAGAAAGTTTGCCGCAGAAAGAAACCAGGTGATAAACCAGGAGGTGGACGACCTCCTGGCCGCAGGAAAGATAAGGGAAGTAACCTACCCGGAATGGCTATCCAACGTGGTGGTGGTCCCCAAAAAGAACGGAAAGTGGAGGGTGTGTGTGGACTTCACCGACCTCAACAAGGCGTGCCCTAAAGACCCGTTCCCCCTACCACACATAGATGCAATGGTGGATGCAACCGCAGGCCATGAAATGCTCACATTCCTGGACGCCTGGAGCGGATACAATCAGATCAAAATGCATCCAGAAGACCAAGAAAAGACGGCATTCAGATCTGAAAGAGGTATCTACTGTTATAACGTTATGCCATTCGGTTTAAAAAATGCAGGATCCACATATCAAAGGCTGGTGAACATGATGTTCAAAGAGCAAATTGGCAAAACCATGGAAGTCTACATAGACGACATGGTTGTCAAGTCCAAAGCAGCCAGCCAACACACCCAGCATCTAGAAGAAACCTTCAGCATCCTGAGGAAGTACCAGATGAAGCTGAATCCCTCCAAATGCACGTTCGGAGTCTCCAGCGGGAAATTCCTGGGGTATATGGTCACGCAAAGGGGAATCGAGGCAAGTAGTGAGCAGATCAAAGCGCTCCTGCAGCTGGAGTCCCCCCAGAAGCCAAAAGATGTGCAGAAATTGACCGGCAGGGTGGCAGCCTTGAATAGGTTCATCTCCAGATCTTCCGACAGATGCCGATTATTCTATGACATACTACGGAAAAGCAAGAGATTTGAGTGGACAGAGGAACACGAGCAGGCGTTCACAGATCTGAAGAAGTACCTCAGCTCCCCACCGCTCCTATCCAAACCAGAGCAGGGGGAGCCGCTGTACTTATACCTATCAGTAACCGAAGTGGCAGTAAGTGCGGTACTGGTGCGAGAACACGAAGGGACCCAGCATCCAGTCTACTACATCAGTAAGTCTCTGCTGCCTGCAGAGACCAGGTACACCGCTCCTGAAAAACTCGTCCTTGCTTTAGTTACAGCTTCGTACAAACTGAGACCTTACTTCGAGTCTCACTCTATATCCGTCTTAACTAGCTACCCCCTGAGACCCATACTGAGTAAACCAGAACTTTCTGGAAGAATGTCCAAATGGTCGGTCCACCTGAGCGGCTACGACCTAAAATTTGAAACAAGAACCGCGATAAAATCGCAAGCCCTTGCAGACTTTGTCTCTGATTTCAGCCCAGGTATGGAAAAGGAAGCAGCCAAAGAAATCCTGCCTCCAGAAATGGACTCCGAGGAAAATTGCTGGACGCTGCATGTAGATGGAGCCTCCAACAGCAGAGGAGCGGGGGTAGGAGTGGTACTCAGGTCCCCTCAGGGAGACATGATCGTACAAGCAGTACGATGCGAGTTTCCAGCAACCAACAATGTAGCAGAATACGAGGCCTTGATCCAAGGACTCCAACTGGCCCTGGATCTCAAAGTCAGATACCTGCAGGCGTTCAGTGACTCACAGCTCATAGTAAATCACATCAACGGTGAGTACGAAGCCAAAGACCCCAGGATGGCAGCATACCTGGAAGTAGTCAAAGACAGACAGGCAAGGTTCGTTACCTTCAAAATAGAGCAAATCCCCAGGGAGCAGAACGCAGAAGCAGACGCGCTGGCTAACCTGGGGGCAACATTCAAGCCCGGAGACATCTCCTCAATCCCCATCACCCACGTGCTGGAACCCTCAACTTCCCAGGAAGACCGAGAAGTTGAAAACTCCAGCACCCGATGGGAAGCAGGATTAGGCGTCCTCAGCAACACCGCGGAGCAGCCAGAAGATTGGAGGTCACCCTACCAGAAATGGCTGACAGATGGAACCCTACCGGCTGACCGAAAAGAGGTAAGGGGATTCAAAATGAAAGCTTCCAGGTTCATACTAATAGATGGTGTGCTGTTCAGGAAATCGCTCGCAGGACCCTACCTAAGGTGTCTGGGCGACAGAGAGGCACAGACAGTCTTGCACGATCTCCACAGCGGAGACTGCGGAAATCATGCAGGGGGCAAGAGCTTATCCAACAAAGCAATCAGAATGGGATACTTCTGGCCGACGATACGAAGGGACGCAGTAGAACTAGCCAAGAAATGCGAAGCCTGCCAGAGACACGCCCCTGTCACGCATCAGCCCGCTGAACCTCTGCACCCGATCATATCGCCATGGCCGTTCATGAAATGGGGAATGGACATAGTAGGACCACTGCCCAGAGCACCTGGGAACAGAACCTACATGCTCGCACTAACAGACTACTTCTCCAAATGGATAGAGGCAGAAGCCTTCCCCCAGATCACAGAAAATCAGGTGATATCTTTCCTTAAACGAAACATAATCTGCAGATTCGGTATACCCTCTGAAATAGTATGTGACAACGGCTCACAGTTCATATCTAACAAAACCGAAGCATTTTGTGCTAGTTGGAATATCACCCTACTAAAAGCTGCCCCCAGGTACCCCCAGACGAATGGCCAGGCAGAATCCAGCAACAGGATAGTCATGGACAACATGAAAAGAAGACTGGAGGAAGCTGGAGGAAAGTGGGCAGACGAGTTACCCTTAGTTCTCTGGTCTGACAGGACCACCCCAAAGACAGCAACGGGCCAAACCCCATTCAGCCTAGTGTTCGGAGCAGAAGCTGTCATCCCAGCAGAGGTGAAAGTACCAACACAAAGGTACGGCTGCCTAACAGAAGAGCGCAATCAGACAGAAATGGCCAGCAGCCTGGACACAATAGACGAGCTCAGAACCAGCGCTGCCATCAGAATGGCCGCCTACAAACAAATGGTGGCAAGGAGTTACAACAAGAATGTGAAGATCAGGACCCTCCAGGTAGGAGACCTAGTCCTCAGGAAAGTATTCCAGAATACAAAGAATACAAGTGCCGGAAAGTTTGCCTACAATTGGGAGGGGCCCTACCAGGTGGAAAGTACAATGGGAAGTGGGTCCTACAGGCTGATGGATATGGAAGGGAAAATGGTGCCCAGACCCTGGAATATCCTTCACCTAAAGAAATATCACGTGTAAGGGAGCAGACTGGGATGTTCTTTCAGAGTCCGCGCCCAGAATCTACATCCTAATCCTAGGGTATTTACTTACTTATTCTATGTTTAAAATTTTCATACTTTAAGTCGTACCCCAATGTATCACCCCCAGGATCCAGCCATCCTGAGGGAATTATTCGAAAAACAGAAACTATTTGGCGATCAATGAGAATATATTCGAGGTATTTTTTATCATGAATACTTGCAGAGTGCTATCACTCCAAAAACCTGAGTCAAGTCACACTCAAAAACAAAACATTGCGTGAGTACGGCAAAGTACAAGCAGCTGGGACACTGTCGCCCACGATACCTAGCACTCACGAAAGCCTGGCAGCCTCTGACTGAGATGGGTATATCCTGAAGCCAGCACCCACACATGGCCAAAAAATACACGAGCATGCACAAACAGAAAATAAAAGAGAAACACGCAGAACATAAAAAGCGCTCACAGACGCATACTTAAAAAGGCAGCACAAACGGCTGCCAAAAATCCCTGGGATCACCCAGGAAGGAGTTCAAAGTACCAAGGAAAAACAAAAGCAAATAAAGGCCCGCCACGCAGGGCCCAGGGCACAGAATATTCAGGGCACTAGCCCAACAACAAAACAAGCAACAAAACAACTAAATCAGGATGCCACTAAGGGCGCAGAAACTAAGCATCAGGAGCCTCCCCTTCGGCCTGCTCACCACCAGAGTGCCGAGTGGAAGAGGAGCCCGCCTCCGCAGCAACATCAACAAGCTGATCCTGAAAGACGCGGACCGGAACAGGGGACCCTGGAGGGGCACTCTGAACCTCAGGAGAGCCGGGAATTGGAGAGCGGAGGGATCCATCGGGGTTAAGATCAGAAAAGTCCGGCAGCACAGGAGGCACCGGAAACATCTGCTCCATGAGTTTCTTCTCATCCTCCAAGCTCCAAGCAGTATGCTCCCCTTTCCCAAACTCTTCCATGCAGGATATTCTCGCCTCCAGGGCGGAGAAGGTAGTCATGTTATACAACAGCTGGGACAACTTCTTCTTCTTGTCCACCACGGCTCTCAACCGCGCGCCCTGCTCCGCCAAGGCCTGATCCCTCTCCCTGCGCAGCTCAGCAAGTTCTTCTTCTCTCTTCCTACCCTGCTCCTCAAGGGCATCCTCAAGCTCCTTCACCCTCGCCTGGCAGCGGGCCAAATCCTCTGCCCTCTTCCTGCTGAGCCCCCTCTCGGCGTCCAGCCCGGTCTCAGCCTCTCGAAGTGCAACCTCGGTCTCGCTGCACCCCATCAACACCTTCTGGAAGCCCTGAAAAGGGAACCCAGGAAAAACTTCAGCCAACCAAAACGGAAGCACAAACGAACGGAGGGGAAGGAAAGAAACTTACCGAGAAGATGTCCTCCGCAGCCTGACGCCACAATGGCATCAAAGGTTGGCCCGTCAACGCTGCCTTAGAACCTGGAGTCAGCAGGCGACCCATAGCAGGCCAAGGATCCTCCTCCAGTTTGCAGCTAAAGCCCTCTGGTAGGCGGATGATGTCCTCACTTAGGTCCTCAATGATAGGGGCGGCAGATTTCTTGGCCAAAGCAGTAGAAGTGGAAGCTCTGTGGCGTGTCCTGGAGGACACGGCTGGAGCAGGAGGACCAAAAGGAGTGACGGAGGGGGATGACTCAGCAGGGGCGCACACGGCAGCCTTCTTCGGAACAGGCAAGGATTCCCCGGGCTCCAACTTCCTTTTGGATAAAGGCTTGACTGATGAAACCAGCATCATTTTCCTACGTTCGGCCAGCAGCTCCGTGGGCGTTTTCTTGGTCTGGGTCGAGCTGGTGGACATTTCTGCAGGTTCTTCTTGGCTGAACAGGGTGTTGAAACTGCGGGCGTCGACGTCTAGCCCAAATAACTTGTTGTAAATCTCAGTGGGGTCGGCTGAAGGAGTTAAATCTTTCACACCTGCATGAAAAAAGGCGTAAGGGTGTGAGTGGCAACGAGAACGGAAAAACAAAAAAGAACACACAGTACCTTTACTATTTGTGATGGGGTCCTGGAAGATGTACTCAGCAGGCGCCGGGAGCGAGTCCACTCGTACGAAGACGAACTGGGTGGACCAACCGGCGTCCTTAGCCTTTTTCGGAAGAATAATAGGAAGGTCAATCTTGGAGTGGGCCCGAAGGGTAAATTGGGCGTCACCCAAGCTCCTGACCGCATAAAAATGGGCTAAATCCCCTAAGGAGATGTCGATGGAATAGCGGTTGCTCAATTCAGACAAAGAAAGGAGAATCCTCCAGGCATGGGGGTTTAACTGCCAGAGTGGAAGCTTCGAATGCCGAAGAAATTCTTGTACCAGAGGGGGGAATGGGAAAGACAAGCCCAAGGAAAAGGGGTACAAATAGAAAGTGGTCCACCCTGGGCAATGTGCATCAGGAAACTGCCCAGGGCGGGGAACAATCATATCAGCCTCCTTAAAAGGAAAAAAGTCCGCAACACATGAAGGATCTAACAAAGCAAAACACGAGTCGACACGGTACTTGCTAGCCAGTAGGGGACGCGCAGAAAAGGTGTTCGTGGCCATTAAAGATGTTGAAGAAAAAGTAGCGGAAAGAATGGTACCTTGGTAAAAAGAGAAGCAGTGACGGTTGGAAGGATCGGAAGTTGAAAGAATTAAGAAAGAGAAAGGGGAAGATGGTAGAAGAGTAAATGGTAAAGGTAAAGAGGGTAAAGGGAGGTTTAAATAAGGGAGGTAAGTTTAAAATTTGAAGTTAATGGAGGACAGCTGGCGGGTGGTTAACATGCAATAAAGAGGGCATTTGTTGGAACTGACGCACGTCATATCAAAGACTCCTCAACTGTTGAACCTGCGCAGCGTTTCTGAAGGAAGTCCGCATCGAAGCCCTGGACGCGACTTCTGCAGGAGTTCTTGCAGAAACATATTTCTACAAGAACTGGGGGCTAATGTTATACCCTAAAAATCACCATTTTTATAGGTCAACACATGGCACTATTTGATTGGAGGAAAAGCATGCATTGGATACCAAAGTCAATAAAGCAAAGGAGGTAGTAAGTCAATACAAAAAGAAGATTGTAAAGGAAGGAAGAGGACGGCAGGAACGAGGAGGAAGAAAAGGCCAAAGGAAGCGGAACTCGAGGTTGCCTGAAATGGCCACACAGCCAGCCTCCATCAGATAAAGCGAGTAGAAGAAGGACATCCAAAATAGGCAAGAAGAGAAGAAAGACCCGTTGGATTAGACCTTAATCCAACGGTCAATAGCTATTAGACTTGTATAAATATGTAAACATTGAGCATAGAACATTCATTCATTATCATACCCTACATGCATACAACACTAAGAAAAAGGGCAAAACACTTGTACTCAGTCACCCTCTGAAAGATAATTCTAGTGGAAACTTGGAGGAAACATCCCTCCCGCAGTTTTTCCCCAAGGGGTTTCTGCGTGATCAATTCTCTTCTTCATTATACTTCTTCTTCTTACTTAGCAAACACATCTAATTCGTCTATTCAACTATAACCTTGGCTTGAAATCATTATAACCTCATAGAAACTACCTTAGGTAAATTTTGACCTAAACAACCGACATCGATTGTGATATGCTGCAACGTGATATTCGTGAGTCAAGTTATTTAGTTAGTTAGCCCTGGGCGATTGCGTAGTAGTGATGATTGATTGATAGTACTTCGTACTTCCTCCATTTATATCCAATCTACATCTATTCCATTTTAATCCATTCATATCCAAACTACACATTACCTAATTAAGCCACAAAAATTACTAAAATATCCTTATAAACATCAATTATTTACACAAAATGCCATCAAATGACCCACCATACTCCACCACAAACAATAAAAAAAGCAATAAACACACTTCCCATTGTACTTTCTATCATATTTTAATAAATTCTTAAGATTTGTGCATAAAGCATAACTACACAATGGATATGAATGGAGAAAGTATTAGTTAAAGTGTATGGACGTAATGTGTTGAACATTTGATGTGTATGTGTGTGTCTTAGACTGTCACTGTCCTCAAGGGTCTTCAGTCCGTTGCCCTTCCCCTTCCCCTTCCCCTGGAGGACATGGACTAGATGCTTTATAATTGATTTATCGTAATTTTAAATTGCGATAAATTATCTTTACTTGCAAAATCTCATCAATTGTGTATCTTGACATTATTTTTTGGAACGGAATATGTATAAGACAATAGATTTGAGTTTTGAAAAACTTGATTAATTAACAGTAGATGTACATGCTTTTTATACTAGTTTTACAAACTAAATAAGGTTAGAATTAGAGGTATACAAGGCTAAGGATACTACATTAATTATTGGGAATATACTTAACTAAATTACAAACATATTATTCTTCTTGCTTTATTTGTGGTGATTTGCTATCGTAAGAGATTTGCTGAGTAGCTTTGTGAGTTGTGGGCTTTGGGCTTGGTTGTATATTGTTAACACTCCCCCTCAAGTTGGACGATCGGTCTGTGAGGCCAAGCTTGCGTCGTAGATCACGGAACTGTTGTTTATGAAGCGGCTTTGTGAGGATGTCTGCGAGTTGGTCTTTACTTGCAATGTGGGAGATGCGAATTTGTCCTTGTTGTAGTTGTTGCTTGACGTAGTGAAAGGAGAGAGCCATGTGCTTCATTCTGGAGTGGAAGACTGGGTTCTTGGCATAGAGGGTGGCGGAGATATTGTCACAGAAGATGACTGGTGGTTCTGTGATTTTAGTGTTTAATTCAGACAATAGATTGCGAAGCCATATGGTTTCTGTTGTGACAGAGGCAATTGCACGAAATTCAGCTTCAGTTGTGGAGAGAGCAATTCCTTTTTGTTTCTTTGATGACCATGCGATTGGGTTGCGGCCAAGGTAGGCAATATATCCTGTTGTTGAGAGATAACTGTCCTTATCTCCTCCAAAGTCAGCATCACAGTATGCATGAAGACAGAGGTTGGTGTCTTTGAAGAGTTGAATGCCATGGTGGATTGATCCTTGGAGATATCGTAGCAAGCGTTTGAGTGTTGTCCAGTGAGTGGATGTGGGATGATGTAGGAATTGGGCAAGACGGTTGACCGGAAATGTTATGTCGGGTCGAGTGAGAGAGAGATATTGGAGGCTACAGACAATGGCACGGTAGTTCGATTGGTCTTGAATTGGGTGTTGGTCTTCTCTTGTCAGGGGCGGTGATGTAGCCATTGGTGTTGAGTTTGGTTTTGCTTCGGCCATTTTGTATTTGGTAAGAAGATCTAGGGTATATTTGGCCTGACTGAGGTGAAGGCCGTGTGATGTGGGTGTGACCTCAATCCCTAGAAAGTAGGATAAGGGTCCTAAATCTTTTAGTGAGAATCGATTTGCTAGTGTTGTTATAAAGGTTTGTATGTGAGTCGAGTTTGGGCCAGTGATGATGATATCATCAACATATATTAACATGTAAATTGTTAGTTTTGTTGTTTGGACTAGAAATAGGGATGGATCCGAAACGGATTGTTTGAAACCAATCGAGACAAGGTATGTTTGTAGTTCGGTATACCATGCCCTTGGGGCTTGTTTTAGGCCATAAATGGCTTTGTTGAGCTTACATACGTAGTCAAGTTGTTGTTGGTGACTGAAACCTGGTGGTTGAGTCATATAAACGTCTTCAGTTAACGTGCCTTGTAAGAAGGCATTGTTAACGTCAAGTTGACGTAATGACCATTGGTTTGTGACTGCAATAGAGAGAATGAGGCGGACTGTAGTTGGTTTTATGACAGGACTGAAGGTTTCGGTGTAATCTATTCCTGGTCGTTGGTGAAACCCTTTTGCAACAAGTCGGGCTTTGTGTTGTTTTAGGGTACCGTCAGGATTGAATTTGTTTCTGAAAACCCATTTGCAGCCCACTATGTTTCGTGCTTGTGATTTTGGGACTAATGTCCATGTGTTATTGCGAGTTAGAGCATCGTATTCATCCTGCATGGCTTGTCGCCAGTGAGGGATGATGAGTGCTTGTTTGACGGTGTTTGGAAGGCTGGTTGTTGAGGAAGAGACGTGGACAGTGGTTGCATACTTGGGGTTCGGTTTTCGAATATTGTTATCGAGGCGAGTAGTGATGGTACTTGTTTTTGAAGGTTGTGGTTGAGCGTGATTAGAGGCAGCGGAGGCAGGGGTAGCATCATGGGATGATCCCGTGGTGGTGGGGGATGGTGAGAGTGGAGTGTCAGGAGTGGAGGTCTAGTGGTGGGTTGGGGTCGTTGTGTCTGGTGTTGCGTCGATTGGGGCGGCAGGAGAGGGTGGTGGTGAGGCAGGGGCGTGGGAGTTGGTCTGTTGGAGGGATTCGATAGCTGGTTCCTGGGCTGTCGAAGGGTGAGGGATTCGTGAGGTTGGAGGGCGTCTGGTGTAGACGTGGGTGAGGGGTGCTGGTGGCTGATGCGGTGGTGGTGGTTGCGTCGAGACGGTTGTTTGAAAGGGTTGTTGAAGTTGAAGGATATGGAGAGAAAGGGCTGTCCAGTCTTCGACAGAATGAGATGCGGGTGTGGCGAGTTATGTGTTGGCAAACGGATATAGGTCTTCATAGAATTTAACGTGTCGGGATGTGTAAATACGATTCGTTTTCGGATCGAGACAGTGATACGCGCTTTGAGTATTTGAGTAACCTATAAAGATACATTTGATCGATCTATCGTCGAGTTTGTGTTTGGTATATGGTCGTAGCCACGGGTAACATAAACATCCAAAATTGTGGAGTGTGTGATAGTTAGGTTGCTTTTTATGTATAGTGAAGTATGGCGAATTATTATTTAGCGATCTTGTTGGCATTCGATTTATTAGATATGTGGCCGTACTAAATGCAAAGGTCCAATATTTAATGGGTAGATTCGCATGTTTTAGTAGGGCAAGACCCGTTTCGACTATGTGACGGTGGCGCCTTTCGGCATAGCCATTGTGTTCGGGTGTGTGAGGTGGAGTGGGAGATGCCGTTATTTAACAAGGTCAGATTTAATTTTAAATATTCGCCTCCGTTGTCGGAAAAAAATTGAATGATGGGTTTATTGAAGTACTTTTCAACGATCGCTTTGAATTGTTTAAAGACGGTTGTGGTGTCGGATTTGTTTTTTAACGGATATAACCACGTGTATTTGCTAAAGTGGTCTACAAATATTACGTAGTACTTAAAATTGTCGAATGAGTGAATCGGACTAGTCCATAAATCTGAAAAAATAAGTTGCAGGGGTTCGGTTGTTTGGAACGTGGAAATAGTAAAGGGCAATTTTTTGCTCTTTGCAATATTGCACGCAGCACAATGCTCATAGTCGGTATTAGATAAAGCCATCCTTTTATTAATAATTCGTATTACATCATTTGACGGGTGGCCTAATCGATGATGTAATGAAAGTTGAGGGAGCCCTTTGTTGATGGTGTAGGCTTGATGACGTTAACGAGGTTAGGGTTGGTGAGCGGGTTGTTGATGTCGTGAGGGTTTTGAATTTGAGCATCGTTGTTGGGATTCATTGTGAGGTGCGGAAGCAGGGAGTTTTTTGAGCGCTTGAATGAATTCTTTTGGGTCGTAGAGGGTTGGATCGGTTAAGACTCGTTGATACCATATAAGACAATAGATTTGAGTTTTGAAAAACTTGATTAATTAACAGTAGATGTACATGCTTTTTATACTAGTTTTACAAACTAAATAAGGTTAGAATTAGAGGTATACAAGGCTAAGGATACTACATTAATTATTGGGAATATACTTAACTAAATTACAAACATATTATTCTTCTTGCTTTATTTGTGGTGATTTGCTATCGTAAGAGATTTGCTGAGTAGCTTTGTGAGTTGTGGGCTTTGGGCTTGGTTGTATATTGTTAACAATATGAACCAAGGTAAACAAATAACTGAAAATTTATCTGAATTGTTTCGTTTTGTAAGAATGAAGAAGAAAAAATTCGGACATAAGTATGTCGCAAATGCCTCCCAACTGGTTCACCGATCAGAAACTTTAGTCACTTTACAAAATAGGCATTCATGTAAACAATGTTCTGACAAACGCCAAAATTCCGGTGACTGAAACATGTCCCATACGCCGCAACTTTCAGGATAACAGGTTCATTGCAAGTTCGACCATGAATATATACACGAACTAGTAGTCATTTTACAAAATAGATAGTCACGGATCTAGACTATGTTCCTACCAAGCGCCAAAAGCGCGGTGAGTCGGTGACTTAAACAGGTTGCATATGCCGCTACCAAGTGATAGGAAGATCTAAACATATGCTCCTAACATGAGCCAAAAAACAGGGTGATTGAAAACCAAATGCCATATGCTGTAACTAATCGATTCACTATTCACCGACTAGTCGACTACTTCAAGTGAGCCCCGATCCTAGGGGTTCGTCAAACTTAACTTGGTCACAAAAAGGAATCATCTTGGACACCCTTGCTATCTCCTCCTTCCGTTTATTTTCCTCCACATCGAGTTTGGTTAATTCGTCCAGGAGCATCTGTGAAATGGTGAAAGGCTAGTCATTGAGACGCCATTGATGTAAGATTGAAGCTAAGCTTTACACAGATTAATGTGCAGAGTATTAAACAGTTTATGATGATGATGAATGCTCACGAATTAATTGTGAGAGAAGGACAAAATAGAAGATATTGTTGTATTAACATATGAAAAGATTACATCCCTATTTATATACAAAGCTAGTGCTAACAAACTCTATGATCAGAAAATATCTTCTAACAACTTCTAAAATATCTACCAACAAACTCTAACAGACTAACAACCAACTGCCCTATAAAACTGGAAAAAGTCTAACTGATTCTGAGCAACTTGATGCTAATGCTTCTGTGAATGAGCTTGCTCTGGTGGCTGTGCTTCGGTTGATTCTTGTAGATCTTGAGACTTCAGTGTACCAGACTCACACCCCCCCTTCAAGTTGGAGATGCTTGGGAGAGGTACAAAGTGCAGACCCAACTTGGCAGAAAGAAAGAAGTGTTGAGTTTGGCCAAGAGGTTTAGTCATGAGATCAGCAAGTTGCATACTAGAAGAAACATGAGCTGTGGAGATAAAACCTTCCTGAACTTTCTCACGAACGAAATGGCAATCAATATTGAGATGTTTAGTTCGTTCATGGAACACAGGGTTGGCAGCAATGTGCTGGGCAGCCTTGTTGTCACAATTCAGCTGGATTGGAAGAGAAATTGGTACTCTGAAATCCTGAAGAAGTGAGTGTAACCAGACTAATTCACTTGAAGTGTAGGACATGGCTCTATACTCACTTTCAGCTGATGATTTGGAGACAGTTTTCTGCTTCTTCGTCTTCCAAGACACCAAAGAATCCCCAAGGAATACACAGTGCCCAGTAAGAGATTTGCAGCTATACTGGCATGTCCCCCAATCTGCATAACAATACGCTCTAAGATTGAGAGCATTGTTTGCAGGATAGAACAAGGCTGCATCTAATGTTCCTTTCAAATAGCGCACAACATGGAGGGCAGCCTGTAGATGAGGTAAGCGTGGAAGACTAAGGAACTGGCTGAGATGTTGAACACAGTAAGAGAGATCAGGGCGTGTTAAATTGAGATAAAGTAGTTTTCCAACCAGTCTACGATAAATCTCAGGTTTTGAGATGATTTCACCTTCATCAGTAGATAAGTGCAAGCCACGAGGTAAGGGAAAGGAAGCTGGCTTACAGTTTTCCATGCAAGTATCTTTCAAGATGTCCATAACATATTTGCGTTGGTTAACAAGCAGCCCTTGAGATGATCTAACCACTTCCAAACCAAGGAAGTAACGTATGTGGCCAAGATCTTTGATAGTGAAAGCTTGATCTAGTGTTTTCTTTAATTGCTGAATAAGAAGGGGATTATTGCCAGTGATCAAAAGATCATCTACATATGCAAGAACCAGGACAAGAGTGCCTCCTTCTTCTTTGGCAAATAAAGAATAATCATTCATAGAACGTGTAAAACCCTGAGAGAGAAGAAGTTTGGTAAGCTCAATGTTCCACTGACGAGATGCCTGCTTGAGACCGTATAAAGAACGCTTGTAACACCCCCATTTATCTAGGGCATGTACTAGGACTCCTCAGATAAATAAAGGTGTTACCATCTCGGTTTCCCGAGGCAGTAGATACAAAGGAAAGATAAACAGTACTTTAATTAAAAATTTAACTCATAACATGTTCTTACAACTGTATCCGAAAGTCTTAACAAAATAAAGAAAGTACAACTCATGCTAAACTGACTAAGGTGATCTAGACTCTAGTCTGGTCCGGATCCAAGCTCTTTCTCCCATAGCTCCCCCTTAGTCTCAGCCACCTGTCAATATGCTCCCCAATAAATTGGTTCATCACAGGTGATCACGAATACACAGGGTCAACCACGAGGTTGAGTAGGGGAAAAGAAATAAATATACCAACAATATAATATACTCCGCACCGATCCATCGCCAAATAAACTCCGCACCGATCCAACACCATATAAACTCCGCACCGATCCAACACCATATAAACTCCGCACCGATCCAACACCATATAAACTCCGCACCGATCCAACACCAATCTCAACTCCGCACCGTATCACAAGACCCAGTAATAGCCACAACGTATAGAATCACAGAAGTATACATTCAACTTGAATCAAATATAATACCATTCATACGATAGGATATAAAGAGATAACATCTGATATTAACAATTTACTCATCATCATATATATAGTATTCCCCTACCTGAAATAGCAGGAACGCAAATAATCCAAGGCTTGCTAGAAATGTTCCACGCAAAACCCGCTACCTAAACAGATATATGCAACGAATTAACAACTCCCCGAACCCCTTAACGAACATACTTACTATAAATAGCAACCTTCCAAAAGTGGAAAGTTTCCATAAATAGAAACTTTCCCAAAATAGTAACTTCCAGATATAGACGTCCCATAACTTAAATAATTCCCAACTCGTATATATATAGATAACACGACCCGAAACCCAAAGAAAATAATAAAGTACTAGTAACAATAATACAACATCAATAAAATAATAATAATACTAATAATAATAATAATAACAATAATAAAAATAATGATAATAGTAATAATAATAAAGATAACCATGATGGCAAAGTAAGGACTCCATACAAACAACCCCAACGTGAAAACGCAAAACCGTACAACAACAACAAACACACAAACAACCCAAACCCACGCAACACTTCATCAGCCCAAAACCGTAACCGACAGGCCTGACCGGACCACTTCCAGCCCTCTTCGACACCTCCCTGCTGCTGTAACCACCACCATTCCACCGTGACCAACTTCCTTGGACTAAGGTGCATCCGCCACCGCCTACCACCAACCTAGAGTCCACCCCAGCCGCCGTCGACACCCCCCCTAAAACCCCTGGTCACGACAGCAACCCAGACTCCCCTGCATCCGTGTGTCAACCCCTCCTGTAACCACCCCCGTTACCAACTAATAACGCCAATATTACCACCACCACCCGACAAACCCAACACCTCATACCGCACCCGACCCCCTGGTCACAGCCATCGGCCTTCGACCCCACTAACCCAACTGCAAAGACGCCTCAAAGCCCACTACCAACAAGACCATTGTTCCAACAATCCCTGTGACACCACCGTCTCCTTAACTCTCCGACCACCACCCTTCATCCCTAACACCACCAGCGTAACCTACCACCTCCCTACTACCCGTATACCCGACCTCACGCCCTTCGAACCGCCAAATATGAATACAGGAACAGTAAGAACGTAAAATAGCCTCACGCATCAAAACAGAGTATAACCCTTGTCTACTGTCGGTTTACACGGCTGTTTTAGGGGTAGCAATGGTGGTCCAAAGGTGGTTCATAAGGTTTAAGCATGTTGTACATATTACACAGATTACATACAACCAAAATACACATATAACCGACATGAGAAGAATAAAACAAACGCTTACCAAAATTGCTGCTGTGAAAGGTAAAAGAAAACGATGATGGTGACGGATCTATTGTCGCGTTTTCCTCCGTTTGTAGTCTCTAATCCACACGGTGGTTTACAGTGGTTTGGGTGGTGTTTGTTGGGGGGTTGTGGAGGCAGACGGGGAAGTATGCAAAAGAAGTAGGAGTAGGGTTTAGACGTGTGATGGAGGCTGTCTAACATAGGTGATTAGGGTTTGATGGTAGTAAGGTGTTTTGTTGTTAAGGTTTTGTCGATGGTCTAACTTGTAATACGACTCCGATTTCACGCAGCCCAAGGTAAGACCAGCCCAAATATGAGAGTCCATCACGCATCCCAAGAATTATACCACCCATATCCCGTTCTCGACTTAATTATTAATAGACGAGCGTATAGACTTAACTATAATATAAATCAATAACCACTCATCGAAAACGAACCACCATACTTTGTCTTAATAAATAATAAAACCCATTCATTAAAACGAATTATGAAAATACGGGTTATTACAGTCTTTCCCCCTTAGAATGAACTTCGTCCCGAAGTTCACCATCCCATAGTAGAAACGGAACACATAACAACATGCAACAAACCCCCGTAGCACTTATATAAATTTCAAAACGCGAGATGTTGCATTCTACCCTTGTTACAAAACTTTGTCCTCAAAGTTTAACACAAAACTTGGTTTACAGATACTTTACGGAACGCAATAAAAGGCATAACAGAAGTAATCAAGATTATCGAGTATATGTAAACAATCACTGCATACCAATTAGCCATGTCATAACAACTAGACGTATCATAAACCAAAAGATTTTACAATCCTATCCTCCTTAAAACATGGTTACGTCCCCGTAACCTCATGATACTAATCTCAGCTCATTAATTCGTCCTACTCATTACCTTACCTCATGCCATCTTATTCCAAGTAACCAAGGTTCACACTCATCGTCGAATCTAAGACCAAAGACAAGGGGTGAGCGAACTGGCAGAATTAATCGCAATACAATACTTACCTTTCGATATCGATTTCAACTCCTATTATACTCAACAACCAAGGTCACACGGGACCGTAAATACAGTATGGCCCAACGGCTTATCAACTCATAACTCAATGTCAGTAACCAAATTCTTCCCAATTCAATACCAACGTTATCACATATCCCATTAAAGAACTGCTCAACACTTAGATCGTAAAACTCCAAGATACTCACCCACGAGCCAAGGTCAAAGAACACGACAACTTGATAAAATACTGAACTACAAGCTCCAACTCCAAACAAAAACAACCATGACCTATGTTCTAACTCACGAGCAAATCAGTCGCATCAACTCAACCCGCCTTACAAACAAAGGATTATTTTATCAATAGGAGATATTAACTATCAAAATAAAGGAACAATTACTAATTTCAACTCAAAGAAGTACACATAAGAAACCTATAACAATTGTCATGCAAACATATATTACCTCGAGCGATAACAAGAGTACAAGGATCGGTAGAAACCGTGTTATGTAGTAAAGCAGAATCAGGGTAGCTAACACTCACATACCTTTGAAATCTTACCCCAACTTAATATGTTTACAACAATATAACAATCAAGAAGCTCATAGTTCATACCCGACAAATTGAAATGTTTCATGCTCTTAGTTACATTATAGAAGAAAACTCATATTTTAGAAAGACACAGAGCAAAATTTAATTAACGTAATGAAACATGGAACATTGACATATTTCACCAGGTATACACATAACATAGACTTACATGACCGTTTAACATGCTCAGATAGCAATAAGTTAACAAAATCACCTAGGTATATATCCGCCCACTCACATTTCATCATTTATCATGAAACTATTGCTATACATGACTTGCAAAATAAGGGTTTTATACAATGCGCGGCAATTAACACTCAAGCAGGATTTCATTGACGCACAGTTACAGAAAAGTCATATTGCAACCAATCACCATAATTATCGAACATCCAGCTTTATCCTGGTTTATCACTTCGAAAATATTTTGAAATGTTTGAAACGCTGAAAGGGTAGCTTGTGACAAATTAATAAACACGAACCAAGGAATATTTTACAAGTTATAGATCGAATCAAGACTACACGGGGTCATTCCGACTCTTCTTTACTAGGACATTTTTCTTGTCGCTCTTGAATTATGAAAATTTTAACAATAAGAGTAAACGAATTCACCAGTCTAGTACTTCATATTTCACATGTTAACCAATTACTAATCCCACATATCGTGATCAAATTCTTAATATAACAATATGTAAGTCACTATATGGTATAACAATACACTTGAAAAGTTACCAAAATTATAATCACAGGGAACTTAAACAGAGACAATCCTCAATAGACGAAAGAACATCAACAAGATTCACATTGTTCAAATAATCACAATCACAATTACGTATAACCATTAGATTGCTATATCACGTTAATAAGCTCACCAGTCACATATTGCCATCTGGCAAGACTCTTCTTAGTTAAACACGTCTTTGACATCACACACGAGCAGCACATCATTAAAATTAGACTTATACTTGAAATGATTTTATATTAAACTTTACGAGATAACCAAGGTTTCGCCTATCACATAGTGGGTTTCATACTCATACCCAAGGCCTACTATTCATGTTACTAAAGCCATATCAGGATATCACGTGGTCACATCACATAACTCACATTTGATTAAACTTTTTGATACGAACTTACATACCTTACAACTTCACCAATTAAACGTTATGCAACAACTTACAAGAATCATAATTAAATAACAACTTAGCTAACGTGTGAGCAAACATAATCCTTTAGTAAATATAAGGATTTAGATAATCAGAGAAAAAGTATCGAATGCACGCCTCAAGGAAATTATCTAATACAATATTTACAACTCAGACAATTTGAACAGTAGCTTTACAGCATTTCAACAGAAACAGTAGAGTTGAAACTATGCGCAATCAATAACCAAGTTTTAAATGATTTCTGTTACAAGAGATAGGTCAAAACGAGACTATGCAATAACAGTCTAACTACTGTCGAATAAAAGAATTATTTCTCCCCAAAGACATAACTCGTATCCAGATAAAACATTAGCATTGTAAACTCCACTCAGAATGTTATCATATATAAAATTTTCATCCTCAATTATGAAACGCGTATTAAGTGACAGCTCGGAACAAACCAGGCAACATTCTGCAAATTTATTAAAATTTTGGTCCCTTTGCAACTACACATTACTACATCCACACTCAACCCTTCTCATCCAAACACATTGGCAATCATATGAAGCATAGACATCACTCTGCACCATATTAACATTCATTCCTCATTTCAACTGTAGTTGGCATCAAAATACGGTAAAGGTTTCGAAACTGGACATAAAATCAACTACATAACTTGACAGTTATACAGGTGTATCCAAGCACGGAAATACAACTTAGGGACTACTACGTATCCCTTATTGGTGACAAACTTCATAATGAGTTTAAATGTATACAACAGGCATAAAATTTTAAATACGATATATGCAACTCATGACTATATACATTCATAGCTTAGAACACACATTTTGCATATTACTAAACATGGAATGCTAAAGCAATTAGTAAAATAATAAAATCATAAGTCTCAAATTCCGATCACATTTGTCTAGTATGCCTATCAGTACTCTTGTGAAGTATAAGGCATGCAAATAAGAAGTGTATACACATAGAATATTACAGGCAATTATCAACGCGCACGGCCTCCGGTTCGGTCTACCTGCTTTACCCATAAGATTTAACTTGGTTCCACATCCTATAATGATATAGCATAGCTGGCTCTACTAACCATCCCAGTTAATCATGATCATATCTCTCCTACACCTATCCCTTTTAGGTGACTATAGCCCATCAACTTATTACACATATCATTATACTATATCTCTACCTAACGGTTCAGGGATCATACAGCCGCATGCATATCACCATACATATACAAGTAAAGCTAATATTCCAAATCTCTTGTTCTCAATACCAGAAATAGTAGATCTCAACCAACATTCAACATCAATCTTATGATTCGCAGTATATATCACCAATTATATCCCACATCATAACTTACCTCATTCCTTCTCCTGCAAGAACGTTAGTACCAGATAACGAGATCACTATATAATCTACCCCACTTTTCAATTTCTCTCTTTGGGTTCCCGAGACAGAACAGAAAGGGCCCAGGACTGGTGTGAGGGGGCCCCTAACTCATCCCGTTCCTTTTTGGGGCTCCTAACAGTTTCATCTCGGGGTTCATTTTATTTGACTCTTCCTACGTTCATTATTATTCATTTGGTTTAGGCCGGAGGATCGTTCGCTCTGATACCACTTTGTAACACCCCCATTTATCTAGGGCCTGTACTAGGACTCCTCAGATAAATAAAGGTGTTACCATCTCGGTTTCCCGAGGCAGTAGATACAAAGGAAAGATAAACAGTACTTTAATTAAAAATTTAACTCATAACATGTTCTTACAACTGTATCCGAAAGTCTTAACAAAATAAAGAAAGTACAACTCATGCTAAACTGACTAAGGTGATCTAGACTCTAGTCTGGTCCGGATCCAAGCTCTTTCTCCCATAGCTCCCCCTTAGTCTCAGCCACCTGTCAATCTGCTCCCCAATAAATTGGTTCATCACAGGTGATCACGAATACACAGGGTCAACCACGAGGTTGAGTAGGGGAAAAGAAATAAATATACCAACAATATAATATACTCCGCACCGATCCATCGCCAAATAAACTCCGCACCGATCCAACACCATATAAACTCCGCACCGATCCAACACCATATAAACTCCGCACCGATCCAACACCATATAAACTCCGCACCGATCCAACACCAATCTCAACTCCGCACCGTATCACAAGACCCAGTAATAGCCACAACGTATAGAATCACAGAAGTATACAGTCAACTTGAATCAAATATAATACCATTCATACGATAGGATATAAAGAGATAACATCTGATATTAACAATTTACTCATCATCATATATATAGTATTCCCCTACCTGAAATAGCAGGAACGCAAATAATCCAAGGCTTGCTAGAAATGTTCCACGCGAAACCCGCTACCTAAACAGATATATGCAACGAATTAACAACTCCCCGAACCCCTTAACGAACATACTTACTATAAATAGCAACCTTCCAAAAGTGGAAAGTTTCCATAAATAGAAACTTTCCCAAAATAGTAACTTCCAGATATAGACGTCCCATAACTTAAATAATTCCCAACTCGTATATATATAGATAACACGACCCGAAACCCAAAGAAAATAATAAAGTACTAGTAACAATAATACAACATCAATAAAATAATAATAATACTAATAATAATAATAATAACAATAATAAAAATAATGATAATAGTAATAATAATAATAAAGATAACCATGATGGCAAAGTAAGGACTCCATACAAACAACCCCAACGTGAAAACGCAAAACCGTACAACAACAACAAACACACAAACAGCCCAAACCCACGCAACACTTCATCAGCCCAAAACCGTAACCGACAGGCCTGACCGGACCACTTCCAGCCCTCTTCGACACCTCCCTGCTGCTGTAACCACCACCATTCCACCGTGACCAACTTCCTTGGACTAAGGTGCATCCGCCACCGTCTACCACCAACCTAGAGTCCACCCCAGCCGCCGTCGACACCCCCCCTAAAACCCCTGGTCACGACAGCAACCCAGACTCCCCTGCATCCGTGTGTCAACCCCTCCTGTAACCACCCCCGTTACCAACTAATAACGCCAATATTACCACCACCACCCGACAAACCCAACACCTCATACCGCACCCGACCCCCTGGTCACAGCCATCGGCCTTCGACCCCACTAACCCAACTGCAAAGACGCCTCAAAGCCCACTACCAACAAGACCATTGTTCCAACAATCCCTGTGACACCACCGTCTCCTTAACTCTCCGACCACCACCCTTCATCCCTAACACCACCAGCGTAACCTACCACCTCCCTACTACCCGTATACCCGACCTCACGCCCTTCGAACCGCCAAATATGAATACAGGAACAGTAAGAACGTAAAATAGCCTCACGCATCAAAACAGAGTATAACCCTTGTCTACTGTCGGTTTACACGGCTGTTTTAGGGGTAGCAATGGTGGTCCAAAGGTGGTTCATAAGGTTTAAGCATGTTGTACATATTACACAGATTACATACAACCAAAATACACATATAACCGACATGAGAAGAATAAAACAAACGCTTACCAAAATTGCTGCTGTGAAAGGTAAAAGAAAACGATGATGGTGACGGATCTATTGTCGCGTTTTCCTCCGTTTGTAGTCTCTAATCCACACGGTGGTTTACAGTGGTTTGGGTGGTGTTTGTTGGGGGGTTGTGGAGGCAGACGGGGAAGTATGCAAAAGAAGTAGGAGTAGGGTTTAGACGTGTGATGGAGGCTGTCTAACATAGGTGATTAGGGTTTGATGGTAGTAAGGTGTTTTGTTGTTAAGGTTTTGTCGATGGTCTAACTTGTAATACGACTCCGATTTCACGCAGCCCAAGGTAAGACCAGCCCAAATATGAGAGTCCATCACGCATCCCAAGAATTATACCACCCATATCCCGTTCTCGACTTAATTATTAATAGACGAGCGTATAGACTTAACTATAATATAAATCAATAACCACTCATCGAAAACGAACCACCATACTTTGTCTTAATAAATAATAAAACCCATTCATTAAAACGAATTATGAAAATACGGGTTATTACAGTCTTTCCCCCTTAGAATGAACTTCGTCCCGAAGTTCACCATCCCATAGTAGAAACGGAACACATAACAACATGCAACAAACCCCCGTAGCACTTATATAAATTTCAAAACGCGAGATGTTGCATTCTACCCTTGTTACAAAACTTTGTCCTCAAAGTTTAACACAAAACTTGGTTTACAGATACTTTACGGAACGCAATAAAAGGCATAACAGAAGTAATCAAGATTATCGAGTATATGTAAACAATCACTGCATACCAATTAGCCATGTCATAACAACTAGACGTATCATAAACCAAAAGATTTTACAATCCTATCCTCCTTAAAACATGGTTACGTCCCCGTAACCTCATGATACTAATCTCAGCTCATTAATTCGTCCTACTCATTACCTTACCTCATGCCATCTTATTCCAAGTAACCAAGGTTCACACTCATCGTCGAATCTAAGACCAAAGACAAGGGGTGAGCGAACTGGCAGAATTAATCGCAATACAATACTTACCTTTCGATATCGATTTCAACTCCTATTATACTCAACAACCAAGGTCACACGGGACCGTAAATACAGTATGGCCCAACGGCTTATCAACTCATAACTCAATGTCAGTAACCAAATTCTTCCCAATTCAATACCAACGTTATCACATATCCCATTAAAGAACTGCTCAACACTTAGATCGTAAAACTCCAAGATACTCACCCACGAGCCAAGGTCAAAGAACACGACAACTTGATAAAATACTGAACTACAAGCTCCAACTCCAAACAAAAACAACCATGACCTATGTTCTAACTCACGAGCAAATCAGTCGCATCAACTCAACCCGCCTTACAAACAAAGGATTATTTTATCAATAGGAGATATTAACTATCAAAATAAAGGAACAATTACTAATTTCAACTCAAAGAAGTACACATAAGAAACCTATAACAATTGTCATGCAAACATATATTACCTCGAGCGATAACAAGAGTACAAGGATCGGTAGAAACCGTGTTATGTAGTAAAGCAGAATCAGGGTAGCTAACACTCACATACCTTTGAAATCTTACCCCAACTTAATATGTTTACAACAATATAACAATCAAGAAGCTCATAGTTCATACCCGACAAATTGAAATGTTTCATGCTCTTAGTTACATTATAGAAGAAAACTCATATTTTAGAAAGACACAGAGCAAAATTTAATTAACGTAATGAAACATGGAACATTGACATATTTCACCAGGTATACACATAACATAGACTTACATGACCGTTTAACATGCTCAGATAGCAATAAGTTAACAAAATCACCTAGGTATATATCCGCCCACTCACATTTCATCATTTATCATGAAACTATTGCTATACATGACTTGCAAAATAAGGGTTTTATACAATGCGCGGCAATTAACACTCAAGCAGGATTTCATTGACGCACAGTTACAGAAAAGTCATATTGCAACCAATCACCATAATTATCGAACATCCAGCTTTATCCTGGTTTATCACTTCGAAAATATTTTGAAATGTTTGAAACGCTGAAAGGGTAGCTTGTGACAAATTAATAAACACGAACCAAGGAATATTTTACAAGTTATAGATCGAATCAAGACTACACGGGGTCATTCCGACTCTTCTTTACTAGGACATTTTTCTTGTCGCTCTTGAATTATGAAAATTTTAACAATAAGAGTAAACGAATTCACCAGTCTAGTACTTCATATTTCACATGTTAACCAATTACTAATCCCACATATCGTGATCAAATTCTTAATATAACAATATGTAAGTCACTATATGGTATAACAATACACTTGAAAAGTTACCAAAATTATAATCACAGGGAACTTAAACAGAGACAATCCTCAATAGACGAAAGAACATCAACAAGATTCACATTGTTCAAATAATCACAATCACAATTACGTATAACCATTAGATTGCTATATCACGTTAATAAGCTCACCAGTCACATATTGCCATCTGGCAAGACTCTTCTTAGTTAAACACGTCTTTGACATCACACACGAGCAGCACATCATTAAAATTAGACTTATACTTGAAATGATTTTATATTAAACTTTACGAGATAACCAAGGTTTCGCCTATCACATAGTGGGTTTCATACTCATACCCAAGGCCTACTATTCATGTTACTAAAGCCATATCAGGATATCACGTGGTCACATCACATAACTCACATTTGATTAAACTTTTTGATACGAACTTACATACCTTACAACTTCACCAATTAAACGTTATGCAACAACTTACAAGAATCATAATTAAATAACAACTTAGCTAACGTGTGAGCAAACATAATCCTTTAGTAAATATAAGGATTTAGATAATCAGAGAAAAAGTATCGAATGCACGCCTCAAGGAAATTATCTAATACAATATTTACAACTCAGACAATTTGAACAGTAGCTTTACAGCATTTCAACAGAAACAGTAGAGTTGAAACTATGCGCAATCAATAACCAAGTTTTAAATGATTTCTGTTACAAGAGATAGGTCAAAACGAGACTATGCAATAACAGTCTAACTACTGTCGAATAAAAGAATTATTTCTCCCCAAAGACATAACTCGTATCCAGATAAAACATTAGCATTGTAAACTCCACTCAGAATGTTATCATATATAAAATTTTCATCCTCAATTATGAAACGCGTATTAAGTGACAGCTCGGAACAAACCAGGCAACATTCTGCAAATTTATTAAAATTTTGGTCCCTTTGCAACTACACATTACTACATCCACACTCAACCCTTCTCATCCAAACACATTGGCAATCATATGAAGCATAGACATCACTCTGCACCATATTAACATTCATTCCTCATTTCAACTGTAGTTGGCATCAAAATACGGTAAAGGTTTCGAAACTGGACATAAAATCAACTACATAACTTGACAGTTATACAGGTGTATCCAAGCACGGAAATACAACTTAGGGACTACTACGTATCCCTTATTGGTGACAAACTTCATAATGAGTTTAAATGTATACAACAGGCATAAAATTTTAAATACGATATATGCAACTCATGACTATATACATTCATAGCTTAGAACACACATTTTGCATATTACTAAACATGGAATGCTAAAGCAATTAGTAAAATAATAAAATCATAAGTCTCAAATTCCGATCACATTTGTCTAGTATGCCTATCAGTACTCTTGTGAAGTATAAGGCATGCAAATAAGAAGTGTATACACATAGAATATTACAGGCAATTATCAACGCGCACGGCCTCCGGTTCGGTCTACCTGCTTTACCCATAAGATTTAACTTGGTTCCACATCCTATAATGATATAGCATAGCTGGCTCTACTAACCATCCCAGT
The DNA here is from genome assembly GCA_029255685.2 of Silene conica. Taxonomy (NCBI): domain Eukaryota; kingdom Viridiplantae; phylum Streptophyta; class Magnoliopsida; order Caryophyllales; family Caryophyllaceae; genus Silene; species Silene conica. The sequence goes on from CM055313.2 coordinate 5,941,298, forward strand.
TAATCATGATCATATCTCTCCTACACCTATCCCTTTTAGGTGACTATAGCCCATCAACTTATTACACATATCATTATACTATATCTCTACCTAACGGTTCAGGGATCATACAGCCGCATGCATATCACCATACATATACAAGTAAAGCTAATATTCCAAATCTCTTGTTCTCAATACCAGAAATAGTAGATCTCAACCAACATTCAACATCAATCTTATGATTCGCAGTATATATCACCAATTATATCCCACATCATAACTTACCTCATTCCTTCTCCTGCAAGAACGTTAGTACCAGATAACGAGATCACTATATAATCTACCCCACTTTTCAATTTCTCTCTTTGGGTTCCCGAGACAGAACAGAAAGGGCCCAGGACTGGTGTGAGGGGGCCCCTAACTCATCCCGTTCCTTTTTGGGGCTCCTAACAGTTTCATCTCGGGGTTCATTTTATTTGACTCTTCCTACGTTCATTATTATTCATTTGGTTTAGGCCGGAGGATCGTTCGCTCTGATACCACTTTGTAACACCCCCATTTATCTAGGGCCTGTACTAGGACTCCTCAGATAAATAAAGGTGTTACCATCTCGGTTTCCCGAGGCAGTAGATACAAAGGAAAGATAAACAGTACTTTAATTAAAAATTTAACTCATAACATGTTCTTACAACTGTATCCGAAAGTCTTAACAAAATAAAGAAAGTACAACTCATGCTAAACTGACTAAGGTGATCTAGACTCTAGTCTGGTCCGGATCCAAGCTCTTTCTCCCATAGCTCCCCCTTAGTCTCAGCCACCTGTCAATCTGCTCCCCAATAAATTGGTTCATCACAGGTGATCACGAATACACAGGGTCAACCACGAGGTTGAGTAGGGGAAAAGAAATAAATATACCAACAATATAATATACTCCGCACCGATCCATCGCCAAATAAACTCCGCACCGATCCAACACCATATAAACTCCGCACCGATCCAACACCATATAAACTCCGCACCGATCCAACACCATATAAACTCCGCACCGATCCAACACCAATCTCAACTCCGCACCGTATCACAAGACCCAGTAATAGCCACAACGTATAGAATCACAGAAGTATACAGTCAACTTGAATCAAATATAATACCATTCATACGATAGGATATAAAGAGATAACATCTGATATTAACAATTTACTCATCATCATATATATAGTATTCCCCTACCTGAAATAGCAGGAACGCAAATAATCCAAGGCTTGCTAGAAATGTTCCACGCGAAACCCGCTACCTAAACAGATATATGCAACGAATTAACAACTCCCCGAACCCCTTAACGAACATACTTACTATAAATAGCAACCTTCCAAAAGTGGAAAGTTTCCATAAATAGAAACTTTCCCAAAATAGTAACTTCCAGATATAGACGTCCCATAACTTAAATAATTCCCAACTCGTATATATATAGATAACACGACCCGAAACCCAAAGAAAATAATAAAGTACTAGTAACAATAATACAACATCAATAAAATAATAATAATACTAATAATAATAATAATAACAATAATAAAAATAATGATAATAGTAATAATAATAATAAAGATAACCATGATGGCAAAGTAAGGACTCCATACAAACAACCCCAACGTGAAAACGCAAAACCGTACAACAACAACAAACACACAAACAGCCCAAACCCACGCAACACTTCATCAGCCCAAAACCGTAACCGACAGGCCTGACCGGACCACTTCCAGCCCTCTTCGACACCTCCCTGCTGCTGTAACCACCACCATTCCACCGTGACCAACTTCCTTGGACTAAGGTGCATCCGCCACCGTCTACCACCAACCTAGAGTCCACCCCAGCCGCCGTCGACACCCCCCCTAAAACCCCTGGTCACGACAGCAACCCAGACTCCCCTGCATCCGTGTGTCAACCCCTCCTGTAACCACCCCCGTTACCAACTAATAACGCCAATATTACCACCACCACCCGACAAACCCAACACCTCATACCGCACCCGACCCCCTGGTCACAGCCATCGGCCTTCGACCCCACTAACCCAACTGCAAAGACGCCTCAAAGCCCACTACCAACAAGACCATTGTTCCAACAATCCCTGTGACACCACCGTCTCCTTAACTCTCCGACCACCACCCTTCATCCCTAACACCACCAGCGTAACCTACCACCTCCCTACTACCCGTATACCCGACCTCACGCCCTTCGAACCGCCAAATATGAATACAGGAACAGTAAGAACGTAAAATAGCCTCACGCATCAAAACAGAGTATAACCCTTGTCTACTGTCGGTTTACACGGCTGTTTTAGGGGTAGCAATGGTGGTCCAAAGGTGGTTCATAAGGTTTAAGCATGTTGTACATATTACACAGATTACATACAACCAAAATACACATATAACCGACATGAGAAGAATAAAACAAACGCTTACCAAAATTGCTGCTGTGAAAGGTAAAAGAAAACGATGATGGTGACGGATCTATTGTCGCGTTTTCCTCCGTTTGTAGTCTCTAATCCACACGGTGGTTTACAGTGGTTTGGGTGGTGTTTGTTGGGGGGTTGTGGAGGCAGACGGGGAAGTATGCAAAAGAAGTAGGAGTAGGGTTTAGACGTGTGATGGAGGCTGTCTAACATAGGTGATTAGGGTTTGATGGTAGTAAGGTGTTTTGTTGTTAAGGTTTTGTCGATGGTCTAACTTGTAATACGACTCCGATTTCACGCAGCCCAAGGTAAGACCAGCCCAAATATGAGAGTCCATCACGCATCCCAAGAATTATACCACCCATATCCCGTTCTCGACTTAATTATTAATAGACGAGCGTATAGACTTAACTATAATATAAATCAATAACCACTCATCGAAAACGAACCACCATACTTTGTCTTAATAAATAATAAAACCCATTCATTAAAACGAATTATGAAAATACGGGTTATTACAGTCTTTCCCCCTTAGAATGAACTTCGTCCCGAAGTTCACCATCCCATAGTAGAAACGGAACACATAACAACATGCAACAAACCCCCGTAGCACTTATATAAATTTCAAAACGCGAGATGTTGCATTCTACCCTTGTTACAAAACTTTGTCCTCAAAGTTTAACACAAAACTTGGTTTACAGATACTTTACGGAACGCAATAAAAGGCATAACAGAAGTAATCAAGATTATCGAGTATATGTAAACAATCACTGCATACCAATTAGCCATGTCATAACAACTAGACGTATCATAAACGGCTAGCTCCACTACCGTCTCCTCCCTTTCCTCTTGGATCATTAGGATCTTCATTAAATGGCTGGGAACCGGGGTTGCAAGAGTAGAAATACGTCTCCATGGCCTTAAGACGTTCTTTCATCAACCGCATTTCCTCATCTCTTTCCGCTCTTTCTCGGTCAAGTTGTGATTGCAATTTACTTACAAGAGACGGCTCGTAGGTTTCGCGCGGCTCATATGAGGACCTTCTAGCCGGTTCCTTGTAAAACACCCCATGAGCTTGTCCGGCCCCATATACCATACCCTTCTTGTAACCATCCACCAATTTGAACCAAATTTCATTATCATCCCGCTCAGGGTGGGCCTCTTTCTCTGCCTCATATTTCCCCTATAACATTAAGAAAAGTATTATTAGTTAAGCAAAAACAATCATTGACGAAGGTAACAAAAAAACATCATTAGTTGAGAGAAACTATCTTACATATAACTCTTTGTCCTTCGCCTTAATCCATATTCTTCTTTGCGTCTTTTCGTTGACCTTGGAATGCGTGTCAAGGAAAAGTTCGGGCATCGTCATCATCGGCTTCTTGCCGCCGTCTTTGTTGCCGCCGTCGTCGTTGTTGCTGCTATCCTTCTTCTTCTTCCCTCCCTAAATAGGGAAAATTGTTAATATAAGAAGTATAGTATATTTATTCAAAAAAGAAGTATTCAAGACTTACACTAAAAATACGCGTAAAAAATGATCGTGATCCCCCGTGATGGGTAGGCTCGGCCTCCGCATCTTTCTTCCCTCCTCTCTTGTTGATCTTCTTTTGAGCGGACACGGCTTGGAACTCGGGAGTCTCGCGTTGCTTTAGGAGATCTTGATATTTCTCACCTACAATTAAAAAGTATGTTAGTAGTATTAAGATATTTTCATTAATTCTTGTATTTACAAGTGACAAAACTTATATATTACATGTACCTTTTAGATGATTCGGTTCCTTCTTTCTTTTAATAATCTTGTAGATATAGTCTCTATATCTTGCTTTACCAACTTCATGGTATCTTTCAAGGACGGATTGTTCATGTTCAGGAGCCCAATAGAAAGATTGCTACAAAAAAAAAAACAGTTAATTTAATTAGTAGTTAGCTTAATGAGTTAAAAAACAACTAACTATAATTAATGCAATTACCCGATACACATTGAACCAAGCTTCTTTTTGAGCCTTGCTAGCTTTCCCCCAAGAAGTAGGCACAGGACCTAACAAGTTCTCCTTTGTGCTAGCAACGACCCCTCGACGAGGAGTCTGATGTCTAAACCTGTAACAGAAATTGTTAATTAAAACAAATCATTTTATTACTTTAAAAATTGAATAATACACATATAATAAACAACAACACTTACCATAGTCCCGCCGGATCAAGTATAATCCGGTTATCCTGGGTGTACTGAATCGGTATACCATCGTCCGAGTCCTCATCCACTTGAGGCTCAATCTGTACCTCTTCTTCTACTGGTTCCTCTTCTTCTTGCACGGATGAAATATTAGCACGATTACTGCCACCGCCTCGCACTCTACCTCGACCTCCTGCCATCTACAATCACATAAATGAAAATATTAGTAGGAGAAGAAAAAACATCAAATAAACATATCAAGCATGAATTTAAATTGTACAACTATTATATACCAAACTAATCATCATCCTCATCCTCTTCTAGATCTTCATCATCATCATCACCAACATCCTCATCCTCATCCTCATTGTCATCATCATCACCAACATCGTCATCATCATGCACTCTCACTACTTCTTCAACTTCCTCCCATCCTTCTTCCAACTCAATATTCATAGTCTCATTATCCTCCTCCTCTGCCAACTCATCATCATCTTCATCTTCATTATCATGAATGACTTCGTCTGTTGGAGACAAAATTGTCCCATTTGTTACTATTTCTTCTTGAAAAAAGGAGGTATCAATTTGTGATCGTGCCTTTGTCTTAATGACTGCCCACCATGCCTTACTATTTCTATCATTTGTCGTGCTTGGATAGGAAGCGAAATACACTTGTTGAGCCTGATGTGCAAGTATAAATGGATCATACTTAGGGTATGTTCGGGTACGATTCACTTCTACAAGCTTGTAACATTCATGTGTTCTCATTCCAGCCGGGGAATTATCCTTCCACTCAATCTTGAATAAGGTAGTTTTGTAAGCTCGATCACGACCATTGTAAGACATCTCAAAAATGTCCTCTATAATACCATAGTATTCGTGGTCATCAACGGAAGAAATAGTAACACCATAATTGCATCTAGCCTTACCCTTACCATGGTCGAATGTGTGGAAATTAAATCCATTAACTGAATATCGGTTCCGCGTCTTAACCAAGCGTGAAGGACCGAAGGCTAAACTCCTTATCAAATCATCTTGGATATTGAACTCAAGCACATGGTTCAGAAACCATTTTGGGAATTTGTCTTCATGTTTATCCCAAACATCATCCCTACTTACATTAGGATGTTCCTTAATGAAATCATCCACAAACTTCGTTTCATATGGCTCTAAGATCTCGCTATTTGATAGAACGTATAAGTGAGCACGATTGTATTCCTTATCATCCAAATATCTCGTTCCACCTTTAGAGGAACAACCTTCACCATCTTGAGTTTGAAAAAACTCGGGTATACTTGTATCAACTTCATCTGCTTCATCAAGATTCAAGTTTTTTGCTTTGGTTTCTATATGTTTTTCAAAGTAGAGAGAACAAAAATTTGCAATCTCTTCCGTTAAATAGGCATTGCATATAGAACCTTCAACCTTTGCTTTGTTTCCAATCTTTTTCTTCAAATGATTAAGAAACCTATATATAATTTATTACGTTGTTGTTAATTAAAGTTTGTAATATATTAGTTAATCTAAAATTTCAAAAATATGTAATACTCTTAGTATATTACCTTTCAAATGGATACATCCATCTATATTGAACGGGTCCTCCAACTTTGGCTTCGTAGGGCAAATGGACCGGTAGATGCTCCATTGAGTTGAAAAATGAAGGGGGAAAGATCATCTCAAGCTTACATAATATTAGTGGTATTTGATCTTCAAGACGAATCATGTCATCAACACATATTGAGGACGAACATAAATCTCTAAAAAATTGACTAATCTCAACAATTGCATTCCATACCGTGGTTGGGAGGAGATGTTTCAAAGCAACGGGTAGTAGTCGCTCCATGAACACATGACAATCATGACTTTTCATGCCTTGTAACCTGAGCCTCTTAAGATCAACACATCGACGAAAATCTGATGCATATCCATCGGGGAATTTCAGATTTCGTAACCACTCACACAATACCTTCCTTTGTGGTTTGTCAAGAGTGTAAATGGCTTTTGGCTTGGACCCATCATTGCGAATATGTAATTTGGGACGATCACAAAACAACTTCAAGTCTTTTCTTGATCCAATAGTGTCACATGAATCGCCTTCGACATCCATGATCATGTCAATTAATTGCTCAAAAAAATTCTTTTCTATATGCATCACATCCAAGTTGTGTCTGATTAACATTGTTTTCCAATATGGAAGGTCCCAAAATATGCTTCTTTTAAACCAACCATTTTTCTTCTTTTTGAGTTCTTTAAACTCTTCTTCAGTACCATCAATAGAAGATGGGAAATCACATATCAACTCCCATACCTCATCACCCGGAAGATGATCCGGGGCATCATCAAGTACCTCTTTCCCTTTTTTGAAAGCTTTCTTGTTTCTCCTAAGAGAATGATTTAGTGGTAAAAAGCATCTATGACAATCAAACCAACTAATTTTCTTGGAATTCGGAAGCCAAAAAGCTTTACTTTCACCCATGCAACGAGGACATGCTTTTTGTCCCGCAGTAGCCCAGCCAGATAGCATACCATATGCGGGAAAATCGTTTATTGTCCATAAAAGTGAAGCTCTTAGTTGAAAATTCTGCTTTCTGAAAACATCATATGTTTCCACCCCAACTTCCCACAATTGTCTCAATTCTTCCACTAATGGTTGTAAATAAACATCCAAATGGCCTTTCGGATTTTTAGGACCGGGAATAATGAGAGACAAGAAAATGAATTCTCTTTTCATACATAACCAAGGCGGTAAGTTGTATGGTGTGACCATTACGGGCCAACAAGAGTAATTCTTGCCAAATTGGGTAAAAGGACTAAATCCATCCGTACACAAGCCAAGTCGCACATTCCGGGGTTCCTCGGCAAATTCAGGATAGATTTGATCAAATCGTTTCCATTCTTCCCCGTCACTTGGATGACACATCTTCCCAGGAGTACGTGGATTTTCTTTGTGCCATGTCATTTGTTCGGCAAGTTTTTTGGTAGAATAAATTCTTTGAAGTCTAGGGGTAAGAGGAAGGTAAATTAATTGGTTTTCTGCTATTGGTTTCTTACACTTTTGACCCCTATTACCACTCTTGTTGCCTTTTTTTGTTTTGAAAACAACATCTCCATCGCTTGTCTGAAATCTATCTCCTCCACATTTTCTGCACTTGTCAAGTAACGCATCATCTTTCCAAAACAACATACATCCTTCGGGACAAGCATCGATCTTTTGATGTGGTAACTGAAGACCTTTAACTACTTTTTTGGTGTTGTAGAAACTTCGAGTCATGACGTTATCTTCGGGGATAGCATCCTCAAGGAAAGAAGCAATACCATCAACGGCAGGAAATGGCATATTATACTCACACTTCAAGGTTACTATCCTAGAGGCGGCTTGTAATAATGACATTCTGCTCCCTTCGTATAAAGGTTGTTCCGCAGCTTTTAACATGTCAAAAAAAGCCTTTGCTTGGGGATTTGGAGGTTGCTCTTCATTCAAGGCTACACGGTCATCGTCATTATTGACTACATTAAACTCCAACGCATCAACAACCATATCTCTATATGGGTTTTCGTCAACATGTTCGATGTGAGGTTGTTCGTGGATTGGGGAATAGGCTTCTCCATGAGAAATCCAATTATAATAATTTGGACGAAACCCATTTGTATAGAGATGTTCTTGTACCTCAATGACATATAGGTATTTCATATTTCGACATTTGCTACAAGGACACCTAAGTTTATTTTCTAACGAGTCATACTCCTCTTGTTGCTTAGCAAACTCAATAAACTCGGCAACACCCTCTATAAACCTAGCATTAGAACGTCTCTTCTTATTATCTAATAACCCTCCATCATACATCCATGAACGTTCCAATCTCTTCATTTTAATCTAAACAAAAAAAACCCAAAAAACAATTTTCAACACTAAAAATACATATATCTAAATTAAAATTACACTCACTTAATTGAAGAACAACCTCAATCACATAATAATAACAATTTATTAACAACAATTTCCAATTATACAATTAACCACAAACTTATAAGCTAATTTAAGACGGTCTTAATAAGCTAGTATAATCTAACTAACATCCTAATAAGCTATTAAACATCCTAATCGACTACTTTAATCTAATTAACCAACATCAATAAGGCTAACAACATCATCATCTTCAAACTTCTTATAAACCCTAACCCACAATTATCTAATTAATATGCTAATTGGCTTCTAATACCTAATTAATCACAACCTAATAAGCTAAGACGGTCTTAATAACCTACTACAATCACTAAATGCACAAAACAAACCAACAATCAAACAAAAAATTGAAATTGAAATTGAGTTTCAAGAGAGTATACAAACCTTAAATGGGTTGAATGAAGGTAAGAACAAGTACGGTGGTGGTGGTGGTGGCCGGAATCCGGTGACGGTGGTGTTGAGGGTGGCCGGAACACGTAGGGTAGGGTAGGGTGGTGGTGGTGGTTTTCGCGATATTGAGGATTCGTGTGTTTGTGTGTTTGTGTAATTGCGAATAAGGAAAGGGACTGAACTGCGTCTGTTTCTATATCGCAATTTGGCGACGGACTCGTAACATTGGCGACTGAAATTGTCTGTCGCCAAATTTAGCGACGGTTTTCTGTCGCCAAACTTTGGAATCAGTCGCCCGAGTGTGTCGGTGGTGGGAAAATTGGGGAAAAAGTTCTGTCGCCAAATTGGCGACTGAGTTCAGTCGCCCGAGTTTTTATTTAGTCGCCAACTTGGCGACTGACCGATGCAGTCGCCAAAAATTGTCGCCCGGTTCAGTTTTTCTTGTAGTGTCTTAGGAAATGGCAAATGATGCATTTTTGCTAAGATGCAGGTTTCACATTGATAATGTTGTAAACCATTACAATTTACATCCTTAATATGTTGCATTTTGGCTAGGGAAGTGTGTCCTAGACGTGCATGATACAAATCAAGTACATCCCTAGACTTATTTGCAGAATTATTACAACTGACATGGACAGTAGGATTAGTAACAGAATACTGTTGAGGTAAACCAGTACAATCAGAATGCTGTAATCTATATAGGCCAGCTTTCTTCAAACCAATTGCCACTGTACTCTTAGAAGCTAGGTCCTGAATAAGGCAACGATCCATATAGAAATGAATTAGTAATGAAGAAGTAGAAAGCAACTTTCCAACTGACAATAAGTTGTGTTTAAAGTCAGGAACAAATAGCACATCTCGTAGAATAATAGAATCATGTAATCTGATATCACCAACATGATGAACCAATTTTGTTGAACCATCAGGAAGCCCAACACATATAGGTTTCTTTAAGGATGTAAGAGTAGTGAAATGAGATTTGGTGGCAGTCATGTGGTCACTAGCTCCAGAATCCACAATCCATTCATTAGAATAAATGTGACAAGCACAAGCTATAGCATTGGTTACTAGAGCTGTACCTGCAAAATTTAAGGAAGCATTGGTAGATTCTGTGGCTTGATTTGGACCTTGATTTTGCTGAGTTTGAAGCATCTGCATAACCTGCTGGAACACTAGATTTGCCAGATCTGTAGTAGCTGTTGCAGCAGGTGTTTGCTCCTTAGATTCAGCATGTGTAGTGGCCTGAAAATTTGGCTGAGCAGACGAAGAGTAACAATGGAAAGGATGTTCCTCTTCGTGTGTAACTTCAACATTTCCAGAGAACCGTGCAAGATATTTTGCCTTCAACTCTGGATGAAGAACAAAACAACTCTCCTTAGTGTGACCAGCTTTGCTACATGCTGTACACCATCTGTTACCTTTAGGTTTCTTAGAATACTGTTGCTGAGTAGATGAACCAGTTTGTGATTGTGAATAATTGCTTAACTTGTGTCCATATAAAGCACTCATTTCAGGAGCAGTACTCATGATATTTGAAATCTTCTTCTGTGATTCAATTTGTTGAACAATAGAATATGCCTTATTGATAGGAGGCATTGGTTCCATTGATAAAATTTGAGACCTCAGAATGTCATAAGTGACATTTAGTCCCATGAGAAATGTCAATACCTTCTCCCTTGACGCCATTTCAAGCACCTTTTTGAGCAGAGAACATGTACACTTGGATATTGCACCACAGGTACAATCCGGCATGTCTTCTACTTCCTCAATTTCATCCCAGATTTTCTTTAATTTGCAGAAATATTCCGCAACTGAACTGTTGTCCTGAGAAATGTTCCTTAGATCTTTCTTGAGTTGGAAAAGAAGAGGTCCATTGGTTTCTCCATATCTCTCAGAAATCTCTTCCCAAAGCTGCTTAGCAGTTTTACATGACATAAAACTTTCCTTGAATTCAGGCTCCATGGAGTTAACTAACCAACACCTCACCATAGTGTCGCATCTCCACCATAGGCCATAATTTGAGGAAGTAAGAGCTGGTATAGGAGTTAAACCAGTCAGGAAACCGTCCTTATTCTTAGTAGTTAGGGCTAGTAACATGCTTCTTCTCCAATGCCGATAATTTCTTCCATTGAAGAGTGTACCAGTGAGCTTGAGTCCAGAATAATCAGAATTTGGTAGAAAGAGTGGATTATCATATGGATTGATTAATTCAGCAGCACTGTTGGTTGCTGGTCCATTTGTCATTTTGAAATTCAATGTGTTTTGTTTGATTTATTTGAAGTTTTGAGAGAAGAAATGATTGAGAAAGAAAAGAAATAAAATGCGGAAGCAAAAGAGTATGCAGAGTCAGGTAAAGACCTGCTCTGATACCATGTGAAATGGTGAAAGGCTAGTCATTGAGACGCCATTGATGTAAGATTGAAGCTAAGCTTTACACAGATTAATGTGCAGAGTATTAAACAGTTTATGATGATGATGAATGCTCACGAATTAATTGTGAGAGAAGGACAAAATAGAAGATATTGTTGTATTAACATATGAAAAGATTACATCCCTATTTATATACAAAGCTAGTGCTAACAAACTCTATGATCAGAAAATATCTTCTAACAACTTCTAAAATATCTACCAACAAACTCTAACAGACTAACAACCAACTGCCCTATAAAACTGGAAAAAGTCTAACTGATTCTGAGCAACTTGATGCTAATGCTTCTGTGAATGAGCTTGCTCTGGTGGCTGTGCTTCGGTTGATTCTTGTAGATCTTGAGACTTCAGTGTACCAGACTCACAGCATCGCTCTGCGTTCCTTGTCTTGGGAGCTTAACTGCCTGAGATTGTTCATGTAATCCACCATAGGCTTGCTTTTATGTATTTTTTCAGCCTTCTCAACAAACGGAATCAACCAGTTAACATTAAAACCGATGCATCTTAAATCAGACAATGTGGAGACTAAATACTTCGCTTGGCTATCGCTCAAGGACATAGCTGAATTGTCCTCCAGTATGCGTACCATAGTGGCTATGGACTCCATTGCCCTAGCAATTATGTCACCATTACGCACCACACTGTTTTCCACAATGTTCCCATGGTTACGCCAAATCTTTTCCAAGGTTGAGACCGAATCATGCCTTATATCAAATCCTTTGAATTTTGCTGTCGCAGGATCACTTTTGTGGCTCTACAAAATGAATAAAAGGAAGCACTTAAGCTCGTACTGCCGTTAAAAGAAAACATTACCTTAAATAGAGAGCTCAGGGAGTCGGATGCACGCCTAAAGAAGCCACATTTTAACTCCTTTATATACAAAAATGAATGTTGCTGCATAAAATTTATTTTGAAAAACGTACTCCATATAAAAAATGGTGTCGTCTAATGTTACATCAAAGTGCCGAGTTCCCCTTCGAAACTAAGGAAATAGGCAGTCATACTTATTTGCTGTTATGGCATGATCTCGATTGTTATGTTATGCAGAGTAAACGTTACCGATATTGGGAATTTAAACCATGTACAAAGAGGCTATTTCTAAATGAACCGTAATGAAAATTGAGTTGGAAATTGCATCTGATCGTCAATCAGATTTAGGGAATTGTCCAATGAAATAGTAGAAAAGAACTATTTAATACCGCTAATTTAGAGGATGTGCAAGCTCTAGGCAGCAACTCTGTGATGTTTTTCCTTGAATTCCCTGCAGCATAAATCATCATGAAAAGATCAGCTGCGATGAAGTTCAAGAAGAGAAAACATTCGTACGACATGAGCTATGAGTCGAAACGTGAAAGTCATTTACCTTCCTCAGTTGCATGATTCCCACCATTCAGACTAAGAAGAGTTCTTGTAATTTCATTTTCAGTAGCGGAAATAGAAGGCGTCTGAGTGTCAGTGGTTCCAGGCTCAGGTCTAAATAAGGAAGGGGAGACATGAGATACATCCTGTTGCAATGACGGACTACCCTCAAGATTTGCATTTACGTGCAGCTCTGCATCCTCCTTTCCTTGACTGTTTATGTTTATATCACATTGCATTTCTTGATCCTCCTCATCTCGACTGTCTGAATCAGATTCCATCTCTTCTAGCTCATCTTTAATCTTTGAAACCTTCGAAGCAGCTTGGACCTCTCCATTCTTCCTGTATTTACGGTCTGAATCCAAGCCTTTATCGTCCTCAAGCTCACTTCACCAAGAATAACAGAAAAAGTGCTTAAATATCAGCTGTCAGCAGTCAGCACTAGGCACTCTGCTCCTACTAGTTATTGGTACAGCAAATGAGCAAAGATACGATTTTCGCATAGTATACTACAATGAACACAACATCATAAACAAAGGGTATATGTCAAAATTCCGTCTTATTAACGTTCCCTCAAAACAACATCATCCTCACATGTCCGGAAAGTCCTCTGATATTTTGACAGACACAAAGCTTAACTATTGGGTTGGAGATATGGGCTAGACCTAGAGGACATGCTAAACAAGGTGCTTAGCCTTGGGCAGGTCCAATGAAACCGAGTACTTATTTCCTAACGGCCACAACTCACAAGGTCGCTACCACCACCACCACCACCACCACCACCACCACCTCCTCATAAGCCATGCATGCTCGCATCACTAGGAAAGAAATACAGTAGTTTGTAAAACATTATATCATGCATTTTGAACAACAAAAATGTGATTCAGAAAGATCTAATAAAACCTTCTGAATTACCTTCCAGAACTACTAAGAGATTCAGACGACGAATGAGGCTGAAATTCAGTATCAGAGACCGACAAAGCATCGTAAATCCAACCAGGGAGCGACCAATCAATCAAAGGAAACTCGGAATTATTATCACCCTCCCTACAAAAGCATTCATCACTCAACCGAAAAATAGCCACATCTTCCTCATCATTACACTCAAACCCTAATTGTTCCGAAAACTGACTGAATTCCCAACACCCATTCCCATATTCAGGAAACGCCCCTTCTGTAAACACAATGCAATTGCTATACTCCATCCCAGGAAACTTTTTCGACGCCCTCCGGAAAAAGTAATAATCTCTAGTCATAAACAACACTTTATTCCCACCATCAAACCCCTTTACCATTTCCCAACATTCCCCTTTCGCTTGCGTAACTCGCTTGTACAAATTCAGCATGCACTTCTTTATACGAACTACTAAGTACATTACATCCTCTTGTCCATCAACCACAACCCGCTTTCGCCACCCGAACCTCCCATACCCGAACCTCGCAGTCGCAGACCCGGAAGGCCCCGGGCTGGAAATCACATGTTTGCCAACCCTAATTTTACTGGACTTGACCCAAATATTAATCACGCATAATGTCCCCATTCTACCCAAAACATACACATTACCCTTATAAAATACAACATCATCAATCCTTTTAAATCCGACCCCGGCCGGAAGCTTCACCCATTCGATAAGGTAAGGAAGATGAACCCGTACCTGACCGCCATCGTATAATGCGAAAAGAATAGAGCTAGTACTGGAAGCGGAGATAACCAAGAGTTTGTCGAAAGATGAGGTGTAGTGGGAGACAGCGAGGGTAGAGAGATTGAGTTTTCGGATGTCGAAATTTAGAGGAAGGTTAGTGAGTAGGGGTTTGGAGGTGAGGGGGTGGCGGAAGATGAGGTCGTCGTTTGAGGTTGAGAGGAAGATGCATGGGGGGTTGGAGGAGAGATGTTTCGGTGGTCGGAGAAGGTAGACGGTGGTGGTACGGAGGTTGCATGTAGGGTGGCGTTTGAAGGCGGACTCGTGGGTTTCACGGGAGAATGGTTTGCAAGAGGGAGGATGCATCATGTTCATGCATGCGTTTTTACTCTTCTTCTACACTCTTAAGTCTTACCTCTCAAACTGTAAGGAGGCTATCTAAATTCAGATATTATAATGGACTAATGGTACAATCATTTATCTAAACCCAAATAGTTAATTAAAACGAAAATATCCATATTAAGTCTAAGACGGACTAAGAGCATCTTTGGCCTAGATTGCTAAAAATGAGTTTTTGTTTTTACTACCTAATTTTTTAAAAGTAGTTTTTAAGAATCAGAAATCCCAAATTGTTGCTTCTGTTTCTACGAGGAAAAAAGAGGATATTTATTTTTTTTGTTAAAGGGTAAATATATATATAAAAGAGAGAGTTACAAGAGGCTAGATCAGGCTTTGCAAGAAAGCCTGATCATGGGAGTTTAGATTACAATTCATCCTGGTTTTATAAAACCGACATAAATCCTTCTTAATGCTATCAGCCACTAGGTTTGGACGAGTCACCATATGCTCACATCTACTCCTGTTTCGTTGGTACCATATATGATATATTGTAGCATTCAAAACACCATTCTTAACTGCCCTCTGTAGCTTGGACCTTCTGATCCTTAATCGTTTATGAACCTGAATGCCATTATCCATCCTCATACGAAGCCAGCAAGCAATATCTTGCAGAACCTGGTTGCTGTAAGCACAATTGCAGAACAGGTGCTCAAATTTCTCTGATTCTGCTGCACATAAGTAACATAGATCGTCTGTGCTAATGTTCAGTGAATGCAGTTTGTGTTTAGTATTCATAGCCTCATGCTGATGCATCCAGGCTACTATACTATGCTTAGGTATAGTCCATCGATTCCAAACCAACTTATGCCAAGCCATATCTTCTGCCCTACTTCTTAACGCCTGATATCCTTTTGCAATTGAATAAGCATTAGTCGTCCCATTCCAGTTCCATTTTCCTGTCTCAAAACCCTGCTGTTGCCATGTACGCATCTGACATATTCGTTTCCAGTGCCAGCCTGTATCTGGGGAAGGATTGTATTCATGCCAAAAAGAGGATATTTGAGCTTTTTAACTTTTAAATAAATGATGTGTTTGGCCAAAAAGTGTTTTTGAGTCCAAAAACACTTTCAAAAGCTAGGCCAAACACACACTAAATAATGATACATTTACATAGATAACACAAAGTTATTTTTTCCCTAAACTTTTTTTAATTTTGTCTTATTCATACAAACGGCTATTATTTGCGCTGTCTTTATTTCAGACGGATATATTCGTCTTAGGAAAGACTTATTGTTATCTAAATTGTGATACTACAATGGTACAATCATTTTTGCTAATTTAATTAAGTTCAACTCAGTTGATTTTAGCTCTATCAGATTCAATTCAGTTCACAAAGTTTTAGTCTAACAAGACCTTAAAAGAGTATATCTCTCTTAAACTAAAACAAGTCAAATAAAATAGATAAAATATACTTCCTCCATTCTATATGACGTACCCACGTACCCATTTTATTAATATACTCCACTTATATATTCAACAGTAGGTACATCATATAAAACGGAAGAAGTAACATATACGACCATCTTCTCGTCATTTTTATTAGGTAAGAAAGCTAGATTGAACCTCTGGGGTATGACCAATAGAAGCCACCGGCTTTTAAACCACTATACCATATCTTATCCTTTCAAACGAGTGACGTAAGTTGAAGCCAACAGCTTTCAAACCACCTCAAAAAGGTTGAACACGAATATTCAATAAAAGTCATAAGATCGGCAATTTTGTTGGCTTCACCAAAACAATGTTTAATTATCACTTTATCGAAAAAATAAAGATCTAATCTATATCTTTAATAATATTAGAAATTTTCCAAGAAATTTGCAGTACTAAGGAATTGGGTTAACATTGAGAATATTTTTAATAATTTACCTAACTCATCAAGATTGTGAGTAGTCCCCACAGTCATCCGCTCATTGACTAGTTTACATCTGTTTTATTTACTTTCACGAAATAAAATAAATGTAAACTATTTTCAACACGTTACATATTTATATTCAACACGATTGTTCCAAAAAAAAAAATGTCTTCTATAGTCCATTTAACTCTAAAGGTCAACCAATGTCAACTTTAACCATTAATTTTTACGATATACATTAAAAGATCGAGTAAAATCTAAGACGTTTGATTTATCAAAGCAACAATTTTTAGTTATAACTGTTGTATATTAATAAGAAAATACCTGTGTAAACCAACCTGGTTTTCCAGCATTAGCAGTTAGCACAGTACAGTACAGCCACTGAAAATACAAGCTGCCCCCTCACTCCCTCAGTCCTTCACAGATATGCAGGATGCATCACTACAAAATAAACAATTCGTGTTCCTAAATGTGACGTCGTCTTCATTCATCCCCAATGTGAAGTTCCACTCTCAATCTCACTAAACCTCCGTTGTTAGTAAAGCTTGAACAGCTGTAATAGAGTTTGTTATAGGAGAGAGAAAGTAAATAGAATTGAGTTTGTTATTATGAATCAGTTAACTTAGGAAGAATTCTGTTACAGCTTTTATATGCTATGTACAAACTAACCACTTTGTAACTAACTAACTAACTAGAGTAGACTAGTTTACTATAGTTACAATCTCACATTCCCCCTCAAGCTGGACTATATATCATTCGAGCAATGTTGAAGGCCAAGCTTGATAGAAAGAAATTGATGCTGCTGCTTCCCAAGAGCCTTGGTCATAATATCAGCCAGTTGAAGATTGGTTCTGACATGATGAGGAATGAGAAATCCCTCTTGCAATTTATCTCTCACGTAATGACAATCAATTTTCAAATGCTTCGTTTGTTCATGGAATACAGGATTCTGTGCTATATGGGTAGCAGCTTTGTTGTCACACAACATAGGGATTGGTTTTGGAACAGCTGCTTTGAGATCACAAAGCAGTCTGTCAAGCCAAACCAGTTCACTGGTGGCACAGGACATACTTCTATATTCTGCCTCAGCTGTGCTCTTGCTCACGGTTTTCTGCTTCTTGGTTTTCCAAGATATCAGTGACTGTCCAATTCAACAAAGATACAGTATCCACTTAAGTATCTGCAAGTAAAGGCACAGTTTCCCCAATCCGCATCACTGTATGCAGTCATGTGTATTTCTGCATCAGATTTATAGAACAGACCTGTGTTAATGGTTCCCTTCAAATATTTGACTACATGTAATGCAGCCTGCCAGTGAGGAATCCTTGGGGCAACCAAAAACTGGTTAAGATGTTGCACTGAATACGAGATATCTGGTCTGGTCAGATTGAGATACAACAATCTGCCAACAACCCTTCTATAAAGATCAGGTCTGTCAAGCAATGTACCCTCATCAGTGGATAATTTCATTCCCTTCTGCATAGGAAATCCTTTAGGAATACAATTCTCCATATCTAGATCTCTTAGAATATCCAAGATGTACTTTCTTTGATTTAATAAAATTCTAGTCTCATTTCTTGCCACTTCAAGGCCAAGAAAATACCTCATTTCTCCCAAATCTTTGATGGTGAAGGTCTTGTCTAATCCTTTCTTTACTTGTCTTATCTCTTCTTGGTTGTTTCCAGTCAAGAGAACATCATCCACATAGACAAGAGCAACAATGAAGGATCATGTGACATCTGAACCCTTTGTGAAAAGGGAATAATCTTGCTTTGACTGAGTAAACCCAAGACTTGTTAAGTATTTTGTCAACTCTATGTTCCATTGTCTGGAAGCCTGTTTTAGGCCATAGAGTGACCTTTTCAGCTTGCAAACCTGTCCTTTAACAACCTTGGTATATCCTTCTGGAGGTACCATATATACCTCTTCTTCCAAAAATCTATGAAGGAAGGCATTATTGATATCAAGTTGATGTAAGGGCCAATTCTTTATGGATGCTATTGCCATCAATGCTCTCACAGTGGCAAATTTTGCAACCGGAGAGAAAGTGTGCTTGTAATCCTTGTCTTTCACTTGATTGTACCCATTTGCAACTAGCCTAGCCTTATGTCTTTCAATACTTCCATCTGGTTTATACTTGGTCTTATAAACCCATTTTGACCCAATTGCTTTATGTCCCTGAGGTAAGTCAGTAAGAATCCAGGTTTCATTCTCTTCTAATGCTTGTAGTTCTTTCCTCATGGCTTCCTGCCATTGAGGATTTTGATGTGCTTGATGGTAAGTGGCAGGTTCTAATTCTTGAATCATATTAGAAAAGGATGATACATACGTAGCATCAAATCCAGATAACTCTGCCAAGATCCTTGTACTTAAGGATACTGAAGCATCAGTGCTCTGATCTTGTCCAGTATTCTGCTGAACAAGATGATGCTGAACTGGTAGTTTGACATTACCGTGATAACCTGATAACCTTGTAGACAATTTCATGTTTCTGGTGGATTGTCTGACAGGAACATTATGACCAGGCTGTTGACTAATGCCAGTATCACTGGTGGTTTGTTCAGTAGTAGAAACAGGAGGGTTACTTGTCAATGACCCATCTGTATTTGCACCAATACCATCTTCTGTGTTCAAAACCCTATCAGTGTTAGTAATAACAGTCCCACTATCTACAACAATCTCAGCATCCCCATTATCAGGCTGAGATGTTGATGGTGACTGACATGGATCAGTCCAAGGATAAGACCCACATTGATCATCTGATGAGGGAACAGAAGAGCATTCAGGCCTGGTGTGGGATGGTTGTGATTTAAAAGGATATTCAGATTCTCTGAATATAACATCCCTGCTCACAAAAACTTTGTGATTATCCAGGTCATATAGTTTGTAGCCTTTCTGACAGGATGGATACCCTATGAATATGCATTTTCTGGCTTTAGGTCCAAATTTATCTCTTCTTGTGGTTGGCATGGTGGCATAACATAAACATCCAAACACCCTCAGATCAGAATAAGAAGATTTGTCCCCAAGTAGGACTTTAAAAGGGGTTTTCCAATTCAGAATAGGAGTTGGCATTTTGTTGATTAAAGTAGTAGCTGTCAAGACACAATCTCCCCAGAATTTTGGTGGCAGGTTAGCATGTATTTTTAATGCGCTGGCAGTTTCAACCAAGTGTCTATGCTTGCGTTCTACCCTTCCATTCTGTTGAGGCCTTCCCACAACACTTTTCTGATGCACAATCCCCTTTTCCTGAAAGCTCTCATGACATTCTTGTTGAATGAATT
Organism: Silene conica; assembly: GCA_029255685.2. Lineage (NCBI taxonomy): Eukaryota > Viridiplantae > Streptophyta > Magnoliopsida > Caryophyllales > Caryophyllaceae > Silene > Silene conica. The sequence goes on from CM055313.2 coordinate 5,961,217, forward strand.
CAGTCCCATGGTCACTTCTAATCACTTTGACCTTTGTTTCAAATTGGGTTTCAGCATAGGCCAGAAAGCTTTTAATGGTATTGTGGACTTGATGTTTACTTTGAAGCAAAAAAGTCCAAGTACTTCGAGAACAATCATCCACCACAGTGAGAAAATACTTTGACCCATTTGTTGAAAGAGTCTTATAAGGTCCCCATAAATCCATATGCAACAAGTCAAAACATTGAGTAGCATGTGTTATACTTCTTGTAAAAGGGAGAACATGATGTTTTGACATTACACATGTTTCACAAAAGAAATTCTTACAACTAAATTGCTTACAATCATCTATGTGCCTTAACTTCTCACAAGAACTATGTCCTAGTCTAGCATGAAAAAGTTTCAATTCACTAGACATGTTACATGAGGCTGATTTATTTAAAAGACTATCATTATTAGATTGAATCCTAGCCTTTTGTTGTCTGAACCAGTAAAGATCTCCTTCCTTGTGTCCAGTTCCAAGAACAACCTTACTTGAAAGGCCCTGGAACACACATCCAGTATGAGTAAAAGTGACAGTCAGTTTAGAGTCTACTGTCAATTTACCAATGGACAAAAGATTCTGCTTGAAATCAGGGATCAGGAAAACATTTTTGAGTAAAATGTTGTCAGTCAGACGAACATTTCCAATCTCATGAACTATCTTAATGTTTCCATCAGGTAAACCAACAAATATAGGTTTCTCTAAGACCTTTATATCATGTAATAACGATCTATTGAATGTCATATGGTCAGAAGCCCCGGTGTCTACTATCCAGTCAGATTTAGAATCAGAATAACCAACATAGTTGACAGCAGAAGTAATAATTTTACCTGCAAAACTAGTTGAGGCAAATTGAGCAAATGAAGTAGAAGGAGTTTTGTTGTTGTTCATTGCAGACAAAACCTTTTGTAGAACAGTATCTACCAAACCTTCCACCATGCCTTGATCAAAAGACTGATGAGCAGAATCATCATCATCCAGAGGAGTGTGAGGTTGTGATGAATTCTCATGACAGTCCACCACATCAACATTATGAGCACCCCTCTGATAAACGTTCTGGAAAGAACCCTTGGCTTGAGGAACTCCTTTGCCAGTGCCTTTTCCCTTGTTTTGTCTGAGAAAGGCCTTGTACTTATATCATATTTCTTGTATATGACCTTTTTTCCCACAGAAGTCACATGTTTTGAGTTTATAACATTCTTCTCTGGTATGACCAGCATGATCACAATAGGAACAGACTTTGACTTCCTCCTCTGAGCCATCAGTTGCCGTCTTTTGTCTTTTCCAAACATTCTTCTTGACACTAGCATAAGCATTGGCTTCTATCAGGACTTCAACAGCATCAGATATCTGTTTCTGACGCTCAACCTTATGTAATAGAGAGAGAGAGAGAGCCTTGGTAAGTGGAGGTAATGGCTCCATTGTTAAAACATTAGTCTTAACATTCTCATATGACGGATGCAGGCCCATAAGAAACTGTATTAACTTGGAAGCAGAGTCTCGGTCCACAATTCTTTTGAGCAAAGAACATGAGCAAGCATCCAGAGCACCGCATGTGCATAAAGGAATTGGATCAAGAGAGTCAATACCTTCCCAAGATCTTTTCAGCTTGCTGTAATATTCAACGAGAGAAGAACTGTCTTGCTTGATATCCACCAAGCTCCTTTTTCAGGTGATAAATCTCCAAACCACTGGTTTGACCGTAACGATCATTCAATTCAGTCCACAATTCTTTAGCACTGGAAGTATACAACAAAGTCTCACGAATTTCCGGAATTATAGCGAAGGAAATCCATTTGGAAACCAGAATATCACAACGCTTCCATTGCTTATGACGCTTGTCCTTTTCATCAAGCATTTTGAAAGAACCTTCAACGAAACCTTCTTTGTTTTTGGATAAAAGAGCAAGATAGACATCTCGTTTCCAATGGACAAAATTATTGCCATTGAAAAGATCAGTAACAAGACGGAGTTGAGGTTGATTAGAATGAGTGATGTATAAAGGATCATCATAAAGATCGTAAGAATGTGTGACAGTATTAACAGCTTGATCAGCAGACATGATTAGAGGAATTTTGATCAAAGGATTGATTGATCAAAGAGAATTATGAATCAATCAGAAAAAAATTATGACCTAATTGTGCGAAAAAAATTGCGATCGCAATTGAAGAAATTGGGGAAAACTTTTGGAAAAATAAGAAACCTCGAGAGAAAAATTCAGATCACAAGATATTGTAATGGCGGAAGCGTATTATTGGATCATAATCTGCGAATGATACCATGTGAAGTTCCACTCTCAATCTCACTAAACCTCCATTGCTAGTAAAGCATGAACGGCTGTAATAAAGTTTGTAACTAACTAACTAATTAGAGTAGACTAGTTTACTATAGTTACAATCTCACACCCAACCATGAAGCGCGTTCACAACGACCATCTAATACCCTAAACAGAATAGAATTATAGCACGCTCTTTGAAAAAAGAAACACTGAATTGTTATCGGATGTGACAAAGTCTGGTTCCGGCTTCTGATCGCTTTCAAACGAGTAATCTGGTACATGTTTTATAGCCTACCCAGTCTGCTGTTGTTTCTCCGTTTTCATTCCTATGAATATGAAACGCGTTCAGTGAACCACTTAGTTTCATCAAGTCAATTTCAGGGGTTTTGTGTCTAAGTAAATCATAGGGTTACAAGTATCAAAATGTGGGTATGTTCATTTTCAAACAAAGGGAACTGATTTCACTTCAAACTCAAATTGGTTCACACATTTCGTGTCAGCCATCTCACTGTGTGTATTCGAGAATGTAGCCCCTGCCATTAAAAACTGTCCAGAATTATACCCGAAAAATGCAGGAAAATTTACTCAAGGACACTAGTCTCATACCTTTGAGTATATTCACTGCTGATCACTACCACTTCAAATGCATTCTTGCTCGCACTCACGTGTACGCTTGATTCAGGCATTGTGGCGGGCATCGATATTTGCTCATCTGTATCATTCATTCAGTTTGTTGCCCAATAACAGATACAACAGCTTTTGAATGAGTCGTAGCTATACGGAACCCATTTTGTTTTATACACAAATACACAGCTAGTACTTTACAAAATAGTCACCTATGTAAACAATGTTCCTACATGCGCCAAAAATTTGGTGACATAAACGGGTTCCATACGCCGCAACTAAGAGATTGCCTGATCTAAACTTTGCTCCAAACACGAGCGCAAAACAAGGTGACAGCAGAAACCACAATATATGTGCTGCAGCAAAGTGATTGGCCATTTACGACAAGGCGACAAGCTCAAGTGAGCCCCGATCCTATGGGTTCGTCAAACTTAACTTGCCCATAAGAAGGAATCATCTTGGAAATCTTAGCCATCTCCTCCTTCCACTTGTTTTCCTCGATGTCAAGTTTGGTTAATTCTTCGAGGAGGATTGCTCTGCGATCCTTGGCTTGGGAGCATAAGTGACTGAGATTGTTCAAGGTTTCCATCAAAGGCTTGCTTTTATGAAAATTTTCAGCCTTCTCAATGGATGGAATCAGCCAGTCCACTTTGAAATGATTATATCCCAGATCGGACACAGTGGACACTAAATAATCGACTTCCCCATCACTCAAGGACTGAGCTGAAGTGTTGTCAAGTATGTGTACCACAGTGGCTAGTGACTCCAATGACATAGCAATTATGTCCCCGTTGCGCATAGCACTGTTTTCGACAATGTTTCCGTGCTTCCGCCAAATCTTCTCTAAGGTTGAGACTGAATCAATACTTATGTCAAATCCTGCAAAGTTGGTTGTTACAGAACTGCTTTTGCAGCGCTGCATAATGAATAGAAAAGAAGCAGTGAAGCTGGTACCGCTGTCACAGAAATACAGTAACAACATTTATCTATATTTGCCCCAGTGACTCCCTATATAGAGAACTCGGGGGATCGGACACACTTAGAAAGAGAACCCTGATAATTTGGTCTCATTGCAGAGTAGAAGCCAATATTTTAAAACCATGTACAAAGAGACTATTTTTGAATGACCCATAACGAAAATTGAGTTGGGAATTGTATCATAATCTAAAATCAAATTATTCAAGGTCTTCCGAAGAAATCAAGTGAAAAAGAACTATTAGTACCGCTGTTGTACATGATGTAGAAGCTCTAGGCACCGACTCTGCGATGTTTTTCGTTGGAATCTCTGCAACATACATCAACATGAAAAGTCAGCTGTCATGTCATGAACTTCTGGATTCTGAAAGAGAAACATGAAAGTCATTACCTTCTTCAGTTGCATTATTATTCCAACCATTGAGAGAAAGAAGAGCTCTTGTAATTTCGTTTTCAGTAGCCGAAAGAGAAGGTATCTGAGTGTCGATGGTTCTGGACTCGGGTCTAAACAAGCAAGAGGATGCATGACATACATCCTCTTGCAATGATGCACTACCATCAGTATTAGCATTTACACGCGTCTGTACTTCCTCCTTTTCCTTACTGGTATCATACTGCAGTTTTCCATCCTCTTCTTCACTCCTTGAATCCTTCAAAGCAGCGTGCACGTCTCCATTGCTTTCGTGTTTACTGTCTGAGTCCAAGCCTTTATCCTCCTCAAGCTCCCTTCACCAAGAACCACAGAAAAAGTTCCAACATCAGCACTCTTCTCTAGAAACCATTCTCATCACCACCAGGCACACGCCGCACACAGTTACTTGTATATCAATAGACACGAAATTCAATTCATGTACTACAATGAACAAAGCACCCCAAACAAAGGGTGTAAGTCAAATCTATCCATACGTCGCAATTATTTGTTTACTTTGATTAAAATACCCCTCGGAACATAAATCGTGTTCCCAAATGCAAAGTCATGTTCAGTACACCTAAACCATGAAGCTTGGTCGATAACTACTCCGTCTCATATCAATGTTTCACCTCTTATATGATCCGAGGGGTAATAAATGATTGAGATGGAGGAGATAAGCAGTACTCACACAACTTTATAAGACAAAATTGATTCCAGAAATACCAACAATCTACAACCCTAAACACATCATTATATCATGCCTTTTAACAAACAAAATAATGAATTTTTTACCTTCCAGATGACAAACAAGACGGAAATTCAGCAGCTGAGACCGACAAAGCGTCAAAAATCCAACCAGGAGGAAACCAATCGATCTTAGGAAAGGCCTCATCGTCACCCACCTTACCAAACTTCCGATTAACCAACCGAAAAACAGCAAAATTGTCCTCACCATTAAACTCAAAACCCAGTTCTTCGGGAAACGGAGTGAATTCCCAAAAGCTACCAGACCCAAACCCAGGCCCATAACGAGGAAACGCTCCTTCCGTAAAAACAACGCAGTTCTTATACTCCATGCCAGGAAACTTCTGCGACGCCCGCCGGAAAAAGTAATAATCCTTTGTCACAAACAACACTTGGTTACCATCAAATCCCTCCACTTCACTATAAGTAACTGAAGTTGAGTTTCCTCGAATGATCATCTTGTAAACTACCAACATTCTCTCAGACGTACGAACGATCAAGTACATACCATCGTTCCCATCAACCACAACCCTTCTTCGCCACCCGAATCGTTTCAACGTGAAACCCAGCGGGCGGGAAATCAGGCTATTGCCGAGACTAATACTACGGAAATAATGTGAACTAATAATATTAATCGAATGCAACGTCGCTTGTCTATCCAACGCGTATACCTCGTCCTTATAGATGACGAGATCATCAAACCTCTCAATGCCGCAGCGTGATACCTTTACCCATTCGTTGCAGCAGGGTTGAGTTGTATAAGCACGTAAATGGCCGCCGTCATATAACCCTAAAAGAGTAGTAATGCGGGTTGAAGTAGGACTGGGGATAACCAAGACTTTATCGAAGGGTAAGTCGGGGACGAGGTGGGAGACAGAAAGGGTGGTGGGGTTGAGGTTTGAGATATCAAAGTTTGGAGAGTGTTGAGAGAAGTAAGGCTTGGAAGTGAGGGGGTGGCGGAAGACGATATCGATGGTATCAGAAGAGAATATCCATGGGCGATCCAAGCAGAGTTGTTGCGGTGGACGGAGAACGAAGACAGCAGTGGTGCGGATGGTGCATTCTCGGTGGGATTTGAAGGCGGTTTCGTCCGTTTCGCGAGAGAATTGTTTACAGGGCATTGTTGTTTCCGTTCGCTTCTCGTTGTTTATCATCGTTTTGTATAACTCTTCCGTCTTCCGAACTGTGAAAAAACAAGGGAGAGTATCTCAGTATCTAGGAAGTACAGTGCTATTCAGTTTAAAATTCAAACTCCTTCCTTTTTGTAGGGAAGTTGTTTTTTTTTTATTTTGTAACCAATTACAATTGTCCACAACCATGGTCACAAATTAACCCTGGTTGGCCATATGGTCACAAACTAGCAAAATAATCAATTAATTATCTTAATTACCTCATTAACTATGACCAAACAAGGTCATGACATTAAAATTCAATTATCTATAGCGTAAAACGTAAATAAAAATGTTTGTTAGTAATAAACTAGTGTAACACCCGTGAAAAATCACGGGGTTGTGTACACTTATTTTTAAAGACGACGGAGGTATATTCATTTCAATATATAGCAATTCTATTTATTTGAACGAATTATATTTTAACGGGATGTTTGCATATAAGATATATTCGGTCAAAAGGTGAATTTCCTGGTGCACTAATTTTCGAATAGCTATTAGTAATGATGATAATATTTGGATTACTTATGATAACATTAATGAATAAGGTATATAAGAAAAAACAATAGACGACTAAAAAAAGATTAAATAACTAATAATGAGTAATTTGGAAAGTTATTGTCTTTTGATGAATTGCTTACGGAACATAAGTTGACGGACAAATACGATGAACAAAATAACTAATCAGGTAAAAATATAATTTAAATGGGTGTATTAAAATTCGATAATGTAGGAGGAAAATTACAGTTTCTCGAAAACCTCCTTGTAAACAACATTCGTTGTTGTATTAGTCATTCCTCCTTCTTCATCAAGGAGTAGCACTTTTAGACCTTTCTTACTCGTAACGCTAGATATATCAACGTACAATTGACCATGGGTAAAGACTGGTCTGAGAAGATAAAGTCCAACACGGGATAGAGATTGACCCTGACTTTGTTAATAGTCATAGCGAGAAAAAACAAAATTAAATTAAGTTTTATATATTACATAAGTGAGAATTGCTATAAAAATCGAGTGTAACAAATCTTTTAATAATGAATATGTAAATAAAACAATTAAAAAACATAATAAATTATCGATCGTCCTTAAATGTCCGAGAAACTGATAACGTCCTAAATTTTTTTTTTTTTATAAAATAGGCGCCCCAACACATTATTATACAGTAATGAACATTAGTCTATTTCGGTTATAGCCCAATATCCAGTTCATTATTTTTATAATAATAGAGAGAATCCGGACCGCGATAAAGTATACACATTGCTAAAATTATTTCCTATCATAAATTGTCATATAAAAAAATGGGAACGTTACCATAAGTTACAAAGCAGGTAGATGGACCCAAGTGCAAAACAGTCATTTCACCTCACAAAATTAAATAACCAAACCTTATTTAATTTCACCTAACAAAGTGTGAGAGCACAGACACATGTTCGACATATTGATCATTCCTCCGCCTAATTCATCTCTCTTCAGTGTTTAACCATTCTCTAGAATTAATAAGCCTTTCAGTCTTTCATTTGCAACACATTTTCACTTTTTTCCAAAAAAACGAAAATTTTTCTCAGCAGATTTTGGTAGTTTTTGAGCTATATCTTGTCTATTTTGGTCAATTTTAAGTTTAAAATTAAATCTCATGTTACAACTGTACTTATCATTTAGGTTTCGTTCATGCCTCTTAAATGAAAAATTGAACTCAAAATAATAGTAAACCTTCGCATTTGAATAAGGTTTGGTTATTTAAACCTCCTTCATGCCTATTTTTTCAACATCCCCTTTTTTATTTTCTCATTCACAAATTTTTGAATAACCCAACCAAATTTCAACCTTTTTATGTAAACAAAACCCACCACTACAATATTCGTTCGATCTAAACAAACCCCAAATAAAAAAATGCAATCTTTAGGTCTAAAAATTTGCCCAGATTTTAACATTAAAAGATGCAATTTTGAAAACAATATTAATGGTCTTTCAGAATTTGAATTGGGTTTTAGAAAATGTTGGTGTTGTTCAACAATTGCTGCTTAAGATCATACAGCTTGAAAGAGACTGCAAGTGAAGAAGGCACACAATGAAAAGTCATAACAATCGGGAAGTCGCATCAGAAAAAGAAAATAAAATATCTTTATTTTTAACTTTGCTGGTCAGGAAACTTTAGTCGTGACAATCGAACCACGTATAAGTAGTACTGTAAAGTTTATTACGTTTGATACTTGATTTATTAAAACTAACTAATACTGTATCATACTACCGTTTTAACTAATATCGACCCACACTTATGCTATGTTTACGCAACAAATGGAGGTGGCTGCTAAAGCTGAGGTATAGTTATGACTTATGAACTTACTTATGTTTTATTTGCGTAGTTTTAATTCTCGTAAATTGCGTGCTAAGGGGGTCGGGGTCGGATGTACATATTCTTATCCTGCTATTAGTCTCTTTAGTTATGTTAATTATTTGGTTTTGGTTTATTTATTTAGTTTTGGCTCCCGCAAATTACGGGGTAAGGGTTCGGATGTACGTACCCTTATCCTTAGTCACTTTAGTAATGTGGATTCGGTTTATTATATGCATTTTAAACCCGTCTAATAGTTTAATTTACTTTATTTATATAGTTTAATTATTTTCTTAATTGATTTAGTCGTTTAATTACGATTTTTTATGAAATTTATCGAATAACTCGATATTCGATTAAATTTATCGATGAACGTGATAATCCCCAAAGTTGCTGAACGAAATCTAGTGGGAAGCTCACCCTTTTCAGCAAGAAGCTACAAAAGAGATTGAAAAAGGTAAATACTTACTAACACTTAGATAACATAATTTTTCCGCTATTTAAAGTTAGAAATATTAACACATTGCAGACATTGTGATGACAATATGACAGGAGAAAAGTTGGCCTTATGAGTCAGTGCCTAATGTAAACTAAACACGGCAAGGTCTCGGAAGGTGTAAATAAGAATCAACAACTTACAGAAGACCTTGCTTTTTCGTGTTCAAGGTCCTGTATAAACACAAACGGTACCCTTAAAAAGCTTCAGACCTTTGCCACAGAATACCTGTAAAACAAATGCACAAGACAACAATGATAAAGCAGCACCTACCCTAAATCCCCAAATCAAAATAAAATAAAATCAAATCCTCACCGAAATATCAACCAAAAACGCAGCTAAACTCTCAGAATCAATCTTCGATCCAGCATCAGTAACAGAAACCTTAGGTTTCTTCTCCGCTTTCGGTTTCTTCTTCTTCTCCTTCTTCACCTCATTAACACCACCAACATTACCATTTTCTCTCTCATCCACATCATCTGAATCATTCTCATCCGAATCACGCTTCTTCGATCTACCATTCTTCTTACCGGTATAATCCTCATCATCATCGATCTCCGCCGTCGAATTCTTCTTCGCTTCAACGATTCTACGGTGTCGATCCTCCGATTGCAGCTCGATCGCACGGAATACGTTTTAGAATGATTGTATTCAGAATGATTGTATTCAGAATGATTATGATTATATTCTGGTAAAATGAGAATGATTCTCAGATTGATTTTATTTTGTGCAGAAAAATTTAACAATCATGGTCAAATTTGGAAGGATTTTATTCTGGTCAAATTTGGAAGGATTTTATTTGGTTCATTTTTGTATTTAATAATAAATAAATTATTATTAAATTATTAAATTATTAAATTAATATGAGGTGGCATAGATGAGTAAATCTGATTGGTCTACAAAAATGAAAATGCTGAGGATGAATGTGAGAGCTCAAAACCCTCAACGCTGAAACCTGATTGCGCCACGTCAGCGAAAATACATCCTTCTTTTATAGTAATAATGATTTGGTATTAGGTTTTCGAAATTCACTTAAGATCACCTATTCCATTTTTATATCTCATCTTGTGTCTCATACCCTTAGATTTTGACTCACCACACTAAAAATAATAAAAATGATAATATTATATCTCAATAATGCTAATGTGAAAAGTAACTTCCCAAAACTACATTAATTATGCATTTATGCTATTTTCTTCAGAAAAATATCTTATCACTTTTCCCTAACCCATATAACCTTAAACGATTTAAACCATGTTCTCTTTGGCTTATTTTTATCTCGTTTTAGTTTAACTCAGTTTTGTTCAGTTCAGTTCATCTAAGCTCCATTCAATTTAGTTTAGTTTAGTTCAATTCAATTCAGTTCAATTCAGCTCAACTTTATTAAGTTGAGCCCACCTTATTATTGTTATTGTTATTGTTGTTGTTGTTATTATTTATTATTATTATTATTATTTTTATTTTTATTTTTTATTTTTTTTATTTTTTTATTTTTTTATTATTAATTATTGTTACTGTTTATTATTATTATTATTATTATTATTATGTTATTTTTTAATTATTAATAATAAAAATAATAATTATTATTATTATTATTATTTTTTTTTTTTAAAAAAAAACCGGGACCTTTTATTAAAAATAAGGGAGAAATTACAAGAAATTTGTGGTCACCCGCGAAACTAGCTGGGCCACTCCCTTAACAATAGCAAAACTAAGGCGGGAAAAAATAAAAGCAGCTGTCCGCGAGCCGGCATCCTGGGACACAGAAAATTTCTGAATCTGCTTGAGCAAGGAAACAGCATCGTCCCCTAATTCCCCCAAAGAAGAGAAGGAGAAAGGCAAGAAGCCATAACCATGCCCCGCGCACAAGTCCCTGTACTTGGCGCTCTTCCTCCGAGCAGCATCAACCACCGCCCCTCCTGGTACAAAATCAGCCATGCTCGACTGGGTCAAATGAGAGGACGCAACCAAATCTACACAAACATCGCGCCCCCTGTCCCAAGAATACGGCAGCAAATCAGCAGGCCGCAAAGGCCTACCCGCTCCATCGAGCAACCCTATATCCACCTCCCGGCCCATAGAGATTCCCACCGGTAGCAAATATCCAAAAGAGTATCACGAACTAGGTTATGCCGATGTTTGACACCAACAGCACTAACGCAAGAGACAGCGTGATCCCCGAAGATATCTCCATCAAAAACCCGGGAGCAAGCCGAACAAGGCAAGGACACCGGAAACAGCGGAACACCCAAACGATAGCTGAGCACGCACCGGTAAGTCCTACTGTTCATAGTCTGCCACAACCCAGATATAGGGACAACCCGCAACCAATCAGATGAGCAACCTCCCAGTTGTGACTTCCAAAGCACTACCTGACGAGGGGTCAAAGAGAAAACCGACTCCGCCGAAGCAACAACCCTTGTGAAATAAACATCTGCCAATTTCTTCATAAGTTTGGTGACAGCGATCTCACTAGGGTTGCGCAGAAAGTCAGAACCCGTAACCAAAGCAAAAGCATCCAAAGCTGACTGAAACGATGGTCCGGGGTCATTGACACCCGAAACCTGAAGGAGCCTATTCTGCAGATCCACATACTGCAAACGAGAAGCCAGGAAAGCATAGTGTAGAACCTGGGAGAGTAGAGAAAAGGTACCTCAGAAGTAAAATTTGATAACATTCAAATAGTGATAATTGTTAATAAATCGAAAATCGTAATCTTGAAAATATAGATATCATTAACACAAAAGACATCATCATAATGTGCTTCATTATCGTAGTCGTTATGGAAACCAATAACACGCCCTATTTTTATCGAACTTTGTCCATGGGTTTCTTCCGTTCTTTATCATCAATGTTTGAATTTGTTTTTTCTTAAGTACTTTGATGTTGTATAACCGGTATACCAAGTTTTTGCATCTGAATGAAATTATTAATAACTTATTTTATTATTAATATTATTAATTTTTTAAAAACCGCAAACTTTTATTCATCAAATAAAACTTTTATTATTATTATTATCATTATTATTATTTAGTTAGATCAATTTAATTAAATTTCATCCACTTTTATTAATTTCAGTTAAGTTCAGCTCGATTCAGTTCAGTTCAGTTCCGTTTAGTTCAATTTCATTCTGTTCCGTTTAGTTCAATTTCATTCAGTTTAACTCAGTTCAATTTAACTCTAAAAGCCAGAAAGAACATGACCTTAGTCTAATGAAACGTTTTAGCCTAGATATCATGACAATAGATCACCTGTTCAAATCCCCTTCTTCAATCCAGGTCCCTCAATTGACAAAAAAAAACTAATTCTTGTGTAAGACGGGGTTTTGCTAGACGCATTTTCACTTCGCACTTATACATCAATTAACACGAAATCCGCACACCAAGGGTATGTGCTTAAATCCCTTCAATATTACTTCACTTTAGCTCTTCAACTATTTTCAGAACGATGTTATGTCCTACAAAGTGCATCTCCACAAGTGCAATAATGGACAAGATTACTTATGCGAGATGTTCCGCTACATTTTCACTGTCAGCAGGGACCGTCTCAAATGAGCCCCGGTCCTAGGAGTTCGTCAGACGTAACTTGCCCACAAAAAGGAATCGTCTTAGACACCTTCGTAATCTCCTCCTTACGTTTGTTCCCCTCCACATCAAGTTTAGTTAATTCGTCAAGAAGGATCACTCTGCGTTTCTTAACTTGGGAGTTTAACTGGCTAAGATGGTTCAAGGAATCGAGCAGAGGCGTACTTTTCTGTAATTTTTCAGTCTTCTCAACTGATGCAATCAACCAGTCAATTTATTTAGTACCGTTGTTGTAAAGGATGTGCAAGCTGTAGGCACCAACTCTGTGATATTTTTCCTTGAAGTCTCTGCAACAAACATCAACATACAAAGTCAGCTGTCATGACTGATGATCATCAAGACGAGAAAAGGTGGTTGTAAGGTGTCATAAGTCAAAACGTAGAAGTCCCGACCTTCATCAGTTACATTATTCCCACCACTAACAATAGTTTTTGTAACATCTTTTTCAGTAGCAGAAGGAGAAGGAGGTGTCTGAGTCTCAGTCATTACAGTCTCGGGACTGAATAAGGAAGGCGATACATGAAATACATCCGCTTGGAATGATATAACAGGATCAGTATTTGCATTTACGTGCATCTCTATATCCTCCTTTCCGGAGTGTTGAAATCACATTGCATTTTTCCATCCTCCTCATCTTTACACTTTGAATCCTTCGAAGCAGATAGCACCTCTCCATTGTTCTCGACTTTACGGTCTGAATCCAAGCCTTTATCCTCCTCAAAGTGTTAAAATATCAGCACCCTCCTTTAGAAACCATTCTAATCACACTATGCACAAAGCTACTTGTTAGCAGCCTGCTCCTAACAGTTCTTGGCAATTTCGCACAACCATAGACACGAAATTCTTATATCATTAAAACTTTTAGGTAGTATTTTTGAAAATAACTTAAATATTAGCTAGTCTTCGACTCCATATCGAAAAATGGACATAAGTTGAACTCAGCACTTTTCTGATAAACATTCTAGTCTTAAAGAAGTACCTTTCTTGCTTGCATTCGCTAGTACACTTGATTCAGGATTCACACGCATCGGTTTGCACCTGTTTTGAAATTTATCCCTTGAGAAATGAAAATATAAGTAAATCGTCGAGTTTAATCTTGGTTGAAGAATAATCTGTTTTATAAGACGGAGAAAAGAAGACTTCTACAAGACATTATAATTGGAGAGCTTCATCAAAATACATGTTCTCTGCTTCTCTCACAATCTCACCTAATCAACTACTGTATTTTACATTATAGTCGAGCACCCGTTAATCTGAACTTTGTACTATCATGGGTCGGACACCAGGTGACGTGTATAAGTCCCATATGCTGCACCGCAACCAAGTGTTCTTCACCAAAAAACTCAAGTGAGTCCTGCTCCCAAGGGTTCGCCCAACTTAAGTTGCCCACAAAACGGAATCAACTGGGACACCTTCTCCATCTCTTCCTTCAGTTTGGTATCCTCTGTACCAAGTTTGTCTAATTCCTCGAGGAGGATTGCTTTGCGTTTTTTGACTTGGGAGCTTAACTGGCTGAGATTGCTCAAGGATTCCACAGATGATTTGCTTTTATGTATTTTTATAGCCTTCTGAACATATGGAATCAACCAGTCAACTTTGAAACATATGCATCTTAAATCAGACAATGTGGAGGCTAAATAATCGGCTTGGCTATCACTCAAGGAGTGGGCTGTATTGTCCTCCAGTAGGCGTACCATAGTGGCTAGCGTCTCCAATGCCCTCGCGATTATGTCATTGTTACGCATAATGCTCTTTTCTACTATGTTTCCATGCTTCTGCCAAATCTTTTGCAAGGTTGGGACTAAATCAGACCTGATATCGAATCCTTCAAATTTTGATGTTGCATACTCACTTGTCTGGCTCTACATAATAATGAAAACGAATCGCTCAAGCAGGTACCATCATCAAAAAATAAAGAATGAAAAACAACATTACCCCAGAGTCTAAATGTCTGCAAATCGAGGCAAGGGGGTCACGTGTATGCTTAGGTTAAAAAAGTGCACCACTCCAAAACTCGGAGTCAGCAGCCAAACTGCCTTATCGCATCTTCTACATAAGGCACGGGGCCACAAACAGAGAATAATGAGTTATCCAAAATGCCTCATTTTAGGACAAGGCTCCAGTGTCTCAATTTTTTTACTCATGTTGAACCTGACACTTGGATATGTACCCGTGTCCAACATTCGTACCCAAGTCAAAGTAACATAGCGCCCATGTATTATTAACTTGCGACATGACAATCGTGTCAGAGTGTCGAGCAGAGGTATTTTATGCGAAGTTTTCTATTTTGTGGTCTAAATTGAAGTGATGGACACATGGCATGGCGGCTAAGTGAAGTGTTGTAGTAACATGGTTGTTATCACCTAGGGCACATTTCTGAATGACGCATAATGAAAATTAAGCTGTAACATGGTTATTAACACCAGGAGCCTATATCCGAAATTCCGAATCACATAATGAAAATTGAGTTGATAATTGCATAGAATGAGTAAAAGTGCAACCACTGTGAGTCATTTTGTTTTATTCCACCTTAATTTAGAATCAAGAATAGTGAGTTTTTCCAAAGAAATAAAGCAAAAGACTTGAAAAAGGACTTCTTGTACCTTTGTTGCAGAGGATGTGCAAGCTTTAAGGACCGACTCTGTGGTGATGTTTTTCCTTAAAGTATCTGCAACATACAACACACATTGATCAACATGAAAAAACGGCTATCACGAACTTCAAGAAAAGAAAAAAAAAGGTTCTTCTGCCAGTTGTTCTAAGCTACAAGTTAAAAGTTATAAGCCATTACCTTCCTCAATTACAGCACTCGCACCATTCAGACTATGAAGAGTTTTCGTAATTTCATTTTCAGTCGCAGATAGAGGTGTCTGAGTGTCAGTTGTTCCAGATTTAGGACCCAATAAAGAAGGGGATACATCCTTTTGCATTGAGGCACCACCGTCAGTATTGGCATTCAAAGGCATCTCTTCATCCTCCATTTCCTGGATGTTCGTATCACATTCCATTTTTTCCTCTTCTTGACCTTGACTGCCGGAATCAGATTCCATGATTTCCACCAATTCTGGATCCTGATCTTGACTATCTGAATCAGATTCCACGATTTCCACCAATTCTGGATCCGGTTCTTGACTGCCGGAATCAGATTCCATGATTTCCACCACTTCTAGATCCTGATCTTGACTATCAGAATCAGACTCCAACTCTTCTTGCTCCCTTCACCAAGAATAAAGAAAACAGTGTTTTTATGTCAGCTCTCTTCTCTGGAGGATAATATCATCATTATACAGGTTACTTGTTAGCAAGATACTAATATGTACCCATACTGCAAATAGACATACAATTCTTGAATTCTAGAATGAATACCCCGGTACAACATCCATGCTAAAGGGTCCAAATCCTACTGGGATATTCACTTTCTAATTTCATTGACTCAAACAAAATGGAAAAAGAACGTCCTACTTCGTGAGCCATAAGAGTTAAGAAAGTAAGTTGTGGGAATATGTGGGGTAATAGATTAATAGACCAGTAGACAAAAAATTTAACACGGGAAAAGAAAAGACATTGTTTTCAAAGAATGAAGTATAAAAATTGACTGCCCGACAAGGAAAGCAGAAAGTATAAACGTGGTTAGAGCCTCAAAGGGAGTATTAAGCATGCCTTTCGCGGGGTACTTGGGTTAACATCTATGCAACCTTACCTCTCTTGAAAACATGAAGAGGTGGTTGATGAAATCGCATTGCTTGGCTGCTACATAACCATATGTCAATTGCGTGATGGTTCGTCGCCCAAAGATTTAAAATCTTAGCTCTACCCCTCATAGACATACATATAATGGGGAAGAAGCCATTTTAGTTGCCCAAATCAATGTCATCAGTGTCCTGTCCCTTTCTCCCTAGACACGAACCTTGGGTCATACTCACTCCGTCCAATCATTTGTTTACCTTTTTTATTCGTTGTGAGGGGTATTTTAATAAAGGGTTATGCTCATTCATAAACATCTTTTACTCATTTATGTACTTATTTTACATAATTACCCTTCTTATTTTATTCATCCACACTCTTTTTTCCCTTACCCTTCAAACAAAATAAATTACAGCCCAAACATTCACCACTACCACTGTCTTCCGACGCTGCTGTCGCCGCCACCGCCACCCCACCTGCCTCACCTGTGAATCTAAGACTCACTACCATCGCAGCCATCAGCCGCCCCTTCCTCGTCGGAGTTGCGCATTAAACCAGACCACAACCCATTCCCGGTCCGGCCACCACCTCTCCCTCCCGACGCCCCCTTTCTTGATGCGCCGCCACCAGTTATCACCTATGACGCCCCAACTACCGGCGCCCGGTATAGCCACCAACCACCACTTATTGAATGAAACCCTAATTTTAAAATTTGTTTAATTGGATTTGGAATTAGTTTACTTTGGTGCAAAAATTTGATGTATTGTTCACGAAATTACCATAATTATTTGTTTTATGTATGAATCAAGTGTATAATTGATGAATTTGGTAAAATTTTAATTAATTTGTTAGAGGAGGAGAAATATAAAAGAGGAGAGGAATTTTTTTTCTTATTTTATAAAAGGGTATGCAATGGAAAATTAATAGAAAAAAGTATATAAAAGAGTAAAACATGTATATGAAAGAGTAATTACGTTAATAAAAGGTAAACAAATGAATGGGACAAATGGGGTACTGTATGATACCTATACTCTTATAAAACCCAACATTTTTAGAATATTACCAATCTAATGCAAACATAACATTATAGGGAGTACTAAAGAGCATGGGCGTGCTCTAAAATGTACATAGTAATAAATTTCAGTTACCTTTCTGATTGGGTAGAAGGATTACACTGAGATTCAGCAGCAAGGAAAATCCAAGCAGGAGGTGACCAATCAATCTTAGGAAAACATGGATCCTCGCCCTCCCGGGCAAAAGCTGCATCATCCAACCGAAAAACCGCTATATCATCCTCGCAGAGTTTTCTGGTACTCTCAGTGAACTCCCAACAATCTTTGCCATACTGCGGAAATGCGGCCTCAGAAAACACAATGCAGTTCTTCCTTCCTGGAAATTTTTCCGACGCCTGCTGAAAAAAGTAATAATCTCTGGCCACAAATAACACCTTGTGACCATCAAATCTCGTAACCTCATTCCAATAAACCCCATTTTCTAGCCTAAAAACATGGAAATATTTTTCTGCCGTACGAACCACCACGTACATAGTAGCTCCGTCTAACACGAGCCTTTTCCGCCAACCTAACCGTCCTGAAGCGGAAGTTACGGGTACAAAAGTTAGGAACTTGCCGATGCTGATTTTTCTGGTAGATTTACAATTATTGATCAATTTAGTAAACCCCTTCCTGTTTATGGCATATATCTTATCCTGAAAACTGATAACGTCATCGAATTTTTCGCCGGAAGATAACTTGACCCACGCCAAAGTCGACATCCCTTCAATATTCTCCTTGTTCTTAGAGTAGCGAGGACAACCTTGAAGTTCACCACCGCAGTACAGAGCTAACAAAGTATAATTCCTTACATCGATTAGTTCACCCAATTGACACGACGGCGGGGTGGGAACACCAGGAGCTTATCGACGGGATAGGATACGTGGAACTGATAGGAAACAGCGAGGGTGCAGGGGTGGAGTTTGGAGATGTCGAAGTCTCGAGGAAGGTTCCAGAATGGGGGTTTGGAGATCAGGGGGTGGTGGAAGATGACGGTGGCATCCTTGGCATCCTTGTTAACCTTGCCAGCCTCATTAGCGATGTTTTTCGCGGCAATTATGCAGGGGCAGTCAGAGGAGGGCAAACGTGATGGCTGGAGAAGGTTGATGGTGGTGGAGTAGACAAATGTGCGGCGGCGAGTGAAGGCTGATTTATCCGTTTTAAGGGTGAATTTTTTAGAGGGGGGTCTCTGTGATTGCTGCCTCCCACCGATCTTTGTGTCTTCTTGCAAAGATGCACCACCATCGGTATTTGCATTCAAATGTGTCTGTTCATCCTCCTTTTCCTGACTATTAGAATCACATTGCATTTTTTCTTCCCCCTGATCTTGACTATTTGAGTCAGATTCCACCTCTTCTTGATCCTGATCTTTACTACCTGTATCAGACTCCGCCCCTTCTTGATCCTTATCTTGACTGTCAGAGTCAGATTCCATCTCTTCTAGCTCCTCATCCTTACTGGCTGAATCCTTTGAATCAGATTGCACCTCCTCCTCCTCCTCCTCCTCCTCCTCCTCATCCTCATCCTCATCCTCATCCTCATCCTCATCCTCATCCTCATCCTCATCCTCATCCTCATCCCCATCCTCATCCCCATCTTCATCCTCATCCTCATCCTCATCCTCATCCCCATCCCCATCCCCATCCCCATCCTCATCCTCATCCTCATCCTCATCCTCATCCTCATCCTCATCTTGACCCTCTGAATCCAATTCTTCATCCTCATCAGGGTCCCTTCACCAAGAATAACAACCATGAAAATGGTATACCATAATGAATATCAACAAGAAATCGGTATAACACATTGAATTTTGCATCCCTTCTTAAATATCACTCCGTGCTTATTTGGCATAGAACAATGAATTTTGCATCCCTTCTTAAATATTACTCCGTGCTTTATTTATAAGCTGACATGATCACTACCGCAAGATCATCACCACATGTCCACATTTACAGAACTGAGAAAAAAAACACCTCTAGTGTCACTTCTATTTATCATACAAGAAAGTGACCTATCATTTTCTGAACAGATTATACACTTCTATTCATCAGAACGTTGATGTAGTCGCAACTATTTTTATATTAAGTCGGCATAGTGTTCAAGTTTTGCTGCACACCCCCTCACAGGCCCGCAGGAAGTATTACTACGAAAGAAACAATTCGTGCTCCCAAATGCGCAGTCATGTTCATTCATCACAAACCAGAAAGCACGGCCCATAACTAAACTCAAAAGTCACAACATTCCAGTACCAATCAGTCCAAGAAATATCACCAATCAACTATCCTACATAAACATAACAGCATCATATCTTGCCATTAAAAAATAAGACACTGAACTGTTATCAGGTTTGGTAAAACCTTTCAGATTCGATATCAGAATCTGATGACAACTGAGACTGGTCCACCTCAGACACCTGGTTCACCTGCACCCCTGATATTCTGCAACGAGCAGCATACACCCTAAAACTCGCAACATTCAACCCCCAAGACTGCGGCTTAATCCAACACGGGGCAGACCATTTAACCTTTTAGACCTAGCAGAAAAACTCTGATCCCACAACCGAAAAACAGCAACCTCTTTCTCAGCACTCACCCAACTCCGATTAAACGAACTGTATTCCCAACCGCTATACCCATAGCTTGGAAACTCCTACCCGTATACACAATGCAGTTCTTATACCTCTTTACTCCAATCACAGACGCCCTCGTAAAAAAACAATAATCCTTGCTCATAAACAACACTTTTTTCCCATCAAAGCCCTGAATTTTATCCCAATAAACCGCCTTCCCTCGCGTAATCTGCTTATACACCTCCAACCCCTTCTCCCCCGTCCTAACCACCATATAAATTCTCTTCTCCCCATCAACCACAACCCGCTTCGCCACTTGAATTCGGACCCAACTGCACGCTTAATTACCATTTTACCCATGCTAATTTGTTGGGATTTCACATAATTATTAATTACATACACCTTCCCTTTAAAAACCACAACATCATCAAACTTGTCTTCCCGCCCACGTCCACGTCCGCGTCTCCTCCGTTGCCATGCTTTAGCGTAACCCAGTCAGTAACGTTACCAGGGCGAGCGTGCAATACGCCGCAATTGTACAGAGCGAAAAGAGCATGGTCCTCGGTGATGACGAGTTTATCGAAAAAGTAAGAAGCGTGGTAGGAGGCGGCGAGGGTGGAGTAGCTGAAACTAGAGTTGATGGATGGGGATTTAGGGTTAGTGGGTGTCGGAGCTGGAGTTTCAAGGTGTCTTCAATGGCGGCCACGATCCATGGACGGCGGTCGTCTTCGTCGTCTTGGTGGTTGGAGGTGGTTGAGTTCGGTGGTTGTGGCGGTCGTTGGAATTCTCGTTTGTAAACATTTGCTATTTTTTGAGGTGGGTGAGGCACTTAGGCCTAGAACTTCTAGTCTTCAGGCTAGTCGGATCGGGTTTATGCCAGGGTTCTATTTTCAAGTTAGTTTGTGTTGGGCATTACGGTACTAGGCCTATATCAAAGCTCTTCAACTAAATATCCCTCCCAGGCTCCAACCAATATTGAACTTTTTATTTCAATGACTCGTACAAAATAAAAAAAATAAAGATAAAAAGCCTTCTTCAAAGGCAATAGGACTTCCTACTTTCAAAGCATGAGGTTCAAAAATTGGCAGCCAACAAGAAAAGAAGAGAGTATAACGTGGTTAGAGACTGAAAGGGAGTATTATATGCCTTTCCCAGGATATTTGAGTCAACATCTATACAACCTTACCTCTCTCTGAGAACATGAAGAGGTGCTTGATAGAATCGCATCGTTTTAATTGCGTGATAGCTCAGCCTCCATAGATTTAAAAGTTAAGCTTTACCCCTAAACACAAACTTTGGTTCATAACGTCATACTTTATAATACCTATAGGCTGCAACTTTATAGCACCTAACAGTTTTAAAAATGCTACCAATCTACTGCCCTAAGCATAACACTATATTGAGTAACCAAAGAGCATGGGCATAATCTAAATCGTAGAGAGTAATAAAATTTGAATACCTTTCTGATTGGGAAGAAGAATTACACTGAGATTTAGCGGCAAGGAAAACCCAAGGAGGAGGTGACCAATCAATCTTAGGAAAACACAGATTCTTACCCTCCCGGGCAAAAGTCTTATCATCCAACCGAAAAACCGCAATATTATCCTCGCCGAGTTTTCTAGCACTCTCAGTGAACTCCCAACAATCCTTGCCATACTGAGGAAATGCGGCCTCAGAAAAAACAATGCAGTTCTTATAATTCCTTCCTGGAAACTTTTTCAACGCCCGCCGGAAGAAGTAATAATCTCTGGCCATAAACAACACCTTGTTATCATCAAATCCTGTAACCTTTTTCCAATAAACTACCTTTGCTGGCCTACGTTGTCCCCACTCTAGCATAAAAACTTGGAATGATTTCTCTGCCGTTCGAACCACCATGTACAGAGTACCTCCGTCTACCACAAGTCGTTTCCGCCAACCAAACCGCTCTGAACAGGAAGTTAGGGGTGCAGAAGCTAGGTACTTGCCGATGCTGATTTTTCTAGTAGTTTTATAATTATTGATCAATTTAGTAAAACCCTGCCTATCTACTGCATATATCTTGTCCTGAAAAATGATAATGTCATCAAATTTTTCGCCGGAAGATAACTTGACCCACTCTGAATTCGAATTCGATTCCCCAGACATACCCGTGTACCACCTACTGGACCTCCAGGACAATGCGCGAGGACAACCTTGAAGTTCACCACCGCCGTACAGAGCCAACACAGTACAGTCTCTTATGTCAATATAACCACCCAAGTGAGACGACGGCGGGGTGGGGACAACCAGAAGCTTGTCAACGGGACAGGATTTTCCGAAATGATACGAAACGGCGAGAGTGGAGGGGCGGAGTTCGGAGATATCGAAGTTTTGAGGAAGGTTCCAGAATGGGGGCTTGGAGGTCAGGGGGTGGCGGAATATGACGGTGCCATCGTAGTTATTAACGGGTTCCGAGGCAATGATGCAGGGGAGGTCGGAAGAAGAAGAACGTGGTGGCCGGAGAAGGTTTACAGTGGTGGGGTAGACGTTGTTGCGGCGGCACGTGAAGACTGATTCATCAGTTTTAAGGGTGAATTTTTTAGGGGGAGGTGTCCGTAATTGCTTCCTCTCACTTACCTCCGTGTCTTCTAACAACGACGCACCACCATCAGTATTTGCATTCAGATGCGTCTGTTCATCCACCTTTTCCTGACTACTCGAATCACATTGCATTTTTTCTTCTTCCTGATCTTGACTATTTGAGTCAGATTCCACCCCTTCTTGATCCGGATTTTGAGTACCTGAATCAGACTCCACTTCTTCTTGATCCTTATCTTGACTGTCTGAATCAGATCCCGTCTCTTCTTGCTCGTCATCCTTACCGTCTGAATCCTTCGAATCAGATTGCACCTCCCCTTCCTCATATTGACTGTCTGAATCCAAGCCTTCATCCTCATCAGGGTTCCTTCACCAAGAACAACATACATGAAACTGGCATATTATAATGAGTATAGACAAGAAACTGGTATAACACATTAGCATATTACTCTGTACTTCATCTTTACCTACGCTCTTCAACCAATACTAAACCTTCCCTTATACTCCGTACTAACTATTTTCAGAACCATTTGACGATCCCCTAGAAATTGAATCTCCACAAGGATGATAACAGAAAAGATGTCCATTACATTTGCAGAACTGCAAAGAAAATGCAAAAATAGAAACGGGAACAAAACAACCCACAATGTCTGAAACTGATCCACCAATTTCTGAACGCATTATACAGTCTATAGTCTATTTATCAACACCTTGATACTAATAACATCATTTTTAAAGAGTTGCAACTATTCTATAAAGTCACATAGATTTCAAGGATTAGCTCGGTACAGTAATTGGAAATACTGTCTGCACGGCTGCACCCACTCACAGGGATGCGTAAAGCATCACTAGGAAAACCACAACTCGTGCTCCCAAATGCAATATCATGTTCATTCATCCCAAACCAGAAAGCGCGGTCCATAACTACACTCACAACGTTCCACTGTTCCAGGACCTATCAATCTACTATCCTACCTAAACATAATAATAAAACACTAAACTGTTATCAGACATGATTGATACCGGTTTTTAGATTACCTTTCAGATTCGATATCAGAATCTGATGAAGAATGAGACTGGTCCACCTCCGACACCTGGTTCACCTGCACCCCTGATATTCTGCAACGAGCAGCATACGCCCTAAAATTCGCAACATTCAACCCGGAAGACTGCTGCTTAACCCAACCCGGGGCAGACCAATTAATCTTAGACCCAGCAGAAAAACTCTGATCCCTCAACCGAAACACAGCAACCTCTTCCTCAGTATCCGCCCAACTCCAATCAAACGAGCTGTATTTCCAAGAACCCCAACTGTCATACCCATAGCTTGGAAACGCCCCACCCGTAAACACAATGCAGTTCTTATACCTCTTTACTCCAATCACAGACGCCCTCATAAAAAAACAATAATCATTGTTCATAAACAATACTTTATTCCCATCAAAGCCCTGAATTTTATCCCAATAAACCGCTTTCCCTTGCGTAATCTGCTTATAAACCTCCAACCCCTTCTCTCCCGTCCTAACCACCATATACATTCTCTTCTCCCCATCAACAACAACCCGCTTTCGCCACTTGAATTCGGACCCAACTGTGTACTTAATTACCATTTTAACCATGCTAATTTGTTGGGATTTAACATAATTATTAATTACATACAACCTCCCATCCCTACCCAACGCATAAACCTTCCCTTTAAAAACCACAACATCATCAAACTTGTCTTCCATTTCCGTGCCCGCCTCCACGTCCGTGTCTCCTCCATTGCCATGCTTCAGCGTAACCCAGTCAGTATCGTTACCCGGGCGAGCGCGCAATACCCCGCCATTGTACAGGGCAAAAAGAGCTCGGTCCTCGGTAACGACGAGTTTATCGAAAAAGTAAGAAGCGTGGTAGGAGACGGCGAGGGTGGAGTAGCTGAAATTGGTTTTAGGGAGAGTTGACGGGTGAGGATTTAGGGTTAGTGGGTGTCGGAGCTGGAGTTTCAAGGTGTCTTCAATGGCGGCCACGATCCATGGACGGCGGTCGTCGTCGTGGTTGAAGGTGGTTGGGTTCGGTGGTTGTGGCGGTGGTCGGAGGAGGTAGACGGTGGTGGTGTGGATGCTGCCATGGCCGAGGCAGGCGAAGGTGGTCTCGTTGAGGCTGTAATTTTGGGTGAAGTTTTTGGATGGTGTTGCTTCTAGTTCTAGTTGACGTTTACTGATTCTCATTTGTAAACCTCCGCTATTTTTTGAGGTGGGTTTGACCTAAAACTTCTTGTCTTCAGGTTAGTTGGATCGGGTTCAGGTCGGGTCCCATTTTCAAGTTAGTTTGTGTCGGGAATTACGGGTACTAGGTCTGTTTAGAGTAGGTTAGTCAGGTGAAGTGGGTTGAGTTATTTTCGATTTAATAATTAGGTGATAAAAAAAGTATGTTTTGGATTATTACTTATTTGTCAATTAAAATTTAGAGATATGTTTGTCCGATGCTTTCTGGATTGGGTGGTTTCGAATTGGGTTAGTTACATGTCAACAAAGCTCGGGTCATAGGTCAGCTCGAGTTAATTTGGATTTCAGATCACAATTGAGTGTTGTAATTCGAGTCAATTTTGGGTATCGGGTTAGCCAGGTCCATTCATTTGGATTGAAACTGACTGGACTGAACATAACTGAATTAAACTAATCAGAACTGAACTGAATGAACCAAAACTAAACTAATTTGAACTGGACTGCAAATAAGACACAAAAAGTTACACTAAAGTAATCTGAACTGAACTTATCGACTTTCTCGGTTCGTAGCGAGGACATGACTGGAGTTAACCGCCGACATAGAAAACGAACAAACTAGAATAACTAATTTTATAAGAATCGTTTAACTTGAGGAGCTTGTCAACATCTCAAGGGAGACGGCGAGAATGAAAGGGTAGAGTTTGACATAGTTGACATTAGGAGGAGGGGTGAAGGAGTGGGGTTTGGAGGTGGGGAAGTGGCGGAAAACTACGGTGTGATTTTGGCGTGGTTTCTTGGACGGAGGAGTGCAATCGTGATGGGCAGAGGTGGTGGATGGTGGTTGTGATAAATTGGAAGCAGCAGAAGAACGAGATTGGAAGATAATTAATTGATAATGAAAGTATACGTACAGGGTAGGAATATATACAAACTATGACTAACAACATCCTACAAATAAGGTAACTATTCCTATAAAGACGCTAACAAAATATTGACCATATCAAATCTACTTGCTATACAAGACTCGTATAATATCTAAGCATCAGAATATTCTTTCACACTCCCCCTCAAGTTGGAACACTTGGCGGTCCAAGTCCCAACTTGCGCTGCAAATAATCGAAAGCATCTCCTCCGAGTGCCTTTGTAAATAGATCCGCCAGTTGCTCCTTGCTTCATACATGAGCTGTACGAATATTTTTATTCATTATGTGTTGTCGGATGAAATGGCATTGGATTTCAATGTGTTTCGTTCGGTCATGAAAGACCGGGTTTTTTGCAATATTAATTGCCGCTTCATTATCACAGTAAAGTGTCATAGGTTTTGAATGAACAATTCCTAATGATGCCAAGAAGGACTTTAACCAAATGAGTTCACATGTTGCGGCACTCATAGCTCGATATTCGGCCTCGGCCGTCGACAATGCCACTGTAGCTTGTCGTTTACATTTTCAGGAAATTGGTGACTTACCAATTGACATAAAATATCCACTCAAACACCTTCTCGTTAATGCGCAAGCACTATAATCCGAGTCACAATAACCTCGTAATTCTAAATCGGAATCCTTATGCATTGTGATACCTTTGCTGGGATTCATTTTTATGTATCGAACAACTCGTAGCGCCGCATCCCAATGTTCAACTCTCGGCTCATGTAAGAATTGGGACAAGATATGGACTGAGTAAACAAGGTTTGGTCTTGTAATTGTGAGATACGCTAATCTACCCACGAGTCTCCTGTAACGCAATGCATCCTTTAAGACAGATCTCTTCGCCAACTCAAGTCGATGGTGCGTTAACATGGGCGTGTGTACTGGTTTTCCTCCCGTCAGTCCTGCTTCTTCAATTATCCCGAGTGCATACTTCCGTTGATTGAGAAATAGTCCCTTGGAACTGTGTGCCAATTCTATTCCCAAAAAATATTTTAGCCTTTCCCAAGTCTTTAATGCATGCCAAATTTCTTGTCGAGAAAAGTTTTCAATGTACCACACACTACAGTTTCGTTGCCCACAACTATCATGTGGTCTACATAAACTAGAACTCCAATAAAGACTCCGTCCCGATTATATGTAAACAATGAGTAATCCGCCAAAGATTGTACAAAACCAAAACCTTTTAGAGATTCTATCGACTTAGCAAACCAGTTACGCGAAACTTGTTTTAAACCATATAGAGATTTTAATAATTTGCATACCTTGTTTTCTCCTTTTCTTTCGAACCCTTGCGGAATTCTCATGTACACCTCTTCGTCTAATTCCCCGTGCAAGAATGTATTGTTTACGTCTAGCTGCTCCATATTCCATTCCCGTGCTACTACTATTGCCAACAAACACCTAACGCTCATCATTTTGGCCACCGGAGCATATGTTTCATGATAATTCACTCCTTCGATTTGCGTGAACCCTTGCTCGACAAGTCTTGCTTTGTAGCGTTCGATTGTTCCATCCGCCTTGTATTTCACCTTATATACCCATTTGCAGCCTATTGCTTTCTTCCCTTGCGGCAGAGAGACGACCTTCCAAGTTCCATTTTTTTCCAAGGCATCAATTTCACTTCTCATTGCTTCCTGCCACTTTGAACATTTCGCAGCTTCCAAGTAATTACTCGGTTCTCGAGTGTTATCAAGGGTGGTTAGGAAAGCCTTATAATTATTTGAAAAACAATTTGTAGTAACATAATTAGACAATGGATAGCGAGTACCTGGCCTTGCGGACTTGGATTGATCATGATGAGCATTATTGTCGGGGTTTATTACGCGGGTTGACTTGCATACGTAATCTTTTTTCCAATATGGCTCAATTTTATCTCTGGCTCCACGCCCAAGTGCGTGGCTGCTCAATTCATTCGTCCCTTATATGATCAGTACCCGAGTCACTCGAATTATCGCCATCGTTCTCATGTTCGTCCCAAATATCACAGTGAATCAAACCAAATAAATTCCCACGTCGCTTGTTATTAAGAACAAAAGGTAAATGAGTTTGTTTGGCCCTATTACAAGGGTCACAAATATCACTAGTGTTCCAGGCTAAATTATTACCAATTAAAACTGAAAATTGCGACAAAACATTATTTGACTGATGTCCAAGTCGTTTATGCCATAAAACGCTTTCTTTGGATGAGCTTACCCTTGCCACTGTCTCGACCTCCTTGGCTTTCCAGCAATAAACCCCGTCGCGTTGCTCACCTCGCCCAATCTCGGCCTTGTCCTGCACAATGCAACAATTCGGATAAAATGTTACTACACAATTGTTTTCGCGAATCAATTGCTCGACTGAAATTAAATCGCATTTTAATGTTGGAACATATAACACATCCTGTAAAATGCAATTTTCTGATAAAATTATTTTGCCATGTTCTTCCGCCATCACCTGTCTTCCATCGGGCAGTCCAACTGAAGACTTTCCCAATGTTCTGATATTCTTCAAACAATCTCGCCTTCCCGTCATATGATGGGAAGCACCGTTATCGATGAGCCATTCAATTTTTTCAGAAATTTGTTTACCTGTGAGTTTCTCGCTATTTTCTGTGCCTGCCAAAATGATGCGAATCCGTTCAATTTCTTCTTCAGTGAACGGAATATTCTGATGTTGTCCATTAGTATCGGTGCTTGAGCTATTTGTGGCGTTTGCCTGGTGTTTGCCTCGACCCCCTGATCTGCCACCACCACAGCCATAATTACCACGCCCGCTGCTCGTTCCTCTCCTTCCTCTGCCTTTGCCTCGAGCCTTGATCACCGCGTATCCATATTTATCATAACATTCGTTTTCAACATGATTGTCTTTGCCACAGTAATCACAATGTGGAGATTGGTTCTCCTCTTCGTTTTCTTGCCGGGACGAACTTCCCATGTTCCTTCCTGCATAATACCCTCGTACTGCCATTGTCGCTTTATTCCTTTCCTCTTTCACCCTAGTAATATTGGCTTGGCGCTCTTCTCTAAGAACTGTGGCATAAAGTTTTGTGAAATTGTCGATTGGGTCGTTCATGAGCAAATTCGATCGTATATTTCCGTACAACTTCGAATCTAATCCCATGAGAAACTAATGTACCCTTTCGGCCTCTTTTTCTTTGGCGTACACCGCAGCGGCTCCGCACGTACAATTAGTCACCTTGCTGTACTTTGAGAGTTCATCCCAAATCACCTTCAATTTTGTATAATAGTGTACAACTGAATCTCCATTTTGTTGCCTAGCTTGCATTCACTAAGTTCGGATCTGAGTTGGTGGACTCGAGGAGCATTTCCGGCTGAATAACGTCCGTGTAGTTCATCCCATATTTCTCTTATAGTCCTAGAGAAAGCAATACTGGGTTGAAGAGTTTCCTCAATCACCATCCTCAGCCAAGCTTTTAGCATTGCTTGACATTGCCTCCATGCGACCACTTCTAGATCGCCTTCATCTCCGTTAGGTTTGCTGACCGTCCCGTCTATGAAACCTAATTTGTTTTTCGCATCTAGGCCATTCTTCACGGCCTCTGCCCACAAAACATATTTCTCCCCATTGAACTTGATGTGGGTAAGGTGCAGACTGGTGCTCTCCGAGGGATGAAGATATATATAACGGAGAGTTCATTGGAATGGTGACAACCTCGTCACTTTGATTTCCTTTATGCGAGTCTGCTCCTGTCATTACTCTCGACTGTTTTGGCCCGAATTTCGCTATGGTGTTTTTTTTATGTAGATCTTCCTGCTCTGATAACCATGATAAATTGGAAGCAGCAGAAGAACGAGATTGGAAGATAATTAATTGATAATGAAAGTATGCGTACAGGGTAGAAATATATACAAACTATGACTAACAACATCCTACAAATAAGATAACTACTCCTATAAAGACGCTAACAAAATATTGACCATATCAAATCTACTTGCTATACAAGACTCGTATAATATCTAAGCATCAGAATATTCTTTCACAGGTTGTGTGGACGTGGATGTGGCGGGGGTGGATAAAGGTTGATTTGTTGGTTAGATGGGTGAATGGGGTAGATGTGGAGGTGGAGGTGGAGGTGGAGGTGGAGGAGGAGGCGGAGGCGGAGGCGGGCATTGTACTCTGAAACAGAGTTTTGAATATTGGTGTAGTGATAGTGTTGTGAAATATAGAGTAGAGAGAATCGTAAAAAAAAAGTAGGGAGAAGAAAAGAAAGACAAAATCGTACATTATTTCATTACGAGGGGTTAGACTTAAGAGTGTTAACGAATCGAACTAATCCTGAACTTGACCTTGTTCGGCTTGTGCTCATAAAGTAAAATTCGAGCTCGAGCCAATCATCATGAACTAACCCGAGCTTGAAAATATTGTGCTCGTTATCAAGGTTGCGAGTTTTAACGCGAGTTCGAGCCAAACTCGATCTCAACTCAAGCCTATTTATATTGAATTTTTGCCAGTTTTTTCCATCAATATTTTCAATAACAAGACTCGAAGGCTTTATATATATATATACAAAATTGAAAATCCAATGAGACATTTTATATGTCTAATACGAATCTATGATCATGACAAAATATTTTTATAAAGTATGAGTAATATTTATTTAATTACACAAATTCGAGTCGCTCACGAGTTTCTCGAGCCAAGTCAACATTTGTTCGGCTTGATTCGTTAAGCTCTCGTGATGATCCCAAGCTCGAGTTGCTCGCAGGTTGTCATTAACACTCCTAACGAGGGGTATATATATACCACGGGTCGAATTTCTGTAAGATAACATACTCTAAAATATTTCAAGATATGAATATCCATATAATATTATACAATAATATTTTCTAACATATGTATGAATTATTTCCCTCCCTCGGAATTACTTTTTTCACATACAAACTTACTCTTTCACATACACTTTTTCTTTAATTTTCCACGTCATACCCTTTTCTAACCTAAACAAATTAAGTCACCCATTTTTTTTCTAAAATCAAATCTAAGTGTTCTAAAAACTTGAATAAGGTATTATAATTTTCAAATTTGTGAAATAATTTTGTTGTTTAACAATTATTTATTGAAATTATTAGGGTTTATAAATGTTAATTAGTGAAATTAATAGGAGTCCAAGTTACCATGGATTTCGGCAATTCTTTATATCTTCTTCCTTTTTCATCTTCAGTTCCTAATACCGACGGTGCTCGGAGCGGGGGTGCAGTGCAGTCAGTAGGTCGCCAGAGCACTGGGGGGGGTGGTGGTGGTGGTGGTGGTGGTGGTGGGGGGGGGGGGGGTAGGGGTTGTGTCTGAGAAGGGTAACATAAATTATTAGATTTTGTTTTATATTTTTGTTTTTTTAATTTCGATTGTCAATTGAAACAACAAGCACATCCATGAATCAACTCTCATTTGCCATTATTCATAATATCAGCAACAAACCATACACTCCCAATATCATTGAAATTTCACAAATATCAAAAGAATAAGGAAGATTATAAATAATTTTTTCTTTTTATCAATAATAATAGTTAGTGTCGATTCATGTTGTCTTTGATTTCTACAGGAGAAAAAATCAGAGCAATTGCAGTGCTTAATTTGAGTATTAAATGACTTAGGTGGAGGAAGAAAGGAAAGAATTAATTTGGTGGGGAAATGAAAAACATGTCAAAGGGTGATATTGTAAAAGTCGTATGTGAAAGAGTAAAATTCGTATGTGAAAAAGCATGACCCTTTTTAATGGTTGTACTTGTAGCCTTATAGTCAATCAAATTTAGTTGAGAATGAAGCTAGAGAGACGGTAAAGTTGATTCCTATGAGTTTTAAAACGACTGCATTTTTCAATTATTTGAACTCGGTGATCGAAGTATGATGTGTATTATTTCCCTCTTATTTGAAAGCGGAAAACAATTCCCTTCATTTTTGTGTATCAAAAACATAAAATGACAGATCAATCAGATACAAAGGAGAAATTACTTGATACTCTGTATAATAGAAGAGCTAAAACAAGAAGGAACAGAAAAAAATACTGTTGTCAGTCACCTACTCCTGTTTGTTGGTAGTAGAAGTAACAAGTAGAGCAGCTCAACTTACCACAGTAGGAGACAAATTCGTAATGAGTAGATTACGAATTTGTAACATCGACTCAATTAAGTTAAGTTAAACCACAAATTTCCAACATAAACATACCAGGAAAAATCGTCCAAATTTGATGTAGTCTCATCGCAGACTAACCGTCCAAGTGTTAGTGTCAGTTTGGTCTTTGGTTCAGCCGTGCAATGACCATTTTCTACTTTTCCTAACACAGATGAACTCTACTTAACAAAAAATAATCCTCACAAGATGTAGAGGTTAAAATAATTTTATGAGAATATAAACCATAAATACACCAGGACTTGTGAAGAACCGTTAGCAACGATCCTACCGTGAGCAATGACCAGGATAACAAATCCAAAATAAGCTCATATACCCACCTCTAACATAAATTATACACAGCTAGTACTAATCTAAAGGCTTGCATTGATCCACGATGCAAACCATGCAAAAACACATATCCAAGCTTTACTCCTACCTTGGAGGGAGATTATAGTGATATGAACAAGTCCCATTGGGAATCTGAGTCCCACAAAATTGATTGGACGATCACCAACACACTCATGTGAGCCCCGCTCCTATGGGTTCATCAAACTTTACTAGCCCAGAAAAAGGAATCATCTTGGACGTCTTCCCCATCTCTTCCTCGACTTTGTTTTCTTCCTCGTTGAGCTTAGCTACTTCATCAAGGAGGACTGTTATGCACTCGTTGACTTGGGAACTTAACTGAGTGAGATTGTTGAACGATTCCACCACAGATTTGTTTTTATGTACTTTTAAAGCCTTGTCAACAAAAGAAACCAACCAGTGAACATTGAAAAGTATGTTTGTTAGATCAGAAAGTGTGGAGGTTAAATAATCAGCTTGGCTGTCACTCAAGGACTGGGCTGGGGTGTCCTCGAGAATTTGTACCATAATGGCCAGCGACTCCAACGCCCTACCAACTATGTCAGCACTACGCACAACGCTGTCTTTTATTATGTTCCCATGCTTGCATCAGATCTTTTGCAAGGTTGGGACTAAATCGGACCTTATATCAAGTCCTTCAAATTTGATAGTTGCAGAATCACTTTTCTGGCTCTACATAAAACATGAAAAAGACGAGCTAAAATTGGTTCCGTTAAAGATATACTCCCTTTAACTCATCAATTGTCTTCATTTGACTTGGCCGGCCTAACAATGTGGATTTTGACCGATATTGACACCGGGTGACCATTAAAATTAAATGGGAAATTAGGGAAGGATCTAGTAAACGAAAAGGCCTAAACAAGAACCGAATTGTACCTTAGTTGTAGAGGATGTAGAAGCCTTGGGTATCGCATGAATGATGTTTTTTCCTGAAGTCTCTGCAAGAATATATCAATCATCATGAAAAGTCCGCAGTCTAGAACTAACGGAAAAGACAAGGGGAAACGAAACAGCCAGTATGTCACTTGTTCTTAATTAAACGTCATTACCTTCCTCAATCGCATCATTTTTACTATTCATACTAAGAAGAGTTTTCGTAACTTCTCCTTCAACAGCAGAAATAGAAAGCGTCACAGAATTATCCTCCTTATCCTGACTATCTGAACGGGAAACCACCCCGTCCTGATCCTGATCTAGACAGCCAAAATCAGTTTCCATCTCTTCTTGCTCCTCCTCATCTTCACTATCTGTATCTTTCAAATCAGATTGCACCTCGTCATCATCCATCTTTCCACTGTCACATTCCAATCCGCCATCCTCATCAGGCTCTCTTCACCAAGAACAACAAAACCAACATCAGATCGATGCACACTGTCACTTATTAACACGAGAATTATTATCCATACGAGTATACAACAATAAGACCAGCGATAAATTGATACACTACCCAGTACCTAACAATTTCAGAAATACTACCAATCTACTGCCAATGTAAACATAATCTAACATAATACCATATTATCTTCAATTACCTTTCTAATTCACGAGACGAGTCTGATTCCGAATGCCTATGAATCGGCATGAGAACTTTCCGTTGAGTAGCCGAGTCCAAATTCTGGACACACCTCCCAGGTACCCTTCTTTCCACAGCAATTTCAAACTGTAGAACCAATAAAAGGCTCAATGAAAATGTGTTACTACTTACTATTGCCGAAGTCATGCGTATGAATCGGCACCAGATGAAATTAAAACATTCAGAACGTTGGAATAGAGGCCAGACCGTGAGACCGATAGCACTTTTTAGGTGAGCCTTGAGCATGCTATCAAACCATTCAATAAAGAAAGATGTGCTTGATGGTTTGATACGTTCCAACTTCCAAGTACCAGACAGTTTAGTGAGGATATAATAGAAGCACTTCAGCAACCCGAAATTTGTCTATATGTAATGTTAACTGTCTGTTACATACCGGTTTGAAGTAGGCAAGAGCAGAAGCTTTTCAAAGCTATTTCTGATGAGCTGAGAGAGCATCCAGCAGTCATTCAAGTTAATATGCGTCTTCAAAGCCCTGTAAGCTGCATTAACATTTTCTACTTTTCCAAACATGGATGAAGATTCTACTTTTCCAAAGAGTTAGATTACTTTTAGAAAATATAAACACAAATACACCAGAATTCGTGAAGCATAGTTAGCTACAGTCCTGCAAAAAGCATTGATCAGGACACGAAGTCCACAATAACCCTCACGTAGTCATATCCTAACGTCAAACAAAATTCTACATATAGCTAGTCTCCTACCATGAGGGGTGAATACAGTGACACGAACAAGTCCCATGAGGCATATGACTACAAGAGCTTAAAACACTCATGTGAGCCCAATTCCTATGGGTTCATCAACCTTGACTTTCCCAGAACAAGGTAATTATTAAAAAGATAACTAAAAGTAGTAATAAAACTATGAAAATAAAAATAAAAATAAAAAATGAGATATTTAAATATTACAAAATACAATGATAAACGACTAAATAGGAACCAATAGTCCAATACAGTAGGTCTTTATTGCGACAAATATATCCGTCACGTGCTTCTAATGGGTCAAGTTATTCCTCTTGGGTAGATAAAACAAAGCATAGGAAATCCCAAATAACTTATATTTTCTTACCCAAGTGGGTAATACTTGAACTTGACCCGTTGCAAGTTCGCGACGGATTATCCGTCACAATGAGAATTTGTGAGTCGAATATTATAAAAATGGGTACCAATTAACAAGCATAACAAATATAAATCCAAAAAAGTAGCGGAAACATAAAAAGAGTACATATTTGTGTTATATTGAAGCCGCCTTTCAATAAAATCATGCTGCCGTACAATTAAATTAGCTGCATCATATGCTCTATCGATTATGCATTCAGTTTTCATCTGAGATTTTGAGCAAACCAAACTTAAGGAACTTGGACATAAGATTACTGGACCTTTCTTGAACCCAAACTAGCAGATGAGACGGGCGTTAACACATTGCATATTTAATGTCATTTAGCCATGGTCAGATGTTGGTGTCAGTTTCATCTTTGGTCCGGTCTAGCTGTCTAGGACTGAACCCAATGAACCATGAAACGGTTAACAGCAAAAGAAAAGGACAAATTCTCATTTGTGACTGGAGATATCCGTTACAAGCTTGTGATGGGTCAAATAAAACTCACTTGGGTAGACAAAGATAAGTAATTTGTGATTTCCTATGCACTCTTATTTTTGTCTTATCTACCCATGTTGGTGATATTTGACCCATCACAAGCTTGTGACGGATAATAGAACTTATTGAAAGAAAAGAGGCATATATGATAGCCTCTGCATTCTGCAAACAAGTCCACCAAAACATAATTAGCAGTTTTAGCTGATACAAATCATAAATTTCCAACATATAAACTGTTCAGTTCAGCCAACATAAACAGAGGTATCAGTAGAATCCAACGGAAATTCAGCAATGATGACAGCAAATTCCTTACAACACTAGCATCATATATCGCTAACTACCCCTAAAGATTATTTCTTGATAAACGAAAACTTATCACAACATTGATCAAACTAGAGTAAACTGGAAAGTTAACCTACAACCTGGAGCAAATCTCCAACGAGAAGAATGTTAACACAACATTGCCTCATAAACCTTAATAACAAGCAGTGCCGTAAAACGCTTCTAATTGTAGCTTCCAAATCACGAAAGCAGGTAATGTTGCTCTGTATAAATTTCACACAACATTACAAACGATTTGAATATTTTTTTTTAACTCAATCAGTTTCAATGGGTTCTTTATAATTTCGTTTCACACAACTTTTAGTAGTAGAGAGATGGCGCAAATTGGATGTAGAAAGGTCACTATTTTGAACTAAACAATTTGCCAAAACTAGGTGTAAACGAAAAACAAAAGGGCAACAACCAACAGATTAACAGGCCGTATTACATACCGATTACAAGTACGCAAGTAGTAGTAGCCGATATGATCCAAGGCAATTTTTCATAAGCCGAGAGAGTATCCAAGTAGTTCCAAGTTCCAACATCTGTTCAAGACAATATGCAGCTTCAAACTTCCAACCCCTGTAAGCTGCAATAACATTTTTCTACTTTCCAAAACTGACATCTCATTACTAACTTTTTGAGATTCAAATACAGAAATAGACTAACCATAATAATTTCCCATTAATATATAAGGTGGGTTATGAGTAACAATCTCACAAGCTATAGAAGTTAAAATACTCGTATGAGAATTTAAACCACCATTCGTGAGCAATGATCGGGATCAAGTCCAAAATAAGCTCATATACCCACCTCTAAGTTCTAACATAATTATACACAGAACTAGTACTAACATCTAATGACTTCAAGTAGAACCACAATCTAACTCATGAGAAACACAAAAATCTAAACCTAGCTCCTATCATAGGGGGAGAGTATAGTGACGCAAACAAGTCATATCGAGCATATAACCCCCGAAAAATTGATAGGCTGATCACCAACACACTCACTCACTGAGCCCCGCTCCTATAGGTTCATCAAACTTAACGTGTCCAGAAAAAGGAATCCTCTTGGACACCTTCGCCATCTCTTCCTTCAGTTTGTTTTCTTCCGCGTTGAGGTTAGCTAATTTGCTAAGGAGGATAGCTTTGCGTTCTTTGACTTGGGAACTTAACTGACTGAGATTGTTCAAAGATTCCACCAAAGGTTTGCTTCTATGTACTTCTAAAGCTTTTTCGACAAACGGCGCCAACCAGTAAACTTTGAAACATATGTTTCTTAGATCAGAAAGTGTGGAGGTTAAATAATCAGCTTGGCTGTCACTCAAGGACTGGGCTGGGGTGTCCTCGAGTATTTGTACCATAATGGCCAGCGACTCCAACGCCCTAGTTACTATGCCACCACTACGCACAATACTGTCTTTTGTTATGTTCTCATGCTTCAGCAGGATCCTTTGCAAGGTTGGGACTAAATCAGACCTTATTTCAAGTCCTTCAAATTTGGTAGTCGCTGAATCACTTTTGTGGCTCTGCATAAAGAAATAAAGAATGAAAAGAAAGCATGGGGAATTGGTACATTCTAGAAAAGATATACTCATTCCATCTTATATAAATTATCCTCATTTGACTTTGT
This sequence comes from Silene conica, assembly GCA_029255685.2. Classification (NCBI taxonomy): domain Eukaryota; kingdom Viridiplantae; phylum Streptophyta; class Magnoliopsida; order Caryophyllales; family Caryophyllaceae; genus Silene; species Silene conica. The sequence continues at coordinate 5,998,470 of CM055313.2, forward strand.
TGACATAACAATGTGGATTTTGGAAAATATTTCTAACAATATACAACAGTTTTATTATTTTAAAGATATTATCGACAAAATAATAATTTTTGATAGCTCCAACAAGAAATTATTTACTTTGTCTCCACCGTATATTCGAGAAATCAATGGTTAACAACTGAACATTTACAACCAGTGATCATATAAAATCAAATGAGACATTTGGGAAGGCTTAATTACAAATTATTTTGTACCTCGGTCCTGGAGGATGTAGAAGCCTTAGGTATTGCTTGAGTCATGTTTTTCACTGAAGTCCCTGCAAAAATATATTGATCAAGTTGAAAAGTCTGCGGTCTAGAACCAAAGGAAGAGAAAAGGGCGTAAGGCCAGTCTGGTATGTCTTCTTAATGTACAGTCATTACCTTCTTCCATTACGTCATTTCCACTATTCATTCTAAGAAGAGTTCTCGTAACTTCTTCTTCAACAGCAGGACAGGAAGGCATAACAGGTTCCTTTTGCAATGGTGCATCACCCTCGAGAATTGCTTCTTCAGAATGCATCTCTTCATCCTCCTTTTCCCGACTATTCGAATCACATTGCTTTTTTTTATCCTCGTGATCCTTACTTTCTGAATCAGATTCTACCCCGCCTTCATCCTTATCTTGACTGCTGAATTCAGTTTCCATCTCATCTTGCTCCCCCTCATCTTTACTATTTGTAACCTTTAAATTAGATTGCACTTCTCCAACATTCTTATTTCCAGTGTCAGAATCCAATCCTCCATTGCCATCAGGCTCCCTTCACCAAGAACAAGATAAACATTGCTTTCATGTTAGAAAGCGATTCTTGAACTGTACAATTATATCCTACCCAATACCTACAACCTTCTAGTTTTCGTACCAAATTCAGATATATTACCAATCAATCTACTGCCCTAAACATAGCATGGCATAACATAACAGATAAACACTATACAGAATACTTATTTCAAGAATAAATCCCATGAGCATGTTCTAAAAGATAGTATGCAGTAAGAACAAATTATTTCAGTTATACCTTTCCGATTGACTAGAAAAAGACTCTGATTCCGAATGCCACTTAAATTCATCAACAGGGATTGAGGAAACATTCAAAATCCAAGCAGGAGGTGACCAATCAATCTTAGGAAAACCCGAATTCTCCCACTCCTCCTCCCGAGCAAAAGCCTGATCATCCAACCGAAAAACTGCAATATCATTCTCACTGAATTGTTTATCACTACTCTGAGTGAACTCCCAACAACCATTCCCATACTGTGGAAACGCGGCCTCAGAAAACACAATGCTGTTCTTATACTCCCTCCCTGGAAACTCCATCGACGCCTTTCGGAAAAAATAACAATCCCTGGCCATAAACAACACCTTACCATCAAACCCTCTAACCTCGGACCAGCACAAACCCCTTCTTGCACGATAGCCTACCCTTTTCAACATATAAACTCGAAATGATTTCTCCGCAGTTCTAACCACCAAGTAAAGATATCCTGCATGTATCACGAACCGTTTCCGCCACCCGAGCCGACTTAGATCGGGATTTTCAGGCCAAGACGTCGTAATTGTGGCACCCATTTTGAATCTTCTGCTAGTTTTATAACTATGAATTAAAGCAACCGATCCGTAGTTATTTACAGAGTAAATCTTGCCGTTAAAAACGGTAATGTCATCGAAATTACAGTATTGAGTTATTTTGACCCACGGAGAGGAATCCGAAACCGACCCGCCCTTATCCGGCCCGTATCGAGGACAACCTCGGAGCTGACCACCACCGTACAGAGCCAGCAAAGCACAGGAATGAGAATCATAACAGTTAATGAAATCATAAAAGGCGCCGTCGGGGAAAATGAGAAGCTTGTCGACGGGATAGGTTTCGCCGAGGTGGTAGAAGAGGGAGATGAAGGAAGGGTGGAGCTTGGAAAGGCGGAGGTTTTTGGGGAAGGTGAAGGAGTGTGGTATAGAGGTGAGAGGGTGGCGGAAGATGACGGTGTTGTTTGGGGTGGTTTCGAGGGCGGTGATCCATGGGAGGTGGTCGGAGGAGAGGGAGCACGGTGGATGGAAGACGTGAACTTGGGTGCAGTGGAGGCGGTGGTGGCGGACAGTGAAGGCGGATTCGTCGGTGAGATGGGTGAAGGGTTTAGAGGTGGACGGTGGTGGTGGTGGTGGTGGCTCCATTTGGCTTCCGCTGAATACGACGAGTACGGTTGATACAGAAATAATAATTTACTTAATTGGTCTTTAATTGATACTCACTTCATTCGACTCTACTTAACAAGTATTCCTTTTTCGTACATTCCACTCCATTTTAAATGTTTCCTTATTTAGCCAAGAAACAGACTATTTTATCTTCACTAAAAATGTAAATTTACAAAAAAAATGTCATCCATACCACACTAATCCACCGTAAAACCCCACCTTTGTATTTTTTAAATATTTTTAATCTCTCCTTCTTTTTTACTACGTACTTTTAATAGTTTTTTTAATCCGCTCTTTAATACCCGTTCAAAAAGCAAACTTGCAATGTGGTATCGAATGGAGGGAGTACATTTTACTCGTGAAATAAAAAGGACCCTTATTCGTTTGCACCCATTTGCACCCGAACGATATATCCTATTTTAACTAGGGTTAATATTGACTCGGGTGAATATCAGGTTCTACATGTAAATATGTAATTAGGTTTTGTTATTTTAGGCGTAAGTTTAGCTTATTTAAATTTTGGTAAGTTCTATTCCGTTCAGTTTTGTTCTATTTCAGTCAATTCTGCTTAGCTTATTTCTTCACATAGGTAACTTTTAATTTGGATTTATTCACCTTAGTTCAATTCACTTCAATTTAATTTAATTCAACTCTACCCCATTTAATTAAGTTCAGCTCATTTTAGCCGAAATGGACAAGTCTTACTCGTGAAATCTTCGATCGGGAATCAATCCAAATATTTCGACTAGTTTCCGGGATTCAGCTGTATCCTTTCCCAACATCTAACATATAAGATATAACTCCTTGTAATTCATAATACATGTTTGCGTTCTCCATTGATAGTAAGTAAAGTATATAAGTAAGGTAATTTCATGTTTCAATCAAATTTGGTCTTAATCCATCCTAAATTCCTACACAAATGAGAATTTGTGTAATTTAAATTATTATCCTTATAGATAAAGGAGTACTGCACTAAGGAAAATATGAACCTGGCAAGCTATGAGCTTGGCCTCGCTGCAAGCCTGCTACAGATCTCAGGTACGCCATGCCATACGAGCATTACTGCATGTCCGCATTAGAGTATGCAGGCAATGCAGGTTTTCAAGAATTTACTATCTTGCTTTTCCAGCCTCCAAGCTTTAAACTCACGGGACACAACTGTCATTCGAGACACATAACTGATTAACTGATGGTAGTCACATTTTATTCACGGAGAGTATTGCACTAACAACATACACTGAAATTACTCAGACTGCAACAACAATGTCCAAGTCAAGTTCATAGTGATCGACTGCAGAAAATGAAATACCAATCAGATGAAAACAACCCACTCGAATAACTACAAATTACTTCATCATACATAGAGTCACAGCTAGACCAGTAGTATTTGATCGAAGAATGAAACGATTTAGCGGATGTGTAGATCTAGACGATATTATGTCACTTTGTCAATCTTCATACGAATGAAGAACTTGCAAGCACCAAGCGTGCTATACCACTTAGGGCTGTTAATGAGACGAGACAGCTCGCGAGCAACTCGAGCTCGGCTCGGTCAAAGCTCGGCTCGTGTGAGCTCGACTCGAGCTCGGGATCGGCTCGAGAGATTAACGAGTCAAGCCGAGCAAAGGCTGGCTCGACTCGAAAAGCTCACGAGCGGCTCGAACATTTGAGATTACATACTATATTAATCATATTTTATAAAAATACTAGCTTAGAACCCGTGCAAATTGCACGGAAATGCATAGTTGAATAGTTCGTAGTTCTATATAGATAAATGTTTAAAATGTATAAAATATCAGAATAATAGTGTTGTCACTAGGTTAAAATAGTCAGGCACAATTCGTTATTTGTAAAATGAGGTTTTGAGTAATCTTTTGGTCTCGCCTTTTATCGTTATTTATAGGCTCCTATTTTCAGTTACTCGACTATCACAGTTTATCCTTTTATTATTGTCATATTTCAAAGTATTTGAGAACAATAGTTGTTACTAATCCAAAAATAGGCTGACCTAAGATCCGACATTGACTCAAACTACAACACCCGAATATGACCCAAAATCCGAATTGATCCATCCGGCCCAAAATGACCTAAATTATCTTGATTGATAACTGATCCAACCCGAAGTGGCCGATCTGAAACCACCCAGATCCAAAATTATGATTTTCGCTCTTGATCATTAACCCGAAAATGAGCCGATCCACTTAAACCGACCAACACATCAAAATAAATATGAAACCCAAAATGACCGACACAACCTGAATTATTCCAAAATAATGATGAACTAAACTTACCCGACCCAAATTGGTCTGACAGAACTTGATTCGACCCATTTACCAAGAATAGTATGAAAAAACTATATCAAAACAATGAGGGCAAAAGTAAAAGGGTGTAAATAAGGAAATACATCATGTCATAGTTTTGGACTGATATTGTCGTATTGGTGGACTATGCATAATTTGTACGGTTTTCATTTACGGAAAGTATGTGTTTTGTGGGGAAATACCGTAGTAGTATGTTCCATTTATTTGCCGTAAAATAAGTCATACAAAATTAATATCTCAGTAGAATATTGTCGTGGAACATTTAATATGTTTCCGTTCTTTTTCAAAGTCTTCCTATTGTAAAATATTGTGGAAAAAAACTTGAAAAATAAGTCATACAAAATTAATGTCTTAGTATAATCATTTATAAACCTTTAACAGGAAATTTAAGTTCTAAATTTTTGCAAGTACAAAAAAGATTTATTGAATTACATTAGCAAATGCTCTATACTTCTTTACAAATAAGAGATTATTGACCGATAATACTCCAGAAACATTTAACTACTCAAGTAAAATCAAATAAATAGAAATTCTTCATAATCAAATCATAAAAGAGAAATAAATTATAAATGGATATAGATAACATGATTAGCTAAAATTATAAAAAGAGAAAATATAATATTATAATATGATAATCACAATTAATATTAATTTAAAACTAAGTAATAATTTTACCATAAATAACGAAATAACTAATGGACGAAAAAATATTTAACCAATGACTGACATGTGTCCAATGATTTCTCTACTATAGTTATATATGGATCATATTGCATTCTATACATACAATAACTGTATGATACAATATATTTCATACGTACAATATTGAAGATAAGAATACAATATGTATCTTTTACGGCTACAATATCTTTTATAAGATAAGAATACAACATCTTATACGGTTTGCATTCTATATCTAGAATAGTTGTATGATACAATATATTCCATTTTTTACATTAGGCTAGTATATGACATGTATTATACCCAAATATAAATTTCAAGGAATCTAGTATTTTTGTTTTTTGGTATGTACATGTATGCGATTTACACAATTTTTTACGCAATATATATTCCACGTCAATAACTTGATTGACTCAAGATTGCTTATCTTTTATTGATTGGTTATTTAAATATTATTTGCCCTTTTTTTCCGATGTATTTCTTTGATTGATTATTTAAATATTAATTGCTGTTTTTTCAGGTGTATTTCTTTGATTGTTTATTAATAATTATAGAAATATTCTTTTCCGTATTTAATATAGATTGGAAGGAAAAAAATGAAATTCACCAGATTAGTCGCCGTATTTTTCTGTGTATTTTATAATAATAAGTATCTAAATATTCATTTCCAAAGTTAATATGGAAGGAAAAGTAAACTTATCAGATTAGTTGCCGATATTTTAGTGTATTATATATGGATTAATTATTAAAGGATATCCAAAGAATAATTTGCAATATTTTGTATATTATCTATTAGTGATGTGAAAATATTTTTTCCAAGATTTTGTATACATTAAACGGTGAGAATATTTTTTCCAAAATTTAATCACATTTTGGAGGGAAAATTTTTAATGTGAGAGTGACACGTGTCCAATTCATCTTTAGTGGTTCTTCTTATATACTTTTATATAGATGCTCATATTTATAAAATTATTTTATCATTATTATATTTTTGTATCATATATATCAAATATCTTATTGTTAATTTGCTATATATTTTTACATATAATCTTCGAACGTTGTTATTCAAAATATCGGAAGAAAAAATTAAAAAATAAACAATTTTATATAGGCTCGATTTGGCTCGAGTTAGGCTCGAGCTCGTGTTAAAGCTCGCAAGCTTTGTAACGAGCGCATTTTTTTCAAGCTCGGGTAAGATCGGCTCGAGCTCGAGCTCGAGTTTTGGTAATCGAGCACGAGCCGAGCAAGTCCCAGCTCGGGCTCGGCTCGTTAACACCCCTATTACCACCATCACTCAGTAGCCTTGACTTTTTTGTCATCTATGTCACTCCGACTCTTATGATCACCATGTGTACTTGATTTGAAACACAAAGTCCAGATTGACACTCACCTGAGTCTGATACATTAATTAAGTCTAAATAACATAGGCTGTCGCACCTATAATAAGTTAAACAGCTTTCTTTCGGGATAAATTTCTCACTATAGAACCAATAAAAGGCTTAACGGTTATTTGTTACTGTCCCCGAAGTCATACCTGTGAATCGGCACTAGATGAAACTAAAACATTCAGCCCATTGGAAAAGGCCAGAACTGTGAAAAAAAATTGTGACTGTTCAAGAAAGAAAGATATGTCCACGACTTGGTCCTCCAAGTACCAGCCAGTTTTAGCAAGGATTGTAGAAATAGAATCACCTCAGCAACGGGTAACCTGCCAACCCGAATCATATTTACAAAGGCAAAGCATGGAATAACATTTTCTGAGTTAGCTTATCCTGTCACATTAGCCGTTCATAGCTTGATGAAGCAGAAAGAAACCATAAATTTCCAAAATACACACAGAAAGTATCAGAAGAAACCAAACAAAACTCGGGAATGAAGACGACAAATTCTATACAATACTAACATCAAATATTGCGAATTACTGCTGAAAATTCGTTGTTGGCGCAATGGTGAGACTTGCAGACTTGCAGACTAACTTATGTGGCTCTGCACGAAAAATGAAAAGGAAGCACTGAAATTCACTCCAGTAAAGATATACTCGTCTTCATTTGAATCTGACAACAGCGTGGACTATGACCGATATTTTCTCGGTATATATAAATAATATAATAGTTAAACAAAATTAAAAATGGTTTCGTAAAACAATTGTGTTTGAAAAATCAAATGATAGTTTTTTTTTTTACTTTCTCTTTTTAATGACAACATTGACAGCAAATAACCATCAAAAACAAAAGACGTTTGGGATGGATTTAGTAAAAACAAAGGCTTTAGATACGAGGATTTAGTACCTCAATCATATTACATATCGGTCAGAAGTAGGCGAGTAACAGATCCCGTTTAAGTCTCTTTTCGATAAGCCAAGAGAGCATCCAGCAATCTTTCAGGCCAATATGCTTCTTCACAGCCCTGCAAGCTGCAATAGTATATTCTAGCTCGCCAAAAACGGATGAGCTTTTCACCAAAAAACAAAACGGAGAAAAAGTTTTTATGACTGGTACCGCCATTACTAACTTTTTGCAACTCATTTCTCAAAATCAACCCAGCATAAGAGTTTGCCAGGTTCAATACATAAGGAGGATTAACTTGAAAAACCGCCTCATGATGTAGAAGCTAAAATCCTTTTATAAAAATATAAACCACAACTAAACACACCAGGATTCGCGAACAATAGTTTCAACGATCCGACCATGAGCATTGATCATAACACGTTCACAATAAGGTCATACCGCACCCTCCAATATATACACTCAGCTACTAATCTAGTACCACATTTACATATTCAAAGTCGATCCATTATGCAGATCTAAACTCTGGTCCCATCATGAGCAAAAAACATGGTGGCGCAAACTAAGTTCATACAGCCATACAGGATATGAGATCCCCAAAAAAATCGGCTGGCCAATCACCAAACACTCATGTGGGCCCTACTCCTACAGGTTCATCAACTTCAACTTCTTCAAAAAGGCATCGTACTAAACTTTTCGCCTAACATAAGAAAAAACAGGCTGATGGAAAGAAAATTCCATATGCTGCAAGCTACATGATTGGCGATTCATTAACAAGCTCAAACGAGCCCTGTTCCTAGGAGTTCGTCAAACTTAACTTGCCCACAAAAAGGAATCATCTTGGACACCTTAGATATCTCCTCCTTCCGTTGTTTTTCCTCCTCATCGAGTTTAGTTAATTCGCCGAAGAGCATTGCCCTGCGTTCCTTGGCTTGGCAGCTTAACTGGCTGAGATTGTTCAAGGATTCCACCAAAGGCTTGCTTTTATGTAGCTTTTCAGCCTTCTCGACAAATGGAATCAACCAATCAACTTTAAAACGAATGTATCTTAGGTCAGACAATGTAGAGACTAAATACTTAGCTTGGCTATCGTTCAAGGACAGAGCTGAATTGTTGCCAAGTATGTGTACCATAATGGCTAGAGACTCTAATCCCCTAGCAATCATGTCATCACTACGTACAGCGCTGTCTTCTAGTATGTTGCCGTGCTTCAGCCAAATTTTTTGCACGGTTGGGACTAAATGAGGCCTTATATGATATCTCTCAAATAGTGTTGTTGAAGAATCACTTCTGTGCCTCTGCATAGTGAATAAAAAGAAAGCACTCAAGCTTGTACCTCCACTAAGAATTAAAGCAACAACATTAATCCATATCTCATAATGAAGATTGAGTTGGAAATTACTCCCTTCGTCCCGGTCATTTGTTTACCTATTCCATTTTAGGGTGTCTTATTCATTTGTTTACTTTCTGTATTAGAAAGCTTTTTTATAGATAATTTGATCATACAAACTCATCGTGGTCCACTTGTCAGTTGTCATCCACTAACCAAGACCAAAAATGGTCCCGTCCCGTTATATCTGCCAAAACCAAAGGTAAACAAATGACCGGGACTGAGGGAGTGCATCCCAGCCTAGAATCAAAGTATAGGAAGTCTTCCAAGGAAATAAAGCAAAAAAGAAATACAGTACCACAGTTGTAGAGAATGTGCATGCTCCAGGCACCAACTCTGTGATGTTATTCCTAAAAGTCTCTGCGACATACATCAGCATGAAAGTCAGTTGTTAAGAACTTCATCAAGAGAAAATGCCCTTATAAAATACTCCGTATGTGTTAAAAATCGAAACCTGAATGTCACTACCTTCCTCAGTTGCATTATTTCCACCATTCAGACTGAAAATAATTCCTGCAATTTCTTTTTCAGTAGCAGAAAGAGAAGGCGCCTGAGTGACAATAGTTCCAGTTTCAGGACTAAATACGGAAGGTGATACATGACGTAAACCCTCTTGCAATGATGCACCACCCTCAGTAATTGCATTTACATGCAACTCTGCAGCATCCATTTCCTGACTGTTAGAATCGCATTGCATTTTTCCATCCTGATCCTGATTATCTAAATCAGATTCCACCCCATCTTGGTCTTGATTTTGAAAACCAAAATCAGTTTCCATCTCTTCTTGCTCCTCCTCATCTTCACTATCTGTATCTCTCAAATCAGATTGCACCTCGTCATCATCCTTCTTTCCACTGTCACAGTCCAATCCGCCATCCTCATCAGGCTCTCTACAGTGATAAATCATTAAATTGATACACTACCCAGTACCTAACAATTTCAGAAATACTACCAATCTACTGCCAATGTAAACATAATCAAACATAATACCATATTATCTTCAATTACCTTTCTGATTCACTAGACGAGTTTGATTCCGAATGCCTCTTAAATTTACTAACAGGGAATGACGAAACATTCAAAATCCAATCAGGAGGTGACCAATCAATCTTGGGAAAACCCGAATTCTCCCACTCATCCTCCCGAGCAAAAGCCTGATCATCCAACCGAAAAACCGCAATATCATTCTCACTGAATTGTCTATCACTATTCTGAGTGAACTCCCAACAACCATTCCCATGCTGCGGAAACGCGGCCTCAGAAAACACAATGCAGTTCTTATACTCCCTCCCTGGAAACTTCCTCGACGCCTTCCGGAAAAAATAACTATCCCTGGCCATAAACAACACCTTACCATCAAAACCTCTAGCCTCAGACCAGTACAAACCCCTTCTAGCACGATGTCCTTCCTTGTTCAACTTATAAACTCGAAACGATTTCTCCGCATTTCTAACCACCAAGTAAAGATTCCCTGCATGTATCACGAACCGTTTCCGCCACCTGAGCCGACTTTGATCGCGATTTTCAAGGCAAGATGTAACTGTGGCACCCATTTTGATTCTTCTGGTAGTTTTAAAACTATGAATTAAAGCAACCCATCCGAGCTTACTCACAGAGTAAATCTTGTCGTGAAAAACGGTAATGTCATCGAAATCAAAGCATGGAACTACATTGACCCACGGAGAGGATTCGCCGAGGTGGTAGAAGAGGGAGATAATGGAAGGGTGGAGCTTGGAGAGGCAGAGGTTTTTGGGGAGGGTGAAGGAGTGGGGTATAGAGGTGAGAGGGTGGCGGAAGATGACGGTGTTGTTAGCGGTGGTTTCGAGGGCGGTGATCCATGGGAGGTGGTCGGAGGAGAGGGAGCGCGGTGGATGGAAGACGCGAACTTGGGTGCAGTGGAGGCGGTGGTGGCGGACAGTGGAGGCGGATTCGTCGCTTAGCTGAGTGAAGGTTTTAGAGGTGGGCGGTGGTGTCTCCATTTGGCTTCCGCTGAGTACGGCGAGTACAGTGGATGTTTGCCAGCAATTTAATTTCGGAAAGTTCACCCGTTAGTCCGTTACCCTACTTTATCTGTTCGGGTGTATGATACTTTGTCGTTATAAAAAAACTCAATTCAACAAAAGTTTTATAACAGAATTTAAAATCGGGCAAATTTTATTTTCTAAAATATTTATCTCATCTATAAAATCTAATTAAAAGGCTAGCAAAAAAATATAACATGCCAAGATTTAAATATGACATGGCAAGTTTAAATGTGACGTGACATATTAATGTGACATGCATTAAAAATTTATAATATGACATTTGTTTAGTTCATTTACCAATAAATCTAGAAATAAAATAAAAAGCTTAAACCAAAAGTATCTTATTTCACCACTAGAATACTAACAAGTCCCCTCATTATTTCTCATTTTAAAAGTAAAAAAATTAAACTTTTACCTCTTGAGTATATTAAGGTTTTATTTATTTAATTATTTATTTATAAGTTTCATTGGCTATGGATGACTCATTTAACTTCATATATATGTTGTTTTGTTTTCGTCTAGGACTATCAAAATTTGTGGTTTGCGATATTCAAAGGTAAACATACTTACATCTCTATGACTCAATGTCTTATTTCTTTTATTATATAAAAAAATCTTAAACTAACAACGATAAGGTTACAAATACAAAAATCAAATTCCACCATTTTGTTTATTAGTAATTATTTAGTGAATTTTTTTTGTAGGAATGATTCATTGCAGAAAGAAGACTATATGTCTACCCATCACCGAGAGAATTGTATGTGTAAATAATCATTCTTATCATGGTAAATGTATTATGGTAAGGTAAGTGTATTAAGGTGTTAAATTAATAGTTTCTTTTCTTATTTTTAAGTTCTATTGGTTCTGAAGTACTATCACATTTTTTAACTTCACATATATGTTGTTTTGTTGTTATTTAGGGGCTACCAAAGTTTGTGGAGTTGTGCTATTCAAAAGTAAAATTTACTTACATTTTTATTATTTAATGCACTATTTCTTTCATTATTTAAGAAAAAAATTAAATTAATATAATCATAATGTAAATATTAAATAGATCAAAATCCACCATTTTGTTTGTTATTAATCGCTAAGTGGATTTTTTTGTAGGGATGGTTCATTAATCATTTGAGAAAGAGAACTATATGAAGAAGAGAATACTAAAATTGCTTAAACAAATACTCCCCATATTTCTCTCAATAATATATTATAAACTAATGACATGATTGACAACATGAATATTCATGATTAATTATTTTTAGTTTAAAAAAAAATTAATATTTCATAAACTTTAAAATGTATGTGTTTTTTTGTAAATTTTATTTACATGAATAATGACCATATGTGCATTATTATTAATATTTATGCCTACAATATAGTTAGAAGGCTACTTAAAACATTTAATTTTAATTAACATGTCTATATTGGTTAATACATAATTCATCTATATTATTGATTACTAGATTATTCATTTATTTTTATAATATTGTAAAAAGACAAGACTAAGTATCTTATTAATACCAAAAATCTTGATAACCCTTAAATTTGAACAAAACAAACGCGTACGACGAAATTTGAAAATGTGACGAATATCTCATAACCCAGCAATGAAACTTACATAAAAAAAATAAAAAAATGATTTAATCAATTTAAAACCTTAATACACTTAACTTGATGTGAATAGATAGATAGACATATTAGTGACACATGCAATTCAATTGACGATATGGATAGAAAAAAAAATTGCTACAAATTTTTGCCCCTATCAAATATTATAAACAATTAGAGATATGTTTTATGACTTTTGAGGGTTTTTTTCTATTATTATCAAATTTAAGATAGACATAAATATTAGTCAAGGTTCATGACTTTTGAGCATCAAAGTTAAAAAGACAATACTAAGTATCTTACTATGTCATATTGTCATGTGTCATTAAAAAGACAAATCTAAAATCATGTGTCACATGCTTATTAATACAAAATAAAAATAAAAAATGTTAATTGCAAGCACAAAAATAAATGAACACAAACTATTTAGTTTCCTTTCCTAAATTTGGTTATTAACCTAAATATTTATTTGACTTTTATTTCTTTTATTTAATAGGATGACTTTTTGGTTTTCCTCACCAATTCACCATCTATAAAATCTAATTAAAAGGCTAGCAAAAAAATGTGACATGACAAGATTTAAATATGACATGGCAAGTTTAGATGTGACGTGGCATATTAATGTGACATGGATTAAAAATTTATTATATGACATTTGTTTAGTTCATTTACCAATAAATCTAAAAATAAAATAAAAAGGTTAACCAAAAGTTGTTATGAAATATTATAGTATAATATTCTATGGATGTCCATATCTTATAATATCTTAGAGTGTTTTATCTTATGGAAACTCTATATTGTTGTATATGTATATATACCCCTCATAATGGAATGAGAACCTACTTCTATCTCTCTTACTTTCTCTCTATAATTCTCTCCTATCTTTATTTCACAACACGTTATCAGCACGAGTCTCTACGGTAATTTTTTTAACTTATTGAAAAGAGATATTCTCCAATACAAACATCGTAAAAAAAAAAAAAAAAAATGATTTCCCATGTTCTCGTTAAATCAAGTACAATTGCTTGATAAGCTTTGATTTCTTGCCCCTCATATTTGCGGTTATCGAATATAACAAGAAGACCGGGAAGCCATTGAAATTGGTAAAGATCGACAAGGGTGAGTATAAGGTGGTAACCGAATTTATAATTTATTATATGCATCCATTATTTAAAATTTGATGATCAAAAGGTTCATATTAGATCTATTCTACTATTCTCAATTGAATAAGGTACGTTTTCTTACACATGTTATATTGGTTCATTGTAAAACTATAATTATATTATTATGGAATTTGACAAGATTTTGATAGGTATAGTCTATTCAAAGGATTTTATAATGTATATGAGATTATTATATCAGTTGGGTAAAATATCATATTATTATGGAATTGTAATTTCATAGGAAATACCTTTTGAAAAAGGACATATCAATATCATAAAACTTTGAATTTGGAAGTTCCAAAAGATTTATTTTACAATGATGAGGGATATGTCCATATATTATGACTTTCACTTGAGTTTTAAGGGGTTTAAATTTAACACTGTCTCATAAGGGAGATATGTTTATATTATGACTTTCACCTGAGTTTTAAGGGGTGTAAATTTAACACCGTCTCATAAGGGAGATATGTTTATATTAGTGACATCAAGACAATATGACTTTGACCTGAAGTTCAAAGTTTTAAAGGGTATAAAACTTAACACCGTCACATCAATACAATATATTCATATTGTATTTTGGACTTGAAGTTTCATAGGGAAACTTAAAAACATATCATATTATTGGGCCTGAACTTCCAAAAGATTTATTTTATAAAGATGAGGAGATATAATATTCATATTTTTTTGGACCTGAAGTTTCATAGGGAAACTTAAAAACATATCATATTATTTTGGACTTAAAGTTCCAAAGGATGGAAGTTCAAAGTTTTAAAGGGGTGTGAATTTAACACTGTCTCATGAATACAATAAGTTCACATTGTATAAGGCAAGTGGCTAGAAGTTCACATGTAAAAGCTAGTCGCCAGAAGTTCACAGCTGCGATTCTGATACGCATTTGAGTTTTAAATGAATAAAACGGTTTTAGTTAAGAGAGATTATTTCTAAATTGATTTTTGTTCACCTTAAATTGAACAATATAATGATATTTGAAATTAGATCCATTTCTGGAAGTGAATGTGATATCTCATAAAAGACTCTGCCGGTGACAGAGATCGAGAACATGACATTATGAAAGCTTAATGATGTGGCCTTATTGATAACAAGCTTAATGATGTGACCTTATTGAGGGTAATAATGTGGGCTCAAGTAAAGAAATTTTAATTGAGCTTAATGATGTGGCTTTATTGAGCCTAAGAAGCCTTTTTGAGCCAAAATTCATTTCATTTAAAGTAATGAAAGTCAGGTGAGACTCATATATGCTCAAAATTTGATACGATAAAGGATAAATTATTATGGGTTGAAATTTTTACATTCACACTATGGCCTGAAGTTCATAGCGTTTGCAAATAATGAAATTATGGCACGAATTATGACCGAAAGTTCATAATGTTTACAAATATTAAAACTGTGGCCTGAAGTTCACAGTGTTTGCAATTTATTTTTGTATACGGTGATACATTTTATGTATTAAAACAAAAATAAAGTCGGGATTTATTCATGAATGTCAAAAACTCATAAATTATGGCATATGGGATTTTGCAATGATGCAAAATACTTTTCATTTCACTCATATAATGTAGTCTTGAAGACACAATATCGTGAAAAAAAAAAAAAGTTTTGAGTGAAATTATTATTTTATTGGGAGTAAATTATGTCAACGATAATCCTTATATAGAAGGACGTGGTGTGTTTATTTTATAACACTTATATTACTATCAAAAGTGGATACTTACTATACTCTTGAAAGAAAGAGGACGTGGTGTGTTTATCTTGAAACACTTATATTCCTATCCAAAGTGGATATTTAATATACTCTTGAAAGAAAGGTGTTAATGTGACGCTCATAAGGTATTATGAGGTAAATTGTCGGAAAAATACAACTAATTTTTAAGTTGTTGGAACCTTTGTGTTAAGAGAATAATTGATTTGTAAGTTAAATTATGATCAATTTACATATATATATATAATTATCATGTTATACGACACATTAAAAGGATGTGATAAACATGAGTATGTCATCATTGTATATGTTGACGATTATAATTATTGGTCATTTGAGAAAACTCAAAGAGGAATATATTTCTTATTGATGAGTCTTGCCTACAACATATGGGACACTTATTGTGTCATTTGTCACATCAATTATCAGGTTGAAAAAAGTATTGCAGACTACAAATTTAGCATGAGAAATATAGTCAACTTGGAGTGGCGTTCAATAATAGAAATTATTGAGACACGCCCAATTCTTATTAAAGTTTGTCATGAATTAATTGTTGGCAACTTAGAAAGTTGCCATGAAATAATTCAGATGTGACATATTAAGGCCATCCGGGTTCTTATTTAACCCGTTTCGATAAACCTGAAGTTTATCTTAAGGAAAATATAAGTGCTGAAACTCTTTCGTGTAAATTTATTAAAAGCAAGACGTTACACGGAGATTGAGTATATTCGATATTTGAGATCTAACAACTACTTGGAGTGTAATAAAGAACGTAAATGTTCATTTATGGATTGCCATTATTTAAAGGGGCTTGTAGCCACATAATGATTTTTCTAAGTAGTTATTGTGTGGTAATCACAACTTATTATATGAAATCGTTAGTCTCCAAATTGGGCATTGTGATTCAGCACATTTATAATCCAACTGCATTATAAGGTTATTATACAAAAAATGCCAATATAAATTCTCATCGGAGATATGAGAAATTAAGGTCTAAAGTGGTTATGGTTTTTACCACCTTAGGGGGAGAATGATAAGGAAAAGCTGGTAAAAACAAAGAAGTATATTATCCCTAACTAGACATGATGTTCAACGGTTTGTTTCAAATATGAAATACATCACATAGAGGTTCATGGAATTAAAATGATAGTATTCATTTAATAATGAAGATGTATTAATAATACCACTTTGATCATCTTATCAAAAATGTGATATGTTCATACAATGAAATCTATGATTTAATTATAGACGGATAGCCCTATATGTGGTATAGCGAGCTATAAATTAATCATAGAAAGTTGGTGTAATGAAAATTAGATTCTTGCCAGTTTGAACAACAAACACACAAGAAAGGTAGTGTGAAAGTCATATCGGTTCAAATATTTTAAGTAATAAGAAAATGGCAAGCATGAGCAGTTGGTACTCTTACAGAGTAAAGAAGTTTGGATGTCCCGGAAGTGACATAGATATCTGAATGATAACAGATGGCCTATATAGAAAAGAAATGGTACCGTATATATATTCAGATATCACTAATTCAGTACTGACAATATCACGAGATATTGAAATTATATCGATATGGTTAATGAACCGATATGCAATTGCGCGCGGAGTTTAATGGACTAGATAATGAGGATCTTATAAATAAGTCCAATTTTATTGTCGACACATAATCAATGATTATGAATGAGCTCGTGGACCGGAAGTCCATTTATTGACCGAAGTCAATTTAAGTTATGAATTTTGGAAAACAAAATTGTACAGTTTGCATTATCGAGTCATCATGTGCATTTCGAGATTTAGTTCATCATTGCATTTAGTTTTAATATTTACATTATTATTTGTTTTAGACTGTTGAATATAATTAGTTACATATCATATGCATGCACGTGATTAATTATATTGTTATATTTTGATAAAATGTTTAAAAGGAGAAACGTTATCATATGAGATATTGTAACGAGGATAACTCCTTATAGGAGCCTCTTATAAATGATCATCAAATGGTGATGATTTATTGAGTTTTGGGAACTCGGGATTATATATAAACCTCTGCGACATGATTGAAAGGTTATCGTGATTATTTCCAAAATGGAAAATTCAAACTCATATAGAGTTACTTCAAGGAAACTATTATTATCTCAACTTGAAGTTTGAGCATATGAGAATATTATTTAATTGAGCTTTATGCTAAACATGCAAAATTATTTTATGGCCCAGAAGTAGTATAACGATTGGAAAATATTGTAGTTAAAATCTACAATGAGGATGCCAATCAATAAATATATGGTTTAGCAAAGAAAATAGCTCAAAGGTATTGGATGATTTATTCAATAATTATCGCATTGATTCTCCTTAATACAAGGAATTAAGGAATGATGGCTACACTCTTTTTCCCTTCGACTAGGTTTTTTGTCCCAACGGGTTTTTCCTGGCAAGGTTTTTAACGAGGTAGCAACATAAGCGCATTATTACGCTATAGTCATGATCGTCATTATTGTT
This sequence comes from Silene conica, assembly GCA_029255685.2. NCBI lineage: Eukaryota > Viridiplantae > Streptophyta > Magnoliopsida > Caryophyllales > Caryophyllaceae > Silene > Silene conica. The sequence continues at coordinate 6,016,369 of CM055313.2, forward strand.
GAGATGACAGTTATTTTCGACATATAATGTCATGTCATTTTTGTGGAGAAGAATCATTTTTGTGGAAGTATCAACTGAAATGAAGATCCAAGATTTGTTATGAAATGATTATATCCAGAGTGTGAGTTATCAAAGAAATGTGATATCGAAACTGTCATGTATTTCTATTGACCGGAGATTTAAGTCTATTAACTACAATGGGTATTACTTCAACGATCGAGAAGTTATATCAAAACATGGATCATTTCAAGATTTATCAAGTTATGTCATCATCAGGGGGAGTAACACGCGCTGTACTCTTTTTCCTTAGCTATGGTTTTGTCCCACTGGGTTTGGACATCCAAGGGGGAGTGTTATGAAATATTATAGTATAATATTATATGGATGTCCATATCTTATAATATCTTAGAGTGTTTTATCTTATGGAAACTCTATATTGTTGTATATGTATATATACCCCTCATAATGGAATGAGAACCTACTTCTATCTCTCTTACTTTCTCTCTATAATTCTCTCCTATCTTTATTTCACAACAAAAGTATCTTATTTCACAACTAGAATACTAACAAGTCACCTCATTATTTCTCATTTTAAAAGTAAAAAAAATTAAACTTTTACCTCTTGAGTTTCTAGATAACTTAAACAACAAGTAAAAATCAAAATCAAAGTTCATACAATACTAAATTTTAAATTTCGATATTTATTGTTAGAATATTTTAAGCAACAAACTAATATACACAACTTATAAAATAATAGTATATAAGTTTTAAATATTAAGGAGAAATAATATCATACTACATTAAACATTTGACCTTTTAATTTTTAAAATTAGAAAAGGTTAACCGACAAATAAAAATTTACACCACTCTAATTTTAAACATTGACCTTTTGATATTATCATTATTCTTAAATTAGTTTTGTATATTAAATGTACTATTTTCCCAAATATATGCAACCCTTCAAAATTTCATAATTTATAATTAATATTGACATTTTAAATGAAAATTTTGCCATAAAAATTTCATAATTTATAATTAAAATTAAAGTTTTAATTATTTTGTTTTAATAAAACATGTTAATAATTAATTAAAATTTTCCATATTACTTAACACCCACCAGTTTTTCCTATCAAATTCATTTTTTCTTAATTGAACATGGTAATAAATTAATTAAAACTCTTCATAATACTTAACCCCAACCAAATTAATTAAAATTTAAAGCAAACCTTTTACATCTCATTTATCTTTAGTTTATTTTTATGTCTATATTAAATTTGCTAATAATGAAAAGAATGCTCAAAAGTCATAAAACATTAAATACGTGCTACATATTTATGTATATATATTAAATTTGCTAATAATGATAAAAAAAAGAACTTCCAAAAGTCGTAAATTGCATCCTCAATCGGTTATAAATGTTTGATGGAAGACAACATTTGTGAGCCAAAATTCGAGCCAATTTTTTTTGTATGCCTCCATCACCAAGAAAATTGTATGTGTTAATAATGTTTCTTATCATTGTCTCAACATTAAGGTAAGCTAAGTATATTAAGGTTTTATTTATTTAATTATTTATTTATAAGTTTCGTTGGCTATGGATGACTCATTTAACTTCACATATATGTTGTTTTGTTTTCGTCTAGGACTATCAAAATTTGTGGTTTGCGATATTCAAAGGTAAACATACTTACATCTCTATGACTCAATGTCTTATTTCTTTTATTATATAAAAAAATCTTAAACTAACAACGATAAGGTTACAAATACAAAAATCAAATTCCACCATTTTGTTTATTAGTAATTATTTAGTGAATTTTTTTTGTAGGAATGATTCATTGCAGAAAGAAGACTATATGTCTACCCATCACCGAGAGAATTGTATGTGTAAATAATCATTCTTATCATGGTAAATGTATTATGGTAAGGTAAGTGTATTAAGGTGTTAAATTAATAGTTTCTTTTCTTATTTTTAAGTTCTATTGGTTCTGAAGTACTATCACATTTTTTAACTTCACATATATGTTGTTTTGTTGTTATTTAGGGGCTACCAAAGTTTGTGGAGTTGTGCTATTCAAAAGTAAAATTTACTTACATTTTTATTATTTAATGCACTATTTCTTTCATTATTTAAGAAAAAAATTAAATTAATATAATCATAATGTAAATATTAAATAGAACAAAATCCACCATTTTGTTTGTTATTAATCGCTAAGTGGATTTTTTTGTAGGGATGGTTCATTAATCATTTGAGAAAGAGAACTATATGAAGAAGAGAATACTAAAATTGCTTAAACAAATACTCCCCATATTTCTCTCAATAATATATTATAAACTAATGACATGATTGACAACATGAATATTCATGATTAATTATTTTTAGTTTAAAAAAAAATTAATATTTCATAAACTTTAAAATGTATGTGTTTTTTTGTAAATTTTATTTACATGAATAATGACCATATGTACATTATTATTAATATTTATGCCTACAATATAGTTAGAAGGCTACTTATAAAACATTTAATTTTAATTAACATGTCTATATTGGTTAATACATAATTCATCTATATTATTGATTACTAGATTATTCATTTATTTTTATAATATTGTAAAAAGACAAGACTAAGTATCTTATTAATACCAAAAATCTTGATAACCCTTAAATTTGAACAAAACAAACGCGTACGACGAAATTTGAAAATGTGACGAATATCTCATAACCCAGCAATGAAACTTACATAAAAAAAAATAAAAAAATGATTTAATCAATTTAAAACCTTAATACACTTAACTTGATGTGAATAGATAGATAGACATATTAGTGACACATGCAATTCAATTGACGATATGGATAGAAAAAAAAATTGCTACAAATTTTTGCCCCTATCAAATATTATAAATAATTAGAGATATGTTTTATGACTTTTGAGGGTTTTTTTCTATTATTATCAAATTTAAGATAGATATAAATATTAGTCAAGGTTCATGACTTTTGAGCATCAAAGTTAAAAAGACAATACTAAGTATCTTACTATGTCATATTGTCATGTGTCATTAAAAAGACAAATCTAAAATCATGTGTGACATGCTTATTAATACAAAATAAAAATAAAAAATGTTAATTGCAAGCACAAAAATAAATGAACACAAACTATTTAGTTTCCTTTCCTAAATTTGGTTATTAACCTAAATATTTATTTGACTTTTATTTCTTTTATTTAATAGGATGACTTTTTGGTTTTCCTCACCAATTCACCATTTGTCGTAGGCTACTATTTAACATAATTTATCATTTTTGCAAAATTTAAAATTTAGGATTTTTGACAAACTGATATAGATGTTATATTAAGACTAGCATTTATTAAACTTGATAAATATGCTAGTCGGGAGCGGGGTTTTACCTCTCAAACCGCAGTCCGGCTGCGGGCCTCTTTTCGGGATGGCTCCGACGCCGACCAACGGGAGAGGAGCGTAGCCTGTCGACCGGAAGGAGCGTACTATCAAAAAATATGATTTTATAAGAAACAAAATATTGAGATAAAAATCCTCTAATTTAATTAAAAAATATGGTTTAAACTATTTACATCGGGAATTTTATCATTCTTAAAAAAAAGAAAAAAAAATCAAACATTATGCATTAATTTTCCCTTTCGTCTTCACTCACTAACTTCATATAGCTAGATACAAGGGTCGTTGAAGCTTTTATATAGAAAATTTTGGTACATAATCTATCTATACAATCTAATCTAATTTAAAAACAACCTTAAACATTTAATTTTTTGCCACATAACAACTATACTAAATTATTAAAAAAATTACATTAAAAAATGTATTAATAGTTATGTTGTTCATATTCATGGACCTATGTTGTTGGTGGTTTTGAAGGTAAAAGTTTATAATTATAGGATCAACAATGTAGAATTTAATTTTCATTTATTTATTATTTATGTTTCGCCAACGACTGTTGACACCTTCTTTTTTAAAAAAAATACATGTTATTAGTATATTAATCAAATTAACAACTAAAGTACAATATATAGCTTTAAAAAGAAATCTGACTTGTCAAAGAAATAAGACATTAACTATCTAACTTTTTGTATTTCAAGAGTATATCTTTTTAAATGGATAAACTAATTGCTTGGACAAATCTTAACAATAGATAAAAGAATAAAATTAAAACAGATAAACCCGTGAATTTCACGGGTCACAAACCTAGTTTGTAGTAGGCTACTATTTAACATAATTTATCATTTTTGCAAAATTTAAAATTTAGGATTTTTGACAAACTGATATAGATGTTATATTAAGACTAGCGTTTATTAAACTTGATAAATATGCTACTATCAAAAAATATGATTTTATAAGAAACAAAATATTGAGATAAAAATCCTCTAATTTAATTAAAAAATATGGTTTAAACTATTTACACCGGGAATGTTATCATTCTTAAAAAAAAGAAAAAAATCAAACATTATGCATTAATTTTCCCTTTCGTCTTCCCTCACTAACTTCATATAGCTACATACAAGGGTCGTTGAAGCTTTTATATAGAAAATTTTGGTACATAATCTATCCATACAATCTAATCTAATTTAAAAGCAACCTTAAACATTTAATTTTTTGCCACATAACTATACTAAATTATTAAAAAAATTACATTAAAAAATGTATTAATAGTTATTTTTTTCATTTTCATGAACCTATGTTGTTGGTGGTTTTGAAGGTAAAAGTTTATAATTATAGGATCAACAATGTAAAATTTAATTTTCATTTATTTATTATTTATGTTTCGCCAACGACTGTTGACACTTTTTTTTAAAAAAAAATACATGTTATTAGTATATTAATCAAATTAACAACTAAAGTACAATATATAGCTTTAAAAAGAAATCTGACTTGTCAAAGAAATAAGACATTAACTATCTAACTTTTTGTATTTCAAGAGTATATCTTTTTAAATGGATAAACTAATTGCTTGGACAAATCTTAACAATAGATAAAATAATAAAATTAAAACAGATAAACCCGTGAATTTCACGGGTCACAAACCTAGTTATAATATGATAAGGTGAAAAAAATTATAAACCGACAATTTGTATGGTTTTTTTTAACAAAAATCTCAAATTAACCAACTTTGATCTTAAATTTTCGAATGACAATTTTTGTTTAATCAATTTATAGATCTCGAAGAGCTAATCAATTGGTCAATTTTAATTCCTAATTTATGATTTATGCTCAATTGAAAATTTTATAGACGATAAAAAGGACATGTGCATGAAAATCAAATCTCAAGGATATGGCAAATTGTTGTTTCAGTGTTGTTTCAGACTGTCACTTTTTATGTGACCATTTTATAGTTAAAGATAACCATAATAGTGTGGCCGATGTTAGAGCTTATGATAATTTGTTTGTCAAAAATGGTCACATTTGACTATAAGGTGGTTGTAAAATTTCGTCTTATTGTTTCAGACCAAAATTACCGTCTGAAGCAAGACCAACTGGATATTATGCACAAGCTTAAAAAGTTGGGTATCAGGTACAAAATGGCAAAGTACAAAGATATCAAAGATATCAAGTGAATTTCCAGATTTAATTTTCTTCAGTGTCCTTTCAAAATGGTCAGAAAATATCATAGAACGAGAAACCACTGCGCACCGAAAGTACAACATCTCGTCACACGCTCACACTAACATCAAATAGTAAGTCTTCCTTGCGACGGGTCACCATTTGTGACGGATATTTTGTGAGGTAAAATGGATAGAAAATGAGTTAGTGGAGAAATGGGACCACATGAATAGTCTTGGAGAGAGAGAAAAAGTGGGTATTTTGTGAGAGTAAACGGTATCCGTCGCAAGCTTGCGACGGATAGTGCCGTTGCAAATAAGAATTTGTGTTTCTCAATATATATAAAATAGTTAAACAAAATTAAAAAATGGTATTGTAAAAACAATTGTGTTTGAAAAATTAGATCACAGTTTTTTTTACTCTCTCTTTACTCATAAAAACAACAGGACATAACCATCAAAATCAAAAGAGACATTTCGGATGGATGTAGTACCTCAATCATGTTACGTATCGGTCAGAAGTAGGCGAGTAACAGATTCCGTTCAAGTCTCTTTTCAATAAGCCGAGAGAGCATCCAGCCATCTTTCAGGCCAATATGCTTCTTCACCACCCTGCAAGCTGCAACATCATTTTCTACCTCGCCAAAAACGGATGAGCTTTTCCCCAAAAACAAAAACGGAGAAAAAATATTTGACTAATACTGCCATTAATAACTTTTTGCAACTCATTTCTCAAAATCAACTCAGCATAAGAATTTGCTAGGTTCAATACATAAGGAGGATATAAACCACAACTACACTCATGTGATTCTAGCTAACAGTAGTTTTCAAACGACCCGACCATGAGCATTGATCATAACACGGTCACAATAAGCTCATACCCCCACCCTCCAATATATACACACAGCTACTAATCTAGTACTGCATTTAGCTATTTAAAGTCGATCCATGATGCAATTCATCAAAATATACAGATCTAAACTCTGGTCCCATCATGAGCAAACAACATGGTGGCGCAAACTAAGTTCATACAGCCATACAGGATATGAGATCCCCAAAAAAAATTGCTTGGCCAGTCACCAAACACTCATGTGAGCCCTACTCCTACAGGTTCATCAACTTCGACTTCTTCAAAAAGGCATTGTACTAAACTTCTCGCCTAACACATAAGCAAAAAACAGGCTGATGGAAAGAAAATTCCATATGCTGCAGCTATGTGATTGGCGATTCTAAAACAAGCTCAAATGAGCCCAGTTCCTAGGAGTTCGTCAAACTTAACTTGCCCACAAAAAGGAATCATCTTGGACACCATCGCCATCTCCTCCTTCTGTTTGTTTTCCTCCACATCAAGTCTAGCTAATTCATTGAGGAGCATTGCCCTGCGTTCCTTGGTTTGGGAGCTTAACTGGATGAGATTGTTCAGTGATTCCACCCAAGGCTTACTTTTATGTAGTTTTTCAGCCTTCTCAACAAATGGAATCAACCAATCAACTTTAAAACGAACATATCTTAGGTCAGACAATGTAGAGACTAAATACTTAGCTTGACTATCGTTCAAGGACCGAGCTGAATTGTCACCGAGTATGTGTACCATAGTGGCTAGAGACTCCAATCCCCTAGCAATCATGTCATCGCTATGTACAGCGCTGTTTTCTAGTATGTTGCCGCGCTTCTGCCAAATTTTTTGCACGGTTGGGACTAAATCAGGCCTTATATCAAATCCTTCAAATTCTGCTGTTGCAGAATCACTTCTCTGCCTCTACCTGTGACTCAATGAACGACTCCCTAGTACAGAGCTGAGGGGGTCGGATGCACACCTAAAGAGTAAAGAGACACACTACTATCCCACATCTTTTACTTTTCAAATCGCAACCATCATTAAATCCAAAAAAAGAGTATACCTGCATAAAAGTTATTTTTAAAATACAAATTGGTTTTCAAAAACAGTGTGTCAAGTGTCATTTCAGTCGGAAATAGCATTGTAATCTAGAATCAAATAACAGGAACTCTTCCAAAGAAACAAAGTAAGAAAAACCAATTTGGTACCGCTCCTGTAGAGGATGTGCGAGCTCCAACCAACTCTATAATGGTTTCCTTTGAAGTTTCTGCAGCATACATCAACATGAAAAGTCAGCTGTCATGAACTTCAAGAAGAGAAGAGCTCTTATGGCATGTGTTATAAGTTGAAACGTGAAAGTCACTACCTTCTTCAGTTCCATTATTCCCACCATTGAGACTAATAGGAGTTCGTGGAATTTCTTTTTCAGTAGCAGAAAGAGAAGGTAACTGAGTGACGGTGGTTCCAGAGTCAGGTCTATATAAGTTATGGGAGACGTGACATGCACCCTCTTGCAACGATACACCACCCTCAGTATCTGCATTAACATGCATCTTCACATCCTCCTTTTCCAGAATGTTCAAATCACAATGCATATTTCCATCCTCCTTATTCTGACTATCTAACTCAGAAACCACTCCGTCCTGATCCTGATCCTGATCCAGACAGCCAAAATCAGCTTCCATCACTTCTTGCTCCTCCTCATCTTTATTCCGTGTATCTTTTAAGTCCGATTGCACCTCTCCATCATTCTCATCTACACTGCTATGTCTGCTAGAGTGCACTCCGTCAACCTCATCAGGCTCTCTTCACCAAGAACAAAATAAAAACATTGTCACTATGCACACTGTTACTTGTTAGTCCCCATAACATAAATCTAGGTTAATAGTTATTAATACACTACCTAGTACCTACAACATTCTAGCACATAACAATTTCTGAAATACAATCAATCTACTGACAGTAAACATAACATCATACGGAGTACCACAGAGCATGGGCTGGGCATGTCGTTAAAGGTAAACAAATGACTGAGACGTAGAAAGTAATAAATTTCGCTACCTTTCTGATTGGCTAGAAGAGTCGGATACCAAATGTTCCTGAAATTCAGCAGCAGGAACCGAAGAAGCATTCAAAATCCAAGAAGGAGGTGACCAATCAATCTTAGGAAACACCGAATGCTCCCCCTCCCGAGCAAACGTACCTTTACCAAACGATTCAAACCGAAAAACTGCAATATCATCCTCACTTAGTTGTCTATCACTCTGAGTGTACTCCCAACAACCATTCCCATACTGCGGAAACGCAGCCTCAGAAAACACAATGCAGTTCTTATACTCCTTCCCTGGAAACTTTCTCGACACCCTCCGGAAAAAGTAATGTTCCTCCCCAATAAACAACACCTTATTACCCTTAAATTCATCAGACCTTTGCCAAACAAAACGCTTTCGGGGAGTCTTTCCCCGCTTCTCGAGCAAAAATACTCGAAACATTTTCTCCTCAACACGAGACACCATATACAAATTCCCTCCATCAATCACCAACCGTTTCCGCCATCCGCACCTCCCAGCACCAGGAGTTACGGTCGTCATAATATTCCTCCGAATTTTGAATTTTCTGACAGTCTTATAACTATGAATCAAAAGAAACCACCCTTGTCTATCCACAGCATATACCTGGTCGCGAAAGACGGTAATGTCATCGATATGAAAGGGAGGAGATAACTTAATCCACGGCGACGTCCCCGCAGCAACGCTACCATCATCGGGCGTGTGGCGGGGACAAGCCTGGATTTGTCCGCCGCCATATAAAGCCAACAAACTACCATTAGTGAACTTGAGGAGTTTGTCGACGGGATAAGATTCGCCGAAACGATAGGAAACGGCGATAGGAGAGGGGTACAACTTAAAAAAGTCGAAGTTAGGAGGAATGGTAAAGGAGTGGGGTTTGGAGGTGAGGGGGTGGCGGAAGATGAAGGTGTATTGTGAGGTGGTTTCACGGGCGGTGATCCATGGTTGGGAGGAGTGTGATTGTGGTGGTCGGAGGAGGTAGACGGTAGTTGTGTGGTGGTCGTCGTGGCGGCGAGTGAAGGCTGATTCGTCCGTCCGGCGGGTGAATTGATGCATTTGGCGGGAAAGGAAAAAAAGGTTTAGGGTGTTGGTGGCGGGAAAGAAAGGAGTGGAAAAAGAACGGATGGTGAGAACTGTGGAGAAGCGTCAGAACTCAGAAGAGGGTAAATGGTAGAACTATATGTATTCGGGTCGGGTAAAAAATAAAACCGTATATACGGTTTTCAATACGGTTTGAAGTTTTTGTATAAAAAAATTAAAAAACACAAAGTTTTTCTTTCAATTTCAATCTTAATGTTTCTTTATGATTTATTTTACTAAGTTGTCTCAATAAATAAAAAATTTGTCCTTTGTCCGATCTCAAATGTAGTCACGTTAGAGCTTAGAGGTAACTGGCCATTTCTCACCAAACTGTATCCGTATACGGCTTCCGTATACACGGTTTTTTTGAGTACCCGAAAACCGTATCGGCTATAATCTATATGTAGTAATTCTTGCGATTTTTAAAATTGCATATCCGATACTGTTTTGAAAACCGTATCAGATATAAGGTTTCGCTCACCCCTAATAAATGGAACCTCTATTTTCAATTTTCATGTAAGTTGGCAAAAATCGAGCCGATCCGACCCGTTTTGACATGATATGAATGTTATAATTAGTGATCGAGTTGAACTCAACTTGATTTGATATTAGCCTGATAAGATTGATGGCCAGATAACTCGTAATTAGTATGATGAACCAAATGAAAGCAATTTGATGCTTACATACCAAATGGTTAAAAAGTAATATTACTGGTAAAAATTAAATAATGATTTAAAAATATTACAATAATAAAACCCAGAAATAAGCTGTTATTCTGTTAGGATATTAGGGTGTACAAAAGTGGCAATTGGGTCACTCGGGTCGGTTATGGGTCGGATTAAAGCAGGTTGGGTCATATCGGGTAATAGACTCTAACGATACTACACATATTGCTAATTACTGCTGAAGGTTCGTTCTTGGACTTTTGGTGTAATGGTGAAGGGTTAAACCAGGAATGCTTACAAGCGATTGAAGCACAGCATTTCAACAATAACAAGCACTGTTCTCAAAGACTTATAGCTGTAGCCTAATGAGGTAATGAGGTGCAGTTTCTGTACAACATTACAAAAGATCAAGACTCCATCGGTAGGGATTCTAAACTTCGGTTTCACACAATTTATTAGGAGTAGCGAGATGGTGAAGGTCGCTACAAAAAGAAGGTACCTCGCTTGTATTTGACATACCGACTAGAAGTCTGCAAGTAGGAGATGCTATTCAAGGCTCGTATTAAAAAGCCGAGTGAGCGTCCATCAGTCATCCAGGACTTCAGGCAAATAGTATGTTTTATGCTTCTCACAGCCCTGCAACCTGCAACAGAACTTTCTACCTCTCCAAAATACTTGTGAATACACGAATGGAATTAACTTAAAAAACCGTCTCATGACGTTGAGGTTAGAACATAAACAGGAAGTACACCAGAGTTCATGGACAATAGTTATGAACAAACCTGCCATGAGCAAAGGTAATAACCAAGTCCAAAAATAAGCTTATAGTCTCATTTCTCCACCTCAAAAATATACACACATAACTACTCCATCTAGTCTACAACTAATATTTAAGGATTTAAAGTTGATCCATGATGCAACATTGCAACTCGTCAAAAACTACAGATGTAAACTAAACCAGGTGGCGCAAACAAGGTCCATATCGGACATTCAGTTCCATCAAACTTCGATTTCAACAAAAAGGTCATCGTACTAAACTTTTGTCCAAACATGAGGAGAAAATAGGGTGACGAAAACCAAATTCCATATGTTGCAGGTAACCAGCCATTAACTAACAAGCTCAAATGAGCCCCGTTCCTAGGAGTTCGTCAAACTTAACTTGCCCACAAAAAGGAATCTTCTTGGACACCATCGCCATCTCCACCTTCCATTTGATTTCCTCCGCACAAAGTTCAGCTATTTCATTGACGAGCATTGCCCTGCGTTCCTTGGCTTGGGAGATTAACTGGCTGAGATTGTTCAAGGATTCCACCAAAGGCTTGCTTTTATGTAGCTTTTCAGCCTTCTCGACAAATGGAATCAACCAATCAACTTTAAAACGAATGAATCTTAGGTCAGACAATGTAGAGACTAAATACTTAGCTTGGCTATCGTTCAAGGACAGAGCTGAATTGTCGCCAAGTATGTGTACCATAGTGGCTAGAGACTCCAATCCCCTAGCAATCATGTCATCACTACGTACAGCGCTGTTTTCTAGTATGTTGCCGTGTTTCTGCCAAATTTTTTGCAAAGTTGGGACTAAATCAGGCCTTATATCAAATCCTTCAAATACTGCTGTTGCAGAATCACTTATGTGCCTCTGCATAGTGAATAAAAAGAAAGCACTCCATTAAGAATTCAAGTAACAACATTAATCCATATCTCATAATGAAGATTGAGTTGGAAATTACTCCCTTCATCCTGGTCATTTGTTGAATGGTCCCGTCCCCGTTTCTTGGTATTTGTGCCAAAACCAAAGATAAACAAATGACCGGGAAGGAGGGAGTGCATCTCAGCCTATAATCAAAGTATAGGAAGTCTTCCAAGGAAATAAAGCAAAAAAAGAAATATTCAGTACCACAGTTGTAGAGAATGTGCATGCTCCAGGCACCAACTCCGGGATGTTATTCCTTAAAGTCTCTGCAACATACATCAGCATGAAAGTCAGCTGTTAATAACTTCATGAAGAAAAAACGCTTTTATAAAATACTCCGTATGTGTTATAAATCGAAACATGACAGTCACTACCTTCCTCATTTGCATTATTCCCACCATTCAGACTGAAAACAGTTCCTGTAATTTCATTTTCAGTAGCAGAAGGAGAAGGCGCCTGAGTGACAATAGTTCCGATTTCAGGACTAAATACGGAAGGTGATACATGACATAAACCCTCTTGCAATGATGCACCGCCCTCAGTAGCTGCATTTACATGCAACTCTGCAGCATCCATTTCCCGACTGTTAGAATCGCATTGCATTTTTCCATCCTCCTGATTCTGATTATCTAAATCAGATTCCACCCCATCTTGGTCCTGAATTTGACTGCCAAAATCAGTTTCCATCTCTTCTTGTTCCTCCTCATCTTTACCGTTTGAATCCTTCAAATCAGATTGCACCTCTCCCTCATTCAAGCCTGCCCCTTCATCAGGATCCCTTCACCAAGAACAAGGGAAACATTGTTTTATGTCAGAACTCTTCACCGAAAAACCATTCTCATCACTACTCACAGTTATTAATTTGCGGGAACACAAATTAAGAAACCATTGATAAAAGATAAAAGATTCAATATTATATGGTGAACACGAAAAGTATAAAATATAAAAGTGATCAGAGAGGGACAGTTAAGCAGGCATTTCGCAGTGTAGTTGGTTTGACATCAACGCAACCTTACCCCTCTACGAAAACAAGAAGAAAGGGTTCAATAAAAACTGTTTTGAAATCGCATAAATTGCCTGCTAGATCAGTAAGGAGCACATTATTTCACATTTCCCAAACCTAAGGAGTGTTGACATAAGATTTGCAAATAAACAGTACAAGATTACAGGTAATATTTTGACTACATACTGATGTAACTACAGCTATTTGGCTTGATTATTAACATAAACGAAACTACAATGTCTCAATTTCGAGTACCTTTCCGATTGGCTAGAAGATGCAGATACTGTACGTTTCTGAAATTCAGCAGTAGGAAGCGAAGAAACACTGAAAACCCAAGCAGGAGGTGACCAATCAATCTTAGGAAAACACGAATTCTCCCCCTCCCGAGCAAAAACCTGATCACCCAATCGAAAAACTGCAATATCATTCTCACTGAATTGTTTATCACTACTCTGAGTGAACTCCCAACAATCATTCCCATACTGAGGAAACGCGGCCTCAGAAAACACAATGCAGTTCTTATACTCCCTCCCTGGAAACTTCTTCGACGCTTTTTGAAAAAAGCAATAATCTCTTGCCATAAACAACACTTTATTACCTTCAAACCCCCTCACCTGTTCCCAAATAAATCTCATTCCTAGCCTCTTAAGCCTAAAAACCTCAAACATTTTCTCGAGCCTACGAACCACCAAATACAAAACTCCGCCATCGACCACAAACCGTTTGCGCCACTCGGAATGGTACAAACGGAGATTTTGTTGTTGATAACCTATGTTTTTCCCGATTTTGATTTTTCTCACACTAGTAAAATTATTAATCAATTTGACAAACCCGGCCCTGTCTACCGCGTAAATGTCACCCTTAAAACGAATAATGTCGTCAAATTTGGGGTTTTTGTTTTCGGATAGATTGATCCAGGGGTTAATACCGTTGGAGTATTCATTTCTATTCCAGCGGGGACAACCCTGAAGGTTCCCGCCTCCGTATAACGCCAACATAGTACACTTTGTTACCTCGCTGACACCATCAGGGAGAGAGTACCTGGCGGGGCCTGTGTTGAGGACGAGGAGCTTGTCGGCAAGGTAGGGCTCGTTAAAAGAATAGAATGTGGCGAGTCTAGTGGAGTGGAGTTGTGAAAAGTGGAGAGCCTGAGGGAAGTTAAAAGAGTGAGGTTTAAATGTGAGGGGATGTCGGAGGAGGGATGTGTAGTCTTTTTTTACGAATTCGCGGGAGATGATCCATGGGCGGGACGAGGAGGAGGATTGTGGTGGGCGGAGGAGGTAGACGGATGTGGCATAGCCGAGGTAGTGATGGGTTTTGTAGGCGGAATCGTCGTCGAGACTGGTGAAATTCCTGGAGGTGGAGGTGGAGGTGGGTGTCTGCATTTGCTTCCTGTGCTGGTGAAACCGTTTGGAATGGAGTTGAGAAAGGAGTAAGCTGAGGGTGATGAAAAATGGAGTTTGGGAAATTATTTTTGGCGCGAAAGGAAGCTGTGCTTTGAAATATTTGAACTATGGCGGGAAATTTATACACACAAAAAAAATTAGGGGGTCAAAGTACCTAAGACTCTAAGAGCAATTGCAAGTGCAGTATTAGTTTTTTTTCCTTGAATTTATAAATAAAAACCTTAAAAATAGAGTCATTTATTGTGGATGATATTTTGTCAAAGGCTCTTATTTAAGAAACAAGTTTTTTGTTGGTTTCAAAAAATTAAATAATGAAATAGTGAGAAAACTTAAACAAAATAAAAGTTATTGCATTATAGAAAAAGTTTTAAACTTAGAATTTAGAAAACTTAAGTATGTGTTTGGGCTTGATTTTCAAATGTTTTTTCAACCAAAAAAATAGAATTTCTTGATAAAATTGGTCATATTTTGCCAAAATTAGTCAAACACTACTTTTTAAAAAAATTTAAAACTAATTTTAAAAAAAATTGTAAAATTGACCGCTACTTATGTAGTTATGTTTCTATATTCACGTTGCTCATGTGTTATTTGAGCGCCAAAACCCAAAAAAATACCGCCAATTTCCAATTTTCAGATTTTTTTTTGACCTCTTTTGTATATCGATATATAATTATATTTTAACAAAAGAACTTTTAAAAAAATTGATAAAAACTAGTTAGGCCAAACACGATAAAACTGATAAAAATAATTTTTTTAAAATTTTGGTCAATCATAACTAATTTTATCAAGAAGTAGTTTTATAAAAACTCCCTTATAAAAGTAAAAATTCTTTTGTCAGAAGTAAGGCCAAACATGTTCTAAATGACTGAAACATCTAAACTTAATATAGGTAAATAAAGTCAGAACGGAAAAGTAATTGATTAGGGTATTCATTTTTAGTTCGGTGAAGCGAACCTGAGAAAATACCGACTCGGTTCGATTCGGTGACTTTCCCTCATTTATTTAATTAGTCTAATACTTCATCGGATAAGAGCAATAGTAGAACTTTATATAAAGTTCTTCCTATTTCCAAGTTATTTTCACAAATTATTAAGTTTAAGAATTTTACAACACAATAGAAGAACTTTATTTAGTTCTTAATTAGGACTCACTATTATTAATTATCTTATCTTCATAATTTTTATTTTTTTTAAAACCAACAAAGAACTTGGTTTTAAATAAGAACCAAGTTCTTATTTTGACAAACCCAATGTGATCCATAATGGAAGGACTTTATTTTTGCAGTTCTTATCAACAAACTCAAAAATAAAAACTTCTATTGCTATTGCTCTAATATCATTCAAACAAGACCATTTATGAAGAAAATTATGAATGTCACAAAATAACTTGTTGAAATAAGAAAAAAAACATATGAACATACTTAAATTGCTGGTATTTATTTGTCAACCGGTTTCAGTTTCAGAACGTGAAAATTTGCAACTGCCTCTCATGAACACCAACATATGAACCTTCTTGCCGGAAAATAACTCGGTCTGAGCATTATAGTTTGCAGCTGACCGCCTCGCCCAATGGGCAATCCACACAACCGGTAGATCTCATTTCATCCAAGGAGACTCTTGCATCGAAAGTAAAAGAGATCATGAACTATGACGGACTCGTGTTCAAAAAGATAAACAAAGGATTCAAATATCAGCCAAGGGCTGAACCCACCACACTTGATTCAAAAGAACGAACAGAGACGAGTACTAGTCAGTCTTCCGCTTTTGTTTGCTAATCAGAAGTCACAAGTAGACCGGTCTAAACTTGACGGAGTACAAAACAAATTCGAGAATAAGTAGATATAGACGATGTCATGGAACTTGCAAGCGACAAGCAGTAGATCATATACTCTATAGACGACTACATGTAACATCTCTAGTGCTGTACCAACACAGCTCAATTGTCTAAAATACCGCTACCAGTGTATCACACCGATCCATATGTTGCAGGTTACCAGCCATTAACTAAAGAGCTCAAGTGAGCCACATTCCAAGCGGTTCAGCAAACTTAACTTGCCCAAAAAAAGGAATCATCTTGGACACCTTAGTCATATCCTCCTTCCGTTGGTTTTCCTCCACATCAAGTTTAGTTAATTCGTCCAGGAGCATTGCCCTGCGTTCCTTGGCTTGGCAGCTTAACTGGCTGAGATTGTTCAACGATTCCACCAAAGGCTTGCTTTTATGTAGCTTTTCAGCCTTCTCGACAAATGGAATCAACCAATCAACTTTAAAACGAATGTATCTTAGGTCAGACAATATAGAGACTAAATAATTAGCTTGGCTATCGTTCAAGGACAGAGCTGAATTGTCACCGAGTATGTGTACCATAGTGGCTAGAGACTCCAATCCCCTAGCAATCATGTCATCACTACGTAAAGCGCTATTTTCTAGTACGTTGTCGTGCTTCTGCCAAATTTTTTGCAAGATTGGGACTAAATCAGGCCTTATATCAAATCCTTCAAATACTGTTGTTGTAGAATCACTTTTGTGCCTCTGCATAGTGAATAAAAAGAAAGCGCTCAAGCTTGTACCTCCATTAAGAATTAAAGCGACAACATTAATCCGTATCTCATAATGAAGATTGACTTGGAAATTACTCAATTCGTCCCGGTCATTTGTTTACCTATTCCATTTTAGTGTGTCTTATTCATTAGTTTACTTGCTATATTAGGAAGCTTTTTTATAGATATTTTGATCATACAAACTCATCGTGGTCCACTTCTCATCCACTAACCAATACCAAAAATGGCCCCGTCCCCGTTCCTTGGTATTTGTGTGAAATCCAAAGATAAACAAATGACTGGGACTGATGCTATCTCAGCCTAGAATCAAAGTATAGGAAGTCTTCCAAGGAAATAAAGCAAACAAGAAATATTCAGTACCACTGTTGTAGAGAATGTGCATGCTCCAGACAGTGCAGACACTAACTCTGTGATGTTATTCCTTAAAGTGTCTGCAACAAACACAGCATGAAAGTCGGCTGGTAAGAACTTCATGAAGAGAAAACGCTCTTATAAAATACTCCGTATGTGTTATAAATCGAAACCTGAAGGTCACTACCTTCCTCAGTTGCATTATTCCCACCGTTCAGACTGAAAACAGTTCCTGTAATTTTATTTTCAGTAGCAGAAGGAGAAGGCGCCTGAGTGACAATAGTTCCGGTTTCAGGACTAAATACGGAAGGTGATACATGACATAAACCCTCTTGCAATGATGCACCACCCTCAGTAATTGCATTTACATGCAACTCTGCAGCATCCATTTCCCGTCTGTTAGAATCGCATTGCATTTTTCCATCCTCCTGATTCTGATTATCTAAATCAGATTCCACCCCGTCTTGGTCCTGATTTTGAATGCCAAAATCAGTTTCCATCTCTTCTTGTTCCTCCTCATCTTTACCGTTTGAATCCTTCAAATCAGATTGCACCTCTCCGTCAGTCAAGCCTTCCCCTTCATCAGGATCCCTTCACCAAGAACAAGGAAAACATTGTTTTACGTCAGAACTCTTCACCGAAAAACCATTCTCATCGCTACTCACAGTTATCAATTTGCGGGAACACAAATTAAGAAACCATTGATAAAGATGAAAGATTCAAGATTATATGGTCAACACAAAAAGCAGAAAATATAAAAGTGATCAGAGAGGGACAGTTAAGCAGGCATTTTGCAGTGTAGTTGGTTTGACATCTACACAACCTTACCCCTCTATGAAAACATGAAGAAAGGGGTTAATCAAAACTGTTTTGAAATCGCATCGATTGCCTGCTAGATCAGTAAGGAGCACATTGTTTCACACTTCCCAAATCTAAGGAGTGTTAAAACAAGATTTGCAAATAAACTGCACAAAAACACAGGTACTATTTCGACTACATAATTACTCCCTCCATTCATATCCACATTACACATTTCTTTTTTCACGTTTGCCAACGCGTCTTTTGTACGATAAATATTGTTAGCTACGTATTTTCAAAAATTGTAAAAATTGGATATTAATAATGTACTCGTAAAGACGAATAAAACTAGATCCCACATGAATATAATTTGATTTACGTATCGAGAGAAAATCGAATTTAAATGGTTGTTTGTGAATAGTGTGTAAAATAGAAATGTGTAATGTGGATTTGAATGGAGGGAGTATATAATTACAGCTATTTAACCTCAAACATTTTCTCGACCACACGAACAACCAAATACAGAACTCTGCCATCGACCACAAACCGTCTGCGCCACCCGGAATACAAATGAAGAGTTTGTTGTAGATAACCTATGTTTTTACCGATTTTGATTTTTCTCACACTGGTAAAATTATTAATCAATTTGACAAACCCATCCCTGTCTACCGCATAAATGTCATGTTGGATTTTTATAATTAATTGACTAGATATTATTATTAATAATATTAATAGTCTTATAACAAATCCTAATTATATGTCCCATTAATGAGGCAGTCAAGTTATGGACTCTAATCTGCTCTTGAATTCTCTCCCATCTAGGAAACCACTCCCTTAATTTGTGTTGCGTTCAAACACTGCTCTTTGATGGAAAGAGCAGTATATAAGAGAATACATATTCTGATTAATAGGTCACAAAACCTGCTCTCTCTTAAGTTATTAACACCATCTAAATTGTGAGAAAAGAGGGTTCGGAAACCTACATCAGACGACTACACTAACGGTTATCGGAAGACGGAAACGGGTTTATTTAAAGTTTTTGGGTTTATAAAGCTGATCAGGAATACCAATAAGCAATGGCTGGAGGTTCTTAATTCTCGATCTTTTTTATCGCTTCCGCATTCATTAATTGTGTGTTTATTAAGTTAATAAAACATGCTATAAAGTAATTAAATAACTTACATTTGGTATCAGAGCTTCATGTTAATCGCCTCTGTCTTGTTTGTTGTTATTTCTGAGTTTCGATTTCCGTCGTTTGTTTTGAATCTATTGATTTATATTTTATTTTGAATCTGGAAATATTGTGTTGGGTTTTCTGGATTTAATTTATTAATTGTATATTCGGTTTTTGTTTATGGCGCATAATCTGGAATCAATGGAGTTTGAAATCTGGGTTTTTTTTTTTTTCTGTTTTGGCTGGAGGTTGAAGATGAACTTTATTTGGGAATTGTTTGCTGGCACGTTTTGTTTGGTTTGTGTTGCCTTTTGAGAGCTTTTTATTTAAGCTTGCTTGTCCTTGTTAACAAGTTGTCAATTCTCTTTTTGTCCTTTTTTGTGAAGCATGTCAGTATACTTTATGGACTCCTTCACATGCTTTGATAAAGTGATATTTTATTTAATAGTGTTAGTGGCTTGTGGTTTTTTTTTGTCACTAGTATCGATCTGCCAATACTTGAATATATATATATAAACAGTCCATATATTTTCCTAATATGGTTGTGTACACCACTACGTACATTATAAAGACTTTATATACACAAAGTGTATATATAAATTAGTTTTAATGTCAAATGATTATAAATTGATTAATTAGAGAGTAGCCACAACATCTTTAATTGATCAAAATTTTTATTCGAAATCACATGTGGAGACTAGACATTTAGTTGTAATTAATTATACGTAATATGATTGGACTTACCCACAGGAATCTTATTGTATTTATGAATTAATTAGGGTGTTATATTAAATTATGTTTCTTAATCTACCCACAGGAGTTAAGAAATGAATATGATTTAATAGTTTCATCATAAAGTTTAATTTTTATGCATCTAATTTGAGTAGACTTTAGCCCACAGGCAAGTTTATGTCACTAGGTTCATATGAGCATAATTTACATTGGTAAGTTGTGATAAAGTTAAGTCTCAATTTTTGTTACTAAGTGTGTATATTTAAATTTGCAGCAAGTTTAACTGGAGGTTCCTTTGATGTCAAAATTGACGTTCCTGAATTAACTGGTGACAATTTTAAGGTGTGGAAAGAAAGAGTTCTGCTACATTTAGGGTTCTTGCGTTTTGATTATGCTATTCAGAATGATGAACCGGCTGAAATAACTGAAAAAAGCACACCAGATCAAGTAGAACTTCGTGAAAAGTGGGTGAAATCCAATTATCTTTGCACGTTGTTCATTAAGACTAAACTGTGTGCTAGTATCAGAGGTTCAGTCGACAAGCATACTAAAGTCCGGGACCTGCTTAAGGCTATAGATGAGCAGTTCAAAACTTCTGATAAGGCTTTGGCAAGCACCTTAATAATGCAATTCACATCCTTGAAACTTAATGTCACTAAAGAAGTGCGTGATTTTATCATGCGCATGAGGGATACTGCAGCCCAACTTAAGGAATTGGAAGTTACTATGTCTGACACTTTCTTAGTGCATTTCATCTTATGTTCTCCCCCAACTCAATATGCCCCATTTAAGATCTCTTACAATACACATAAGGATAAATGGTCTCTCAATGAATTATTGACCATGTGTGTTCAAGAGGAGGGGAGGTTATCATTGGAGAAAGGTGAAAAGGTGAATTTAACTACTTCTACTGATAAAGCATCATCCAGTACGAAGTATAAGGCTCACCCTAAAGATAAAGGAAAGGGAAAGATTCCAGCTGAGCAAGTAATTAAGAAGGAGTCATCGTGTTTTTTCTGTAAAAAGAAAGGACACATGAAGAAAGACTGCGTAAAGTTTAAGGCTTGGCTCAAAAAGAAAGGTAATTTTCATGCGTTTGTTTGTTATGAATCTAATATGGTCAATGTTAATCATAATACTTGGTGGATTGACTCTGGTACTACAATCCATGTTTCAAATACCTTGCAGGGTATGACAAACCTTCGGAAACCAGTGGCAAGTGAGAGCGCCATCTATTCAGGAAACAAGATAGGCTCGCACGTTGAGGCCGTGGGGACATGCAATTTAATTTTAAGTACTGGTTTTATTTTGATTTTGGAAAAGACTTTTTATGTTCCGAATTTTGCTCGGAATTTGATTTCAGTTTCTAGACTTGTACCTTTCGGATATTCTTTTAACTTTATGGACTCTGGTTTTAGTATTTGCAGAAATTCTAAAGTTATTGGTAATGGTATTTTGTCTGATAATTTATATCGTCTTTGTTTACAAAATGATACCACTCAAAACACTATGCATGTTAGTACTGGTTTAAAAAGAAGTATTATAAATGAGGAGTCCTCTATGTTATGGCACAAGAGATTGGGACACATCTCCATTGAGAGGGTCAAGAGATTGGTAAAGGAAGGGGTACTTAGTACTTTAGACTTTACCGATTTTGAGACTTGTGTTAGTTGCATTAAGGGAAAGCAAACTAACAAATCTAAGAAAGGTGCTAAGAGGAGTTCTGATGCCCGTCGTTGAGGGTACCAAAGATAAAATTTATAATTCCTAACCTTAACAATAGATAGTGAAAGTCAGGGTCGAACCACAAAGAGGTGGGGAATGTTTATTGTCTTAATGTTAATGTTTAAAGGTAACAAGTTTTGGGGGTTTGATTGGTTGATGCTATATCTAAGGCAAAGATAAAAATAAAACAAGAATTAAAAGATGAGAATAAAATATAATAAAAAAGGGATGCTAGGATGTTTGGGTAATAAATAGCTAAGGTAAAATAAATCCTAAGGTCAACATGTATTGCAGTCGCGTAAGGGGGTGTAACATATCTTTTTAGGTCTATGCTACCTAATAGCTCCTTTCGGCCTATGCTATTAGTTCCTAGGTCTCACAATTATTGGGTGTCAACAATAAGGGTGATTCCTAAATCCCAGGTTACATACCTTTCAGCCTTTAGTAACCTATCCGTCTTAAGGTGTAAACCAATGCCCTTCCCGTATCTCTCAATCTTGGGTAGGTCATTACTAACATCCTACAAGTCTCCTATTGGTCTCATTGCAGGATATTATAATTTATAAGAAAAGACGAAATAAGGAAACAGACGCGAGTGGTCGACCGACCGGCTACTCCAGTCGGCCGACCACGGCCTCGGTCGACCGACCGACTATTTCAGTCGGCCGACCGTGGTCCTGCTACAGGTCGGTTTTTCGGATTTTTTATTTACCTATGCATATTATCCCCTACATCCTAACATATGAAAATTAGCTACTCATAACTGTTAAGACGAATATAAAATTGGGAATAGACATGGAAAACATAGTAAATAATCTAAGCATGCAAGATTCAAATAAAGCTTGGGATTCTAACTTAACAATTGTAATAAAAGCGATAAGAACAATAATGAAACTAGATCAAAGAAGAATTACCACAATTGGAATTAAGGAAGAAATGAACAAACTTTATTGAGTGCTTGGGAACTATTGAAAGATTACAAAACTGAAGCTTGAATAAAACTTGATGTATGAATGATAATGGATGAGAAAACTAGATAGTAAAAGAGATGGTGTAATTGATAGGTAAAAGATAAGATACAAAACCCTAATCACAAGATTAGTTTATATAGGGTAAAAACTAAGAGTTTCCTTAAGATTCTAATTCTACTTTATTTCCGAAAACGAATCGTACGGGCCTCGTTCTGGTCGGCCGACCCGTTTAGTTGGTCGGTCGACCACTTCCTGCTGGGCTTCTCTTATTTGCGGTTTTCTTGAAATTTGGGCCTCATGAAAATTGGGTCTGGTCGGCCGACCCGTTTAGTTGGTCGGTCGACCGCTTCTTCTGGGAAGTCTTCGGATTTCTTCTTGTTTTGACCTTTGGCACTTTGACTTTGACTTCAGTTGACTTTCCTTTTATTCCTTAATTAAGCTAAAGACTTGAGGATACGAATTTGGTGCTAAATCGTCTCCTTTCCGCATAAATCTGCAAAAGTGCATAAAAATACGAAAGTACACAATTTGTGGGAAATAGAGGCTAAAACATAGTAAATGAGCGACCAAATACGTGTAAAAATAGATGTAAAACATCATAAAATAGACACGTATCAAATTCCCCAAACCAAACCCTTGCTTGCCCTCAAGCAAGAAATAGACTCGATCTTAACTAATGGAACGATTTCAATCTCAGAGCGAAATTTACATGTGAGCCTGAACCAATGCCAAGTACAAAATGAGATAGTATTTAAGTCATGCAAACGAGTTATGGTGTCGTCAATCTTGCATATATAAAAACTATAGAGATTTATACCATGGACTCTCGCGGTACGCTCGAGACACTCATGAAGCAAAGGGTGAGTATATGTAAAAGATAGAAAGAAGTAATTTTTGTCATGACACTCACCTAACTGCGACCCATGGAAACATGCCTGCAATCTAACATGAACAAGAATTCTACAACTTTGTATAACAATCTCATTAAATGGCCTAGATACATGCAATTGAGGTAATGAAAGATAGGTGAGGTAAAAGGTAAAAGTGGTTAAGACGCTTTTGGATATGTGGGGTTAGTAGCCAAGCTAGTAAAACCGATTCCCAACAACATACTTCACAACTTTTTGATATTAAGAAAGTGCTCTTTTGTAGCACAACTCTCACATAAAAAAATAAGAAAGGACTCCCCAATATTTTTGAATGAAGTACGGGAGTTATAACATACGAAAGAAAGGGTTTTTTTTTTGAAACGGAAATTTTGAATTTGATAGTGCCAGACGGTCGACCGACCTATAGAGATGGTCGGTCGACTGGCTCTGTATTTTCCGGATTTTTTTTTTTTCTTTTTCTTTTCTTTCTTTTCTGAATTTTTCTGTTCTTGTTCTTTTCTTGCTTTCTTTCTTTCTTTTCTCTTTTTGCTCATAATAGCATACAAACCAAGATGCCTCAAAAAAATAATCCAATGACCACAAATACTAGCTTGGAAGGGTAGGCTAAGTATGGGATGTAGTTTTGGGGGAATAAAAAGGCAAATTTAGCTATGTGAAGCTTATGGGTAAATATGAGAAAAGGGATCCCAAATGCACGTATCAAGATTCACAAAACGAGATAGTAAAACAAGTATATAGCAATTCAAGCTCATGTTTATGCATATTGATGTAACATGTTCCAAGGGGAGTACTACTCACATCCTAGACAACTGGTTTAAGAATGAAACCAGGAATAAGGCTCTAAAACTTAGAATGTATAGTAGGTTGCCAAGGTATAAGTCAAGTCTCAAGATATGCAAGTTGACAAAAACTCGTAGATATGCAAAAGACTTTCATACTAAAACAAGTTGACAAGGCAAGTTAAAGGCATAAACATGTAAGATGGCTAAATCATCCTTGAAATACTTTCGTTCCGACTCGACCTATATGCTAAAATAAACGTGCACTTTTTGAATTTTTTTGAATTTTTTCATTTTTTTTTTTTTTTTTTTTTGGATTTTTGTACAGGTAGGGAAAATAAAGAAAAGAAAGATGCAAGACAGAAATGCAATAAACGTGTGACAGAATGCAATGCATGTGACGCGAAACCATTCCCCAAACCAACCCGCACAATGTCCCCATTGTGCATTAGCCTAAGTAAAGGTTTCAGAAAATTAAAAGACAAATGCAAGTAAAGTAAAATAAAGGAAAAACTGGAAAGAACTCACTGGGTTAAAAGATGCATGAGAAAAACCTCCCCAAACCAGCGTAAGCTGGGAGGTTTTGGTGGCCAGCAGTGCCACTCAAGTACCCAAGTTGATTTCACGAGTTCCAAGAGGAAGAAACGAAAGTCTGCAGCGGACAGTAGGTCGACCGACCGGTGTTTCTGGTCGATCGACCTCCCGTGAACAGCGAAAAAAATTCTGCGATACAGCGCGTCTGGTCGACCGACTGATGTTTCTGGTCGGTCGACCAGCTGAGTCCTGGAGGTCTTTGTTTCTTCGGAAATCCTGAAAAAACAAGAAAATATGCGTGCCCAACAATGCACGAGATGCCAAAACGATTCTTAAAGTCTTAACTACTAGCAAACCGAACTAAAAAGTTTCACACAACATAAAATAAATTGTCTTAAAACTGCAATTAAAAAACAACTATCCGCTGAAGATGCGGAGGATATCCGACCACGGCTTCTGGCGGCACGCCGTAGTCTCCACTGTTTTTGCTTCAGTAGCAAAACACATCTTCTTTCCTCCGTCGCAAAGCATATGCGACGGTCTCTCTTCTTGAGCCTGCCTCCTCTTCTTTTTCTCTTCTCGATCCACGACGTCTGGATCCTCATCCTGTTCATAGCTTAGGCATCCCATTCCTCCTCTCTGGATGATAACTTCCTTCTCCTTGGGTTTCCCCAAACCAGCTCCTGCAATAGTCACGATAGAAGCGTCCTCCCTATTGCTCCCAATCTGGGGCGGAGGTGTAAAAACAGATACAGGAACAGGTAATAAAGGTGGAGAGGTAGTGATGACCTCATACTTCTTCTCAGAAGTTATAGCATTACATGTAATGGGGGTCATAGCATCCTTCTTCCTATAGGATAGGCCATAGATGATAGAATGTTTGCCTACTTTGAAGGTTAGAGTTCCAGTGCCTACATCTATAATGGCACCTGCAGTGTGAAGAAAGGGTCTTCCTAGAATGATGGGTATATGGGCATCCTCTGGGATGTCCAAAACAACAAAGTCTACTGGGAAGAAAAACCTGTCAATACGCACAGGGATGTTTTCTAACACCCCTATAGGTTCCATAGACGTGCGATCAGTCATCTGGACTGTCATACTGGTCACTGCAAATTCGGTCATTCCTAGTTTTAAGGCAACGCTTAGGGGCATGACACTTATACTAGCACCTAGGTCGCATAAAGCCTTTTTAACCGGGAAGGTTCCTATATTACAGGGGACAGAAAAACTTCCAGGGTCTTCTAATTTATGGGGGGCAATGACATGTGTTAAAAAGCTAGATGACTCTTCAGTGAGAGCCACCGACTCAACCTTTTCTAGAGACCTCTTTCTTGACAAAAGCTGTCTCATGAATTTTAGATAAGAAGGAACTTGTTGAACTAATTCTAAAAATGGAACTTGAACATTTAATGAACGAATTACATCTTTAAATTTGTCAAAAGATACCTGATCCTTCGAAGGCACGAGTCTCTCTGGAAAGGGAGCAGCTGAGGATTCCGTATTTGCAGCCCTTTTTAAAAACCTAGGGGTCTTATCACCCCGGAAAAGAAAATCCCGTAAGTTATTTGGCAATTCCGGACGAAAGGGAACTTCAGACTCTGCTTCCGTGGTCGGTCGACCAGTAGCCATGGTCGGTCGACCAGTCTCCTGTTCAGGCGAAAATTTTGGATCCTGCTCTGCGGTCGGTCGACCAGATTCTTCGGTCGGTCGACCGACTTTGTTGCTACTCGCTGTTTTTTCTTTCTCAGCCCCCACTTTAGCTCCACTTCGTAGGGTTACGATGTTTAGAGTCTCCTTCTTCTGGTCTGGTTTTGTCGGAAGTTGACCCGGAGCCCTAGTATCATTCTTGCTCGCTATCTGAGCAATCTGGGTCTCCAACATCTTCATCCCTGCCTCTCTAGCCTGTGACTCCTTCTGAACCAATCCAATAAGATTTTGGATAAGAGCATCTGTGTTGGGTGGTGGATTAGAAGGTGGTTGAGGGTTGAAAGGTGGTCTTTGGAAATTCTGTTTATGTGGGGGTACATATGTGGAATTTTGCTGAGGTTGCATGTGCTGTGGGTTTTGAACATTCTGGCTTGTCCACCTTAAGTTGGGATGGACATTGTTATTATTTGGATCATAGAAATTGTTCCCACGATAATGCTGAAAAGCGGCACATGTTTCATTAGATGAAGTGCAGAACTTTGACACATGCCCTTCTCCACCGCACCTCTCACAAGCAAAGGGTCCGTCCTGAACGGCGTTCACCTGGTAAATTCCTCCCTTGCTTCCACTCCCTAGATCGAGCTTTCCTGCAGCTTCAAATTTTTCCAACTTGGCCGTTAAGGCCTCAATTGCTGACAGGTTGTACTCAGATTTTCTTTGATTGCCTCTGGAAGTACCATGCTCAGCGCGGTGCACAGCAACATCTTCTATTAACTTGAGACCTTTAGTCTCTCCTGAATTATCTTGGAATCTCCCATTAGCTGCAGCATCTAAGTAGGCCCTGTTGTCATCATAGAGGCCATTGTAGAACTGGTTGCAAAGAAACCATTGTTCGAATCCGTGATGTGGTATGGATCGAACAAGTCTCTTGAACCTGTCCCACGCCTCGCTAAAGTCTTCATTGGGACCTTGCTTGAAATTAGTGATCTGCGCTCTTAAAGCATTAGTCTTTGATGCAGAATAGTATTTCCTGTAGAAAGCTAGGGCTAAGGTGTTCCAATCTGTAACTCCCGCAGCAGTGCGGTCAAGGTCTCTGTACCATTCTCTCGCAGAGTCCCTAAGGGAGAAGATAAACATGGTCTGTTTAATCTGGTCCTGCGTCACTCCTTCTGGGGGTGCTATAGAGCATATGTAATCTGTGAAGATTTCAATATGCTTAGCTGCATCCTCATTGGCCGAGCCTCCAAATTGGTTTCTTTCAACCATAGTAATATAGGCAGGCTTGGCCTCGAATGGCTTCCCAGTACCTGCAGGTAAAGTGAACCCTTTGTATAGGTCCTTTGCCTGAGGCATAGAGTGACTGGCAATAGTAGCTTCTTCTGTCATGTTATCTTCTTCTTTAGGAAAAACTGGAAAGTAGGTGGAAGGTGGTGTTTTTGGTGAAGGTGGATTGATGGGTGAATTTGGTTGTGAAGGTGGTGTTTTTGGTGAAGATGGTGGTAACTTGAAAAGATCTTCTTGAAATAAAGAGGATGGTGACCCTCCCTCTTGATTTGCTAGAAGTTGCTTTCTTCTTTTCCTAAGAGTCCTCTCAATTTCGAGATCAAGTGGTAGGAGTTCTCCTTGAACTGACCTGCGCATAAGAGGAAACTACAAGAAAAAGGTGAGAAGGTTTAAGGAACAAAAAGTTCCTTAAACAAAGAGAAACAAAAACAAAAAAAACAATAAACACTGGCGTCACCTCCCCGGCAACGGCGCCAAAATTTGATGCCCGTCGTTGAGGGTACCAAAGATAAAATTTATAATTCCTAACCTTAACAATAGATAGTGAAAGTCAGGGTCGAACCACAAAGAGGTGGGGAATGTTTATTGTCTTAATGTTAATGTTTAAAGGTAACAAGTTTTGGGGGTTTGATTGGTTGATGCTATATCTAAGGCAAAGATAAAAATAAAACAAGAATTAAAAGATGAGAATAAAATATAATAAAAAAGGGATGCTAGGATGTT
The DNA here is from genome assembly GCA_029255685.2 of Silene conica. Taxonomy (NCBI): domain Eukaryota; kingdom Viridiplantae; phylum Streptophyta; class Magnoliopsida; order Caryophyllales; family Caryophyllaceae; genus Silene; species Silene conica. Next base: position 6,044,855 of record CM055313.2, read on the forward strand.
TGGGTAATAAATAGCTAAGGTAAAATAAATCCTAAGGTCAACATGTATTGCAGTCGCGTAAGGGGGTGTAACATATCTTTTTAGGTCTATGCTACCTAATAGCTCCTTTCGGCCTATGCTATTAGTTCCTAGGTCTCACAATTATTGGGTGTCAACAATAAGGGTGATTCCTAAATCCCAGGTTACATACCTTTCAGCCTTTAGTAACCTATCCGTCTTAAGGTGTAAACCAATGCCCTTCCCGTATCTCTCAATCTTGGGTAGGTCATTACTAACATCCTACAAGTCTCCTATTGGTCTCATTGCAGGATATTATAATTTATAAGAAAAGACGAAATAAGGAAACAGACGCGAGTGGTCGACCGACCGGCTACTCCAGTCGGCCGACCACGGCCTCGGTCGACCGACCGACTATTTCAGTCGGCCGACCGTGGTCCTGCTACAGGTCGGTTTTTCGGATTTTTTATTTACCTATGCATATTATCCCCTACATCCTAACATATGAAAATTAGCTACTCATAACTGTTAAGACGAATATAAAATTGGGAATAGACATGGAAAACATAGTAAATAATCTAAGCATGCAAGATTCAAATAAAGCTTGGGATTCTAACTTAACAATTGTAATAAAAGCGATAAGAACAATAATGAAACTAGATCAAAGAAGAATTACCACAATTGGAATTAAGGAAGAAAGGAACAAACTTTATTGAGTGCTTGGGAACTATTGAAAGATTACAAAACTGAAGCTTGAATAAAACTTGATGTATGAATGATAATGGATGAGAAAACTAGATAGTAAAAGAGATGGTGTAATTGATAGATAAAAGATAAGATACAAAACCCTAATCACAAGATTAGTTTATATAGGGTAAAAACTAAGAGTTTCCTTAAGATTCTAATTCTACTTTATTTCCGAAAACGAATCGTACGGGCCTCGTTCTGGTCGGCCGACCCGTTTAGTTGGTCGGTCGACCACTTCCTGCTGGGCTTCTCTTATTTGCGGTTTTCTTGAAATTTGGGCCTCATGAAAATTGGGTCTGGTCGGCCGACCCGTTTAGTTGGTCGGTCGACCGCTTCTTCTGGGAAGTCTTCGGATTTCTTCTTGTTTTGACCTTTGGCACTTTGACTTTGACTTCAGTTGACTTTCCTTTTATTCCTTAATTAAGCTAAAGACTTGAGGATACGAATTTGGTGCTAAATCGTCTCCTTTCCGCATAAATCTGCAAAAGTGCATAAAAATACGAAAGTACACAATTTGTGGGAAATAGAGGCTAAAACATAGTAAATGAGCGACCAAATACGTGTAAAAATAGATGTAAAACATCATAAAATAGACACGTATCAAGTTCTGACCTACTAGAGATCATACACACGGATATATGTTGTCCGGATATGAACGCTAACGATCCGAAATACTTTATTACCTTTATTGATGATTATTCACGATATATGCGTCTTTATTTACTTCGTTCCAAAGACGAAGCTTTAGATGCCTTTAAAATTTTTAAGGCTGAAGTAGAGAAACAGTGTGATAAACACATTAAGATTGTGAGATCAGATAGAGGTGGTGAGTACTACGGTAGATATACTGAGGATGGACAAGCATCTGGTCCTTTTGCTAAATTTCTTCAAGAGCATGGGATTGTTGCCCAATACACTATGCCTGGTTCTCCGGATCAGAATGGTGTAGCAGAAAGAAGGAATAGGACATTAATTGAAATGGTGCGTAGTATGAGAAGTAATATTAAACTTCCTTCATTTTTGTGGGTTGATGCGCTAAAGACGGCTGCGTATATATTAAATCGGGTTCCTTCCAAGGCTGTCTCTAAGACGCCTTTTGAGTTATTCAAAGGTTGGAAACCGAGTTTGCAACATATACGCGTTTGGGGATGTCCGTCTGAGGTGAGAATTTACAACCCACAAGAAAAGAAACTAGACCCAAGGACTCTTAGTGGACATTTCATTGGATATGCCGAAAAGTCCAAAGGTTATAGGTTCTATTGTCCATCTCATAGTACCAGAATTGTGGAATCTAGAAATGCAAAATTTCTAGAGAATGACTTGATCAGTGGGAGTACTATAGGAGTTGAACCTGAAAAGGATCAACATGAAGCTTCACCCTCTGTTTTGAGTAACAGGATGGTTATTGATCACGGTCCTGAAGTACGACCGGAGGTTCAACAACCAAATACAGAAATTCCACAAAATGTCGATCAAAATATAGTAGATCATAATGAGGAAGAAATTCCATTAAGAAAATCTACTCGAGAGAGGAGATCGGCGATTCCGGACGACTATGAAGTATATCTACAAGAATCGGATTGCAGTGTTGGAGCTGATAATGATCCTATGTCATTTTCACAAGCCATAAGTTCTACAGATTCAAACTTATGGATGGATGCTATGAAAGATGAGATGAACTCTATGGCATCTAATCGAGTTTGGGATCTCGTCGAGTTGCCCACTGGTGTAAAAACCATTGGATGTAAGTGGGTTTTTAAGACTAAAAGGGACTCACTTGGCAACATCGAGAGACATAAGGCAAGACTCGTTGCTAAAGGGTTCACTCAAAGAGAAGGGATTGACTACACAGAGACATTCTCTCCTGTGTCTAAGAAAGATTCTCTTCGCGTTGTCATGGCATTAGTAGCTCATTTTGACTTCGAGCTACATCAGATGGATGTGAAAACAACATTTCTTAATGGCAATTTAGAGGAAGAGGTTTACATGAAACAACCTGAAGGATTCTCCTCTAAAGACGGTGACCATTTGGTTTGTAAGCTAAATAAATCCATATACGGTTTGAAACAAGCCTCCCGACAATGGTATAAGAAGTTCCATGAAGTAATTTCTTCATTCGGTTTTGAAGAAAATATCATGGACCAATGTATATACCTTAAGGTCAGTGGGAGTAAGATTTGTTTCCTTGTGTTATATGTGGATGATATTCTGCTAGCAACCAATGATAAGGGGTTGCTATATGAGGTGAAACAATTTCTTTCAAATAGCTTTGATATGAAAGATATGGGTGAGGTATCTTATGTCATTGGCATTAAGATCCATAGAGATAGATCCCGAGGCATTTTAGGCCTGTCTCAGGAGGCCTATATCAACAAAGTGCTTGAAAGATTTAGAATGAAAGATTGTTCACCAAGTGTAGCACCTATTGTGAAAGGTGACCGATTCAGTTTAGACCAGTGCCCAAGGAATGATTTGGAAAGAGAACAAATGAAAAATGTTCCTTATGCTTCAGCTGTTGGTAGCATTATGTATGCTCAAGTCTGTACCAGGCCTGACATTGCATATGTTGTTGGAGTATTAGGCAGATATCAGAGTAACCCAGGCATCGATCACTGGAAGGCTGCAAAGAAAGTGTTGAGATACCTTCAGGGTACTAAAGATTACATGTGTAACAACCCGACCCGCCACCGTCGTAACACAAACCCAATAAGATGGGTGTGCACTTTTGGGCCTGATAATTGTCCTCACTTAAGCCCAAAAGCACAAGGCCTTGTTACTAAGTGGTGGGTGGAAGCTATTATAAACATATCACAATACTCACATTCTACCAATGTGGGACAAATCTCCTCTCATACTCTTGGGGTGTTACAAACTCCCCCACTTAAAGAACACAACGTCCTCGTTGTGCCTCAAACTTGACAATAGCCATGCCCAGAATCCTCCCCGCTAGGTGGGTGACCCGGTACTCCCGACCACAGGCTCACCACACGGTCGCAGGGTCGCTCTGATACCATTTGTAACAACCCGACCCGCCACCGTCGTAACACAAACCCAATAAGATGGGTGTGCACTTTTGGGCCCGATAATTGTCCTCACTTAAGCCCAAAAGCACAAGGCCTTGTTACTAAGTGGTGGATGGAAGCTATTATAAACATATCACAATACTCACATTCTACCAATGTGGGACAAATCTCCTCTCATACTCTTGGGGTGTTACAACATGCTTATGTATAGACGGACTGATAGTCTTGAAGTGGTGGGGTATTCCGACTCAGACTTTGCTGGTTGCATTGATTCACGAAAATCCACATCTGGATATGTGTTTATGCTAGCTAACGGAGCTGTATCATGGAGGAGTACTAAGCAGACATTGACAGCCACCTCTACTATGGAGGCCGAGTTCGTTTCTTGTTTTGAGGCTACCTCACATGGTGTTTGGCTGAAAGGTTTCATATCTGGGCTAAGAGTTGTTGACTCTATTAGCAGGCCGATTCGAATGTATTGTGATAATTCAGCTGCGGTATTTATGGCTAAGAATAACAGAAGTGGAAGTCGAAGTAAACACATCGACATTAAGTATTTGGCCATAAAAGAGCGTGTTCAGGAAAAGAAAGTGATCATAGAACACATTAGCACTGATTTGATGATTGCAGATCCCTTGACTAAAGGCATGCCACCTAAGGGTTTCCAGGGTCATGTAGTGAACATGGGACTTAGTCCCATAATGTGATACATTCATTTATATTATGTTTTTCGAAACTTTCATTTAGTTGGATATTTTCTCTTTTAATTATATACGTACGTTCTTTGGTTATTTATTTTATTGAGAAATATCATTATGTTTTGACTTAGAGTAAACATATGGTTTATTCATTAAGTTAAGTATGAGTGGTGAGAGACTAAGTATATCGTAATACATGGAAGATTAATTCTCGTCCCAGAGAATTCGTCGCTATGATTCGTATATGAAGTTCCTCTCTGTTAAATGGGCCAAGTGGGAGAATGTTGGATTTTTATAATTAATTGACTAGATATTATTATTAATAATATTAATAGTCTTATAACAAATCCTAATTATATGTCCCATTAATGAGGCAGTCAAACTATGGACTCTAATCTGCTCTTGAATTCTCTCCCATCTAGGAAACCACTCCCTTAATTTGTGTTGCGTTCAAACACTGCTCTTTGATGGAAAGAGCAGTATATAAGAGAATACATATTCTGATTAATATGTCACAAAACCTGCTCTCTCTTAAGTTATTAACACCATCTAAATTGTGAGAAATGAGGGTTCGGAAACCTACATCAGACGACTACACTAACGGTTATCGGAAGACGGAAACGGGTTTATTTAAAGTTTTTGGGTTTATAAAGCTGATCAGGAATACCAATAAGCAATGGCTGGAGGTTCTTAATTCTCGATCTTTTGTATCGCTTCCGTATTCATTAATTGTGTGTTTATTAAGTTAATAAAACATGCTATAAAGTAATTAAATAACTTACATGTCACCCTTAAACCTAATAATGTCGTCAAATTTGAGATTCTTGTTTTCAGATAGGTTGATCAAGGGGTTAGTACCGTTCCAGTATTCATTTTTATTCCTGCGGGGACAACCCTGAAGGTGTCCGCCTCCGTATAACGCCAGCACAGTACACTTTGTTATAATGTTGACACCATCAGGGAGAGAGTATCGGGCGGGGGACGTGTTGAGGAGGAGGAGCTTGTCGGCAAGGTAGGGTTCGTCAAAAGAATAGAATGTAGCGAGTCTAGTGGAGTCGAGTTGTGAAATGTCGAGTTCCTGAGGGAAGTTAAAAGAGTGAGGGTTAAATGTGAGGGGATGCCGGAGGAGGGATTTGTAGTCCTTTTTTACGAATTCGCGGGTGATGATCCATGGGCGGGACGAGGAGGAAGATTGTGGTGGGCGGAGGAGGTAGACGGATGCGGAATAGCCGCTGTAGTGGTGGGTTTTGTAGGCGGAATCGTCATGGAGACGGGTGAAATTCCTGGAGTTGGAGGTGGGTGTTGGTGTCTGCATAACTGCATTTGTTTCCTGTGCTGGTGATGGAGTTGAGAAAGGAGCAAGTGTGGGGAAGAAATGGAGATTGGGAATTTATTTTTGATGCGAAATGAAACCGTGTTTTGAAATATTTAAACTGTGGCGAGAAATTTATACAAACACAAAAAAATTGGGGGGTCAAAGACTCCTCAAAGTAGACAATAAAATATAGTACAAAATATAATACTTAGAGATAAAAGAAAAATATTATCCAATAAAGTAAATAAATGACTTAGATATGTAATTAATAGTATACTAGTTTTAAACCCGTGTAAAATTACACGGGTATCTTTTAAAAAAAATACTGTAGTACATAAGTATTATTAACATAATATAAACGATATAATTGGGCAAAATTTTATTATTAATTTTTGTAACTTTGCTGATGAATTTTAGTCATTTGACGAAAACATCTGACCACGGTAACTTTAAAATCGGGAAAAAAATTTATACTTCTCGTAAGTATACTAAAACTCTTTTATATATAGAACTAAGACGTTTGTTATTATAAACTGTTCAAAAGTTTTCCAAAATTAATTTCTTGAAATTAAAATATTTTATTCTATAATTTTTTTAGTTCATTTGTAGTTACATTTTAGTATTTAAATTTCTTATTCTTATCCATTGGTGTAATTTATTATTAATATTGTTTTAATCAAAATACTGCGATTTCTGAAATAACATTAATATTTTCGTACGAACGAAACATAAAACGTAATTACTCCCTCCTACCTATTATAAGTGTCCCGTTCTTCGTTTTATTTTATTCGTCAAAGTGTCCCGTTGTGTACTATTTGGGTTGTTTTATTACCTTTTTACCCTTCCCTATTTCTATATATTACCCACTCACCCACCCCTAACCCAATATAATTACTTACACTACCCAATCTAAATACCCTTACACTACCCAAAATATTAAACAATTAGGTATTCCTTAAATGTTCTACTCACTCCTAAATGGGACATTTAGAGCATCTCCAATGGTAAGCTAGTTGGTACTAGCTTACCTTTGCCAACTAGGTGCCAACTAAGATTTTTAAGCTAGAAAGTACTACAATGGTAAGCTAGTAAGTAGTGTTGTGGCTTAAATGGGGCTAGTTGCTCATTTTTATTTCCACATGTATAATTGTAGTTGGTATTTTTTTGTGTGTGACCATTTGAGCTAGTAGCTCCATTGAGCTAGTTGCTCATTTTGAGCTACTTCATAAGAAGTGTTCCAATGGTCAAGCTAGTAGCTTGAAATTTTTTTTATTTGCAAGCAAATCCCTATTGAGAACCATTGGAGATGCTCTTATAATGAATAGGAGGGACTCAAGGGAGTATTAGGTACCAACATAAACATAGCGGTTTTTCAGAAATTAAATTCATTTTCTTTGCTGCGGGGCCTACATTTACCGTTTTTTTTTAAAAAAAAAACTAAATGTGATGAGGTGGCTTCATGAGGATGAGTTAAATGTTTTGTTATTTATATAGATAAGATAGGTAAACGAATAGTCAAAACAAAAAAAGTAATTTATTATATTAGTTGAGAACAACACTCTGAAAAAGGCACAATGTAGGGACGTAGGGTGTTCATTTTTAGTCGTGAAAAATGAAAATTGGAAATAACCACCTTTATAAATTACCACCATGTATTTTATTTATTACAAAATACCATCTACCTTAGAACGTATATATTCAAACTCACACCGTATTTCACTTCCGTCATATTTCCACTTATTTCCCGACTCAATTACTAACTAACTAACAAATTAGTTTAATTAACCTCTAAATAAACTAAACCAACTTTTGTCAAAAAATAAAAACCCTGACTTGGTATTCCTTCACCTAACTCACGAGAAACATCATCTCCTTCATTATCAATTTGTATCCCTCCAACATCATCACCATGGAAGCTCATCATCAATCATGTACATCTTCATCATTTTCCTTTTGAGGAGGTACCAATTGTTTTTATGCTTTGATTGCTCTTGATTCTGGGTTAATAAAAACCCTATTTTTAGTAATTAGGAATTTTTATGATTATACTATTGGTTTGTCTCAAATATCGTTTTCAGATTTTTCTGTTTCAATTATAATTGTTTGTTACCCTAATTTTAATTAAAGTTTCAAATATGATTGTTTGTTTCAATTGCAGATGTTCCAATTCTAGGCATCATCCGCCATATCTTGAATCGGAATAATGGCCCATGCAACAATCATTCAAAATTTCAAGATATTGTTACTATACAGACAAACTAGGAGAAAAAAAGAGAAGTGAACCAATGCTCACTTTAACGCACCAAGGGCGAATACAAGGCGAGAGCCGAGATTAATTGAGCTAGCACCTAAGAAAGCATAGCCAGATGACGCAGAACACAGGAGAAATGACAACATTATCTGGGATTCCAGTGTACAACCTCGTCAAATTGACAGACAGACAATCGTCTTCATAATTATGTGGCCATGTTGTTTAGCTCTTCAATGGTTGTTGTTGTGTAGTATGTGCATTGTGATCATATAACACAATCAATTCTTCAATGGTTGTTGTTGTGTAGTATGTGCATTGTGATCATATAACACAATCAATTATAGCTTTTAAGTACATTTCCTAGATGAAGAAGCATAATTTTAATTGTTGTAGATGTAATTCGCTTGAGTTTGTATCAATGAACTAGCTTAGTTGCCCGTGAAAATCACGGGGCGTTTATGACAATTTTTTCGAAAATACAATTAAAATATACCCCGCATGTTTAGTTTGTTTTTTATACCTAATAGTTAGTTTAACGCATGAAATATAAATATTTAATTATGATCGATTTTAATATAAAAATATATCAAAAGATTCAAGAAAGACGGATACTTAGCTAGTGTTTCGCTATCTCACATCCATTTTATGATGCTGTCATGTGCTACGAATGCTTTATAAATTGTACACGAATGAACCCTACAAATAAAAATATTATATGTCAGAAAAGGCATGAAATTATATATCAACAAAATTATAAAGTAGACGGGAAAAAAATAACAACAACAACTTTGAGCATTCGGTAATTCTCAATCGATTTTAATTTACAAAAGGAAAAGTGTGGAATTATTTATCATATGTCGAAAAGGTGCAACGTGGCATGTAGTATCCCTTAACAATTACCATGCATTTTATATTGTACAGATAGATAGATTTCTTATATAAGGTTGACATGTGATAATATTTTTCCTATTTATGTTACCTTTTAGGACGTTAATTAATTTATAACATGCTTTAGTACAAAAACAATCAACTAAAATGCCAATTTAATTAAAAAAATATGAAACTTGGATTAGAATTTGCAAAGATTAGATAATTAACTAATAAAAATATAAAATATATATTATTTGCACAATTAATTTAAGAATAATGATGATATAATAACATTTATTGTACTAAATTTTAGTAAAAGTTATGTATATGTAGAAGGGTAGTTTAGTAATTGGTTGTGAGGTGAGATGGCATCATAACATGCTAGAAAATTGAAATACTTGACAATAAGGTACTCAACATGCCTTTTAATATTATATATAGATGGTTAAATTGTTATCAATTAATGGTGTTATAAACACTTGTGTCCATAAAATGCATTCAAATGTACTATCGCTCCAATTAACAGCATCCTCCTCAAATTCATCTCCGAACTCATCGCCGAAGTCAACAATTTCTTTAGTCGGTTTACCCTTTTCCCTTACAAGAGCTCTTCTACTTGAACCCTCATCCAAATCAGTCCCTTTCAAATAACGTTGATACTTTTCTTCTAGGTGCCAGTTTTTTAACCCTTTTTATAGAGTGGTCCTCAAGTTGGTCCCAATAATAATATCTCACATTAACAGTTCTTGAATGTGACATCCTACGTATTGATTTAGGGAACGAAATTCATTATAAACAATAACAACTCAAGTAATTCAAAGTAAAAATTGAAACTTTAATTAAAATTAGGGTTTAATTTCTTAACAAACAATCGTAATTGAAACAGAAAAATCCGACAACGATATTTGAGACAAACCAAAGTTAAGATTTCATCATAAAAATTCCTAATTACTAAAATTAGGGTTTATATTAACCTAGAATTAAGAGCAATTAAAACTTGAAAAAATTGGTACCTTCTAAAAGTAAACAAATGAAGATGTATATGATTGATGATGACCTCGCTGCATAGCGATGTTGTAGAAGCAATTAAGGACACTAATTGAGCATAATGATGGAGATGTTCTTCAATTTGGGTTATTTTGAATGTTATCGTGCGTTCGGTGAAGAATCAAGGGTTTTAACTTTTATTTTTTTTATATGAGTTATTTTTGTTAGTTTAGAATGTTAATTACACTAATTTGTTAGTTTTGTTAGTAATTGGGTCGAGAAATAAGTGGAAATATGACGGAAGTGAAATACGGTGTGAATTTGGATATATACGTTCTGAGGTAGGTGGTATTTTGTAATAAATGAAATACGGGGTGATAATTTGTAAAATACCGTAAATACCAGGTGGTTACTTCCAATTTTCACTTTTTAGTCTGATAAATTGAACTGGAGGAAATACCAGTTCACAGCTTATCGGCTTGGCTCGGTTCGTTGAGAGTCTCTCTCATTTGTTTATTTAATTAGTGTAGTACTTGACCCATTTTACTTATAGAACGCCTGTCTTAGAGGTTTAGTTAATTAGCGTTTTTCTACAATTTGTCACTCAAAAGTTAAACTTCAAACTCCAGTGACAGAAGTAGCACATATAGCAGACAAGATTGTGAAATTAAGAGAGTAAAACATCCATAATCGATCAGAGTCGGAGTTAACTTCTAAACTGAGGGATGGGCAAAATGGCAAATAGAGTTGATCCCAAGTTCCTAATTAGTGACACAAATACACAATCAATCAAATAACAGGGAAGACTAGTCAGGACAGCACCGTAGCTGCACGAAAAGGGAAGCTGCACAAGAAAGAGAATAAACCAAGGTAGTTTGATTTTAGATTAAATCTGACGAATTCTAATCTTTTTTTTTTTTTTGACAGATGATTATGGCTGAGTCCTACCATTGTTTTTGCAATAGCATGAGCCGACCTATTAATATTATTACATTGAACATTATCTAAGAATAAAACAAACCATAAAACTACTAAGACAATCATCTTCTCGTAGTAAAAGAGACGATTAAAGACAAGCTGGTAAGATGATGTAGATAGGCCACGGGCAACTTCGTCAAAATTATCAGCAGTACTAAGAACTTCCATGAGCCAAAGAGACGAGCCAGGTGCACTTACGCCACGAGTGCGTAGAAATAAAGGGGGAAGAACTAGCTGAAAAAGCTTGTCTTCAGTGGAGAGGAATCTCCTACACCGTGGTGGTCGACCGCAACAGTCCAAAGACCAATAACCCAAGAAAGCTAGTAAAGTGATAGAAAAGGGCAGAAATCTCCTCCCGACCAACCTTCCACCAATTACTACCAACATCGCTTTTGAAGGACACATAAGAAATAAAAGACAAACAAAAAACATGGTCACTTTAAAGAGATTTATTAAAACAAAAGAAATTATAGTACTAAAGGTCATAAGTTAACAAGGGAGGTGAAACCACCGCCTCCGACCCAAACCAAAATCACAACCAACATCCCAAGAGCTGACCCGGGCACTCCTCAAAGACCCCTCACAAACTAGATAAAGAAACCACACTTTGACCAATCAACCAAAACAAGAGTCTCGACAACACAAAACCAAAACCATACACAAACAAGAGCACCCACATATCGAACCTCCCAAAGAAACAGACCGTAACTGACTCCGAAAACAAAGATCCACATGCATGCAACCCCAAAAAACAGGAGTGGACAACCGAACGAAAAATCATCCGGCGGAATACAGACACCTACCAACCGTAACCGTTTCACCAGACAGTACCTCCCAGGACCACCAACAAACAAACAATCAGACGAACACGCAGGAAACGAATTCTAATCTGATCGTCTAAATATATATACAAAAAAGGCGGCCTAGCTACGAATGATTCAGCAATTCATGGCAAAAACACAGATCTAAACATTGTTTCGACCTGAACAAAAAAATGTGGTGACATAGACATGTACCATCTGTGGTATATGATCCACAAATAAGTGAGCCCAGCTCCAACGGGTTCATCAAACATGGCTTGCCCATAGAAAGAAATCATCTCGGACACCTTTTCAATCTCCTCTTTCCGCTTGGTTTCCTGCACATCAAGTTTAGTTAATTCGTCGAATAGGAATAGGATAGCTCTACGTTCCTTGGCTTGGGAGCTTAAGAGCCTAAGATTGTTTAAGGAGTCGACCAAATACTTGCTTTTATGTATATTTAGAGCCTTTTCAACAAAATAACTCAACCACTCAACTTCAAAACGTATGCATTTTAGATCAGACAATGTGGAAGGTAAATAATGAGCTTGACTATCACTGAAGGAATAAGCTGAGTTGTCCTCGAGTTCTCGTACCATAATGGCCAGCGTCTCCAAAGATGTAGCAATGATGTTACTGTTATGCACAATGCTGTCTTTTACTATCTTCCCATGTTTCAGCCAAATCTTTTTCAAAGTCGGGATTAAGCAACACCTTATATCAAATCCTTCAAGAATCCATTTTGTCACTGCGAAAAGAATGCAAAAGAAAGAACTGAAATTGGTAGAACCAGTACATATACAATCCCTTTATTTCATATAGAGGGTTCTGATTTGTGAAACAATTTCAACTACGACCCATGCTTTCTCATAAGATAATTGTTCTGTCAGATCAGACGACACAAATTTTACTTGGCATCTCCTTGTATACATTTGGAGAAATTAATAGCGACAGTAAAAGGCTTATAAAGCGTAATTTATTACCTGAGACATGCATGATGTCGAAGGTTTAGGTACCGAATGAATGATATTTTTCCCTGAAGTCCCTGCAACAGTACATTGATCAACAAGAAGTCTGCAGTCTAGAATCAAAGGAAGAGAAAAGGGCATAAGACCAGTGTATCGTGTGTTCTCAGTTAAAACTCATTACCTTCCTCAATTGCATCAGACCCGCTATTCATCGACGGAAGAGCTCTCCCAACTTCTTCTTCACTTGTAGAAAGAGAAAGTAACATTACGTGAGTCGTACCTTCCTCTTTCTATGATGCGTGCCCCTCAATGTTTGCTTTAGAATGCATGTCCTCATCCTGATCTTGACTATCTGAACCAGAACCCAACCCTTTTTTATCCTCATCTTTATTGCTGAAAGCATATTCCATCTCTTCTTGCTCCCCCTTCTCTTCACCGTCTAAATCCTTCAAATCAGATTGCAGTTCTCCGTCATTCTTATCTCTACTGGCAGTCTGAAAGCCTCCGTCCTCATCAGGCCCCCTATACCACAAACAAGGAAAACATTGTGGAAACCATTCTCATTACTACACAGACGGTTACTTGTATATAGCCATACAACAGAACGACAAACAATTCCTGAATTCAACAATGTATACAGGCATACAGCATTCCAAACTGATGGTCGAATTCCTGCTTGGGTACTACTTTACGTATTCCTAAACTCATTGACTCGCAAAACAATGGAACAACTTCCTACTTCATGTGCCATAAGAATTAAGACGAGTGATAACTTGTAGAAGCATATACGAAAATGCTAGTTGTTTAGTATGAAGTATAAACCTGGTTCATACGGAGTACTTAAAATAGTACTCTAATACACTAACAGGCAGCTGCAACATTCCTGCACCTATCAGTTTCCAAAACACTGCGCTTCTACATACTATCCAAAACGTAACATCTGTACCAATATATCATGCTACGAATCTACTGTCCTGAGCATAACATAGTCTCATTATATTATACTACGATTCTACTGTAATAAAACATAACATTGTATCAATATATATCATACTTAGATCACACTAAACAATAACGAACATGTTACAAAGTGTAATAACACCATTCCCATTACCTTTCAGATTGACTATGACACTCTGGCGCAACATTAGACCGGAACTCATGAGCAGGGACAGAGGAAACATTGAAAATCCAAGCAGGGGGCGACCAATCAATCTTAGGAAAACACGAATTCTCACCATCCCGAGCAAAAGTCCCATCATTTAAATGGAACATCGCAATGTCGTCCTCACATTTGCTAACATCATCACTGAGTGAACTCCCAACAATCTAGTCCATACTGAGGAAACGCGGCCTCAGAGAACACAATGCAATTCTTATACTCCCTCCCTGGAAACTTCTCCAATGCATTCACATTTCGAGGGATTCATAAAACGAAACTTGCCTTCCAACACAAACAACTGATCGCTCCCATTTCATTCCGGTAGTGTATTGCATCAAAACATATTAAATGCAACAACAATGAGAGACTCATATTGAAACGATGGAATACGTAAAATTATAGATCCATCAGATACCAAGTAACTAAAGGTCCAACAATCCGCAAACCCGGCAACGGCTGAACCCACCACACATAATCCACCAGAATAATTAGAAATTACTTCATAGATCATATACCCTATGAGTTAGACAAGACCAAACAGAGAAAAATATTTTTGTCAGTCATCTGCTTTTGTTTGTTACTCGGCAATGTTATAGAATTTAGCAAATCCTCACACAAATCACGAGGTTGCAAGCGCCAAGCAGCAGATTCTTATACTTCGTATACTACATGATCTACCAACAAACTCACTTGCCCGACCCTGCTCCTGCTACCAATCTGGCATCTATCACAATGCACAATAATTATCCATACAGCATAGATACAAGCAACTCTTGAATTCTATGATGAATAGAACATCCAAACGAAGAGGTTGAACTCCTGCTTAGAGATCACTTCACCTATAGCATAGTTTTTTTGACTTACAAACCCAAAACGGTAAAGCTTCCTCCATCTTCCACAAGGATTAAGGGTAATAACTTGTCACGGAAAATGAAAGTTGGGAAAATATGTAGGCTCACAAATTAACCCGCCTTTAGATGAAGGCGAAGATATAAAAATATATGGGCAGCCCAGAACGGAAAGTGCATGCCTTTTACGAAGCCATTAACTAATTGTGTTGATTTACACAACTTCATCTCTACTTGGAAACATGAAGAAGTGGTTGATTGATGAAAAACGCTTCAAACTCGAATCAATTTGCTGCTAATTTGCGATACCTACAATCTCCTAGCACCTAAATTTTTAAAAATAACTACCAATCTAGTTTCCGAAACATGATCAAAAACGTAAGAACAGCATTTCAATTACCAATCAGACTGGCTAGAAGATTCCGAAACTGAATGTTTCAGAAAGTCATCAGCAGGGACGGGAAAAGAATCGAAAACCCAGGCAGGAGGTGACCAATCAATCTTAGGAAAACCCGAATTCTCAGCCTCCCGAGCAAAAACCCCATCACTCAACCGAAAAACACCAATATCCTCCTCACAGAATAGTCTATCATCACTGTGAGTGAACTCCCAACAATCATTCCCATACTGAGGAAACGCGGCCTCAGAAAACACAATGCAGTTCTTATACTCCGTCCCTGGAAACTCCTTCGACGCTGGTACAAAAAAGTAATAATCCTTAGCCATAAACAACACCTTCTCACTCTTAAACCCTGCAACCTCCTCCCAATAGTTAGAGTAATATTTATAATCCCTCACGTGAGTCTCGTCACGCCTCATTGACGGATTCCTCAGCACATAAACCTGAAACGACTTCTCCGCCACACGAACCACCAAGTACAGCTCAGCTTCGTCAAGAACGAAACGTCTCCGCCACCCAATCCCGTCTGCACCTCGCGACACCGCCACACCAATAATTCTTTCCAAATCAATTTCTCACTATAGAACCAGTGTAAGGCCTAACGAAAATTTGTTACTATTGCAGAGATAAACTAAAAAACGCACAAACAATAGAAAAAGGTAAAGATAATAATCGAAACGACGAATTATAAATTTCAACAACAACGGGATAGAGCAAATCAAATAACGAACACAATTGTATTACTGGATACACAATATCACAGACAAAACACAATAATAAAGTCGAGCATATTGATAGTCGACAGAATTAGGTTTTATACAAACATACGACTAACATACTCCCTCCCCCGTCCCAATCAATTATTTACCTCTGATTAAAAACACCGTTCAGAAAACGCGTACAAAGGTAAAAAAAATGACTGAGACGCAAAGAGTACTCCGAATTTTCACAAGACTAATTGTAGTAGAGTTCAAGACCCATGCCATCATGAATCTCGTAATCGCGAAGAGTAATATGATCCTTGTAGATATTATACCACTTCTGAATACGAATCTTATCAGCGCGAGTACCAGTTTGAGCAGCAACAAGTTTCTTCAGATCTCCAATGGTGTCATCATCGTTGCACTTCACACGAACTTTCTTTCCCAGACGATCGTTCAATACCACCTCGATCATTTTCTGTTTTTTTTTTTTAATTAGGGTTCGAAGAGAGAGAAAGAGGAGGCTAATTTGGGGGTTTTTGTGGATTGATAGTGAACGAATTAGGTAGGAGGATGGTGGGCGAATATATATATATCTACTTCGTAGTACGGTAAGTCGGTTGGGTGCGTATCTAATTTGTGGCGGTTTGTTTTGGTTCGCTTTATTTTTACGCGTATAAAATAGTATGGTCCTTCACAACTTTCCAAAAATTCAAAACTTTTGCTTGTGGGTAAAAAAAAGCAGATCCTATATTTATACGTAGTTACTCATTCATGTACGAGTTTTACTCATTTATATACTTTTTTTCATTATTTTTCCATTTTATACCCTTCTGTCTAAAAACAAAAAAAAAACTCTCCCTAATACTCTCCCTCACAAATCGTAATTGAAATCGAATTTTAAAACTCGGAAACGATATTTACCGATTTGGTTAAGCTTACTAAATTTTTTTTTGAGGGAGAATCGATTTCTATAAAATTGAGAGTGGATTAATCAATTTTAAACGTTTGACTATCCAACATAAAATCCACATAATATAAAGGGTTAATTGATAGAAATACTCCGAACTATGAGTGAACTGCTCAAAATACTCTAAACTTTATTTTAACTACCAATATAACCAACTAATGCCCTCATTTGCTTTGAATAGAATTTGTTGTTTTTTTAACTTATTGTAGATTTGTAGCATATTTTATTGATGTAATTAGGTGAATAAATTAACAAAAAAATAAAAAGAGAAAGACGGGTCAGAGAATGGTAAGAAATTTCCTCACTTATTTTGCAGGTAATAGGACATATATTATAATAAAAGCGAATGAGAGTATTAGTTGGTTATATTGGTAGTTAAAATAGAGTTTGGAGTATTCTGAGCAGGGTACCCATAGTTCAGAGTATTCTTATCAATTTATCCTAATATAAACGTGAAGTCATTTAGATGATTTTCACTAGCTCATAACTCATAAGTTTTTTAAGCTAGGATCCCTAACAAAAAAAAAATCTAAAATTTCTCACTCCACCGTTTATGATCTATCGGAATATTTTATTTATCTAATTCGTAGTACAATAGGTCTCTTGAGGGACCGCCTCTCAATAAGCTTATTGGGAGACTATTGTACAAATTTAAGAAAAATTGGTACTAAAAGTAATATAATAGGTACAAATAATGATTAAAGATAAAATAAGTACATTTATTATATAAATAAGTACGGAATTACCATGTTACTGTCCACGAGAAAAGGTCACGAAATACAAATAAAAGGGTACAAAAGAATGGTCTCTCAATAATTTATTGAAAGATCGTCTCTCTCAAGTTTTAGTGTTCGTACTAAACTCTTTGTAATCAATGTTGAGAAATTCAATGTTTTTTAGCGCGAAGTAGAAACTTTATAATATATTGTACATTATAAATGTATAAAACAAATTTATAAATTAAAAATTTATAAATCTAAGGTAAATTGGTATAAGGTATAATGGATAACCTATAAAATTTAGATAAATGAAAAATTATAAAGTATTTTTTATTTAAAAGATATTACAAATATAGATGAGAAATTGTATATATAGATGAAAATAATATTTAATACGAAACATAAATGTATGATGTACAAGTATATACTCCCTCTTACTTTTTATAAGTGACCCATTATATTAAAATACTACACCCGTATATTCAAACAATGAGAGTATGAGATACTTATAAAAGGTAGGAGGGAGTAATACGCATATCTTACACAATAGTTGAAAATGACACAACAAACAAGACGAGTATCAATGTATCATGATCTACTTATGTTCATATTAATCTTATTCTTAAAAAACAAACCGTGCATTTTTGCAAGATTAGAACTAGTTTGGCTTATTATCACTTGCAAAGCAGCAATAGGTAAGATTGAAGTTTTTTTGGGAATTGAGTATCAAAAGCGTGTTTATGATAGGCACTAATAATCAATTTTCTCTATTTATAGTATGCTAAAAACTCCATATTTCACAAGACCATTCTATATGCTCTCCAGTCTCCATTGACATCAAGTACTATCTTTTTGAAAATGTAAATTCAATTTTCAATTAAATTTTGCTTTATTTCATCATTATCTAGTAGCTGAGATGTTAAAATCATAAAATGTACTCCGTGGTACACTTCTAGTTTTTTTTAACGATGACGAGGAGGTATAACCACTCCGGACACGCAACAATACCATGCTAACCACCACGTATCAAGTAAACTGAATCCACGAGGTTGCTCTTCACTGTAAGACATGTGGTCAAGTTTCCTCTAGGGAGATTCGAACCCATGACATCACAGGGCTTCATAAATTGCAACTTGAGTTTCAAAGGTGACCAAAATATGAACCTGGTCAACTGGTATGAACCGATGAGCGAGTCATGTTGAAGTTCAAATGTTCAATAATGATAGATCAATCAGATAGAGTCTGAAAATTGGCAGTGGATACCATTGAACCCACCAGAATAAATAGTCAGTCCTCTGCTTTTGTTTGAGACTTGAACGTCACAGTTACACGTCTTAACTGACAGAAGAACGAAAGAAATTTGTGAAAGTGTACGTCTAGATAATGTTACGACACGGATCAAATCTTCACACAAACAAAAACCCTGCAAGCGCCACGCAGCAAATTCATATATCACCTTGTCAGGCCTTGCTCTTCATCTTACCTTGTGTGCTATAACCAACAGTCAGCGCCTCCATATGAGTGACACTTCAATAGTTCATTTCAAATTAAAACATGAGAACTTTCAGTTGAGTAGCCGAGTCCAAATTCTGGACACACCTCCCAGGTACCTTTCTTTTCACAGCAATTTCAAACTGTAGAACCAATAAAAGGCTCAACGAAAATGTGTTACTACTTACTATTGCCGAAGTCATGCCTATGAATCGGCACCAGATGAAATTAAAACATTCAGAACGTTGGAATGGAGGCCAGACAGTGAGACCGATAGCGCTTTTTAGGTGAGCCTTGAGCATGCTATCAAAGTATCAAACCATTCAACAAAGAAAGATGTGCTTGAGCAAGCAAATCAGCAACCCGAAATTTGTCTATATGTAATGTTAACTGTCTGTTACATACCGGTTTGAAGTAGGCAAGAGCAGAAGCTTTTCAAAGCTATTTCTGATGAGCTGAGAGAGCATCCAGCAGTCATTCAAGGTAATATGCGTCTTCAAAGCCCTGCAAGCTGCATTAACATTTTCTACTTTTCCAAACATGGATGAACATTTTCTACTTTTCCAAAGAGTTAGATTACTTTTAGAAAATATAAACACAAATACACCAGAATTCGTGAAGCATAGTTAGCTATAATCCTGCAAAGAGCATCAGTCCACAATAACCCTCACGTAGTCATATCCCAACGTCAAACAAAATTCTACATATATCTAGTATAGACATTCAAAGACCTTAAGTTGATCTACGATATTAACTTGGCTCCTAGTCTCCTACCATGAGGGGTGAATACAGACGCGAACAAGTCCCACAAGGCATATGACTACATGAGCTCAACACACTCATGTGAGCCCAATTCCTATGGGTTCATCAAACTTGACTTTCCCAGAACAAGGAATCATCTTGGACACCTTCACCATCTCTTCATTCAGTCTATTCTCTTCCTCGTGTAGTTTGGCTACTTCGTTAAGGAGGATTTCTCTCCGTGCTTTGACTTGGGAGCTTACCTTGGCAAGGTTGTTCAAGGATTCCAGCAAATCCTTGCTTTCATGTATTTTTAAAGCCTCCTCAACATAAGAAACCAACCAGTAAACATTGAAATGAATGCATTTTAGATCAGACAATGTGGTCCTTAAATAATCAGCCTCACTATCACTCAAGGACTGAGCCGGTTTGTCCTCGAGTATTTGTGCCATAGTGGCGAGTGACTCCAACGCCTTAGCAATTATGTCACCATTATGCACAATGCTGTCTTTTATTATGTTCCCGTGCTTCAGCCAGATCTTTTGCAATGTTGGGACTAAGTCAGACCTTATATCAAATCCTTCAAATGCGGTAGTTGCAGAATCACTCCAGGACTGAGCCGGTTTGTCCTCGAGTATTTGTGCCATAGTGGCGAGTGATTCCAACGCCTTGGCAATTATGTCACCATTATGCACAATGCTGTCTTTTACTATGTTCCCATGCTTCAACCAGATCTTTTGCAATGTTAGGACTAAGTCAGACCTGATTTGAAATCCTTCAAATGTGGTAGTTGCGGAATCACCCTTGTGTCTCTACATAAAAAAATGAAAAGGAAGCACTGAAATTGATTCCAGCAAAGATCTACTCCCCCATGTCATAAAAATTGTCCTTGTTTGATTTTGTTGGCCAAACAATTTGGACTTTGAAAAACTTGTTTAACAGATATTGTCAAAATAATTGCTTCTGATAAATCAAACATGCATTTTTTTTACTTTGAATCACTTCATATAACTGGTGAAAAATCAATAGTTAACATAGACAAAAGTTGACCAAATTAAATGGGACATTCAGGTGCATATAGTACCTTAGTCGTAAAGGATGTAGAAGCTTTAGGCATTGAATGAGTAATGTTTTTTCCTGAAGTCTCTGCAGCAATACAAGAAGTACTGATAAACTTGAGAAGTCCGCAGTCTAAGACCAACTGAAGCGCAAAGGGTAAAAGGCCTAAGTTAAAAGGCATTACCTGCTTCAAGTATATCATTCCCACTATTCATCCTAACAAGAGTTCTTCTAACTCCTTCGACAGGAGAAAGGAAAGGCGTGATAATATCCACTTGCAACGATGCATCACCCTCAACATTTGCTTTACAATGCATTCCTTCTTCCTCCTTTTCCTGACTGTTCGAGTCACACTGCATTTTTTCACGCTCCTGATCTTGACTATCTGTATCAGATTCCACCCCTTCTTGATCCTGATCTTGACTATCTGTATCATATTCCACCCCTTCTTGATCCTGATCTTGACTATCTGTATCAAATACCACCCCTTCTTGATCCTGATCTTGGCTGCCTTCATCAGATTCCACCCCTTCTTGATCCTGATCTTGTCTGCCGCCATCAGATTCCATCTCTTCTTGCTCCACCCCAACTTTACTGACTGAGTTCTTCAAATCAGATCGCACCTCTCCATCATTCTCATAAAGCTCCCTTCACCAACAAGTAAAACATTGTTTTCATGTCAGCATTCTTCTCTGAAAACGAATATCATCACAGTGCACATTGTTACTTTTTACATTTACTGGTACTATTTATCCATACAGCATAGATACAAGCAATTCTTGAATTCTATGATGAATAGAACATCCAAACTAAGAGAGGCTGAACTCCAACTTAGAGATCACTTCACCTATAGCATAGTTTTTTTACTTACAAACGAAAGACAGTAAAGCTTCCTCCATCTTCCACAAGGATTAAGGGTAATAACTTGTCACGGAAAATGAAAGTTGGGAAAATATGTATTAGGAGGGAGAAATAGCTTGTCCATATATTTTACCAAAGGTAGAGAAGCCGAGTACTATTTTTCTTCCTATAATCACCTGTTTATGAGTTCCATCAAATTGAATCACCTCTTTAGATAATACTCTATATCAGTTTATACTTCTCCACCCCATTTAGCAAACTATACAAGATACGAATATAAATAAGAAGTGTTATCAGTAGAGAGTAGATAGGTTCCATATTAGTGTTCTTAATTGTAAGACGGCAATTATTTGAGCACAATTTAAGCGAGACACGCATATAGCTTGGCATCATCTACTTGCCTTGGAGGCTTAACTCCAAAAATTCAAATATGAATATAAATTCAGAAATTTACTTGTCTCGAGATATTTCCCTAGCCTTTTTCTCCACTCGTCTTTCCAAGTATATTTTTATGGATCTCGTGACTTCAGGATATATCTCATCCACCATTTCCTGGGCAGTTCTCGAGATACCTTCGAATGAAGCCATTATTTGCGACTCCAAGCGTTTCTCGACCTTATTAAAACGAACAGCCCGATTTTCCTGATTGTCGGTCATCGTCAGTAGTAGATGGTAGTCGGCTGATGGTAATGCGTAGGGCTTTGTTAGCCTGCAAATCATGACGGAATAGATTTCAAGGAGACAAAACAAATCATTGAGACAAACAAAAACGCAAGAACGAAAACAGAAAAAAATCGAATAATACAATCAATCAATCATCAACAAACATAAAAATCGAAAAAATATTTAATATAAGACGAAAAAAATGAAAGGGGTGAAAATACAAACCCGAGTAGCTCGAAAACTGCAAGAAGATGGAAGATCTAGGGTTTTTGAAGATGCAAATGATAGGGTTAATCTGAGATTTGGGGAGAGAAGAAGTTAGGGTTAGAAGGAAATCCCAAAATCAGACCATTGGTTTTGATGGCCGGATGATATTTGTTGTCGAGCCTTGGGGTTTATTTTCTATTTTCCAAGCTACTATGGTTCGTCGCATTATTAATAACTAGCTTAGAATCCGTGCAAATTACACGGAAATGCATAGTTGAATAATTCGTTGTTCTATATAGATAAATGTTTAAAATGTATAAAAAATCAGAATAATAGTGTTATCAATGGATTAAAATAACACAACTCATTATTTGTAATTTGAGGTTTGGAGTAATATTTGATCCCACCTTTTATCTTTATTTATGAGCTCCTATTTTCAGCTACTCGACTATCACTGTTTATCCTTTTATTATTGTCATATTTAAAAGTGTTTGAGAACAATAGTGGTTATAGATCCAAAAATAGGTTGACCTAAGATCCGACATTTACCCAAACCACAACACCCGAATATGACTCAAAATACGAATTGGTCCCACCCGGCCCAAAATGACCTAAATTATCTTGATTCATAACTGATCCAACCCAAAGTGGCCGATCTGAAACCACCAAGATCCAAAATTATGATTTTCGCTCTTGATCATTAACCCGAAAATGACCCGGCCCACTTAAACCGACCAACACATCAAAATACGCAACCTGAATTATTCCGAAATAATGATGAACTAAACTTACCCGACCCAAATTGGTCTGACATAACTTGATTCGACCCATTTACCAAGTATAGTATGAAAAAAGTGAAACAAAACAATGAGGGCAAAAGTAAAAGGGTGTAAATAAGAAAATACATCTTGTCATAGTTTTGGACTGTTATTGTCGCGTATTGGTGGACTATGCGTAATTTGTACGGTTTTCATTTACGGAAAATATGTGCTGTGGGGAAATACCGTAGTAGTATGTTCCATTTATTTGCCGTAAAATAAGTCATACAAAATTAATATCTCAATAGAATATTGTTATTGAACGTTTCATATGTTCCCGTTCTTTTTTAAAGTTTTCCTATTGTAAAATATTGTCGTAAAAAAACTTCAAAAATAAGTCATACAAAATTAATGTCTTAGTACAATCAATTATAAACCTTGAACACAAAATCTAAGTTCTAAATTTTTGCAAGCCTAAAAAAGATTGGTTTATTGAATTACATTAGCAAATGCTCTGCACTTCTTTACAAATAAGAGATTATTAATCGAGTAATACTCCGTAAACATTTAAGTACTCAAGTAAAATCAAATAAATAGAAATTCTACATAATCTAATCATAAAATTTAGTGGTTATGCTTTTGTAAGAAATCTCGTTGTATTCTTTTCGAATATTAATGAGAAATTAACCTTCTTGCAAAAAAAAGAGAGAAATAAATTATATATGGATATAGATAACATGATTAGCTAAAATTATAAAAAGAGAAAATATAATAATACTATAATACGGAGTATAATAATCGCAATTTTAATTTGAAACTAAGTAATAATTTTACCATAAATAACGAAATAACTAATGGACGAAAAAATATTTAGCCAATGACTGACATGTGTCGAATGATTTCTCTATTATAGTTATATATAGATCATATTGCATTCTGTACGTACAATAACTGTATGGTACAACATATTTCATACCTACAATATTGAAGATAAAAATACAATTGTAAAATAGTATCTTTTAAGGCTGCAATATCTTTTACTCCGTATAAGATAAGAATACAACATTATATTATACCCAAATATAAATTTCAAGTAATCTAGTATTTTTGTTTATTTTTGGTCTGTATTTGTATGCGATTTACACAATTTTTTACGCAATATATATTCCGCCTCAATAACTTGATTGACTCAAAATTGTTTATCTTTTATTGATTGGTTATTTAAATATTATTTGCCGTTTTTTTTCCAAATGTATTTCTTTGATTGATTATTTAAAGGTTAGTTGCCATTTTTTTTCCAAGATTATTTCTTTGATTATTTATTAATAGTTATATAAATATTCTTTTCCGTATTAATATAATTTAAGGTTATTTTGACTTTTTGTCAAAATATATATTTACAGGAATTAAATAATATTGTATGTTCTTTCCGTTAATTTAACAATTCGATTGAATCTCATTGTTAAAAATATGCTTAATTAGTGATGTGAGAATATTTTCTCTTAGATTTTGCATACATTAATCCGTGAGAATATTTTTTCCAAAATTTAATCATATCATGGGAACTTGGGCGGGAAATTTTTTAATGTGAGAGCGACACGTGTCCAATTCATGTATAGTGGTTCTTCTTATATACTTTTATATAGATAGATTGAATGAGCTCCTAAACTTCCCCTACCCCACCTTCTCCTGATCTCCTCATATTCAAAGTACAATTGGTCTTGCTTAAAACGGGTCGGTTTGAGAGACGGGTAATGACACTCACAAAACGAATAGGGGGACAAGGTGGGGTACCCCATGTGCTTCCCTCTCTCCTCAAAGGGCGAAAGTAGCAAATTGTCCCCGTATGTTTGATGTTATGTGCAATTTACCCCATAAATTTCAACATGTGCAAATTAGTCCCATATGTTTTAGTTTATGTGCAAATCAACCCAATTCTAATTTTCTGATATATTTACGCACGAAAACCTACCAACATAATGACGGAAAATATAATAAATTAAAAATAAAATCATTAATGTAATAAAATCTCACCTAATTTAGACACCTCATACTAATGTAGCTCAATTTTTCTATCTAACTCCATTTTTTACTCTCTCTTCCTCAAAAACTCGAGCATGTACCATGATCATTCAACATTCATCTATGGTTACTAGTTAGTCTTTTTTATTTTATTTTTTTCTTTTGCATAAAATTAACTATTTATTTATTTTTAGTTTTTCATAGTTCTTCAAAATAAGTATTTGGGATTTAAATAGTTCAACAAAAATCACAAAAAGTAATTGTGGGAGAAATACATGAGAAGAAAAAAGTAAAAAGTAAAAAAGCTCACTGCGGTATGATGAATGAAAATCTTTTTGTCGTTTAATTTTCCAGGTTAAAGATTTTATTTTATTTTATTATTGTTTTGTCATGTGGTTAGCACATTTTTCAAGTGTAGGTAAGTTGGAAAATTAGAATTGGATTGATTTACACCTAAACTAAAACATATGAGACTAATTTGCACATGTTGAAACTTATGGGGGCAAATTGCACATAACATCAAACATATGGGGGCAATTTGCTACTTTTGCCCTCCTCAAAGTGGGTATTTTGTGAGGTAAAATGGTATCCGTCTTAAATTTAAGACGGATAGTGTCGGTTTGAAGTAAGAATTTGTGTTCAAAGTAATAAAAAAAAAATATGTTGGTTCATCTTTAGAAAACTTAAAAAAAATCGTTTCAACAAACTACGTACTCGTCTTCAACAACAATGTTATTTCGGTCTTAAATTTGAAAATTCAATTATTTACTTTTTTTTAATTTTAATTATTATTGTTCTTAGTTTGATAGATTAGAAACAGAATTAAGATAGATTCATTAATTTGTGACGGAATAGGATAGATTCAATTATTACACGGTTGATATATTTTTTCTAAAAATAATTGATAAGAATACTTTGAACTATAGGTGTCCTGCTCAAAATACTCCAAACTCTATTTTAACTACCAATATAACCAACTAATGCTCTCATTCGCTTTTATTATAATATATGACTTGTTACCTGCTAAATAAATGAAGAAATTTCTAACCTTTCTTTAACCCGTCTTTCTCTTTTTACTTCTCTTTTAATCTATTCACCGAATCAGACCATTAAAACATGCTATGATAAGTTAACAAAACAACAAATTCTATTCAAAGCGAATGAGGGCATTAGTTGGTTATATTGGTAGTTAAAATAAAGTTTAGAGTATTTTGAGCAGTTCACTCATAGTTCGGAGTATTTCTATCAATTAATCCAAAAAAAATTGGACAAAGAACTTTTTCGTCCGACACAGGTCTTGGACGAAAATTGTTTTTGCCTAGGTGCCAAATGAGAAACTTTTTCGTCCAACACTTGTGCTGGAAGGAGAAACTTGAAAAAAAAATTCGTCTGCCACATAGGTTGGACAAAAAGAATCTCCAACATAGGTGTTGGTCAAAAAATTTCTTTGTCTAGCACCCTTGTCAAACAAAAAAAAAGTTCTTTGTCCAGCCTATCTCCATCACATTTTTAACGAAATTTCTAATCGCCTTCGGAAATCTAACGCTAATCATTATCCGTTATACTATAAAATGAACTAGAAATAATGAATTTGAATCAAAATTATAAATTGTTGTAAAATCGTTGTTTGAACCGCTTCAAAACCGTCATTTTTTTTTTGGTTAAAATCCGACATTATTTTTTTGAGATTTTTATAATCGCTGTTTGAACTACTTCAAAACCGTCTTTTATTTTTTATAGAAAACCAACATTTTTATTTTTGAGATTCTTAATCACAATATCAAATGGGTTGAATACGAGGGTAAAATTGGAAGTTTATATAAAATATCAACGATAATTAATAAAAAAGTCGGCGATCTTTAGCATGCCCCTTTATCTTGGGCTGTTTTGTCGATGGCCCAAATGAAATCGTGTATCACCTCACTCGGGCCGATAATTCGTACTTTACCAGTATGATTTATTTGGTATTCTAAGTGCATGTTTGGCCTTGTTTATGGAAAAGAATTTTTACTTTTGTAAAGGAATTTTTATAAAACTAGTTTTTGATAAAATTGTTCATGTTTGGCCAAAATTTTTAAAAAACTATTTTTATCAGTTTTATCATGTTTGGCCTAAGTAGTTTCTATCAATTTTTTTGGGATTTTGGCGCTCAAACAACTTAATAGCAACGTGAAAAGAGAAACAGAAGTAACAAATTGCTACTTCTGTTTCTAGGTGTTTCTAGGGGTCAGTTTTAGAATTTTTGTTTAATAAAATCAGTTTTTAGTTTTTTAAAAAGTAGTGTTTGACCCAACTTCTATTTCTTTGGTTGAAAAAACAGTTGAAAAACAGCGCCAAATCCTCGTGTAGTTTTCCCAGAACAAGGAATCATCTTGGACACCTTCACCATCTCTTCATTCAGTCTGTTCTCTTCCTCGTGTAGTTTGGCTACTTCGTTAAGGAGGATTTCTCTCCGTGCTTTGACTTGGGAGCTTACCTGGGCAAGGTTGTTCAAGGATTCCACCAAATCCTTGCTTTTATGTATTTTTAAAGCCTCCTCAACATAAGAAACCAACCAGTAAACTTTGAAATGAATGCATCTTAGATCAGATAATGTGGTCCTTAAATAATCAGCCTCACTATCACTCAAGGACTGAGCCGGTTTGTCCTCGAGTAGTTGTGCCATAGTGGCGAGCGACTCCAACGCCTTAGCAATTATGTCACCATTATGCACAATGCTGTCTTTTACTATGTTCCCGTGCTTCAGCCAGATCTTTTGCAATGTTGGGACTAAGTCAGACCTTATATCAAATCCTTCAAATGTGGTAGTTGCGGAATCACCTTTGTGTCTCTATGTAAAAAATGAAAAGGAAGCACTGAAATTGATTCCAGCAAAGATCTACTCCCCCATGTCATAAAAATTGTCCTTGTTTGATTTTGTTGTCCAAACAATTTGGACTTTGACTAATATTTTCCAACAGTATATAAAAAAAACTTGTTTAACTGATATTGTCAAAATAATAGATTCTGATAAATCAAACATGAAATTTTTTACTTTGAATCACTTCATATAACTGGATAAATCATGGTTAATATAGACAAAAGTTGACCAAATCAAATGGGACATTCGGGTGCATATAGTACCTTAGTCGTAAAGGATGTAGAAGCTTTAGGCATCGAATGAGTCATGTTTTTTCCTGAAGTCTCTGCAGCAATATAAGAACTACTGATAAACTTGAGAAGTCCGCAGTCTAAGACCAACTGAAGCGCAAAGGGTAAAAGGCCTAAGTAAGTTAAAAGGCATTACCTGCTTCAAGTATATCATTCCCACTATTCATCCTAACAAGAGTTCTTTGATAATACCATATTTTACCGATTTTTTAACCCATATTTATCTCTTATTTGTACGAAATAATAACCCGAGTTAGCTTAATTTACTCATTTTTATTGTTAAATAATATATTAGTCGATTAGTTTTAAATAATGTTTTTTCGTATTATTTGTTAGTGTTTTGGTACTATTTCGTCTTTTTATTTTATAGGTACCGGTTTAAATATAATGTGTGGAAAAGAAAGACGAGAAGAATAGTTGGTAAGATAATTACTTATAATTTTCAGTCGGACCGCTATCAAGACTCGAACCCGCATAAACTCGTTTGATTTATATTTGGTGGCCACTTGGGTTAACTCAAGTGACCCAATCATTTGGGCTGTAATGTGTGAGTATGGCCCAGCAAATGAAGAGGAGGGGAGTCACGTGGGGGTAGAAAAAAAGAGCAAGCAAGAAGGCTGCCAGGGGAATTTTTAAAAGGAGAGTAGTGCTGGGCAGAGCGCAGGGGAGACGCAAGAGGCGAGAACAGTGCCAACTTTCAGATATTTTAGGTTTCTTCTTTTTAGTTTTTTCCCAAAAAATTAATCTCTTAAATTAATTTAGTAGTAGATTAATTAGTTTCAAGTTTTAATCTGTTGGATATGTAAGACAAGATCTACCTTATTTATGCATTTTCCTCTCATTTGTTGGTATCAATTTCTCATCCCTACTCTTTCTTATTGTTTTTAATTATGTCTTGTTATTTAGATAATTTTAATATTTAATTAGTTAATGTTTTATTCTTTGTTAATCTTACCACGTTTAGTGTAGTTCATGTATGTTTAGTCTCTACATTATATTAAGGTTTTCATCCTTATTATTTCTAGCATTATGTTTAGTATGGTATTTAATGTGTCTTGTGTTGGAGTAGTAATGATTAGTGAGTAGTCTTTCACTAGGGTGCGATGAGACCCCGACATGAATAATTTACCTAATTAGTTTCATTTTGATTGGTTGTTGAGGGGGATTTTATCGGGTTTAAATGAAAGGTTTTGAAGTGGTTGTGTTCTATTTGGGAAAATAGTCGGTTTTGGCCCTTGTCCACCAACGAGAGTTGGTTAGGTCGGGATTTGTCTACCCCTCTTAGTCCCTTTGTCAACTTGGGTTAAGCCCGGGAGGGAGAACCCGAGTAGGTGCTTTTGTTTATCGGTTTGAAATTCACCTTCGGGAGAAGGGTTGGGATGACCGGGGATTATCGCGGGCTTAAACCCTTGACCTTGGTGAGAGGTGAGCGGAATGGGCCCATTTTGGCAAGCCTTGAGTCTTGAGTCGGGGGAAGCCGAGTCATGAGCCCGAAAGGGAGTTGACTTGGTATTACTAGTGTCCTATTAGGAACCCGGGAGGGATTTGATAGGCGACCTAGAGGCGTTTCCACCTTATTAGTCTACCCTTGATAACTAGTTAACGAAACTAAGCGGTGAATTACGAATTGTTGGTGGTTAAATCGTACCCTAGGCCTTTTCTTTATTGCTTAAATCGTTATTTCATTACTTGTTCACTTAGTTTCTTATTATTTTAGTTTATTAGTTTAGTACCGTATTTATCAACTTGATGATTCGCGTAGCTAACCTATAATCTAAGATAAGACCAGTACTCAAACTTAACCTCCCTGTGGATCGACCTCGACTACCCTACTACCTTAGTTTAGTAGTTGAGTTTTATAAAATGTGTTTGATGTGGGGGAGGGCGACAAACCCCGCTATCATTTTTCTAACTCCTTCTTTGTCAGGAGAAAGGAAAGGCGTGACAATATCCACTTGCAACGATGCATCACCCTCAACAATTGCTTTACAATGCATTCCTTCTTCCTCCTTTTCCTGACTGTTCGAGTCACACTGCATTTTTTCACGCTCCTGATCTTGACTATCTGTATCAGATTCCACCTCTTCTTGATCCTGATCTTGGCTGCCGCCATCAGATTCCACCCCTTCTTGATCCTGATCTTGTCTGCCGCCATCAGATTCCACTCCTTCTTGATCCTGATCTTGTCTGCCGCCATCAGATTCCATCTCTTCTTGCTCCTCCCCATCTTTACCGACTGAGTTCTTCAAATCAGATAGCACCTCTCCAAGATTCTCATAAAGCTCCCTTCACCAACAAGGAAAACATTGTTTTCATGTCAGCACTCTTCTCTGAAAACCAATATCACAATGACACAATGCACACTGTTACTTTTACATCTACTATTAATAATTATCCATACAGCATAGATACAAGCAAATCTTGAATTCTATGATGAATAGAACATCCAAGCTAAGAGGTTGAACTCCTGCTTAGAGATCACTTCACCTATAGCATAGTTTTTTGACTTACAAACCCAAAACAGTAAAGCTTCCTCCATCTTCCACAAGGATTAAGGGTAATAACTTGTCACGGAAAATGAAAGTTGGGAAAATATCTAGGCTCACAAATTAACCCGCCTTTAGATAAAGACAAAGATATCAAAATATATGGTGTTAGAATATAAAACGAATCAAGGAACTCCAACCATCGACTTAAGCTTTTGGTTGAGTTGGTTTCTTGACATTGTATCAGAGTCATGTGACCAAAGGTCACGGGTTAGAATCCCACCTCCCTCCAATCTAAGGTGGATAATCAGAACAGGCAAGGGAATCCCGCCTGCACCCAATATAAAACGAATCAAGGAACTCCAACCATCTGCTTAAGCTTTTGGTTGAGTTGGTTTCTTGACATATGGGCAGCCCAGAACGGAAAGTGCATGCCTTTTACGAAGCCATTAACTAATTGTGTTGATTTACACAACTTCATCTCTATTTGGAAACATGAAGAAGAGGTTGATTGATGAAAAACGCTTCAAACTCGAATCAATTTGCTGCTAATTTGCGATACCTACAATCTCCTAGCACCTAAATTTTTAAAAATAACTACCAATCTAGTTTCCGAAACATGATCAAAAACGTAAGAACAGCATTTCAATTACCAATCAGACTGGCTAGAAGATTCCGAAACTGAATGTTTCAGAAAGTCATCAGCAGGGACGGGAAAAGAATCGAAAACCCAGGCAGGAGGTGACCAATCAATCTTAGGAAAACCCGAATTCTCAGCCTCCCGAGCAAAAACCCCATCACTCAACCGAAAAACACCAATATCCTCCTCACAGAATAGTCTATCATCACTCTGAGTGAACTCCCAACAATCATTCCCATACTGTGGAAACGCGGCCTCAGAAAACACAATGCAGTTCTTATACTCCGTCCCTGGAAACTCCTTCAACGCTGGTACAAAAAAAGTAATAATCCTTAGCCATAAACAACACCTTCTCACTCTTAAACCCTGCAACCTCCTCCCAATAATTAGAGTAATATTTATAATCCCTCACGTGAGTCTCGTCACGCCTCATTGACGGATTCCTCAGCACATAAACCTGAAACGACTTCTCCGCCACACGAACCACCAAGTACAGCTCAGCTTCGTCAAGAACGAAACGTCTCCGCCACCCAATCCCATCTGCACCTCGCGACACAGGCCAAAAAATAATAGTTTTCCAGAGATTGACATTTCTACTATTTTTATGAGTTCTAATCAAATGAACCCAAGCTTTCGTATCGATAGCGTGAATTCTATCCTGAAAGACGATAATGTCGTCAAATTTTTGGCTATGGTTAATCTTAAACCACTTCGGGTCACAACTGCGCTCGCTATTGAAGAAGCGAGGACAGGCTTGAAGTCGCCCGCCGGAGTGTAACACCAACAAAATGTGATCACGTGTATCGATAACGGCGTTGTGGTGAGGTAGCGGGGAGGGGAACACGAGGAGCTTGTCGACAGGGTAGGATTGGTCGAAGTAGTAGGACTCGGTGAGAATGGTGGAATCGAGTTGTGAGAGGTCGAGATTATGAGGGAAGTGGAAGGAGTGAGGTTTGGAAGTGAGGGGGTGGCGGAGGATGTGGGATGTGGTGGTGGTTGTGGCGGAGGATGTGGTGGTGGTGGTGAAAATCCATGGGTGGTCGGAGGAGTGGGAATGTGGTGATCGGAGGAGGCGGACTTTGGTGGTGTGGATGTTGTCGTGGCGGCGAGTGAAGGTGGAATCGTCGGAGGGACTGGTGAATGGTACTTTAGAGGTGAGTGTCTCCGTCTTCATTGAAGGTGAGGCTTGAGGGTTTTCAATTTTCAAATGTTTAGTAAATGTAAATGTAAAGGTAAAGGTAAACTAATTTTAAACCCGTGCTAAATTGCACGGGTATCTTTTAAAAAAAAATAGTACATAAATATTACTCCCTCCTATTCCCAATAACTGTCACATTTTGGGTTTGGTACGAGAATTAAGGAATTCATTTGTTTAATGTAAAGTAATGTGTGGAGTGGGAAGATTGGAGAGAGGGAATGTATTATTGATTATTATTGTGAGTAGATGTGATTAAAATAAGTAGTGTTGTGGGGTAAGGTGGGGTATTATTGTGGGTTAGAGTGAATAAAATAAGTATAAACAATGTCCCAAAATGGAATATGTGACAATTAGGTGAATAGACGAAAATGGCAAATGTGACATTTATTCGGAATAGGAGGGAGTATTAACAAAACAATAAATGTTATAATTGGGTGGAATTTTAGTATTAACTTTTGTAACTTTGCTAAATTTTAGTCATTTGATAAAAAAAATCTAACCACGGTAACTTTAAAATCGTGAAAAAAATATTTATACTTCTCGTAACTATACTAAAACTCTTTTTTTTTATATAGATATAAGACATTTGTTATTATAAAATGTTAAAAACTTTTCCAAAATTAATTTCTTGGAATTAAAATATTTTGTTCTATAATTTTTTAGTTCATTTGTAGTTATATTTTAGTATTTAAATTTTTTATTCTTATCAATTGGTGTAGTTTATTATTAATGTTATCTTAATCAAAATACTGCGACTTCTGAAACAACATTAATATTTTCGTACATACGAAACATAAAACGTAATATTAACATTAATATTTCCGTACGTACGAAACATAAAACGTAATTATTTACGTACACAACATTAACATAGCGGTTTTTCAGAAATTAAATTCATTTTCTTTGCTGCGGGGCCCACATTTACTTTAAAAAGAAAAAAGAAAAACTAAATTTAATGAGGTGGCTTCATGAGGATGGGTTAAATGTTTTCCTATTTATATAGATAAGATAAGATATGGTAAAAATGTAAGATCGATAATTATGACAAGATTTTGGTAAGTTTTAACAAAGAGTTTTAAGTTGTGACTTAGGAGTTAGGTTGTGTTTGACAAACGGTAGAAGCAGATTAATAATTAAGGATAACGCAAATTTAACTATTAAATTTAATTAACAGATTAAGAAATGACGTTCGGTAGTTAGCAAATTATAGAATAATTTTAATGATTTCATGATTAAACCAAATATGCTAATACAATATGCATGTACCAATTAATTTTATATCGAAGAGTGAAATTTTCATATATATATATACTAAATTTCATGCCCGGGCGTTGCCCGGGTAATATCTTAACATGGTTTCAAAGTAATTATCGTAAAATTTAATCTTCTAAAACTACTTAGTATAATAGGCATATATAGAAAATAATTTAAGTATGATATTTTTATGGCTGATGAAATATCAGATGTACCTCCTATTCAATGGTCTTGGAAAGACACTTACATATTACGCATCACTGTCAAAATAATATTTTAAGCACATATATTTTTATAATAACTTCTATACTTTTCATTGGAGCATCTTCTTAAAGAAACTTTTTTATCCAGTATTTTTAATATACTAGGTTGTAACCCGTGAAATTCACGGGTCTGTTTTTTAAATTTTAGATGAATATAGTTAATAATATTGGAGATAAACAAATTAATTATTTACGGTGGCCTGTTTTTTTAACTTTAAATGAATACCGTAATTAATAATATCAAAGAAGCTGATTAATTATATACGTATAAATAAATTTCGAATATTTATGACACATGTCGATATGACGGTACACATGAGCCATCATATAGTTGTTCATTAAGATGATCAAGACTTACAATAGAATTAGCACCCTTCTAATTACCCATTGCACCATTTTTAAAAATTGTAACCCATATATACAATAAAGTTGTATATTACATATCGTACAATAAAAGCAAAACGTAAATAATCTGATGAGACGTGAGTAGTAAATGTATAGTTGGGTTAACATCTTATATCTGATTATATTTATTAAAGATGTTCATATAGCAAATAACAATTATTGTGTGAGACGTCTTACACGAAGACCATCCAAATTTATTAAAAGACCACTCATTTACTATATTAAATAAATACTCCGTAGTTGTTAAAATGATTCGCATGTGAATAGTTGTTTTACATTAAATCGAAAATGTAGTCTAATAAATTCCGACGCTCACATTAGTGTATATACCGAGGAAGAGTAATTTATTTCGACCCGTATTTAATAAAGATTAAACAAACCAAAAAAAAAATCTATAACAAATATTCACGGAATGAAAATTTGATTGATTCCAATATATAGCAATTCTATTTATTCGAACGAATTATATTTTAACGGGATGTTTGCATATAAGATATATTCGGTCAAACCTTAACGCATTTGGGTCGATTTTAGATTGCTGAAAATTTGATCAAGTTGGTTTTCTTGTTGACTGTAGTAATTGGTAGATTTGTTATTTTTTGAATTGTGAAATGGAAATTTGTTGCTGTGTTTGGTTAGAATTAGAAATGGTATTACGAATGGATTGACAAATTTTGGACACTATATTAAATTATGTATGATTTGTTTGTTAAGTTGGTCATTTGTAAGACGGTTTTAGGCTAATATTTCTAAAGTGGATCTCAACAACCCAGGTAAAATGGATCTCAACTACCTAGAAGGCTAGAATATGGCAACATGGATGTTACAAAGTAGTTACAAAAGGGGTTGGATGATTTTTTAGTGTTTATTATCTTAGCATTCTGTGTTTATGTACTTTTTATTAGGTTTGGTAGCTACTTTGACTTTTAATCTGACAGATATCTCATCAAATCATCTGCGAAGTATTTTTTTTTTTTTTTGACATTTGATTAATTCATTGTTATTCTGATTAAATATTCAAATCAATTGATAATTTTATACAATTCAAGATTGGTTGATGTGAAAGTTGTTGTGTTTAGTTTAAGTCAGAGTTGCACTATTCAGATTAGGGTTTTAGCCTTGAATTTACTCATTATCTTTTAGGTTATGTGGTTGAGAAGTCTGATTAGCTTTAATTAAATATGATGCACAAATTATTGAGAGGTCGCAGGAATTTTTTATTTTAATACAAAATCCAGTCGCACGAATCCATTTATAATCAAAAATAACCAACTTTACTATGTAGCAACCACAATAAACTGAAATTGCATTTAGTAAGTAAAATACTTAAAATCAATACCTGATGTAGGACGATAAAGTGGTTGTTTACTGTTTTGTGCGGTAAATGATCAGTTCTCTGCCGATGTGTGTTTGTTATTTCACGTAGGGCAAACACTGTATTTTTTGAAAGATGTAAAAAAAGTAAATCAGAAAAGGAACAAAAGGAACAACAATTGAAATTCTACCACAACTATATAATAGATAAACTAACCTTTATCACGTTTATTGCTTTTTCTTTTAGGGTTCTTTGATACTGGTTGGCCATGATTTTCTGCCATGAGATTCTAGATAGGTTTTTAATAATATTTAGTTTTCAGAGAAGTGAATAAAACATATTATGAAGTGGTATTAATAGGGTTTAGGGTTTTGTATTTAATTATATAATTGCAAAATCGTTACAATCTTTTACTATCAATCATCAATATTCAATATATTAGTCAATATTAGCAACTAATTTTTATGATTTACCTTGACCGAGAATCTTGCCTAATGCAATTAATTTAGACTACTTCCTAAA
Organism: Silene conica; assembly: GCA_029255685.2. Taxonomy (NCBI): domain Eukaryota; kingdom Viridiplantae; phylum Streptophyta; class Magnoliopsida; order Caryophyllales; family Caryophyllaceae; genus Silene; species Silene conica. The sequence continues at coordinate 6,081,324 of CM055313.2, forward strand.
ATATTATATGATTTGGTTTCTTATTTATGGAATTATAGAAAGATTTAGATAATTTAGTTATGGAAAGATACAATATAAGACCGAGAATCCCAGAAAGTTGTTGTGTTTTGGCAAGATTTAGTTATTGATGTTCATTTAGATAATAATAATAAAATAATAGAATATTTTTAGATATTATTAGGGTAATTTGATTTCAAACTCTGTAGAATAGAATAATAATAAAATAATAGAATATTAATAAAATAATGCAAATTAGTCTCGGTCAAATTGTTCTAAAACTATTGGTTTCTTAATTTAGTTCTTATTAAATTGATTGGGGGCGGAAATCTTAGATAATAATAATAATAAAATAATAGAATATTTTTAGATATTATTAGGGTAATTTGATTTAAGACTCTGTAGAATAGAATAATAATAAAATAATAGAATATTAATAAAATAATCCTTACGTCAAAATTGTCTTACGTCAAAATCTTAGTTTCTTAATTTAGTTCTTATTTATGGAATTATGGAAAGATTTAGAGAATATTGTCTTACGTCAAAAATTTTCTTAATTTAGTTATAGAATAGAATATTTAGAATAGAATATTAGTTGATTTCCGGGATTTGATTCGAATTATCACATCCAAAATCTTCACACGTTTTTTATGGCAAAGAATAGAATATTTTGTATTTAATTATTTTATTATTAAATTATTATGATGTGGCATAAATGGGAAATGCTGATTGGTCTACAAAACAGAAATTTCTGAGGGTGAATGTGAGAGCTCGAAACACTAAACGCTGAAAACTTACTGCGCCACGTCAGCTGAAAAACATTCTTCTTTTATAGTAATAATGATATGATGAAGATAGTTGAAGCTCGTATTTTATTAATATTAACTCGTATTTTTTTTACATTAGATCATATTCTTTTGCTTGTATTCTTATCTTAATAATTCGTATTCTTATCTTATTAGCCCGTATTCTTCTTACATTGGCTCATATTCTTTTTATATTAACCCGTATTCTTATATGCTTGTAATTGTAAGTTCTTGATCCTCTAATATGCTCGTATGTTTTTTTTACATTAACTCGCATTCTTATCGTAATAGCTCGTTTTTTTACAGTAACTCGTATTCTTAATTTAATATCTCTATTAGCTCGCATTCTTACATTAATACCTCGCCTTCTTATGTGCCCGTATTTTTTAGTTCCTGAATCTCTTAAATTCTTATTCATTTTACATTAGCTCGTATTTCTTATATATTCGTATGTTGTAGCTCGTATTCTTTTAATTATAACTCGTAATCTTAAGTGTCTATTATATCATGAAATTTGACGTATTGCAAATCTGGTTCTATTTTTTAGCTCGAGAAGTGTTTCAATTAGCTCGTGTTTTCGTATTCTGTTTATATTAGCTCATATTATCATCTTAATAGGCTGTATTCTTATGTGCTTGTATATTTAAGTCCGTGATCCTTTTAATCTCATATTCGTATTCATTTGTGCTCATATTTTAAAGCCCGTCTTATGTTAGTAGCTCGTATTGTTTTTTCATTAGATCGTATTCATTTGTGTTAATATTTTAAAGCCCGTCTTATCTTAATAGATCGTATTGTTTTTACATTAGCTCGTATTCTTAATTTAATAGTTCGTATTTTTTTATATTAGCTTGTATTCTTGTTAATAACTCGCATTGTTTTGTGCTCGTATTTTTTTAGTTCACAATTCTCTTAAACTCGTATTTTTTTTTACATTAGCTCATATTCTTATGTGTTTGTATTTTGTAGCTCGTATTTTTTTTTATACCTCGTAAACTTAAATACTTAATATGTTCATCAATACATCTATTTATACTTTGAATTAAATAGGAGAAGGGAAACAACAAATTATACCATAACTCCACGGTAGCCAAAACTCTTAATTTACAATCAATTATTTTATTAACTAATTCAATAATTACCAAACTGATATTTTATTACTATTTAATTATCTTTTTATTTATATACTTAATTTATTTAACCAAAATAATAGTCAAAGTAATTGCTCTAAAAACAATAATTATCCAACTGATAATTTATTACCATTTAATTATCTTTTTATTTATATACTTAATTTATTTAACCAAAGTAATAGCCAATGAAATTGCTCTAAAACAATAGCTAATGAAATCAAAAATTTTATTAACTAATTCAATTATTATCCAACTGATATTTTATTACTATTTAATTATCATTTAATTTATATACTTAATTTATTTAAACAAAATAATAGTCAATGTAATCGCTCTAAAAACAATAATTATCTAACTGATATTCTATTATTATTTGATTATCTTTTCATTTATATACTTAATTTATTTAAGCAAAGTAATGGTCAATGAAATTGCTCTAAAACAATACCTAATGAAATCAAATATTTTTTTAACTAATTCAATTATTATCCAACTGATATTTTATTACTATTTAATTATATTTTTATTTATATAATTAATTAATTTAACCAAATTAATATCCAATGTAATCGCTTTAAAAACAATAATTATAATTATCTTTTTATATATATAATTTATTTATTTAATCAAAGTAATATCCAAGGTAATCGATCTAAAAACAATAATTATCCAACTGATATTTTATTACTATTTAATTATATTTTTATTTGTATACTTAATTTATTTAACCAAAGTAGTAGCCAATAAAATTACTCTAAAACAATAGCCAATAAAATCGCTCGAAAAGTTCCTCTTTTAAGTATGTATATATATGTATATGTATATATATGTATATATATATATATATATATATATATATATATATATATATATATATATATATATATATATATATATATATATATATATATATATATATATATATATATATATATAGGTTCGGGATCCGGTGAGAACCACCAATATAATGAGAACCATGAGAACCCTCACTAAATCTCCACCAAATCTCGCTTCGAAAGGTTCGATGGCTCATTTACCATTAGTTTAACTTATTCAAATACCCACTTTAGTATCATTAAACAAATTTTTTTGATTTTATTAACAAAATATATACTTAGTGTACCAAAATACAATTAGATATACTAAAACGGCTATAAATGCATGAAAACGACCACTATGTGCATGAAATTTTTTACATGCATGAAAATGACTACTAGGTGCATGAAAATAGTAGGCTCTCTCTACGTGCATTAAAACGAGTTCTAGGTGCATGAAAAATAATAGATACGGAAAAATCGGTAGTATGTGCATGAAAATTAATAAAACGTATCTCCACCAAATCTCGCTTCGAACCGGATCCAAATATGTCATTTTTTTAAAGGTTCGTAAGGTAGAGTTCTCATGGTTCTCATTATATATATAATATATATATATATATATATATATATATATATATATATATATATATATATATATATATATATATATATATATATATTATATATATATATATATATATATATATATATATATATATATATATATATATACATATATCTATATAATAGTATAAAAGAAGAACCACTATCCACGTGGCAATCCCACGTTTAATGTTTTCCCGCCAACATTTTTCCTAATATTAACATACACTTATTTAAGGGATGTGTAATATACTCTATTATTTTAATTATTAAGCGAATCAAATCAATAAGGAAGATTCACTAAAAACAATTATACAAAGAATTGTCACAATACTATTGGCATAAATATTGCATTATCTTTACAAAAATAAATCATATCTCATAGGTCAATTTTATTTTAGCATTTCTTTTTTTTATTTCTAACTTTCCACTTATTTAAATCACAAATAGCAATATTATTATTCTGAGTATGCACCATGTAATTTGTTGGCATTTTCATTTGCGGCAAAATTACCATATAAAAGTCATTTTTAAAAAATAATAGTAGCACTATTCTGACTTTGCGTTTTTATGTGACGTTTTTTATTCTTAGATTGAATTTTTGTCTTTAAGTTTTGCTAAACTATTCTTGAAACATTATTAAACAATTAGAAATTCATAACAATTTTTTTTATAAGAGTAGACATATTATAATGTTTATCTTTTGAAATAATAAAAAGAAATATGTAATTGTCTTTAAATATAAAAATTAATAATGATATCTTCATCGGTTCCGAACATTTTTTTAACTTTGATTTTGGCAAAAAAAAGCAAGGGAAGAGGAGAGAGATATTTATTTGATGCCAAATTAATCAAATTAAGTGTGCGGGATTAAATTGTTTGTTAAAAGATTGTCAAAATATGAATTTAAACAATTGATCGAGACACCCAAAAATAGAATAAATAAACAACTGACAGGGATGGAAGGAGTATATAAAATCAAAGGGAGTGTCTGGTATATCATAGTAAACCGTCTTCACTTTTTTATTTATTTATTAACGGTCGGATGTCCGCTAAGAAATTATGTGCACCTTTTTATGTAGAGCAGTAATCCTAATTTATTAACACATATTCTTAAGCCAATTGCGGCCCACTGAGACTTATGAATCATTCTATTATATAAATAGTTGAGTAAGCACATTTTGACAATTATATAAAGAGAAATTTATGTTTTTTAACACCCTCATTAATCTTTATATTTTTCAAATTTAATCATTATCTACATTTTTAGGTACTCTTTCAATAATTTATCAAATCAGTATACAATTTGTATGTTTCTTAATGGTTATTACTGATTCAGGAGGATAATTTTGTAAATATTAGTCTTGAAAGGAAGCAAACACCAATATGATTGCAAGACATCATAGAATACATAATACTTTGTGATTTTTTTGTCGCTAGAGTATGTAAAGACCAAAATCCAAAATAATTTTGTTATTTAATTACCTGGAGAGCATTATAATTGGCCGACAAAAGTCTAACAATTAAAATTGATGACATTGTTAATATATAAGACATATATTAATAATTTAAGTAATGGAGTATGCGTTCACGATTACCGGTACCAACTTCAAAAGAGTAAAAACAAAGTATATTCACTTAACTACTCCCTTTGTGTTTTAATAATTTTCTTTTAGTTTTCAAGCGAGAAGAAAGTTTAGAAGCGTGAAGAAAATATAAAGATATTATATTAATCATTCGAAATGATTAGAGTAAATGATGTACTTTAGACGAATGTATATTAAGGACTTATAATATTGTACCTCATATTTGATATTTTATTTAGGTTATTTTTGTGTGAAAATATTGATTGTTTATTTAAATTGTAAATTCAAACTAACATAATCGCATACAATATTTATTTTTATAAGTTTAATTATACATGTTCCTTATACATTCCCGTGCATTTTTGCACGGGTCCTAAACTAGTATATATATATATATATATATATATATATATATATATATATATATATATATATATATATATATATATATATATATATATATATATATAGAGAGAGAGAGAGAGAGAGAGTTAGGATCTATTGAGTCTAGGGTCTTATGGTGAATCCGTCCTACCATTTCTAGCCATCCGATCATCTCAATCCTATGGCTGAGATTTAATCTCATATATTAATTTTTATTTTACACCTCTCTCACTTTTCTCTCTCTCCTCAACCTTTCTTCTTTCTTCTTTAACAAACAACAAAAATAATAATGTCGTCACCACCTAAACCTCTCTTCTCCGCCGCCACCGCCGCCGCCACTACCGCTTCCTCTATCAAATTCTTATGTAGTTACGGTGGCCGCTTCCTCTTCTCGTGACGATCAAATCAGACGAAGATCTTGTGAACATAATCGAAGAATACAACAAATACGTCTTATTTTCCGGCAAAGAAACGAAAATCAGAGCGATTCTCTCGCAACCTAAATCGAAACAAGTGATATCGTCATCAACTCCAGCATCACCAGCATCATCCTCTTCATCGAGTCCTGATCTATCGTCGGCATCCTTCGTTGCTGATAGAACTAGCCTTAGTTGTGCATATGTCAGGAGCTCGTATTTGTCTCCGGCTCCCCACATCAAAATCATAGTTTAATCGTATTTTTCAGGTCTGTTTCGATGTCGACACTTCCGTCTACTCCATTGAGTCACTTTTCAGTTGCAGACGACATTCATCCAGGTGTCTCATTATAACATACATATTAGACTATTGTAACATGTATTTTACAGCTACTATCATTTTACTGATTCTCATATTAAGACTTCATATGTGTGTTATTATAACATACACATGTGTGTTATTATAACATACATGGTACATTACTGTAACATGTGTTATACAGTTATTTATAACAGTTTCCTGAGCATCATGCTAAGATAATGGATTGTGTTATTATAACATACATATTAGACTACTGTAACATGTATTTTACAGCTACTATTACATTTTACTGATTTTCATATTAAGACTTCATATGTGTGTTATTATAACATACACATGTGTGTTATTATAACATATATGGTACATTACTGTAACATGTGTTATACAGTTATTTATAACAGTTTCCTGAGCATCATGCTAAGATAATGGATTGTGTTATTATAACATACATATTAGACTACTGTAACATGTATTATATAGTTTTTAAAACATTTTTCTTGATTCGAATATTAAGATAAGCTCAAAAGGGAGAGCAATGTGCAAATTTTGTAAAGGCTATTAGTTCAAAAGGGAGAGCAATGTGCAAATTTTGTAAAGGCTATTAGCTCAAAAGGGAGAGCAATGTGCAAATTTTGTACAAAGGTATGGGTTCGAATCCCATATAGCCTAGTTAATTTAAGAATCTGGTGTTTAGAATTTGTTGAAACGAGATATGTAGTAAAAAAAAATTGATAAATAAAAACAATAATAATTGCAAAATAACAGCTAGTAAGCGTTACAATAACAGCTAGTAAGCGCTACAATAACAGCTAGTAAGCGTTACAATAACAGCTAGTAAGGGTTACAATAACAGCAACGTGGCATCATCCTGTGCGTCCATGATCTAGATCCAACGGTCTGAAATGGTAGGACGGACTCATTTAAAACCCTGGACTCACCGGATCTCCGCTGTATATATATATATATATATATATATATATATATATATATATATATATATATATATATATATATATATATATATATATATATATATATATATATATATATATATATATATAGAATTGGGATCCTATGAGAACCACCAATATAATGAGAACCATGAGAACTCTACCTTACGAACTTTTAAACAAAGAATTAATGACATATTTGGATTCGGCAGGGAATTTTATGGCTAGAGAACATATTTCTTGGTCCAAAAAATATATTCTAGTGACGGAAATCGAGGTGAGATACGTTTTATTAATTTTCATGCACCTACTACCGATTTTTACGTATCTATCATTTTTCATGCACCTAGAACTCGTTTTAATGCACGTAGAGCATCTTATTTCATGCACCTAGTACTCATTTTCATGCATGTAAAAAGTTTCATGCACGTAGTGGTCATTTTCGTGCATTTATAGCCCTTTTAGTATACCTAATTGTATTTTCGTACACTAAGTATATATTTTGTTAATAAAATCAATAAATTTTGTTTAATGATACTAAAGTGTGTATTTGAATAAGTTAAAGTAATGCTAAATGATCCATCGAAACTTTCGAAGCCAGATTTGGTGGAGATTTAGTGAGGGTTCTCATGGTTCTCATTATAAGGGTGGTTCTCACCGGATCTCGACCCTATATATATATATATATATATATATATATATATATATATATATATATATATATATATATATATATATGTATGAGTGAGGTCTATGATTAGGGATCGAACCCACGACCTCGGGTTTCAGAGCCAAACAACTTAACCAACGGACCACAGTGCCTTTGTTGATTAGCAGGGGCGGATCCAGGGGGCCCGGTGGGGCAGGTGCCCCCCATGAAATTTCCGAAATTGTACATGGTTCGAATCTTAGTAACATATAAGTATTTTATTTTATTTTTATTAAAAAATTGCTTGAATAGAGATTTGAACCCATGACCTGGAGGTAACTTACCAAATTCTAAGTCATTGAACCACTTTCATTTACTGTTAAATGGAGTACTAAAATGTATTATATTCTACGAATTAGATATTATTTTTACATATATTCATAATTTAAATTATTTTAGAAAAAAAATTTAAAAAAAGATATGTCTATACTCTATAACCAATATGTTTTCATTCTTTCACTAATATCATGACTAATTTAGGAAAAAAAAACTCTAAAATATAAAAATATTGTCTTAGATGTGCTTAGATAACACGTCAAAAAAAAATTGTGCCCCCTAGAACAAAATTTCTGTGTCCGCCACTATTGATTAGTATAATACTAGTGTAACCCCCGTGAAAAATCACGGGGTTGTGTACACTTACTTTTAAAGACGACAAAGGTAAATTCATTTCATTATATAGCAATTCTATTTATTCGAACAAATTGATTTTTAACGGGGATGTTTTGCTTATAAGATATGTTCGGTCAAAACGTGAATTTCCTGGTGCACTAATTTTCGAATATCTGTTAGCAATCATGAAAATATTTGGATTAATTATGATAACATGAATGAATAAGATATATAAGAAACAACAATAAATGATTAAAAAAAAGATTAAATAATTAATAATGATTAATTTGGAAAGTTATTGTCTTGTGGTGAATTGGTGACAGAACTTAAGTTGACGGACAAATAGGATTAATAAAATAACTAATCAAGTAGAAATCTAAATTAAATGGGTGTATTAAAATTCGATAATCTAGGACAAAAATTACAGTTTCTCGAAAACCTCATTGTAAACAACATTCGTTGTTGTATTAGTTATTCCTCCTTCTTCATCAAGAAGTAGCACTTTAAGACTTTTCTTACTTGTAACCCTAGATATAGCAAAGTACAATTGGCCATGGGTAAAGACTGGTCTAGGAAGATAAAGTCAAACACGGGATAGAGATTGACCCTGACTTTTGTTAATAGCCATAGCAAAACAAATTGCTAAAGGAAATTGTCTTCTTTCAAACTTAATTGGGAATCTGGTTTGATCAGAAGGAGTCAAGGTGATGCGGGGAATATAGACATTGCTTCCGATATGACTGCCAGAAATTACGGTTGCACTAATAACACGATGTCCTAGATGTTTTAATGCCCGATTTCATACGATTTATAATTCAAAATTGTACACCGATTATGTAGGATTTTAATTACCCCCATTTTTTAATGAAGTTTTTGTATTTTGTTTAAATATCACGATCTTTACTGTTCACTTCAACATTTGAAAAGTATACTTTAAAAAAGTTCAGAAAAAATACAAATGAACTTGTTTAAATTTAGGCTCTGTTTGGCAAACGACATATTGACCAAATTTCAGCATATTTGAGAGATTTAGCATGTTTGAGTAAATATTGACCATATATCCGATGTACTACCACCAATTTTATAGTTTTTGGGCATTATAGGCTTATAACAATGTTTTTGAGTTTTGTTTTAAAAATAATGAGTATTGCTATAAAGTTACCGAGTTCATTTATTAAAATATTAAACTAAACATATTACAGTAAAACTCAAAAACAATATTTATATTTATGGAAGATTTAAGGAATATTTATTGGACTATTTGTGGAAATTCCCTAAATCTCGGTTTAAACTGTTTTTATTAGCAAAATATTGTATATATTTATTTTGTATATATTTTACTATGGAATGGAACTTATTTATGGAATGGAATATTTAGGGAACCTCGGTTTAGTGGATTTCTATTGAGTAATAATGATTATAATAATAATATAATAATAATAATATTATTATTATTATTATTATTATTATTATTTATTTTTTTTTTTTTTTATTTTTTTTTTATTTTATTATTATTATTATTATTATTATTATTATTATTATAATATTATAATACATAAAAATATATGACTTTGTGAGGGTGAATACGTATGCAGTTATACATTTTGCTTTTATAGTAATAATGATAATGATTGTCTAATACTTCGTATTTATCACGCGAATATTTCTACTAAGCAAAAATCAAAACATACCGTCGCAGGGGATCGAAAACCAGACCTCGGATTTCAGAAACCAACACCTAAACCAATAGACCACAAAGTCTTTATTAATTAATACGATATTGTATAATATTTAAGACGGAAACTTTTTCGAAGACAAATTTTGTTCAAATTGCCAATTGGGATTGAACCCGAAACCTTTGGAAATATTTTTTCTCGGAATTATATTTTCGAATTTTTTTCTTCGAAATTTTTTTTTCTCGAATTGAAAAAAAAATTCTCAAATTTTTTTTCGAATTTTTTCTCGAAAATTGTGTTGCTTTTTTTTTCGTAATATTGTTTTGGAGAACCCATGGTATTGTATTGAGTAACTTGTGCAATTGTAATGAAAAAAATTTCGAGAAAAAAAAATTTTGGAACTTTTTTTTTTGAAAAATTGTCTTTTTCATTTTTTTCTTATCGATCAAAAAAAACTTCGAGATGTGTACCCTAAAGGGGAAGAGTGAACCCTTTTTTGGGGACCGGCTATCCTAAAACGGGACAGGAAATGATTTAGGGTTGGATTACCCTAAACCCTTCCCCTCCTATATTCGTTCAAACGGGATAAAAAAATCAAAAGACAACCTAAAGAGAAAGGGTGAATCCTTTTTGGGGACCGGTTATCCTAAAACGTGACGGGAAAGGGTTTAGGGTTGGATTAGACGGATCCGCGGTAGCGGATCCGTCTAATCCAACCCTAAACGCTTCCCTTCATATATTCGTTCAAACGGGATAAAAAAATCAAAAGACACCCTAGAGGGAAAGAGTGAACCATTTTTTGGGGACCGCGTATCCTAAAACGGGACGGGAAAAAGTTTAGGGTTGGATTAGGCGGATCCGCGGCCGCGGATCCGTCTAACCCAAACCTAAACCCTTCCCTTCCTATATTTGTTCAAACGGAATAAAAAAAATCAAAAGACACCCTAGAGGGGAAGATTGAACCCTTTTTTGGGGACCGGGTATCCGTCTAATCCAATCCTAAACCCTTCCCTTCCTACCGCGGATCCGCCTAATCCTACCCTCTACCTCTTCCCTTATAATTCTCATTCAAACGGGAGCAAAAGCAAAAAAGACGCGCTAGGAGGAGGCCAAGTGAAACCTTTTTCTGAGCTACAAAAAACAATTATTTTGACAAAGTAAAATATAAAAAAATATCCTTTGCGAGAAAATATCAGTCAAAGTCGACATAGACGACATTGTTAGGCTAGCAATGTCTAATGAGGACTATTATTATGGGATAGAGCGAGTATATGTTTTAGGGTTGTACGACTTTTACCGATTTATGTGTTTTTTTTTTTATGTTTTAGGGTTTACGATTTTTACCGATTTATGTGTTTTCTTTTCATTTTTCACGCAGAGCCACAAAATCGATTATGGAACTACCAAATTTGACGGATTTGATATAAGGCCTAACTTGGTCATAACCTTGCAAAAGATTTGGCAGAAGTAGGGAGGACAGTTGGTCGGGTCCTCAACTCAGATTCTTAGGGTCTGTCCCTAACGGATCGAGTATAGGTCTGATTTTTTGAGATCCATTCGGGTATGAGTCTTATATAAAAACTTCAGGTTCGGGTCCCCGTCCCAGACTCTTAGGGTCTGTCCTTAACGGGCTGGGTATGAGTCTGAATTTTTGAGATCCATTCGGGTATGGGTCTTATATAAAAACTTCAGGTTCGGGTCCGAGTCTTGGTGTTCGGACCCTGCCCGACCCTTAGACCCTTATATTTATTAAAAAAAAGAAAAAAACACATATACGAACGTCAATAACCCAAATAACGCACACATACAAAGGACCTTTATTAGTTATCACTAATATCTATACGCACATCCAAATACCCATTAAGAATAATAGAGAAATTTAAGAAAATGATAAGTTTGGGAACTAGGTAAATGATACAGTATAATTTAGGTAAAAAATTGTTTAGTCAAAGAAAAAAGCAGACCATATTTGGACCCAGACCCTCTGGGTCTGGGTCGATGGGTCCATTAATTTCAGACCCTTTAGGGTCTGGTCGGGTATGAGTCCAAGGTATGTGACTTATTGTCGAGTCAGGGTCTTGCTAGACCTTACCCATTGCCAACCCTAAGCAGAAGCACGTGGACTTAGGCCCTGTTCTTTTGGACTTTAAGTCACTTAATTTAAGTTCACTTCAGATCATATAAGTTCAGTTCAGTTCAGTTCCTATAAGTTCAGTTCACTTCAGATTCTATAAATTCAGTTCAGTTCAGTTAAGTTTAGTTCAGTTCAGCTCATATAAACTCAATTCAAAAAGCTACATACGAAGTATTATTTTAACAAGCGATAAAAAATATTTCGCTTTAATTATTCGATACACATTATTTTTTTTAAAAAAATAACAACAAATTATTAATAATTGTACTCGTTTTTACTATCTCATTAATATCAAACGATCTTATATATATATTCACCCTAATGCCATATGCCCGAATACAAGTATAGACCGCCTGAAAGAATGGTAGAATACTTTAACTATCGACATTCATCATCAAGAATAAAAGTTGAAATGACGTTTGGTCAATTAAAGAAAAGGTGGAAGGTGTTAAAAATCATGCTCCAAATATCATATAAATATCAAATATCGATTATTGTTTCTACATTCACCCTCCATAATTTTATAAGAATGCACGCTCTTGGAATTATACAACATGATGTGAACATTTAAGAAACATTAGATTCAGGCATGTTTGATAAAAGCGGAAGACGGTCGTTTATAAAATATGAAGCAACTTAGTCAAAAATATTTGGCGAGGCTATGGATTCTTTGTCGACAATGATATTGATAATGAAGATGAAGTAGATGAGGATTGTGATAATATGGAAATAATTAGTTAGAAAAAATTGTAATATGTGGATTATTTTTTATCGTAATGTAATCGTAGTATAATGTATGAATTATGAACAAACCATTGTATATAAAGTAGAAAATATTCTATATTATCTTATGTTTTAAACTATTTTTTATTAATGTATTCTCTTGGATAATAATAATAATAATAATAATAATAATAATAATAATAATTAACTTAAATTAAATTAAGTTAATTAAGTTCGGATCTTATAAATTCAGTTCAGTTCATATCTTATAAGTTTAGTTCAGTTCAGTTCAGATCCTATAAGTTCAGTTCAGTTCATATAAGTTCAGTTCAGTTCCTATAAGTTCAGGTCAGTACAGATCCTATAAGTTCAGCTCAGTTAAGTTTCAGTCCAAAAGAACAGAGTCTTAGTAAAAGACAGCATTGTGCGAAGTGGTGAAATAGTTGCTAGGTTATTGGAGTCGCTCGCCACTATGGTACGAATACTTGAGGACAGCTTGGCCCAGTATTTGAGCGAGAGTCAAGTCGAGTATTTAAACTCTACACTATCTGATCTAAAAAGCATACGCTTCGATGTTTACAGGTTGATTCCTTTTGTTGAAAAGGCTTTAAACCTTTGGTGGATTCCTTGAACAATCTCGGTCAGTTAAGTTGCCAAGTCAAGGAACACAGAGCATTTCTTCTTGATGAAGTAGCTAAACTCGATGAGGAAGAAAACAAGCTAAAGACAAAGATAGCGAAGGTGTCCAAGATGATTCCGTTTTCTGGCCAAGTTAATTTTGATAAACCCATAGGAGCGGGTCTCACATGAGTGTGCTGGTTTTCCTTGAACTCAATGTGGAAGAAAACAAGCAAATATATTATGCTCTTTTTGTAAGGAATCTGATGTGTTTTCATTGCTAAATCTTGGTTGATGTCTAGTGTCTACTGTCTACTGATACCAACCTTGAACTTTTGAACCAGTTATACAGCTTATGTGTTGGTCGTCTTATTGTTTGCAGAGGCTATCAACGTTCAGCGACATGCCATAATCAATCCTCAAGCGAATGATTAACCTGAAAACGCCAAGCAGCAGATTAATATACTTCATAGACAACATGCTCTACCGACACAACTCAGTTGTCTAACCCTGTTACCGTATGGGCGGAGGTTTTAAAGAAATGTACAAGTGCACTCGGACAAAGTGAGTACTTAACTAGCCGATCACTAATGAATTAAATTCCTGATAACATTAACAAGTACACTGCAAGTTCGAACATTGATATACACAACTAGTTGTAATCAAGTATTGTGGTCACTTACAGATAGGTCACTGCACTCAACTTTCCTCTTAACGTGAGCTAAACACAGGGCGACTGAAACAAAATTCCATATTCTGCAGCTAAGTGTTCCATGTGGGTTTGTCAAACTTAACTTGCCCACAAAAAGGAATCGTCTTGGAAACCTAGGCCACCTCCTCCTTCCGTTTCTTTTCTTCCACATCAAGTTCGGTTAGTTCGTCTTGGAGGATTGCTCTGCGTTCCTGGGCTTTGGAGCATAACTGGCTGAGATTGCTCAATGATTCCAACAAAAGCTTGCTTTTATGTATTCTTTCAGCCTTCTCAACAAATGAAATCAAGTCAACTTTAAAATGAATATATATTAGATCAGAGATTAAATAATCGGCTTGGCTATCACTCAACGACATAGGTGAATTGTCGTCGAGTATGCGTACTATAGTGACTAGGACTCCGGACTCCAATGCCCTAGCAATTATTTGCCACCTCCACTAATACATTACAACTTACAAGTTGAGATATTATTCCATGAATATAACAACTCGTAACCGATCGATCCAACCCGTTTGGTAACTGACTTACAAGTTCAAATGTTGTTATTCCGTGAATATAACAATTCGAAACCGATCGATCCAACCCGTTTGGTAACTGACTTACAAGTTCAAATGTTGTTATTCCATGGATATAACAACTCAAAACCGATCGATCCAACCCGTTTGGTTACTAACTTACAAGTTCAAATGTTTTAGCTGATGCTAATCATAAATTTCCAACATATAAACTGTTCAGTTCAGCCAACATAAACCGAAGAGGTATCAGTAGAATCCAACAGAAATTCAGCGATGAACACGGCAAATTCCATACAACACTAGCATCATATATCGCTAATTACCCCTAAAGATTATTTCTCGATAAACGAAAACTTATGACAACATTGATCATCGTACGGGAAGAAGGATAATTAGAGTAAACTGGAAAGTTAACCTACATTCTGGAGCACATCTCCAACTAGAAGAATGTTAACACAACATTGCCTCATAACCTTAATAACAAGCAATGCCGTCAAACGCTTCTAATTATAGCTTCAAAATGGCGAAAACAGAAAACAGGTAATGTTGTGCTTTATACATTTCACACAACATTACAAACGATTAGAGTATTTCTTTTTTACTCAATCAGTTTCAATGGGTTCTTCATACTTTCGTTTCACACAACTTTTAGTAGTAGAGAGACGGCGCAAATTGGATGTAAAAATGTCACTAGTTTGAACTAAATAATTTGCCAAAACTAGGTGTAAACTAAAAACAAAAGTGCAAGAACCAACAGAATAACAAGCCGTATTACATACCGATTACAAGTACGGAAGTAGTAGTAGCGGATATGATCCAAGGCTCTTTTTCATAAGCCGAGAGAGTATCCTAGTAGTTCCAAGTTCCGACAGCCGTTCAAGACAATATCCAGCTTCAAACTTCAAACCCCTGTAACCTGCAATAACATTTTTCTACTTTCCAAAACTGACATCTCATTACTAACTTTTTGAGACTCAAATACCGAAATAGACTAACCATAATAATATCCCATTAATATATAAGATGGGTTATGAGTAACAATCTAACAAGCTGTAGAAGTTAAAATACTCGTACGAGAATTTAAACCACAATTCATGAGCAATGATCGGGATCAAGGCCAAAATAAGCTCATATACCCACCTCTAAGTTCTAACATAATTATACACAGAGCTAGTACTAACATCTAATTACTTCAAGTAGAACTAGAATGTAACTCATGAGAACACAAAAATCTAAACCTAGCTCCTATCCTAGGGGGAGAGTATAGTGACGCAAACAAGTCCTATCGAGCATATAACCCCCGGAAAATTGATAGGCCGATCACCAACGCACTCACTCAGTCATGGAGGAAGTAGAAGCCTTAGGTATTGCTTGGGTCATGTTTTTCACTGAAGTCCCTGCAAAAATATATTGATCAAGTTGAAAAGTCTGCGGTCTAGAACCAAAGGAAGAGAAAAGGGCATAAGGCCAATATGGTATGTGTTCTTAATTTACAGTCATTACTCATTACCTTCCTCCATTGTGTCATTTCCGCTATTCATTCTAAGAAGAGTTCTCGTAACTTCTTCTTCAACAGCAGGACAGGAAGGCGTAAC
The DNA here is from genome assembly GCA_029255685.2 of Silene conica. Taxonomy (NCBI): domain Eukaryota; kingdom Viridiplantae; phylum Streptophyta; class Magnoliopsida; order Caryophyllales; family Caryophyllaceae; genus Silene; species Silene conica. The sequence goes on from CM055313.2 coordinate 6,097,633, forward strand.
AGGGTCCTTTTGCAATAGTGCATCACCTTCAATAATTGCTTCTTTAGAATACATCTCTTCATCCTCCTTTTCCCGACTATTCGAATCACATTGCACTTTTTTATCCTCTTGATCCTTACTTTCTGAATCAGATTCTAACCCGCCTTCATCCTTATCTTGACCGCTGAATTCAGTTTCCATCTCGTCTTGCTCCCCCTCATCTTTACTATTTGTAACCTTTAAATTAGATTGCACTTCTCCAACATTCTTATTTCCACTGTCAGAATCCAATCCTCCATTGCCATCAGGCTCCCTTCACCAAGAACAAGATAAACATTGCTTTCATGTTAGAAAGCGATTCTTGAGTAGATACATAGCATGACATAACATAACAGATAAACACTATACAGAATACTTATTTGAAGAATAAATCTCATGAGCATGTTCGAAAAGACAGTATGCAGTAAGAACAAATTATTTCAGTTATACCTTGCCGATTGACTAGAAGAAGACTCTGACTCTGAATGTTTCTTAAATGCATCATCAGGGAACGACGAAACATTCAAAATCCAATCAGGAGGTGACCAATCAATCTTAGGAAAACCCGAATTCTCCCACTCATCCTCCCGAGCAAACCTCTCATCACCCAACCGAAAAACAGCAATATCATCTTCACATTTCTGGACATTATCACTCTCAGAAAACTCCCAACCATCCTTGCCATACTGTGGAAACGCGGCCTCAGAAAACACAATGCAATTCTTATACTCCCTTCCTGGAAACTTCCTCGACGCCCTAAGAAAAAAGTAATGATCCCTCGCCATAAACAACACCTTCTTATCCTTAAATCTTTTAACCCTATCCCAATCATAACAAGTTGTTCCAAACGCCTTTAACCTAAAAACTTGGAACAATTTCTCCTCCATACGAACCACCACATACCAAACTACCCCGTCAACCACAAACCGTTTCCGCCACCCGAACCGGCCTGAACCGGGAGTTAGCGGTTTAAAATTTAGAGGTTTTCCCATGTTGATTTTCCTAACGTTTTTATAATAATTAACCAAATAAGTAATCCCCTGCCTATCAACCGCAAAAACTTTATCCAGAAAAACGATAATGTCATCGAATTTGACGTGACTGTGGGACCCGGTCGTTAACTCAACCCACGGCGAGACGCCACTATCATGCTCAACATCATTATGGCGAGGACATCCCTGGAGCTGACCGCCGCCGTATAAAGCGAACAAATTAACTCTGGCTACATCGTGAAAAGGAAAAGGTTTTGGGTGAGCGAGAAGCTTGTCGACGGAATAAGGTTGACGGATAGCGTAGTTGACGGAGAGAGTAAGGGGATTGAGTGGGTAGAAGCGAGGGAGGTTAAAGGAGTGAGGTTTGGAGGTGAGCGGGTGGCGGAAGATCATGGTGTGGTTCGCGGTGGTTTCGCGGGTGGTGATCCATGGACGGGAGGAAGAAGAGAGAGATTTGGGTGGTCGGAGGAGGTTGACTGTAATGGCGTATACATGGTTATCGGACATGCGCCGAGTGAAAGCTAATTCGTCGGTACGATTGGTGAATTTTTAGAACGGTGGTTCCTCCGCCGCATTCGTCTTCGGGGATTGTGTCTTCTTCAACATTTGACTGCCTTTAGGGCGGTACTCCATTTGTGGGTCAAGTGAGTGAGTCCGGTGGTGATGGGAAAGAATTGGTGTTTTTTCCCTCTTCTTTTTTTATTTCTACAATCAAAGCGCACCGTCGTCACAAGTATTTCAGGAATTATTGAATGTAATAATTTTTTACGGAATTACTTTTACGCATACGAGTTTTACTTTTTCGATACATTTTTTTTCATTAAATTTTTGTATTATACCCTTTTAAAAGTATTCAAACCTAATAAAATTAACCTCTCTCATACTCTTACCAACCATTTTTTCCTTAAAATTAAATCAAATTGATCCAAAAAAATTAAACAATGAGCCCTAATTCTTCTATTAGCAAAGTAATTCAGTTATTTTTATCAATTATAAATATATCTGAATGAATCTTATTTAATTTTATTTGTTCATTATAGTTTGAAGTTAGGGTTTATTCTTGGTGGTTGGGGGTTAAAGTAGTGGTTCACGGAAGTTAGAGTGGCGCAAGTACGGTGGGATAGTCGTGGATGCGGGTCATGTAGTGGTGCTGCATGACAGAGGAGAAGAAAGACGCGTTGTCCGACAGTGCACGGTGGACAGAGTGGAGATGCGTGCGTGTTTATCAATTAAGATTGGTGAAATGTAAAAAATTTACAGATCTACAATTACCAAAGAAATCGGTTCACTTGTAGTAACAATTAAAGATGAAGGCACTTGCAACGATGCTCAGAAGTACTTTTATAGGGTAGTCCGAAATATCGGAGATTTTAAAAACAAATCAATAATTAAATACGTCAATTTTATAAGTCCAAATTGTTGAAGAAATGGCTTCTTCCTAATAAGTGACTACAAACCAGCAAAGAACTATAATGTCTATCGTGCATCGTGACGTCAAAATCTACACATTTGCCTCTTTGAAATGTTTTTTTTCTGTTCATTTCGGGGAAAGGGATGCTTGACTACTGCTTGTATATGTTAGCCGGCGAAATACACGACACTCGTCATATTGTGTGTCGAAGGTAAGTTGTCAGATGCCGGAGGGTGGACTCTTAGAGGTGAAAGGAGAGAGATGAAACAAAATCAATTGATGGAGGTAGAAAAAAATGAGAAGGATAAACTCGTAAAAGCCGTATATAAAAGAGTAAAATTCGTATGTGAAAAAGTACGTCCCATTTTTTTACGGAATTACTTTTTCACATACGTATTTTACTCTTTCACATAATGTTTTTTCATAAACTTTATACATTCTACCCTTTTGTTAAACATAGTCAAAACAACTCTTTATACCTCCACTTTTCCTTAATATTGAATCTAATTACTTGAAAAACCTAAACAATGGATTATAATTCTCAAATTAGTGAAGCAATGTCGTTTATTAGCGATTATTCTGTTGTTTTATTGAAGTTATTAGTCATTTTTATTGAAATTGATTACCGACATTATTGATTAGGGTTAGGATTTATGGGTAGTGAATGACCGTTTGTCGACAGTGAGTAAGGGAGGTGGTTCACGTCGGGGTTTTTGATTGTAGGTTGTTAATTGGGACAAGGGGTTGTGAACGGGAGTCGGGTGGTGACGGGGTCGTCGACGTCGAGATTAACGAAGTCCTTGGCATGCTAGTCAAATTTTACAGTGAACAAATTTTTTTTACAAACATCCAGTAGCCTACTCATTATCAAATTTGACTTAAAAAAATCATTATCAAATTTGACTAGAATTGTTTTACGAACATCGCACTAATTTGTCGATGTGGTTTGTGTTGGTTGATTGATGTTGGTTGATCAGTGCTTGTAATTTAGTGGTTGAAGAAGATGAAAGGGAAAAAAATCAATTGAATGAGGGAGAGAAATAATGAGGGTAGTATGGTAAAAAAACGTATGTGAAATAGTAAAATCCGTATGTGAAAAAGCACGTCCCTTTTTTTTATTGTAAAATGACTTCATTTAGTCTCTCTTATTTCAACGGAAAATTAGTCCGTCTGAAATAAAAATTTACATAATTTTTAATAAGTGAAAGGATAAGTTAGGGGAAATGGAATAACCCAAGAAAGTGTTGCTTATTTATTGTGAAAGAGACATTAGTTGAAGACCATATTTGTCGTTAATAAAAGTGTGTTTTACATAATTACATATACCTCAATTTTCCAAAATCACACCAAATATCCCTACACTTGATAAATTGTTCTACAAATACACAAAATTTCAAAAAAAAAATCAATTTTAAATATAATATTTGGACTGTTTTGGTTGATTACCCATCCAAAGTTTGTAAAGCCATCAATAAAGTCCTTATTTTCTTATCAATGTGCGATTTTTGTGATAATATGTAGTCATTACAAACTCGAATTTGAATACTTGGAATTTTAGGGTTAATTTGGAAGTTTAGGAGTATATCAAATGTTTCTTAAAAACCGAGGTTATGTACTTTGGAAAAATAAAGGAATACACAATAGAAAATAACTAAATTATTTGAAAATGAATCAACTGATGTTTCCAAAACACTAAAAAATATCAAGTACAAAATTAAATTCCATTTAGGTTCCCAAAAAAATACCCAAATTCTTGTTTAAGACCATAAATAACCATTTCATGAAACAGGTCAGTCGAGCAGGTATTACCAAATTACCAAATACCAATTTGCTTAGATAAGATAAAAGATAAAATACCATCTTACCAAAGAAGTAACTAAAGTTTGTCAAACTGAGGGAGGCTCAAAAAAAAAAAAAAAAAATCAGTTACTCAAACTGAGGAAGACCCACCAGGTATGCAGGATAGCGACCATTATAGACTACAACAACAAGAGAGCTACATGGTACGGACAGCCCGGACAGGGCTGGAATGTCACCTGGTTGTTATCTCGGTGGACGTTGCTTGGAAGAACGACTGTAAGACAGGTATTGGATGAACTGTTTCCTTCGAACAAGACTACGATGCTGAGAGTTTTACTGGGAAATGTTTCATTCAACTGCTATAGCAGAATTGACAGAGGAAGCTGAAGCTACGGAACACAAGTTACTCCATGTTTCAATTGCTTCTGATTGCCTGAACGCATTTCACAAACACAAGGTATTTGTTCAACAAGCCATGGCTGTAGGAGCATGATAAAGAGTATCTGGAAGCGCTAATTTCACTGTTTGGGTATTAAGTTTACCCCTAGGGCTAACAATTTCCGGGCTCACAGTATGGCAAAAATGTATTCGTTAACTTATATCCAACTGTAAAAAAAAACACATAAAAAAAAAACCAAAGTATGTGTTTTGGTCGAAAATTACCAAGTTTGTTATGTAAGGTTATAGTGATTATTGGACAAGGTTGCTAATTGATTAGGGGTGATGATTTGTAAAACGGAGAAGATAAAAGATAGAGTGTTATTATTCTTGCTGAAATGCGTAAATATTACAAGGTAAGTTGGGTGTTCTTGCTGAAAATGCAAGGGGTATTCCTAAGTGGTCTTACTAGGTTTTTTTTCGGTCCCCTTCCTCAATGAATATCCCTCCTTATTTATAGAGCATGAAGAGGTAATAATATTCATTGGGTAAGGACTGCTGGACAGGGCCCAGCCGTTACATGACTTCCTGGTCCATTTACAACTACTTGTTCCTCTATTTTGGGCTTTTGCTTCAATAAGTAACTTTGCTTTTGGGCCTGATAGCTTCCTCAGCAAGCTTCATTTGTGTTTCTTTTGATAAGATATGAGCGGCTGGGATTGACTCTTCCCTTCAATCCATGCACTCCCAGATTATCCTCTCTTAGACTGCCACGTGGCGCGACCCAAAGTTGTTAATATTTTGGGGCCCAACATTAGCCCCCAATTCTCGTGTAAGTTTGCTTGCGCGGGAATTTCAGTTACACTCGTTTCGCTTCGATTTTTGCTCCCGCCCTTAACTGTTCGTATTCTCGCCTTTAATTAACCCCAACTACCTTCCCTTAAATTCCTTTATTCCTGACCAATTCTTCAATTTCTCACTCCATTTTCCCAGAAAACCTCTTATCTTCTTCTTCTTCCTCTTCTTCCGACTTCCTTTTGTTTTGCCGATCATCCTCCCAGGTACCATTTCCGTTCTTCTTTCAATTTTTACTTCTTTCAGTAATTATGGGTGATGAATTATTCCCTTCTCAAAGTCTCCTTTCCCCTTTACATTCTTGCAACTCCATCTTCAAACCTTCTGACATAACCGCCATTAGAGGGCAGTTTCACTTCAATGCCGGGGTGAATATTCACGTTCCGACGGCCGGTCAAAAGGCCGATTTCTGTCGCCCTGGGTGGACCTGCATGTACCTCTACCCCTTTTCTTTGGGTTTGAGGTTCCCTTTTCCAGACCTTGTATGCGAATTCCTTCACATTAATAAACTTCCTATGTGCCAAATCACTCCTTACGCTTGGCGAACCATCCTGTCGTTAAGCAAATTAAACGAAAAATACGATATGGGGATTACAATGGGTGATTTTGCTCACCTTTTCGCCGTGCGGGCTTTGGGTCGTGGTCAATTCACGATTCGGGCCCATAAGAGTGATGAGCATTGTATAATTTTTCCTCCGAAACCTAAGGATGCTGATTGGTTTCGGAGTTTCATCTTCGTGGAAGTAAACACTTTGCCCAATCCACATGACTACATCTACACCCAATGGAGAGCTTCAACAGGTACTTACTTTTGGTTACTTCATTGGTTCCTTTTGTTGCTCACCATCTTACTGCTCTTTTCCTGCAGACTTGCCCAAGATACTTCCTGCTGCCGACGAAGAAGTGTCCCTGTCAAAGTTGTTTGGTCTGGAACCTGCGTGTCGTTCTTTTAATTTTTTATTCGGTTACACTACTTTGGAGGAAGAAAGGGAGATGTCTGCTGGTAATTTTCTCCCAGCTTGCATTTTTGCTTAGTTGAATTTTGACTTTCTTCCTTTTCTTACTCTCTGGCCCACTTTCAGATTCCACCAGGCCTGTGATGACTCCAGCCATGATGATGGCCCAGAGGAGGAGGAAGACCGTGGCAGGGGGGCTCAGGGCTCCTTCAAAGAGGAAGGCAGAGGCGACTGGTGCTGAGTCCTCTGCCAAGCGGTTGGAGCCTTCATCTTCTTCTGATGATGTGACTATTCTTGCTGCCCCTTTATCTTCCTTGCCCCCTTTAGGCCCTCCTACGCAGACGAGGGCTTACTCCTCTTTGGTTAAGAAGGAGCCGTCCGGGTCTGGGGCTGGAGGATCAGGTACTAGGGCTGAGGGTGCTGGAACTGGTGATGAGGTGAATGATGTTATGTCTGATCTGCCTGAGGATGTTATCAGATTACCCGTTGGGTTTGGATGTACTGCGGGGGTGCCTTGCTGGCCTACTTTGAAGAGAGCGCTGCTTCCTAGCGTGAGGACGTATCTTCGTCCCAGGCCGACTAGAGAATTGCTGGAGGATGCTGCTGAACAAGCTTTTGCGGTACGGCTTTCTCTTTTATCTTTATACCGAAGTTTCTTTATCCTTCTCGTCCTTCATTTCCTTCTTTTTACAGACTATGCAGATGTTGTTGGTCGAAATTGACCGTCTGCCGGAATCTGAGAGGGAGCTGACATCCCTGAAGGCTGAGTTGAACTTGATGAGCAGGAGGCTGGAGGCGGAGAAGGTTCGCGGGAACCAGAAGCTGGAGGCTGCTAAGGCGAAGGAGAAGGATTCAGAAGAGCAAATGGCGATAATCCTGGATGCCAAGGACGCTCTTGCCTCCGAGGTGAAAAAATGGAAAGAGGCTAAGGAAGCCGCTGATGCAGAGATTGCTGTCTTGCGGCAGAAGAAGGATTCCCTCTCTGCCGTGTTATCTGATATTGTCCCTTACACCCATTGGGCAGCCAGGGTTGAGTGCATGAAAGAGGTGCTGGAGAATAAGCACTTGGGATGGGATGCGGCTGAGGAGGAACGTCTTCTGGAGGCTACCTTTCCTGTGAAACCCAACCTTGCCGTGCTCTCTGACTGCGAGGAAGAGGAGCCTCCGGAGGTTAACAGCCCTGTTCTTGCAGAATCTCCTCCTGTTCAGGGGGAAGCGATTCCTGTGACTCCTCCTCCAGCAGATGGTGGCCAAGGCGGTGTTGGAGCAGCTGGTGATTCCTCCTCCGTAACTAAGCATGTTGTTACTTAGTTGTTTTAGTTTCGTTGTTTTTCTGGGCCCTGTGTGGCATGTTTCTTTTGTTGTTTTGGTGGTTCTTCCTGGATCCGGGTGGGTCCAGTTAAACATTTATCTTTTGTGGCCCGTGGTTTTTGGGCTTAGTCTGTAGAACTTTTATTCCGGCCTTTTTTCTTGGCTGGCGGAGCACCTGAGGGTGCAAATGAATATTTCTGGCTCCAGGGTTTCCTGGGTCCTTAGTTTGTATGTATGTTGTTTTTGTTTTCTGCATGCATGCTTTTTGTTTAAATGGCCATGTGTACGTGCTGGTTCCCTTAGTTAGGAGTACTCCAGACTTTTGCGTGGGTGCTTAGTACTGTGGGTGTTTGTTTCCCAGCTTGTTTTTACTTTGCCACATTCACACGCTTCAGTTTTTATAGTGTTTGACAAGAATTACTTGACTGAATCATACCGAAGTTATATTCAAGATAACCCGTGGGGTTTCTTACAAAATGTTCAAAAGATATCTGTCAAGATACTGGCTTGACATCAAAAGATAGCTACTGGGTTCTGTTTAACCCTTTACTGAGAGAAATGAAAGAAAACAACATAAATAGCAAAAAAGGATCCTGGAACCTGAGTATTCAGGTTGCTGACCGATGTGGTATTCCCTCCTTTCTAGATGAAATACTTCTTTAAGTGCAAGATGTTCCATGGCCTGGGTACCATTTTTCCATTCATGTCCATTAGCCTATAGGAGCCACTGCCAGTTGCACTCTCCACCTGGTATGGGCCTTCCCAGTTGTATGCGAACTTTCCTGCCCGGTGGTTTTTAGTGTTCTGGAAGACTTTCCTGAGAACAAGATCTCCCACCTGCAGGATCCTGACCTTAACGTTTTTGTTGTACGTTCGTGCTACCATCTGCTTATATGATGCTATTCTGATTTGGGCGCTTGTTCTGAGTTCATCTATGGTATCTAGGCTGCTGGCCATTTCCGCCTGGTTGCGCTCTTCCGTCAGGCATCCGTATCTTTGTGTCGGGATCCTGACTTCTGAAGGAATTACTGCTTCAGCTCCATACACCAGGCTGAAGGGTGTTTGGCCCGTTGCGACTTTTGGTGTTGTTCTATCTGACCATAGGACGAGGGGTAGCTCTTCTGCCCACCTACCTCCTGCTTCTTCCAGCCTTCTTTTTAAGTTGTCCATGACAATTCGGTTGCTGGATTCAGCCTGACCATTGGTCTGGGGGTATCTGGGTGCAGCTTTTAGTAGTGTAATGTTCCAGCCAGCGCAAAATGCTTCCGTCTTGTTGGATATGAACTGAGAACCATTATCACATACAATTTCAGAAGGTATGCCAAACCTACAGATTATATTACGCTTAAGGAAAGATATCACCTGATTCTCTGTGATTTGGGGGAAAGACTCTGCTTCTATCCATTTGGAAAAGTAGTCTGTTAGTGCCAGCATGTAAGTTTTGTTTCCTGGTGCCCTTGGCAGGGGTCCCACAATGTCCATTCCCCACTTCATGAATGGCCATGGTGATATTACCGGATGCAGAGGTTCTGCAGGTTGGTGTACCACGGGTGCGTGTTTCTGGCAGGGTTGGCACTTTTTTGCAAATTCTACAGCATCCTTTCTGATTGTTGGCCAGAAGTATCCTTGTCTGAGTGCTTTGTTGGATAGGCTCCTGCCCCCTGCATGATTTCCGCACTCGCCACTGTGGAGATCATTTAAGATAGCCTGACTTTCTTTTTCTCCCAGGCAACGCAGGTAGGGTCCAGCCATCGATCTCCTGAACAAGATTCCATCAATTAGTGTAAATCTGGATGCTTTCATTTTAAATCCCCTTACCTCTTTCTTCTCGGAGGGGAGGATGTTGTTTGCTAGCCATTCGATGTACGGCGTTCTCCAATCTGGGGCTTCTTCCTGATTGACGGTATTGCTGAGTATCCCTGCTTCCACTTCCCACTGAGTGCTGGATGGCTCAACTTCTGGACCCTGTCCTGAAGTTGAAGGTTCCAGCACATGGATGATTGGAATTGTAGAGAGTTCTTCTGGATTGAACGTAGCCCCCAGGTTAGCTAGTGCATCAGCTTCTGCATTCTGGTCTCTGGGTATTTGCTTTAGTTCAAATGTGATGAATTCCGCTTTTAATCCTCTTGCTACTTTCAGGTAGGCAACCATTTTTGGATCCTTGGCTTCGTACTCGCCATTCACGTGATTCACTATGAGTTGTGAATCACCGAAGGCTTGCAGGTGCCTGATCTTCATTCCTAGGGCCAGCTGCAGTCCTTGGATTAGCGCCTCGTACTCAGCGACGTTGTTTGTAGCAGGAAATTCACAGCGTACAGCATGCGCAATAATGTCTCCTTGCGGAGATCGCAGTACCATGCCTACCCCTGCTCCTCGGCTATTTGAGGCTCCATCTACATGCAGTGTCCAGCATCTTTCTGCTGAATCCATTTCTGGAGGTAGAAAAGCCACTTCCGCCTCCTTCTGTAAACCTGGACTAAAATCGGAAACAAAATCTGCCAGGGCCTGTGATTTTATTGCTGTACGGGTTTCGAATTTTAGATCATAACCACTTAAATGTACTGACCATTTGGCCATTCTTCCAGACAATTCCGGTTTTCCTAATATGGATTTTAAAGGGTAGCTTGTTAAGACCGAAATTGTGTGGGATTCAAAATAAGGTCTGAGTTTATAAGATGCTGTTACTAAGGCCAAGATGAGTTTTTCTGGAGCCGAATACCTGGTCTCTGCAGGTAGCAGAGACTTGCTGATGTAATATACGGGATGCTGTGATCCCTCATACTCCCTTACCAGGACCCCACTGGCTGCTGCTTCCGTGACGGACAGGTACAGGTAGAGTGGTTCTCCTGGCTCCGGTTTAGACAGGAGGGGCGGAGTGCTGAGGTACTGCTTCAGGCTCCTGAAGGCTTCTTCGTGCTCTTCCGTCCACTCGAATCTCTTACTTTTTCGCAGGATGTCGTAGAATAGCTTGCATCTCTCTGAGGATCTGGATATAAATCTGTTGAGGGCTGCTACTCTTCCTGTTAGCTTTTGCACGTCCCTTGGTTTCTGTGGTGACTCCAGCTGTAATAGAGCTTTGATTTGATCCGTGCTTGCCTCAATGCCTCTCTGCGTGACCATGTACCCCAGGAATTTCCCGCTAGATACTCCAAAGGTACACTTTGAGGGGTTCAGCTTCATCTGGTACTTCCTCAAGGTGCTGAATGTTTCTTGTAGGTGCTGAAAGTGCTGCCCTGCTGCTTTGGATTTTACAACCATATCGTCGATGTACACTTCCATGGTTTTCCCTATCTGGTCCTTGAACATCATGTTCACTAGCCTCTGATAGGTGGAACCTGCATTTTTGAGTCCAAAGGGCATAACATTGTAACAGTATATACCTCTCTCCGATTGGAAGGCTGTTTTTTCTTGATCTTCAGTAGCCATTCTGATTTGGTTGTATCCGCTCCAGGCATCCAGGAACGTTAGCATCTCATGTCCTGCAGTAGCGTCTACCATAGCGTCTATATGTGGTAGAGGAAAGGGGTCTTTTGGGCAAGCTTTGTTTAAATCTGTAAAATCAACACAAACCCGCCACTTGCCATTTTTCTTAGGCACCACTACTACATTAGATAGCCATTTTGGGTATTTTACCTCCCTGATTTTTCCAGCGGCCAGGAGGTTGTCCACCTCCTGGTTGATTACCTGATTTCTTTCGTAGGCGAATTTCCGCCTCTTCTGCTGGACTGGTTTGTGGTTAGGGTCCACGCTCAGCCTGTGGGATATGACCTCTGGATCTATTCCTACCATATCCTCATGTGACCATGCAAAGCAATCTATATTATCTTTTAATAATTGTATGAGCTTTAGGCGGATGTCACCTGTGCACTCTGCTCCCATCAATACTATCCTCTCTGGGTGCTGCGGATCCAGGGGAATTTCATCCAATTCCAGCTGCTGCGGTTCGATGTATTCCTCCTGGAGCCGCTTTCCCTTTGATTGCTATGCTGACGGGGGTGGAGTTGCTGTAGGCTTGAGTGCTACTTTGTAGCAGCTCCTTGCTTCGTCCTGGCTTCCTCTGATTGTTTGGACTCCCCATGGGGTAGGGAACTTCAGGCATTGGTGGTATGATGAAGGTATTGCTTTCATGTCATGGATCCACGGCCTGCCAAGAATTACATTGTAAGTAGAAGGACCATCAATTACAAGGTACCTTACCTGTTTATTTATTCCTCCAGCATAGGTAGGAATGAGTATTTCTCCCAGGGAGCTTTTTGTTTCGCCGCTGAATCCTACTAGAGGTACTGCCTTCTTCACCAGGTCGTTCTCGCTGAATCCCATGTTCTTTAGTGTTTCCAGCATGATCAAATTGACGGAGCTTCCTGTATCCACTAGTATCTTTTTGACTGTGCAATTCCCTATGGATAGGGTGATTATCAAAGCATCATCATGATACTCCGCTTCTCCTCCTCCATCGGTTTCGTCGAAGCTGACTGCCGGGAGGTCTTTGCTGTTGATCCTGCAGGAACTCTCTGGTTTGTTGCCCTTTGTCATGGTGGAGTGCCTTTTGGCGGCTGAATAGGTTAATCCGCACAATTCTGATCCTCCTGTGATTACATTAATAATTTTTGTACAAACAGGAGGACTGGAAGGCCTGACCTGACTTGCGGAGTTGACTTTGGTTCCCTTAGCCAGTAGATGGTTCAGGTTCCCTTGGTCAAATTGATATTTTACCTACTTCCTTAAGGTGATGCATTCTTCTGTTGTGTGGCCAATGTTCTCCTCATGGAAGTCACACCGTAGACTGGTGTCCCTGTTGTCTTTTGGTCTTTCCTCCGTTCTCTTTCTAGGCCACTTAACCTTTTCTCCCAGGTTCTTGAGGGCTTTAATTACACCTGCAATATTAACATTAAAACCGTACTCTTTTATTCTGGGAGGCAGATTTGGGTCACTCTTCCAGTTTTTGCCTCCTGTTACTTTGTTGATTGGCCTGCTGTAGGGCTTGGCCTTCTCACTCCTTTCTTCCTTTGTTTTTCTCGCGGGGGTCTCAACGTGCTGGCTGATCCTCCTGGGGCCTGGGTCCTCTTCCAGGCGGACGGCATCCAGGGCCTTCTGCTGTACTTGAGCGAAGCTGGTGCAGGTCCATTTGGTTAGGTCTTTGTACAGATCTGACCCTTCTGGCAGCCCCCAGCGGAAGGCGTGGATGGCGGTAGCTACGTCACATTTTGGTATGGATACCATCTCGTTGTTGAACCGAGCCAGGTAGTCTCTGGTTGGCTCCGCGTCGCGTTGGATGATGCGGTACAGGTCGCTTGTTTGCTTTTCCGGCTTCCGACTGCTGGCAAACTGCTGGTTGAAGGCATTCACCAGTTCAGCAAAACTGGAGATGCTTCCGTTGGGCAGACTAACCAGCCACTGCAAGGCTGCTCCTGAGAGGGTTGACCCAAATCCTTTACACATGCACGCTTCTTTGAGTGGTCCTGCAGCCGTTATCACCATCATCTTCTGCTTGTACTGATTGACGTGGTCAACCGGATCGGCAGTTCCGTCGTAGTGTGTCATTGTGGGCGGTGAAAACCCCTTTGGCACATCGACGGAGACTATGTTGCTGGTGAAGGGAGAATCTGCGTAGCTGTCCTCCGTTGCTTTCTCCAAGGGCCGCGGTACTCCCGGTATGCGGTTGACGAGATCCCATAGCTCACTGTATTTCTGCTCCCATGCGCTAGGTAGTGCGTATGTTGGGGGAGGCAGAAATCCGTGCGCCGTAACTTCTGGGGCCTGGCTGGCTATCGGAATAGGGCTGGCGTACTGGGAGGTGTGGATGATGGATGGGGTCTGCTGATAGCTGCATCCTGGCGCTCCTCCACTGTACTGCTGGTAGGGGAACAGCCTGGTTGATGACTCCGCTTGCCAAGCTGGGGCTTGCTGATATGAGTGTCCTGTAGGAAGTGAAAAGTTAGTGTTTGCGGATTGTACTTTTAAGACATCGTTACCTGTTTGCGTGAAAGTTTGGGATGGTGAGGGGTAGGATAAGAACCCCATCCCACTAGGAGTTATCGTTTCTGGGGGAGTAACCCTGCCGAGATCCAGGCGTGTGACTATCTCGGCTGGGACTTCCCTTGACTTTTTTCCAATGGTCCTTCTTCGATGCCTTTCTGCGGCTTCTGCTGCGGCTACTGCGGTGCTGGCGGCGATTCGTGCCCTCAGATCTTGGTTGTCCTTCTTTAGGCTGCTGATCGCTTCCGCCATTGACTGCCACATTTCTGCAGTTGGAGTTGGCTGGCTTGGATTCTGCCTTTTCCCGGTGTCTGGCTGTATGGTGGCAGCGGTTTTGGTTGGGACCATGGCTGGGGTGCTGCTACTGGCTGGCGCCATGGTTGTTGTTGGAACTGCGGTTTTGGATGCGGGTACCAGCGAGATTTGACTAGCGGACGAAGGTGGTGTTAGGGGATTGGTTGTTTTTGGGATGTTTCCCGACATGTTTGGTTTTTGTTTAGGATGATTTTGTGAGGTTTTATTTTGGGTACGACAATCACTATAGCCCCACGGTGGGCGCCAAAATGTTTTGGTCGAAAATTACCAAGTTTGTTATGTAAGGTTATAGTGATTATTGGACAAGGTTGCTAATTGATTAGGGGTGATGATTTGTAAAACGGAGAAGATAAAAGATAGAGTGTTATTATTCTTGCTGAAATGCGTAAATATTACAAGGTAAGTTGGGTGTTCTTGCTGAAAATGCAAGGGGTATTCCTAAGTGGTCTTACTAGGTTTTTTTTCGGTCCCCTTCCTCAATGAATATCCCTCCTTATTTATAGAGCATGAAGAGGTAATAATATTCATTGGGTAAGGACTGCTGGACAGGGCCCAGCCGTTACATGACTTCCTGGTCCATTTACAACTACTTGTTCCTCTATTTTGGGCTTTTGCTTCAATAAGTAACTTTGCTTTTGGGCCTGATAGCTTCCTCAGCAAGCTTCATTTGTGTTTCTTTTGATAAGATATGAGCGGCTGGGATTGACTCTTCCCTTCAATCCATGCACTCCCAGATTATCCTCTCTTAGACTGCCACGTGGCGCGACCCAAAGTTGTTAATATTTTGGGGCCCAACAGTATGTCTTATTGATCTAAATAGTAGCTATACAACACATACCAATTTAAAGAGACTAACTGAAATTTGGCAAGTCGTACACTCATATAGTCATTTGTATCATATTCTCTTTGATATTACATTGTTTTATCTTACTAATGCTAATCCTATCAGACTCGCATCTGGACTAAACCGAATGATTTAACCAGAGAAAAAAAAAGAATATTGGTGGTGTGAAGAACCACGGACCCAACCGAACAAAGACCATAGTGTGCCCCTTTACTCTGCACCAGACTACCAAATTTAATGTGGCCTAATCACGGATTCACGGTTGCAGTGCATCCCCATCCCCAAATGAACCCAATTAACAGTGCACCATTGAACTACTTTCCGAATTATACGAAACCAAAAAAAGATATGTCGTAAGCCAACCAATACATCAGCTGCTGAAGGAAAAAAGAAATTATAAATTTCCAACATAAGTTGTTCAGGTTCAGTCACCTTACCCAGAGACAGAGGTATCACCAGATCAGTAGAAACCAAGAGTCAGCAATGAAGACACCACAAATTCCTTGCAGTAATAGCATCAAATACTGGTAACTACTAATTAATAATTACTACGAAAGATTCTTTCTTGTTAAACGAAAACATAGCATGGCATTTGACCATTGTACTCGAAAAGCACAGCTAGAGTAAACAAAAACTCAAAAGTATATCCTAGCTAATGACCTGAAGCGAGGTAAGCCGATAGCCAATCAACAATTTGGAGCATGAGAGTGCTTTACAAATCATTGATTTGCTTCAACGTTCAAAACTGTCAAATGAGCACTGTTTAGGTCAAAATTTACCTAAGGTAGTTTTTATGAGGTTATAGTGAATTCAAACCCGAGAATATGAGTTAGTGGATTAACTAAGTATCAAGCAATGTAAAGAGAAGAAGCATGGAAGAGAAGAAGATTGATGACGCAGAAATCCCTTAGGGAAAAACTGCGGGAGGGATGTTTCCTCCAATTTCTACTAGAATTATCCTTCAGGAAGTGTATGCGATTACAAGTATTTCTTAGGGTTTTCTAGTGTTTTGTATATGCTAAGTGTGCAATGAATGAATCTTACATGTACAATGTTTGCATATATATAAAAGCTTAATGCTATGGACCGTTGGATTAGAGTCCAATCCAACGGGTCTTTTCTCTCTCTTTTACCCATTTTGGGTGCCTTCTTCCTGCTTGCTTTTTCTGACGGAGGCCTGGTGTGTGGCCATTTGAGGTAATCTCGAGCCTCTCCCTTTTTAACCCTTTCTTCTTCCTCGTTTGGGCCGTCCTTTTCCTTCCTCTACAATCTTCCTCTTATGTTGACTTCCTACTTCTTTTATCCCATTGACTTTGGTATCCAATGTGTACTTTCCTTCCAATCATGTAGTGCCACGTGTTAGCCTACAAAATGGTAATTTTTGAGGCATAACATTAGCCCCCAGTTCTTGCAGAAATATGTTTGTGCAAGAACTCCTGCAGATATCGGGTCCAGGACTTCGATGCGGACTTCCTGCAGAAACATCGGGTAGGGTTGGCAGTTGATGAGACGTAAATGTGACGTGTTTTAGTCTTGGTGAACACCTCCTTTAATGCGCGCTAACCGCTTGCCAACTGTCCCCCACTTCATTCAAATTTCGAATTTACCTTTCTATTTAAACCCCCCTTTACTCCTCTTTACCATTCACCTTTTCATCTTCTTTCTTTTTACCTTTTCTCTTTCTTTCTCCAATTTCTTTCAACTTCCGATCTCGTCAACCGCTTTCTGCCTTCCTTCTTTGTCAAGGTACGACCCTCTCGTGATTCTCTTTTCAGCATTATTAATGGCTTCGAACACATTTTCTGAACGCCCCTTGCTGCATAGCAAATACCGTGTCGATTCCTGTTTTACCTTGATAGATTCTTCTGTGGTTAGGGATTTCTTCCCTTTTAATAAAAATGTTGACATGATCGTTCCCCGCCCTGGGCAAGCGCCTGACGCGCACTGCCCGGGGTGGACTACCTTTTACCTGTACTCATTCTCTCTCGGTTTATCTTTCCCGTTTCCTTCCCTTGTGCAAGAGTTTCTTCGCCATTCAAAACTCCCCCTTTGGCAAATAAATCCCCATGCATGGAGGATTCTTCTCTCCCTGTCCATGTTAAGCAGCCGCCATTCCATTGATATCTCCTTAGGGGACTTGGCCCACTTTTATGCGGTCAGGGGCCTGGGCGATGCCCAGTATACCCTTCGAGCTCATTCTAGGATTGACCTTCCCATCATCCTTCCGAAGAAGGCCAAGGATGCTGGATGGTCCACGCAGTTCGTCTTTGTACGAGTGGACTCCCTTCCTGCGCCTATCGATTATATCTTCCAGGACCCTATTACGGACAACAAAGGTACCGGCAGTTCCTTTCTTCTGTCTTTCGTTCTCGTTACTGCTCACGCCCTTACGCTTTTTCCTGCGCAGGCGTGAAAGAATTGGTTCTCTCTGCGGATATCCACGAGACTTATAACAAATTATTTGGTTTGGACGCTGACGCCCGCTGTTTCAACACCTTATTCGCCCAGGAAGAACCCGCAGAGATGTCTACTAGCTCAACTCAGACAAAGAAGACGCCCACAGAGCTGCTCGCCGAGCGCAGAAAGATGATGATGGTCTCATCGGTCAAGCCCTTATCGAAGAGGAAGTTGGAGCCTGGTGAGCCCCTTCCTGCCCCCAAGAAAGCCGCTCTGCCCGCTCCTGCTGAGTCGTCTCCCTCTGTCACCCCCTTTTGTCCTCCTCCTCCTGCAGTTTCTTCCAGGACACGCAACAAAGCTTCTACTTCCACCGCCCTGGCTAAGAAGTCTGCTGCTCCCATCATTGAGGATCTGAGCGAGGATGTCATTCGCCTGCCAGAGGGTTTCAGCTGTGCTCTGGAGGAGGACCCATGGCCTGCTATGAGCCGCCTTTTGACTCCTGGTTCTAAGGCTCTGTTGAAGGGTCAGCCTGTGATGCCGATGTGGCGCCAGGCTGCAGAGGACGTCTTCTCGGTGAGTTTTCCCCCTCCCGTTTTCCCTTGTGCTTACTTGT
The DNA here is from genome assembly GCA_029255685.2 of Silene conica. Taxonomy (NCBI): domain Eukaryota; kingdom Viridiplantae; phylum Streptophyta; class Magnoliopsida; order Caryophyllales; family Caryophyllaceae; genus Silene; species Silene conica. The sequence continues at coordinate 6,115,499 of CM055313.2, forward strand.
ATCTTCACTTTGGTTGACTGATATCGCCTCCATTCCCTTTTTCAGGGTTTCCAGAAGATGCTAATGGGGTGCAGCGAGGCGGAGACTGCGTTTCAGGAGGCCCAGACCGGGTTGGACGCCGAGAGAGGGCTTAGGGCGAGAAAGTCGGAGGAGCTGGCCCGCTGCCAGGTGAGGGTGAAGGAGCTGGAGGACGCCCTTGCGGAGCAGGGCAGGAAGAGGGACGAGGCGCTTGCTGAGCTGTGTAGAGAGAAGGACCAGGCCCTAGCTGAGCAACGCAGGGAGCAGGACGCGCGGCTGAGAGCCGTGGTGATCAAGAAGAAGAACCTGTCCAAGCTGCTGTATGACATGGCTACTTTCTCCTCCCTGGAGGCAAGAATAGCCTGTATGGAAGAATTCAGGGCGGGGGAGCATACTAAGTGGAGTTTGGAGGATGAGAGGAAGCTCATGGAGCAGATGTTCCCTGTTCATCCCGTGCTTCCGGACTTTTCTGATCTCAATCCTGATGGATCCCTCCGCTCTCCGATTCCTGGCTCCCCCGAGGTACAGAGCGCTCCTCCAGGGTCTCCTGCTCCAGCCGGCGTCTTCCAGGACCAGATTGTTGATACTGCTGCTGAGGCGGGTTCCTCTTCTACTCGGCATTCTGGCGGTGAGCAGGCTGTGGAGGAAGCCGTTGATGTTTAGCTTCTGCGCCCTTAGTGGCATTCAAATTTAGTTGTTTTCATGTTTGTTTTGTTGGCTGGGCTGGTGCCCTTGATACTTCTATGCCCTGGGCCCTGCGTGGCGGGCTTTTATCTTGTTTCTGTTTTTGTTGGTTTGTCTGAACTCTTGCTGGGTGGTTCCCAGAAATTTTCAGCAGTTGTTATGCTGCTTCTTTAAGTATGCGTTTGTGGACGCTTTTTTATACTCTGTGTGTTTTGTTTTTGTTTGCGCATGCTCGTGTATTTTTGGCCATGTGTGGGTGCTGGCTTCAGGGTATACCCATCTCAGTCAGAGGCTACCAGGCTTTCGTGAGTGCTAAGTATCGTGGGCGACAGTGTCCCAGTTGCTTGTACCTTGCCATACTCACGCGATGTAAAGGGTTTGAGTGTGATTTGACTCATGCTCGCTTTTATAGAGACGACGTATTGCAAGTATTTATGATGAAAAATACCTCAAATAGATTTTCATTGATCACCAAATTAGTTTTTTCAAACAATTCCCTCAGGATAGCTGGATCCTGGGGGTGATACATTTGTGAGTAGCTAAGATATGAAATGTTTGAACATAGAATAAGTAAGTAAATACCCTAGAATTAGGATGCAGATCTTGGGCGCAGATTCTGGAAGTATCCCGGTATGCTTCCTTATATGTGATACTTTTTTAGATGGAGGATATTCCAGGGTCTGGGCACCATGTTCCCTTCCATGTCCATCAGCATGTAGGACCCGCTTCCCGTTGTGCTTTCCACCTGATAGGGCCCCTCCCAATTGTAGGCGAATTTTCCGGCATTTGTATTCTTCGTATTCTGAAACACTTTCCTGAGGACTAGGTCCCCTACCTGGAGGGTTCTGATCTTCACGTTCTTGTTGTAACTCCGGGCCACCATTTGTTTATAGGCGGCCATTCTGATGGCGGCGCTGGTTCTGAGCTCATCTATCGTGTCCAGGCTGCTGGCCATTTCTGTTTGATTGCGTTCTTCCGTTAGGCAGCCGTATCTCTGTGTTGGCACCTTTACCTCTGCTGGAATGACAGCTTCTGCTCCAAACACCAGGCTGAAGGGGGTTTGGCCTATTGCTGTTTTTGGTGTAGTCCTGTTAGACCATAGAACCAAAGGCAGCTCGTCTGCCCACTTGCCCCCAGCTTCTTCCAGTCTTCTTTTCATGTTGTCCATGACTATCCTGTTGCTGGATTCTGCCTGGCCATTCGTTTGTGGGTACCTGGGAGCAACTTTTAGTAGGGTGATATTCCAACTAGCACAAAATGCTTCGGTTTTGTTAGATATGAACTGTGAGCCGTTGTCGCACACTATTTCAGAAGGTATACCGAATCTGCAGATTATGTTTCGTTTAAGGAAGGATATCACCTGATTTTCTGTAACCTGGGGGAAGGCCTCTGCTTCTATCCACTTGGAGAAGTAGTCTGTTAGTGCGAGCATGTAGGTTCTGTTCCCGGGTGCCCTGGGCAGCGGTCCTACTATGTCCATCCCCCATTTCATGAAGGGCCAGGTTGATATGATTGGATGCAGGGGTTCGGCGGGTTGATGCGTGATAGGGGCGTGTTTCTGGCAGGCTTCACATTTCTTGGCCAGCTCTACTGCATCTCTTCGTATCGTCGGCCAGAAGTATCCCATTCTGATTGCCTTGTTGGATAAGCTCTTGCCCCCTGCATGATTTCCGCAGTCTCCGCTGTGGAGATCGTGCAAGACTGTCTGCGCTTCTCCGTCGCCCAGGCATCTCAGGTAGGGTCCTGCGAGCGATTTCCTGAACAACACACCGTCTATTAGTATGAATCTGGAAGCTTTCATTTTGAATCCTCTTACCTCTTTTTTGTCTGCTGGTAGGGTTCCGTCCCTCAGCCATCTTTGGTAAGGTGACCTCCAATCCTCTTGTTCTGGTTGCTCCGTGGTGTTGCTGAGGACGCCTAGTCCGGCTTCCCACTGGGTGCTGGAGTTTTCAACTTCTCGGTCTTCCTGGGAAGTTGAGGGTTCCAGCACGTGGGTGATGGGGATTGAGGAGATGTCCCCTGGTTTGAATGTTGCCCCCAGGTTAGCCAGTGCGTCTGCTTCCGCGTTCTGCTCCCTGGGGATTTGCTCTATTCGGAAGGTGATGAATCTTGCCGTCCTGTCTTTGACCACCTCCAGGTAGGCTGCCATCCTGGGGTCCTTAGCTTCATACTCACCGTTGATGTGATTTACTATGAGCTGCGAGTCGCTGAACGCCTGTAGGTATCTGACCTTGAGGTCCAGAGCCAGCTGGAGTCCCTGGATCAAGGCCTCATATTCCGCTACATTGTTGGTTGCTTGGAACTCGCACCGTACTGCCTGCACGATCATATCTCCCTGAGGGGATCTGAGCACCATTCCTACCCCTGCTCCTCGGCTGTTAGAGGCTCCATCTACGTGCAGCGTCCAGCAGTTTTCCTCAGAGTCCATTTCTGGGGGTAGGATTTCTTTGGCTGCTTCTTTTTCCATTCCTGGACTAAAATCAGAGACAAAGTCTGCAAGGGCTTGCGATTTTATCGCGGTCCTTGTTTCAAATTTCAGGTCATAGCCACTCAGGTGGACTGACCATTTGGACATTCTTCCAGAAAGTTCTGGTTTACTCAATATGAGTCTTAGGGGGTAGCTAGTCAAGACTGATATGGAGTGAGACTCAAAGTAAGGTCTCAGTTTGTACGAGGCTGTAACTAAAGCAAGAACGAGTTTTTCAGGAGCAGTGTACCTGGTCTCTGCAGGTAGCAGAGACTTACTGATGTAGTAGACTGGATGCTGGGTTCCTTCGTGTTCCCGTACCAGCACTGCGCTTACCGCCACCTCGGTTACTGACAGGTATAAGTATAACGGCTCCCCCTGCTCCGGTTTGGACAGGAGCGGTGGGGTGCTGAGGTACTTCTTCAGTTCTGTGAACGCCTTTTCGTGCTCCTCCGTCCATTCAAATCTCTTGCTTTTTCGTAGTATGTCATAAAACAGTCGGCATCTGTCGGAGGATCTGGAGATAAACCTATTCAGAGCTGCTACCCTGCCAGTCAGTTTCTGCACATCTTTCGGCTTTTGGGGGATTCCAGTTGCAGGAGCGCTTTGATCTGCTCGCTACTTGCCTCAATTCCCCTTTACGTGACCATGTACCCCAGGAACTTCCCACTGGAGACTCCGAACGTGCATTTGGAGGGATTCAGTTTCATTTGGTACTTCCTCAAGATGCTGAAGGTTTCTTCCAGGTGCTGGGTGTGTTGGTTGGCTGCTTTGGACTTGACAACCATGTCGTCTATGTAGACTTCCATGGTTTTGCCAATCTGATCCTTGAACATCATGTTCACCAGCCTCTGATATGTGGACCCTGCATTTTTTAAACCGAACGGCATAACGTTATAGCAGTAGATACCTCTTTCAGACCTGAATGCCGTTTTTTCCTGGTCCTCCGGATGCATTTTGATCTGGTTGTATCCGCTCCAGGCGTCCAGGAATGTGAGCATCTCATGGCCTGCTGTCGCGTCCACCATTGCATCTATGTGTGGCAGGGGGAATGGATCTTTAGGGCACGCCTTGTTGAGGTCGGTGAAGTCTACACACACCCTCCACTTCCCGTTCTTTTTGGGGACTACCACCACGTTGGATAGCCATTCTGGGTAGGTTACTTCTCTGATCTTCCCTGCGGCCAGGAGGTCGTCCACCTCCTGGTTTATCACCTGGTTTCTCTCCGCGGCAAATTTCCTTCTCTTTTGTTGGACCGGTTTGTAGCCGGGGCTTACACTCAACCTGTGCGAAATTATGTTTGGGTCTATCCCCACCATGTCTTCGTGCGACCACGCAAAGCAGTCAATGTTAGCTTTTAACAAATTTAGCAGTTCTGAGCGAACGGTACCTGTACACTCTGCTCCCACCAGTACCTTCCTCTCTGGGTGCAGCGGGTCTAGGGGAATTTCCTCTACCTCTACTTGGGGAGGTTCTTCATAGGTTCCCCTGACCTGCCTTGCCTGTGATTGCTATGCTGGAGGAGGAGTGGCTGTGGGTTTGAGCGCCACCTTGTAACAGCTCCTTGCTTCTTCCTGGTTTCCTTTTATAGTCTGGACTCCCCACGGCGTAGGGAACTTGAGGCACTGGTGGTATGAAGACGGAATGTCTTTCATATCATGTATCCACGGCCTGCCCAGGATGACGTTGAAGGTGGAGGGACCGTCGATCACCATGCTCCGGCGTAGGTCGGGATCATGATTTCTCCGAGTGAATGCTTCGTTTCTCCGCTGAATCCCACCAGTGGGACCGCCTTTTTGGTTAGGTCTCCCTCCCCGAATCCCATGCTCTTCAGTATTTCCAACATAATGATATTGACTGAGCTTCCCGTGTCTACCAGGATCTTCTTCACCCTGCAATTCCCTATGGATAGGGTGATGATCAGGGCGTCATCATGGTACTCAGCACCTTCTTCTACATCTGTCTCGTCAAAGCTGACGACTGGCAGATCCTGGGCGCTGATCCTGCACGAGGATTCTGGCTTGTCTCCTTTAACTCGGGTAGCGTGCCTCTTGGCTGCGGAATAGGTGAGTCCGCACAGCTCCGAGCCCCCTATTATCACGTTAATAGTTCTAGTGCAGAGAGGAGGGCTAGAGGGTGCTACTTGGCGGGTTGCGTTCACCTTGGTTCCTTTTGGCAAGATGTGATTCAGGTTGCCCTGCTCGTACTGATACCGGACCTCTTTTCTGAGGGTGATGCAGTCTTCGGTTGTGTGCCCGATGTCTTCATTATGGAAGTCGCACCTCAGGTTGGTGTCTCTTCCGTCTTTACTTCTTTCTTCTGCCCGCTTCTTGGGCCACTTCACTTTTTCTCCCAACTCTTTCAGTGTCTTGATTAATCCTGCAAGATTGACAGTGAAACCATACTCCTGTACCTTTGGCGGCAGATTTGGATCATTCTTCCAGCTTTTTCCCCCAGAGACCTTATGCACTGGCCTGTTGTAGGGCTTTGATCTTTCCTGCCTGTCTGCTGCTGGTGCCTTCCTGCTGGTGGAGGCAGAGCCACAACTGATCCTCCTAGGTCCTGCGTCCTCTTCCAGTCGGATGGCGTCCAACGCCTTTTGCTGCACCTGAGCGTAAGCCGTGCATGGCCATTTGGTTAGCTCTTTGTATAGGTCGGAGGCCTGTGGTAGCCCCCAGCGAAAGGCGTGGATGGCAGCCTTCTCCTCGCAATGGGGTATGGACACCATCTCCTTGTTGAATCTGGCCAGGTAGTCTCTGGTGGATTCTCCATCACCTTGCTGGATCTCGTAGAGATCACTGCTCTGCTTTTCTGGCCGCCTACTGCTGGCGAACTGCTGGTTGAACGCGTTCACCAGGTCTGCAAAGCTGGATATGCTGGAGTTGGGTAGAGTGACGAACCATTGGAGGACGGCTCCTGAGAGAGTGGACCCGAATCCTTTACACATACATGCCTCCTTCAGGGAGCCCGAGGCCGTGATCACCATCATTTTCTGCTTGTATTGATTGATGTGGTCTATCGGATCGGCTGTTCCATCATAGCTGGTCATGTTCGGGGGAGTGAATCCCTTAGGCACATCCACCGAGACGATGTTGTGGGTGAATGGCGAGTCCGCGTAGCTGTCTGGGGCCGCTTTCTCCAGGGGCCTTGGCATTCCTGGTATGTGGCTGACTAGGTCCCACAGCTCTTTGTACTGGTGTTCCCATGGATTCGGTCCTGCAAGAGGGTTAGCAAAATTCCAAGGGGTAGTATGAGTGAGAGGTGCATACCCTGGTGCTCCTGGGGTCTGACTGACCGTGGGCTGACCGGGCGCCTGATGACCCATCGGTACAGTGTGGACTATTGATGGCGTCTGTTGAGCGGGGTATCCTGATGAGCCAGCGCCCAGCGGGAGGGGTTGCCTTGCCGACGATCCCTCTCCTTGCGTCCAGACCGAGGTTGGGGTGAAAAAAGGTCCTGCGTTACCATGTTGGTTAGTGCTAGTGGGTAACCTTACAGATCCGTTACCTGGGGCCCCCGTTTGCGGTGGCGGTGAATCTAGGTTGATGGAAAGGTAGCCCAATCCTGCCGAAGTGATTCTTCCTGGAGGGGCAAGCCCTGTGAGGTCCAGTCTGGTGACTATCTCGTTGGGAATGGTTCTGGCCTCGCTTCTGCTCCCGGGAGGCTTTGGGACTCCTGCTTCTGTGCTCGGATTTCCACCGACACGTGGAGGTTGGTTCTGAGCCGTGGCTAACTTTCTGAGTTCCTGGTTGTCCTTCTTCAAGCCGTCGACTGCTTGGTGGAGGGCAAAGATTTCTTCCATCATTGTCTTCCACATGGCTGGGGTGGGAGTGTCTGCTGAGCCTGAGCTGGTTGCTGCGCCGCCGCTGGTGACGCCTGACTGCGTCTGGGGAGTGCTGACAACAAGGGGAGCGGTCGCTGCCGGAGTCCGAATTTCCTGAGCCTCCACGGAGATGGGAGAAGTTTCTGTTACCACTGGAATGAGTTGTGAGGTTGTTTGAGAAGCTGGGTTTGTCATTTTGAGAGGTTTTTGAGGGATTTTAGGATTTTACGTTTTTGGGTTGAATAATCACTACAGCCCCACGGTGGGCGCCAAAATGTTTAGGTCAAAATTTACCTAAGGTAGTTTTTATGAGGTTATAGTGAATTCAAACCCGAGAATATGAGTTAGTGGATTAACTAAGTATCAAGCAATGTAAAGAGAAGAAGCATGGAAGAGAAGAAGATTGATGACGCAGAAATCCCTTTGGGAAAAACTGCGGGAGGGATGTTTCCTCCAATTTCTACTAGAATTATCCTTCAGGAAGTGTATGCGATTACAAGTATTTCTTAGGGTTTTCTAGTGTTTTGTATATGCTAAGTGTGCAATGAATGAATCTTACATGTACAATGTTTGCATATATATAAAAGCTTAATGCTATGGACCGTTGGATTAAGTCCAATCCAACGGGTCTTTTCTCTCTCTTTTACCCATTTTGGGTGCCTTCTTCCTGCTTGCTTTTTCTGACGGAGGCCTGGTGTGTGGCCATTTGAGGTAATCTCGAGCCTCTCCCTTTTTAACCCTTTCTTCTTCCTCGTTTGGGCCGTCCTTTTCCTTCCTCTACAATCTTCCTCTTATGTTGACTTCCTACTTCTTTTATCCCATTGACTTTGGTATCCAATGTGTACTTTCCTTCCAATCATGTAGTGCCACGTGTTAGCCTACAAAATGGTAATTTTTGAGGCATAACAAGCACCTCGAATCACTTGAATGTTGAGCACAATATTACCTCGATAACACGCTATGTTGCAAAACACTTCAAGTCTAGCTTTGTGTTTGATGAGGTGATTTTCATTGTTCACTGGGTTCTTCATACTTATGCTGAATTGCTGACACTCAACAATTTCACAAAAGTACAAGTGCAAGACTCTTGGTACAGTCAAGAAAGGAATTTGTAAAGAACCCGCAAAAAAAAGTGTATCACATACCGATTTGGAGTAGGCAAGAGCAGATGCCTTTCAAAGCTAGGGTGTACTTTTGAGTTTGGTGAGAAATATATATACCTGCATTAAATACTCTTTGATTTTGTATTTCATTTATTACCTGAGAACTTAGGAAACGTGAACGCAAGATTATTGGAGACCTTTATCAAAGCAGACGTTTTCTTCAACCCAAACTAGCAGTTGTCTAACGAGCAACTAGCAGATGCAATCCAAGTCTCTTTTATGTTCAAGGCTTCAAGCCAATATGCATTTTCAAAGCCCTGCAAGATTCAATAACATTTTTCTACTTTTTCCAACATATATCAACTGTACTTCTCTACACTGATTTCCCAACAAAACAAAAGACTATACTTTCCAGATCTGATATCCCATTACTAACTTTTTGCAACTCATATCCAAAAAATAACTTGCTGTAATAATCTCATACGTTCAATACATAGGGTGGGTTATAAGAAAAAAGATTCACAGTTAAAATACTCTGATCATCCCATGAGAATATACAGCAAAAATATATCAGAATATGAACAATAGTTAGCCATGACCCTACAGTGAGCATGGATCAGGAATAATATGTCCAAAATAAGCCTATATCCCCGCCTCAAACATGATTAATTATACACATAGTTAGCACTAATATCTAATGACTTCAAGCATATCGTAACTTGTGAAAAACACAAATCTAAACTTAGCTCCCAAGAAAAATCTACCTCGCATACGAACCACAAAAAATAGATTGGCAGATCACAACCACACTCATATGAGACCCACTCCTAAGGGTTCATCAAAATTAACCTGCCCAGAAAAAGGGATCGTCTTGGAGACCTTTGTCATTTCTTCCTTCAGTTTGGTTTCTTCCTCGTTCAGTTTTGCTACTTCATCAAGAAGGATTGCTCTGCGTTCCTCGACTTGGAAACTTAACTGACTGAGATTGTTCAACAATTCCACCAAAGATTTGCTTTTATGTACTTCCAAAGCATTTTCAACAAAAGAAACCAACCAATAAACTTCGAAACGTAAGCTTCTTAGATCAGACAGTGTAGAGCTTAAATAATCAGCTTGGCTATCACTCAAGGACTGGGCCAAGTTGTCCTCGAGTATTTGTACTGTAGTGGCTAACGACTCCAATGCCCTAGCAACTATGTCACCACTACGCACAATACTGTCTTTTGTTATGTTTCCATGCTTCCGCCAAATCTTTTGCAAGGTTGGGACTAAATCAGACCTTATTTCAAATCCTTCAAATTTGGTAGTTGGAGTATCACTTTTGTGGCTCTGTGTAAAGAATGAAAAGGAAGCACTCAAATTGGTTCCAATGAAAATATACTCCCTCCATCTCATATAAACTATTCTCTTTTGCGTTTGTTGGCCTAACAATAATGTGGATTTCGACCAATATTTCTAACAAGACAAATAACGTTTCTTCAAAAAATAATGCCATAATAATTGTTTTTGTCAACTCAGCCAAGAAATCAATGGTCAACAACTCAACATTGACAAGTAGTGATCACTAAAATCAAATGGGACATTTGGGATGGATCTAGTGAATGTAAAGGCTTAAAAAGGAATTGTTTTGTACCTCAGTCGTAGCGGATGTATAAGTCTTAGGTATCACATAAGTGAAGTTTTGTCCTGGAGTCTCTGCAAGAATATATTGATCAAGTTGAAAAGTCCGCAGTCTAGCACCGAAGGAAGAGAAATGGGTGTAAGATATGTATGGTATGTATTCTTAATTTACAGTCTTTACCTTCCCCTTTTGCGTCCTTTCCGCTATTCATTCTAAGAAGAGTTTGCGTAATTTCTTCTTCAACAGCAGAACGAGAAGGCGTCACAGGGTTCTTCTGCAATGATGCAGTATCACTCTCAATATTTGCTTCTTTAGTATGCATCTCTTTATCATGTTTTTCCTGGCTGTTCGAATCACATTGCATTTCTTCATCCTTCTGATCCTGACTATCTGAATTAGATTCCACCTCCCCTTGATCCTGATCTTGACTGCCGGAATCAGATTCCATCTCTTCTTGCTCCTCCTCACCTTTACTCATTGAATTCTTCAAATCAGATTGAACCTCTCCACCATTCTTTTCTCCACTGTCACTACCCAATCCTTCATTCTCATCAGACTCCCTTCACCACGAAAAAGGAAAACATTGTTTTTATGTCAGCAGTCCTCCAGGGAGACCATTCTCATCAGTAGGTAAGGATCGCAAACAACTTAGCAAACCATTTCAAATTTCGGAAAATAACAACTCAAATTCATATAATGTATGTAGTATATACCAAGAATTCAATAGGGTAATAGCTCGTCTGCCATAAATTTACTAGCATAGCTTCGCCCTTCATAGGCATGCATCATTGCATCACATGGGAAGAAACCATTCTACTCCATTACCATTTCGACAATACTACCAATCTAGTTTCATAAACATAACAATAATCATACCATCACAATTCAGAATAAACATCATGGAAATGCTATAATAACACTATTTCCATTACCTTTCTGACTGACCAGAAGGCACTGATACAGACACTGATACTGATTGCATCAAAAACTCGTCCTCAGTGAAAGACGAAACATTCAAAATCCAATCAGGAGGTGACCAATCAATCTTAGGAAAACCCGACTTCTCTTCTTCCCCCTCCCCTTCCCCTTCCCTCACAAACCTCTCATCGCCCAACCTAAAAACCGCAATATCATCCTCACATCTCCGGACATCATCACTCTCAGTAAACTCCCAACCATCTTTCCCATACTGCGGAAAAGCCGCCTCAGAAAACACAATGCAGTTCCTATACTCCCTCCCTGGAAACTTCCTCGACGCCCTCAGGACAAAATAACAATCCCTAGCCACAAACAAAACCTTGTTACCACCAAATTCCCAAACCCTATCCCAATAAAAACAATTCTTTCTACCCCTCTTTACTCGGCTCTTTAACCTAAAAACCTTGAACAATTTCTCCTCCGTACGAACCACCAAGTAAAGACTTCCCTCGTCGACTGCAAACCGTTTCCTCCACCCAAACCGGCCTGTACCCGGAATTAACGGTTCAGAAATTAAATTTTTCCCCATACTAATTTTCGCAACGGTTTTATAATGATTGACCAAATTGGTAATCCCCCACCTATCAACCACATACGTCTTATCCTTCAAATCGATAATGTCATCAAATCTAACCCACGGCGAGTTGCGATAATATAACTTAACCCACGGCGAGCTGCCGTGGCAGCCCTGTAATTGACCGCCGCCATATAAAGCAAACAAATTACTACTACCACTATCATAGCACGAAGCAGGGAGAACAAGCAGCTTATCGACAGAATCAGATTTGTGGAAAGCGTAAAAGACGGCGAGAATTGAGGAATTGAGTTGCGGGAAGTAGAAGTCGGGAGGGAGGTTAAAGGAGTATGGTTTGGAAGTGAGGGGGTGGCGGAAGATGAAGTTGTAATCTGCGGTGGTTTCGCGGGTGACGATCCAAGGACGAGCAGTGGAGGAGACGGATTTGGGTGGTCGGAGGTGGTAGACTGTGGTGGTGTGGAGGTCGTAGTGGCGGTGATTGAAAGCTAATTCATCGGTTTGATTGGTGAATTTTTTGGAGGTGGAGGCTGGTGGTGTTGTCGTAATCGTTTTCGTTAGTCGCCGCTTCTTCCGGCTCGACGTCATTAGTATAAAACGAGTCTCACTAACAGTCTCACTGTTTCTACTCCGTTTGTCCGCCAAATGAGTCACGGTAACAATGATATCTTTGAATTATCATAGATTATCCCTTCCATTATTTTTCTTTCCATACCTTTGTTTTTTTGCAACTATCATCATTATCATTATTACTATAAAAGAAGGATGGATTTCCGCCTACGTGGCGCAATCATGTCGCAGCGTTGGGTATTTCGAGCTCTCACATTCATCCTCAGCATTTTCAATTTTTTTAGACCAATCAGATTCACTTATCTATGCCACCTCATATTAATTTAATAATTTAATAATTTAATAATAATTTATTTATTTATTTATTATTAAATACAAAAATTCAACTATAATAAAATCCTTCTATATTTGACTCATTCACATTTTGGCAGAATATAATCATAATCATTCTCAATTCAATTATTCTAATACAATCATTCTAAATCCTTCTAAATCGTCTACTGCATAAAATTACTGACAGAAATCATCTTCAATGGAAGAAGCGGAGTCATTACTTGCAGAATCATTCCCAGGCATCCTTTTCCTGAAATCATCTTCAATGGAAGAAGCGGTGTCATTACTTGCAGAAATCACGGATTCGGATATGTAGTCATTCCCATGCATCCTTATCTTGCTGATGGCTCAGAAAATAGGTAAGTTTATACGTAGTTACCGTTTCTTATGATTAAAAACCAGTTTAAAAATGAATATGATAGATTAATCAACCATTTCTTTTGGCAGCGGAATTTACGAGATTAGTCAACCATTCATAATAATCTCGAAACTCAGGTTTGTTCATTCATTCATAATAATCTCGAAACTCAGAATAGTCAACCATTCATAATAATCTCGAAACTCAGATTAGTCAACCATTCATAATAATCTCGAAAATGAATATGATAGATTAAAAACAGGTTCTTGCAGGAGCCGGCCCAGATTTACTAGCATTTGAGACAATTCCTAATAATCTCGAAACTCAGGTTTGTTCATTCTGTTTAAACTGTGTCAATGCTTAAAAACGTTTCCATAATATAAAATATAAATGTGATATCCTCTGACAGTTATCTATCCTAAACATTCTATTAAAAATTTTACATACACCATATTCTATGCCATAAAATCTTTCCATAATTATATTCTATTATTAATTTGACATAAACCATATTCTATGCCATAAAGGAGATGATTCACATACTTAATAAAATCTTTCCATAATTATATTCTTTAGCAAATATAATATCAATATTTAATATTTCACATACTTAATATTAAATATAGATGATTCAAACTGTGAAAATCTTTCCATAATTATATTCTTTAGCATATAAAATATAGATCACAAAAACGTACTTAGTAGATGATTTGGGTCTGACATAAACCATAGATGATTCACATACTTAATATAGATCTTTCCATAATTATATTATTTAGCATATAAAATATTAAATATTAATATTCCATAAATATTAATATTCCATAAACAAGAACTAAAATAATAAAATAAGACTAGAAGATATTATATTCTATGCCATAAAATCAAGCATATAAAATATTAATGAGGCATATAAAATATAATAAAAAGATATTATATCACGGTTTAGAGATAATAAAAATATATTCCATAAAATCTTTCAATGATTTAATCAAACCGTTTTTCAACTAAAATAATGATGATTAAAATATCACAGTTTTATTTATAAAATATTTGAAGAATATCCATACGATTATTTATAAACAATTCGTATGTTTCCATAATTAATATCCGTATCCTAATGATCTGAGTAGGATCTGGGTAAAATCCAGACCCGTCAATCTCCAACGATATTCAAATGAAACCGCACGAAGTCATTATTATACATTATTTCACTTTTACTTGTCAATTAGAGACGATATTTTAGTTCAATTACCCTCTATTAGTTTCACTGATTTAAAAATCATAGACCAAAAGAAACCAAAAAAGAGGTACAAAGTGTTAAAAAGTCTTATAGCAACTTACAATAACTAATAAGGTTTACAAACCATTCCATGATGTACCTATGAAGGGTAGAATATATCCAATAAAAATTAAAAGAGGGTCCAAGGGTAGGATATCGATCTTAGTGGTGAGATCCAGATCCGACCCTCATACTTGTATAAGGATATGGGTCTGACCCGGATCCTAAGAATCTAAAATAATGGGATCCATATCCTACCCTTGATATAGGGTCTGGTGGATTTGGATAGTATTCGAGATCAATTGTCATCTCTAACGGACACTATCCGTCATATCCGTCACAAGTTGAGTATGGATAGTCCATCTCACATAATGCCAAGTTGCAATATTCATATAATGCTCCATTTTCTACCATTTCATGTCCACTCGCATTTTTGTGAGAGTAGAGTATCCGTTTTCAGCTTGTAACGGATAATATCCGTCACAAGCAAGACTCTTTCCCGATTAAATTGATGACTCAATAATTTCTAAGCTTAATATTGATCAAACTAAAGCTATTTAGTGTTTCGTTTAATATCTTTGCGCTAATAATGAACTAATTATACCAAATAGTGGTCGAGAAAAACAAAAAATAGTTAAAAGTTAAAATAATACGATAAAATCACTAGACCAAATAATGACATGAAAAAATTTAAATAAGGTGAATTTTAATTATGTACAGAAGTATAAAAAAAATTCGAAAATTTTTGTTACTTCAAACGAAAATTGTACTTAAATACAAAAAATATAAGGAATTTCTAGAAATTTTGTTAAGACAAACAAAATTGTAATTAAATATAAATATATAAAAAAATTAAACAAAATTCAGAATTTTTTGTTAACTAAACAATATCGTAATTATATATAAAAAATAAATAATTTTCACAAACTAAAACAAAAATTTAACTAAAGACAAAAAAAATTAGAGAAATATTAATTTACTAAAACTTCTCCAAAATATTAATTTACAAAAAATTCCTTCAATTTTGTTAGCAAAATAAAACTTTAACAAAAAAAAAAGTTTCCTAAATTATTGCCGACTAAATGTAGTTAAGAAGTTAACTACAATTGTATAATTATTATCCTATCCTAACACTAACTAATACACAACTAAACTATGGTTTAACACTTGGCGCGACGTGATTGGTCGTGTATAGACTTTTCTATACACCTCGTGTATCCGTACCTTTTCCCAATTAACACCTCTGCTTAGGAATAATTCGTTTTATATCTTTTCGTTCTTATTTATCGACTTCTAGTTACCATATTACTAGAACTAGAAGTCGTATTCAGAAGTAGGCAACTTTCGATAAGCCAAGAGAGCATCGACATTCCAGAAGTCATTCAGAGCACGATTATTCTTCAATGCCCTGCAAACTGCACCAACATTTCCAAACAGTTTAACACGGATGAGTTTCAAATCGCCCGCAAGAGTGGAGTCTAGTGGTTAAAATATGGGTGTAATAATTCCCAGGAGACCCGGGTTCAAGTCTTCCCAAGAGCAAAAATCTCGTGGAGCATTCTAGGCCCGTGTCAATACCTAATAAACTTCGAGTTTGTCACCCTCTGTGTCAATACCTAATAAACTTCGAGTTTGTCTCCCTCGGGTGACTAACCTGGTATACGTGAGGGTGACACCTGGTATACGTGGTTTGCAGGCTATATCATTGAAGAATATTTAGAATATGCCTGATATATCCTCTACACTTACTGACTTGTAAGAGTAGTTACCTCTCTCTCTAAAACATGAGCTTTTCTCTCCTTGGAGAGCCTCTTTCTTTTTCGTCTTCTTCTTTTTCTCAACCTGATCTTTAGCTTTCTCATCCAATCTCTTCTTCGTATATTTTCTGTTTTTGATTCCCTGACATCCCTTTTTGTTTCTTCCTAGATTTAGCTCATCATTACTTTTTTCAATCATCTTTGGGTTTGGGGATCATTTATTGGCTGCGGATCTTTTGTATCCCCTAGAACTCTTTGCTTTATTTTATTCTCTTTTGTTTTCTTTTGCACCGGCTGTGGATTGGTTGTTTCCCAGCGTGCGTCACCTCTACCTTAATTACAACCAATTACTGCACGTCTGCACCCGTAGGGGGGTGCTAGACTTGCGTAAGGAGTGTCAGTGGCGTTTTACCTCCCCGGAGTTGCTTCTATTTAATCTCAGTTATGGGGTTTGCTCAGTACCACAATCATAACCTCTCTTACCTTTCTTCATCAATTTTCTCTCCTTTTAAGCGAACTGCCCCTCCTCTCAAACCTCAGTCTGTTGATTCAGCTCATGGCATTAATCTTCTCTTTAAACCAAGTATGGACCAACAGCCTCAACAACAACAACCTCAACAGGATACCGACATGAATCAAAATCAAACCCAACACTCTGATGAACCTACCTTCAACCCTTCCTGTGCATGCAAACCTTTGGCGTTTCCCCAGAACGGGTAGTGTTATTAATGTGGATCCGGCGGAGCTTGGAAAGTCAAGGGAATTCTGGGGATGTTGTGTTCTCGGTTTTCTAGTTGACTATCGTCTTTTTGATGCAGTCAAAATCAATAATGTGATAAGGACTAAATGGCATACGAGGGGTAGAATTATATGTTTTCGAATGGGCGAGATTTTTGTCTTGCATTGGGAGCGTGAGGAAGATAAGGAGAACTTGCTTTTGAGAACTTATTGTGCCTTTGATGGAGCTGTGATGGTTTTTGAACGTTGGTTTCCTGACTCTGTACCGAGAACAATCAGGTTTCCTCAAGCAAACATCTGGGTTCGTATTTGTGGCCTCCCTTTTGAATACGTGAACATGCATGTAGCTAATGTGGCTGGTAAGCTCTTAAGTCATTGCTACAAAGTTGAGGATTTTAATATGGTACCTGAGAACGAATATTTGAGGCTTAAGGTGAGTGTTAACCTCAATGAACCCCTTATGCCGGGTTTTTTCATTGCTTTAGATCAAGGCCAGTTGTTATGGGTCCAGTTCCGTTATGAAGAAATCTTCAAATATTGTATCAGATGCGGAAAAATTGGTCACACTGGAGCACAATGCAAAGAAAGTCTGGTCTCCATTATGTCAAGCATACACGGTATGTTTGATAAGTCAATGGCCAAAGGTTCCATTGTTTTCCAAGCAACTGGATCACACACTATGTTCAATCTAGACTTGCGTGCTACTCCTTCTACTACTGATTTCGTGGATTCTAGGGTAAGGTTATGCAGAAGAGGTGTTGGGATTAGCCCACAACAGTCGTTTGATGGCCCTGAGAGGGTGGTGGACTTCGGTGTTGGAATTACCCCTGGTGGTAGAGTCTTACCTGGTATGAGATTCAAGGTTACGGATCAACCGTTTGCAGGAGCTGTCTTGTTTAATGGAGGAGTGTCTAGTGGTAACCATGGATCAGCAGGACCAAGTCAGGTGGGAGGGGGGACACGACGTGGAGGCCACGAACACAATGAAGGTGCTCCTAATCTCCCCCCTGGTTTTGGTGGGTGGATTGATGAAGACCAAGAGGACGAGTTTCATAGTGCTGAGGAGGATGTCATTTCTACGGATACTAATCAAGCTTTTGAGGGACAACAGGATACTCAACAACAACAAGCAACTCAACAACAACAAACAACAACATCAAGGTGACAGGCCTGTCACAAATGCTGGACACCGTACCCCCTTTTTCAGGGGTATCCTTTGGACGTTGGCATCGTGGATAGAGATTAAAGAATCCAGTCTGGGATTCTGAGTAGAGTTGATCACAATCGAACATGGATTCAAATTGAAAATGAGCAACTTTAATCAGACTTACAATCGAAAAGGAGTTGGAATTAGAGGAAGGTACTGCGAAGCTTAAACAATTCTTGGCAGGGAAAGATAAAATTGAGGACGAAAAAGCTGTGGCAAATGATAAAGGCAATGGTGTGATGATACACGAAAATAAAAAAACAAAAACACATCCACGAAACCTTCTTTCTCCCAAGATTGGCTCTAAATCCAGCCTTTTTGACAAAATCGGAGCAGTTAGCTTATCTGATGGCCTCATGGGGTTGGCGGATGCTTATACTCCCCCTGTTGTGGATTCTGAATTGAGGTCTGTTGTGGGTGAAGCTAGGAAACGTAAATGTAGTACTCAAGGGGGTTTCATTATTGTTCCCGAGGAGGCTACTGAATCAGTGGAGAATGCGAAGGACTTCTTGCGCCAAATGAAAAAGAAATCATGTTCTGGAGAAGGGATAAGGAAGCATGGAGATCTTGGGAGTGGTTTCAGAGTGTACGTGGAGGAAGCTATGTTTGAGGAGTCAAGTCCGTCATCCTCACCTTCAGTTGATGACTATGACACTTACAAGGGCTTTCAGGAGGTTGGGCCATCACAACCTCCTAAGGAGCCATGAATAGAATGGTATGGAATTGTTGGGGTCTTAATAACCCCTTGCCCCTACAATCCAAAAGTTGAAAGCGGTTCTTAGTACTAGTTATTTTGACTTTGTTTTTCTAAATGAAACTAAATGTAGTGGTAGTAGTAGTTTATCCCTCTTTCATGCTTTTCGAGGTTTCGGCTTTGTCGAGTACCATTTTGTTGAAGCGGAATGAAGGTCGAGGGGGCTATGGGTTGGATGGCAGAAGGGGGCTCGTATGTCTGTGGTCTTCTCATGTAATCATTTTATCATTTTGTATGTTATGAAATGGAATGGATCTCCATGGTATTTGATTTTGTTCTACGGGGCTCCGAAAGTGGCTTCCCGTATGGATGTCCTTACGAGTCTCGAATCGTGGTTTGACTTGTGGGATGAACCTTTTCTTATTGTGGGTGACTTCAATCAAGTGGAGTTTGAATGTGACAAATTAAGTCTTCAGAAGGGAAACTGAGGAATGAGTTAATCGATATCCCTTTCAAAGGGCCGAGGTTTACGTGGTGCAACAATCGGAAAGGAAACAGACGGGTGTATGAAAGGCTTGATAGAGCTTTGGGCTTACGAAACTGGTTACTTTCCTTTCCTGATACGGGTATTCTGCATTACCCAATTCAGTTCTCTGACAATGCACCTATTGAAGTTAATTTGAATCTCCTTAACCCTCCTAAGGACAGAAAACCTTACAAGCTTGAAGCTTGGTCTCTGGAGCATGAGGAATGTAAACAACGTATTCTTCAGGACTGGAAATCGACCTTCCGGGAATCACCAGCTTTTCAACTGGCCCGAAAGCTTGACTTGATCAAAAGGAATGTCCGAGGGTGGACTCTCTCTAAATCCAGGGAGTGGAGGGATAAGTGGAAACAATTTGATGATCACCTTATCGAAGGAATTGACTTGGCTATCTCCGATGATGGAGGACTTGCCTATGACATTGCTCATGAAGACTTGAAGTCCTTTGCAACTGCAATGGCTTGTTCATGGAAACAAAAGGCTAAAATTAAATGGTTAGCGTGGTGATGCCTGTACTAAATTCTTCTTCAACTGGGTTCGGGGACGCGCTGGAAGGAACTTCTTACATGGAATTAAGAATGAGGATGGGGAATGGGTCTTCGGTGCGGACGCGGTGGGGAAGGTATTTCAAAATGTTTTTGAGGAGATTTCCAACGTCTCCCCAGGCTATTCTGTGAATCCGAATTGGGAGACTCTTTCTCAAGCGGTTAGCTTCATTAAGAATCGTATATCGGAGGATGAGGCTGATAGGCTTTCAAGGCCTTTCACTGCTAAAGAGGTTAGAAGGGCTGTTTTCCAGATGGCCCCATTAAATCCCCTGGCCCGGATGGTATCCCGGCTATCTTTTTCCATAAATTCTGGGGTCTTATTAAAAAAGATGTGTGCAGCCACATTATCAATCCTTAACTTGGGGAGGGTCCTGAGAGAGTTGAACAAAACCTTTATTACTCTCATCCCTAAGGTGGAAAACCCGGAATCTGCTTCTGATTACCGCCCGATTAGCCTATGTAATGTTATCATGAGAATTATCACAAAATGCATAGCTAATCGGATGGGTAGAATCATGGGGAATATTATTAGTGAATCCCAGGAAGCCTTTGTTAAAGGTAGGAATACTAGTGACAATATCCTGTTGGCTCATGAGCTTATCCATAAAGTGAATCAACATAGATCAGGTAAAACTGGTCTCTGCGTCTTCAAGGCTGATATGAGTAAAGCATACGATAGGATAAGATGAGATTTTCTGGAGGCTATTCTGATCAAATTCGGGTTTCCGGACAAATTCAGTGCACTCATTATGGCTTGCGTTACTTCTGTCTCTTATGAGATTCTTATCAATGGAGTGCCAAAAAATCTCCTTCTCACCTAAGTGTGGCCTGAGGCAGGGAGACCCCATATCCCCGTTTCTTTTCATCCTTTGCTCTGAAGTGCTTACAGGTATGCTTCAGGCGAGCCAACATGAGGGATTGCTGATGGGGTTGCGTATCGGTAGGGGGGCTGAACCCATTCCAAGCCTTCTTTTTGCAGATGATTCTGTTTTCTTTTTTGAAAACAAGAGGGATGCGGCGAAATGTCTAAAGGCCTGCTTGGATAAGTACTGTCTCGCTTCTGGATAAAGGCTAAATGATGCCAAGTCGGGAATTATCTTTAGCCCTAACACCACTCTGGCTGTGATCCAAGACACTATGCGGATTTTTCGGATAAGAAGCTCAAATGGCTTCGGGAAATATTTGGGTTTGCCTATGGAATTTCAACAAGCAAAAAAAATGCATTTTCCAGTCGGTTATTGAATATATTTCCCGGCGAATCTCATCGTGGAATGGCATCTTTTTATCATCAACGGGTAAACTTTCTTCAATCTCATCTGTCCTATCAAATCTCTCCAACTACTTTCTATCGGTCTTCAAAATTCCGGTAAGTGTGGCAAATAAGATGAACTCTCTTTTGTCGCGATTTTGGTGGGCCGGATGTAAGATGAGTCAGATAATCCACTGGTGTAGTAATAAGTTCTTAAGCCTTATGAAAAGTGAAGGAGGTCTTGGTATTCGGGATGTGGGATGTCTTAATAGGGCGCTCTTAGCAAAAAATGGATGACGGATCCTTTCTGGCGAAGACTCTCTTTTTGGTAGGTCTTTTAGAATGAAATTCTATGGCTCCAATGTTGTGGATCCTGAGACTTTACCCCGTAGGGGACAAGCTTTATCGTGGGGATCTCGGAGTGTTCTTGAAGGAATTGAGGCGATCCGAACCATGATAGGTTGGAAACCTGGTCTTGATTCCTCTTTGAATGTGTGGTCAAATAGATGGGTGAATGGTGAAATCCCGGAACCTAACCATATCCTTTTAGGGATTGATTTTATTCATTGTGGATCGTTTCAGATCAAACAGCTTATCAATGATCAACACCAGTGGGATGAACCTACTATTCGCTTCTTGTTTGATGATATTTGGGCTAATCGTATTCTGGCCATGCGCATTTGTCAGTCTGAGGAGAACGATTCAGTTTACTGGCCTTTCAACAACCAAGGCCAGTACACGGCTAAGAGCGGGTATGGTATCTTCCATAAGGAGATGATGACAAGAAAATCCACGGATAGGGACAGAACAAGGGTTGGTCATGATGGTAAACGATTCTGCAAACGAACTCTTTGGACTTTACCTATTCCTAATCAATGGAAAATTTTCGTATGGAAGATCATATCTAGTACTCTCCCGGTAGGGGAGGAGTTCGCTAGGCGGGGTTTGGGAAGACATTCTAGATGCTCTTTTTGTGATGGTTATCAGGATCACGAGGAATCTTTGACTCACCTCTTCCATGATTGTGACTTTGCTGCTAGAATTTGGGCTGGATCTTCTTTGGGGATTCGGAGTGGTTTTAGCTCTCATGTTAAATGTGGTGCCTGGATTATGGGGTGGATTGAGTATCTCATAAAGGTCCAAAAGGATAAGGAGGGTACCAGAATGTTTGTGGCGATCTTATGGCATCTATGGAAGACCAGAAATGCGCGAATCTTTAACAGGGTCGAAATCCCGATTGAGGTTATCTTTAAACAAATTGGGAAGGATGTGGCCGATCTGAAGCTTGCTGATTTGGAAAAGCCCTTTAAGGATACAAATGCTAAAAACGTTTTGCTTGAGGTTAATGATCCTGATAGGGACGCTTCTCTGAAAATACGTGATGGATTCCCTTGCCACATTATCAATCCTGAAGCAACATGTGTGGGCCATCATGCGAAGGTGGACGCGAGATGGAAATGTAATCTGAATGCGGCTGTTGGCTGTGTGATATATGATGCTGGAGGAAACAACAGTTTGAAGTTCAGAAGGAAATGTAAAGCCGAGTCGGCCCTTCAAGCGGAGGCTCTTGGTATAAAAGGGGTTTTGGAGTGGGCAAGAGACGATCAGATTTTTCATCTCAGCATATCTTCGGACTGTTTGGAACTTATCTTATCGTCTGCAGGTCTTATCAAGATTAATCGACATATCCAAGGAATTCTGGAAGACTGCAGAACCTTGTTTTCGTTTTTCCATTGCCTTAGTTTATATCCTCTACACCTACCATGACTCATGAGCATTGATAATAAAAACTTCACAATTAGCCTATATCTCCACCTCAAACATATACACACATATGCGATTTAGCTACTAATCTACGTTTAGTACTAATATATTTAGCCATTCATCAAACGTGCGATCGCTCACCCTCCATATAGATTTAAAATCATAGCTTTGCCCCTCATCAGCATGCATCACAAGGGAAGAAACCATACTAGCTGCCAAAAGTAATGTCATATCCCTCTTCACCTCTAGCCGTTAAAAAAAGAGTAAAGAACCCGCAAAAGAAATAAAGATCACATTACGTACCTATTTGAAGTAGGCAAGAGCAGAAGCCTTTCAGAGCTATTTCCGATAAGCTGAAAGAGCATCCAGCAGTCCTTCAAGGTAATATGTGTCTTCAAATCCCTGCAAGCTGCAACGACATTTTCTACTCTTCTAAGCATGGATGAACTTCACTCCTTATAGTCATTACCCGGAAAAAAGAAAATTCACAAAACTGACACCCTATTATTCTATTAGTCTATTACTAGTTTTCTGCAACTCATTTTCCAAAACTGGCTCTCAGTAATAATTTTCCATTTTTAATTCATGAGGTGGATCATGAGAAACAAACCTCAAAAGATGTAGATGTAAGAACACTCTTAGAGAATATAAACAACAAATACACCAGAATTCCACGAATAGTAAGCTACAATCCTACTAAGCGCATTGATCATGACACCAAGTCCACAATAAGCTCATATCCCGACCTCAAACAAAATTCTATACATAGCTAGTACTAACATTCAATGACTTTAAGTTGATCTGCGATTAAATTCATTAAAAAATACACCACTAAACTTGCCTTCCCATGAGGGGAGAATACAATGACTGGAATAAGTAACAGGGGACCTATGAACCCCAACAAATTGATTGGCCAATCGCCAACACACTCATGTGAACCTTCATCAAACTTGACTTTCCTAGAACAAGGAATCATCTTGGAATGCATACACAGCAACTTAGAATTCATTGAAGTAGAAAGAAACCGTAAATTTCCAACAAATAGTTAAAATTCAGTCACCAATTCACCATACACAGAGGAGGTCTCCGTAGAAACAAAACAAGAACAGGAATGAATAGTTGAATACACAACAGGTTCCATACAAATACAACATCATATATTGCTAATTACCGCGCTCAAGGTTCTTCCTTGGTGTAATGATGTGAGAAGTTGAACAAAACTTAGCATAACATTTGACTATTGTACATTTGTACGTGAAAAAACAAAAATATATGGTAAAAAGGAAACTCGAAGGTACAGCCAAACTAGCACAACATTTTCTCAATATATAACAATGTTATAAATAACAGAAGAATGTTGAGCACATTCAGGACAACATTTCCTCAATATATAGCAATGTTATAATAACATCAGAGTCATTGAGTGTCACTTACGACAATGTTGTGCAGATTGGTTTCTTACAACATTATAACAGCTTAACCTTTACTCCATCTGTTTCACTGGGTTTTTTATACTTTGGGTTTCACAAATTTTGTTAGGAGTAGAGACTGGAAAGATGGTGCAGGTGGATAGAAAGAAAAGGTCACTTGCTTTCACTCGGTAATTTGCCAAAAAATACAAGTGTAGAGAATCCAGTGGACATACAGAAAAAAGTCGAAAGAACCCAGAGAACATATTACATACCGATCAGAAGTAAACGAGTAGCAGATGCTATTCAAGGATCTTTATAATAAGCTGTGAGAGCATCCAGCAATCATTCAGGCCAATATGCTTCTTCACAGCCCTGCAAGCTGCAACAGCATTTTCCTACTTTTTCTAACGAGTGAGATCCATTATTTCTCCCTCAAAACAGCAAAGAAAATATTCAGACCTGATACCTCATTACTCAAAATTAACTCACCATAAGAATTTCCATTTTTCAATTCAAAAGGGGAGGGGGGACAGGGGGTGTTATATTGTTAAAAACATTGTCACATGATGTAGAAGTTTAAATACTTTTATGAGAATATAAACCACAAGTACACCAGAACTCATGAACAATAGTTAATTATTAATATAACCATGTGCACTGAAAATAACTTAGAACAAGTCCACAATAAGCTCATTTCATCCCTGCCTCCAACATATATACACAGAGTATACAGCTAGTAATCTAGTACTACTATCTAGTAATTGGTCAATCATCTCAACTTTGCTCCAACCAACCAATCAACCATCACTGGGAAAAAGGGTTTGGCAAACAAGTCCCACATGAGGGGATGAGGCATATGAGCACCAACTAAGTAATTGGTCAATCATCAATACACGCTTATGTCAGCCCCGCTCCTATGGGTTCATCAAACTTAACTTGACCATATAAGGGAATCGTCTTAGACACCTTCACCATCTCCTCATTCAGTCTGTTTTCTTCCTCATTGAGTTTAGCTACTTCTTCAAGGATGACTGATTTGCGCTCCTTGACTTGGGAACATAACTGGCTGAGATTGTTCAACGACTCCACCAAATCTTTGTTTTCATGTACTTTTAACGCCTTCTCAACAAAAGAAACCAACCAATAAACATTGAAACGTATACATTTTAGATCAGACAATGTGGTGCTTAAATAATCAGATTGGCTGTCACTCAAGGACTCGGCCAAGTTGTCCTCAAGTATTTGTACCACAGTTGCCAGCGACTCTAGAGCCCTAGCAATTATGTCACTGCTACGCACAATGCTATCTTTTGTTACGTTCCCGTGGTTTCGCCAAATCTTTTGCAAGGTTGGGATTAAATCAGACCTTATCTCAAATCCTTCAAATTTGGTAGTTGCAGAATCGCTTTTGTTGATCTGTGTAATAGAGAATGAAAAGGAAGTACTCAATCAGTATAAAATTAGTAAAGATATACTTCCAAAATATGGTTGTTATTCGACTCTATTGATCAAATAATGCTGACTTTGCTCCGATATCTCCTCACAATATAATTTTTCTTAATAAAAAAATGATAATTTGGAAACAACGGTCTTTAATATCTAACATGAAAAGTTTTACTTTGTAAGTCTAGATTCGGAGAAGTCATGATCAACAATTCAACATTGAACACAATTGACCATCTAAATCATACTCCCTCCATTTTTATCCAAGTGATACATTTCTTTTTGCACGTTTGCCAACGCACGTTTTACGTGCTTAATATCTTTAGCTACGTATTTGTAAAAATTATAAAAATTATATATTTTCAATGTACTCGTAAAGACGAATTAAACAAGATCCCACATGAATATGTTTTTTCTTACGTATTGAGAGAAAATTGAAATTGAAGGTTAACTTATGAATATTGTACAAAAACCTTATGTATCACTTGGGTAAAAATGGAGGGAGTATTTGGTATGGATTAAGAAACGGAAAAGGCTTTAAAAAAATTCTTTAGTACCTGAGTCGTGGAGGATGTACAAGCTATAGGTATCATATGAGTGGAGTTTTTCCCTGAAATCTCTGCAACAATAAATAGTGATCAAGTTGAAAATTCCAGTCTAAAACCAAAGCAAGAGAAAAAGGGAAAAGACGCATATGTCATGCGTTATAAGTTAAAAGTCATTACCTTCCTTAACTACATAATTCCGACTATTCATATTAAGAAGAGTTTTTGTAACTTCTTCTTCAATGGCAGAAAGTGCAGGCGTCACGATGTCCTCTTGCAATGATGCATCACCCTCCACGCTTGCTTTAGCATGCACCTTTTTGTCCTCCTTTTCCTCACTGTTCGAATCACATTGCATTTCACAATCCTCCTGAACTAGAATATCTGAATCAGATTCCATGATTTCCACCACCTCTTGAACCTGACCTTGACTGTCGGAATCATCAGAATCCACGATCTCCACCACTTCTGGATCCTGATCTTGACTTCCCAAATCAGATTTCATCTCTTCTTGCTCCTCCTCATCTTTACTGTTTGAATCCTTCAAATCACATTGCACCTCTCCATCATTCTCATCTTGACTTCCCGAATCAGATTCCATCTCTTCTTGCTCCACCTCGTCTTTACTGTCTGAATCCTTCAAATCAGATTGCACCTCTCCATCATTCGCATCTCTACGGCCAGAAGGTGCACTTCACCAAGAACACGGCAAACATTGTTTTCATGTCAGCAGTCTTCTTTGGAAACACTATGCTCACGGTTGCTTGTAAACAAGATGATATTTATCCATACAGCAAATAGAAAACAAATCATTGCAGAATGCATAGAATACAGCATCCCAAACTGAGTGTTCAATTCCTAATTAGATATTAAGGAGTACTTCGCCTTTAAAACTAAAACTCCCTCCAACAAATTCCAAACTTCCTACTTAATTGAATCGCAAAACAAAACAAAAAAAAACCTATTTCATGGCCGGTAAGAGTTAAGACGGGCAATAGCATGTAAAGGAAGATGCAAGTTCTGGGAATTTGTACGGTCACAAAAGTCCCCTAGACAACAGATGAAATGATTTCAAAGCATGGTCAAGCCAAGTTAGCCAACAATAAAAGTAGAAACTAGAAAACAGGAAGAGATGCTAGATGAAAATTGCTTCTGAAATTGCATTGGCTAGCTACTGCATCATGAAGTATGGAGCGAGGACAACTAAGTAAACGATTTTGCTACATTCTACACGTCTTAGAGCTATAAATAATGGGTCTTTGTCTCTACTTATAAGGGAAGGGCAGCTATATATGTCACAATTGTGGAAAATAACTACACATAATCCATAATGTATGGGAAGAAACCATTCTAGTTGCCGAAAGCAATGTCGTATCCTTTCATCCAATCATGAAACGCAGATTATTGTACCAATCTACTGCCCTAAACATATACTCGTAGTTTGTATCGAAATAAACATCATGGACCAGAAAATATAATACCACATTCGCTACCTTTCCGATTGGCTAGATGACACTGACTCTGAATTACTCTTAAACCCATCAGCAGAAGCAATAAAAATCCAAGCAGGAGGTGACCAAACAATCTTAGGAAAACCCGAATTCTCCCCTTCCCGAGCAAAAACCCTATCACTAACCCTAAAAACCGCAACATCATCCTCACACCTCCTCACCATTCCAAATCGTTTACGACTCTCAGTAAACTCCCAACAATCCTTCCCATACTGCGGAAACGCGGCCTCAGAAAGCACAATGCAGTTCCTATATTCTAACCCAGGAAACTTCTCCGTCGCCTCCCGGAAAAAATAATGATCTCTACCCATAAACAATACCTTATTTCCCTCAAATTCCTCGACCTCATTCCAAGAAGCCTTCTTTCCCCTCCTCTTAAACCTAAAAACTTGGAACGAATTCTCCGCCGTACGAACCACCAAATACATCAGCAGACCATCGACAACTAACCGTTTCCGCCACCCGAACCGTCCTGAATCGGAACTCACTGACTCAAAAGTTATCGTTCTGCCGATTCTAAATTTCTCTCTAGTTCTATAATAATAAATTGCATTAACAAACCCTCGCCTATTCACAGCGTAAATCGTATTATCATAGTTCGTAATATCATCGAAATTTTCACCTTGAGATAACTTCACCCACGGCGATTTCACCACCGCCGTCGCGTCCGCCGCGGTGTCAGGGCGAGGACAACCGCATAGTTTACCGCCGCCGTACAAAGCCAGCATAGTACGATGTCCAAATGTGAGGAGCTTGTCGACGCGGTAGGATTGGTCGAGGTGGTGACAGACGGCGATTGCAGAGGGATGGAATCGTGAGAAATCGAAATTACGAGGAAGGTTGAATAATTGAGGTTTGAAAGTGAGAGGGTGACGGAGAATGACGGTGGTTTCTGCAGCGGCACTGGCGGACGTAGATGTGGTGGAGGAGTCGGGGGAGATGATCCATGGACGGTGATCAGAGAAAGAGCGCGGTGGTTGGAGGAGGTAGATGGTGGTGGTGTGGACGCGGTGGTTGCGTGTGGTAAATGCGGCTTCGTCGGAGAGACGGGTGAAGTTTTTAGAGGGTGGTGGGTGTAGTTGTCCATTGCTGACTCTCATGGTCTTCTTACTTTGATTGTGTTTTCTTTTGTCGGAGATGGAATGTTGACTTGGAGTGTCGGACACTTGGAGCTAACCAAAGGGTTCATTGGGTTCCGATCGGTTTGGCTCGGTCGGTTCGAGTCGGGTTACTTTGAATGAGGTATATATTCGAGTCAAATTGAACATGTCATGTCATTGTGTATTTAGATACGTTTTACAAAATAGATCTTAGAAGGTATCGGGATATCGGTTCAAAATTATATTTATACAGAGTAATATTTACGAATTAGTTAAATGAGGCCTATAGTAAGATTATTGCTCGGACGGACTTAAAGTGTGTTAGATCAGCTTTACACTAACAAGACTTTATATATTATCCGTCAGAGTTCCCCTCAGACTCTACCCAAAGTCTTAAGATTTTGATAGATTATTGGTAGTTTTGAATGAGTCTTGTTTTAAAACTCTACTAAAATCCTGTCTCAAAACCTAGGTAACACCAAAACGGACACGGACACGACACGGACACGGGACACGGCAAGTCTTGGAATTTAGGACACGGGACACGGCATTTAAATTTAATAAAATATACATTTTATAGTTATAAATCTTTGATTTTATTTTTGTAAAAGTATTTGATATTAATTTTAAATAAGTGAATGTAAAATTTGTCCTTGATAAGTGTAGGAAAATAAGGACATACCTTTATGCGGAAGCGATCGGATCGTTGTGTTCGCTAACTGCCCACTACCGTATATTGTACTTCCGGCGGCTACTAGAGTCCCGAAATATTTCCACACCCCAAATCCCAAGTCTCGTAACGATGGTAGACTTAGCCTCTAGAGATTGTATCTTTGTGTGAGTATTATGTGTTGTCTAAGATGAATATGATAGTTACACAAACCACATATTTTATCTTATTTATAATCACCTCACATAGAGGAGTTACAAGAAGATTAGAGAAGCACTCACCATAAACACCCATTAAGTCACACAATAATGGATAGATTAATATGGTGATAAATAGGATAATAAACTACCAAATTGATTGTGGCCGTTATTAAAATCCTATTAAATACAATACTCTCACTCGGCCACTAAAGCCATGTTAATATTGTTGTTTAGACACATAAACTAAGCAACACTCTTACTTGGTCACAAAGCCAAAT
Organism: Silene conica; assembly: GCA_029255685.2. NCBI lineage: Eukaryota > Viridiplantae > Streptophyta > Magnoliopsida > Caryophyllales > Caryophyllaceae > Silene > Silene conica. Next base: position 6,144,928 of record CM055313.2, read on the forward strand.
TAATACTCCCACTTGGTCACACAACCAAGTTTATGACAACACAACTCCAATATAAACAATCTCTTAGGTTTCATACGGAAAATGGGGTGTGCGACCATAAAGTAACAAAGGAGCATTATATTAAGTTACCATCAAAACTAACATAACACTTTCACATTATCAATACCCCAAATCACTCAAACATCACCTTTAGCATACATAGCCCCTATATGCTATCATAATCATTTAGTTATATACACAATATAACCCCTGGCCAGGAAATTATGGTGAAGTTGAATTGATCATTCCTCAGACACTAATAATAATCCATCTCAACTTAACTGCTTTCCTAACATGATCCGTTGAACCTTAATCTTTTAGGCCCTTAGAATTCATATTAAAGTAGCAACATCAAGAATTAACTTCATATCATAGCTCCAAGTCAAAGGGCACCGAACAAAAAATTGGACAACACAGTCCATAGGATTACACAGTGACAAAGTAGGGAATCATTGTCACTCCTAAGGGTCGACTTACTAACACACATAGTATGATATATGTGTCACAACATAGCTCCCACTACGGTGGACATATCACGCTTCCATGTCGTGCGAATCATAAGTCTAGATACTACTCAAGTATCTAACTCAAGCCACTAGATTGATAACAAATATTCAATCTGACACTTATGATTCGGTTCAAAGCTTAAGTATGAAAATAGGGTGTCTTGTCATACTTCGACTACAAAAGTCTCATCATAGACTTACTAAGGCGACTATATAACGAGTCAATATCTTTTCCATACAACTCATGTACAAAGATAATCTCGAACACTCACTAAGTGTTAATCTGACTCAGTCTCATCTTGCCCACTACACAAGTGTCAAGGCGATTACCTGTGTGACCAGGCAATCTAAAAGCTTGGTGATATCTATGTGCCTCATCATGCAACAAATGCATATGAACATTTTCAAAAGATACAAATCTTTATCCAAAAAATGTTCATCATCAAACACAACCACAACTCAACAAGATTAAAACTTAAGTTCATTTTCTCGCACAAATTAGCTGAATACATGAACTAATCAAGAACACATCTTATTAAATAATGCGTCAACCATCTTGTTAGTTAATCTTACTTGAAGACAACTCTTAGTCCTACACAAGAACTAATTTACTCTTGTCACAAAAACAAAAGTAAAAAAAAACTTAATTACGTATCATTGTGTGTGTAGAGGATTGATTAGGTAACAAATACTTATCAATCACAAATTGACGTTCAACTATGTACTAAACAAGGTACACATCAAAAAATCAACTACACTAGAACAAGAAACAATACTTAATCGTTCCTTACTTTTGAGCATAGATTTAGACATAAAAACTTTATTTTTCTTCTAATAAGTATCAATATGTCACCAATTAAAAAGAGGAACTTATTCTCATTTATAATTTTGACATATCCACCTTAATTCCACCATTCCAACAAAATCATCAAACAAATGATTTATGAAATTTGAAATATATTTAAAAAGTTCATTCAACACATGTACATGAATAAGAATCATTTGAGACAAACTCAGGTGAACAATTTATGTATATTTTTTCCGAGGAACTTATTACGAAATAGCCTTTGCATTTATTTGAAAACAAAATCCAAATAAATGACCAAAACTTAGAAGAAAAGTGGAACAAATCCGAACATTTGAGAACATATCTCATAATAATCTTAAACCTTATTGTCATAATCATTCATTGTCACAATGTCTTTCTACTCTCGTAATAACAATCCATTTTATTACTTGGCGAAAAAAAACTCACTTACTAAAAGTGATAACTCCCACTTACTAAAAAGTGGTTCGAAAAACAAATAGAAGGAACAGCTCCCACTATCGTCCGTCATGAGCAAAACACCTTAAGGATCGACCTTATGTTAATCCTGAATTATAACTTGACACACAAGTTCAAAATTTACTCATTAGCAGATTAACTCTCATTTTACTTTGGATCATGGAACTACTCCCACTATCCAAAATATAGAGATAAGTTAAACTATACTTGGTGTCTAAATGGGTTCACAAAAAATTCTCCCACTCACCAAGAGATAGTTATTTGTATTGTAACGAATACAATACATAGATCTACTAGCCTTCGCCAACACTTAGAAATACATCCAAGTGAATAAATATTGCTTAAAAACAAAGTTTAACAAATGTTAAGATGGATGATCAATCTACTACCCAAAACTTACGTAGAGCGAACAAAATTTCCTTAAAACATATTTAAGGAATTCTTCCTAATTTATAAGAAGGAAAATTGATCATCATTATATTTCACTTAATCATATATCAAGTGATGTACAATTTCTCTCACCTAAAATAACACAATGTCATAGTGTTTAAAAATTGTATGATCGACGCATATTTTTTCCTCATTTACACTTTGAACATATCAAACAGGTATTCACAACCAACACGTATACTAAGAGTTCTGACTCTAAGTTTGAAGTTGGTTTCCACTTTTATCATAAAATGTTGGAACATATCAAACATTTTATAAAATGACAAAATAATTAATACACACTCATATAGCGTGAATCGATCATCTCAAAAGAATAAGGGAAAAACATACGATCTCATGATGCATCCTCAACATTTAACTACCCACAAATAAAATAAAAATAGATTGAAATATAAAAAATAGAGACAGTGACCATATATGATAATGTAATCAAAGAAATGAATAAAGTAATGCAGTAAACATATATACATGGCCAAACACATTGCCATAATGAACTAGAAACATTAGGTTAAATAGAAAAAACGTGATTTCCAATAAACTAATTATTGAAAAAATAATCACACGCTCCAAGTACGTAGAGAATTAACAAGTCAAAATAGCACAAAGCTATTTGAATTGTCCATCAACAAACAATGGATTAAACAGCTACGAGTTATAATAATTCTCACTCTGTTTCTAAATCCACACAGGACAAGAATTAACAGGTGATGCAAGAAACAAACATATAACTCGAATTGATGGAGAATGATGTTATTTGGCTCAAAACTAACATGAACCAAACAAATAATATCTCCATACTTTTCTCTCGTCGACACTAAGTCATACATATTAAACAATACCACATATTTGTCTTAAATAGTAAGAAGAACATAGACTATTAATAATCATATATACCATGAGACTTTTCTCCCGGATAAGTTTTTGAGACATTTACTAAGGATTGAGTTTACTTACGACGAAAGTTTTTCCATTTTTCTATCCCAGAATCGGATGGCAAACAAATTACCATGGAAAAATAACACATTCCGTAAGCCAACCACGTGTTTAAAAAACATTTCACCTAAGAAAAAAGAAACACGGTGACAATACTCAAATACTCCGGGTCAAGACACACAATCTTGTATCCCACGTCAAAACGAAATTGACTTACACGTTATTCTTACGCTACATAAGCTGTAAGACTTGCCTCAAAATAATTTAATAGATCTCCATACAAAATAACACAATTTTGCACGCATTAAGCTTACTATATTTGAATAAATAAATACTGGTAAAAACATAGATTTTCATAATCCTACTCATTAGTAAGATTTCAACCTCGATTAGATAATATAATAGCGATCACAATTTCTCAAATTGTGATTATTAATAAGTTACAAAATCTTATAACTCTAATTATCAAAGTTCAAAACCGCATCACTATGGTGAACCAATCACCAAAAAATAAAAATAAAAACACTTGTTGTCATACACAAGTTAACAAGTATATGGATGGAGGCACAATTCTAATTAAATTATTAAAATTTCTTCATTTATATTGTTCGTTCGAAAATTTCGCTATGCTCATAATCATCACAAACGCAATAAACTAGAAACTTCAACAACTTAATTAACTCTCTTGAGATTAAATGAAACAAAATCACTTAACCGTTTAAAATACGCTAAACAAATTAGCTATTACCCTTATAATAACGGCTAAACAAATTAGCATCGACAATAATATCATTTTGATATTATCAAAACACTATGCAAAACAAATTTGCATGTCTCTAAAATCAATTAAAAAAAACTTGATCATAACACATATGACAGTTTAATGAATTATTGATACACAACTAATACTTATTTAATTCTTTTCTCATCTCCCATGTAAAAACTAATTTTACATGTACCATTATTATATGGCCGATTTACATACTACTACCTATTATAGTTAGAAATTTTCAAATTACTACCTAATAAGTCTATTTATGCAAAATACAACCTAAAATCCTACAACTAAATAGAAACTACTACCAATTAGACGGAAAAGGAGAGTTTGCAACTAATAAGTCATCGGAACTTATGTTAAGACTATTCTACCCTCACACTTTAACAATTACCCAATTTCACTCTCTTACAGTTACTTTTAACCTAAACTATCACAGTAAATCAAAATTACAATCATTAATCGCCAAAATCCAACTCTTTTCATTATCGTCATCATCCTGGATTATCTTTCCATCATAGATTCAGGTCGGCTACTTCTATTTCTTACTTGTTTATCTTGTTATTTTTGCTAATGTCCGAAATTTTAAACCCTATCTTTATAATCATCAGTATTATTGGTAAAATTTTGGGGGTTTTTGTTGATTGATGATTAATGGCCCGAATTTGTGTTCTTTATTGTGTTTGATGCATACATTGATGATTGATGTATGATTAGTGTACTAGTTGATGGAAAAAGACCAATTACTAAGGTATTTTGTGATGACTAAATGGAAAAAGATGAAAAATAAAGAGAAGAGGATGAAGAATTAATGGAAAAAGAGAGAAGAGATGGAGAAGCTTAATTTATTGGAGGAAAAATTTGGGTTGATTAAAGTTGAAAATGGAGGAAGAGGGAAAACTTGATTAATTGGATTATTATTAAGGGGTACTATGGGTATAAATCAATTGATAGTTTGCAAAAGAAAGGAACTCAGTCAATCTCGGGTGAGTTTGGTTGTTTAAGTTGTGTTTTCCGTCGAATAGGTAGTAAACGGAGAATTTTTGCAACTTTGTAGGTAGTACGTAGTTTGCATAATTAAACATAATATGTAGTAAAATGAAAATTTTCAACTATAATAGGTAGTATTTTGCCATTTTTCCTTATTATATATATCACTAAGATATATAAGATTTTTTTTAATGTAAAACACATTTACAAGTGCAAGTATACGACGAAGATATAAGTCATTTCGTAAAACAAATTTACGATTACTATTATATCACAAAGATATAACGCTTGTATATAAGTTAGAAAATCTCATGAACAACAAAAGTCAATAAGATATTTCTTTTTATGTACTACAAAATTACACAATTTTCACAAGATAAAATAAACGAAACGAATTCGTAAATGTTAACACTATCTTGTAAAATACGATATACCACATAATTATGAGTAACATATGCAAATCGAACACGGAGTCGAAAATTAGTATTTCTCATACTCATGAATTTTTCTAGCCAAACTTCTAAAAGCAAAATGTCACTAAGACATTTAAAATGTACATACAAGAATAAATTTACATAACTTGTACAATAATATCACTCAGATATTTACCATTTACTCGTAAAGTAAACTTTATGAAACATATTCATAAAATACTAGAATATAATATATATCACGAACTATTTATGACCCACATAAAACAAATTTACATGGTCCATGTTTTTCATAAAACATATTCATAAAACGTTATAGAATACAATTAAAATCACTAAGACATTTAATTATTCATATAAAACTTATTTATATGACTTCCATTCAACTTTATATGAAACATATTCATATACTTAAAACTTAACTCAATATGAAACATATTAATATAATTTTTTTTACGGAAAACAATCTATGAGACATACTCATATAATCAACAAGGACATAATTAAATCACTAAGAAATTTTAATATAAACTTATTTTATATGGTCCATCATATAAAACATATTCATATAATCATAAACTTAACCAAACACATTGGTACCATAAAAAAAAATATAGTATGACAAATTTATATGGTTGATGCAACCGTAAATGAAACATATTCATCAAATACTTTTATCATAATGAAACAAGTGATCAATTATTCATATAAAACATATTTATATGATTCACCCACAAAAGTATAAGAGACATACTCAAATACAAAATATGTAATGGCTCACAATTAACTTTGTATAAAACATATTCACTCATACACTCATAAAACTTGACTTAATATGAAACATATTCATAAAAAAAAACGAGACAATTTAGCATAAGTTGAAAATTACGAAACATATTCGTAAAAAATTATAGAATATAATTAAAATAACTAAGATTTAAAAGGACATATAAAACACATTTATATACTCCTCGCGCTTTTATACACATAAAGCACATTCATATGATCTATACTAGATTTTATATGAAACGTATTCATATAATACACAGGTCAAACAAATTGATAGCATTATTGTAAACTCATAATATCACAAAGACATTTAAACGAATACTATATATATGAAATCAGTAAAGAAAACGGATTTATAATACAAAATTATAAGAGAGAGAACACATCTCAATCTCAATGCATCAATTTGGTCATATAAAAAAAACTGTCATATTATTAGTCTTTCACCCTTACACCATTCAATTCTCGATCCATCTTATACAAATAAGATAAGAAAACGAAATTCAATTTCTACAAATTGTTTTTCTCTACACAAGAGAAAATTATTACTACCACCATCGTGTGGATCCAACAAAACAAATTTGTATTACAATCTCTCTGCCTTATGAGTTGGCTCATCTCCAACAAGTGACAAACACTTGTTGACGAAAACACATTGTAATTCCAACAAAATGGACGTGGATAAAACGCATAATTGTAGGGACAGAAGCAAAACACATTTGCTCTGATACCACTGTAGGAAAATAAGGACATACCTTTATGCGGAAGCGATCGGATCGTTGTGTTCGCTAACTGCCCACTACCGTATATTGTACCTCCGGCGGCTACTAGAGTCCCGGAATATTTCCACACCCCAAATCTCAAGTCTCGTAACGATGGTAGACTTAGCCTCTAGAGATTGTATCTTTGTGTGAGTATTATGTGTTGTCTAAGATGAATATGATAGTTACACAAACCACATATTTTATCTTATTTATAATCACCTCACATAGAGGAGTTACAAGAAGATTAGAGAAGCACTCACCATAAACACCCATTAAGTCACACAATAATGGGTAGATTAATATGGTGATAAATAGGATAATAAACAACCAAATTGATTGTGGCCGTTATTAAAATCCTATTAAATACAATAATAAGAAATTTATTTTCATTCCTCATCCGAATCAATATTCTAATTGATCTCTTTCGATAACGCATTTCTCATTTCAAGAACATCATTCACCGCAAATGATAACTAAATATCGTGGACACGCGGCGGACACGGCTCAAATATCATGGACACGCGTCGGACACGTGCCCAAATAAATGTAGAAAGTTAGACACGGCTGTTTAGGTGTTGGACACGTTTCGGCGTGTGTCCGTGGAGTGTCGGTGTCGGACACGGTGTCGGACACAGTACAACTCATTAGGAGAAGTGTCCGTGCTACCTAGCTCAAAACTAGCAATAATATTACCCTTACAAATGAGGGGTGACATACTAACATATCACCTTCTATGGTAACATTAAGAATCTTAAACCCTAATATAATAACATCAAGTTTCCTAAATATTGTCTCTCGTTATATTCTTCCATTAACATTAATCTGAAACCGTATTTTTAAAATTTGTTATATTCTTAAAGACACATGAATACAACATGATACTCGTGTTTTTTTTCGATTTTGTTGTTTCAAGTGTTGCTTACTCATTAACTAGTTTAGACTTTAGACCTGGTAGTCACTAGTCACTCGAGTCACTCCTCGGCATCTCTAACGGGTTTGGGTCAGTTTATTTTAATCTTTTCACGATAATTAGAGTTATATTTGTTTCAATCAGATCGAATAAGGTTTATTTCAACTGAATTGTTGATTAATATTGTCTCATATTGATTTTCTTCTTTTGAATTTCTGCCTACCGTTTATATTTCTGTTTATCTGACAAAAAGATTTGATCATGTTAATTAATTTTGGTTGTTAATATTCTAATCAGATTGGTAGGGTTGTTTTGGGGTTTGGGTTTACTGCGAGTACATTAGCAAAGTGAATTATATAGGTATATGTGTGAGATGTTATGTTGTTTGGTCATCTAGATCGTTCACTTTAGGAACATCGTTCAAAGAGGGGTATGAATCGATGTAAAATCCCCCACTTGCGTACATATCAACTTATCATGTAATAAAACTCATATTTACACCCCAAAACCATTATTAACAGGCAGAAGTTTTCAAGATCGAATCTTTGTTTCCCCTATTGTAATGAACTAAGTGCACGTTTCGTTGAACACAAAAATAGGCGGAAGTTTTCAAGATCATATCAATGGGCATACCTACCCGTTGTCAGTTACCACCCTATTTAATTTTAACCAAATCAAGAAAGGAACATTAAATTACAAATAAAATTAGTTCAAAAGATTAAGGAGGATAATACAATATTGTTTTCAACAAAAAATAGATTAAAATAACGTAACATAGATTTTAAAAATGAAATCCAAAAATAAAATTAATTGAAGACCCTTGAAAGGTTTGCCCAATTAAAAATGTGTTTTTACGAATCGTGACTTTAACAATATACTAGTTTTAATCTCGTGCAAATTGCACGGGATTGCATGTTCAAATATTGTTATTTATAAATGATGATTACTCATTTTTCGATTTTCGATTTGTAATATATAATTTTATATGACCGATATACTAAAAATATTGTAATATTAACATACAATTTATATTCAAAGTATATCAAAGCGCAATCAATCTATATAAATTTGAAATATAATAACAAAATTACAATATATAATGATAAGTAAATGTTGATACAGAAATCTCAAAATTTTCTTCATTATATATGCATTTTTCATCGTCACAACTCACTCATAAATCAGAGTTATCAACATGTCGAATTCTTTAGGGATGATTTAAAAGTCAATAGTTTCAACTTACCTCATTCAAAACAATGAAATAGGCTGGTCCTGCTCTAGGTGTAAAACCCCTCGCAAAAGCGGAAATATAAACATACAAAAGTACTAAAAATGCAGCGGAATTTAAACTTTTTAAACATAAACAACATGCGAGAAGAATTAAACTGCAACGGAAACTGAAAACTGAAATAGATAAGTAACAGTTCTAAGTACGAAACGTAAATATATACATCAGCGTGGGATGGAACATCCCTACAGGCACCAACAAAAACTGTATCAAAACTAAGAGTCCAGCTAAACGATATAAGTGTAAGTCATGATGAAAGGATCATCGCTCGCTAGCTCTCGCGTGAACCCCGATCCAACCTGCATGTACCTACATACATGAAAACATGTACGCCACAATCAGTGGGGAGTGACTAGAGTTCTGCTAGCCACCTTTTATAACGACACGTAACAAGTAAAGCAATACAGAATACTCCAACATATATAAACATGTGAAGCATAAACATCTCATCAACTGTTCTCGTACTATCATGCAAACTCTAATGCACGGCTCCCAGCCAACTTCATAAACCGTTAGGAAGGAGAGCCGGTTTCCCTACTGGTTACCCAGTCGGAGGGTCTTTCAATCCAACTATTTATGAAACCGATCATAGAGTCATCCAATGCATTGGATGATCAAACTATAACCCAACAATATAATCATCAACTTTATCATGCATATCTGACACTGTACCAAACTTTAAGCAAGCAGATATAACACAACACTAGCAATGGGTCCAGAGGTGAACTTAACACATATCCCACTACCAAACAATGTCGGGTCCAGAGGTGAGCTTAACACATATCCCAACATGCAATTCAAGTAAAGGGTCCAGAGGTGAACTTAACACATATCCCTATACATACAATTCAAGAGAAGGGTCCAGAGGTGAGCTTAACACATATCCCTAATCACAATTCAGTAATGGGTCCAGAGGTGAGCTTAACACATATCCCACTACAACAAATGTCGGGTCCAGAGGTGAGCTTAACACATATCCCAACATACATCCATAAGCAAAGGGTCCAGAGGTGAGCTTAACACATATCCCAATGCTACAAACAAGTATTGGGTCCAGAAGTGAGCTTAACACATATCCCAATACACAGCTATCGCACACTGGGTCCAGAGGTGAGCTTAACACATATCCCAGTATACAATAACCGATCACGTGTCAGGTGCAGAGGTGAGCTTAACACATATCCTGACACGCCACAAGCAAAACACGTAACGGGTCCAGAGGTGAGCTTAACACATATCCCGTCACGCGACATACAAAACACGTAATGGGTCCAGAGGTGAGCTTAACACATATCCCATCACGCGACATCCAGTTCAACCATTAACATCCAAAGATAGAAACTAACCTATAGTTCTAACTTCTTAAACCACTAAACAACACTTAATTGATCCCGGGAACTAAGACGAGGGAGAGCCGGTTTCCCTTTCGGTTACCCGACCGGGGGGTCTCTATCCTCACTCCATTCCCGAACCCAATATAGTGTCGCCCGTCCTCCGGGGACCTCAAATACATATCAAGGATACAAGGAACGAGTTTCAATCAAAACCGATCAACCGATTAAAAGTTACGAACGATTTACAAAACAAAAACAAGCTACAGGGGTCCCCAGCCGGTCGGCCGGCAGCCGGTCCACCGGCTGGTGATCCCTCACAGCCTTCCTTCTTTATAAAGCCAAACATCAACAAAGGACTCCCAGCCGGCTGACAGGCGGCCGGTCTGCCGGCTGGGAACCCAATATAGGTTTCTCAAAAATTCACAAACACCTCAATGCACTCCCAGCCGGCTGGCAGGCGGCCGGTCTGCCGGCTGGGAAACCTATTCCTATGAGTCTCAATATTACGCAAAAATAACAAAAACCCAAGAAGCACCCTCAGCCGGTCGGTCGACCGGCTCAGAGAGCCTGTCGCCAAAAATCGCATTTTCCAGCCTTTACAAAATTCGATAATTCGACCACAAATCTTAAAAATCGTTACATTTGATGTTTACCCAACATTACAAATCATCCAATACTACTATCTAACAACAAACAAACCGCAAAACAATCCTCAAACAATTATTTCAAGTATTCGTCTTAACTTTGTGAAAAACTGAAAATAAGCTTATGAACATGTAAAAACATCACAAGGCATGAATTCCACAAATAAGAACATTCCTAAACATGTTTCTAAGTCCATTAATCATCAATCCTTAAACAAAATCAGAAATAACAACATGAACACAACAAAACTTGCTATTTTAACAAAAAGGCCGAGTTTCTCATTATCGTCACCTCAAAAGCAATCCGGCTCAAAGATCTTCCTCTAAGATGAAGCTATCCACTTCCGGGTCGTCCAAGCCCACGCCTACAAGCACGAAAAACGAGATTACGGACTGAAAACAGATTTAAGGAAAAACGGTCAGATTTTCGAAGTGAAGGATTTGAAAAACGAAAGTGATAGATGGCTTGCAAATTCGATGAGGATTCCGAAAATGTTATTATTACCTTAATTCGGTAGACGGATGATGAAGAAATAAGCAAAAGAAGGTGATATAAATGGAGGTTTTTGAAGAAATGGTGTTTACAGTGTAATGTGTTTTGAAGGGATGAATATGTCGACATATGAGTTTTTAAGGGTTTAAGGAATTGTCCTTTCCGTTTCAAATGAAACGGGTTAGGATACTTGAACGGGTTTTTAAGTTGTGAACTTAACTTTACCAAGTTTGTATTCGTCTTAAGGACTTAAGGTTCTTAAGACGGATCCTATGAATTATTTTAAATTAACTTAACATTAAATATTAAAATATTATTTTATCCCGTAAAATAATTAAAACCTTTAAAATATAATCGACGAAAATGCGGGATGTTACACTAGGGGATCAATATAGTTTTTTACCTTATAAGAGAAAAAAGATATGACTACCCAAAACCCGTTATTACTCGTGTTTTTGTAAATGTTAAGTATCTATTATGGTACTTTTCTTTTGCAATTTCAATATCCCATTTTTTTTATCGTCTCATAATAAATTTAATATTTGGAGCGTTTTTTTCAAATAATATTTATGTGAAGCTTTACACATAAACTCTTGAATAGTTACTTTTTACCGTAATTAAAATTTTCATCCATGAAGTTTTATATATGCTAGAACTTTGTGGTATTTTTTTCGTATTTTTATGATTGTCTTCTTTTGTAGTTTACTTTTTAGATTAATTCTTGTGTTTCATATATTTGGCGTGCTGATATTGATATGATCATCATGAAAAATAAATGTATGTTTGTTATTTATATACAAAATTAAAAATGAATATAACTTTTCTTGATTTACTTTATATAGTTTAACAAACATTTTTGGTCATATTATTGTTCCAAAAATACTTTAACGTAACTAATTTTAGAATGTTATTTGATTAACTTGATTTGTTCAAATTGAAAATGAAAATAATACTAATTAACATACAAAATATTATATAATATTTAATTTTATGTTATACAAATTGATCGTTTTTCGTAGGAATTCATGTTTACGAATTTATATAAAAATGTTACATAATATTTCTGAAAGTACGATATCAGACATTTATTTAAAATATTGGGCGGTTATGACTCCAGAAATTTATTTATGAAAGTACGATATCAGACCAACTGAGAGAATTAAAAAAAATCAAAACATGCGTTAATGACGTGACTCAACCAGGGCTTCTGAAATGTTTCTGTAATTATATAGATAAGATTATTATTACCATTTTTTAAATAATGGATGTAATTAACTCGTACAAGGTATAGACTTTACTAGTATTCGAATATACATATGTCCTCCAATCTCATTATTGAACATACTATAGTACTCTGTATTTTATAGTTTTGAATATTTTTCTTTCCTTCAAGAAATAAATTAAATATAGATACATATATATCATCATCAATTTAAAATCTTCATCTATATAAAACTTCTAATTTGAAGGCATGTGCTTCATCCACGGCACTGCTTGTTACAGAGTACATTGCATTTCGAAGCCCCTGACATTTTCTGATTTCATAATCCTTAGCCTTTTGCAGGAGTCGATGAACATTCTGCGTGTTATAAATAAAACCCGTTGTCAGATTGATCAAGAGTTAGCTCATCATATATTTATCTAATGCAGAAGCCAAGCTGCTGACGTGGCATCGCTAGAAAAAAGCTTTGTCCTACGTGTCGCGTTGTAAAGCATCCTAGAGCTATTGTCCAATTAGATTCATCCTAGAGCTATTGTCCAATAAGATTCAAGATATGGTATAATGGTATAATAACTATTCCAAGATTTCACGGACTAAATCTATGGAATCACAAGATTTCATTCCATATATTGAAACAATAAATAATGACAGTTTTGGCTGAAGATTAATTCCGTAGCACGGCCTAAATCCTAGAGTTACCAATCCATAATCACCGAACAAAAAAATACCTACAAGTATTTTTTAGACTACATTTTCGATTTACATATGGGTCGGAATAATTACGGGTCGGAATACCTACAAGAATTTTTTAGACTACATTTTTTTTATGGTTTAATCGTTATTAAATATGGGTCGGAATAATTACTCTTCATCGGTATATACACTTATGTGAGCGTCGTGATTTATTAGACTACATTTTCGATTTATTGTAAGACATCTGACTATTCACGTGAATGCGGAACATTTTAACAAGTACGGAGTATTTATTTAATATAGTAAATAGTAAATGAGTGGTCATTTAATAATTTTGGAATGTCTTCGTGTAAGATGTCGCGCGCAATAACTGTATTTATTATATGAACATCTTTAATAAATATAACTAAAAATACGTTTTTTAACCCAACTATATATTTACTACTCACGTCTCATCAGATTATTTACGTTTTGCTTTTATTGTACGATATGTAGTATAAAACTTTATTTTATATATGAGTTACATATTTTAAAAATGGTGCAATGAGTAATTAAAAGTATACAAATTCTATTGTAAGTCTTGATCATCTTAATGAACAACTATATATGATAGTTCATGTATACCGTCATACCAACATGTGTCATAAATAATTCAAAATTTATTTATATGTATATAATTAATCATCTTTCTTTGATATTATTAATTACGGTATTCATCTAAAGTTAAAAACAGGCCACAGTAAATAATTAATTTGCTTATCTCCAATATTATTAACTATATTCATCTAAAGTTTAAAAATAGACCCGTGAATTTCACGGGTTACAACCTAGTAAGTGGTAAATGCTCGTTTATTCCAAGATTTCCAACCGTAGTGTTGAGAGTTCGATTCTTATTTGTAACACATATAATACGCTTATTTCTTCGTGAAAAAAAATAATAAAATGTAAAAAGAATGAACACCTTGAGCTAAAGTTAATACTATCCAACTTTTAATTAATCGGCACCAACCCGGTCTATACATATGTCGAGTGTTGACTAAGTTATTATCGGTAATAACTAGATATTTAACGAATAATAACTTATTATCAGTAACGTAAAGTCATTTTGCAATCGAATGTGACTTGCGTAGCTAAGACGATAAGCTTACCTTTTGCTACAATATCACAGACAATATAATGGAAAATAATGCAATAATGTTTCGGTTGATGAAATGTACTAGGAAACACAATTATTTTGTTGTTGATAAAAAGTTTTAATTTGACAAAAAATAATTTCTACAATATTTATGGTATCTGAAAAGAGGTTCCAAATGATTTTGTGTTTCAAAATATTTAATCATTGTACGTTCGTTGTCCTAGAAAAATAATTTGCACGCAATTGCAGCTCATTGAATGATTATTTTAGCCGGGTGTTCATTTCTCCTAACGGGTGATATTTTCGACATTCTTAGTTAAATCTTTCGAAATTTTTACAAGTATTTTTTATTGATTACTAGGACGTTTCCTTAAAAAATTTCAACCCTCTTAAATTCAAATCCTGATTTCGTCATTGTTTCAGATATTTTTTTCCCTTGATCAAATTAAAGCCAATGACAAGGCACATATAACATGAGTTGAAAGACCGTTTAAGATTAGGTGAATCTAGTGTTCTGATTACGACTCACCTTAATCCTTTCCTTGCAAGTCGTTAACCGTTAACCAATATATTATAGACTTATTTTATTATATGAACACAAATTAAATTAAAGTAAATAGAAATGAAAATGAAGTAAGTAGTAATAATAAAGAAAATACCTCCATGGGACATCACCTACAAGGAGCCAATCTCCATCCTTGTCTTCATAAATAAGAACGTACTCACAATTCTCTGTATATTCCTCCAATGCCTCTTTTGTCATATGCTTAACGGATAAGTTTTCTGCAACACGGTTTTACAATAAAATTATTATTATTATTAAGCAGGAACTAAATAGTTTAGTTAATAACATGTATGAATGCCAAGCCAAAAAAAATATATCTAACATTTGCACAATCTGATCATGTACTTATGTGTAACATGGTTATATATCCAACCACTTATAAGTCGACTTATAGTAAATCTTGTTTTAAAATTTCTGAGTTTTATCAATTTCGAATTTTGTTTTACAAGTTATACAGTAATATATAAACTCTTTATAATTTTTCAATTGGTTTACTTAAACATTAAATTAAAAAAAATACAATATATAGCTCAAAAATTATACAAATTAATTTATTAAATTTATATTTTTACTTTAAAAAATTAAAATGTAATTTATAAACTTTCAAAATAAAAATAAAAAACACACGATTGCTAGCTACTTGTGAAGTTGTGATGAATCCTTGTAAATAATATATAATCCATGTAGTTTACAATTTTGTTATCATTATTTTATTTTATGTTTGTTTACATGGGATCATCATTATAAGAAAATAATACTCCCTTTAATTCTATATCATCTTCCTATTTCATTATTTGGTATTCAGATTTTTTTTCCCTATTTCGTTTTTTAGATGAATTAGACTATGTTCTGTCCGGCTTAATTTCAGCTCCTTTTCATTTTGGTTGGTTGTATTCCGTTAAGTTTTATTTACGTTTAATCAATTATTTTCAATTAATCTCTTGACAAAAGTAACTTTTATTTAACTAAATTCACTCCACTTCAGTTCCATTCAATTAGTTCAATTAAGCTCTACTCCAATTTATTCAATTCAGCTCGTTTCAGTCGAAAAGAACAGGGTCTTACTCGGCCTAAATTCAATGACAAAAGTAGTGTATTTTATGTAATCTAAATTCATTGTTTTATTTCACGGGCACAAAAGAAAGGAGAAGGAAATATAGAATACGAATTTATTACCAAGGCCAGAGCAACCAAAGAGAAGCTCCAAAGAAGCAACAAAGTAAGAATAATCCTTAAACCCATTAAGATCAACCTTCCTAAGGAAAGGCACGCCATCCATACTAATTTTCACAAGCCTCTTTGATACCTCAATATCATCTATCTCACTTCCAAAGCTCTTCCTCCTATTTGAGCCCACCGGCGGCCACCCCACCACCACCGTAACGACATTCTTGCTTCTTGTTGTGGATCCCACATTGCCCTTTTCCACCTCTGAAAACACCCTCCTTTTCTTAGGTTTCTTTTCTTCACTACAATTCATTACTCCACCTGGAAGCCCTAGCCGAAGCTCAGTGATCTCGAGTTCAAACCCTAAATTACCCATTTTTTCTTGGTACTTTATACTATTTGATTATTTTTTCTTTGAGGGGGATGAATTAGTTGAATTGTTGGATTAGATTAAGAAAAATGGCAAGGAAATGAAGCTAGGTTTTAAGGAGGACAAAGAATGATTATCGACAAGTGCAATAATAAAGAGTTGGGAAGTGGTCGGTAACATTAGAAGCAAATGTGGGTCATCTATGATTCTATGTAACATCAAAAATTTAAATTATAATCCTTGTGATAAATTCCTAAATTTGCACATGCTAAACACGGCTAATACTCGTTTTAAGTTTAAAATGGATTAAATACTATTAAGTGGTAGGCGGTGGCAATAAAAATAAACTTTTGGCATTTTCAAGACAACAAGTAAGATGATTTGGTATGTATTTGATATGTCTTAAGTTCAAGACGGATAATGTTTATCTTAAATGAGATTTAGGCTCTGTTATACCTTAATTTCAGCTTCTTTCAATTTTGCTTGGGTGTATTCCGTTAAGTTTTATTTACGTTTAAGCAATTATGTTCAATCAATCTCTTCATAAAATTAACTTTTAATTCAACTAAATTCATTTCACCCCAGTTTCAAAATTTAGTTCAATTAAGTTATACTCCAATTAATTCAATTTAGCTCGTTTCAGCCGAAAAAAAACAGAGCCTTAGTGCTAAATTTGAGGTTAGGGGGCGAAAAATCTAATAATTGACCCCTCTGACTGATCGAGCCAGGACTTGAAGTTAGGAGGGGTGGAGAATTTTAGTAAGGGCGAAAAGGTAATGTCATACGATAAACTCAAAAAAAATTCGAAAGTTTAAACTAAAACTCTGTGATATTTTAATTTTTCAGCACTTCAGTAGGGGCAAGGTTTCCTACTAGCCCCTAAATCCTTATCCCTCGTCTTTCCTTGATTTTGTGTCAAAAATAAAAGTAAATAAATGACTGAAAACAAGCGAATAGTATTTTCTTCTATTTGACTATTTAAATATATGAGAATATGTATAAACTTGATTCCTCTAAAAACACTCTATATGATAATTGAGTTAATTCATTTTGTAACTTACGATTCAAATATTTGTTGTATGTAACTTGTCTGGTATGGGTATTACAAATTCAAGTTATTCAGAAACACAACAGTTAAAGGTAGGTCAAGAAAAAAATTGACAATACGTAAATTTTCCCATTTTTCATTCTGATATTTTGATTTGAGTTTTCTTTTTGCGAAATAATCAACAAAATTAAGTATAAAATGAGTATTTTCATAAAAATATTTTTTACTACGAAATTAATGATATCATATTATAATTTTACTCATATAAAAAGTTTATTTTCTCAAGAATCTAATAATAGAAATTTATAATCATATATTTATCTAATGCAGAAGCCAAGCTGCTGACGTGGCTTCACATAAAACAAGCGTTGTCCTACGTGGCGCGATTTAAAGCATCCTAACATATTTTCCAATAAAATTTGAATATACGAGATTGCATTCCATAATCCAGAAAAAAGATTTGATTCCATTTACATTATATTGGTTGACGTGATTATGTATTTCAATTAACAATTATTTTGATTCCATAAATTCCATAATTCTACAAGATTTGATTCCATTTGCATTAAATTGGTTGACGTGATTATGTATTTCAATTAACAATTAATTTGACTCCATAAATTCCATAATTCTACAAGATTTGATTCCATTTGCATTAAGTTGGTTGACGTGATTATGTATTCCATAATTCTACAAGTGATTTAATGCCAAGATTGCATTCCATAAGAACTCAAATTGTCGAGACTGAAAAGATTTGAATATAAGAGATTCAATTAATTAATAATTAATTAATAATATAAATTTATAAATTTATAAAGTCAACAAGCCCATCTATCCCATAATTCTACACGTGAAAAGGTAATTTAAATAAATTTAGGTAATTTAAATACTAGATCCGTCAAATGACTGCCAAGATTGCATTCCATAAGAACTCAAATTGTCGAGACATAAAAGATTTAAATACCATATCCCTCAAATGACTGCCAATATTTGAATAATAATAATAACAATAATAATAATAATGATAATATTAAAGATTTCCAAAAATAAATTTAAAAAAATGAATATAGTTAATATTATCAAAGATTCTAATTAAGTAAAGCCGTTATTAATTACTAAAGTCAACAGGCTCATCCCATCCCATTATCATAATCATATATCATATTCCATATAAAATTTCGTGATTCTACACGTATATGCAACTAATAGTCAAGATTACAATATTCCATAATATTCCTTAGTAATATTCCACAATATTATGGAATATTGTTTTAAAAATAGATAGATAGAAAATCATATATCATATTCCATATAATGATTTAAATTAGGCCCGTAAAGTTCACGGGTCGGAATAATTACTATTCCTCGGTATATACACTAATGTGAGCGTCGTAATATATTAGACTATATTTTCGATTTTTAACCCAACTATACATTTATTACTCACGTCTCATCAGATTATTTACGTTTTGCTTTTATGGTACAATGTGTAATATACAACTATATTATATATGGGTTACATATTTTAAAAATGTTGTAATGGGTAATTAGAAGTATACTAATTCTACTGTGAGTCCCGATCATCTTAATAAACAACTATATGATAGCTCATGTATACCGTCATACCGACATGTGTCATAAATAATTCGAAATTTATTTATACGTATATAATTAATCAGCTTTCTTTGATACTAATTACGGTATTCATCTAAAGTTAAAAACAGACCACCGTAAATAATTAATTTCTTTATCTCCAATATTATTAACTATATTCATCTAAAATTTAAAAAACAGACCCGTGAATTTCACGGGTTACAACCTAGTTTTAGTTTAGAGTAGGAAATACGCGTAAAGTCATTCCCAAATAACAGTATCATTGGAAGATTAACAATATGTATTTTATAATTTTATATATATTTTTTTAAATGAAAATATAATTAGGTGTAGCTAAATGAAAATATTAGTATTGTTTATTGAAAATGTTGATTTTATAATAAATTTATGAAAAGAATGTATAACTTAATTTAAATCCAAATTCTAGCCCAATATATGTATAGTAGCTTAAGAAAATAAAGCCTAATTTATGGGTGAATGTGTTTTAGGCAGGAAAATTTACAAATTCCTTTAATATTTTAGTAAAGTACGGAATTTATAATCCAGTTTACGTCATATCAAATCAATCTAAAGTGTGTAATCTAAAAGAGAACGGTTTTCCGGAAGGCGATAGAGATACACATTGTGTATGGAAAAACTCATACACGACCAATCACACTGTGCCACGTGTATAACCATAGTTAATTTGCATGGATTAGTGTTAGGGTATATTAGTAATAATACAAATGTAATTAAGTTCCTATACACCTGTAGTTAGCATAATTTAGGAATATTTGTTATTTTGTTAAGTTTTTATTATGTTCTACTAAGTTAATATTTTTAAAAAATATTTTGTTATTTTTTGTATTTAATTAAATTTTCGGAAATATTAATTAGTAACATTGTTGATTTTTTTTTGGTAAATTAATATTCTAATTTTTTTTTGTATTTAATTATTTTACACAATATTTTTTGTCTTTTATTAATATCCTGTTGGAAATTATTTTGGAAATTAATTTTGCAAATTATTTTGTACATTAATTTTTTACAAATTCATTTTTTTTCTATGTAATTAATTTTGACGTTTTTTGTTTGTTATTAATATTCTTTTGAAAATTATTTTTATAAAATAATATTCTGGAAATTAATTTTTTTTTTTTGTATTTTAATTATTAGACTCGATTTTTTATTTTTTTTTATTTTATTAATATTTTTGAAATCGATTTTTCGATTATTCTAACTTAATTAAAGATGACTTGCTAATTTAAAAAATTTAAAAATGTTCCTAATAGGATTTGAACTTGGGATCAATTACACAGACCAATGTTTGCAAGTAAAGGTTTAACCAATTAAACAATGGTATCAGCACGTCAATTTATGACTTACAATTGTTAATATTCTGAAATCTACTAAATTCTTATCCTCGAAAATCTTATTGTATTGAATGATTATTTTTTAGATATTTTAAATAAGATAGTTAGGGAATGAATAAGTTTTCATAAATTGATTTCTTCAAAAAAAATTCGTAAACTTTGGTTATTTTTGAATTCACTAATTTTAAATTTTAAATTATATATTATATTTTTCGGAACTTTTTTTTATTTAACTAAATTTCTCGTTTTTTGATTTTATTGTATTTTATTCAAATTTGTCAGTTTAAATTTATTTAAGAGTTTGTATTTGTAATCTTTTATTATGGGTTAAATAAAAATACAATATTCCGAACTCTACTATAATAATTTTGGAAAACCATAATTCGAAAATAACAAAAATACGAAAATGGTTAAATAAAAACAACCAAATGCATTAAATAAAAAAAATAAAAGTCATTAAATAAAAGAACGAAATGATGATAAAGAACGGTATAATGCATTTCGTTTTTTTTAATATTTACTGCTTTTATTGTTTATTTTATTTACTGAATTTTGGGTTTTTTGTAATCATATATATTTTTTGAATTGAATACGACTAACTGAATTCGTTTTTATGTTACATTTACTGTTTTTTATTTCCTGAAATCGTTTTTCTTTTCTATTTACTGATTTTTTTTATTTAATGAATTTTGTTTTTTATTTCCTGAAATCGTTTTTCTTTTCTATTTACTGATTTTTTTTATTTAATGAATTTGTTTTTTATTTCCTGAAATCGTTAGTTTAACTCATGTACTAATCAATTTTGTATGTATAGAGAGAGGGTGAGACCCTAAATGTTAGTTTAACTCACGTAAATATACATTTTAAACTATGATCAGTTTTATCATAATTAATACGTATATATTTAAATGAAAATTAAGCTAATATATATAGAGAGAGAAAGAGAATTAAACCTTAAACTAGTGTAACACTAGAGCTGGCAAAAGCTGACCCGACCCGATGAACCCGACCCGACCTGCCCGAAACCCGACCCGATACAACCCGAGAATTGGGCGACCCGAAACCGAACCGACCCAATCCGAACCGACCCGCTAACCGACAGCAGCATTATTTTGTCCGAGCCGAACCTGACCCGAACAGAAGTAGGTTTTATAAAAATATTATGCGTTATTAAAAAAGTAGGTTTTATAAAAATATTGTCAACTAAGTGTGAAGTAGTCATAGAACTTTGAGTTCTTTTAACAGAAGTAAAAAGTCGGTAATACGACGAAGTAATACGTGATTTTTTTTAAAAAAAAAATCATTAAATATTAGACGTTTGGCTTATCACTTGAGAAAGCGTAATTTATACATCAGAAATGGAAAATTATTAATTTTTAGCAAAATACATTTTAAAAAAATGGTTTCAAATAACTTTAATATGAAATTTAATTAAATTATTGAACTTAAATAAAAGGAATACGGTATTCCGAAATTAAGTATAATTATTAAACCCGACCATAGACAAACTCATGTAAATATACATTTTAAACTATGATTGGTTTTTAATCCATGTATAAATATATGTATGTATTTTAAACTATGATCGGTTAATTTAAGATATTTTACGTAGAAACCATAAACACTATATATAGAAAGTTAGAAACCCTAAGTCCCGAAGCCCTATATTTGAAGCCCTAAACCCTGAATGCGAAAACCCTAAACCTTGAATGTGGTCTGAAAATCCTAAACTCTGAATGTGGAAACCCTAAACCCTGAATTTATTTCGAAACTAGTGTAGTGCGCCTAGACGTGACAAACAGATCGGGTCATGTCGGATTCGTGTTCGTGTTATTACATGTAAACGGGTCACAAACCCTCCAACCCAAATCGAACCCAATTAAATTTCGTGTCTTGTTCGTGTCGATCCACTTAGATAAATGGGTCATCAAGCCTTAACCCTAACCCGTTAATTTTGTGGCGGGTTCGTGGTTAAAGAGCTCAACCCAAACCCGACCCAATTAAATATCGTGTCGTGTTTGTGTCGACCCACTTACATAAATGGGTCATTAAGCATCAACCCAAACCCGCTAATTTCGTGTCGGTTCGTGCTGTATTTTCATGTTGTGTCATTATTTGTCAGCTCTAACTCTCTAAGTGCGCCAAATTTGGTTTCGAAATATGAAGTGTGCTAAAATTTAAATGTAATTCGTAAAAATTTGAAATTTGTAACAATTTTTCACGATTCAAATTTTTCAAGGATACATAAGATTATACTTTCAAGTTTCATATTTTCCAATTTTTCAACAATTCAACTTTTTCTCTAATATACACAATTTTTCAACGATTAAAAGTTGTTAAACATAAATAATTCGTTTTTTTTATTTATTAGAGGTAATTTATTAATTACTCTTTTCAAGTTTGATTTGACATATGCATATTAATTAGACGTGTTGATACCCTTGATTCATTGGTTAAAATTCTACTTGTAAATATCAGCTTGTGTGTAACTGATCCTAGGTTTGAACCTTACTAACAACGTTTTTTTAAATGAAATTAAATCTTCTAATAATTGAAATCATTTTTTTATTTAATTAATTTGATTTATGGTTTAAAAATAATTGAAATCATTTTTTTATGATAATTTTATGATTATCATAGATCACGAAATATCATATTTTACGAAATATAGTTATGAAATAGGGAAATTTTACAATTAGGAAATTTTACTAAATTCCAAATATGGTTAGCAAATCAAATTTTGCTGAGATTTTGTTTTTACTTTATTAAAATTATGGAAATTAAATCAAATATTCTGAGAATTTAATCAAATATTACAATTTACCAAATCAGTTTTAAAATTTTACAATTTTTCGGGTTTTAATCAAATCAAAAGAGATTTTTATTTTATTTTATTATATTTACGGTTTCATCAATTTTACTTAGAGTTTATAAATTTTAATATATTCACGATAGTAATCAATTTACTGATTTTGTTTTCTTTAGAACACACTGATTTCGGTTTTTTATATGTTATTTAATGAATTTCAGTTTTTTTAAAACACATTGATTTCGTTTTTTTACTGCCTTCGTTTTTAATTTAATTAATTATATTTAGGGCTTGAAAATAAAGTGAAAAAACTAATTGTACTTCCCAATTTATTTGAGTTTGCATTGAATCGTTTTTTAAAATTGATACTCAAATTTCAAGAATTGCAATTAGTTGAATTGAATTGAAATTTAAGCGAATTTCCTCAAATTTAATCGTTAAAACACACTTGCATTAATAGTGTTGAAAAATATAATATATAATTTAAAATTTAAAAGTTGTGAATTCAGAAAAAACCAAAGTTTACATAAAAAAAATTAAGGAAATCAAGTTATGAAAAATTATTCATTTCCTAAATTAAATATCTTATTTAAAATATCTAAAAAATCATTCAATACAATAAGATTTTCGAAAATATTATTTTAGTAAATTTCAGAATATTAATAATTGTAATTCATAAATGGGTGAGCTGATACCCTTGATTAATTGGTTAAAACTTTACTTGCAAACATTGGCTTGTGAGTAATTGATCACAGGTTCGAACCTTACTATCAACATTTTTTTTATAAAAATAACTCGTATTTTTTACAAAATATAATTAATTAAATTAGAAATATTGAATAGTTGGATTAATATAATTTAATTAGGCCTTAAAACAAATTATTAATTAAATTAATTATACCGGATTATAATTACATATTAACTAAATTTTTTTATTAAAATACGAAATAAAAATATTCCATGAAATTTAATTAATTCGAAAACTCATAGAATATTTTATTACTAACTAAAATTATTTTTTTAAGAAAATATTAATTTCTAGAATAATAATTTCCAAAATTTTACTTTTTATTAATAATTAAAGCAATTTTATTTTTTTAAAAAAAATTCCGAAACTACAAAATTATTATTACTTAAAAAATTATTATTATTATTGATTAATTAACTAAAACAAAAATTTAGAAAATAAATTCCAAAAATATTAATTGATTGTACTACATATTATAGAAATATTTATTTTACAAATAAAATCTTTCAATTTTGTCAAGAGAATAA
Organism: Silene conica; assembly: GCA_029255685.2. NCBI lineage: Eukaryota > Viridiplantae > Streptophyta > Magnoliopsida > Caryophyllales > Caryophyllaceae > Silene > Silene conica. Next base: position 6,169,809 of record CM055313.2, read on the forward strand.
AATTAAAACAAAATAACAAAATTTCCTAAATTAATATTAACTACATGTTAACTAGACTTGTAAAATTACTAAATTACCCTAAAACTAACTAATGTGGTTTAAGTTGGGTTATCTACGTGGCGCAACATGATTGGTCGTGTATAGACTTTTCCATACACAATGTGTATCTGTAGCCTTCCGATTTTCCTTCCAATTCAATTGGTTCATTATATTATACTATTTGTGTGAAATTTTATTCTTTTAAAAGTAAAAATAAAGATAAATCTTTGTAATTTTATTTTCGAAGTCATTATATTAAAGTGTTTTCAAGAAATTTTAAAATTATGAGAGATTAAAATTCAAACATAAAAGTGCGTGATGTGTACATTTAAAAAGGGTTGATTGGATGAAATATAAACTTAACAATGCAAGGGTGCTAGCAGGAAAAGGGGTAGAGTAATTGTTGCAATCTTTTTTTTGTTTAAATAAGTCCACTAAATTACGGGTAAGAATCGAACCCCTAATTTTTTGATTGAATTAAGAGAGTTTTTATCGCTTGACCTAACTTTTGTTCTCGTAATTGCTATTATCCTTATTCACTGAAATTATACCATCTATAAATATATGTGAGAAGTAGCTTACTCAAATAGCATGATTCCGACCACGAATGAGATAGAGTAGCAAACAGCAACCTATACAAATATAGTTAATTAATTAAGCCTACCTAATTGCAATTAACATAAAAAGGACATGATATCTTCATACTAAAAAAGAATTAAGATTTAAGATAGCTTTGGAAACTCTATTATTATTACAACTTATTACTCCAATATAGTTTGCACATGCACGGTTTATTAACTACCTCAAAATCATTGATCGACCACTAATTTGTTAGGCAATTAATAAAAGGATAATTAAAAAAAAAAAAAAAAAGTTTAATTTGTGAAAATGAATATTAAATTTGGTAGCAACATAATAATACTTTTGCTTGTGTTTTCAGTTAGTTGTGGTTTTTAGTTTGGAATAAGATAGACAAAAGGCACATTTTTCAGTTCATGATTTATGGTCCATGCATGTTTAAGTTAAATTATCAACCACGTATTTTATTCGAAATAAAAAGAAAAAATAGTAACCACATTTTATTCCGTCTATATGAACATGCACAACTATGATGATTTATTTGGGCTAAATCTCCTTTACAGGCAGAAGCAATAACATCGAAAATGGCTTGTACTGAAGCTATTAAATCAAGGATAATTATACCATATGGATGTGATCTTAGACTGTTTAAACGTGGTATTGCGGGGAAACGGCTACAGAAGTATTAACCAAGACATTCGTTCCATTTTAAAGTCTTTATTGATTTATTTTCTTTATATTATTGTGTTTCTCTTAGTCATCGCCTTATACATCTTAATAGAATTGCTCATGCTATTACAAAAACAATAGCATAGGTGGACCATAATCAACTAACAAAAAAAGCTCTTTGTGTAAGTTGCTTTAAATTTGAACTGAATTGAACTAATTTGAACGAAGCTAAGTCATTGAATTGAGTTGAAGTAAGAGTTAATTTGTAAATAGATGAATTGAACTAAGCTGAAATTAAATCAGAAATAACAAGGTTGAGAAAAGTTAAATGTTGTAATTTGTGGTTGAATTAAACTAATTTGACTGAAGCTGAGTTGCATTGGATTGAGTTAAACTAAAAATTAATTCGTAACTAGATGAATTGAACTAAGCTAAAATTAAACTAGAAAAAGTAAGGCCGGGAATAGTTAAATGTTAGAATTTGTGGTTGGGTTTCTTGTTTTGAAATTTATAGTTAAAGTTAACTATAGTAATTAAATAAGTACATTGATGTAGTCTTAGTGAATAAATGAGAAAAAAAAAACCAAACCAAAATAGTATTTTGATTGTACAAACTCAAATAAAAATATTAATCATAGATGAAATAATATTATTGTACTTAAAAATTACCAGTAGAGATATGAGATACCACGTTATATTTACCTTCCTGTTTTAAATAAAGTAGGCAACATTTTTTTTAAAAAAATAGAACGTATTATTATGAGATCTACGAAAAAAGAAGATTATAATAAAGAAAAATACAGATCAAATAATGAACTTATAGATGAATGAACGACTTATAATCAACAAAGTGGCTGTAGTTTAGTGGTAAGAATTCCACGTTGTGGCCGTGGAGACCTGGGCTCGAATCCCAGCAGCCACAATTTTTACGCGGAATTTTGTATACCACAAGTTATATCTACTGAGTAATAAGGAATTTAAAATTTTGTTGAAGCCTGTTATCAATCCCGACCTTAGCTCAGTTGGTAGAGCGGAGGACTGTAGTGGTAATCACAGATATCCTTAGGTCACTGGTTCGAATCCGGTAGGTCGGATTTTGCAACTATTTTTTTGATTTATTTTTCCTTCAGCAAATTGTCATCAATCCATCCCAGACTAAATCTAACAAGATTTATTTTATACATTAAGGCAGTCGAAGGCTAAAATATACTCCGTAGTTAACAATTTAGGAGCTCTTTGTGATCTTGGTGCAAGTGTAAGTGTCATGCCTTACTCGATATGCGAAAAACTGAATTTAGGAGCTCATAAGTGTACTAGTGTCACCCTACAAATGGCGGACCGTTCTATCAAACGCCCCTTGGGTGTTTTGGAGGATGTTCCTGTCAAGGTAGGAAAATTTTTCATTCCAGTTGACTTTATCGTGCTTGACATTGCCGAAGATGCGCAAATTCCCATAATCTTGGGTAGACCATTCTTACACACCGCGGGTGCATTGATAGATGTTAAGAATGGTAAGTTGACTCTAGCCGTAGGGGATGAGAAGGTGACATATAATTTGAGTCATGGTCATAAGAGTCCAATGCTAGAGGAATCATGTTATGCTATGAATAATGCTAACCCCTTGTCTCAATCTTTGAGCAAGGATGTGGATATTTCTTTGAGCTCTTGTGCAGGAAGTGGTGAAACGGAGAGCAACGGAAAGAAGGTTTTGGTGGAAGAGGAAGTTCTTGCAAGGTCCCAACCATTCAAGGAGATGGTGAAGAATCGAAATCAGAAAGAGCTTATCAAGGACGGTCTCGAAGTTGGTGATAAAGTGCTTATGTACAACCCTCAAAAGAAGGTTGCCCCAGGCCCTTATATCATCCTTAGTGATGACAAGATTGGGTCCTTTGAAGTATTGGCCCCGGGTGGAGAGAAGATCAAAGCTAGTGTCCATTATTTGCGGCCTTATCGTGAAAAAGCAATGGTCGGAATGGTGGAGGAGGTTTTCTTGGAACCTCCGTCTTTGAAGAATTAATCCGTTCAAGCTTTCTACGTCTAGCAAGACTTTAAATTGCGCTTCTCGGGAGGCAACCCGAGTTTAGCTAGTTTTTAATTTTTGTTTACTTCTTTTGTTTTTTTTAATGCCTTAGAGTATGTAAGGAATGATGCCTAAATGTGCTTATTGTTAATTTTGTAGGTGTCTCAAGTTGATGTTTTCTTCGTCTTGCGGAGGACGGTGGAGCTGATGACGGGGAGACACGCTAATTTGCTATCACTCATCCCCTTGTACATACTAGCTTGGGGGAGGCTAGATAGTCTAGTAAGCATTTTTTTCCCTTGCATTTTCGTTGTTATCCCCTTTCCCCATTAAACATTTTGTCTTGCTGGATTATGTGTGAGAACCGTTTCTACGGTTTGATGGTTGTTCCTTGTTCAACACATTAGGGACAATGTGATGTTTAGCTTGGGGGAGGGATTTGCATCTTGTTAGAGCATGTTAGTTTAGCTTGCATGTAGTTTTTTCATAAAAAAATTCAAAAATCAAAAAATTTGAAATATTGTGTGCTTTCCATGAAATTTTGTGATGCTTACCCTCACTTTTGCTCCTTGATCTCTCTCTTTGCTTATCCCAATTGTAGCTTTATAGCTATTTGAATCACATTTATTGACAGGATTTTTGCAAACATGGGGATGTCTTGACATAGTGGGTGAGGGATGGAATTTGGACCTATTAGGCTTGATCTTGACATTGGCAACCTACAAAAATTTGAAAGGTAGAGCCTCCTTAGACCGGTGCATCTATACCCGGTCTCACTTAGGTGTGTGTAGGTCTCCTTGTGGTGTGTGTTACATCAAAACGCACAAGTATGGTCTTTATTCCATTTCTTATGAGCATTGCATTCATAATTTGTAAGCATTTGAAGCCGTTCACATGACTTTGTTGCCCATTTTCACCCTTATACATTTTCTCATATCTAGCTACATTTAAACTTGCCTACCTTGTCGAGTTAGTAGCTTTATCATTGGTGTTTGGGTGCTCATTTGGGATATATGGTCCACTTTTGTGTCATAGTGAGCTTGGTAAGACGGAATTACTGATTTCCGTGTCTCGTTTTATTCTTGAGTTGAAGAAAATTGAAAAAAATGAGAAGTTGAAAAATGAAGTTGAAAAAAGAATGGAAAAAAAATGATGTGAAGAAAAAAAGAATTGAAATACAAGAAGAAAAAAATTGAAAGAGTTGAGAAATATGAGAAAAAAAGAAGCATGAAATTGAGTTGTTGAAAAGAAAACAGAAGAAGGGGTTTTGTGATTTAGCTTCCATGTTTTATATCACAAGTATTTGAGAAGTTTACACTTGATTTGTCATGAAATGAAGTCAATATGCTACTTTTGACTTCAAGCCTCCTACTTGGGTTTGGTTTGGGATTTGGATTGAGCATCCATGCATTCATTGGTTAGTTGCTAGCTTGACTTAGCTCCACTTACCATAATTCATACGTTCCCCTTTCTTACCCATTGTTTAGCCCAAAATTTACATCTCACTATTGGATCCAGAGATGAATAAATAAGCAAGCCCACCACAAGACACGGATCAGAAGCAAGTCAAAAACAGACTAGAAGCAGATCAGACGCAAACCAGACTCAGACCAGAGCAGAAGAGAGCTGTTGGAGAAGGAAAGTGAGTCAAAACCCTAAAGGGATATTCTCCTAATTCCCTCCCACAATCCAGCAACAGAATACAACCGTCGAATAGAACAATCCGCAGCTATAAAAGAAAATTAGAGCATCCTTTATCTCATTCTGGCATACATTGTAACCTAGTTACTTGCATTAACACTTGTAATCCGTCTCAAACAGCGAATACCGTCGATCATAGTAAAAATATTGGTGGGATTCTGTTCCCCCCGCGGTTGTTTCCCTCATTGGGTTTTTCCGCGTCACCAAAAATTCTTGTGTCGTTATTTCGTTTTTTCCAACTCTTATATTTGTTTTCTACGTTGATCTTCATATTGGTTGACACTTTGACCCGCATCACATAATCACGACTCGGTAGAAATTTTACCAAAACAATTTGGCGCCCACCGTGGGGCATAGTGCGCATTCCAATATTTAAATTCGTTACCTCGTCACAACAAGCATGTCTGGGACCAAAGCCAACCCTTCCAGTTCCCAGAGCATGCCGGCCCAGTCCAGTGGGACCAACCCTACTGTATCTGCTGGACTCACAGGACCATCTCTGGTCGTGAGTCAGACCACAGCCTCCAAAGTTGTGGTTCCATCTAGCAAACCTCCTCAGGTTCCCAGATCACCCCCTGTGTCTGCTTCCCCAAGGCAGAGCAGAGAAAGCAGTCCCAGCAGGAGCGGAGAAGCCCAGATACCCGGAGCAGGCCAGGAGCCGCAGGTTCCCCGTACCGATCCGATGCAGATGGTGGTCCAGGGAATGAGTGCCCTGCAGGAAGCTATAGAGGGTCTTAAGAAGGACAATCAGAGCCTGAGAGAGCAGATCGCCACAGTCACACGGCCAGAACAGCCGTTCAGAATGTTGCAGCCAGGGCCTGGGCAGACCTTCAACCCCTTCGGGAGAGCAGGGTTGAACCGGCCAATTCCCCAGGAGATCGTCACCAGGCTGGATCTAGGTGTCACCACCCCGAGCAGTGGCCCAGAGACACTGGATCTGGACTCGTCCGTGTTTGGAGCACCGCAGTCCAGACCAGTTCAGCCTGCAGGTAATCCTACACCTTGTTTTCCTCCTGGGACTGATTCTTTGATTTTTTCAGGTACCCCTCCACAGCCCACCATCGGACGAACGCCAGAGATCTCAGTAGGAGCAGCGCCTGTGAACCAGTCCGGCACCGGAGGATGGCAGGGAGGAGCACCAACACAGTCAGCAGTTGGTTGGCATCCAGGACCAGGCTTCAGTTCATCCGTGGCAGCCAATCAACCAGCCGCAGGACCTTGGGGAGGAGCCCCTCCAGGCTTCTTCCCTCCGCCAATCAATCCGACCTCAGGGCCCTGGGGAGGAGCCCCTCCAGGCTTCTTCCCTCCGCCAGTCAATCCATTCCCTAGAGCAGGCAGTCTCTTAGACCAGCGCTACCAGGAATTGAAAGACATGATCACCAAGATACCTGGTATGCCAAGGCCAATGGAGAAAGCTTCCCAGGACAGCTATGCAGATTCACCATTCATCGACAACATTGCCCTGATCAATGTACCCAAGGGGTTTGTGCCACCAACCATGACACTATATGATGGTACGGCCGACCCCCTGGACCACATAAATCAGTATAAGCAGAAAATGATGGTGGTAACCGCAACCGGAGCACTTAAGGAGGCTTGCATGTGCAAAGGATTTGGGTCAACCCTATCCGGAGCAGCCCTGCACTGGTTTGTGGGATTGCCCAATCGCAGCATCTCCTCCTTTGCAGATCTGGTTAATGCCTTTAATCAGCAGTTTGCTAGCAGCATGAAACCAGAGAAGCAGACCAGCGATCTATACAGAATTGTTCAAGGATTCGAGGAAACCACTCGAGATTACCTCACCAGGTTCAACAAGGAAAAGGTTGTCATCCCGCATTGTGATGTACCCACTGCCATTGAAGCCTTCCGCAGGGGGTTACATCACGATTCAGACCTGTACAAGCAATTGACAATGCACCCATGCACTGCCTTTGCTGATGTACAGGCCCAGGCAGTTGCAGCCATGAGGCTGGAAGAAGACGCTGCCTCCAGAAGAAGTGCCTATGACACAGAACCTGTGTCTAGGAAAGCACCAGTAGAAAAAAGGAGTGAGAGACCAAAGCCCTACAGCAAGCCAGTGAGCAAAGTATCCGAGAGCACCGGTGGGAAAAACGATGCAGATCCACCTCCGAAGGTCAATGAGTATGGTTTTACCACTGGAATAACTGGCTTGCTAAAGGCCTTGAAAGAGCTCAAAGGAGTCAGATGGCCAAAGAAGAGAGAGGAGCGGCTCAATGACCGCCGTGATGCTAGCAAAAAATGTGAATTTCATGATGACATAGGTCATACCACGGACGAATGTTACACCCTCAGAAAGGAGGTCCGATTTCAGTATGACCGAGGCAACTTGGACCATCTGCTCCCAGAGAAGTCCACCAGAGTCAACGCAGCAGCCAGGTGCAGCCTTCACCAGCTCCTCCCTGCAATAGAATCGTCAATGTCATTACTGGAGGATCAGAGCTGTGTGGGCTCACTTACTCAGCAGCCAAAAGACGTGTAACTGCAGCACAGGAAGACAAGCCAGAATCATCATGCAGAATAGCAAGGCAGGACCTCCCAGCAGTGACCTTTGACGAAACAGACGCAGAAGCTGTACCAGAGCAGCATCATGATGCCCTGATTATCACATTGAACATTGGAAATTGTGAGGTCAGGAAGGTCATGGTAGACACAGGCAGCTCCGTCAACCTACTAATGCTGGAAGCACTAAAGAACATGGGATTTGACGAGAAGGACCTGATAAAGAAAGCTATTCCTCTGGTCGGATTCAGCGGAGAAACGGCGCATACCCTGGGGGAGATCACCATCCCCACCTACGCCGGAGGACTGAACAAACAGGTAAGGTACTTAGTTATTGATGGTCCATCTACTTACAATGTTATTCTTGGCAGGCCCTGGATCCACGAAATGCGAGCAATCCCGTCAACGTATCACCAGTGCCTGAAGTTTCCTACGCCGTGGGGAGTTCAGGAGATACGGGGAGACCAGGAGGAGGCCAAGGATTGTTACAAAGTAGCTCTCAAAAGGACCACCAAACCACCAGCTGCTAGAGCATAACAATTACAGCAACTGCACATCCAGGGGGAGTACATCGAGCCCCAGCAGGCAGAAATCGATGAGGTCGACCTGGATGAGCAGCACCCAGAAAGGACCGTGTTCGTAGGCTCAGAGTGCTCTGGAGATCTGCGCCGGCAGCTCCTTCAGCTGCTCCGAAAGAACATGGACTGCTTTGCCTGGTCCCACAAGGACATGATTGGCATAGACCCAGAAATCATAACGCACAAGCTCAGCATAGATCCAGGATTCAGACCAGTGCAGCAGAGGCGCAGGAAGTTCGCAGCAGAAAGACATCAGATCATAAACCAGGAGGTGGATAACCTTCTGGAGGCAGGAAAGATCAGGGAAGTCAGGTACCCGGAGTGGCTATCCAATGTAGTGGTTGTACCAAAAAAGAATGGCAAATGGAGGGTCTGCGTGGATTTCACAGACCTGAATAAGGCCTGCCCCAAGGACCCATTCCCCTTGCCACACATAGATGCTATGGTAGACGCCACTGCAGGCCACGAAATGTTAACTTTCCTAGATGCCTGGAGCGGGTATAACCAGATCAAAATGGACCCGGCAGACCAGGAAAAGACAACGTTCAGGTCCGAAAGAGGCATCTACTGCTACAACGTAATGCCCTTCGGCCTTAAGAATGCTGGTTCCACGTACCAGCGGCTCGTCAACATGATGTTCAAAGACCAGATAGGACGTAATATGGAAGTCTATATAGATGATATGGTGGTCAAATCCAAGCAATCAGCAGACCACACTCAGCACCTGGAGGAGATATTCAACACCCTCCGGAAGTACAAAATGAAGTTAAATCCAGCTAAGTGTACCTTCGGAGTTTCCAGTGGGAAATTCCTGGGGTATATGGTCACACAGAGTGGGATAGAAGCCAGCACAGAACAGATCAAAGCAGTTCTGCGGCTGGAATCACCCCAGAAGCCAAAAGATGTGCAGCGTCTGACGGGAAGAGTAGCAGCCCTGAGCAGGTTTATCTCCAGATCCTCAGACCGGTGCAGATTATTCTATGATATTCTCAGAAAAAGCCAGAAGTTTGATTGGACGCCAGAGCACGAAAAAGCATTCCAGGAACTAAAACAGTACCTGAGCAGCCCACCCCTGCTATCCAAGCCAGAGCAGGGGGAGGTCCTGCTCTTGTACCTCTCAGTAACCGAAGCAGCAGTAAGTGCAGTTCTGGTCCGACAGCACGAAGGAGCTCAGCACCCGGTGTACTACGTCAGCAAGTCATTACTGCCAGTAGAAGCAAGGTATACCTCGCTGGAGAAACTAGTATTGGCATTGGTCACAGCATCCTATAAGCTGCGTCCATACTTCGAATCTCATACCATCTCAGTGGTTACCAATCACCCACTCAAGACGGTTATGAGAAAGCCAGAATTATCAGGACGAATGGCTAAGTGGTCTGTGCACCTCAGTGGATATGACCTCCAGTTTGAACCACGCACAGCCATAAAGTCACAAGCCCTCGCAGACTTCGTCTCCGATTTCAGCCCAGCACTCCAGATCCAAGCAGAGCAGGAAATCCTGCACCTACACCAGGGTGCCAAGCCAGGCACCTGGGAGTTACGAGTAGATGGAAGGGAAAATGATACCCAGATCATGGAATATACTTCACCTAAAAAAGTATATCATCTAAAGGTACCTCCACCAGACCAGAGCAGCTCCCTTAGACTCAGGTTCTACTCTGTATAAAGTTTACTCTGGTTCAGCTTGAAATTTTATCTTACCTTCATATTTTTGTTTATAAGTCTAAGCTTAGAATGATTTTATAATTTTTACCTAAGTTTAGTAGTCTAGGTCTTGTAATTTCAAAACTTGGTGTGTTTTCAACTTTTAAACCTTTTAAAAGGAAAATTTTCATCATTTATTTTCTGGACCAGAATTCACCTATCCTAGTGGACTGACCTAAAGAGGAAATCTGCACTGATCGCAGGAGAACCTAAGTTAAGCCTGGCACCCCAGTATAGGGATGGGTATACAAAACACCAGGCCAGCACACCAAAGCAGCGATGGCCAAAATACAAAACGAAACATGCATGTACAAAAGAAAAACGCCAGAAAGACGGCAGAAAACCGACAGATAAAAGGCAAACCCCATACAACGGGGATCATACGATTAAGGGCTACCCAAGGCAGCCTCAAAATGAGATTGTTTTACTGGTCCACCCGGACCAGCAGCAAAAAATTACAACAACCAAGCCCACGCATGGGCATCCAAAGTTCAAAAAAAAAAAATATATTAACGCCCATATCAGGGCCCAACAGACAAATTCTTTAAAACCTACTCATCAGGAGTAGGAGCAGCAGCATCGGCATTAGTAGGGTCAGAGGTCACTTCCTCTCCAACATCCTGGAACCCTACCTCACCTTCTTCCTCATCATCGTCAGAAATCAGATCCATGTTTAAACCATCGGGAAAGTCAGAAGCAAAGGCCTTCTCCAAAGCTGCCAAGTCCCAAGTAGTATGGCTACCCTCCTGGAACTCCCGAACACACTTCACCCGGGTCTCAGCAGCGGTGTAGGCAACAGCCTCAATTAATGCTCTCTGCAAGCCAGCCTTTTTATGCTCCAGGGCCTCCACCTTCAGGACCAGATCAGCCTCCGAGGCTAAAACCTGCTCCAATTTAGACTGAGTTGTGGCTAACTGGTCCTGGGACGATCCCTCCAGGGTCCTGAGCTCCTCCTCCTGAGCCTTGAGCTTCTCTTCTTGGGCCTTAAGTTTCTTCTGGCCAGCAATCACCTCCTGACGAAAACGATCAACCGCCTGCCGCAGATTTCCCCTCAAGACCTCCTCAGAACTGAGCTTCGCCTTCATCTCCTCCATCCTCTCCAGAGCAGCGTCATGAGCCACCTTCATGCGCTGGAGATCAGTCAGCAACGCCTCACTCTGCTGCTTGGTGCACAGCGCCAGTTCCAGAGCCTAAAAGCACGCCAAGCCAAGTCAAAAAAAAAAAAAAAAAAAAAAAAAAAACCAGAAACAAAGAAATCTACCTCAAAGGAGACCTCAGCGACATGCTTGGTCAAGTCCCGGAAGGGACGCTTTTTTAGAATAGAGGCAGAGGCAGGGAACAACAGGGAGTTCAGAGTAGGCCAGAGCTTGGTCTTGGAACCTCCAAAGTCTCCTGGAAACTCCAGCTGCAGAGGAGGAGAGGAAGATTCTCCAGAAAATGTTCGAGGTAACTGCTCCAAAACAGGCTTAAAGCCAGGAGTAGGAATGGAGGGAGGGATCACCAGAGGAGACGGATCAACGAAGGGAACTTCAGGAGCAGACTCCTGAACCAGATCGACGGTATCAACTTCAATTGGGGCAGCCTGGGACCCGGCTCCAGCAGGGCTCCCCTCAACAGCATCCACTTTCTTTTTCTTCGAGGATCCAGCATCCCCAGGAGCTAACCTCTTCCTACGCAGCTGCATCACCCTACTTACATCAACTCTGGGCTTGCCTGGAAAGACAGCAACAGAAGTCAGAATAGAACCAAACAAAACCTACCCAGAAAAAACAGCCATATCAAAACACCGTACCTTCCTTCTTTACCGCCAGAACAGCAGAATCCCGGACCAGCTTGGAGAAAGTTCTCTCCTCGGCAGGAAGGTCCAGGAGCTTGGCCTTCGAAGTAGGAGGATCCACAGCATCGGGGAACTTAGCCAAGCTATGCCCTGCGGAAGCTAATAAAAACTATCAGCACGAAACCAACAGCAAAGCAATTTGGCAAAACAAACACCAGAGCAGAAGTAGTACCTTCCACAGGCTGCCATTCGGCAAAGACGTAGTCTGGGGAGGTAGGAAGAGTGTCAATCTTGACAAAAATAAAACGAGTAAACCACTTACTATCATCAGGAGTGGTGGAGAAAATAATGGCAGAAGGCATATTATCATGACCACGAATGGTGCACTGAGAGTGGCCCAGAGAACGAGGGGCGAACCACTGCCCCAAGTCGGCTAAACCGATGTTCAGCCCTCGTTCACGGTTCAGGGCACAAATACTGAGCAAGATTCTCCATGCATGCGGAGCAATCTGACACATGGCTAGTTTGGTTAACTTCAGAAAATCAACAATCAAATCAGGGAAAGGAAATCTGAGACCCAAGCGGAAGGGGTACTCGTAGAAACAAGTCCACCCCTCCCTCTCAAAGTCGGCTTTCTCGCCAGCACGGGGGAAGTGGTAGACAACCCCATCCGGAAACCCGAACCGAACCTTGATGAGTGACGCATGGGACTCATTGAAAGCAGAGTCACACAAGTGCTTCGCGGCAAGTAGGCCTTGTGAAGGGAAAAGACCAGAATACTCCTCAGAAACAGGAGCAGATCCACAAGACCCAGCAGGGGCAGGAGCAGCAACAGGTGTAGCAGAAGAGGACTCAGGAGCAGACATGGTAAAAAGAACAAAAGCGGTGAAAGAATTTTACAGCAGATGAGGAAAGAAAGGCGAGAAAGCAAAAGAAAGCAAGAAAGAAGGTGAATTTTTGAAAGAGGTAAAAATAAAGCACACGGTTAAAAGGGGTATTTATAAAGCAAATGGGTTAAATTTGAAAGTCGAAATTCAAAAGATAAAACTGAAGGGTTAAAGAGAGTAAATAATGGGGGGACAAGACAGTTAATGAAGTGATGGGGCAAGTGGGGCAGGTGGGACAAGAAAACGGCTGTGAACAGTAGCCGAAACCTCCCAACTACCTCCATTAAACTCAGAAGCATACTCAAGGACACGAAAGGAAATTCCAGCCTAATTAAAACCAAGGTTAGGCTGAAATTTGGGGGAAATTGTTTAGCCCAAAATTTACATCTCACTATTGGATCCAGAGATGAATAAATAAGCAAGCTCACCACAAGACACGGATCAGAAGCAAGTCAAAAACAGACTAGAAGCAGATCAGACGCAAACCAGACTCAGACCAGAGCAGAAGAGAGCTGTTGGAGAAGGAAAGTGAGTCAAAACCCTAAAGGGATATTCTCCTATATTCCCTCCCACAATCCAGCAACAGAATACAACCGTCGAATAGAACAATCCGCAGCTATAAAAGAAAATTAGAGCATCCTTTATCTCATTCTGGCATACATTGTAACCTAGTTACTTGCATTAACACTTGTAATCCGTCTCAAACAGCGAATACCGTCGATCATAGTAAAAATATTGGTGGGATTCTGTTCCCCCCGCGGTTGTTTCCCTCATTGGGTTTTTCCGCGTCACCAAAAATTCTTGTGTCGTTATTTCGTTTTTTCCAACTCTTATATTTGTTTTCTACGTTGATCTTCATATTGGTTGACACTTTGACCCGCATCACATAATCACGACTCGGTAGAAATTTTACCAAAACACCCATCACCATAGCCTTCCTCTAATCCTTGGCTTCTTCTTTTTATGCTTGCATTTGATTGTTTTGACTCGTGGACTTGGAATGATCACCATATTAGATTGCGGGCGCACTCTCATGAGTAGAGTTTAGGAGAGTGTCACTCATACAAATCTCCTTTTACATATAAATGTGTGCTTGAGTGTACCGCGAGAGTCCATTGTCAATAAGATCATGCAAGAGCCGAAAAGTTTAAATAAAATCTTTCATGCTGCGCCGCCATGTAAATCTCATCCATGTTGTTGCACTATCCTTATGCCCACGTTGTTTTGGGATTATGATTCATTGCGCTTGTTAGCTTATGTTGGGATTTGCAATTGATGAGATTTAGTGCTCCTTACCCTTGTCTTGGTATTGTGTGCTTGCTTGGGACAAGCAAGGGTTTAGCTTGGGGGAATTTGATGTGTCCTATTTTTATATGATTTTCACCCCTCTTTTAGCTCATCTTTACATGATAATTTGCACTTTATGAGGTGATTTTATGAGCTAATTCCGTGTTGTAGGTGTTTTGCGTGTTTTGTTGCATTTTGTAGGAAACGGAGCAAGTTGCGACCTTTTTCTATCATTTTGGCATTCACCGAGCACCACGAGGCTACTTGGAGCGAGTTTTGGCCATGTAAGGGCATTTTGGGAAGATTCACTCATTCCCGAGGAAGAAGAAATGAAATTTGGTTGGTACTTGAGCCAAGAAAGTGAGAACTAGTAAAGAAAAAAAGAGATTGCAAGGTCCCCTAATTGTTGTTCGAACCCCAGAATCTCGGGGTTGATGCGAGATAGCCATAAGCCTAAAATGTTGCGCCCCCGGGAGTTGTTCAAACCCCAGAATCTTGGGGTTTGATACCTGAGCAATTCTTGGGCTCAAATGCTGCGCCCCCTAGGATTGTTTGGTCCCCGAATTTTCGGGGATTGTGCAACTGAGCAACTCTTCACTTTCCTAGCTAGTTTTTGTATATAAACTTATCACTAGAGAGCATTTTATTGATGCCTTTTCATACATTTCCCTAAATCTACAAAAACCTAGTTTCCTTTATGTTCTTAGTTTATCAATCATCAACATTTATGCTTTAATTCCGGGTTTTATTTGAAGATTACTTTGCTCTTATTAATCAAGTTCTTGTTCTTATTTCCTTAAGTTGGTAATTTCTTTTCCTTACTTTTATATTATCTTTTTAATTCCAATTTATATATTGTTATCATGTTTATGTTAATTAAATCAATCTTTGTTAGTTTATATATTATCATGAGTGAGTAGTTTTATAATCTAGGGTTTAGGGAAGCCATGTTAGATTAGTAATTGATAATTGTTGAATTTGGATTTATTATTATCAATTTGTTGTTTCTATAACATGCTTGTTATGTATTGTTAACCTTTGATTCTTGATCACAATTATTGGTTATCTTGTTAATTCTTTTCCTAAGATCGAAAGTCGAGAATGGAATTTGCCTAAGCATGTTTTGTAGCGCAACCTAGTAAGTGCGAGAGCCCGCTAGTAATCGTTCTAAGACTAGTAATAAAATCGAGAGATAATTGCTAATAAGTCTAGACAACTTTTGATCATATGTTTCCCCAATTCGACATCAATTATTGCTAATTTACATGTGTGAACCTATTTCCCTAGATCTTTTATTATCATTGTTTTACATCTCAATTTGTTATCGTTTTAATCATCAAACCAAACAATCAATCGAATCGACCTTGATAGAATTCTAACCATAGCTTGTCATATTGCATCTACCGTCTCCCTGAGATCGACCCCTACTTCCTTATCTACATTCATTTGTTAGTTAAGCCTAGGGTATCTTTGTTAGGTACGCGATAAGCCTATCAGAGCACAAACGATTTAAATAATGTTCAATAACAAATCATACATTGATTGTGACATTGTGTATCAAACTAGAACTTTTTTTTTTTTTACAGCTGTAAAATGAATAACTTAAAAAGCCTACAAGTCCCTCGCATTTTTGGCTAAATTATGTGCCAACATATTAACTAGAACTTGTTTGGTTGCTTTATTAAATTAGAGAAGTTGACTTCCAATAAATTGCTTAAATGTGATGTTGTTTGGTTGACCATTTCACGGAAATTAAAACTTTCTGATGAACTGTAATTCCTCTATGATGTAGAATGGTTTACCTAACCCCCTTGATAAGTTCAACTTCCCCACATGAATTCACCTCCTACGTGATAATCAAACAACATTTTTGCAATGAATTACAACTTCACATGAACTTAACTTCCTAGAAACTTTATCTTCCCATCATGAATCAAACAACCCCTAATAAACAACAAGATTTGCAAAATACCAAAGAGATTTATATCTGCACTTTTTATACAGCGTAATCCGTAAAAAGAAAAATATTCAAGGATATGAAAATACTGAGAGAAGGATAATAATATTATTGATGATTGTATATTTGTATGCATGGCAAATTGACAATGGTAAAGGGAATAATAGTAATGGAAATTTTCCATGATATCCCTTAATTTTGTCAAATTTATCAAGTTACTCTTATTTTTTGAAATTTGTCCATAGTAACTTTGACGTTTTGTTTTTTTATGCGCCCATAATATTATCTCTAATATAATGTTTCTGAGGTTAAGTTTTGATGACTCGACAATAATTAGTTGTAACGATTGTTAAGTGGACATTAAGTTTTGATGACCTCACGGTAGGGATAACTTTAAATGGAAGTCAAATTAAAATACATCATCTGTTGGGAAAATTGAACATTTTTCACAATCCACCTATAATTTATACATTTTTCCTTGGATGCTAATGTTTAGTTTGTTTTATTTTAAGTGGTTTAGTTAAAGTAAATATTTTCTTTTATCTACAGGTGGTTAATTTGAACAATAATTTGACGAAAATGATACTTTTACAAATATTTTTTTTTTTAAAAAGATGATTATTTAGGCAAAAGACCTACACCCACTTTGAGCGTGGGATATCTATCTTGCTAATTAGCCTAATTAATTAATTATGTGTATTAGTCTAATTACACGTATTAGTCTAATTATATTTTGTTATAAAGCGTTTTACTTGTGACGGATCAGGACCTGCCCTATAGGATGTGGGGTTGACAATTGACAAAGGTGCAAGTCTAGAAGGGGTTCATTAGTGTGAAATTAGTATGTTATTTGAAGAAAAAAAATTATCACATGTGAAAATCATAATATGAGAAGTAGTTTAGTGGTATTTTATCTTAGCAAATGTCAAGAAATTTTGTGTTCATTCTCTCATAAATTTTTTTTCTCCAATTTTAGTTTTTTTTTACAATTTATATCCATTTCCAGTGTTTCTATATTTTTGTGAATATACTATGTTAATAGACCAATCCATTTAGTATTTTTACTTATATTTTAGTGGGTCAATTGAGTTATAAATATGTTCTACGCTTATGAGATTTTGTGCGAATTATGTTCATCAAAGCATAATTTGTACAAATTGTACATTTAATGGGCTCCTCCAATAAAGATAATATCTAAACTTTATACCTATAGATCTATTACAAGATGTGGCTAATCATTCCTCGCAAACTGTAGCCGAGTCTTCAAGAACTAAAGAAATGTCAATTGGTCGCGATAATATTACTTCTAGTTTGGTGGCTAGTAGAAGAAATCGACTTTAGTCATTAAACTTATTTGTGTGATATATTTGATAAATATTAGTCAATAATTTATTTATGTCTTTTTTTGTCATTTAACAAATGATTGAGATAATCTGCTAATTTAATTCTGTTAATTACCAAACACCTTTGACAAATTCTGCTAATTGAATATGCTAGCCAATCTGCCAACAAATTCTGCTAATCACTATCTGCTTTTACAATCTGTTTCTGTCAATATTAATTCGTTGTTTATCAAACAGGGTTAAATGTAAAACATAAAGTATCATTGAAGACGGACACTATCCGTCACAAACTGAAAACGGATAGTGCCTTTTTCACAAAATACAAGTAGCACTACCGTTGGATGCTTAATTTCCCCCACTTGTTCTTCCACTTGCTTTATTGTGAGAGGATATTATTCGTATTTTGCTTGTGACGGATAGTATCCATTATAAGTAAGACTCGTTATATGTAGAATAGGAGGGTGTTAAGTTTTAGTTTAAGAAATTTGAAAAATGTTTAAACACAAATTAGCCTAATTTAAGATAATTTTTGACCAAATTTGTGATATAATATTATCTTTTTTTTGTTCTAATTCTTTTGTAATGGCATTTTTTTCTAATCATATTAGATTAGGTGTCAACTCTCAAAAACAAGTTTGAGTTATTCTAAACTAGTTTTTGAACCCGTACACTGCACGGGTAGTAACGGAAAATGTTATTAAAAGTAAAAACTAATATATGTTTTAGGATTTAGTAAATAATTATTTATTAGAGAATTTTACTTTGTCTACCCATATACTATTTATATAAAGCTTGTATTGCTTAATATTATTCGAAATACTATACTTTGTTTTCTCAACTTTCTAACTTATGAGAGGTGAAATTTGAGAAATGGATACAAAATTATTTTAGATTTCATTTTTCATAACCTGCTTAGGTAGGAACTATACATTTAATTTTACTAATTGTTTTACATTTTTTTGATTATATTACCCCTCTTTTTTGTTCTCCTCCCGATGTATTCTACTATCTCTCTCATTTCCTTTCACACTCACCACGCCCGAACTACAGGAAATAGTCTTCACCATCATTGATTGACTTCTTTAAGACCCACCAGCAGACCCTTCATGACAAAATGACTGAATGTAACACCTTAGACCACGACGTCTTCCTCAACTAACCACCACCAACCTGTAATTCATATCATAAACCCCTCAATATAGTATATATCTGAATGATATGCATTATTTCCACTGACTTAGTAAATATTTACATTTTTATTATTTTGTGAGCAGTATTAAAATCAAAGAAAAACAAATTTTGTGGTATGTAAAAGTAAATAAATATGATCCAATGTTACCAATTGTTTAAATTTGTCAACTAATTGTCTAAATTTGTCAACCGTACCGTCTTTAGTTTCCACTATCATCTCTTCTAGACTTCTAGCTCATCTAGTCAATCTATGCTAGTTGATTATTTTAAGACATTGCTTTGCGTGGTTTAATTTACAAATCACAAGCTTATAGCCATCAATTTAATTTACATATATATTTTATATCTGTCGTAGATTTTAATTTAATTCAACAATACTTTTTAGGAGCTTTATTTTGGTTGATGCATGTCATCTTCACTTTCTCCATTATAGATTTACAGGTACTACAGTTTTAATTAATTGTCTAAACTAACTTAATCATTACTCTGTTTATGAAAAATATTTCCCCTAACAAATGCAAATTATTCGGTGGGATAAAGGGAGTAACATTTATATTTTAAAAATATGTTATTGGAAATTTGTAATATTGTAATATTGTGATATTGAAGAGGAAAATTAAATACTTTCGTACCAATAATTTTAGGGATGAGTATGACTATGGTGAATTGGTGATATTAATTTATGACATCTTATTTTCATATCTAAATTATTGGGATATTATGAAAAAATAATGTCTGAAGATCATGTCGGACTATATCTTGTTTTCATATCTAAAAATAATATTCTTTTTGGCATCTTATATTAAATTTGAGAATTTAGCATGATTATAATTTATAGCAGGAGGTTAATATTTTTAAATATCACGTTTGACAATTCAATTGCATTATTCCGGTGATAAAAAAAATATATTGGTGATAGCTAAGTTTGTGGAATCTACAATATATTTTTTTGTTAAGATTGTTAAAATTAAAATATAATTATTTGTTAAGATTGTTAAGATTACGATATAATTTTTATGCCCTACCTCGATACTGGGAACTGACTAATGGAAACATAGATTGTTACGAAGCTAGGCCTTCCCAAATTCTGAAAACATTACCCAATTTATTGTATAGTTGAAAATTTATCGCATAATTTAAAATGTAAACTTATCATGTACGGAGTATATGTCACTATAATTACGGGTTAGAGAAAGTGTTTCTATACTTCTTATGGAATTAGGAGATTCAAATTACTAATTGACCATAATTATATACAAAAATTGCATTTAATATATGGCAAAATATTTTCTTTTTCTGCTATCATATCCAAAATATTTTTAAAGCAAGCTTAAAAATTTGGTATTTATATGGATTATATATGAAGTATATTTTGTGACTTTTTATAATAGACAATCAGTTATCAATTTATCTCATAAACGTTATAGTGTATTTGGACACATATATTAGTATAAATATGTAAGGAATCTTCTAATTAAATTTGAATGACAATTAGTTAATGTAATTAAATTTCCTTAGTTATGTTGATCGTAATCTTATAAGAGATACAATCTTATCTATATAATTTCAGAATCATTTCTCAAGCTGTGGTTGAGCCACATCATTAACCAAGGCTTTAATTTGTTTTTTAATAATCCACTCAGGCGGGTCCCGCATAATATATGATGAATTTCCTACAACATAACCGCCAAAATTTTACATATCCTAAATAAATGCCTAATATCGTACATTCAGAAATATTACGAACAATCTTATCTTATCTATATTAATACAGAAACATTTAATGAATTCTGGTAAAGGCACCTCATTAATATTTAATACATCATTTTTTTATTTTTTATTTTAATTCAATTATAGTGGGACCATATTGTTGTTTACTGAATTAATTATCGAATAAATGTTTGCGTTTCATTAGTTGTGTTATTATTACGTACTAATTCTGATTTATTTCGTAAAGAATAATTTATACGTAAACGATTATATTTATAACGTCTAACTTATATATTATATAATAAAATATATTGTCGATATCGATTTATACATAATTATTAAATAATGAGTTATGACTAACAATCAATATTACAATAAATAATATGGACCCTTGCAACCAGGAAAGAAGGCATTTGGTATGCGTGGAATAAAGCTTACATATTTCCCCACTGTGATATATGGAGCATTCCTATTAAGCCTCACTTTGCTGAAAGTCTCAGAGGAATTCTGCACGTCAGAGATGAGATCATTGCCAAAACTGGAAATCTGGATAGAGCCCTGTGCCTGTTTCAAACCTGGCAGCAACATTCCAAGTTCAACACTGCACTGGCTTATATGTGGTTCAAAGGAGTATCTGGAAAATTGGTATGGACAAAAGCTCTACAACATTCATTTATAATGCCCAGTCACCGGATAAACGTTACTTTGGCTTGTCTTTCCAAGCTCCCTACAATTGACAACCTTCGAAAGAAGGGTATCTGCATAGTAAATTGTTGCATCCTTTGCAAAAGTGCTGCTGAAACCCACCAACACTTGTTTTTCAACTGTGAGTATTCCAAGGTAATATGGTCAGACATCCTTCTCTGGCTTGGTCTGCAAAATAGAACAAATGAATTCCAGGCAGAGCTAAATTGGTGTACTCAAAGAGGTAGCAGAAGACATTGGAAATCAGGCTGGTACATAGCCTGTATCACTACAGCTATGTACTTTATCTGGGAGGAACGGAATCGCAGAGCTTTCCAGGATTATGAGAGAGATGCATCCACATTATCTAGCTATAGCAAGTCTCATATTCGCAATAGAGTTCTTTGCAAAATCAGTCCCAAATTCTGTATATCAGCTAGTCATTGTCTAGTTAGCAGTTAGTTTATTGGATATCTGATATGGTTTTCTTAAGCCTAGGGGTTATTCCTTGTTTGAATGTACTTGACTTTTTTTCCCCATTGTGGATGAATAAAAAGTCTATAACCTTCATGCAAAAAAAAAAAAAAAAAATATATTACAATAAATAATATATAATATATAATTATAATAAATACTAACCAAAATTGCAGTAATCGATAGAAAAATGTAACAAAATACAGAAAATGATAAAAACATGATCGAAATTTCAAGTACAATTTTCATGACAGTACTAAATTAAAATAGCAGTAAGAATAAATTAAAATAACAATAACGTTAAAAAAAAATACTTACAATGTCAATGATATTACAAAAATTTTAATCAATTATAGCATATAGCCTAAAATTTCATCATCAAAAATATATTCGGATTATTAATATAACTATTTAAAATAACAATCCTATTTATTAAAGCAACAACCACAGAGCTTATGTGGCGCTCTGTGGTTCAATGTTGACTTTTCAAACGGCGGTTAAATTTGCATAATTTCAGTATCCACTAACTATTCCGTAATTAATTGCAATTTTGTTATTCTGATTAAAAAATTGACACGTAAAAAAACAGCTTTTAATGTTCATGTTCATTTATATTTAATTACATAAGATGAGATAAAATAAGCTACCATAATTACAAATCTAATATATAAATTAAAAATTATAACAAATAATACAAATTACAAACTATTGCTTATAATTACAAATTATTAACCTATACGGATAGAAAAACCGCGATATTATTTTAATAAAATATCATCCGCAAAAATTGTACCAAAATAGAAACCTTCATCCATGTCAATCGTACGTCTAATGAGAATGCATGAAAAAAAGTAAACAAATTATTGACAGGAAATTTTTTATACAAGCAATAAAATATAACCTGTAAAAAGGCTTTATTATATAAAGTATTTATTATATAATCGAAATATTTGACGAAAAAGGAACACAGCGTATAAACACAAGTAATATTTTAAACAATTGTTTTTAAATAATAAATACATCGACAATTACGTGACGGAAAATTAGGAACATTACAAAATTTAAAAATAGATCTTTAAATAGGTTGCGTTATGGGACGTATTCTTCCACCGATGTGTAAATACTTCTAGAAATGTACCAAACATTTTCATTTAAGACGGGTTATATAAAAACAAGTCAAGTATTACATATAAGACGTAAATAATATACATTAAGTTACTAAGGTTAGCAAAATGTGTTTGTCCCATCTAAGTAAGTGGGTGCTTATTTACCCGTTTTTTTTTTACAGATATATCTATCATAAGAAATACCTATTCGAAAATTTGAATATCGTTTGAAATGTTATCAATTAAATAAGCCTAAACTTTGCATCTATATGTAAACTTTAAATTAATACAGTTTCAATTTAAGACGGGTATATATGTCTTAAATTTAAAACGGATATATGTATTTTAAATAAAACCTACACAACATATAGAATATTATTTGAAAGCAACAAGTCTCTCTTGTGACGGATATATCTATCACAGGCTTGCAACGGGTCAATATTATCCATATTGGTAAATAAGAGAAAATAGAATGATGCTCCCTAGGTACTTAGCTTTTGTCGATTGCGAAGAATATGCCCATAACAAATGAGAATTTGCGATTTGAAAGATCATCAATTATTTGAGTTTGAAACTTTGCATTTATTGGAAAGCTTTAAGATTTTTATTAAAAGTATCTATTTTATGAAAAATTTTGTCAAAATCTAGGATGTTATTTGAAAGGTCACCAATTAAATGAGTCTAAACATTTCATTTAAATGGAAGCTTTAAACTGATACGGACCTTTTTAATTTAAGACGGGTATATATTTGTTAAGCTTAAAACAGATATATGCGTTTTAAATAAGACCTATATGATATCTATTTTGCGACAATGCTATTTGAAACGGCATCCATTAAATGAGTTTGAAACTTTCCATTTAAAGTAATAACGATTTTTATTTAAGATGGTTATATCCGTCTTAAGCTTAACATCGTGCAACAAAATTACTCAATAATAATTTGATTAGAAACACGATTTAACATCAAGTAGGCTTATGTTAGAGAACGTATGATTTTAAATAATATATTGGATTTTATACAAAACATAATGTTTTTTTTTCTCTCACGCATTTTGCTACTTTTGTTATGCTTTGAAATTTTCGAGGAGTTAATTGATCTATTTTACTTATTGCCATATTTTAGAAACTCTCGCATACTACATTCATATTATTGATACATCTTAAATATACTTGATAGATACTTCTATTAATGAGCAACAACTATTAATACAATTTGTTTATAATTTGTTAAACAACAAACCCGTGCAATTTGCACGGGTATAAAACTAGTATTATTAAAACAACCCCGTTTATTTTTGCACGGCGCTAAAACTAGTTTTTTTTAATTGCGAAATTGACATGTGGCGGATTAACCTAGACATGACACGTGGCAGATCAACCTAGACATGACATGTGGCAGACGGTGTTTGTTTTAGTATAATATATGATATGATATGATACGAAGTATATGATTGTGGTTTAGTGTACCTTTTAAAAAAAAACTAACATCATTAGGTTTGGGTCCCAAAACAGAATACCAATACATGATGCAAACGAAACTTGAGATTATTGGTGGTAAATTTACCGTCAAATAAATTTAACAAAAATAACAACCCGATCTCTATACGTTCTACACTTCTACATCACATTGTTTTCATTTTTTTTGCTTTGCCGGGTTTTTGGCCAAGGAAAATTTTCAAAAATCGTTTTCTTTAGATAACCGGAACAAAAATGGACAATAAATTTTGTATAAAACCGTATCCTTATATTATCTCGATACCTCTTTCGTCGATGGTCCTAAATTTGCAACCACAAACTCAATTGACGGTTGTTTCATACTCATTCTCTACTTAAGGGTCGGTATTTTTGGGTACCAATGAATACGATTACCGGATTATACTCGAGTATCGATAGTTCGATACCTATCTTGCTATTTGTTTACACAACATTTTCCATATTAGGTTGAGCAAACACGAAATTATTTTGGCTGTCCATACACTATGAACTACTTGTGGATAATCTCTCGGACAAGTATAACCAACATACACTGACTACTCTAACAACTCTATCGTTGTCCACATCTTTTTAAAAACGTTACCGGTTGATGTAAAATTGTCGGAATTTTAAAATCGGAATGGTTTACATTAATCTCAAATGTTTGGGGTTAAGTTGCATATATAAAAACCCTTGGGGGAAAATTGCACCTATCCCAAACGTCTGAGGGCGACTACCCTACTAACTCTATCGGTGTCCACATCTTTTTAAAAACGTTCGTAGTTGATGTAAAGTTGTTGAAATTTTAAATCGGGTCAATTTACATTAGTCACAAACGTTTGGGGCAAATTGCACCTATCGCAAACGTCCGAGGTCTATTTGCTACTTTCTCCCATATTTAACTAATAAAAGGCAGTGTGTTGGGAATGGTGTTCATATTTCTGACAGGAAGGCAAGCGGGTTCAGACTATGTATGGAGGAGGTGCATTTTGAAGATTCGAGTCCGTCTTCATCCCCTTCGGTAAATGATTACGACAATAACAAAGAGGTTTTTCAGGAGGTTGGGCCATCACAACCTCCTAAGGAACCATGATGGGCCTGATTTGGAATTGTAGGGGGCTTAATGACCCGCTTTCCCCTACAATTCAAAAGATAAAAGCGGTTCTAAGTAGTGAGCTCCGGATTTGGTCTCAAGGACTTCGGTTCTCGAAAATTTGGAGGATTGGTTAAAGTCATGGTCTCTACCATATTTGATTGTTGGTGATTTTAACCAAGTGGAGTTTTGTGTTGATAAATTAAGTTCTCGAATGGGCCCGATTCCTGGGGCGGCTGACTTCTCTCAATGGAAAATGAGGAATGACTTGGTTGATATCCCTTTTAAAGGGCCAAGGTTTACTTGGTGCAACAATAGAAAAGGAAAAAAAAGGGTTTATGAAAGACTTGATCGTGCCATAGGGTCTAAGGATTGGTTGCTTTACTTTCCTTACACGGGAATCCAACATCTCCCGATTCAGATGTCGGATCATGCCCCTATTGAGCTAAATTTGAATCTTCTGCGGCCGTCTGAAGGAAAAAAGTCTTATAAGATGGAGGCGTGGGCTCTCGATCATGAGGAGTGCCGTGACAAGATTAACCTCTCTTGGATGACGCGGGTTCATGGATCTCCGGCTTTTCAATTGGTTCGAAAACTTGATCAAGTTAAAAACCACGTTCGGGATTGGACTCTCACGAAATCCAAAGAGTGGAAGGAAAAATGGAGTGAGTTCGATTGCAAACTCGAGGAAGGGTTGGAGTTAGCTACGTCTGGGGAGGGAGAGGAAGCGTATGACAAGGTGCATGAAGAGCTCAAGGCTTTTGCGACGGCCTCGGCGGTGGCATGGAAACAGAAAGCAAAGATCAAATGGATCGCGGAAGGTGATGCATGTTCTAAGTTCTTTTTCAATTGGGTTAGGGGGCGAGCGGGGAGAAATTTCATCCACGGGGTTCGAAAAGAAGATGACTCATGGGTTTTTGGGCAGGAAGATCTGAGTAAGGAGTTTCAGGAGGTCTTTGATGATCTCTTTTTAGTTCATGAGTCCCAAGATAGGGTGCAGGAAGAATATGATTCTCAAAGGTGTGTCAATCATATCAATAAACGGCTTACGGAGGATGAAATTGATTGGCTTAGGAGGCCTTTTAAGGCAAAAGAGGTTAGGAAGGCTGTGTTCCAGATGGGGTCGTACAAATCCCCTGGTCCCGATGGAATACCTGCGATTTTCTACCAAAAGTTCTGGGGGTTGGTGAAGAAGGATGTGACCAAGGCAGTCTTATTTGTCCTCAACTCTGGTAGGGTTCTGAGAGAACTTAACAGAACCTTCATCACTCTAATTCCAAAGACGGAGAATCCTGAAAGGGTTTCCGATTTCAGGCCGATTAGTCTGTGCAATGTCACTATGCGTATCATCACCAAATGTATCGCAAACAGGCTGAGTGGATGCCTAAATTCTATTGTAAGTGAGACTCAGGGAGCTTTTGTGGCTGGAAGGAATATTAGCGATAATATCCTTTTAGCCCACGAGCTCATTTACAAGGTCAACCACTCTCAAACAGGTAAGTATGGCAGATGTGCTTTTAAGGCTGATATGAGTAAGGCGTATGACAGAATGAGGTGGGACTTTATGGAGAAGGTTATGAGAACTGTGGGTATACCGGATAACTTGATTACCCTGATCATGAATTGTGTGTCGTCGGTCTCCTATGAGATTCTTATTAATGGGGTCCCTCAGAAACAGTTTCGGCCTAGGTGTGGCCTTCGACAGGGTGATCCACTGTCTCCCTTCATCTTTATTCTGTGCACTGAGGTCCTCTCAGGCATGCTAACTTCAGCACAGCAGGAAGGGCGGATTTCAGGCTTAAGCATTTGTAGGGGGCAGAACCGATCTCCCATCTCTTGTTCGCTGATGATTCGGTGTTTTTCTTCAACAACAAAGTGGGCGCCGCGGATTGTCTTAAGGACATTTTGGATACCTACTGTGGAGCCTCGGGACAAAGAATCAATTCAGATAAATCTGCTATCATCTTTAGTCCTAATTCGACGCTTAGTAACATCCAGAGGACTCGTAATGTTCTGGGTCTGAGGAGAGCGACGGAGTTTGGGAAATATCTTGGTCTGCCTACGGAGTTTCAGCAATCTAAACAAGGTATTTTTCAATCTATTCTGGACTATATTTCTCGTCGCATTTCGTCTTGGCAAGGAATCTTTCTATCACCGGCGGGTCGTTTGTCTCTTATTTCCTCTGTGCTATCAAACCTTTCAAATTACTTTCTATCGGTATTCAAAATTCCGGTAAGTGTGGCTAAGAAGATGAACTCTCTTTTAGCACAATTTTGGTGGGCGGGGTGTAATATGGGACAAAAGATACACTGGTGTAGCAAAAGTTTCCTGAGTAGGTTGAAAAGTGAAGGAGGTCTTGGGATTCGGGATGTTAGATGCCTTAATAGAGCCCTACTTGCAAAAAGCGGATGGAGGATTATCAGAGGGGAGGAGTCTTTGTTTGCTCGGAACTTTAGATTGAAATTCTTTGGGACTACTCGGGTACGCCCTGGGATTTACCCTGAAGGGGGGTCGACTCTTTCCTGGGGTGCAAGGAGTACACTGGAAGGCTTGAGGGCGATCTGGGATGTTATTGAATGGAAACCGGGTATAAGATCAAGAATGAATGTTTGGACTACCAGGTGGGTTCAAGGACAGGCCCCGGAGCCTAGAGGGGATCTGCTTGGCGTCGATTTTAGTAACCTTCGTAGCTTGGTTATCAGCGATTTTATTTCCAGGTCTGGAGATTGGGATAGATTGAGAGTTAGAAGTCTGTTTGGCTTTGAATGGACAAATCGAATTTTGGCGATGCCGATATGCTTAGCAGATCCTGAAGATAAACCCATTTGGCCTTTCACGAAAGAGGGTATTTACTCGGTCAAAAGTGGATATGGTTTTATCCATAGAAGGGACAGGGATCAGGGGGTCCACGAAAGGGATGAAAAAAGGCTTGGATCGAAAAGCCATGTTTTTTGTAAAAAGGTCCTTTGGAGGCTTCCTATTCCATCTCAATGGAGAATTTTCTTGTGGAAGATTGTCACGAGTACTATGCCAATAGGGGAGGAATTTGCTAAACGGGGTTTGGGGATGAATACAGTCTGCTCTTTTTGTAATGGTGGCCCCACTCAACATTTGGAAACGGCTGCCCATTTGTTCCGAGATTGTGAGTTCACCTCTCGTCTTTGGTTAGGATCGTCCCTGGGGATTAAAACGGCTTGTTGTCAAAATATCCCGATTTCGGAATGGATTATTGATTGGATCGGCTATCTTAGAAAGAAAGAGGGAGGGGAGGAGGGGATTCGTTGTTTTACTGCAATCCTGTGGCATTGTTGGAAGGTCAGGAACTCTATCCTTTTTAGATCGGGTTCGATTCAGATTGACACCTTCTTTAGGAATGTCGAGCAGGATGTGAATGATTTAAAGAAGGCGGATGATTGGATGGAGAAGAAGGACAAGGGAAGGGCGAGGGGCAGTTTGGATGGGAACAGTGAGAACTCTATCTCTCAGGCTAGAGTGAAAGATGGCTATCCGGTTTCTATTGTCAATCCTAATGCGTCATGTAGGGGCTTCCATGTAAAAGTGGATGCAGGATGGAAACCAAATCTTGATGCATCCTTGGGGTTCGTAGTGTTTGACCCAGGAGGTAATCTGTTTTATGAGTGTGGGAAGGGTTTTCAGGCTGAGTCGGCTATTCAAGCCGAGGCTATCGGTCTTAAGGCGGTCCTGGAATGGGCAAGGAATCGGGAAATTCTTCACCTTGACATATCTATGGACTGTTTGCAACTCATTTGGGCTTGGGCCGGCCTCATCAAGCAGGACCATTTTATTCAGGGTATCATTAAAGATTGTAATTCGCTTGTAGTAGACTTTCATTGCCTTAGGATTTCTTTTATTCCTAGAAGCCTTAACTCTGTAGCACATACCATTGCTAAAAGAGCAATGGGGTAATCTTTGTTTAAACTCTTTCTTGCCCGTTGACAAAAAAAAAAAAAAAAAAAAAAAAAAAAAACTAATAAAAGAATCATGTTTAGCAAAAACTATTAACCAAAATTTCCAGCATACAACTGTTTATTTCTGCTCAGAACATTTTTCCACATGCTAAAATACATCGGCTTGTCTTGCTTGTGACGGTCCTCTGACTTGCATCTCCAACTTGCCTCTTTGTCTCATGTCACAAGCTTGTGACGGAAATTTTGTCCGTCACAAATGAGAATTGATGAAAATACATGCCGAGAAGAAAACTTTCAAAGCTTCTTTAACATGTTCAGTAACTTCGGTTTCATATACAGTGATTGCTTCAAGAATCATAACCGAAATAACCAGATGAAATACAATACTAAGAACAATGTTGAGATGCGAAGACTGACTGTCAAGTTCTCTTAACATTATCGGAGCAAAGAAGACATCTAACCAGCTAAGAGTTAGTTATGTGCACAAAATTCCTTCAGAACCTTGGTACACTAGAGGTTATACTGTTGTAAGCATCGTTTATTTCATCTTCGGTCATTTCAACTGTTTCATCACTGTCATAATCCCGAGGCTCGCTAACTGTGTTCAGTTTATCTTTCCCTTTGTCCAGTCTTCTGGGCTTGGGATCTTCACTAATTAAATTATCAGAAAGGTCCCTGTATTTCTCCTCGTATATCTTCTTACAGGTTAAAGCTTGTTTGTGAAGATCCTCATTGGAAGTCGATGATCCGATTGCTTGAACTTTAATTATTTCATCCACCACTTGAGGGACCATATTCCATTGTTCTGTCAATAGCTGTAAATCCTGGTACAGTAGTGTATAGTTGTATTACTGAGAAAAGATGACTCGCTAAACTCTGCACTGCTTATATTTTGAAGCAGCAGCGGATCAATGCAATTACCAACAATTTTCGTTATAGGTTGCATCAGAACATTCTATTCCACTAACAAGAGTATCCGATGCTAGTACATCGTTTGATGTTCTTACTTAACCTCCGTACATATGATAAGAAGTATACCTTATCTTGGTCGAGCAAATCAACAGCATCTTGCAAACACGTCAAGATTCCTTCAGCAGCTACATTCCTTATCTCACAAGGCTCGGGCTGTAAAAAGCAAACACAATTTTTTAGTTATTCAGAGAAGAATGCTTTTCAGTAAAGACAGCATTTCAGTATGAGCTCTTTTCAGACAAGAAATTTTTTTCCTGTCATACATCGGAAGGACACGACCAAAGTAAGAGATTCAAATTGAATCATTAAATTAAGATAAGTTGCTGATGAGCAGTCACGTAAACAAAATACAATCTGATGACTAGGTCAAAAAAGTGTGAAATCTGGAAATGAAAATTACGAGTATTTTGCACTTTTGCAGCAAATAATCATTCCTATTAAATTTCACAAACACTTATAGCTTCATTAATAAAGATAATAATGCACCTCTTAGGCAAATTAAAGGGTGTACAACATGGAAACGGGAAGGCCAGGGAATCAATGGGAAAGATACGGGAACCACAGTAAAATTTCTTCCCGGGGTCCTTTTAGAAGCTACTAGTTTCAAACCCGTGCAAATTGCACGGGTATGCTTTTTAAAATTTGTTAAGAAAAAAAATTAAAAACATTTAAGAATATATTGATAAGACTTAAGTATCTCCTTTCAAATTTGATTATCTTTATAAAAAATGTTTCAAAACAAAGTTATAAAATCTTTGTGCTTTTTGTTAAACGATTTAAATTAAAGTTATTTAAATTTTTAGATTTAGATCACAAATTTCATT
The DNA here is from genome assembly GCA_029255685.2 of Silene conica. Classification (NCBI taxonomy): domain Eukaryota; kingdom Viridiplantae; phylum Streptophyta; class Magnoliopsida; order Caryophyllales; family Caryophyllaceae; genus Silene; species Silene conica. The sequence continues at coordinate 6,200,327 of CM055313.2, forward strand.
TACAATTAGCATAAGTGATTTATTAGGGTCAACTGATCGAGTAACCTATATGTCAATAGGAACATACATCGGATGTATTACCTCACATTTTTTTAGTTTTTGAATATATAAATATATTTTTGAGCTTATTACCATAAACTTTATTTGTTTTCGAGCATATGAATATTTTTTTGAACTTATTACCTTAAACTTTATTTGTTTTGAGCATATGAGCATTTTTTTTGAGCTTACTACGTCAAACTTTATTTGTTTTTGAACATATGTACTGTATATTTTTTCTGAGCTTATTAAAATTTATAAGTTAGATTTTTGTTTTATTTTTTTTCCGTTAAAACTAAAATATAACTAAGTTTATATGTAATGTTTTTTACTTTTATTGTAAGTTTTTGAGCTTAATGTTTTAATAATTGAACTCAAACAATTTATAGGAATACTCATAATTTTTCAAACAAAACTCAAAAATATTATTATAAATGCTCAAAAATTACAAAATTGGTGGTAGTACATCGGAGGTATGATCCTCTTACTGGTCGTTTTGCTTAGCCAAAAATGAATTTCTACTTTATTTTTTACTACTTGGACGACTACCTATAAACCTGCCTTATATATGAGAACATTATTCGGATGAAAAATAACACCAAATTAGTAAAATTGAGCATGTCTAAATAGCTGTAATCCCGTGCAATTGTTAAAACTATTTTTAGTTCACCTTGTAACGTCATAACATATGCACGAACAAAATGAAAAATTCGACCCGTGCACGTTAAAGACAATTTCAATACCGTTTTCATTTAGTATATGTAATTATATAACGCAAACTCCTTCATTATTCATCGGATTCTTTACACTTGTTTTAGGTATTAAATCGGATTGTTAAGTGTCTCTTTATATAAGTACCTTAAAAATCACATACATGCGAGCTACTAAAAATTCACTTAAAAAATAAATCTAAAGTATATAATGGATGAGAGCGAGTGTTGTAATTTGTTCGTGAAACATGCCAAATGAAAAGAAAAAAAAAAGTTGTGACTCGTAGAGGTTTAAAATATATAACAATTAAAATGTAAACGATAACAATATATTCGTCATAAATTTTGTTAAATATATACGACGCACTATAAAAAAAGGCTATAAATAAAAGATTTGTAAACTTATTTCTTTCATATACGTACCCTACAGGCCTACCTAAATAAATAAATAGTGACTCGTCAATAATTCTTCTATGAGACGGTTTCACAATGTTATTATAGTAAGACCTCTCGCCTAAAGAGTGGTTACATGTTCTATTTAGTTTTCCCTTTTTTGTTAGTTATTTGATTATTTGATACTCTTAAAATGGGACTATTTTACTCAATACGTACTCATAAGGCGAACGTTTGTGAAGTAACGACCCATTTTACCTATGATTCTAAATATGGTTCTTTGTGGGTTAATTATTCATAAAAATTGTTGAAAATAGTAATTTGTAATTTATTTAAAGAGAAATATCGTGTAATCCAATCTCGTATATATATTATGATTATTCTGAGACTAAATAAAAGACACTAATAACCATGGACTAAAAAAAGAGAGAATTATATTGGAAAAATAACCACATTTTAATGTGAGAAATGGTACGTATCAATGTTATATTCGTCTTAAGAATAAAACAAATTAAATATAGATAATTAATTTTTATAGTTTGTAAAAACTTGTTTTTTTATCTTATTTATCATATTTGACCGATCCTTATTTAAAACAGATGATACCCGTGTTGAATGAAAATTTGTGCGTACAATAGAAATACTTTGAGATTATCTTGAAGGCGATCAAAGAATGGGTATTTCTTAGATAAGATAAACAGAAAAAAGAAAACAAACTTACGATCGATAAGAGTATTACTTATTCCTTTTAATCTTTTATTATTGACGTTTATTAACTCCTCATATGTCAATATTATACTTCATATGCCAATTATATAATTGAATCTGATGTATTTGGAATTGAACAAATCTTGTTATCTAATTAATTCATGTAGGGAAGGTGGGCCTTAAAATAAGGAATTAAAAAGTTGTCTTTGACATTTTGACTTTCAACCACAGTGCGACACCACAGCACTGTGGTTGTTGCTTTTATATATTAGAATATTAGATTTTTACATAAACATATAAATCTACCTAAAAATTGGACATACTACACAAACGAAATCATATTTCCATTATCCGGCGAACACGGAACCTTGTATGTGCATCCGCCACTACATACATACAAGGTTATGAAAATTGCTTCAAGAATCACATAGAATGATTGCTAGTTTGCTACGGAGTACTTAACAATAGAAGGAAAGACAGTCAGTTTGGTGAGCTATTTTGCTTTATTCCATCATGATCCAAAACAAGGATAGCAAGATCAGTACTCTAATTTAAAGAAATTTAAGCTGTATAATTTTATTTCTTATGAAAAACTGTACCTTCTCTTCCTGACTCTCAAGCCATGCAAGGGTTTTGTTCAAATCATCCATTGCCCATTTTTCCACTTTTGAAGGCGAGAATTTCTCTTTGAGGCCTTTGGCTTTCTCAATACTCATTTCCTGCAGACGTATATCCATTTGACTTATCAGTGGAAATGCAAGAGTCTTACTCACAGGAATTCCAACTTATATGCCATGTAAAATAGGCATTACATGACAATGACAGTCATTTCACAAGTTATGAGGAAACTGTTACGAGTCACAAAGAATTGTTCGATTAGAGCGATTGAGTAACAATTGACTGAGAATGACTAACCTTTGCTGAACTAGGAGCATTAGATTGCCGTCCAGAACGTTTAACTTCATGCTTGTGAGAAATATTTGGTTGGGGTGTTTCACAAGCTGCAAGCATTCATAGAGTAAGCATTGTAGCCAAGGAATGAGGTGCAGGACATTACCACCATGTAATTCATGCAAGTTCACAAATATATATAGTGAGGGGTTTGCGCAACAAATCTTAGAAATGCCAGCACAAAAATATCAACACGCCATTTTGGAAAACTAATGCAGAGTGTAATCAACATTCAACAAGGAAGAGTAGCAGTAGTATTGTACAGAACAATAGAGCCAATGTACAATCCCAACCCTTGAAAGTGTGAATACAAAACCAAGGACCTGCATATTGCGTATTGCATAAGCGCATTGGCAACAAGAAAGTATAGGCATGTATTTCTCTAGGGTGTTGCTCTTTCATGTACATGATTTGCTCAATCATGTACATGATTTGCTCAATCATGTACATGATTTGCTCAATCATGTACATGATTTCCCACTTTACCCCTCCCATTTCAACAACCACGTTTTCCAATTTTCTTCACGTTACAATTCTCCCTTTCAATTTCCTCCTTCCACATCTCAACCACCACCTGCCGCCACCACCCAACCACCCCCACTACCGCGGTCGACCCCCTCTTGTGCAGCCGCAGCCCAAAACCGCCCTTCGTTCACTACCTGCCTAAATCCACTTTTTAAGATGGCAAAATATCTAAAGAAAGCATTTGGGTATTTGAAGAACTGCGATACCTTGTTCCTATTTTAGTTTGTAAATTTTACCTAACACGCAATGGGATTCGCTTGTACACACTTTAAGCAATTAATCTTTTGTTAATTGAAAGTATCATGAATTTGGTTTGTTCCTTCATTTTATGCCCAACGTGAAATAATGGTGTTTTCCATCAGTCTATTGAATTAAATTATGTTTTCTTGAAGCCTGATTTGGTATGGGTGAATTCAATTCTTATTTTCATAAACCTAATTTAATCAACGTTAATTTAATTTACTAATCCGATAAAAAAAAACCTGATGCATAAATAATGAAGTTACTTGATCTACATGAGAATTAAGATCCATAAGAAGTAATTTGATGAGAATTTGATTTATCTAGACAAAGAAAGAGAAAAGGAGAGTTTTTTAAAGAAGGGGATGGTATGGAAAAATTTAGAGAAAATGTACATGAAAGAGTAAACCCGTACATGAAAGAGTAAACCCGTAAATGAAAGAGCAATTACGTTTCTCTATGACAAACAATCCCGTACATGAAAATAACCATTCTTTTGTAAGCAACATAACTATAAAAAAAAGGGCAGCCCGGTGCACGAAGGCATCCCCGCTAGGCGAGGGTCCGGGGAAGGGCCCCACCACAAGGGTGTAATGGGGGCAAGCCTTCCCTTGCCATTTTGGCAAGAGGCCGCTCCCAGGGCTTGAACCCGTGACCTCACGGTCACAAAGCAACATAACTATATAACAAAAAAATTCCATAGAATGTCGTAAATAGTTATAGAGCTGCCATAACATTGGAATTAACATTTCAAATTTGGAAATTAGTACGCTTGAAGTATGAAAGGTGTAAACATAAGATTTACGAATCCCATTGAGGTAGTTACTTCTTAACTCCAGTTTCAAATGGGTTAACAAATAAATGGATAGTTTTTTTATTAAACAGATCGATCTAGTATTATATTGCAAGGAGATCATCTCTGACTTGGTGTATTTTGTGCAAATTCAGCAAAATTCAGAAGGTCACATACACGGGCCGCTTTCTAACATCCATAATAAACCATTTTATACAAACTAACTAGCTAGCTAACGCAAAGACAACCAATATATACATCCACTAACTCAGAAGTCAAATTCCTCAACGAAGATACCTCAACAAGAAAGCAGGGGAAGAGAAGTGGATATATCAATCACGGAATAGCAGAAAGACGGTGGCATGTGAACTATGATGATATAAACCAAGTTTGCGACTAACCCTCTTCTACTTCTGAGCTGTCTATGCCTCTGAAAAAAGCAGGTAGACAGAGAACTTGAGGAGAGAATGATTGGTGTACCTTGGTTCTCTTCAAGAGACACAGAGCTTTTCCTCCAAGGTTTACCAATGTGCATGAGATAAGTTTCAATATCAACAAGCTTTTTCTGGGTGTAACATTCTTTTATCCAGTCCTAAAAGAAGTACACTGAAAACGTAAGATTAATTTGGGGCTTGATCAACGTGTACATGGCTAACAAAGTAAACTATTAAAGCAACTTTGAGAGTGAAAGAGTTATAATTGTTAGACCAATGGTTTGGCACAGCACAGACGAAAATTGCAACAAGAAATAATCCGAATACAGTTTGGGTCCACAATGGACACTGTAACTCAACAAATGCAGAAAGTTAAAACTGAATGGAGAAAACTGTTACTCCTACATACAAAAGGGACACACCTTTGAAACAATTGTGCCACCATCTGCTTCAACTTGCCGAAATTTTGGGGTATTAGGAAACGCGCAAACCAAAAGGGTGCAGTCAGGATTCCAGTCTTGTTTGTATTCTGCTCCCATTTCTAGGGCTTGCGACCTCAAGTTACCTCGCTCAGGGTTTACAAAACCCGACAGAGCGAAAACTACTCCATCCTGATCAAATTAGCACTGAAAAATCATTTTCCATTATTGAATAGTGTATCCCCATCCCATTACATTGTCTCCTTTTCAGTCTGATGGTCAACTTTACAATGTAGAGTATGCCAAATGATATTTCTCATATCATTATTTTTAGAAAGTTACACTTACTGTGTATTGTGAGAAAACCATGATCAAGTTTGACTCCAAGAGTCAAGGTTGACAATATAAATGGGATGGAGGAAGTAATAAAACGTCTACAGTTTAAGAACGGAAAGCACGATTTACCAATAACTTGGAAAACTCAGAACTGCTGTGGCCAGCTGAAGGGGATTTCTTCCTGCCTCCAGAACCCTCACCTATATTTTTCACTCCTTTACCTTGCTCTCTTATTTTTTTCTGCGCATTCTCCACATGGCTATCATCATCCGCACTTGGTTCATCTCTTGCACTCATCCAAGAAGGTACAGCTGAAGGGGATTTCTTCTTGCCTCCAGATCCCTCGCCAATATCTTTCACTCCTTTTCCCTGCTCTCTCATTTTTTTCTGCGCATTCTCCTCATGGCTATCATCATCCGCACTTGGTTCATCTCTTGCACTCATCCAAGAAGGTAAAGCACGCTTTGGGACCTTACCAGCCCTATCATTCGGAGTTCCTTTTGAGGCTGACATATTAAACACTTTACCCCACTGTGTGTAGACTTTCTTGCTGAATAACTTCTCAAGTGTGGCTAATCAACCAACATGGGCACTAACAAAACCGCAAACCATTACAATAGAGCTACATGCAATGTGATTCAAATTCTTAAGCTCATAAATAAGAACCAAGTTTATACTATCCTTAGTGGGTGAGAGGCGCACTATTTTTCTTACACAAATTTGGATTGACAATATAATTAATTGTGCGAGAATAACTTAACGATTTTAAAGAGTGCCACCATGTACGATAGGGATAGTTCATAGCAGAGTAAAGGGATGGACAACAAAACAATCAGCAGAAACGCAGTTGGAATTTGAATAGCATTGTGCATCAGTGACTAACCCTAAACATAAGGCGCACCTCCACGCACCTAACGCAACATTAACCTTTTTACGCTTTTAGCTATCAGTTCTTTTCGAAAAAAGAATGTTCAGTTCCTAGATCAACCTACATGTCAGCTCCTAAATATAACAGTCTTGTTTTGACTTACACTGTCACACAACAAATTCACAGAATGTGAATAAACTGTAGGCATACACTAAATCGACATTCACTAGAGGTATGTATATAAAGAGTCTAATCTTTCCAGTTGACATTTCTAGCTTGCCTGCCTACCTTGACAAAATCCTTACATCAACAAAAGAATAACCTAAATGGGTAAATTTCAACACAGATAACAACATACAAATCCATTTTCAGACACGGGTATTTGTCTTTAGTACTACGATACTAAACCAAAATCTTAAGCTGACGGTTGACTCTCAATCAAATGTTTCATATCTTCGTTACTCCATACTTCCCTTAGCTGCGATATTCTGTATCCGATAGTATTTTGTCGGATAAGATACAAAACTTTGATACTTCCTTTTAGACCAAAATATTGACAATTTCGCACAAAATAGCCGTATCAGATACTCCAGTAGACGAGTCTGAATAACATAGTTCAATATGCTACTCCATTCGTCAATCACTTATTTACCTTTAATTCAAAATACTCATTCGCAAAGTATAAAAGAGATAAATAAACGACTGAGACGGAATGAGTAATACTCAGTAACCCAACATTGATTATTCAATAAGGTCCTAAATTCATTAACAACCCACAAAACCCAGTATTTGCAGCAAGAAATACATGCAAAAAACATCAGAAATCGAAGATTACAAAAATATATTTCCATACTAAACAACTGCAACAACATAATCTAGACTGTAATAATCGATGAATGCAAAAATCACATCATTTGATCAAAAGTTATACAGTATTATCACATTTTCACGAAATTAAATGCATCGATCAACAACATATACAGGGAATTTAGCAAAGTGCGAAGAAAATCCCATTGAAAGAGCATAAAATCGAGTAAGTTAGTACCTAATTATTTGACGGAGTTATATGATGCCGGTTCTTTGCTTACGTCGGAGTTAAAACGTGCAAATTTGGTCTAACTTTTGCCGTTTTGGTGGATGTGTTCTATACTTCTATTGTATTCGCGTTTGAGTCTAGTCGTTAGAGTTTGTCAGCCCGACGGGACAGGTCGGGTCGGGTCAGCTTGCTCGGCTAGTGGAAACAGTTAGATGATTTTGTCATCGATGGCTGTATATGTTCACAAATATTTATTTGTGACGGGTCAAATAAAGTTCATTTTGGTAGATAAGAACAATTAATTTGTGATTCGGCCTTAAACACTTTTTACTTTTGTCTTATCTATCAATCTATCATGTTAGAGATAATTAATTGACATGTCACAGGCTTGTGTCGGATATATCCGTCACAAAAGAGACTTAGACCCTGTTCTTTTCAGCTGAAACGAGCTGAATTGAATAAATTGGAGTAGAGCTTAATTGAACTAAATTGAGTGAAATTAGTTGAATTAAAAGTTACTTTTGTGAAAAGATTAATTGAAAATAATTGATTAAACGTAAATAAAACTTAACGGAATACAACCAAACAAAATTGAAAGGAGCTGAAATTAAGCCAGAAAGAACATGGACTTATTAATGTATGTTACTCTTTGGATTTGAATTATGATTGGTAAGTCAATACATCGGGCTTAGTTTATTTGTTTATTTAAACTTAATTTCAACTCATTTTAGTTCAGTTTTACTCCGTATAATTAAGTCTAATTTTGTTTAGTTTAGCACTTTATCTTTATTAAGTTAAATTTTGCACTTTTTAGTTAAAAAGAACAAGACCTAAGTCATTCAATGTAATTTACGACGCAACTTTCATCTTCAATCAAATGAAAACAGAGTCTTTGTGTTGATAGCACAACGGTAGTAATGCATAAATCTGACCACCTTGTAAATCAAGACAATATAATATTAGTGTTGATGTCTTTAGCAAACACTGTGACAACGTTATTCAACGGTGCAATCCGACTCGGCCTTGCTTACACCTTTGGGCCACTTTTTCCCATACTGTCTACTTACCAGAAGTAGGGATTTCCGGCCTAGCGCGATAAAAAGTAAAGAACAATAGTTATTCAAAATACTTTGTGGATTCGATTGGGCCTACAATGTGGAACACATGTTAATCCAGCCCGATCACAACTTTGGGTCGTGTCTAGGTTGTAAACTTGTAACCCTTCAACCTAACCCGGCATAGCGAACGTTGTGACAACATTATTCAATGATAGGACCCAACTTGGCCTTGTTTATACCTTTGGGTCGCTTTTCCCAATCTTCTCATTACAAGGGCCATGGATTCCCGACGTAGCACGATGAAAAGTAAAAAAAAAAGCTATTCAAAATACTATGTGGGTTCGGTCGGGCCTACAATGTAGAATACATGTCAATCCAGCTCGATCACAACTTCGGATTGTGGGGAAGATTGTAACACCTCTTTTTAGTTGAAGCTGAGTAGTAGATTAACTCGGCCGAGTAAGTGATACTCGACCGAGTAGGTCGCACTCGGTCGAGTATGTGGTACTCGGTCGAGTTTCTTTTGGCAGAAGCTGAGTTGCGAGCCAACTCGACTGAGTAGCTGATACTCGGCCGAGTATGTCGTACTCGACCGAGTGAGTCTTTTCCAGACGTCGGACGACATTTTTTATATAAAGCAAAACGAGGTTAAAAATTTCGTTTTTACCCAAACCAGAAAACAAAACCCTATTCCCCTATCACCCCCTTCCTCTCAGTTTCCGTCAAGAGTCCGTTGCAAGAGTATAGGAGCGTTGGCCATCTAGCCTAGTTCGTAGTTATCAAGTAAGTGTCGTTGTTTTATCAGTTTGTTATCGTGGTTCTTAGTTGTGATTAGTGAGTAACTGTATATACCTATCATTCATAGAAGAAGGATTCGTTGAGGAACGTTGGTAGAACGCATTTGGTTAACATCTTCTTGTTGATTTCTTGAGGTAGAGTTTCCCTACTTAGTTTCTGTATGATAGTGTTGTGACGGTACTGTATTGTTGTTGTATCATTGTATATTGTATGATCTCTGAGATTCAAATGGTAATGTGTGGGACCGTTGCGGGGAACAAATCTCACTCCTATGATCGCTCTTTGTGGGACCCGTCATGGAGAGGATATGCACATTAATAGTCTAGGTACCCCTTGCTGCGGTAAGTGGGGAGTTTAGTGTGGGGCTAAAGGCCACCACGGATATTGTGTATCAGTGACAGTGATGATATTGTGAACATAATATGTGTGTTGTGCTTCAGCATCGTATCCATCTTATTATTCAGTTGCTGGCGCTTGTTGTTGTTTACTGTGATGATCCATGTAATGGTGAACATAATCTCAGGTTTGCAGGCGAGTCTTGTTTGCTGGCTTGGGAGGAGAGATCACCGGTTTTGCAGGGTCCTGATGAGTCGTAGCTTCCGCATGAACTTTAGTATTTATTTGGTTATAGATGTTTTGACAGACAGTTGTACCTTCTTTTACAAAGTTATACTTTACCTATAATAAAATATTTGGGATTTTTTATCTTATATTGTACCTCAGGAAACTGAGATGATCCTCTGGACTGATGGTTCTGTTTTAAATGTCTTATGTTATGAGGGTGTTACATAAGTTGTAACCCTCCAGCCCAACCCGTCGTAGCTCGACACATGAGTTTATAATTCACAACAATATGATAAATGCGTGACAATAGATATTTCGGAGTTTTGTTTGGATTAATATTATAATAGAAAAGATACTTCTAAGTAAAAAGACAATTAAAAAAACAAAAGCCCGCAAAAACAAATAAAACAAGGTTAGCATAGAAGAAATATCAGTTGTGCAAGAAATGAATTAACAACGATCAAACGCGGTTACTATTAACTTACTAACAGGTCTCTCCACACTTGGTAGAGAAATAGGAATATACATCAGATTACTACCTCACACTTTTGTTAGTTTTTGAGTATATGAATATTTTTTTGAGTTTATTGCCTTCAATTTTATTTGTTTTTGAGCAGTATTTTTTTGTGAGCTTATTATGTTAAACTTTATTTATTTTTGAACATATGAATATTTTTATGAGCTTATTACGTCAAACTTTATTTGTTTTTGAGTATTTATGTATTTTTCCGGGTTTATTAAAATTTATAAGTTAGATATTAATATTTTTTTTCCATTAAAACTAAAATAGTATTAACTTTATACGTAATGTTTTTGAATTTTATTGTATGATGTTGAGCTTATTTATTTAATAACTGAACTCATAGAAAATACTCAATTTTTAAAACAAAACTCAAAAACGTTATTATAAATATCCAAAACCTCTAAAAATGGCGGTGGTATCGGATGTACGATAGCTCTACTGCTCTAGGTACACTCTCCCGCTCTACCAGAAATTGAAAATCAAATTTCACTGAAATCTCCCAATTAACCGCCGAAAACTGAAGCAATCGAACAATCTAGGGTTTCCTTCTACCGGAAAAACTCTCCTTCTCCGGCGAAAATCTGCCGGAATTACGTCGCAAAGCTACTGCTATTATGGCAAATGCTGAAATCGCTGTTGAAAATGATCCACTCGCCGATTACTCATTTTTCTCTCTCGGTTCATCTTCTCTATTTCGGTCAGTTGCAAACCCTAATTTCGGATCTCCGCTATCTGTTCTAAAAAATCTGGTACATTCCTTAATTCTAACCATGTATTGTTTTTCATTTTAATTTTTGATTTTTTGGTACTTCTTTTTAGGTAATTTGAGGTATAAATGTATGATTTAAGTTTGCTAGTATTTGAGTGCTGTAATCATGTTCATTTGATTGATTTTTAGTTAATTATGCGCTCGTATCAGGTCCCGTTCTTTTGGATTGAAACTGTATAAACTGGACTGAACTGAAGAAAAGATAAGTTCTAAAGAATAGGGCCTTAGCGAATGCTACCGAGTTTTTCTTGTGATATTGTATTAGTGCTGTATTTTCAAGTAGAGGAGTTTTGTTACGACTTCGAGCGATTGAAAAGTTACTCGTTGGATTGATTTTATGGCCCATCATTGTGCTGGAGATAATATGAGTTAGTGATGTTTGATAACAAGCAGCTTGGCTTACCATTGACTTTGGCGGACTTGCTTGTAGGTGCTTAGGAATCCCGATTCGCTGTTGAATCAGGCAAAAACCATTCTAGAGAGCAGTATGGATCATGTCGAGAGCGATAAAACAATGGGTACTGTTTCTGAAGATAATAGTAATGCGCCCGGTGAAGATAACAGTAACGCGCCTGGTTTTGTAAATGATAGAAACCCGCGAGAGAGGAGAGCTGGACTTGGTCTTAAGCGAGCTAAGTTTACAATGAAGCCGATGACTAGGTGATAAGTGCATTCTTTGCTATTTTATGCTCGTTGGTTGTAATTTGTGTATCTCTTTCATCGTTCTAGCAATGATTGTCTATAGTATTGTTATCAACTTTGTGACGACTTACCATTCCTCTCTTTCCGTTTTCATGTACTACAGCCAACCTGATGTGTGCCCGGAACCTACTTTGGACATTACTAAACTGAAAGACTCAGAGGAATTGTTTGCAGCCTTTGAAAGAATGGAGAGTAAGCTACAACATTTATAAGATTTTACTATCCAGTGTACATTTTTATAATAAAGGGAATTTATGGCTCACATGTTTTCTTTCTTGAGTTGTTTTGCAGATGCAAAAAAGGAAATTCGAAGACTAAAAGGGCTACCACTTGAAGACATAGATCAAAACCGCGCATTTTTGGAACGAAGGCAGCGAAGGTCTAGCCGTGTTGGGTTAGTTCATATCATGTTTTTATTCTAGTGATTAAGAGTGTGAGATGGTTATATCAGCATTTTGTTTTTCATCGCATGATAAATATCCATTGACAAAACTAAATTTCTTTGCCTAGGAAAAAAGCTGTCTACGAGCATCGTACATACTCGTTAACAGGAGTTCCTAACAATGACGAGTCTCTCAAGTCAACCCAAGGGGCGAATGATCACAACAATATACACTCACCTCTCAACGATACAGTACCAGAAACTAATGCTATTTCTCCACAAACAAAAGTGTCTGGTTAGTGACCGTTTTATCTAAAATTTCTAAAATTAACGTGGAGCTTACTGTATATGCTTCTATTTTTGGTAGAAGTTTCAGTGTTTCTTAGTTCTTACCATGACTACATGTTATTTTTTGTTATTTTTACAGATGTCAAACCGGCAAATAGTAGCAAAGTTAGTGAGCTCGATGAGCTCCTTTCTTATGATTATGAAGGGCTAGATGAGGATGGAGTACAAAGTTTCCTGCAAGAGAAACTTAACATTAAACTCGTAAATATCAGTGAACCTTCTCTTCCTGACATGCCTAATGTTCGTCGACGTGAATATGCAAGTTTCCTTAAACCCTTACCGGATGTGGAGGATTCCCTGTTACTTGTAACTGATAGTTGTAACGCCAGTAGCAGCAAGCCTCTTAATTTCAGTAATCGGAATAGGAAGAGCAACAGCTTAAATATTCAAGTATCTCCGCCTCTTTGTAAAAGTCCTTTGGCTTCCATATCGACACTAAATAAACACATCTCAAGAATCACCCCATTGAAGGATCCATTTTCACCTGAAGATATTGTATCATTACCAGAAGCATGTTATTTCCCAGACCCTCAGAACAAGAAGCAGGACGATCAAATTATCACAAGTTCTCCTATGAAAAAAGTGATCAATGAATGTGCTGCATCTCCTTACTCGCCAGTAAACAGTACAAACCCCAATATTGAATATGAGGAACGGTTGGATGGGGTTGGTCATAGTGAGCAGCTTGTGACAATTGAGGATTCGCATGTGTTTGAGAAAGCTTCAGTATGTGGAGAAGAAGATATTAGAGTTTCTGGTGAAAAGCTGATTTCTGAAAAACGGATAGATGAGACAGGAGAAACTTCTCATAGTGGTATACGGGAGAACTTGTTTGACATGCTATCTCCTACAGTTGGAGAAGATAATCCCGCAGCTTTTGGTGAGGCTTCATTGGCTGGTGCAAGAAAGGATGTCCATATGACTACCGCACCTACAGAGGAGGATCAGGTTTTGCCCCACTCTTTAGCTTGTTGATGTTTTATATTAGGTTCTTATGATGAATCTGGCAGTCTGATTTCGAAGCATTATAAAATCATGTAGATGGCTGCAAGCCCGAAGTCTGGCGGCAAGGAAGCTTTCAACAAAGGCTCTGCTGTGGAGGTCAATGTTAACGAAGGTAACTGGGAAGCTTTAGTTGCCCTATTGAATCATCAATAGGATTATCTATTCTATGATAAAAAACACTTATCTCATTCGCTTGTATCAATTAACATTCTGAAAATGTCTAGTATTCATGCATACTTGGATATTTCTGTTCAGGCAGTGTATGTCTAGGTTCCATTAATAAATATTTTTCCCTTCTTGGTCAGAATATGCATCACTAGTATGACTGTTAGAACTTTTTACTCATTGTTCCCATTCTGTGGTTGTCTTTCATGTTCTTGAGTCGCATTATGCATTCTTTCTTATTTTGTAGTAACACAAACAAAATCACATTGCAGGTGATGGTGAGATGGGTGAAGCTCTGAATACCCAGTTCATTTCGATGATAAAGCCTAGCAAGGTAGTTGCTTTCTCATGATACTATCTTGTGCTCATTTTGCTGTTGAAAATTCTTATAGCACATCAAGTCTTCTCTTTGTTTGTTCTCATCACGATAGAATCCAATGAAGCTTTTAGTATGGCTGTATAATATTTTCTGTCAGTTCTCTTAAAGGTGTAGGCGTAATTGAGTCATAATGTAATTGGCGTGGACAAAGCTCAGTTATTGTTTATTTTGTGTGCGTTTTCTTTGAATGTTACAATGTTTCTCTTTTATTGGCTAGTGTTCACGGGTTTTATTGCCAGGTACAACTGGTTTTACTCTCTCTATCCTTATTATATTTTCCTACTTAAGTGTAAAGTGATAACTCAAAACACACCATCAAATGCACCTGATCAATTGCTCTCTGATGCAATAGTTTTTTGAATAAGGCATCTTGAGTGACTCCTTGTTACAGAGTACTTATTTAAGGTCTGTTTGAACACCAATGTAATTGCACAAGGCTCCTGTTTTTTTGTCATTATGAGATGTTTTCACCCGTTATCTTGAGATATCTTTGTATAACTAGATTATACTCTTCCGTTTTCGTGGATAATTTTTGTTTGTCTAGCATGCTACATGAGCGATCTTGATTAATTCAGTACCTTACAAGCATCAAGGGCAGCACTTGTATGGTTTTGAAAATGTCTTTTAGACAGTTGGGATGCTCTCTGCTTAGTGTTCGTGGAGTACTTTAGGCAACAATAATATATGATGAATATTCCTGTCATTTCTCATTTCACTCTAATGATTTAAAAAATAATCTGCTACAGGAAACAGTTGGATCGCGCAGCAGTAAACGTAAAGAGACAGAAAAATCATCTTCCCTATCCCAAGAAAATATCAATGTGGAAACAGTGGACAAAGCAAGGAAAGGGAAGGCAAAATCAAACGCTACTGTTTTAAAGGATAAACTCAAAGAGAGAGAAAAAACAGCCTTAGAAAATATCAATGAGGAAACAGTGAACAAATCAAGGAAAGGAAAGGCAAGATCGAACACAACTGATTTAAAGGAACCTAAAAACAAGAAGAAGAAAGTGGAAGGCAAGATCGATAGGCCGTTACTTGTTTTAAATGGTGACCTCTTATTCCTTCAAATTTTCACGTCTCCTTTGGCCATTGCTTTCTAGTATGCTATTACATGGTTACTGTACCACTTGTGTTTTTAATTGGTGCTTATTTCTATACAGAGGCTGGTTCAAAGTGGGACGAGGGAGTCAGGCGAAGTACCCGGATAAAGATGAGACCGTTGGAATTTTGGAAAGGCGAACGATTTCTATATGGACGTGTTCATGAAAGTAATTATCTTACCTCTCCCTTTATTTTCAACATTGCTATTCTTCGAGCATTTAAGACTTGTAGATGCATACTTCATCTAACGAGGCAATTTCGAGGCAGAATTTTTTCTTGCTTCATAAAAGGTCATCTGGTAGCGCCGTAGCGGAACTGTGGAAATGTATGGAACTGGCAGACTGAAGAGAAGTTGATATTCCTTCTCTTTTAATTGCGGGAGTTTTTTGAGACCCACAACACCATTCAAAACATCCTTTCTTAAACTTTATGACTTACTTTAAAAACGAAGCATACCTAAGTTCAAGGCTTAAGTGAGGCGCTAGTCACAAGAAATCGAGGTGCCTTGTAAGTAAGGCCAAGCAATTCGCATTGCTTTGTGAAACCCATTTTTCATTTATTTCTAATTCCTTTTTGGAAAATGACACAGAGTAAAGACACTGATATGCGCATGAATTTGTCATAAATTCCTAATTGATGACCTTTCGGAAGCAAGAAAAATTCTGCCTCGAAATTGCTTTGTTAGATGATGTATGCATCTACAAGTCTCCAAATGCTCGAAGAATAGCAATGTTGGAAATTCAACTTTTGGAAATGTATTTAGTTCTTATTTACAACCCTAACTTCCTAAAGGTTGTATTCATCACTACCCTTCTTTTATTCTACCTTCCCTTTATAACCTTTTCTTCCATATTCTTCTTCTTTAGAGTCCAAATAAAGACAGTCTTCTTGAGGGAACCAAACAAAGATATTGCATTATACGGAGTATCTTACCAAGAAATACAACGATTGCAACTCATGCACCTTCTCCCCTTGCCTAGCAGCTTAAATTAAATTTTCTGATATAGAAAGTGCTTGCCCTGCCTTATCCTGAAGTGTCTTTCTACACAGACTTTGCAAGATGTCAATATCCAACCCCCCCTTATGCTGCTATATGCTGGTTAACGTTCAATGTTTGTTTAAAAATATCAATTTTAGCGCAAAACTTATGTAAATTGGTTATGCAGGCGTGGTGTCAGTGATAGGAGTTAAATATGCCTCTCCAGCGAAGAACTCAATAGAGAGAGTAGTGAAGGTTAAGTCTTTTGTTCCCGATGAATACAAAAACCTACTTGACCTAGCCGCATCTTATTAACGTGCTCTCTAGGCTGCCATGGAAAATCTTTTCAGTTTCTATGCCTTGGATCACGTCCTGCAAGACTAAACGGCAGCCAACCCGATTTTCACAAGCCCGACCAATGAGGTCCTGGCTAAATCTGTGTATTTACTTGTATCTCTACTTAAATGGTGATTGTGAAATCAAAAACTGGTTAACTCTGTTAAATCTGCTCTATTTCCGAACTTCTTCCGCCTCAAACTTCATATTGTTTTTTAAGAAGAGTGGCTGGCACTTTTCATTGTGCAGGACAGATGCTCTGCTGTGATTTACCCTATCCCATATACTCAATAGTTACTGAATACTGGCAATACTAACTGTTTCCATTTGATATTAATTTTGTGTATAGATATGGTTGACAACATAAATACTCACTCGTCTCATTCATTTGTTTACCTTTTATTAAAATAGCCCTAACAAATAACAAAAAAGAGGTAGACTACTGAATGAGACGGAAATGTACTAGTCTTGGCCGACTTTGTCATCAGACCCTTATCTTTAATTTCTTCTTAGAACCTCATCTTCTCATCTCTCTTTATAAAAAGATGGAACCATTTATTTATGTCCCATTGTTTATTATACTCCCGAATCCCGAAAGCGTAGTTTGATATCATGCTTTCTTAATCTATAGTACCCTTCTTCCTTTAAAACTAGAGTAAACTAACATTTCACTTTTCTGATTTCCAATTTTGTATCAAAATTAGTCATAATAAAGAAAATTATGAGTCTGATAATTCCAGGATTGATAGACGACTTAGGTCGGGAGGTCTTGATTAGGTTGCCGTATCAAGACCTCCCGACAGCGTCTTTGGTGTGTAAGTTATGGAGGATTGAGATTACAGCTCCTCGGTTCAGTCTCTTAAGGAAGGCCATGGGTGTAGCAATGCCTCTTATGGTATTAGCACAGGCCCGGACTAATACCACGGTATGTGATTGGGGGTGATGGAAGGAAGCAAAATCCAACCCAACCGGCACACCGCATATAGCTTAACTTGCATGATCCAAGAACTCAGACTTGGATTCGTTTGCCTGTGAACTCTCATATGCTGTATGGCGTACCTTTGTATTGTGGCTTGGTTGGATCTGGGTCGGAGTTATTGGTAATGGGTGGGTTGGATCCACTGACGTGGCGGGCAACAAGTGCTGTGTATATTTATTGCTTTTTAACTGGGAAATGGAGGAAGGGTGCTGATATGCCAAGTATACGACGGTCCTTTTTCGGATGTACGTCGTCAGACTACCGTCGGACGGTTCTTGTTGCAGGTGGACATGACGAGGACAAGAACGCCTTGGGATCAGCTATGTTATACTACGTGGATAAAGACGAGTGGGCCATGCTTCCTGATATGGCAATCACACGTGATGAGTGTAAGGCCATCTTCCACGGTGGCAAGTTCCACATCATCAGTGGTTACCCTACTGACAAGCACGGGTGTTTTGAGAGGACTGCTAAGGTTTTCGATACGTCCACATGGCAATGGGGTCCGGTGGTCGAGGATTTTTTAGAAGCTAGTACGAGCCCAAGCTCATGTGTGGTGGCTTCTAATGGGATGGTTTATGTTTGTCTGGGTCGTCGTAGTAGTGATATGGCGGTCCAGTTTGGTGACAATTGGCAGGTGATCGGAAAAGTCCCTGCTGACGTGCGAAGCTCTCGTTGGGTATCCGCTTATGAACCCGAGAAGTTGATAGTTATCGGATCATCAAAAATTGGGGAAACAAAGGGAGGTTACACTTTGGATTTGAAGAGTTCTGAATGGAACAAGATGTGACAATTGGCAGGTGATCGGAAGAGTTCTTAAACTTTACGCAGTCTTTCTTCATGTGTCCTTTCTTTTTACAGAAAAAACACGACGACTCCTTCTTAATTACTTGCTCAGCTGGAATCTTTCCCTTTCCTTTATCTTTATGGTGAGCCTTATACTTCGTACTGGATGATGCTTTATCAGTAGAAGTAGTTAAATTCACCTTTTCACCTTCTTCCAATAATAACCTCCCCTCCTCTTGAACACACATGGTCAATAATTCATTGAGAGACCATTTATCCTTATGTGTATTGTAAGAGATCTTAAATGGGGCATATTGAGTTGGGAGAGAACATAAGATGAAATGCACTAAGAAAGTGTCAGACATAGTAACTTCCAATTCCTTAAGTTGGGCTGCAGTATCCCTCATGCGCATGATAAAATCACGCACTCCTTTAGTGGCATTAAGTTTCAAAGATGTGAATTGCATTATTAAGGTGCTTGCCAAAGCCTTATCAGAAGTTTCGAACTGCTCATCTATAGCCTTAAGCAGGTCCCTAACTTTAGTATGCTTGTCGACTGAACCTCGGATACTAGCACACAGTTTAGTCTTAATGAACAACGTGCAAAGATAGTTGGATTTCACCCACTTTTCACGAAGGTCTACTTGATCTGGTGTGCTTTTTTCAGTTATTTCAGCCGGTTCATCATTCTGAATAGCATAATCAAAACGCAAGAACCCTAAATGTAGCAGAACTCTTTCTTTCCACACCTTAAAATTGTCACCAGTTAATTCAGGAACGTCAATTTTGACATCAAAGGAACCTCCAGGTAAACTTGCTGCAAATTTAAATATACATACTTAGTAACAAAAAATTGAGACTTAACTTTATCACAACTTACCAATGTAAATTATGCTCATATGAACCTAGTGACATAAACTTGCCTGTGGGCTAAAGTCTACTCAAATTAGATGCATAAAAATTAAACTTTATGATGAAACTATTAAATCATATTCATTTCTTAACTCCTGTGGGTAGATTAAGAAACATAATTTAATATAACACCCTAATTAATTCATACAAATATAATAAGATTCCTGTGGGTAAGTCCAATCATATTACGTATAATTAATTACAACTAAATGTCTAATTTCCACATGTGATTTCGAATAAAATTTAAACAATTAAAGATGCTGTGGCTACTCTCTAATTAATAAATTTAAAATCACTTGACATTTAAAAAATCATTAACATTAATATATACAATTGACTTTATGTATATACGAAAACAATAATATAAAAACTCAGCATGTGAATAACGAGATTTAACTCATCTTAAAGACTACTATCTTACCATATACTAGTAGTATTTTACTATTAAAAAAAAAAAAAAGGAATATAAGTACAAAGTAGTCACATGCTAGCATTAGAAGGTAAAAGAAATAGGAAAACAATAATAAACCAATGTCCACGTATAAGTACAAAGTAGGCCATTATTAAATAAAATATTACCTTCGTGAAAGGACAAGCAAAACTAAAAGGCTTTCAAAAGACAACACAAATAAATTATCGACAAGGATAATCAGATCTAATAAGCAATAACCACAATATTAAAATTGCCAAATTCATCGTGACTTGATGTTGCTTAATCTCTTGGCAGTACAATTTATACATCGATTTACGAAGTCAAAGCCTTCACAAGAAACAGATCTTGCGGTCGAGCAAAGTATAAATTATAAAAAAAAAACAATTCGGCAATTGATGTCTCAACTTTAGTCCAACGCTATACGAACATAAGCTAAACATCCACGACTCCACGAGTCAAGCAATTAACTTGTAAACCAGAATTCAAAACAAACGACGGAAACCGAAAAACAAGACAGAGGCCATTAAGGCTCTGATACCAAATGTGAGTTATTTTATTCTTAATTAGTATGTTTAATATTACTGAATAACATACAACTGATTAAATAAAGCGGAAGCGATAAATAGGATCGAAAATAAAACCTCCAGCCATTGCTAATCGGATTCCTGAACAGCTTTATCAACCCCAAAGTATTAATCTGAATTTCTGATTTCGGTTCCAAACTCTCACTGCTCACTTATTTAGATGGTGTAGTTTTCTTAAAGGAGAGTAGATTTAGTGACCTATTAATCAGAATATGTATTCTCTTATATACTGCTCTTTCCATCAAAGAGCAGTGTTTGAACACAACACAAATTAAGGGAGTAGTTTCCTAGATGGGAGAGAATTAAGAGACAGTTTAGAGTCCATAGTATGACTGTCTCTTTAATGGGACATATAATTAGGATTTGTATAAGACTATTAATATTATTAATAATAATATCTAATCAATTAATTATAAAAATCCAACACAAGATTGATGTGCCGAAGGAGTTTTGTGGACATGTTCAAACTGGTTGTATTTTAGACATTTGAGTTTTGATGCCGAGCCATAGTGGCAGAGCCAGAAATTGAAGGCAAAAAATCTCAATAAGAGCGAAGATAATAGTGGAGTGGAATTTCTAAAAACTTTGATATCCACTAAGTGGGTGAGCGTCCCTATTAGTCCCCCTAAATTTACCACTACGAGCAAGGGCATTAAGGAAAAGACGCTCCCCTCCAGATCCCCATTGTGAACAAGAGACTTAAGGAAAAGACATAATACCTTCTTTTATTTAACATATTTTTTACGTTTCATAAAAATACTTCTCAATGGTCACAAAAAATAAATAAAAAGTAAATAAATACCTTAAATGAAAAAGTATTTTATTTTTGAGCAAGTCTTCCGAGAGACCATATTTGCTAGATTAGTGGGGGATCTAGTATAAAAAGAAAAGAAAAATACAATATTATTTTTAACATGTGAGAAATCTCGTTAATATTATCAAGAGACCGTCTCTCTAAAGTTTTTGCGTTTATGTTTTGGTTTACAAATCTACCAATCTATCATTTACTTACAATCAAACATTAGTCCAATTGCGATTTCTTTTGTTTTATAGCATCCTCAATTGTATGTATAAATGCTATTTAAGTAGGTGAAGTTGCACAAAACACATTTCAAATTAATAAATTTAATTATGGTAAGGAAAAACATGAATAAATTGACATTATTTTGTTTTTTGTTTGTAATGCTTGCGAATCAATCAATGGGAAAAAAAAGGACGGACAAAATGTTTGAATATTGTTTACAAGGGTGCTATGAACGCAAGTACTGCAGAATCTGGAAAGTGTGGGATCCTTCATGTTTTCGAAGATGTGCAGCCAAGTGCACTGCTATGCCGTCACCGGGTCAAGGATCTGGACCACCCGGATCTGGATCACAGCCTTTTTCGAGTGGACAACCGGAAGGTGGAAGCCCATCCGAAGGTGGAGATTCTTCGGAGCCTCCAGTTTTTATAAAACAAAATTGAAAAGAATTAATCAATTAATAAAAGAAATTGCTCATTTTAAAAAGTGACCATTTTATAATAAAAAAGACGAATATATATATTTTAAAATAAAATAATTATTTTTTAAACAGTCGCCATTATAATATAATTTGTGTATTCTTAGTGGATGAATAGAGTAACTTGTTTTTACAAGTCATTGTTGTATTTCAGTGAAAGAATACGCGTAGACACAAATATTTTTGTGTTGAAAATCA
This sequence comes from Silene conica, assembly GCA_029255685.2. Classification (NCBI taxonomy): domain Eukaryota; kingdom Viridiplantae; phylum Streptophyta; class Magnoliopsida; order Caryophyllales; family Caryophyllaceae; genus Silene; species Silene conica. Next base: position 6,222,282 of record CM055313.2, read on the forward strand.
AACAAATGAACTAATTTGAGTTAATAATAAATACTTTAACTTAATTTAGTTATTTTGTTCATTTTATATTAGATTTGGGTCATTTGAAATTATTGGATTCAAACAGAAGTCAGTTTATGTTAATTTCGCAAAAAACCCAATAAATAGGCTCACGACGGGAAGCCCAAGACAGCCGGACTTTCTCTATAAATTGATTGAAGTTCATTAATTTCGTAGATAGCTAAAATCAAGTAAGAAAAATAGAAAAGAAAAACTCTTAAATTTTCTCTGAATCTTGTGAAAATCATCAAGCCGTCAGCAAGCACATCAAATTTTCAAACAATCAAACTCAAACATACAAACATTTAAGAGTGAATCAAGTCGTGACTCTCTTAAAAATACAAGTCAATACCCCGAGTAGAGTGCATAACTCCGCTACACGCACACCCTTCTGCATATGCACGCGTACCTCTTACGTAGATCGCCTTCGCATACCTTGTTTGTTCAGTTAGATCCCCGGGTTATTAGTAATTGTACACGAATTTTTCTAATATTAATAAAATCTCATTTTATTTTCGAGGTATCATAACAAAATTTGTCATTATATGTCAAAAGAGACATGTTATTAAGTGTGATGTTATTTGTAAATTAATGTATTAACCTTTATTTAAATGAATGTCATATATATTGAACCTTTTTCTTTACTTAATTTGAACATTTACTGAAGATAATCGTTAGTATATTATTACTGTTCAAAATCGACCTAGCCAAGATTAAAACATAAAATAGTGTGATATTTGTGAATTTAAGTTTTTACGCTTTTGCTCCATTCTTTCATTTAATTCGAATAAAAGATAAAATGGATAAGTTAATTATGAAAATAACAATATTTAGCATATTACTACCTAATAAGTCTAAAATTTTGCATCTTACTACCTAATATGTTCAATTATTCAAATAACTACCTAATAAGTGTAAAAACTGACACGGTTACTACCAAAATGACGGAAATTGCTAAAAAATGACGGAAATCAATTTATTTCGTCCCTTTTAAATTTAAAACCTAATTTAATACCCATATTACCCTTCCCCTCTCCTTCCTCCATTAAAACACCATTCTACTTCAACAAATCTCATTTCTCCTCTCATCAATCTCGTTCTATTTCATCAATGGAACCCATTTCCTCCAGATTTTCATCAATCTTGTTCTATTTTCATCAATAAATTCCAGATTTCTCCCTAAATCTTCAAATTTTTCCGGTGGTAACATGTCTTTAAGGGCCTAATCGGGGGAAGAAGAAAGTTGGTTGCTTTTTTGGGTGAAATTGAGAAATTCCGGGAAAAAAAGTTGTTAGAATAATGGAGAGAATGATAGAAGAAAGTGAGAATAAAGAGATTGATTTGAATGTTGAACCAGAATCATGGAGTTTAATCCGGTGAGGGAGAGAGTTGAAGATGTTTTATTAAGAAAGGGTAAAATCGTCATTTAACTTATCCCGAACATTTAAAACTAACTTAAGTTCGGTTTTCGTCAAAAAGGTAGCAAACTGATTAATGTTGTGTGATTTTAGGTAGTAAGTTGCAAAATTAATTATATTAGGTAGTAATATGCAATTTTTTGAACTTATTAGGTAGTAATTTGTCATATTTCCTTAAAAATAAAAACAACAATTTCATCTTCTAATATGATAATCTATCTATCTATATTATTAAAGGAAACTTTTTTCGAGCAATTCTATTGACTGTTTTTTTTGCGTTTTCATTGGCTGAGCGATTTCATTGACTATTTTTTTCCAGACGATTTAATTGGCTACAACTAATGCTAATAAATAATGCAAATTTTATCTAAATGAAAAAAAAGAAAACAATAACTAATATAATATTGATAGAAAACGATAACTAATACTATAATATTGATGAGATCAAGATGTTATCCGTGTTATGAGAGGCATAGTTAGAGACTTAGAGTACAATACGTCAATACATATTCTATTCTATAATTACTACTTTATACGGATGGAGTAGTTAAATTAAGGACTCTATAATATTGATATTAGAGTTGTTAATAATATTAATATTAATATGTAATTGAGTAGTGTACAATCTGTACATACGAGAATTGTATACGTATAGAAGATAACAATATTAATATAAGGCAACATGATTATTGAGCATATATATGCTTCATTGCTTCTTAACTCAACCATTCGTGCATTAGTATCCTCAACCTTTGTTGTTTGTTTTTTTTACATCTTTTTGTTATATTTTTTCACTTTTCTAAATTTCTATCAATTTTATTTGCAGTTACTTTACACAATGGACAAACAATTGAACAACATACATGGAGGACATTGTAAACGGTTGAGCTCTAGTAAGTCAATACGACATGTTCCAAAAATTGTTCGACTATAACTGGGACGATGATCATTTGGTCACTGCAGCTTTCAAAGGGGTGCTTACATGGTCTATGTGGTGGTGCAGGAGTGCATGCATGGGTCCGGGGATTTAACCCCCTCGTCATCAAAAAATCAAAGAGAAAAAAAGATGGTTTATGCTTTATACTTTTTCAGTTTTTTTAGTGTGTAAATACGTACTCCCTCCGAGTCGGAGTATTGGTTTCTATTTCCCTTTTGATGCGAGTTTAGTGATGATTCCCTTTTCTCTTTTTAGTAACTTTTTTTGTGGTCCAAAATCAATTCAATGTGGGATATGTGGGATATGGGTTTTGTGTGGTCTAAAATCATTTCCTTGTTTTTTGTGCAAAAAGCAAACGGAACCAACACTCCGATCCGGAAGGTGTAACTATTTTTCTTGTAACCCAATTATGGCACTTAGATTGTTAGGGTAAGATTATCCCTAATACTTTCCAAAATCTTAAGAATGTGCCACATCAGCTTTCCACTAATTTTTATTATTTCTTTATTGTACATACTCGATCACCTCAAAGTCTCAAACCCACCTCAGACTAATTTATACTCCGTACATTATCCGTCAGAGTCACCTCAGACTCTATTTTTTTTTACGTTACTTTTTTGCACAAAAAGAAATGACACAGGACAACTACTCATTGGATAATTTCAATAAAAAGTGGGGTCAAGACTCATTCAAACTCTTAAGTTGAGTCTTGAATTTTCAAGACTCAACTTAAGACTTTGTAAATTATTGGTAGTTTTAATTGAGTCTTGTTTAAAATTTGCTAAAATCTTGTGTTAAAACTAGCAATAATCTTACCCTTAGATTGAACGCACGATATATAAACCTTGGTCTATATAAACACAAATTCTTATTTGCAACGGCACTATCCGTCGCAAACTTGTGACGGATACCGTTTTCTGTTAGCTCAGCCATGACCAACGGCTACTTTACATCCACAATAGGCAACAATCCTCTTTGCCAATTATAATAATATGGCTGTTGGGATTTATTCCCTTCCTTATTTACTCTATATTTTGATGTATAAATAACTTAGCAATTACCTTGTAATAAACACAAGTTTACCATATATCAATATCAGTATATTATTTCCAATGCTTACAATATCTCTAATATAATTATCAATTTTAATATGGTATCAGGCTTAGGGTTAATTTAATCCTTCCTTCCTTCTTTCAATTTTTTTCATTATCGCAGTCATGACAAAACCCGAACAAAAAGACGAACAAACTATCACTCCCAATACACCGATTTCCTATGTTCCCATTGAAAACCCCGGATCTAACATCACTCAAGTTCTTTTCAATGGCACAAATTACGACGAATGGTCTCGAGCTTTTCTTCTTGCCCTCCGTGCTAAGGGAAAACACGGATTCCTGGATGGGTCAAAACAGAGACCCACGGATCCGACTGCCCTTGACGCGTGGGAAGGCACAAACGCACTAGTGACCTCCTGGCTCTTCAACTCCATGGAACGGGATGTCAAGCGTTTAATCTCCTATCGACCCGAAGCAAAAGACGTGTGGAACGATATTAAACAACGTTGTTCTCATGGAAATGAAGCACGCATATACCAACTTCAATCCGAAATCAATGCGTGTCGTCAAAATCCTTCTGAATCTTTAATGTCTTACTATGGTCGAACATTAAAGTTATGGGACGAATTGCTTGAAATCTCTCCTCTGCCTCCTTGTTCCTGCAAAAAGTGTCCTTGCGATTGGACAAGCATTATGTCGGCAGAACGAGACCGCACTCGGGTACGTGATTTTCTCATGGGACTCGATGACCGCTTCGATAATATCCGCTCTCAAATTCTTGGTAACGATTCTTTACCTAATTTAAATCAAGTTTATTATCGTCTTTCTCAAGTTGAGGGTGCTCGTACTTTTGCTATCTCAAAACCCGAAACCAAACCCGACACCATGGCCTACGCGGCTCGGGTACACCCGAACCAGCGAAAACAGGGGGGTGGGCGTGATAACGGCGGACCTCGACAGCCTAATCCAAACGACCCTAGACCTTGGTGCATTGCTTGTCTTCGTCATGGCCACCTATACACAATCTGTTTTCGGTATACTGGCCAGTGGCCTGATTACTGGGGCGATAGGCCACGGGATCGTATTTACATAAATGAAAAAGATATGAGTCGCACCGTGGTTCCCGATGTCGAGGGTCGTGCACGTTATGAACAAATAAAGAATAAAGGCACTAGTTCTTCCTCCAATCAGAACCATGGGCCTCGCGTTCACATGCTTACAGGACACTTGAATGCTCCTGCCGGTTCTGGTACGCTCGATAACATTGATCTCAATAGCCTCTCTCCAACTGCCATCAACGATATTCACCAGCTTCTTCAAACACGCAAGAACAATGACTCCATTGAACATTTAAATGGTAATTCTCGTTCTAATTTTACTTGGATTATTGATACCGGCGCCTCTCATCATATGTCGGGATGCCGAAATTGTTTTATAAACTTACGTACTATACCACCTTTATCCGTGGGACTACCTAATGGCGATCTTACTATCGCTTCTCACATGGGTGACGTCCCTCTATCATCCTCTTTAATTTTACGTAATGTATACTATGCGGATAAATTGAATTGTAATCTTATCTCGGTTTCACAATTATTAGCTGATGAATCCATTATAATTCAATTTTCCCATACTTTATGTTTAATACAGGACCGTTCTTCGAGGATGATGATTGGAGTCGGTGAGCAAGTGAATGGATTATACTACTTGACTGGTGTTCGTCATGAAACCCCTCGTATCAATACCGTCTGCACAACACAAATTCATGAGATTTGGCATAGGAGGTTGGGGCATCCCTCTTCTTCCGTTTTGAATTTTTTACCAGTTTTCAATAATTGTGCTAAAACTACTTTCTCTAGCACTACCTGTGATATTTGCTTAACGGCAAAACAAACTCGTTCTCCTTTTGTTTTAAGTTTGAATAATGCGGACACTATTTTTGATATTATTCATTGTGACCTTTGGGGTCCTTATTCTACAAATGCTTCGTGTGGCTCCAAATATTTTTTAACCATTGTCGACGATTTTTCTCGCTCTACTTGGGTATTTCTTTTAAAACGGAAAAGTGATACTCAACAAACCCTCCTCCAATTTTTTTCCATGGTTGAACGTCAATTTAATACGAAAATTAAAATTTTACGTAGCGACAATGGCACAGAATTTACAAACTTGGCCACTTTCTTTTTAAACAATGGAATCATTTTTCAAACCTCTCAAGTCGATACTCCTCAACAAAACGGCCGCGTTGAACGAAAACACCGTCACATTCTTAATGTGGCGCGCGCGCTTTTATTTCAATCTTCTTTGCCAATTTCATTTTGGGGGGAATGCACTCTCACAAAATACCTACTTTTTCTCTCTCTTCAACACTATTCATGTGGTCTCCTTTCTCCACTAACACATTTTGTATCCATTTTATCTCACAAAATATCCGTTACAAATGGTGACCCGTCGCAAGCAAGACGTACTAATGTATAAACCCATAAATCAGAACTATAACACTATGTTAAATGAAAAATTGAAACCTTGGTTTCTAAATCCTAATTTTGACTGCATGCTTGACTAAACCGTTTTTGTTAAGTGTCGGAGGCTTGAGTTGTTGTCCTTTGCTATGTGCTGGAATAACACTCTAAACATAGTTCTTAGCTGTGTGCTTTGATAAGTCATATCCCGGTTACATTGTTCATTTCTTTCTCCAAATTACAACAATTCATTGCCTTGTCAATCTGTTTAAAGCAAAAACAACATTTCAAGCTTTGTATTTTAGTTCGAATTAGGTCATTTAGGATCACTTCAAATCGAATCATTTTTAATCTGGTTAATTCAAGTAGATCAGATAAATTCATATTACTTTTGGGTCACTTTCATACCTTGGAGCAGCCTTATCAAGTCGGGTTACAAATCAAGTCCGTAACTACATTATTATACTACGCTACGCATCCCAACTGGATATTATAATGTCTCATAGACAAGCCATACTTTATCGATCGTGGATAGTTGCTCGATTAAGTCTCCTGGACTCGAGCTGTCAAGGTAGATATCCTTGCATTAACGAAATAAAAGACGCTCATCCCCAGACCACCGTGAACAAGAGAATTAAGGAAAAGATACAAAAATAACCCTTTTATTTAGGTTTCATAAAAATACTTCTCAATGCTCACAAAAAAGAATAAATAGTAAATAAACCGCGAAAGTGGCGATTAACCCCCATAACTTTAAGTAATTGTGAGATTAAGCCCCATAAGTTTCAAATGTAGTGATTAGGCCCCATAACTTTGAGTGAAAGTGAAATTGAATCCAATTTTTTTATTTCCCACCAAAATTGCACCCAAAAAATCAATTTCATTCATTTATACAATTTATCAATGCAATAAAAATTGTTATAAATTTATAAATTATATGAAATTTATTACACATTTTGGGGAAAAATTAATATTTGAATGAATTACATAAAATTTAGAATTTATAAAGTAATTTTATATGTATATCAATTATATTAAAACTAGTTAAAATATTTAAAATATCCTATATAAAAACTATGTTAGTTAATATATTATTTAAATTCTTGTAAAATATTAAAAATTATTTAATGTACAATAAATATAAATATAAAGTTATTAATGATATATTTTATGTTAAAATTAAAAACAGGGTTGGATTTCACTTTTTGTCAAAGTTACGGGGTCTAATTGCTACATTTGTAACTTATGGGTCTTAATTTCACAATTGTTGAAAGTTATGGAGGCTAATCACCACTTTCGCGGTAAATAAACCTATAAAATGAAAGGGTATTTTTGTTTCAAAATCTACCATTCTATCATTTTACTTATAATCAAAACAATAGCCCAATCGCGATTTGTTTTGTTTGTAGCATTCTCAATTATATGTATAAATACCAAGTATAAGTAGGTGATCAACTTGCACAAAACACATTTCATATTAATAAATTTAATTATGGAAAGGAAAACAATGAATAAAATCATATTATTTTCATTTTTGTTTGTAATGTTTGCGGATCAATCAATGGGAAACAAGACAGAAAAAATGTTTGAATATTGTTTACAAGGGTGTTATAAACATAAGCATTGTAGATTCTGGAAAGTGTGGGATCGTTCATGTTATCAAGAATGTGCAGCCTGGTGCGCTGGTCAAGGATTTGGATCACCCGAGCAAGGATTTAGTCCCGGGTCTGCGTTTCAGCCTTCTTCGGGTGGGCTACCTGAAAGTTGAATCCCACCCGAAAGTGGAGATTTTTCAAACCCTCCTGTTTTTATAAAACAAAATTGAAAAAAATCAATCAGTATTAATAATGGTATTTTTTATTAGAGTAAATTATCAATTACACTCCTCTCAAATACATTTTTTTAAATTTACTTCCACCTCAATTTTTTTTAATAAATTACACTCAAATTAATAGCTCCGTTCAAAACTTACACCCAACTCATTTTCAGGCAAAAATCCACTTGAATTGACTATTTTACCCCACGATAACATAGTGTATTTGGTTGTGATTGCATTCCCTATTTCATCTACTTCACTTATTTCCCCAAATTTTCCCCAAAAATCTCCTTTGATCCCCAAAGTCCCTATAATAATTAAATTTCTGGGTATTAGCTTTCCCACCGCTAAAACTCCGGAGTTTACGGGAAAAGACTCAGTGGAATACAATCGTACTGACAAGAGTCGAATTTCTGTTCATCCATCGTTTTCCTATCTTTGAACTTCTAGTTTTTCTAGTCCAAATCGAAACTTTCATGTAGCATAATAGGCAAAGATGAGACAGATGGAGTAATAGATACCGAGCCAACGAGTTTGAGGAGTGAGTTTGAGAACAGCTTCAAGATCACCGGTATCTGGGTTTATGCGAAACTTAATCTGTGCCCGGCTGCACCCCTTTTCAAGTTGCTGGAATGTTCCGTCGTTTCGAAGAGTGAATGTTGGGAAAATAAAATTCAAATTGGGGAAAAAGAGGAAAATGAATGAGGAGGAAGATGAAGGTTGGAGGTTGAAGGATGAAGAAAATGAAATTGAAATTGGGGAAAATGAAATTGGGGAAATGAAATTGAAATTGGGAAAAAGAGGAAAATGGATTGAAAAAGATGAAGATTGAAGGATGAAGATTGAAGGATGAAGAAAATGAAGTAAGAGATTAAAAAAGAGTAGGGAAGGGTAAAATAGTCCTAAAAAATATAATTTGTCGGAAAAACATTAAAATTGACGGAAATTAGGTCGGAAAATGGTCTTAGGTACAAATTATAAATTTATCAATTAATTTGGGTGTAATTTATTAAAAAAAATTGAGGTAGGAGTAAGTTTAAAAAAGTGCATTTGAGAGGAGTGTAATTGATAATTTATTCTTTTTATTATAACTATTGTGTGGAATTGGTCATTTTAAAACTGAGCAGTTTATAATAAAAAAGACGGATACATTTTAGTATAAAATTATCACTTTTTAAATAGTCACAATTATAATGTAATATGTGTATTCTTCTTAGTGGATGAATAAAGTAACTTGTTTTTAAAATAAGTCATTCTTGTATTTCAGTGAAAGAATACGCGCGTGCGTAGGCACAAATATTTTAGTGGCAAAAATCAAACAAATGAACTAATTTGAGTTAATAATAAATATTTTAACTTAATTTAATTATTTGTTCATTTTAAATTAAATTTGGGTTATTATTCAAAGTTACTTGGATCCAAATAGAAGTCAAATTAAGTTAATTTTACAAATAGGCTCGATAAATGGACCCGCGACGGAATTCCCAAGAAAACCGAACTTTCCCAATAGATAGAGCGAAGCTCATTTATTTTGGAGATAGAGAAAATCAAATAAGAAGAATAGAAGAGAAAAAATCTTAAATTTTCTTTGAAATCTCGTGAAAATCACCATAAAAAGTCAACATATCTATCAAATTCGTGCAGCCTTTATAAGCTCAAACTAAACGGAAATATACAAACATTTAAGAGACATCAAGTCGTGTGACCCTCTAAAAAATACAAGTCAACTCCACGTATAGAGTGCATACCTCTGTACATGCACACCCCCCCGCATAGGCACGCACTGTAAAACCCCTCGCGAAAGCGGAAATATAAACATACAAAAGTGAAAAGTACTAAAAATGCAGCAGAATTAAAACTTTTTAAAGTAAACAACATGCGAGAAGAATTAAACTGAAACGGAAACTGAAACTGAAATAAAACAAAATAGATAAGTAACAGTTCTAAGTATCAAAACCAAATATGTACAACAGCCTGGGATGGAACATCCCTACAGGCACCAACCAAAAACACTATCAAAAGAAACTAAGAGTCCAGCTAAACGATATAAGTGTAAGTCATATGATGACAACAGGATCATCACTCGCTAGCCCCCTCGTGAACCCCGCTCTAACCTGCATGTACCTACATACATGAAAACATGTACGCCACAATCAGTGGGGAGTGACTAGAGTTCTCCTAGCCACCTTTTGTAACGACACGTAACACATAAAGCAATACAGAATACTCCAACATATATATATACATGTGAAGCATAAACATCTCATCAACTGTTCTCATACTATCATGCGATACCAATGCATAGCTCTCAACCCAACTTCATAAACCGTTAGGAAGGAGAGCCGGTTTCCCTACTGGTTACCCAGTTGGGGGGTCTTTCAGTCCAACTATTTATGAAACCGATCAAAGAGTCATCCAATGCCTTGGATGAACAAACCATAACCCAAACAAACATTCATTTACTCATCATTATCGATATCTATATCTGACACGTACCAACTCAAGGCAAACAGATAAATTCAGCAAGAAAAAGGTTCAGCGGTCAACTTAAGACATAACCTAATACTAAAGCATTCAGCAAGTGTAAGGTTCAGCGGTCAACTTAAGACATAACCTAAACACCACAACATTCAGCAAGCAAGGACTCAGAGGCCAACTTAAGGCATGAACCTGCCAATCAGCAAGAGACTAGACTCAGCGGCCAACTTAAGGCATAGACTAGCATCCAAAAGTAAAGGACTCAGAGGTCAGCTTAAGGCATGTCCCTTCACCACATCACAAGGTACTAGACTCAGAGGCCAGCTTATTAAGGCATGTCCTAGCACCAAACATCTGCACCCCGGGCAAGGTGTCAGTTCCTTAGTTACCCCGTTGTGCAGCTGCTCTACTCGTCAGACTCAGAGACCAACTTAAGGCATGTTCCAACGCGATCACTATCAAATATGTCTGGACTCAGAGGCCAGCTTAAGGCATGTCCCAGACACGACAAACATACACATATAGGGCTCAGAGCCTCAGAGGCCAGCTTAAGATATCCCCATATATGACAAACAACTCACGTATTAAGTTCAGAGGCCAGCTTAAGGCATAACTTAATACGCATCAATACAATATCAACCAAAGTCTATGAACTAATCTATAGTTCTACTTTTCTTAACTTCTAATCAACACTTAATTGATCCCGGGAACTAAGTTGAGGGAGAGCCGGTTTCCCTTTCGGTTACCCGACCGGGGGGTCTCTATCCTCACTCCATTCCCGAACCCAATATAGTGTCGCCCATCCTCCGGGGACCTCAAATACATATCAAGGGTACACAAAACGAGTTTCAATCAAAACCGATTAACCGTTTGAAAGTTATGCGCGAATTACAAACAAAACAGCCTACAGGGATCCCCAGCCGGTCGGCAGGCAGCCGGTCGCCGGCTGGTGATCCACTCAGCCTCCTTTCTTTTTAAAACAGAGAACAACACAAAGGGACTCCCAGCCGGTCGGCAGGCAGCCGGTCGGCCGGCTGGGAACCCATTCCCCTTAGCCTATACAACTCGCAAATCCACCCCACATGTACTCCCAGCCGGCTGGCAGGCGGCCGGTCTGCCGGCTGGGCTCCCTTCTTCCTAAGGTTTTCGCAAAACACAAACAACACAAGGAGACCACCAGCCGGTCGGCAGGCAGCCGGTCGGCCGGCTGGCAGTCCCAAGCCTTATTTCTACAAAATACGCAAAACACCCAAGAAGCGCTCCCAGCCGGTCGACCGGCGGCCGGTCGGTCGACCGGCTCAGAGAGCCTGTTCGTATATTTCGCAATTCCAGCCAACTAAAAATTCGACAAATCGACATACAAACTTCAATATTTGCTACAAGTAAGATTTACCCAACATCATGAATCATCTAAACTCATTATCTATCAGCAAACAAATCCCATAACAATCCTCAAACGATTATATCAAGTATCCGTCTTAACTTTGTGAAAAACTGAAAATAAGCTTAAGAACATATAACAACATCACCAAGCATGAATCCTTCACATAAGAACGATCCTAAACATGATACTAAGTCCATTGATCATTAAACATTAACAAAAATCAGAAACAAATATAAGAACACATCAAAACTTGCTAATATTCACAATAAGGCCGAGTCTCTCATGATCGTCACCTTTTAAGCGTTTAAGCTCCAATCTTCTCTTCAATCTTTCCACTAACCTCCTTGTGATCTTCTAAGACTTCACCTACAACAAGCAAAACGGTTTTAAGAGGCTAAAATTCGAATTACCCAAAACAGGCCAAATTTCGAATTGAAGGAAACGGAAAACGGAAGTGATAGATGGCTTGCAAATTCGATGAGGATTCCGAAAATGTGATTATTACCTTGATTCGGTGAACGGATGATGGAGAAAAATGGAAAAGAAGATGAGGAATTATGGAGGTTTTGTGAAATGAGAAATGTCAGTTGTTTTGTTTTGAGGATGATAAAATGTCGACATCCTTAGAAATTTTAGGGGCTTTAGTTGTCCTTTCCCGTTTCAAGGGAAACGGACTTGGATAACACAAACGGGTTTTGTTGAGTCGGATTACTTGCCAAGTTATATTCGTCTTAAGGACTTAAGGTTCTTAAGACGGATCTTAACGGACATTTAAAATTGACTTATCAATAATCATTAAAGTGTTATTTCAAAATGAATTAACATCAAATATTAAAATATTATTTTATCCCGTAACAATCATTGAAACCTTTAAAAATATATTTTATTACTTAAAATAATTAAAAACCTTTAAATATAAATCACGAAAATACGGGCTGTTACACGCACACCTTTTACGTGTGTCGCGTTCGAGTACCTTGTTTGTTAAGTTAGAATCCTCCAATTATTAAAGATTGTACCGAAAGTTTCCAATATTATTATATTAGGATATTGGGCTTATACTAGGCAAACCCATATATCATTAGGGTTTCAATATCCTAGGGTTTTATGAATGTAAAACAACACAAATCAATAATATTTTATCCCTTATGTTATTCTCTTCTTTCTATAATTGTAACATGGTATCAGAGCCTCTTCTTTCTTGAGGACTCTTAAAACCGTTTTCGCATTCTTACCGGTGGGTAGCCGAATATTTACACCCACCGGTGAGATTCTTTTCAATAGAAAAAAAATTGAAAAAAAAATGTTGAATTGAAACGTCACTTTGCTTCTACAACCAAATCAGTTGGATGATTTGCTATTCCTGCAAATTCTCTTTTTCATGATTTTTTTTTTAAAAAATAAATAAAAATCCCCTTCTCTTCGAAATTCGATTAAAAATTTTCTTCTCCGTTTAAAGTGGTACTTGATTTATTTGGAGTCCGAAAAAATTAACGTTCTCCAGATCTTGAAATTTTAACGGATAATTTCCGTCTTATTGATATTTGTCAGGTTCGATAGAGTTCCTGCAAATTAACTCATTCTTTCGACAAGTCCGAAAAAATTAACGTTCTTGTTCGGAGCCTTTCTCGCGAGTCTTAATACTTGTTTATCTTACCAACCTTGCGGAGATGAAGATGTAAATGAAGACGAAGAAGAGACGAAGATTTTGCTTTTCTTTTTATTTTGGGTTTTCCTTGTATTTCCATCGTCACATATCAATGTAAAACAACACAAATCAATAATATTTTATCCCTTATGTTATTCTCTCCTTTTCATAATTTTAACATGGTATCAGAGCCTCTTCTTTCTTGAGGACTCTTAAAACCGTTTCCGTATTCTTACCGGTGGGTGGCCGAATATTTACACCCACCGGTGGGATTCTTTTCAATAGAAAAAAAATTGAAAAAAATGTTGAATTGAAACGTCACTTTGCTTCTACAACCAAATCAATTGGATGATTTGCTATTCCTGCAAATTCTCTTTTTCATGATTTTTTTTTTAAAATAAATAAAAATCCCCTTCTCTTCGAAATCCGATTAAAAATTTTCTTCTCCGTTTAAGGTGGTACTTGATTTATTTGGAGTCCGAAAAAATTAACGTTCTCCAGACCTTGAAATTTTAACGGATAATTTCCGTCTTATTGATATTTGTCAGGTTCGATAGAGTTCCTACAAATTAGGGTTTTTTATGAGTTGATGTAAATTGGTGGGAAATTCAAATTTTTGGGGTTTAACAATTTCCCACCTTTTTTCTAAAAAACCGGGTAACAGTTTCAAGTGGTGGGAAATGTTAAATCACCAGCCCACTCTAATCATACCCCTAATTAAATCCCTAATCCCTACCCCACCTCTTAGTTTTACACACAACTTGCATACTCCTTGGTTGTTGCACCAAAACCAAATGGGTACATTAAATAAAGATGAAGGAAGTATATAACAATATAGTAACTCTTACGTGGGACCGTCTCACACATAAGACAGTCCATTTATATAAAGGGACGTGCTAAATCCCGCACATCATTTTACTCAATCCCACACATTTTTCACATTTATTCCGAATATACCTTTCTCACTTTTATCATCCCCACCAAAAAACAAGAGAGAGAAATAAAACCTCCCAAAAATCAACTCACTTCAGATTTTGATTTTACGACAATTGAATTTACCGATTTCAACAACTGTTCTAAAATCTAATTTTACTACAATTATAATATATAAATATTCTAAAATCCCTCCCAATTGGATTTCCCGATTTCAGTTCAATTTCAGAGATGGATTGGATTTCAGTTCAGTTTAAACCCTAATTGTTAAAATAACCCTCTTTTTAGAAAAAAAAACGTCAACTAAATTGAATAAAAGACGGAATTTAATAAAAAATTACGAAACGACGAACTTACGTTTGATATGTGCAAACGAATAAGAGATTGATTAGGTTTAAAAAGAGTGAAGTCTTTTTTCTTTAAGAGTCTTTTTAATTTTTTTTACTAAGGACAATTATGGAAATTTAGGATAAAAAAATGTTGGATTAAGCAAATTAACGTGCGAGATTTAGCAATTACGTATATAAAAACAAAACTCATTTATTAGTATTAAATGAGTAAAATTATTATAAAAGTGGACCGTCTTATGGTGTGAGACCGTCTTATTCTAGAATTTGGGATAACTATAATATTACTCTATTAAACTTCAAGATTTTAAAAACTAACCCGTGCATTATTTGCACGGGTGTAAAACTAGTAACTAACTAGTAACTACAATACCGTATCACTCAACTTTTTGTAAATCTACCCAATGCTAATTTTATTTTAAGAAAGAATGAAAATAATATTTAAATCTACCATTTAATTTTAATAATTATTTAAACATCAACCCATTTGTGATTTTTTATTTTATTTTGTTGTATTTTATTCCAAATTATGTATAAATACATTATTATAGCACTTGAACTTGCATGCACAAAACATTTTTCATATATAATAAATAAATTAAATAAAAAACAACAAACAATGGAAAGCAAAACTGTGACGAAAATCGTACTTCTTGCTTTTTTGTTAGCAATGTTTGTTGATCAATTTAAGGCCGGGGATAATACAATATACAAGCTGAGAACCTATTGCGATCAAGGGTGCTTTATAGCTAAGAAATGTAAGACTTTTAAAATAATTCCCGATCGTAATTGTGAAAAAACGTGTACCAGATGGTGCAAGGAAACCATTGACCGATTCGTGCAAGGTTCCGGCCAACTCGGGTCAGGATCGTCTGGGTCACCACCCAGCGGATACGGTTTTGGAGGACCTGGAGGTGAGGGAAAATTTCCAGGGTTTTCATACAGAACACATATAATTAACTAAAATGTTGTTAATAATAATAAGAGTGGTTTTCTAACGTGTGTTCTTAAGACACCCATTAATAATCTAAATGCAAAAAGATTTATAACATATTTTCTTCTGATGCTTGGATAGAAACCTATTTTTATCATAATTAATGAAAATATATAGTATAATTTATTCCGTATTTAGATTATTAATATGTGCATGTCCTAAGGACACACGTTATAAAAACCGTTTTAATAATAATAGCAATAAATCATTGTTGTATTTCAATGAAAGGAAAAGCCCCTGGATTTATTCTCTATTAAGATTAATAAAAGAGTTATTTAAGTAATGTTGTGATGTTTGTGCTCTTAATTTCACGTGTTTAAACACGCTTTTTAAATTTCAGAATTTTTGTATGAGAGCGGATTTTCTGTTTTATTTTGTGTCTATCTTGTATCCCATTACATTATCCTTGTGAGTTGTGACATATTATTAACTTTATAGATATTGTTATTTATTTACTATGTAAATGATGACGTGTAGCAAAATTAAGGCAATAAGATAGAACACGGGAGACAAAAGCAGGAGATGCGATCTCAACTCTATTTATTTAGTATTGTATATGACTACTCCTTTCGTTCAAATCCATTTTGTATGTTTGTTTTTTTACGTTTGTCAACGCTCGATTTATATGGTAAATATTTTTACCTACGTATTTTTGCAAAATAGGAGTGATAAGGTGACACGGGGTGTTACTGATTTTGGTAACACCCTAATAAAAAAATAGAAAATAAAATAAAATATAAATGATAATAATAATTAAAACTAAACAATAAGGTAATTGATCAAGGGGTGCCGACGGTGGTTAGCCGTCAACGCCGGTTAAAGGTGGAGTTTTGACCGCTGGTTTACGGCGGTTGGTGACCAGGCCATATGATAATCAACCATTAAATGAAACATAAAAAATGTTGTTAGTGATGCTTGAACACATGACCTCTTGATTGATTTACACTTGCTAATGGCACATAAATCTTTTTGATAAATTTGTATCTCTTTGGTACATATACCAATAATAAATATTGAATATATACGGCGTATATATACCAATAATAATTATTAAAACAATATATATTTTGGTCTACGACTCTACGGCGTTTGTTACAACTTGTGTTAAACCAATATATACCAATAATAATAATTAAATATACTTATAATTTAGAGACTACAACCTTTTAAAAACCACTTTTGAAAATTACATCCTTATAATTTTTTTTGAAAATTACATCCATAATATCACTTTTCTTTGAAAATTGCACCACAATGACGTTTCCGATCAATTTTGTCAAAAAATGACCGATATGCCCTTGCCTATTTCTTTACTTACCCAAATTTTTTCATTAATTATTTTCAATTTGGGGAAAATTAATGATGAAGAACATTAATTAGTTTAAGATAGAATGGAAATCAATTCAATTTGTTGCTTTTCAATTGATTGCATCGAATTTTAGGGTTTAATTTGGGGAAACTTGAAGAACCCTAATTATTTGAAGTTGGGGAAAATTGAAGAATCTTAATTATTTTCAATTTGGGAAAATTGTTGATGAAGAACACTAATTAAATTTAAGATACAATGGAAATAATAGAATTAAAATTCAATTAAAATTGAATAAGGTAGAATTAGATTAGTTGAAATTGTTGAAGAAACGAAGAATTACTGAGAAATAGAGTTGTAAAATCAAGTTGGGATAAACATTAGAGAATAGTCAAGATGAAGGTAATGGTATTTTGGTTAAAAAATGATCTTAAGTCCCAAAAATTCAAATTGGTATTAATTTTCTGTCAGAGTTAATATTTTAACTGTAATTTATAATCAGAAGTAATATTATATGTGTAATTCACAAAAAAAATTATTCATTAACTCGCAATCCGGCATAGTGGTAGTTAGTGGCAAATATCAGGTCGGATCGGGGGTTAGAATACGGGTCTGAAAAAAAATTATGACGTCTTTTATTTTATCATTTTAAATTAATAATATTATTTTATTCATTATTTTATGATTTAATGGTTTAAAAGTTATAAAATGAGTTTTAAGCTATTTTTTAATTAAAATCTTAAAATTTTATTTATATTTAAATTATAATAGAGTATAAAAATATTAATATTTTAATAATATTCTTAATTTATCTTCAAATCATCGGGTTGAACGGGTCGGTTCAAATTTCAACCATAACATAACAAATTATTTTCGTCTTGGGTTATTTCGGGTAGCGGTCAAGATTTACGGGTCTTTGACCCTCAACAATCGGATCAAATTAGGTCGGGTTGGGCTAGGTTTACGGGCCGAGTCGTGTTTTGACAAGTCTAAAGCACACATAGCCTTTTTTATTGGTCATCTTAATCGTTCTTTTATTTTCCCGAAACATCAAATTTAATAATACATGCTTAAATATTTTTTCCAATCGATATTTATGATACTGGGTGTAATTTGGTTTTGAAGGCGGATGCATATATTTGCCGGCCTTTATGAAGGCGGACCCGTACCCATCAAGAAAATCTCGTACCCATCCCACCCCACCACCCATGGCGGGTACAAGTTTCAAAAACCATCCCCGCCCCATCACCCATGGCGGGTACAAGTTTTCAAAACCATCCTCGCCCCACCTACCCATTAACCCGCTATACCATAAATTTTTCCGATCGTTTTTCGTAAAAGTTGGTTTAATCACTATTAATTTCTATTTTCAAGAGTTTGTTTAAATAATTTTAGTTATTTACCAAAATTGGTAAAATATTTTATAAAATAGCTATTTAACATTACGTCTTAATTATAGCAAAATAATATTTGTAAAATTATCGTAATAATGGTATTAATTTTTATAATAATTGGCGGGTAGGCGGGTATGAAGTGGGTAACACGCAAAAACCATCCCCGCCCCACCACCCATGGCGGGTACAATTTTCATACCCGTCCCCGCCCCACCGCCCGCTAAAGCTCTACCCATCCCCGCCTCAACCGGGGCGGGTGCGGGGCGGTATCCACTTGTACCCGCCCCAATGACATCCCTAGTTAACTCAGGTAGACAACATTTGATTTTTTTTTTGCAAGAAGATATTTCCCATATATTCCAATCAAAAAATAGGATTACATGGGCTTGACTTACAAAAGTATATAACCTCTATACATGAATCTCTAAACTTCAAAACTTAGTCATTTACATGACACACGGCTAGAATTTCTTCACGTATTGCCTCCGAAGTGTTGTGTAACAGAATTGCTCTAGTGATGTATTGAATGTCCTTCACCAATGTTTGCATAGTCCGTTCTCCATTACCAAATGCTCGTAAGTTCCTCTCCTGCCAGATGATGTATACTAAGCAACCAATACCACAGCTCAGCCATTTACTTCCAGTGTCTGCGTTTTTTCCTGCCAACCATCCAACAGAGTATCCCTGGCAGATCAGTGCACAATAATCTTACATTTAACCATAGAATTATTTGCTGCAGCAGCATTCCTGTCACACTACACTGGAAGAAGAGATGTTGGTGATTTTCAGCATTGGCCTGGCAAAGATAACATCTGTTGGCCAGATTAATGCCTCTAGATTGGATTAGATCCATTGTTGACAGTTTCTGTTCACTGCCATAGTGAGGCATATCATTTTAATTTTAATCTAAAGTAGATCATTTATATAAAATGTTATGTACTGTTTTTACTACAGTGATAATATAAAATTGTAAAACGTTATTTATACATGTCCGTGCAACTTTGCACGGGTTCTAAACTAGTAAATCTATGAAAATAGGTTTTACAGCCCATTATAGATAGGAGGTAAAAATAAGTAATATATTGAAATTAATTATCTCCAAAATCTAATTGTCCATGTTTAAAAAATTTATTTTACAAAATCAAGTTAAATAAATGTTAGGCAAGTTAGTGATGGGCCTATTTTAAAAAATGATTTTCCCCCTTAAATTAGATAACCAATCAAAGTTCTTCAAATGCTATCAGTTTTATAGTAAAAGGATGTGATTTTTTATACCTTTTATTATTGATCGTACCTTAAAACAATTTTTTAATTTCGTACACAGTATTAATAGACATTCTTATTTTATCTATTATAGCCGTAATTTGTACATATTTTATTCAAAGAGTCTTGCTGAAGAAGGATACAAGTTTTTGGTAATTTGGGTTTTCACTTCGTGAGTTTTTGAGCGGTTTTGAGGTTGTCGGGATTCGAGCTCATGACCTTCAGTCACACTTAGGCCCTGTTATTTTGGACTTCAAGCCACTTAATTTAAGTTCACTTCAGATCCTCTAAGTTCAGTTCAATTCAATTCAGTTCCTATAAGTTCAGTTCAGTTCCTATAAGTTCAGTTCAGTAGATCCTATAAGTTCAGTTAAGTTCAGTTCCTATAAGTTAAGTTAAGTTCCTATAAGTTCGGTTCAATTTCTATAAGTTCGGTTCAATTCAATTTAGTTCAACTCATATAAACTCAATTTAAAAAAGCTATATAAGAAGTATTATTTTAACTACCCATAAAAAAAACATTTCACTTTAATTATTCGATACACGCTATTTAAAAAAAAACAACAACAACAAATTACTAATAACTGTACTCGTTTTTATATTACTATCTCATTAATACCAAACGATCTTACACACGCCCACCCTAATGCCATATGCCTGAATACAAGTATAGACCGCCTGAAGCCCTGAAGGAATGGCAGAACAGTTCAACTATCGCCATTCATCATCGAGAAATCGAGAATGAAAGTTGAAATGACATTTGGTCAATTAAAGAAAAGGTGGATATAAATTGTTAGAAAATATTGTAATACGTGGATTATTTTTTATCGTAATATAATTTTAGTATAATGTATGAATTATGAACAAACTATTGTATAGAACACAAATTCTCATTTGTGACGCGACGGTGGTATCCGTCACAAGCTTGTGACGGTGGTATCCGTCACAAGCTTGTGACGGTGGTATCCGTCACGGCGTCACAAGCTTGTGACGGATACCGTTTCCTCTCACAAAATACCCATGAGTGGTGAGTGGGAAAACACATGAAAGATACCCCACCTTATCCCCTTTCCCTTTTTGTGAGAGGTCACAGGCTTGTGACGGGATTAGCCCGTCACAAGCAAGACATGTTGTGTATAGAAAGTGGAAAATATTTTATATTTCATTGTGTTTTAGACTATTTTTTTTATCAATGTCTTCTCTTGGATAATAATAATAATAATTAACTTAGATTAAATTAAGTTAATTAAGTTCGTATCTTATAAATTTAGTTCAGTTCATATCTTATAAGTTCAGTTAAGTTCATATCCTATTAGTTAAGTTCATTTCAGTTCAGTTCCTATAAGTTCAGTTCAGTTCAGTTTCTATAAGTTCAGTTCAGATTATATAAGTTAAGTTCAGTTCAGATCCTATAAGTCCAGTTCAGTTCAGTTCAGTTTCAGTCCAAAAGAACATGGCCTTACTCTGATACCATGATAAATGAACCATATCAACCAAAATCTTAGGGTGGTGTTCATTCATGAACAAGTTTTACTCATTCATAGACATAAATTACCATATACCCCTTTTATTTTAATGATTTCATTTCAATACTTTTTTTCAGTCTTTATCTCTCTCTTATTCATTTACTCTTTTTTCTCTCTAACTACCATCGTCCATCTATCATTCACCACCTACCATCCTCATTGCCACCTTCCTTGCGCCAACGACCGGTGTTAATGACCTCCTCAAACCGGCAATCGTCTATCTCACAAATCAGAGATTGAAAATGTATTCAGTATCCATCATTTTTGGAGGAAATTCCTCGTATTTGTACGACTCTGAGTCTGAGTCTTGACGTAATAATGAAGAAAATAATAAATTACTAAAAAAGGAAAAAAAATAGAAAACATTAACAAAAATGAAAATGAAAAAAATGAAAACAGAGAGAAGGTGCAAATGTGCTGCAACGATTAATTCATCCTTAACTATTAACATTTTGTTTATGTGGTTTAGGTTGGCGACGGCAACCCTGCTTGCAGCATAACAGTCATCAATACTTCATCAGTCTTCGCCACCCTAAATCACCAACGACGACAATGGCAAATGAAAAAAGACGATCGTCATCACTCATCCAAATACCGCGATGGTTTAACCAAACCCTAGTTTAATTAGTATATCAATTTAGGTTGGCGACGGCAACCCTGCTTGCAGCATAACAGTCATCAATACATCATCAGTCTTCACCACCCTAAATCATCAAAGGCGGCGATGGCAAACCAAAAAAGACGACCGCCATCACTCATCCAAATACCGCGATGGTTTAAACAAACCCTAATTTAATTAGTGTATCAATTTCTTAATTTGATATAATATAATTAATAAAATTAAAAATTAGAATTATTACTGGATTGATAAGAGAATTAACATCCATATTGTGTAATTTGACAGATTTGATTAAGTTTGTAGATTTGATTATCTTTGTGAGAGAGAATTAGAGAGACATAGAGAGAATTAGGCAAAGCACGTATTATGTAAAAATAATGAAAAAATCCATGAAAGATTAAACTCGTCCATGAATAAGCAACTACGAAACCTTACGGTGATGATTGAGGCCCAAGTATTATTAATATTCTTATTACATACATACTACATAATATAATTTCATTATTAGTTACTTGCACTTAAATTTAATCTGAATGGCCGATTAGATATGGTTGATCCAAGATATGAAACGAACCAAGAGATGTGATCCAAATTCGATTCGATTGATCCGATGAAGTGACCGTAAATGATGCATTTGACTCAGAATGACTTATTTTAAGCAAACTATTGATCTTAAGTGACCTAAACAACCCAGGATGACCCAACATATAGTAACCCGACCCGACACATGACTCAGTAATTATCAATCGGGAAAAACTCTATCAAAAATGACCCTGTTCAGATGACCTATTTACCAGGTTTACTTGCATCAGAGATCATGGTTAACCCAATGGAGATTTTGTAGAGCTTGTTGATGTTTTCAAGATTACCTTTTTAAGCTTCTTTAAAGAGTAGTAGTATTATAAAAACACTACCATGTGTAAGATAAATTTGTTTTCAATTAACTTTGTTTTCTTTATTTTTGGTCAACACTATCTATGTTAAGAGTTCATACAAATTTGGTCGGTTTCTCAGGTTTAAAATATTTCACATGACTATTTTATATTTTTGTCTTAATTAGAGATTTTGGACAATCATAATATACTTACGATTAACCTTAGTAGATGTTAGAATTTGTTATGAAAATGTGAAAAAATAAATTTTGTTTATCTAAAGTAAAATTGTGACTTGAACACAATTGATCATTGTTGTTTGATGTTAAAGCAATCTTGTGAAATAGATTAATGTCGTTAAATTGACCAAATCTAGCAATATCTCCATCCCAAGTTAATTTTTTTACTAGAAAAGTTTTTGATGTTTTATTAACTTTTTTCTACTTACTTTTCCATTTGCTCTGCTTTTTACATCATGTAAGAGCATCCTTAACTATGAGGATAACTTTCCTTAAAAATTTGAGGAAAAACAAAGTAAAAAGTCCAACAATGAGTATACTGAGGAAGAGAACAATGAGCTAAACATTGAGGAACAAAACGCTACGTGAGAAGGAGTGGAATATTGAGCTTTTTTTATTTGGATGATGTCATGGAGTGGAGTATAAATTTATTTAGTTATTATTTTGTTAGGTAAATTTTATCTGCTTAAATAATTGATATGTAATTGATTTTTTGGAAAAAAATAATTACACCATAATTTATATCTTTTTTTTTCTTCTACAAATAGGTAGTAATATTTGACATATTTTTCTCTACACCATGTATTTTTGTATTTAATTAAATTTATGTAATATTTGGTGTTTTTTAAAATATTGTATTGAAAATAATGTTTTAAATGTTGTGTCTTTTATATTTTTGAAATTGTCTTGAAAAAAAGATTTCCCGTTTTCTATAATAAAATCGAAATCGAATAACTATCGAGTTGAAAACCCAAACAAATTACAAAAGTACAATTTTAATGTAAAAAATGTATGGGGTAGGTTAAAGTAAGAGATATAAATGATGAAAGAGAGTAATAAGATCTTTTGAAGGGGAAATTCCCCAAGTATGATTTTAAGATTTTGAATGCTCTTCATAGTTAATAGCCTCTTCTTTTGGCTTTAAGGGATATCTTTTTGTATGATTGTATCTTCTTTTTACCCTTAATGGATGAATAAGAAGATTATAACTTTCTTGCAAAAGAAAAAAAAAAAGAGTAATGAGGAATAAGTGTAAATTATAGTTGGAGGAATATTTTGGTTGTAAATTGAAAAGTTGAGGAATAATGAGGTGGATGAGTATTAACTACTCCCTCTGATCCAGATAAAAGGTAACAGTTGCTTTATCACAGTTGTCGAGACACGTGTAGTAACGTAACGTGAATATATTTAGTTACACATTATTAAAAAATTATAAAAATTTGATATTCTTATAACATTCATGACGATAAATCAAACAAGATCCCACATGACTATATTTTGTCTTATAGATTAACGGTAATATCAAAGATTTTCTACGACCATGAATAGTGCCAAAAAGTAACCGTTATCTTTTGTTTGGATCGGCACTAAAACTTGAGAGAGATGGTCTTTCGATAAATTATTGAGAGACCATTTCTTTTGTACCCTTTAATTTGTATTTCGTGACCCTTCTAATTTGACATTGATCGTACCATAGTAATTTCGTACTTATTTACATAATAAATATACTCATT
This sequence comes from Silene conica, assembly GCA_029255685.2. Classification (NCBI taxonomy): domain Eukaryota; kingdom Viridiplantae; phylum Streptophyta; class Magnoliopsida; order Caryophyllales; family Caryophyllaceae; genus Silene; species Silene conica. The sequence goes on from CM055313.2 coordinate 6,246,526, forward strand.
TTATCTTTAATCATAATTTGTACATATTATATTACTTTTAGTACCACTTTTTCTTAAATTTGTACAATAGTCTCCAATAAATTTATTGAAAGGCGGTCTCTCAGGAGACCTACTGATCGATCGGAGGGAGTATTAAATTTGCATCTTTAGGGTTTGGATAAGGCGGGAAAAAAAATTAATGATAGCGTGACACGTGTCAAGTTTAATGGATATCGGTTTTTCTTTTATACTTATATATAGATATAGATAGGACTCATAGATGACTCCTAACAACATTGAAGAGTCGAAGAAAAAACAAAGTAATATTTGTTAAAATAAGATACACTTATAATTTTAACATAAGTATGTTTAAAACTAATATTTGAGGAAACTTATAAGTATGATTAATTAGAAAATTGATTTGCAACAAAAATAAGTTTATATCAAATACGACATCTAACATAGTTTCAAAGAAATATTCATGTATTTGTGGCATAATTTGTATCAAATTGTACTTCGTAGTTATTAGTAAATTAATTATATGTACGTCAAATTTCGAGTTATACAATATTTATATTGTCATCGTATTTAACATGAAAATAATTTATATCTCTTATATCTAATGATAATATATGTTCACATACGACTCGTATATTTTTTGCACGAGTTTAAAACTAGTAAAAGTATAGAGAAAACTCTTTCGCAATAACTAACTACAATTAGACCTGGCAAACGGGTCATTCGATTCAGTTTCGGATCAGTTTTATTCGGATCGGGTTATTTCGATTTACCTTTATTTTCGATTTCAGTTCGGTTCAATTCAGGTTGGAATCAGTTTTCGCTTTTAATCGGTTGTAAATATTTCGGGTCAGTTCAGGTTCGAGTCAGGTTAATTTCGGAATAGATGAGACTCGAGTCGGGTCAATATCAGAGCAGATTCGATTCGATTCGGGCCATATTCGGATCGGATGTCAGGGATTTATAATGGATTATATTTATATATCAAATATTTCGATTTTGTTTTTGATATAATTTTTAGATCTTTGTCCGATAATATTTCAAATTCTTTTAATAGTAATATAATTTGATTCCACATCTTTTTTCTTATCTATTTTTTTTATAATTATTGATATATTATATATACAAATAATTTAAATATGAACGGTCAAACATGAAATTGAGAAATAGTAGACATTCTTATATAAATACTTCGCAATATATACATGATAAATTGTTCATAAGTATTTCATATCTTACAACATTGATTTATGTCTATAAATAATTATTTTTTTTTTCTTTTGTTTGACAAACGACAATTACTACATTCGGGTAATTTCGGGTTTCGGTTGAATTTCGGTCATCATTAAGCAGGTTGAAAACGGTTCGGGTGTGTTTCGATTCGGGTCAAACCAGTTCAGGTTGAAACAGTTCAGGTTTATTCAATCTCGGGTCTATTTCGGATATTACAAATTCAGTTCAATTTCGAATCAGTTCAGGTTGATTCGGTTTCGGGGTGAAGTTCAGTTATACCTTTCGGATGTACGGTCAGGTGTCGATTCAGTTATTTTCAATCGGTTTTTCGGGTTCGATATACTTTTGCCAGGTCTAACTACAATACCGTCTCACTCAACTTTTTGTAAATCTACCCAATGCTCATTTTATTTTATGGAAGGCTGAAAATAATATTTGAATCTACCTTTTACTTTTAATAATTATTTAAACATCAACCCATTTGCGATTTTTTATTTTATTTTGTTTTAATTTATTCCAAATTATGTATAAATACATTATTATAGCACTTGAATTTGCATGCACAAAACATTTTTCATATATAATAAATAAATAAAATAATAACACCAAACAATGGAAAGCAAAATCGTGACAAAAATCATATTTCTTGCTTTTTTGTTAGCAATGCTTGTTGATCAATTTAAGGCCGGGGATAATACAATATACAAGCTTAGAAACTATTGCGATCAAGGGTGCATTAAAGCTAAGAATTGTAAGACTTTTAGTTTATTTGCCGATCGTAATTGTGTAAAGATGTGTACCAGATGGTGCAAGGAAACCATTAAACGATTCGAGCAAGGTTCCGGCCAACTTGGGTCAGGATCGTCTGGGTCACCATCCGGCGGATACGGTTTTGGAGGACCTGGAGGTGAGGGAGATTATTCAGGGTCTCCATACAGAACACATATAATTAACTAAAATGTTGTTAATAATAATAAGAGTGGTTTTTCTAACGTGTGTTCTTAAGACACCCATTAATAATCTAAATACGAAAAGATTTATATCATATTCTCTTCTGATGCTTGGATAGAAACCTATTTTTACCATAATTAATGAAAATATAATATAATTTATTTCGCATTTAGATTATTAATATGTGTGTACCCGAGGGACACACGTTATAAAAACCGTCTTAATAATAATAGCAATAAATCATTGTTGTACTTCAATGAAAGGAAAATCCCCTGGATTTATTCTCTATTGTATCAAAAAAGTATAATAAAACAGTTATTTAAGTAATGTTGTGATGTTTGTGCTCTTAATGTTACGTGGTTAAACACGTTCTTTAAATTTTGGGTTTTTATATGATAGCTCTTAGTTAAGGCAATGAGACAGAATACGGGAGACAAAAATGAGAGATGTGATCTCAACTCCTCATATAAGGCCACAAAACTCATTAATTTTTATTGTATATGATTACTTCCTCCATTCAAATCCACTTTGTATATTTGTTTTTTCATGTTTGTCAATGCACAGTTTACGTGGTAAATATTTTAGCTACGTATTTGCAAAAGAGGACTGATAAGGCGATACCGAGTGTTACTGATTTCGGTAACACCCTAATAAAAAAGAAAAAAAATAGAAAATAGAAAAGTAAATTCTCGTATTTGCACCATTTTCGAAAGGGTAGAACCGTAATTCATATATTTATCATTTTTATAAAATAAAATATAAGTGATAATAATAATTAAAACTAAAACAATAAGGTTAATTGATCAAGGAGGTGCCAACGGTGTTAGGCCGCCAACGCCGGCGGTCAAAGATGGATGTTTGACCACTAGTCTATGGCGGTTGACCACCATACAATAATCCACCATCAAATGAGTTTGTGAGGCTTATGACCTCTTGATTAAGTTACACTTGCTAATGCCACTATGCCACTGTGCCACATAATAAATCTTTTTGTTAAATTAGTAACGGTTTTGGTATATATATATATACATATGTTAAAACTTGTGTTAAAACAATATATGCCAATAATAATTAGGAAAAATTATGAATTACCACATAATATGTTCCATTTTTTTCAAATTACCACCTATTACATTCAACTTTACAAATAACCACGTAACTTTCTTATTTATCCACACCAAGCTAACTTATTTTACATACATTAGCCGGTTTTGCGTAATTATTAACTCGATTTCATTTTAACGACTTCCGATTGTTTTTAATGACCAAACTACCCTTACTAATTATTAGACATAGACATTAACTTCTTAATTCACCCTTCCTACATTGAATTTCTAACCCTAAAAATTAATTTGGGGGTTTCTTTAATTTTATCCTCTCTCAATACCATCACTCTACAATAGTGAATGGAATGGTTACATCAGAGTGAATGATTTTAAGGGCACTACAGTGGTTATTCTTCATGTATATCTTCTTAACCGTCGGATAAATAAAATTTTATAGAGTACAAACTGAATAAGTGTGATTTCCCGTCACTGATCACATCGTGAGTTGTAACCTTCATTTGAGATTAGTGAATATACACTTCTGTCTCACCAAGCAACTTCAACTCCACTTTCATTTTCAAGGAAACCCGTTTATATAATTGAACAAATGTAAAGTATGGAGAAGTGGGACAAAGTTGAAATAAAAACTAATTTAGCGAACAACTGAATATAGTCTTTCCTTTTCAATTTTGTTAAAATTTGAGTAATGGTGTTGAAGGAGGATAAAATTTAAGAAACTCCCAAATTGATTGAATATTGGTTAATCGTGAAGTTGATTGAAGAAAGGGTGAATTAAGAAGTCAAAGTTTATGTCTAATAATTAGTAAGGGTAGTTTGGTCATTAAAAATGAACGGGAGTCGTTAAAATGAAATCGAGTCGATAATTACGCAAAACCGTCTAAAGTACGTAAATAAGTTAGATTGGTGTGGATAAATAAGAAAGTTAGGTGGTTATTTGTAAAGTTGAATATAATAGGTGGTAATTTGTACAAAATGGAACATATTAGGTGGTAAATTATAATTTTTCCTAATAATTATTAAATATAGTCTTTCCTTTTCAATTTTGTTCAAATTTGAGTAATGGTGTTGAAAGAGGATAAAATTTAAGAAACTCCCAAATTGATTGAATATTGGTTAATCGTGAAGTTGATAGAAGGAAAGGTGAATTAAGAAGTTAAAGTTTATGTCTAATAATTAGGAAGGGTAGTTTGGTAATTAAAAATGAACGGGAGTCGTTAAAATGAAATCGAGTCAATAATTACGCAAAACCGTCTAAAGTACGTAAAATAAGTTAGATTGGTGTGGATAATAGGAAAGTTAGGTGGTTATTTGTAAAGTTGAATATAATAGGTGGTAATTTGTACAAAATGGAACATATTAAGTGGTAAATTATAATTTTTCCTAATAATTATTAAATATAGTCTTTCCTTTTCAATTTTGTTCAAATTTGAGTAATTTTTCCTACTATTCTTATCTACCCTACTACACTTATTTATTTTATGTCTATCTTACAACTACTTTCTACTTTATTTTTATTAACTTGACATGGCATGGTGTATATTTCTTTATTCCCCCTGTCTCCAAAAGAGGGCGGTGATCACATGGAGCTGTTGTTATTGTCAGAGTCATTTTCGTCACTTTTGGATATATTCTCTTTGATGTATATCTTTAAACCTGTAATGTGATCTTTAATAATATACGGCTGTCCATATCCTGCCACAATTTGTGCGTCATTCGATCGGTTGATTTCTATGCCATCATCTTTTTGAATTTGGAAGGTAGTAGTCCTGAAGGTGATAAGCATCGTATGGCCTTCTTTTCTCCGTATATTTTCTTGCCACCACGTGGGATCTCGGAACAGTGTAAGCCATTTTTATAATAATTTGTGATGTGGTTTCCTTCTGGTTAGGAGACATTTTGCCAAGTACTGTAGTAGATGACCTTTCTCCATGAGGACTTCAATTGAATATAATTCAGCAAGATACCAGAGCAGGAGGTAAGCTACGGGAGGAAATTTTTTGTAATGTCTTGGATCTAGGTGGATAGTGGTAGGTAATGGATATGGGGAATTGTAAGGCAGGCCAAGGAGAGGGCCTTGGCTTATTCCATATTTATGTACATACAGAATAAGCAGTTGATGGAGTGTTTCAATGGCCTTGGTTCTCAGAACTCTTTGGAGAAGTTTGTCTTGCAAATCTGAGGACATGTGACTTACCAAAGACTTCATTTGTTCTTCCTCTGGTTGTGCAAGGGTGATCATATAAATCACAGGAATGATTGGTGAAATTTGACGCTGAGTTCTTGATAGGAAATCTGGAAGAAAGTTATCTTTTCCTTTTATGCGTTTGACCTCAAACTTCCACTGAGAAAACCAACTAGCCCATCGTAGCAGCTGTGCCTGGGGGAGAGTCTTTTGTTTGAATTGCAGCATCTTTGGAAATGATGACATGTCCATTTCTATGAGAAAATGCCGGCCGATAAGATGAAACTCAAATTTCTCAATGCCTCTTTTTACTGCGAGAATCTCCTTGTAAGTGGAGTGGTAATGTTTTTCTCCTTCTTTGAAAGCTCCACTCTTATAACCACATATCTGTCTGTTGCTTTTCTCATCTTCTTCAAGTAGGACAGCACCCCAATAACAGTCACTTGCATCAGTTTGTAAAATTCTCCTTCCTCTTGATGGGATTGTTAATGCTGGAAGAGTTTTTGTAATACGCTTTAACTCTCTTATAGCATCTGTGCATTTCTGGTTCCATGGAACAGCATCTTTCTTCAATTGGGCTGACATAATTGATCTATGCTTTGCGAGATCATGGATAAAATCTGCCATGTAGTTGACAATTCCGAGAAATTGCTGGATTTGCTTGTATGAGAGTTTTTCGTCTGGGAATTCTTCAAGCTGGGTTGCAATGTGAGGTTGAAGGTGGTAGTGACCTTTGGAGATGTGCATTCCCAGAAAATCAATTTTTGTTTCTCCAATGACCATCTTTTTCTCTGAGAGCATTATCCCATATTGCCGAACAATATCGTAGAACTTTGATAATAAGGCGGAATGGGAGTCAACATCCATAGAGAATAAGAGGATGTCATCTATGTAAACCAGGGCATTTGGGAGAATTGGGTTGAATATTTTTATCATTGCTTTTTGGAATAAGGATGGGGCTGTTTTTAATCCGATGGCATAACCTTCCATTGGTAATGGCGATCAGGAATACAGAAACCGGTGTTTGGTCTCTCTTCTGGTTCAATTCCTAATTGCCAAAATCCTGCTTTAACGTCAAATTTTGAGAATATTTGTGCTTGAGGCAATTTTTGGAAAAGAACCTCTCTTTTTGGAAGTGGGAATTTGTCATCTGTGAGGAAATGATTAAGAGGTTGATAGTTGATGACTAACCTTAACTTTCCACGTACCTGTTCTGCCTTTTGTTGACATAAAACGCCTCACAAGCCCATGGTGAGGTTGTTGGTTCAATGGGATTTTCTTTTTGTAGCTGGTCAACTTCTTGAAGAGCAAGAGTATAATGGTCTGGGTTCATTCCTATGTGGCTTGCTTTTGTTGGGTTAATATCCTCATTCTTTTTGAATGGCAAAGTGATAAAGAATTCAGGATTTTGCCATAATGGAGAAGAGCATTTTGTGAGAAACTCAGAGTGGGACTCAGCACAAGAAGTTTTGGCTATCTCATCTCTTATGGGATGAAGAACTCCATAAGAGTACAGATGAGGGGTTGATGTCCATGGTAATAAATGATTTTTGTGTTTCAGCCCCTTAGGATGCCATGATACCCTTTTAAGACTATGCAGAATATCAAAACCAAGTATAAAGTCTTTTCCAGGAAGATCAGACCCATATACTTTAGTTTTCAGGGTGTAACCCGGAAACAGTTGAATGTAGATCAGTTTACGTTTTAGAGATATATAAAAAACCTGACCATTTGCTGCCTTAAATGCTACTGAACATGGTTCCCATTGTGATGGTGGAAGAATACTTGGTTTGATTATGGAGGATGCAGCACCAGTATCAAAATATGCAATGACAGGTATGGGTTTGTCATATTTATTTGGGAAAATGTAAATTTTTGCATTTGGAGAGGGCTGAAGAGGGTAGGTTGGAATGGTCTCATTTTGTGGTTCTGTTTCACAGACTTCTATGGGATAAAGATCAAACCTGACAAATTGGTCAGTAATACCTTTGTCGTTGTCAGAGTCTGAATCTTCAGATGAACTTTCTCCAAACTCCATTCCCATTGCCAAAATGGTTTCATCTGTTGGCTCATCATCAAGGGAGAAAATGGATTCAATATCAGCATTATCAATATCTTCAATCTGTGCTAAATATCCGACAAGATTATTTCTCTTTTTCTTGTCAAGGCAATCTTTTGCGTAATGCCCTTTCTTCTTGCAGATATAGCAGCGGTCAGATTTCTTGAATCCTCTTTGTTTCTTTCTCCTGAAAAATTTCCATTTTTTGTTTTTGGATAATCTGGGAAATTTTTTGTTCCATTTATTTTTGTACATCCCGTGTTTCTTTCCCTCTGAGGACGTGCATCCACATTTCTGAGGCTTGCACTTGATGGATAATCCTGGATGATCACAAGGTTTTCCTAGAAGCTTTCATTGTTCTTGCAATTGCTTAAAAAACTTCTGATGATTACACAGTTTTTCAAGGGCAGCAAGTGATGTTTGATAAAGTTCTCCTAGTGTAGCATTACTTAAGGATATGTTTTTGAGGGAGAATTGCCTAGCGGTTTCATTTCCTAATGGCTCCGGAAGAGAGTTTAGATAGGCTTGTTTGAGATTTACATCATCCATGCCTCCAAGAGCGTAAAACCGCTTAGACATTCTTTCATAATGCCTGATACCCGTCGTTGAGGGGTGCCAAAGATAAGATTTATAAACCAAACTAAAACTATAGATAGTGATAGTAAGGGTCGAACCACAGAGAGACAAGGTTAATTATGTTTGATAATTTTTAGTCTACAAAGTAACAATAGAGAGGGGGTTTGATTGTTGCTAAGTCTAAAACAAATATAAAATACAACAAGTAAATAAAGAGGAGAATAAAAATATAATAAAAGAGATGCTAGGATGTTTGGGTAATAAACAACTAAGATAATATAAATCCTAAGTCAACATGTACTGCAGTCGCGTAAGGGATGTAACATATCCTTTAGGTCTATGCTATTAGTTCCTAGGTCTCACAATTATTGGGTGTCAACAATAAGGGTGATTCCTAAATTCTAGGTCACAAACCTTTCAGTCTTAAGTAACCTATCCGTCTTAAGATGTAAACCAATGCCCTTCCCAAATCTCTCAATCTTGGGTAGGTCAATACTAACATCCTACAAGTCTCCTTTTGGTCTCATTGTAGGTTATTATAGTCTACAAATAAAAGCGAAACAGAATTCATATGCGTGTCGGTCGACCGACCAACTAACCCGGTCGGCCGACCTCCACCCTGCAACACGTCGATTCGGAATTTATACTACCTTCGCATATTTACTCCCTACATCCTAACATATGAAATTAGCTACTCATAGTTATTAAAACAATAATAAAAATAGGAATAAACATGAAAGTTATAAAGAACATAAATCTAAACATGCAATAATAATAAAGGAAATTAAAATAAGATGAAAAGGAGATTAGGAACTTCGGTTCCCCATGGTTAAAACAAGTTAATGAAAGGTAAAATAATCAAATAACACAATCCCAAGGAACAAATAATAAACCTTTAGGTCAATATTCTACCCAATCCTTACGGTCTTAGGGTTCCTAGAAAAGCACTAAACTTTCGTTCAAGGGCAATCCCAAAGTTGTTGTTAAACTAATCCTAACAATCTTTCAATCTAAAAGAATTAGTTTACCAACAACAATGGGGGATTGGTAATTTAATCATAAAACTATCAAAATCAAGTCTTTACCATGGTTCCCCTAATTCCTAATCACAAGAATTAGCTATGCATAATCTTAATCATAAAATTAACAATAACAAGAATTAAGAATATCAAAGGAATTAACATAATTAAAGATGATAATAAAGAGGAAACATGAATTGAGAAATAACAAATAAGATGAACAACAAGATTAATTGAAAAGGAAAGATTGAATTGTAGCAAACTTACAACTTAATTGGAAATCTAAGAACAAAGATGAAAACTTGGACTTGATTATTCTATGATAGAAAACTAGATTAAGAACTTGATGGATATCTGAATTAGGGACTGAATTAGCTTATATAGGCGGAATTAAAGAGTTTCCTAATGACCTAAACACTTGTATGGGCTTTTCGGAAACTTCTGGGTCGGCGCTGTGGTCGGTCGACCAATATTTTCGGTCGGTCGACCGCTTTACGGATTTTATGCAATTTCTGGGCTTCAGGCAAATTCTGGGCTTTTCCAATAGGAACCTGGTCGATCGACCTACTTTGTTGGTCGGTCGACCAACTGTCGGGACTGCAGCGCGCATCGTTCTTAAAACAGCTGCCATTTCTTCGTTACTTATCGAAATCAAGCAATTCTCGCGGCGTTGGAAAGCTAAGAGGATAAGCTTTCACCTCCAACTGGAATCACTCCATTATCAGCTCTAGAACTCGAGATATAGCCATTTGAAACAGGCTGCAATGTCGTGGATAGATTCTTTGCTTGTTAAAGCTATCTTTAGGCCTTGAAATGTGCGCTAGGCTTCGTTCCTTCTTGTCCTTAGTCATAAAAAGTCCCGAGGGCATAAATTTGGTATAAAATCGTCCCTTTTCCGCATAATTCTGCAAAAGAGCATAAAAATACGAAAGTAGACAATTGTTGGGAAATAAGGGCTAAAACATCGTAAATGAGCGACAAAATGCGTGTAAAAATAGATGTAAAACATCATAAAATTGGCACGCATCAAATTCCCCAAACCAAACCTTGCTTGCCCTCAAGCAAGAAATAGACTCGATCTTAACTAATGGAACGATTTCAATCTCAGAGCGAAATTTACATGTTAGCCTAAACCAATGCTAAGTAAAAAATGAGAAAACATTTAAATCATGCAAACGAGTTATGGTGTTGTCAGACTTGCAAAAATAAAGACTATAGAGACTTTATACCATGGACTCTCGCGGTACGCTCGAGACACTCATGAAGCAAAGGGTGAGTATATGTAAAAGATAGGAAGAAGTAATTTTGTAGAGACACTCACCTAACTGCGACCCATGGAAACATGCCTGCAATCTAACATGAACAAGAATTCTACAACTTTGTATAACAACCTTATTAAGTGACCCAGATACATGCAAATGAGGTACGAAAGGTACGTGAGGTTAAAGGTAAAAGTGGTTAAGATGTTTTTGGATTTGTGGGGTTAGTAGCCAAGCTAGTAAAACCGATTCCCAACAACATATTTCACAACTTTTTTGATATTAAGAAAGTGCTCTTTTGTAGCACAACTCTCACATTAAACATAAGAAAGGACTCCCAAATATTTTTTTGAATGAAGTATAGGAGTGATAACATATAAAAGAAAGGGAATTTGGAACGAATTTTTTTTTTGAATCTGATGCTGACAGGTGGTCGGCCGACCTATGATGGTGGTCGGTCGCTCGACTTTCTATTTTTCGATTCTTTTTTTTTTTCGTTTTTTCGTTTTTTTTTTTCTTTCTTTCTTCCTTTTTTCTGAATTTTTCTGTTCTTTTTCTTTTCTCGCTTTCTTTCTTTCTTTTCTCTTTTTTTGCTCATGATAGCATACAAACCAAGATGCCTCAAAAAAATAAACCAAAGACCACAGATACTAGCTTGGAAAGGTATGCTAAGTATGGGATGTAGTTTTGGGGGAATAAAAAGGCAATTTTGGCTATGTAAGGCTTATGGGTAAATAAGAGAAAAGGGGATCCCAAATGCACGTATCAAGACTCCCAAAACGAGAAAGTAAAACAAGTATATAGCAATTCAAGTTCATGTTTATGCATATTGATGTAACATGTTCCAAGGGGAGTACTACTCACATCCTAGACAACTGGTTTTAGAATGAAACCAGGAAATAAAGCTCTAAAACTTAGAATGTATAGTAGGTTGCCAAGGTATAAGTCAAGTCTCAAGATATGCAAGTTGACAAAAACTCGTAGATATGCAAAAGACTCTCATACTAAAACAAGTTGACAAGGCAAGGTAAAGGCATAAACATGTAAGATAGCAAAAATCATCCTTGAAATACTTTCGTTCCGACTCGACCTATATGCTAAAATAAACGTGCATTTTTTTTGAATTTTTTTTTGAATTTTTTCATTTTTTTGTATTTTTCTTGTATATGCAAGGAAAATAAAGAAAAGAACAATGCAATACGGAAATGCAATAAACGTGTGACAGAATGCAATGCATGTGACGCGAAACCATTCCCCAAACCAACCCGCACAATGTCCCCATTGTGCATCAGCCTAAGTAAAGGTTTCAGAAAAAATAAATGAAAGATGCAAAGAGAATAAAAGCTAAGGAAAAACTGGAAAGAACTCACTGGATTATGAAGCGCATGAGAAAAACCTCCCCAAACCAGCGTAAGCTGGGAGGTTTTGGTGGCTAGCAGTGCCACTCAAGTACCCAAGAACGATTGCACGGTTCCCGAGGAAGAAATCGAAAGACTGCGACAGATCGGTAGGTCGACCGACCAAGAAAACAGGTCGACCGACCTTCCTGTAAAGTACAGAAAATTTCAGCAATGCGGCGACTAGGTCGACCGACTGGTGTAACTGGTCGGTCGACCGTCTTTGTCCCAGCGGTCTTCGTTTTTCTTCGTAGAACCTGAAAAAGCAAGAAAAACATGCGCCCAACAAATGCGCGAGATCCCAGAAACAAGTCCAAAAAGTCTTAACTATGCAAACACAAAAAAATTTGTCCTAAGAACTTAAAGAAAGCAAGCTAGAAAGTCTTAGCAAAACAAAAAAAATGTCTTAAGAAAAGCAGAAACGAGCAAAAGGAGAAGTCATCCGCGAAGGATTCGGCGTTTCTTTGACCAAGGGCTCTGACTATAGGCTACTCCTTCAGCTATGGTGATTTGGGTAGATGAGTTTCTCTCCACCATGTAGATAGGTGGGTCATCATCCATAGCTTTAGCCATCCATCTCCCGTGGTTGTCGACTCCCAAGTCGTAGGTCGACACCTTCCTCGGCTTCTTCTTCTTAGGGCTCTTTTCTTCAGCCAAATGATCACTTGTTTGAGTGACCTCGTTCTCTACAGCATTTGATCGAGTAAGTGGTACTACTCGATCGAGAACATCTCTCTTCCTACTGCTTATAGACTTTATCACTAGTGTAGCAATTTCTGGAGCATCCAAATCAGCCTTTTGAGCAAGAGATTCACCTGCACATGCCTCAAAACACATCAAAGCCTCCGAAGGATCCTTTGAAAAGGATCCTTGCATAGAACATTCACTAATATTATTAAAAACATCAGGAATGTCCATAAATGAATCCTGCAAAAAACAAGGTTCATCAACAGAGGGTTCAATTATGTTAGGAACATGGTCATCACTAATACCTACAAAAATAGGTTGGTCAGTCAAGGGGTGAAAGCCTAACTCATTGGTTGTTTCTAGATCCAAGTTAGTATCATCAACGGGGAGGGAGAGGGAATCAAGTAACCTATCATCCTCATCCTTAAGAATGAGCGACTCATTAGTAATGGGTGTGATGGGATCACACTTGACAGAAATATCTGGGTTACTAATATCAACGCCCTCATACCTCTCAAAGGTTTTTTTGAACTGATGCTCCAATATTAAAATATCTTTCATGAATTTAGCATAAGAAGGTATCTGGGTAATTAAGTCAGTGAAAGGGATGGTTACCTCAAGATTCTTCACCATCTCTAAAAACTTACCAAATTTCCGATCCTCTTTTGAATTTTTCAGTCTTTCAGGATAAGGAATGGTGACTTTAGCCGTAGGATCAGCAACCTTTGGCTTTTTCAGCTGTAAAATTTCGGCAAGACCTTGAATAAAGGAAGGATCCAGCGATTCCGGAGTCAAAACAGCACTCTGCTCAGGAACGTCGGTCGGTCGACCAGTAGCAGTGGTCGGTCGACCAGAGTCTGCAACATCCGAATTTTTCGGTACATCTTGAGCCTTTGGCTGTAGGAAGTTATAAATAGAATCCATAGAGAGAGTACTCAAGCCTTCCTCTCAAAAACCTGTCTTCTAAACAACACTAGAAGAAAAGGTAAGAAACGGTCTTAAGGAACCTAAGTTCCTTAAGACAAGAAAAATAAACTAAAAATTAAAAAACAAAATTATACCGTCTCCCCGGCAACGGCGCCAAAATTTGATACCCGTCGTTGAGGGGTGCCAAAGATAAGATTTATAAACCAAACTAAAACTATAGATAGTGATAGTAAGGGTCGAACCACAGAGAGACAAGGTTAATTATGTTTGATAATTTTTAGTCTACAAAGTAACAATAGAGAGGGGGTTTGATTGTTGCTAAGTCTAAAACAAATATAAAATACAACAAGTAAATAAAGAGGAGAATAAAAATATAATAAAAGAGATGCTAGGATGTTTGGGTAATAAACAACTAAGATAATATAAATCCTAAGTCAACATGTACTGCAGTCGCGTAAGGGATGTAACATATCCTTTAGGTCTATGCTATTAGTTCCTAGGTCTCACAATTATTGGGTGTCAACAATAAGGGTGATTCCTAAATTCTAGGTCACAAACCTTTCAGTCTTAAGTAACCTATCCGTCTTAAGATGTAAACCAATGCCCTTCCCAAATCTCTCAATCTTGGGTAGGTCAATACTAACATCCTACAAGTCTCCTTTTGGTCTCATTGTAGGTTATTATAGTCTACAAATAAAAGCGAAACAGAATTCATACGCGTGTCGGTCGACCGACCAACTAACCCGGTCGGCCGACCTCCACCCTGCAACACGTCGATTCGGAATTTATACTACCTTCGCATATTTACTCCCTACATCCTAACATATGAAATTAGCTACTCATAGTTATTAAAACAATAATAAAAATAGGAATAAACATGAAAGTTATAAAGAACATAAATCTAAACATGCAATAATAATAAAGGAAATTAAAATAAGATGAAAAGGAGATTATGAACTTCGGTTCCCCATGGTTAAAACAAGTTAATGAAAGGTAAAATAATCAAATAACACAATCCCAAGGAACAAATAATAAACCTTTAGGTCAATATTCTACCCAATCCTTACGGTCTTAGGGTTCCTAGAAAAGCACTAAACTTTCGTTCAAGGGCAATCCCAAAGTTGTTGTTAAACTAATCCTAACAATCTTTCAATCTAAAAGAATTAGTTTACCAACAACAATGGGGGATTGGTAATTTAATCATAAAACTATCAAAATCAAGTCTTTACCATGGTTCCCCTAATTCCTAATCACAAGAATTAGCTATGCATAATCTTAATCATAAAATTAACAATAACAAGAATTAAGAATATCAAAGGAATTAACATAATTAAAGATGATAATAAAGAGGAAACATGAATTGAGAAATAACAAATAAGATGAACAACAAGATTAATTGAAAAGGAAAGATTGAATTGTAGCAAACTTACAACTTAATTGGAAATCTAAGAACAAAGATGAAAACTTGGACTTGATTATTCTATGATAGAAAACTAGATTAAGAACTTGATGGATATCTGAATTAGGGACTGAATTAGCTTATATAGGCGGAATTAAAGAGTTTCCTAATGACCTAAACACTTGTATGGGCTTTTCGGAAACTTCTGGGTCGGCGCTGTGGTCGGTCGACCAATATTTTCGGTCGGTCGACCGCTTTACGGATTTTATGCAATTTCTGGGCTTCAGGCAAATTCTGGGCTTTTCCAATAGGAACCTGGTCGATCGACCTACTTTGTTGGTCGGTCGACCAACTGTCGGGACTGCAGCGCGCATCGTTCTTAAAACAGCTGCCATTTCTTCGTTACTTATCGAAATCAAGCGATTCTCGCGGCGTTGGAAAGCTAAGAGGATAAGCTTTCACCTCCAACTGGAATCACTCCATTATCAGCTCTAGAACTCGAGATATAGCCATTTGAAACAGGCTGCAATGTCGTGGATCGATTCTTTGCTTGTTAAAGCTATCTTTAGGCCTTGAAATGTGCGCTAGGCTTCGTTCCTTCTTGTCCTTAGTCATAAAAATTCCCGAGGGCATAAATTTGGTATAAAATCGTCCCTTTTCCGCATAATTCTGCAAAAGAGCATAAAAATACGAAAGTAGACAATTGTTGGGAAATAAGGGCTAAAACATCGTAAATGAGCGACAAAATGCGTGTAAAAATAGATGTAAAACATCATAAAATAGGCACGCATCAATGCCTTTCAAGATCTTTTCGCATGAATGAACAACATTTCATACTCAGGAATTCTTCTCTTGCTTGAGTTGTGTAGTGATCCCAAGCCCCCAGAAATACATTGTGAATGTTTCCAATGAAAGCGTCAACTGAGGAGGATTGTCGAATTTGCAATTGTCGATAAGTTCCAAGACTAATCCACCATTGGCGCAAACGACCATAAAATCTTGAGACTAGCCTATCTACTACTGTTGCAAGGCTAGCTCCATGGTAAAGGAGTTGTTCGGTACACCAGGCATGCATTTCATAAATCTTGTCTCTCCATTTTGAGGGTGGGATATTATCGAAGGAGAAACCATGACCTGGTATATCCTGACCTTTAGGGTTCCATCCAGGTGGAGGATGGGCTTCAGGTTGTTCTTGCTCTCCTGGATTTTCAGTATCACTTTCACCCACTTCCTCAACTGAAGCAGGTTCAGCCATCATAAATTCGGGCATCAAGACCTCATCTACCGTGCCCTGAGACATAGGCTTCTTTGTTTTGGGTTTTGCTAGATTGGTTAGAAGAAAGGAAATGGGGTTGTGATATTCCACCATGAATTGTGAGGCATTTTCTGGACATTGTGTGGCTGGAGTTTCAGTTTGAGTTATTGTAGATGTTTTTTCTCCATCACTTGTGGTGGATTGCCTCTTTTTTATTACAGAAGTAGAACAAATGATTCCTCTCCGTCTTAATGAAGCTGATAACTCCGTTATCTACACGTTTTCCATACCTAAAAACTCTTTCTCGTAGCCCGTTTTCTTACTTTTTATGTGCTTTTCCGTGTTTAATTCGCATATAACGCTCAACTTGCCTTGTTGGGATGTTATTTCGGGTTTTGGTTGTGTTTGTCAATTTTTGTAGGGATAACGAACCCATTTGACAACCTAAGGCCCAACACAAACCTATGGATAGCCCAAAACAGAGAAATAAGGAAGTTAACTGAAGGCGCCTTGAGTACCGTGCCGTTCCTCTCCAGGGAAGAAGGAGCCGTGCCCTCCTTGCCGTGCCTTGCGGTTCTTTGCCGTGCGGTTCCTCTCCAGGGAAGAAGGCGCCGTGCCCTCCTTGCCGTGCCTTGCGGTTCTTGCCGTGCCCAGCTCAAATTTTGCGCGGATCTTTATTTACTTGAACGACAATGTTTTGGGTCGTTTTGCCTTTTTGTAACCTAGTATATAAGCACTTTTCCTTCTCTTTTCACTGTACACCCTACCTCTATTTCAAGTTTTAGTAAGAGAAACACATTTCCTTTGTAATTGGCAACAAATCCTTAATCAATTTCAATAGTTATCAAGCTTTCTTTGTTCTTTTGCTTCAGTGTTCTTCCTTTTCTTCCTAGTTGGTATATTTCTTATCTTTTTCTTTATTTTGTCAATTGTTTACATTTTAGTTGATTTAGGAGTTTGAATTTTTCACTTAGCTTGTTCACAAAGTTTCTTCCTTTGTGCTTGATTTTTGTTTGTTTTGATTTATTTTTCCTTAGATCATTGTTGTAGTTGGTTTTTGCTTGTTTGATAGTAAGAATTTATCCTTCATCATGTTTAATCACAAAGTGTCATCTTTTGTTATGAATTTGACTTTCTTAGTTATGACTAGTGAGTAGTTTATCACTAGGGTGCGATTAGACTCCGACATGTGTAGGTTACCGACTTAATTTCACCAACTTGGTGTCGAGGGGTAGTTTATTGGGTTAATTAAGGGATTTGGCTAGTTCATGTTTTATTTGGGATTGTTGTTGACTTTGACCCTTGACCGTCGACGAGAGTCGGCTAGGTTGGGAGTTGGCTCACCCACTTAGACTAATTTTCCGTCTTGAGTTGAACCCGAGAGGGAGAACTTGAGAAGGGTGCCTTTAATTTTCGGTTTGAAATCGACCCTCGAGAGAGGGAGTGGGATGACCGGAGTATAGCGTGGTCTTAGAACCTTAATCTTGGGGAAAGGGGAGTCAAAATAGGCATATTTTGGTAAGCTTTGACCCTTGACTTAAGGAGTTTGATGCATGAGCCCGAGAGGGAGTTGTGTCGGCATAGCTAGTGTCTTATAGTGAGCCCGAGAGGGAGTCTATGAGCGAATTAGAGGCGTCTCACCATTAACCTTTCCCCTTGGCAACTTGTTATAGGAGTTAAGCGGTAATTTACAAGTGTTGGTAGTCGAAATCGCGCCCTAGGCCTTTTCTTTATTGCTTTTATCTTTATTCTATTGTTTGCTTGTTCTTCCTTACTTTAGTAGTCTTAGTTTAATTCATTTTTAGTTTAGTTAATTTACGTTTAGATGTTTAGTTTGTCTTCATCTCATTCTTGATTCGCGTAGCTAACCTATAATCTAAGACAAGACTAGTACTTAAACTTAACCTCTCTGTGGATCGACCTCGACTACCCTACTGCATTAGTTTAGTAGTTGAGTTTTACAAATATTGTTTGATGTGGGGAGGGCGACAAACCCCGCTATCAAAATGGCGCCGTTGCCGGGGAGGTTAACGGATTGATATTAGTTTAGTCTTAGATTTGTTAGACTACGTTTTTTGTTATCTTTTCAAAATGATGTTTTATCTTGGTTTTCCTCAATTTGAAAATGAAGAATTTTGGGCTTATCTTGATAGACTTGTGCATTATTTGGACTCACTAGATGACCATGATTTTAGTGAGGAAGAATTGCGTCTTACAATCGAAAAGGGCATTAATTGTCAAGTGAGATCTTTGTTTGACTCCTTATGTGATGGTGATTTATCTTCTAAATCGGATGAGGATGTTAATAACCTTTTTGATTGGTTGAACCATGAAAGTAGAAAGCCTAATTTCTCTTTATTGTCATGTATTGAGGAAAATGCTATTGTGGATGTGGATAAGGGTCTTGAGCTTTTGAGTGATGGTGTGGTGGAGATTGAGGAATGTGAGGATACTTTAGAGGAGAGACTTGAGATTGAGGGTGATGAAGAGAGCTTCATGATCGAAGGCTTGGATGTCAAATGGGATGATGAGCCTCTTTGTGAGGAAGACTTGTTGGGAGAGTGGGATTTTGAGGTTGAGTTGATTGAGAAGCCTATCCTTGAGAGATTTGATGCTCCCCTTCTTGTTATTGATAAATACCTTATACCCATTGACTTCTTTGACCTCATCTCTCTTGACCCTTTGTTGGAAACTATGCATGTTGAGGAGGAGAGTGTGAGCTTTGATAGTGAGGGGGATTGTGAGATGCTTTTACTTGAACCTCACTTGGAGAAATTTGAGGCACCTTTTTGCGGTGAGGATGAGTACATTATACCCACCGATGACATTGACCTCATTTCTTATGCCCCCTTACTTCAAATAATGTATTTTGATGAGGAGTATGATGCTCCTTTATTTGATATATCTTTATTGGGTGAATCGGTTGAAATCCCCCTCCCTTGTAAATTTGTTGATTGTTTGAGGTTTGATCATCCTCTTCTCACAATGGAGGATATGTTTTACACCATTAAATTTGAAAGTGAGGTGGAGAATGATCAAACCTTAGATGATATGAGGAAGCTAAAAGATGTGAGCTTGGTTTCTAATGTGAATGATATGGGTGGTCTTGCCCATAGGTTGTGGGATCCCGGATAGTTGATGGATTTGATTGTAGGTTTGGCGGTTTCCTTAAAACCGCGCTTCTTGGGAGGCAACCCAAGTTTTTCTTTATGTTCTTTTTCTTTTCAAAAATTTTTCAAAAACACAAAAACAAGTTTTTACCTTTTTATCTTCCTTCTTACACTTGGTCCATTGAGGACAATGTACATTTTAAGTGTGGGGAGGGGATTTATTCCTAGAAATACAAAAAAATTGAAAATTTTTCAAAATTCAAAAAAGTTGTGCTTTCATTTATTTGCATTTTCATTTATTTTATCGAATAAGTGTGGGGAGGAAACCTCCCTTGCATTGTCTTGTATATATTGTTGTTTTTGTAATAATATGCATAGGTACATTTGGAATATCGGAGGCATATGCTAAGGAGTTAAAGGACGTTTGGTATAATCGCTTTTATCTCTTCTCCTTTTCCCTCTCTTTTCTCTTTTTCATGATTAAGGAGGATGGGCTATGTATGTTGAGGAGGATGTTCCGATTTTGGAACTTGGTGTTGTGTGCATCTATGTGTTGGTAGGATACCTTGCATTTAGTTTAGAGTAGGCATTTAGTTATATTATGGCATATGCATTATAACATGTAAATATGTAGTTTGAATTCATGGCATGTAGTTTCTTTTTGTTAGTTCAGTTTTTGAAAACCCCTAAAAGAGAATTATGTCAAAAACACCTAGGCCCTTGCAAATTTTCTTTCGGCGTGTAACTTTGTTTATTTAGAATGGTTTTGAATCACCTTATTTAGTGCCCCTCTAGTATCTTTCATGTCATTTTCCGTTACTAAGTCAAAGGTTTGCATGTGAGTCACCTCGTTCAACCCCATTGTGTTAAGGAGTTTGGATTAGTTAGTCTTGGTGACCTTGTTAGGCTAGGTTGGATGGAAATTCTTAAGAAGTTTTTGATTTTTTTTTATGCTCAATTCACTTGCTTTGGTTGGAACCCTTGATTTTGAAAAAAAAAAAAAAATAGAAAAAGAGAAACCTCTAAAAAATGATTGAATAAAATATTGTGGTTTGGGTGAAGGCTAACACTTCGATGTGCTTTGGGGGGAAATGCCAAAACCTTGGTTTCCCGCTTGGTCGTGAATTCGACCTCCCCGAAGACAGAGTGAATGTCACCCGACAAGCTAACATCTAGAGTTTAACCGGTTGCCTAATAAGCGATTGGCGAAAACAAAGGGTGTTAGCACGCGTAGGACAAGCCCCATCCGGACCATTTGAGAGCAAAAAGAAAGAAAAAAGAGAAAAGAAAGAAGAGAAAAAAAAATTAATAATAAGAGGTCAAATTTCGAGTTTTTCCGACCTTTGCGAATTGATTTGAGCATTTTATTTCAAAGACCTTCTTACTTATGCCATTCTTTCTAGACGAACTTGGGACGAACCATGACTCTTGCTTGAGAAGAGTCTAGACCGTCTAATCCTTTACTTCTAAGCATAGTGGGGATTCCCTTCCATTTCATCCGATCGCCTTTGACAAAGTAGTTGGAAAATGCATTCGAGAGTAATCTAGACTTGCACTATTTTAGGGGGTGATTCGTAGCTATACTTGTAGACTTAGTCACTTATCGAATTAATATTTGTAAGGAATATGTGTTTTTGTGTGGTTTTCTCTTGGGTGGTCATGTCACCTAGATGAGGAAGGTGTCATTTCCTTTTGACCGGTGCATCCTATTTCTACCTTGTGTTTGAGCTTAGGATGCATCGCAATTTTGAGCAAGACCCTACTTGCCTTGCGAGTTGTGCTTTACCTCATGAGCACAATTACGTGAGTTGAAAGGGCGTTGAGTGCGCTAATACTCAATCGGTTATTATATTAGAATAGCTATATGATATTTATGTTGGTTTTTCGCCTTAGGTTGGTAGACTTGTTTTGCGTTGCATGTAATATTGCTTGAGCTTACTCGGGACGAGTAAGGGTTTAGTGTGGGGAGATTTGATAACTCCGTTATCTACACGTTTTCCATACCTAAAAACTCTTTCTCGTAGCCCGTTTTCTTACTTTTTATGTGCTTTTCCGTGTTTAATTCGCATATAACGCTCAACTTGCCTTGTTGGGATGTTATTTCGGGTTTTGGTTGTGTTTGTCAATTTTTGTAGGGATAACGAACCCATTTGACAACCTAAGGCCCAACACAAACCTATGGATAGCCCAAAATAGAGAAATAAGGAAGTTAACTGAAGGCGCCTTGAGTACCGTGCCGTTCCTCTCCAGGGAAGAAGGAGCCGTGCCCTCCTTGCCGTGCCTTGCGGTTCTTTGCCGTGCGGTTCCTCTCCAGGGAAGAAGGCGCCGTGCCCTCCTTGCCGTGCCTTGCGGTTCTTGCCGTGCCCAGCTCAAATTTTGCGCGGATCTTTATTTACTTGAACGACAATGTTTTGGGTCGTTTTGCCTTTTTGTAACCTAGTATATAAGCACTTTTCCTTCTCTTTTCACTGTACACCCTACCTCTATTTCAAGTTTTAGTAAGAGAAACACATTTCCTTTGTAATTGGCAACAAATCCTTAATCAATTTCAATAGTTATCAAGCTTTCTTTGTTCTTTTGCTTCAGTGTTCTTCCTTTTCTTCCTAGTTGGTATATTTCTTATCTTTTTCTTTATTTTGTCAATTGTTTACATTTTAGTTGATTTAGGAGTTTGAATTTTTCACTTAGCTTGTTCACAAAGTTTCTTCCTTTGTGCTTGATTTTTGTTTGTTTTGATTTATTTTTCCTTAGATCATTGTTGTAGTTGGTTTTTGCTTGTTTGATAGTAAGAATTTATCCTTCATCATGTTTAATCACAAAGTGTCATCTTTTGTTATGAATTTGACTTTCTTAGTTATGACTAGTGAGTAGTTTATCACTAGGGTGCGATTAGACTCCGACATGTGTAGGTTACCGACTTAATTTCACCAACTTGGTGTCGAGGGGTAGTTTATTGGGTTAATTAAGGGATTTGGCTAGTTCATGTTTTATTTGGGATTGTTGTTGACTTTGACCCTTGACCGTCGACGAGAGTCGGCTAGGTTGGGAGTTGGCTCACCCACTTAGACTAATTTTCCGTCTTGAGTTGAACCCGAGAGGGAGAACTTGAGAAGGGTGCCTTTAATTTTCGGTTTGAAATCGACCCTCGAGAGAGGGAGTGGGATGACCGGAGTATAGCGTGGTCTTAGAACCTTAATCTTGGGGAAAGGGGAGTCAAAATAGGCATATTTTGGTAAGCTTTGACCCTTGACTTAAGGAGTTTGATGCATGAGCCCGAGAGGGAGTTGTGTCGGCATAGCTAGTGTCTTATAGTGAGCCCGAGAGGGAGTCTATGAGCGAATTAGAGGCGTCTCACCATTAACCTTTCCCCTTGGCAACTTGTTATAGGAGTTAAGCGGTAATTTACAAGTGTTGGTAGTCGAAATCGCGCCCTAGGCCTTTTCTTTATTGCTTTTATCTTTATTCTATTGTTTGCTTGTTCTTCCTTACTTTAGTAGTCTTAGTTTAATTCATTTTTAGTTTAGTTAATTTACGTTTAGATGTTTAGTTTGTCTTCATCTCATTCTTGATTCGCGTAGCTAACCTATAATCTAAGACAAGACTAGTACTTAAACTTAACCTCTCTGTGGATCGACCTCGACTACCCTACTGCATTAGTTTAGTAGTTGAGTTTTACAAATATTGTTTGATGTGGGGAGGGCGACAAACCCCGCTATCAGAAGCAATGCTTCGTTCTTGGAGAATGAATGGCTATAATCACTTTCATTATGGAGCAGTACGTCTAGCACTGACTCTCCATGGAAGAAAAGGACTTCCTGTTGTTGCACGGATAGCCCTTCTGGATACAAGGTACAGAGAATATCAGCATGCATGCATTGCAACTATCCAAACAACACTTAATGCAGGTACTGTATTTATTACCTTGTTCCCAAACTTCAACATGGCTTTAGAGGACCTACAGATCCTCCAAAATCTCCAAATTCAGTTACAAATAACTAGAACCCCACAAATAGGAAATACATATGCCGCAACATTACATGATCAAATGGCATATAGAGTCCAAAATCATGCAATGGACCTCAGTATTCCTAAAGATACAGAAGATGCTTTATTCATCCAGTTAGAATCACAACATAGCCCTTCATGTATTCATATCCCTAGACAAATTCCAAAAAAGGAACTCATCAAACTTCTTCCAGAATCTTGGGTCACTCACTACGAAAAAATTCATGACATCAACACCCCCTACAGTCCATAGATTCCAAAATCACAAAACAAAAAGACGGGACCATTGAGATATTCTTCAAAAAGGAACCAAATGAAAAATCCTGTCCACCAATTTTCTGTACCGAAATAAATAAGATTACTCCTCTCCTCATCCCAATGAAACAAAACGAGAGTTATCTTAATGTTCCTATCCAATCTTTTAACTCTCTTGGAGATCCAATATACGTATTTAGAGATGAGACAGGTCATCAGTTTTTTTGATGTTTGTGATTGTGATAATTGTATAATGATGGATTCAGATGAAGATGATTACCCAAAAAAGAAAAAGAAAAATAAAAAATCCTCCCAACAGATTCTTAAGGAAAAATATGAGTCGGGAGATCTGAGTGTCGATCTTCTAGGGGAACCAACAGGAAAACCTTTTGAGTATTATGTACAATATTCAAAACCAGAAAAGATTACCAACCCATCAAGAGAAATCCCTACATGTTTCATGTTTGGTCCATCCTCGTCCCAAGATACAAACTTTCCACCAACAGAGTGGGAAGAAGAAAATACCAAACACTCTTGGAAAATCAAAAATCCAACCACCAAAAATCCAGAAGGTTCAACCAAACAAATAAGTGCAGCGGAAACAACCTTGAACTGGCAATCGGAAAATGCACAAGCTCAAAACAATTTGTTGCAACAGCTAGATAAAAAGGTAACAATCATGGATCTTGCTGTAAAAGAGATACATCAAAAAATCTCTTTATAACATCAAGAACTTTTGCAGCTTGCAACGACAGTTTATGTAGTATCACCGATTATTTCTCAAAAAGAATCAGAACTGAAATCACTAAAAGCTCAACCGTCTTCCTTAAAAAATCCATCAACAACCCCACCTGAAATACCTTGTGATATATTCACTCCATATCCAGTTTACACACGTCCCCTTGAAAAACATCCACAACCCCTTCCTATATTATCTCTAGAATCAAATCCTTTTGGAGCATCGTCATTTCTTCCGACGAAAGTTTTAGAAGAGAGACATGTAATAAAAAAGAGGCAATCCACCACAAGTGATGGAGAAAAAACATCTACAATAACTCAAACTGAAACTCCAGCCACACAATGTCCAGAAAATGCCTCACAATTCATGGTGGAATATCACAACCCCATTTCCTTTCTTCTAACCAATCTAGCAAAACCCAAAACAAAGAAGCCTATGTCTCAGGGCACGGTAGATGAGGTCTTGATGCCCGAATTTATGATGGCTGAACCTGCTTCAGTTGAGGAAGTGGGTGAAAGTGATACTGAAAATCCAGGAGAGCAAGAACAACCTGAAGCCCATCCTCCACCTGGATGGAACCCTAAAGGTCAGGATATACCAGGTCATGGTTTCTCCTTCGATAATATCCCACCCTCAAAATGGAGAGACAAGATTTATGAAATGCATGCCTGGTGTACCGAACAACTCCTTTACCATGGAGCTAGCCTTGCAACAGTAGTAGATAGGCTAGTCTCAAGATTTTATGGTCGTTTGCGCCAATGGTGGATTAGTCTTGGAACTTATCGACAATTGCAAATTCGACAATCCTCCTCAGTTGACGCTTTCATTGGAAACATTCACAATGGATTTCTGGGGGCTTGGGATCACTACACAACTCAAGCAAGAGAAGAATTCCTGAGTATGAAATGTTGTTCATTCATGCGAAAAGATCTTGAAAGGCATTATGAAAGAATGTCTAAGCGGTTTTACGCTCTTGGAGGCATGGATGATGTAAATCTCAAACAAGCCTATCTAAACTCTCTTCCGGAGCCATTAGGAAATGAAACCGCTAGGCAATTCTCCCTCAAAAACATACCCTTAAGTAATGCTACACTAGGAGAACTTTATCAAACATCACTTGCTGCCCTTGAAAAACTGTGTAATCATCAGAAGTTTTTTAAGCAATTGCAAGAACAATGAAAGCTTCTAGGAAAACCTTGTGATCATCCAGGATTATCCATCAAGTGCAAGCCTCAGAAATGTGGATGCACGTCCTCAGAGGGAAAGAAACACGGGATGTACAAAAATAAATGGAACAAAAAATTTCCCAGATTATCCAAAAACAAAAAATGGAAATTTTTCAGGAGAAAGAAACAAAGAGGATTCAAGAAATCTGACCGCTGCTATATCTGCAAGAAGAAAGGGCATTACGCAAAAGATTGCCTTGACAAGAAAAAGAGAAATAATCTTGTCGGATATTTAGCACAGATTGAAGATATTGATAATGCTGATATTGAATCCATTTTCTCCCTTGATGATGAGCCAACAGATGAAACCATTTTGGCAATGGGAATGGAGTTTGGAGAAAGTTCATCTGAAGATTCAGACTCTGACAACGACAAAGGTATTACTGACCAATTTGTCAGGTTTGATCTTTATCCCATAGAAGTCTGTGAAACAGAACCACAAAATGAGACCATTCCAACCTACCCTCTTCAGCCCTCTCCAAATGCAAAAATTTACATTTTCCCAAATAAATATGACAAACCCATACCTGTCATTGCATATTTTGATACTGGTGCTGCATCCTCAATAATCAAACCAAGTATTCTTCCACCATCACAATGGGAACCATGTTCAGTAGCATTTAAGGCAGCAAATGGTCAGGTTTTTTATATATCTCTAAAACGTAAACTGATCTACATTCAACTGTTTCCGGGTTACACCCTGAAAACTAAAGTATATGGGTCTGATCTTCCTGGAAAAGACTTTATACTTGGTTTTGATATTCTGCATAGTCTTAAAAGGGTATCATGGCATCCTAAGGGGCTGAAACACAAAAATCATTTATTACCATGGACATCAACCCCTCATCTGTACTCTTATGGAGTTCTTCATCCCATAAGAGATGAGATAACCAAAACTTCTTGTGCTGAGTCCCACTCTGAGTTTCTCACAAAATGCTCTTCTCCATTATGGCAAAATCCTGAATTCTTTATCACTTTGCCATTCAAAAAGAATGAGGATATTAACCCAACAAAAGCAAGCCACATAGGAATGAACCCAGACCATTATACTCTTGCTCTTCAAGAAGTTGACCAGCTACAAAAAGAAAATCCCATTGAACCAACAACCTCACCATGGGCTTGTGAGGCGTTTTATGTCAACAAAAGGCAGAACAGGTACGTGGAAAGTTAAGGTTAGTCATCAACTATCAACCTCTTAATCATTTCCTCACAGATGACAAATTCCCACTTCCAAAAAGAGAGGTTCTTTTCCAAAAATTGCCTCAAGCACAAATATTCTCAAAATTTGACGTTAAAGCAGGATTTTGGCAATTAGGAATTGAACCAGAAGAGAGACCAAACACCGGTTTCTGTATTCCTGATCGCCATTACCAATGAAAGGTTATGCCATCGGATTAAAAACAGCCCCATCCTTATTCCAAAAAGCAATGATAAAAATATTCAACCCAATTCTCCCAAATGCCCTGGTTTACATAGATGACATCCTCTTATTCTCTATGGATGTTGACTCCCATTCCGCCTTATTATCAAAGTTCTACGATATTGTTCGGCAATATGGGATAATGCTCTCAGAGAAAAAGATGGTCATTGGAGAAACAAAAATTGATTTTCTGGGAATGCACATCTCCAAAGGTCACTACCACCTTCAACCTCACATTGCAACCCAGCTTGAAGAATTCCCAGACGAAAAACTCTCATACAAGCAAATCCAGCAATTTCTCGGAATTGTCAACTACATGGCAGATTTTATCCATGATCTCGCAAAGCATAGATCAATTATGTCAGCCCAATTGAAGAAAGATGCTGTTCCATGGAACCAGAAATGCACAGATGCTATAAGAGAGTTAAAGCGTATTACAAAAACTCTTCCAGCATTAACAATCCCATCAAGAGGAAGGAGAATTTTACAAACTGATGCAAGTGACTGTTATTGGGGTGCTGTCCTACTTGAAGAAGATGAGAAAAGCAACAGACAGATATGTGGTTATAAGAGTGGAGCTTTCAAAGAAGGAGAAAAACATTACCACTCCACTTACAAGGAGATTCTCGCAGTAAAAAGAGGCATTGAGAAATTTGAGTTTCATCTTATCGGCCGGCATTTTCTCATAGAAATGGACATGTCATCATTTCCAAAGATGCTGCAATTCAAACAAAAGACTCTCCCCCAGGCACAGCTGCTACGATGGGCTAGTTGGTTTTCTCAGTGGAAGTTTGAGGTCAAACGCATAAAAGGAAAAGATAACTTTCTTCCAGATTTCCTATCAAGAACTCAGCATCAAATTTCACCAATCATTCCTGTGATTTATATGATCACCCTTGCACAACCAGAGGAAGAACAAATGAAGTCTTTGGTAAGTCACATGCCCTCAGATTTGCAAGACAAACTTCTCCAAAGAGTTCTGAGAACCAAGGCCATTGAAACACTCCATCAACTGCTTATTCTGTATGTACATAAATATGGAATAAGCCAAGGCCCTCTCCTTGGCCTGCCTTACCATTCCCCATATCCATTACCTACCACTATCCACCTAGATCCAAGACATTACAAAAAATTTCCTCCCGTAGCTTACCTCCTGCTCTGGTATCTTGCTGAATTATATTCAATTGAAGTCCTCATGGAGAAAGGTCATCTACTACAGTACTTGGCAAAATGTCTCCTAACCAGAAGGAAACCACATCACAAATTATTATAAAAATGGCTTACACTGTTCCGAGATCCCACGTGGTGGCAAGAAAATATCCGGAGAAAAGAAGGTCATACGATGCTTATCACCTTCAGGACTACTACCTTCCAAATTCAAAAAGATGATGGCATAGAAATCAACCGATCGAATGACGCACAAATTGTGGCAGGATATGGACAGCCGTATATTATTAAAGATCACATTACAGGTTTAAAGATATACATCAAAGAGAATATATCCAAAAGTGACGAAAATGACTCTGACAATAACAACAGCTCCATGTGATCACCGCCCTCTTTTGGAGACAGGGGGAATAAAGAAATATACATCATGCCATGTCAAGTTAATAAAAATAAAGTAGAAAGTAGTTGTAAGATAGACATAAAATAAATAAGTGTAGTAGGATAGATAAGAATAGTAGGTGTAAAATAAATAGGGAGTAGTTTGCAACGTGTAGAACTAGAATGAAGTAGCATGAAATACTAGTTTATGTGTAATCTTATTACTAGGCCAAAATTAGGCAACATCTTAGATTGCAACGTGTATGATGAACTCTTGGCATGTATGCTTTTGAAGCACTATAAATAGAAGAGCTTGGTAGTAATCAAACCAAGCTAATTCACAACAAAACATACTTCTTCTATAATCTTCTATACTCTTTTTTTAATATTTTCTTCTACAACACTTTTCAATATTCTTGTTATTAATAAACATCCTTTAAAAATTATAGCTTCCTTCTTGTAATAAACTTGATCCTAATAAACCTCATTTGTGGTTGTACTCACTCTGTGTCCGTAAACTTATTCCAAGTTCTAACTATAAGCCAATTAGTCCTCGTTTGCAGAGGACACGTATTACCAATTTCAAATGATCAAATGTCACCAAACTTTAAACGAATGCAATAATTTAATGACAAAATATTATAAACTAAAGTCGTCACTTTTAATCCTGAGAATGATGATAACAATTTATCAAAAAATAATACTTCAACATTTAATCGTAACATGACAACAATTTATCCGTCTTATTTCAAATGAAAAAAGACCGTCTAAACTAAGAATTTGCGATATACATGTACCATTATACCGCAAGTCCATGATAATTATAATTAGATATACAGTACTTGCGAAACTTGTGGTGATGCAACTTGAAATCTCAAGCAAAATTGCTGCATTCACCAGTGGCAATCTAGCTAACTGGATTTCTAATCTGGCACTAATCAAAATACATAACACCTTGCTCCAGATCCATGCTCAAAAATATTCGTCATTATCTAGAAAAGCGTCGCCTCAGCGGAGGATTCAACTACTGTAGCAGCTTTTAAGATGGTGTCATTTGTACCAAAGTTCCGATGCTTACCATCGGCAATATTAGCAAGGTGGAACCCTTGTTTTGGAAGCTGGTTTATCAGTAGAGTTTCAAGTTGACATGCAATGCTCTTTCCTACTTGAGCTAAAAAAGAAATGAAAATGGCGCTCTGCATACCATCTTTGGCTCGGTGTGCTTGGATTCTACCTTGAAGATCATCTGTCTGCATCATCAGCTTTTTCTTGCATATGGCGCTAACAACCCTCTGTACTTCCCCTTTTAAGATATCTTTTTGAGAAGCCATGGCAATGGTGGAAGCAACTTCATTACCGCCATTTACGTTAGGGTCATCCTTCAAATCTTGAGGTGCTGTCACTTTCAAAGGCGTATCGTTAACATAAACTGACTGATAGAGTTCCTCGGCTCTTTTGACTACAGTATCAGGTACGCCTTCTCTCTTGGCAGTTTCGAAAGCAAGGTTTTCTTTACAGATTCCATCAACTAACTTCCAAGTTGGCATTGTTTGACCATCAATATATTCTGCATCTGCACTCATAGATTTATAGACAGTATTCCTTGTTCGAAGGGGTAAGTCAAAAATTCCATGCAAGTGAGTGTGAGTCGATACAATAGCCAGACAGCCACATGCGTCCAGTGTCTGAACGATGCTGCCTGCAATACATGTTCCTTTTGCGGTCTCTGTTCCTCGGCAGATTTCATCTATAAGAACAAGGCTTCCTGATGTGGTTGCGGATAATAAAGAACGGATCTCTGACATTTCAATCTGAATTTGACACCAACATAATTATATAAAATCTAAGCAGGAGACAGACCTACAGAAGTTTTAAGTAACAGCGAAGAGAAGGGGGTAAGACAAATTTCTCAAAATAATCCTTGAGCTGTATTTTCATAATTAAATTAAGACCAGGAACACCAAAAGCCATATCATATAGTCATGTAGCAAAAATAGAGTCGAAGTGAAAAGTGAAAAGTGAAAAGTGAAAACGACTCTTAATGGACAATCCCATTATGTCCATCCTTGCTGGACATGGTCCTTCAGCAACATGCTCTCCCTTATGTGTACAATTCATGATCAAACAGTATAGTACAAATGCGATTATTCCAGAAAGCTGTAGGCACTAAAAAATTATTTAAGTGTCGAAAATACGGACATGAATTGAATTGAGTTAATAAAAAAAATAAATTACTCAGTTTAATTATCTTGTCCCTTTTAAAATCAAATTTGGGTAATTCTGAGTTATTCGGGTCCAAACAGAAGCCAAATTGGGCCAAAATCGTAAACAAACCGAAAATGGGCTTGAAGCCCAAAGCCCACCAAAGCCCAAAGCCCACCGAAGCCCAAACTTTTCTCTATAAATAGAGGGAAGTTTGTTCAAAAACAAAAAGGGGGGAAACGGGAAGAAAACTCGAAGAAAAGAAAAGCTCTGAAAATCTCTCTGAAAATCTCGTGAAATTCATCTTAAGCATCAACAAGCACAACAAATTCGTGCCGTCTGCGCAAGAACACTCAAACACGAATATTCAAACATTCAAACTTGAATATTCAAACATTCAAACATTCAAGAGAGAATCAAGTCGTTCGACCCTCTCGAGAATACAAGTCAACGTGACGCGTAGAGTGCATCCACCCTCTACACGCGACCCCCCTTCAACAAAAACGCACGCGCACCCCTTACGTGGATCGTGCACGTGAAACCTGTTTGTTTAGTTAGAATCAGAGGATTATTAGAGATTGTACACGAAATTTTCTGATATTAATAAAAACTTATTTTGTTTCTGTGTTTTGTATTTCAGTTATCGTAATACAAAATCTGTCGTTACAAAAACCATCCACAATTCACAAGTATTTTTCATCTTTGTTTGTGTGCTTGTTAGATAAAAAACTTCACTAGCAAAAGAAAATCACATATTGGAGAGGACGATAAACAGCTTAGATAATTGGTTCAAGCCATTTCTCACAGCTCGCACATACAGGTTTTGCATTGTTTAAAGGCTTCTTTTTTGCTATTAATGAATACATTTGCCTGTTTTAGGTTCATGTCAAAAACTTTGGATATGGATGTGACCGTGACCGTGTGAGTAGGTAACTTCAGATATGCATATGCTTCGCATATGATTTTGGTTGGTACTCTAGTGACTATACGATTACGTGAGTTGTGATATGCATGACTACTAAAATATTTCTGTGTGGGTTTAAAAACTACACAGCAAAGTCAGTAATGTTTTAACAGACTTTGTTATAAATTCTACAAAACACATTTCTTACCTCGTACTTTCTGGATTCCAGCAGAGTAGGAAAGACCCATTTTCGTCTCCTCCCCTCGCTGAGTACAACCAAAAAGATATAAGAACTTCTAGAATACAGGCGTACAGTATAAGACTAGAAGGACGTACTTCCTCCACCCCCAAAAAGATTGCCTACATTTCAATTTTGGTTTTTCCCACATTAATTGGCCACTTAATGTATATATATATATATAATAAATGAAATTGAAGAAAAAGGATAAACAAGGAAAAGATATCAATTAACGTTGAAAAATAAAATAAAAACAATTAGCAAAATGGGTTGATCAAAAGTTATTTTTATTTATCGAAAAAGGTTAAGGAACAGAGCACTCTGCGATTTTCTCGCATTGAGGCCCATTTGAAACTATTTATTCCAAATGGGTCCACGTCATCAACTTTCTTTTTTTTTTCGAAATTTTTACCCAAGCCGTCGCCTAGGGTGACGGCTTCACCTGTAGCATGTAAAAAAAAGTAGCTGAAATGTAAAAATTTTACACAACACAAAGCCGTCGCCGTAGGACGCGGCTTATTGACTTTTACCCAAAGTCGTCGCCCTAGGTGACGGCTTACCTCAGGACTTTAAAAAAAAAAAGTTACAGAAGGTTTTCTTAAGTTTCGCCTTACCAAAGCCGTTGGCAAGGGCGACGGCTTCCCCTGCTATAAAAAAAAATCCCGTCATTAAGTACCCATCTACCTTCACTCTCCAAAAAACCCAAAAACCCCCAAATTGAAAAAAAAAAACTAGATTTCGAATTCACCCCTATTTCATCCTTTATTTCTATAAACTTAAATTAATTACTTCCTAATCAATTTCTATTCATCCTATTTCATATAAAGGTAATAATTGTTGTTGTTTTTTCATTGTTTTCATTAAATTTTTTCTTATTTGATGTTGATTTATAGATGTTTGATTGTTTGAAATGGTTTATTTGTAGGTTAGATTTAGAGTTGTATTATCCGAGTATGGAAGCAAGGCAAGAGTAAAAATCAAGCTTGTGACTATTTTTACATAATTAGTTAGTTTAGTTGGTTAATAGTGAATTAGTAATGGAGATTAATAATTATCCATTAACTTGTTGGTGGAATGGGGAAATTGTTGTAGATGGTGAGAATGTAGTATATAATGGTGGTTGTGAAACTTTTGTTATTGCTAATAGTAATATAAGCTTGAGTGAACTTAGAAATGAGGTTTATGATGCTATAGAAGTTGATAGATCTAAGTTTGAGCTAAAGTTGAAGTTGAAATTTCCTAGTGTGAGAGGATACAAAGTTGTGTCTTTGTTGAATGATCGTGCTTTGAGAGCTTTGTGGGCAAGTGTGTGTCAATCCAAAGCCGCTTCCATGGATTTGTTTGTCGAATTAAGTGTCATTGAACCGTCAAATGAAAATAACCAATTTTCTCTTACAAACATGTTAAGCCAAATTGAAAATCAAAATATTAGTATGTCATTGGGCACAAATAATGTTGATGAAGGTGGATTAGATTGTAATATTGACACTACAAAACAATGCTCTCTTTGCGACGGAATTTTCCGTCGCAAAAAGGTGAAATCCGTCGCAAATGATGTTTTTGCGACGGATTTGCGACGGACTGCGTCTGTCCCATATTTTTGTCGCAAAATGTTAATTTGCGACGGATTTTTTCGTCGCAACAGATTTGCGACGGATTGACCTCATTTTGCGACGGACTGACCTTGACCAAAAGTCAAAGTCAGTCAAGTTTTGCGACGGATTTTCCGTCGCAGCTGGTCCTTTTTGCGACGGATTATCCGTCGCAAAACTAGACTGACTTTGACTTTTGGTCAAGGTCAGTCCAGATTTGCGACGGAAAATCCGTCGCAAAAAGGACCATTTGCGACGGAAATTCCGTCGCAAATCTTGACTGACTTTGACCAAAGGTCAAGGTTTGCGACGGAATTCCGTCGCAAATTGAGACATTTCCGTCGCAAATTCCTGTATGATTTTCGGGTTTCAGCCGTTTTTCCAGCTCCCCATTTCCATTGAAATGATTCATTTTTTCCCTTTTGCATGATCTGTAAACCTGCAATTTCAGAAAAACAACCCAGCAACAAAAACTTGTCGGAGACAAGGGTTTTAAAACGTCTTTTCATAACTAATAAGAAAGTTTTACAAATGATAATCCAACTAAAAACTAAACATAGTCCGCGGTACATCAACTAAACAACCTAATGAAATCTATCTAACGGTCGTGTCGGTGGGCTGTGGGGTGGCGAAATGACTGGCCGCCCTAGCATTGTCGCCGCCATCATCGTCAAAGTCGCGTCTCGGCTGAGAAAAGCCTCCCGGGTTGCAGCTCTGAGTAGTGAACTCCCCTCCGTTGACTTACGAACTCTTCAATTGCCTTCAACCTTTGGGATGTCTCGAGATCACGTTCTCTTAGCTGAGCATTCTCTCGAAGAACTCTGCCGACGATACCTGCAATGAATAGTCAAACATGATATTATATTCATTTAGTAAACGGTTAAATAATTGGTTAGTCTTAATTTTTAATAAACTATAAAATACAAACCTTGGGTGTATGATGATTGGGTCCCAGCACTTGAGTGACGACGACGCTCGTAAATGACTGGGGCTGCATTTCCCATACCGAGTATCAACCCTTTCTTGTTGAAACCGCCGTGTTCTTCGAAGTAGATCTCGTTGTCGTCGATATCTTGCTCCGGGATCCCTTCACTTATCATTTTCGACTTTCTTGAAAAAACTTTTTCCTACAAAACAAAAATAAAATGTTATTAGTATACGTTAATTAATTAGTAAACCAAATTACTAAAATATAAAGAAAAGTTTCTGTTAACTTACAAATAGTGCTTTGGGTTTCGTTGATAGCCAACCCTTCTTGGCATGCTTTTTTGTCTTCTCAAGCAACTTCAAGGCCGATGGTACATCCCTCCCATCTTCTCCAGCCTGCATTTTAAATCCAACACACTTGTTGAAAAAAACATTCAAGATTGTCAAAGGGTGAAAATTATTGAAGACAAGAAAAAGTGAAGTAAAAACTAAACAATTACCATTTCATCCATCATCTGTAGGGTGTTTTTACGACCCATAATGTGAGTACCTAAGGCCTTGCCTTTTTCGGTACTTCCCGACATCCGGTTGGTCTTGTTTTTGTCGGATTTCTCTTGGAATTTTGGATCGTCCTTTCTACCACCTCGGCGTTTAGAGCATCTTCCCTAATTTGATCAATGCTATCGCGTAACGCATCTTCTACCATATCCCTATAAGGATTGTCGGAGTGCATTGATGAGCTTCCCTCTTCCTCAACGGAGAATTTCTCTCCGTGACACACCCAATCGTAGTAGTTATCACAAAACCCTCTCAAACCAAGGTGTTTCCGTACTTCTTGCTCAACTAAATACTTTGTATTCTTACACTTAGAACATGGACACCTAATTTCTCTATTCCTAACGTATTCGTCTTGTTGCTTAACATAGTTAATGAATTCATTAACACCAATTACGAAATCCTGCCTTATTTTTTTCCTAGAATCCAACCTTTCATACATCCATTTTCTTTCTAATCTCTTCATAGTAAATCTACATATTTTAACAAACAATAACAACAACTAATTAACAACAACAATTAAATAACAACAACTACATATATATATATATATATAACAACAACTAACAACAAAAACTAGTTAACAACTTATTAACAACAACAACAATTAAATAACAACTACATATATATAACAACAACTAACAACAACAACAACAACAACAACAACAACAACAACTACAACTACAACTACAACTACAACTACAACTACAACTACCAACACCAACACCAACACCAACACCAACACCAACACCAACCTGCAAAAAAAAACAATTTACATATATTGGTCTGGGGTCCTTATCTCTCCAGCCTAAACCCATCTTTGAATCTTTCATACCATTAGTAAACACTCTTATATTTTCTTGATTGTAATGAGACAAAAATTGGGCAGCACTTCCCTATTGTTCTCCAAATACATTATATAGAATGTATTTGGAGAACAATAAGGAAGTGTTGCCCAATTTTTGTTTCATTACAATCAAGAAAATATAAGAATGTTTACTACCTAAATGACATGAAAGATTCAAAGACAGTCCCAAAACGGGGACTATTCAACAATTACACCTAATGTGTAATTATTGAACGGGTACTATTCAAGAATATTCTAAACAAATCAACAACACTAACAATCAACAACAATGCAAATTTTATATCAAAAAACAATCGTCCTAAACAACTTAACAACAATATGCGACGGATTTGGGACGGAATTAGCTACTAACCTAATATCACTAACCACCTAACAATACTAACTAAACTAATCAAATAACAATTAAACTAAACTAACTATTCCTAATAACAATAAAAAAACAATAATACGGAATTTGCGACGGAATTTTGCGACGGATTAAACATAAAAAATTAAGACGGTATATTAAAAAAGTTAGTATACATACATAAGAAAGAAAGAAGTGGCGGCGGTGAGGTGGTGGCGGCGGTGAGGTGGCAGGTGGAAGGGAGAAGAAAGGAGAAGGAGGAGGAAGGAAGGAGAAGGAGGAAGGAGGGAGAAGGAGGGCTGGTGGCGTGGCGGCGGCGGCTCCGGCGGCGGCGGGATTGTAGGGTGGTAGGGTAGGGTGGTAGGGTGGTGGTGTGGTGGTGAAATAAATCGCCGAATCGCTTTAGGGTTTTGTTTTTTTTAATTTTGAAATCAATTTGGGGAAAAGAAGAAGACCCGCGGGGTCTGTATAAAATATCTTTGCGACGGAATTTCCGTCGCAAATCTGGTCAAGGTCAAATCTTGACCAGATTTGCGACGGAAATTCCGTCGCAAATATTGACTTTTGCGACGGAATTTCCGTCGCAAATCTGGTCAAGATTTGACCTTGACCAGCTTTTGGTCAAGCCTGGTCGATATGTTTGCGACGGAAATTCCGTCGCAAAAGTCAATATTTGCGACGGACTTTCCGTCGCAAACTTTCCCGCCATTTGACTTTCACTTCGCGGGTCTGGGAAATTTAGGTCCGTCGCAAATTCCGTCGCAAAAAAAAAATCCGTCGCAAAGTCCGTCACAAAACTAATTTTGCGACGGATTTTCGGTCCGTCGCAAATTTTCCGTCGCAAGGGCAGTATTTTTTTGTAGTGTGAAGGGGATGAGTTGGAGGGTAATGTTGAGGAGGAGGATGTGTTGTTGTTTGTTGATAGGCGTGAAATTGTGAGGACGAGATTAGCTAGTGGGTTGAAATGGAGCGCAAAAATAACAAACGAGCTAGAGGAGAATGATGAAATAGGTGCTCACCATGAGGTGACGGTGTATAATCGTCATGTGGGCCTTTATGGAGTGGTTACTAGACAAGGACACCGTGAAGGAAGGATGTCAAACCATGGTCACACAATAGATCTCGGAAAAAGGACTTGTACGTGTAACAAATGGCAAAACCTCCATTACCCTTGTTCTCATGTAATGGCGGTTTGTCGCTCCGAATCTATCGACTATATATGAGTAGGGATGGCAATGGATCGGGTTGGATCGGGTTTTGCAAGATCCAAATCCAATCCACTTATTTAGCGGATCATCGATTCATATCCAAACCCGATCCATATCCAAAAGTCAATAATCCATATCCAATCCACCATTTTTTTTATCATCCATATCCATACCCGATCCATGATCCAATCCAAAACCATATCCATAACCCGATCCATATCCATTTCAAACCCGATCCGATCCATACCCATTTCAAAAACCAATTCATACCTATTTGGCTATTTCAAAGCGCACACACTATAATTGTAATTCCGCTTTTTTCGTATACACATTAATATATGATATATATTTCTTGCACTTTTCCCATCTACTTGCTTTCATAGTTAAGGCAGAAAAATGGCCATCATAAAATCACATTTTTAGCGAAAAGTAATACGGAGTAATATAGAGTAGAAGTTGAACCAGTAAGAAAATATAAAACTCCAAATACAAAGAAAATAAAATCCCCACAAAATAAAATTGTTAAATGTCTTGAACAAAAAAAACAATATCACGTCTCATGTTACAAAACAAAATAAGAGAATATGGATTTTGATTTCCACGCTTCTAAATGCATACTTTATTAGTTTCCTTAATAATTTTTTAATTGTTTACGGTAGATTTTCTTAATTTAGCACAAATTTAAGAAAAAAATTGTTATTCTACTATTATTAAATTAAAATCAAAATTTTAAAGTAAAGAACGTTAAAGACAAAAGTGAACTCGAAATTTTCATTAACTAACAAATTAATAATAATAATAATAATAATAATTTTGTTAATGTTCAGTTGCCTTTACTTCGTTAGTCGTTACACCTTATTCTTTTATACTTGAAATCTTACTCTTTATTAAGTTCAGTTCAACTCTATACGATAAAGTCAATATAATTCAATTCTTTCTATTTTAATTCAGTTTAGCTCAATTGAGCTTATATAAGCTAAGTTTAACTCCTAT
This sequence comes from Silene conica, assembly GCA_029255685.2. Classification (NCBI taxonomy): domain Eukaryota; kingdom Viridiplantae; phylum Streptophyta; class Magnoliopsida; order Caryophyllales; family Caryophyllaceae; genus Silene; species Silene conica. The sequence goes on from CM055313.2 coordinate 6,284,667, forward strand.
AAGTTCAATTCAGAAAATTAAAGTTTAGTTCAATTCATACTTATTTTCCTACAACTTCAGCTTCTATAAATGTAGTTCAACTCCAATAAATTTAGTTTAGTTCCTACAGAAGTCCAGATTCAACTCAGCTCCTCTAAGTTCATTTCAGTTGATATAAGTTTAATTCAGCAAATTTAAATTCAAAAGAACAAGGTTTTTCCTAATTATAATTTAGTTCGTCTTAAAAGATAATTTGAACATTTAAGTAGTGATATTATCATTAGAATTATAAATAGTTTATGAGCTTTATTATTGTAAAATTTATGAGCTTTAATGTAAATTTATGAGCTTTAATGTAAATTTGTATTCTTTTTAATGATCAAGTTGAATTATGGTGGTGCGGGAATGTATATGGTGCATATGGTGGTGCGGGAATGTATGGGTCCGAGGATTAAACCCCTCATAACAAAAAAAAAATAATAGAAATAATATTTTTTTAGAAAAAAACCGAGATTAATTAATATTAGTATTTCACTTGTGAAAAGAATCTGGGTCGATTTGGTAGTTTAAATGGGTCTGAATATGGGAAAAAATGGATATGAATCAAATTTGGATCGGGTTAAAGGTGGATATGAATCGGTTTTGGATCGGTTATGGATCTTAAGTGGATCGGGTGGATCGGTTTGGTTATGGTTATGAAATGGATCGGCGTGGATTCGGTTCGGGTATTTTTTGGGTGGATTTGGATTCGGGTTCCAACTAATGGATATGGATATGGGTTTTCAAACGATGGATTTGGATCGGTAAATTTTCCTCGGATCGGTTCGGTAATGGACAAATTGCCATCCCTATATATGACCAATATGTAGACCCGGTGTACTCTTGTGAAGAGTATTTTGGCTCATATCGTGCTACATTTCATCCCGTTCCCGATGAAGTTTATTGGAAGGCTTGGACTGGACCAACTCTTATACCGGATCCCAACTTGAAAAGAGGTGATGGTAGGCCAAAATCAAAACGAATTCGCAACGAAATGGATGAGGTTGTCAAGGGGACCGTTACTTGTAGTCAATGTAATGTAGAGGGTCATAACAAACGCTCTTACCGACGGCTTTTTTTTTAAAAACTCTTGAGGTAAGCCGTCGCCCTTACCGACGGCTTTGGTAAGGCCAAATTTAAAAAACCTTCTGTAACTTTTTTTTTTTTAAAGTCTTGAGTTAAGCCGTCACCTAGGGCGACGGCTTTGGGTAAAAGTCAATAAGCCGCGTCCTACGGCGACGGCTTTGTGTTGTGTAAAATTTTTGCATTTCAGCTACTTTTTTTTACATGCTACAGGTGAAGCCGTCACCCTAGGCGACGGCTTGGGTAAAAATTTCAAAAAAAAAAGAAAGTTGATGACGTGGACCCATTTGGAATAAATAGTTTCAAATGGGCCCCAATGCGAGAAAAAGTTTGGTTCAGAACCCCATTCCGTCAAAAAGTTCGTGTTTCAAGGGGAAAACACGGCCATGGTGGCCACGGGGATGGCGTATTTCAGTTTAGTACTTTTTGTCTTCTACTGAGTTTCCTTAGTCAAAACACCACTTCCAGTGGCGCTTCTCTTGTAAACACGCCACTCGAAGAGGTGTAACCTCATTTAGATAATAAAAAAATGTAACCCCACTTTTCTATTTTTTTTAAAATATTAATTCGGAAAATAAGAATCTTAAACAAGGTAGAGTAAAGACAAGCGTACAAGGACATTTAACTATTACTCCGTAGTTAGTATTCGGGAATTGGTTGTACAAATCTTCCCTATACCCTATGGTTATTTGCCAAATGTTTCTAGTCTCTTGTGAGCCAGAAAGGTAACTCAAAATGTCTAAAAGCAGGAAGCAGGATACATGACCCCGCCATATTTATTGTTCCATGGCCCCTGCATCGTGTTATAGAATAAATGTTATCTGTATGCATATCTAACCTTACATGAGCACATAGCGCCTTTGCAATGATAAGTATCATGGAGGCAAAGACTAGAGCGTTTGTTTTACATTGAAACTCAACTCAGCAGAAAGTCCTCTAAGCAATTCAAGAACTTTTGCCTTAACCTCGTCATTAGCTTCATGGTACCTACAACAGGAAAAGATATCGATTAAGTTTTACCATGTTGATTAAAGCAAAAAATTAAAGAGGAGGAAAAACAATAAAGCAAACCTCATTAACGCATCCTCCACCTTGGCCGTGGTGAACCATTCTTCACCAACTTTCTTTCGTTTAGAATCCGTTGCATGTCTCAACTGTTTAATTTGCAGTTCCCCAGGGGTCTCAGACTCTCAGCCCATACTGATGGTGTGAAACGTTTCCCCTTGAACCAAACTGCTTGGTGCTCTCGAGCATATAAAATTGAAGCTCTTATCCTTGAAATTATGGGGAGGAAATCCTCAGAAACCTAAAGTATATATTGTACGATAAAAATGGTTATTGTTAAGGTATCTGATGCTTCAAAAGGCAGAGATACTCCAAAGAATTGAATTTATTCACCGTAAAAGTTTTATGGGCATCCTTATGAGTGTCATAAACGTAAAGACACTCCCTTAACTTGATTTTCAGATTCAATATTGGCATTCCCATCATCACAAGATACCTAGCACAACATTAACTTTAGTCTTTGGACATAAAATTAACTTGTAAGTGGTCATCTTGGTGTAGTGATCAAATATTAACAATAAACTCCTGTCAAACATTAAGCCTTCCTTTGGGAAGGCTTAATATTCACATGGAAACCTTATAATTGTTACATATTTACCACCACAAGCATGACTGAATTTCGGCCAAATAATAGCCTTCCTTTGGGCCGACCATTATCCGCATGAAACTCAGTCACACATCGTAGTCATAATATCTAAATTATTCAACTTACACAATAGAGGTTACTTTGGCAACTTATTGTGTCGATCAAACAACCTAAAATATTAGACCCGTTATTATAAATCCATATGGCCAATTATTAAATCTGAAAAACAAGTATGTAATTGACAAGTGACTTTACCTTTAGCAATATACAAAACTTTATCAGAATAATCTCTCAGTCCAAATAAGTCTTTAAAATTAACAGACCGTATAAGTATATCTCATTAATTATCACTTGTCAAACTCGGAACAGTTCCTTTAAAAACAAGGACACATAATTATACCATAAACAAGCATCTAAACATGAATTAACCAAATTACCTGAAACCATTATGGTGATCCAAAAAACAATCTCAATATATATAACAAATTACTCACCATATAGACAATGCACTAAATTGGCAAATAAACTTAACAGATGCATGCCAAATTATGCCAAAAGGGAAACCTTGATATCGTCACAGAGATTGTGAACCTTAAGCGGCTAAGTAAATCTTACAACCATTAATTCACCACATATGATGCATATCGCTATACCAAAATAAATCAGAAATCAAACGCACTTGAATTAAAAGTCAGAGGTCTTAACTAAATGCTACAAGTATGCATCGATAATGTCCAATAGGCGAGATCTTTATTAACCGATTGGATAAGCCTCCAATGATGATTACTTATGGCTCAACACAAAGGAAATAATCCTTTTAACTGTACATAATATTTATACCTAACATTAAACATGGTAATCATATTTTATGAGCATAGAAGAGGTACAGTCAACTAATATATGGGGTGACAGAAGCAAAACGCAATTAGACTTCTTCGTATACATACGATGATAAATATTAACCAATTTAATAAAAAACAATTTCACGTGAATGGTTCCCAGAACTTATCCCGAAATCAATTTCATGCCTTTAACATAACTGCACTGATACTCCCTCCGTTCGATTCCACTTCGCGGGTTTGCTTTTTGTACACTATTCACAAGTGGACATTTAATCTCAATTTTCTCCTAATACGTTAGAGAAAACATATTCATGTGGGGTCTTGTTTGATTCGTCTTTACGAGTACATTGAAAATATGTAACTTTTACGAGTACATTGAAAAACGTGCATTGGCAAACGTGAAAAAGCAAACCTGCGAAGTGGAATCGAACGGAGGGAGTATTAACTTTAACAATACAGAACGCCGTACTGAATTCTCATAAAACTTGTAACAGGAATGTTGATTACTTGTACCATCCCAAATAAATTAATATGAAGGTGGCTCTGATACCACTTGTTAGATATAATCATCCGTCTAAAGGCCAATAACTTCATACTAAATTATTCGGTAAATATGATGTAAGATTGGGATGAACCGTCTGAAGGGACGGTCTACGGATTAGGTCTTCTAGTAGACACACATACCAATAGGGATCTCTCTACTGATGGGATGCGGGGAGATTAGGTTATTGTGTGCTACTAGGGACCATAACCCTAGGTGACTATATATAGTCTCCTTAGTCTAATGCGCCCATCATGCATTAGAAACCTAATGGGTATCTACACTTAGATAATAGTCAGACCCATACTTTAAGACGTATATAAGCCCATAATTACTACACCGCAGTGGGATCACTTTATATTTGGGCTTAACTTAATTGATAGCGCATAAATACAATTACTACCGTATAAATAGTTGTCCACATATATTATTGTATAGGCCCATAATTCTTACAATCTCCCACTTGGGCCAAATACATTCATATATGTGTAATACTTGATAATTGTATCTATAATAACCTTATGAGCTCAAAAAGCTATCACAATCTAACCGTCTTAAGCAATTCGGTCCATCAATCATACCAACATAGGATCAAAGCGGCCTTTGCTACAATTTGTCGTAACAAGACCCTCAATGGTCACATATGACAATATAACCAACGACATGAATCGAGCATGGGAGTGCAGCATGAAAATAGCATCCGAATGTGATCCAAATATGCATATTTTCAACTGGTCCACCTTAGTGAGATCAACCAAATAAAACAGAGTGAAACCATAAACCGAAAACTTTATTTCTGCAGAACTTAATAACCGTAAACTTTAATGTGTCTAACATGACAAACTCTCACTTAAACTGAATTTCCTTAAAACCGAAACACCCATTTGAGCAATGAGCTCAAGAAACATTGTGGGTGGTAATGACTTAATAAGCGGATCCGCAAAATGGAGTCTGTATCATCATGTATAATTGACACATTTTCACTCTGAACTGTTTCTTAAACAATACATCACTTGCATTGTTAATTTGAAACCATAATAACTCACATTTGTCACAAAATAACTTAAGTGGTATTGTAATACCGAACCGAATTTGCAGCCTTAAGACAAATGCTCATAACCAACTAGGAGTCGAAATAACGAATGATCTCAACCTGAATCGATCTCCTATGGATACTGCTTTGTTCCAAAATTAAATGACAAATAATATATTTGGCTGCCCTTAGTGGATCTAAGATCCTAATATTTATCACATTAATATCTGTCAAATAAACTTTAGAGTGTACGCAATATCTGAATGCATACAAACTAAATATATATCATAATGCTTAAACACACAAAATATTTTCTGAATATATGAATTAAACATTATTGTATTTTCCGAATGAATATTTCCTTTAGGGCATTTGAGACTAATTTGTCTCCTTTACTGAAAGGATATAAAACCGGAATATTTTCATACTCCCACTGAATCCCGAGTATCTACAATCATCTACAACATTCATCTAATATAAAATAAGATGATAGCAATGCAATTTGTAGTCTTTATGACGGAATACCTTTCTTAAAACTTTATTGGATGAATTACCTCAATTTGCAAAACATTTACTTTGAATCTATTGAATCAAAGTTATAGCTTTTGCACTGAATAGTTTAATCAATGTCATAATTGAGATACAAATCTGAACATTCATCCAATATAACCAAAAATTGAATATGCCAAAATGTCCTTATAGTCAAGATCGTCAAAAGGAAATTCATTGTCACATTACCTTTTGAACCTTCTTTGTAACAAATAAATATTTGAAACCAATTTATTTCATAACTTTAGGTAATTGAACAATGTCCAAATATCATCGTCAATCAAATGACTTACTTTCTTTACGGCATCGATCCACCTATATGAATTAGAACCTTCAACGGTTTGTTAAATGGTGACTAGATCACCTTCTAACATTCCATCATCTAACTCTTATTGCAACTTGTTAGTCCATCATTACAATGTTATCCATTTTATCCATATAGGAAAACAAATGTAATTAATTTAGTTGCATTTACTTTATTAAGTAGATCGTCTAATAAATTGGTTATTGAGATAATTGAGTTTGTTTCTACTGAATTGATCTTATGATCCTCTATAGGGAGACTTAAAACACTGTCAATTACCTTTTCTCCCACTCAAACTCAATAATCTCAATGAACCCTTTAATTTCCGTCTTAAACAACTTGATTTGGGATCATTAACTTATTACCTTTTAAACTTTAAGTATTATCCAACAAACTACTCATTGACTGTCCTTAAGTCCAACTATTAACCTTATGAATTTTAGGTCTCATCCTTAATTAGTTGGATATGCCAAATGTGTAAATAAGTTACACTACGATTAAATAGTCAATGCCATTGTTAGAAATTTATCAAAGACAGCTGCAAACTTTAAAAACTTATTACTAGAAACATCTAGAAAAGAGCAAGTATAACAATTAATCATACCCCTTTTCCAGCCTTAAAATCTTGCTTAGTATAAATATTACACCATCTATACCGAAAACAAATCATCATATGGTATAACATCAAACACAAGATCGAACACCTCTAGCATTTTCCAAAAAATAACCTTGACGTTATAATAAATATCCACATTTATGATAAATGACATAATTAATTCTTTATTGAGTAAAACAGCTTAGTCAAATATCACAAAGAGTTGTCAAGAACTTAAAACTTCTCAAATGAGATTTAGATATCCATACCAAAGCTACATCTACAAATTAACATAATGATTTAAACCATTAATACTTAGAGTGTACAATGATTCACCTACTCACATATGTTAGTAATAAGACATCGAAAAATAACTTTGATATCTAATCTCCCTTATATTTGTCTTTACCCCTTAAAAATGAATATCTGAAGTAAGGGGACAACAATTTCATTTTGACACAAAATTTTAATTTTCCTTTTAATGTGTCATACCGAAAAGAAATTGTCATTTCTTCATTGTTCTGTATATCCACCGAACTTTAATGCAAATTTACTTGAAAGAGATTACAATCTAAACTATAAATAGTTATCAAAATTGATGGATTCACCATTATTTGAAGTAGGAAAACAAACAATTGATTATTCCTCAATGGACAAGGAATCAAATTTTGTTCATACGAAAAATAATCGTTTCCACCTAAAGGGTGATACCAAAGTGTTTTCCAAATTCAAACAAAAGGACAACTCATTAATGATAACTAAAATAGTTGACTGTCTCAAACTCAGATGAGGCTTTGCCCGAAAAAGATGAATCTTTCATCATCAATTGACTGTCACATCTTACTTATACTTGCATCAATATACTTATGTGGGCAAAAAAACAAATCCACCCATCAAACATGATTGGATATAAAAAATAATTTTAGACAAATCCAATGAGAAGCCTAACTTTACAACACGCCAAGCGTTAACAAAAAATTGCTAGATTTACCTTATGTGTCAAAAACTCTTAACAAACCAACACTATAAAAAAAAAAAAACTAACCTTATGTTTGTCTTGAGTTTGACTTTTGCAGCTTCTTAATTAACTGAATAATGCCCTTGAATATATCCTTAATTTCTTGTTAGATAATTATTAAACATGCATTTTGAATGTACTACTACTCAAATCACGTGAATCCACACGAGACTTTAATCCTTAAGAGTAGCAATTACACATTCTCAAAACAATGTTATGATTATCGCAACCCAAAATAAATGTTTACATTCTTTACCATTCAATTAATAAATGGTTTCATCCGAATCAAGAATGTAACTGAATATAACAGATATAATAATCATAAATGTCAAACTGAATGAACAAAACGATATTCTTCTATTTTGAATAAGTTCAAATAATTAAAGTGTCGTTGCCAAAATTCATATTTAGTTATTAAATATAAATATTATATAGGCACAAACACTACTCTTTGAATAATTGTAATCAAATATTGACAATAAACTCATGTCGAATATTAAGCCTTCCTTTGGGCCGACTTAGTACACACATGAAAATACCGAATAATCGTCACATATTTATTACCCAACGTGTACATGCAATTCGGCCAAATAATGACCTTCCTTTGGGCCGATCATTATTCGCATGAATTACACACACTAAACCAAAGAATTGAATTTATTCACCGTAAAAGTTTTATGGGCATCCTTATGAGTGTCATAAACGTAAAGACACTCCCTTAACTTGATTTTCAGATTCAATATTGGCATTCCCATCATCACAAGATACCTAGCACAACATTAACTTTAGTCTTTGGACATAAAATTAACTTGTAAGTGGTCATCTTGGTGTAGTGATCAAATATTAACAATAAACTCCTGTCAAACATTAAGCCTTCCTTTGGGAAGGCTTAATATTCACATGGAAACCTTATAATTGTTACATATTTACCACCACAAGCATGACTGAATTTCGGCCAAATAATAGCCTTCCTTTGGGCCGACCATTATCCGCATGAAACTCAGTCACACATCGTAGTCATAATATCTAAATTATTCAACTTACACAATAGAGGTTACTTTGGCAACTTATTGTGTCGATCAAACAACCTAAAATATTAGACCCGTTATTATAAATCCATATGGCCAATTATTAAATCTGAAAAACAAGTATGTAATTGACAAGTGACTTTACCTTTAGCAATATACAAAACTTTATCAGAATAATCTCTCAGTCCAAATAAGTCTTTAAAATTAACAGACCGTATAAGTATATCTCATTAATTATCACTTGTCAAACTCGGAACAGTTCCTTTAAAAACAAGGACACATAATTATACCATAAACAAGCATCTAAACATGAATTAACCAAATTACCTGAAACCATTATGGTGATCCAAAAAACAATCTCAATATATATAACAAATTACTCACCATATAGACAATGCACTAAATTGGCAAATAAACTTAACAGATGCATGCCAAATTATGCCAAAAGGGAAACCTTGATATCGTCACAGAGATTGTGAACCTTAAGCGGCTAAGTAAATCTTACAACCATTAATTCACCACATATGATGCATATCGCTATACCAAAATAAATCAGAAATCAAACGCACTTGAATTAAAAGTCAGAGGTCTTAACTAAATGCTACAAGTATGCATCGATAATGTCCAATAGGCGAGATCTTTATTAACCGATTGGATAAGCCTCCAATGATGATTACTTATGGCTCAACACAAAGGAAATAATCCTTTTAACTGTACATAATATTTATACCTAACATTAAACATGGTAATCATATTTTATGAGCATAGAAGAGGTACAGTCAACTAATATATGGGGTGACAGAAGCAAAACGCAATTAGACTTCTTCGTATACATACGATGATAAATATTAACCAATTTAATAAAAAACAATTTCACGTGAATGGTTCCCAGAACTTATCCCGAAATCAATTTCATGCCTTTAACATAACTGCACTGATACTCCCTCCGTTCGATTCCACTTCGCGGGTTTGCTTTTTGTACACTATTCACAAGTGGACATTTAATCTCAATTTTCTCCTAATACGTGAGAGAAAACATATTCATGTGGGGTCTTGTTTGATTCGTCTTTACGAGTACATTGAAAATATGTAACTTTTACGAGTACATTGAAAAACGTGCATTGGCAAACGTGAAAAAGCAAACCTGCGAAGTGGAATCGAACGGAGGGAGTATTAACTTTAACAATACAGAACGCCGTACTGAATTCTCATAAAACTTGTAACAGGAATGTTGATTACTTGTACCATCCCAAATAAATTAATATGAAGGTGGCTCTGATACCACTTGTTAGATATAATCATCCGTCTAAAGGCCAATAACTTCATGCTAAATTATTCGGTAAATATGATGTAAGATTGGGATGAACCGTCTGAAGGGACGGTCTACGGATTAGGTCTTCTAGTAGACACACATACCAATAGGGATCTCTCTACTGATGGGATGCGGGGAGATTAGGTTATTGTGTGCTACTAGGGACCATAACCCTAGGTGACTATATATAGTCTCCTTAGTCTAATGCGCCCATCATGCATTAGAAACCTAATGGGTATCTACACTTAGATAATAGTCAGACCCATACTTTAAGACGTATATAAGCCCATAATTACTACACCGCAGTGGGATCACTTTATATTTGGGCTTAACTTAATTGATAGCGCATAAATACAATTACTACCGTATAAATAGTTGTCCACATATATTATTGTATAGGCCCATAATTCTTACATAATGATTTATAACTTATAACATAAATGCCAAGTTTCTGATGTAAATGATTATAATTCAATTTTAATGAGACAATAAAATAAACACCCAAAAGGGTTTAAATATAGTATAGCATATATGCCAAGTTTCTGATGTAAATCGTTCTAATTCGGTTTTAATGAGCAAATAAAGCGGAACACACCAAAAGGGTACAAGCATTCTTGTAGATGATAACTCTTATCACGTTCTTGCAAATATCTAGATATGGGAATATTTCAAAGTATGACAGAACAACATAATCGCATAAACACCAGCATATTTTCTTAAGTCGGGCAACCCGCTACAATGTTGTAATAAATCACAGAAGGTTTCCCCAATCCAAGCAGGTTGACAATAACTTAAAAACCAAACACTCAGTATTAGAAGATGTGGACTCTTAGCGGAAGAAAACTACAGAGAAGAACATCATGATTGAAGCATAAATGCAGTTTCCACTTACCAATTTATCAGGATCAAGCTTCAATCCAGTTGCTACACAAGTAGGATCCATCAAGAGCTTGAGGATTTCACAGAGTTCAGTATTACCGTGCAACTGTAATATTTCCTCAGCAACATTTTTTATTCTGTTAAACTCAATATGATTAGCCTCCCTCAACTCAAGCAGCTTGACAAGCTGTAGACAGTAACAACAGAATCAGATTATGAGCCAATCGCCCTCTTCGGGAAGTGAACAAGGACATACTGAAACAATGAAACCTCAATGTCCCTTTTTGACCAACCTCCTTGTACTTACGGACTTACAGTTGCTGAGCAAAACTACAGATTATTCATTCCAGAGAACAACACGGGTGTGAACTTAAGAAATGACTTACATATGGTTATTTGTAAAGTTGAATATAATAGGTGGTAATTTGTACAAAATGAAACATATTAGGTGGTAATTTATAATTTTTTCTAATAATTATTAAATGTACTTATAATTTAGAGAAAATTGTTGATTACAACCTTTTAAAAACCACTGTTTGAAAATTACATTCGTATCATTTGTTTTGGAAAATTACATCCATAATATCACTTTTCTTTGAAAATTGCACCGACGTTTTCGGTCAATTTTATCAAAAAAATGACCGATATACCTTTGCCTATTTCTTTATTAACCGTGATTTTTTCAATAATTATTTTCAATTTGGAGAAAATTAATGACGAAGAACATTAATTAGTTTATTAAGATAGAGTGAAAATCAATTCAATTTGTTGCTTTTCAATTGATTGCATCGAATTTTAGGATTTTAATTTGGGGAAAATTAAAGAACCCTAATTATTTTAAGTTGGGGAGATTAATGAACCTTAATTATTTTCAATTTGGGAAAATTGATTGTGAAGACCAATAATTAAATTTAAGATACAATGGAAATAATAGAATTAAAATTCACTTAAATTGATTAAGCTAGAATTAGATTAGGTGAAATTGTTGAAGAAATGAAGAATTACTGAGAAATAGAGTTGTAAAATCTGGTTTGAGATGAACATAAGAGAATAATCAAGATACAATGGAAATAATAGAATTAAAAATTCACTTAAATTGAATAAGGTATAATTAGATTAGGTGAAATTGTTGAAGAAACGAAGAATTACTGAGAAATAGAGTTGTAAAATCTGGTTTGAGATGAACATAAGAGAATAATCAAGATGAAGGTAGGGTATTTTGGTCATAAAAAATGAACTTAAGTCCTAAAAATTCAAATTGGTATTAATTTTCCGTTGGAGTTAATATTTTGACTGTAATTTATGATCAAAAGTAATATTATAGGCTAATTCACAAAAAAAAAAATTATAAGATCGTAATTTTCAAAAAGTGGCTTTTAAAAGGGTATAATTAACAATTTATAGTTAATGTACCTTCAGTATAAAATTAATATAATGCTCAGTTACTAATTAAAGAGTATTTGATAAAAATTGAACAAAAGATTTGCATAGTTATAGTTTACATAATTATTATAAAATTTACATTTATTATAGGTATCATATTATTTTAACAGAAAAAATGCATGCACGTAAATTATATTTATGTCAAATATACATTATATTTCCATTGGAGGTACATAATATTTTTCTATATGACATATCATGTATATTTCATTATTTAATTTAACAACTTTTTTATTTTCTTCAATGTTTAATTTATTTTGGTTTTAAACTTAAGCATTTTGTTAGATGTTGATTTTGTTTTAGCAAAATGAATATTTTTTTTAATTTGGTGATTTTGTGAATACTACGCTTTATTTTGTAAAGCTTGAAGGTGATTTTGTGAAACTTGGTAATAATGAGTGATATCTTTTACTTATGAGGTTTATTTCTTTTTCTTATTTTGTGAGTTTCTTTAAAGTATAAATAACTAAATAAGTATATGTTATATTTTGAAAACTTTTAATTCAGATTTCCAAAAATATAATATATTCCATGTTGAGTCCCCCGTAGCGGGCTTATAGAATTAGGTGCATGAGACTGGCCCATAAGCAAGTGAGGTTCCATCCTAAAAACCAATTGGTGATAAGAGGAGTAGTCGAGTCCTCGATCCACAGCGGAATTATAGAATTAGGTGCATGAGATCGGCTCATAAGCAAGTGAGGTTCCATCCTAAAACCAATTGGTGATATGAGGAGTAGCCCACTTACTTATGAGCAATTATTTCATAATCATCGACCTAAAGCTTATATTAGCACAAGTTTTCCCAACTATAACACAATCCATCGGAGTAACATCCGTTTTTTATTCGGATGTACGACTTCTTGACTTCTTGCTATTAACTCACAAAATTAGTGAAAGAATTGAAATCTTCTTTCTATAAAAGGAAGGATATTTAAAGAAATTTGATTGGCTGAATTTTTGTTCATGAAACAAAAAAATTAATTGCCCCCACTCCCAATCCCCACTACTTTCCATATAAGTACTTTCATATATTAATATATTTAAAAGCTTATGATAAAAAAAATTAATAATAATAACAATAATAATAAAATAAAATAAAAAATCGGAAATTTATATAGAAATTCATATATTAAAGGACAACAAATTTTATAATAACAAAAAAATCAACTTCGGAAAAATTAATCTCTTGAATAGCTTGACAAATAAAACTAACTAGGAATTCGTGTGTGAGACAGTCTTATACTATAAGACGGTCAACATATATAAAAAGAAAAGTCGTTTACCTATGTATATTTGATCCGTCCTAAACTTAAACCAATAGCCTGTCCTACATAGGAATTTGTATAATTTTATAATGTCAAGCAAATGCGTTGTTTTTACTTACGTCTAAGTTAATCGTATACTTTTAATTTTTTAGATCAATATACTTGCGATAGTAAAATTATATTTTTTATTAAATATATTCACTTTTTATTTTTATTTTTTTAGTTTAAACCCGTGCAATTTTTGCACGGGCGTAAAACTAGTATGGTAAATTGAAGAGTTGGAGAGATGGAGTTAGGGATGGAGAAAAAGGTAATGGTGGGTAATGAAGTTAAAGTGGATATAATTGATCGAGGAAGTGGCGAGAGTAGTGGGCAGTTTTCATTCTTTTGTTTTCAAATGGTATTATACACATTCTTTTGGTTTGTTCTAAACTGTCACTCTGTCATACGCAATACGTATAAGTATATTATACGAATGCTATAAACGCGACACGTCAGCTAATTTATGTGTAGTGATTATTGCTTTAATAGTATTAATGATGATTAATGATGATTAATGATTAATGATTAATGATTAATGATGATTGGTTTGTTAATCGATCAAATTAAATTGGTTTCTTTGTTTCTTGATTACTAGTGTTAACCCGTGCAAAAATGCACGGATTGTTTATTAAAATTCTAATATATAAAATTTGTTTAGAATAATGTGAATATATATCGACATTATTATTTTCATTGTTACAAATTAAACCCAATGAGAATGTAATTTGTTGTTTTTATTTTAAAACTTTCAATTAGTTCAATTCGATTAACTTTGGCCGAGTTAAAAATATATGAGTAAAATTGTGCATCCTACGTACTAACGTAGTTTGTTGGCGACTAATAGTAACTCCAATTTAATACATATATCTAAACAACTATAGTAAAAAAAAATTGGGCTCAAGTTTAAATTGATCCGCATTAAAAATAAGTTTTTGCCACCCCATATGAAATGAATTTATATTTTATCACTCATGAACCAAAAAAACACATACTCTAATGTCACGCTACATTATTATTTTGCACAAAATCTTCTATATTATTTATAAAATCTTCTATATTATTTACACAATTATCTTTATACTCTCTATATGTCTTCAATTTTGAGATCACTTTCAACTTAATCTAATTATATCTTATTATTGTTCTTAATTCATTACCAATCAACTTTTTGCCTCAAACATACTACTTTGCATCATATTGACATATTTGGGTTAAACCATTATTAAAGATTCATGTACGTATACAAACTAATTTCTTTGCAACTTTTAAATTAATTATACCCTTTAAATTGTTTGTAAATTAATTTTTGAAATAAAAATTATATTGTATGTAATATGAGTTTAATCTATTTTCGTTTTTTCAAACTTTCAGCAATAAGCTTTTAAAACTCCGTAATTATTATTTTTTAAATGTTTTTAAGGTTGTTAAATGCGGAAACTTTTTTATCTTATAATTTTTTAATATGTTGATTTTTCGAAAAGAGATATATTCGTTATTTTATAACCAAATTAAGATCTAATTATTATTCAAACGATATGATAATTTAATTATAAATAGCAGATTTTTTAAGCCGGAATATTTGTTAGATATAATAGGTATAATTCCAGTATGATAACTATTTTTTTTAAAGAATCCGCTCTAAAACTATTTTATCCATATTTTTCCGACAGAGTATTCCGTATTAGTTTATTAACATTAACCGTGAATTTATATAAATTTAACTGTAATTTTACGTACAAAATAAACGAATAACTTTTCCAACATTAACCGTGAATTTACATAAATTTAAACGTAAAATTTTACGTACAAACATAAATGAATAACTTTTCGATAAATAAAATCCAAACTTTTTGATGTGGGACCCTCATTTATCTTTTTTTTTTTTTAAAAAAAATGTTGGGTTTGATGAGGTGGGTGAATGAGAGTTGTTTAAATGTTTTTGTTATAATATAGATAAGATATAATAAATAATGATCATCTTTAATTAAGATTTTTAAATTGTATTATAAAAAATTATTATGTTTTGATTAGTCATTTGTTGGTATAATTATTATCTACTACAAAGATTATGAGTGTAGTTTGGATCATGTACTTATGTACACGAATACTATTATAAAACAGTTTTACAATAAAATTATGTTAGAGCGACTTATATATTCGGGTAGTTATCGAGTCGTTTTCACGTGAAACAATTTTTTTCTTTTAATACATATAAACATTTCATTCATTTTCATCTGGACAACTTTAAAAAAATAAGGGTTAACCAATTTTTTTTAACAATTATGATTATTGTTACTCGATATTCCGTACTACTCGTATGAATTATAGTTATTCAATTTATAATTGTCTGCCACAAGTTTGCGACGGGTTAATTAATACCCAAGAAAGGAGATAAGACAAAAGTTAAGTACTGCTTGTATGAATTAAGGTTCTGTTTTGTCTTATTTATCGATATGAGTAATATTTGACCCGTCGCAAACTTGTGACGGATATACCCGCCAGAAGAGAGACTTGCTGTCAGTTTATATTACTCCATATTATGTTATTGTTTAATTGTTGAATATCGTGTTTTTTAAATTAATTTTTTTCGAGACGAAACTGATGAATTTAACGTACTTTCAATATTATTCATAATGAATTGATGTTTGTAAACTTATACAGTAAATTGTTAAAAAAAATTCACAATTCTTATTTGTGACGACAATATTCGTCGCAAGCTTGTGACGGGTCAACTTCATCTGAGGAGATAAAGACAAATTATTTGTAATTTTCTATACACTTTCATTTTTGTCTTATCTAATGAAGTGGCATACTTGACCCGTTGTAAGTTTGTGACGAATATACCCGTCACAAGAGAGACCTATTGAATATTTAGTATGAATCCAGTATTTATCATTTATTCATTTTGATTGTATTTTGTTCAGGCAACTTTTTTTCTTTTTAAAAACCCTAAATTATTATATTTTATATATAGGACATTTAATACTTTAATTGTAATTAATCTTTTTTCCATATATATTTACATTTATTTTTGTAATGTTCCTAATTTTCCGTTATTTAGTTATCGTTGTATTAATTTTTAAAAGTTCATTATTTAAAAATATTACATGCATTTATACGTATGTGATCATTTTTTGTCATATTGGCTTACTTTTCCCCATAATGCTCTTTTTCTTTCATTTTTCTTATTATATTAATATTACTTTTTTCTTCTGTATTTTTTGTTTTAATTTTGGTTAATCTTGTAACTATAATTTTAACGATTTTTCAGACGATATTAATTATGAATATCTAGAAATTTATATACTTATTTTAGCCGTTTTTATTCAAAATATTTATTATTTCTTATTCTACCATGTCGAATTGGAAATGTTTTTGTCTTAATAAATAAGATGTTTCGACTATAATTAATGAATTTCGTTTTAAAACTATTTTCTTTCAATTTCTTTTAATTTATTTATTTTTATTGTATAAATGTAAAATCCTTATGTAAAAAAACTATAAATAAGTGTTACATTATTCTTTTTTTAGTTGATTACTGTTAAATAATTTGGCGTATAATTTTATGAATTTAATTTAAATATTGAAGCATATAAAGATGTAATTTATTTGGCCTGATTTAAATAAGTTATCAATGTTCATATACAATCAAGCCTTATTCAAAGTAATTTATTTGACCTGATGTAAAGACGTAACTCTCATAAATGGTACGGTCACTACGGTGGTTATTCAAAGTAATTAATTCTTAAAACTAAGTGGTCCCTTGAGTTTCCTCCTTTTAAGGGTTGATCGACAACTAAGCAACATAGTTGTTGCTTTTATATATAGGATTTGCTTCATTAATTCCGTTAATTTTAAATTTGTTAATTCGATTAATGTTTGTCCGTGAGTTCGATTAATTTTGTAATCGTTAGTTTGATTAATGAGAGATGTTGAGTCAAATATATAAGAGGGCCAAAGTTAGAGCTGATCATATGACCCGATCCGGCTCAACCCGATTTTTTTATCGGGTTTGGACAATTGGACCTTATAGTTTGGCCCAAAAAGCCCATGGCCCGGCCTAAAAGAAGCCCGATATAAATATAGGGCCGGATTTGGGCCAACCTAAAGGCCCGATTTTTGACCCGACCCGACAGGAAATTATTATTTTTTTAAAAATAATTCAAAAGTTGGAATCGTATATCAGATCACACTAATAATCTAATATTATTAATGCATTGAATTATCAACTTTGCGGATATTTTATATTTTTATCGTACAACTTTAATTAATTAGTGTACTAATAATTTTTTGTCAACTCATAAGTTATAGTATATGGTAGTGGTACTGTGATATTGCTCTCTTAACCAAAAGAGTAGAAGTCAAACACTCCAGACTTGAAAATTTTATTTGGTTACTAATAGTTTGTTCAAATATCCATTTGCTAATTATTTCGTATTGTATAATTTTGGCCTATTATGGCCCATTTTGGCCCGAGACCCATTATAGCCCGAACAATTATGAGCTTGGGCCAAAGAATATGGCCCACCCTTCCGGCCCAACCGACCAATGCATTTGGGCCGTTTATTTAACTCGAGCCCGGCCCAACCCGGCCCATGATCAGGTACCGCCAAAGTAGTCCCTTACACACGTAATTTGTCTTTTTAAATTTGTGTTTTTAACTAAGCGTAAATTCATTAAATTTGTTTTTTAACTGTAAATTCAGAATGAGGTGACAAAGTGTGCAGAATTAAGTAAAATTATGTGCGGAATTTAGCAAATACGTAAATAAAATACTCTAATAGAAGTTTAGGCTTTTTAGCTTCACTGTCACTGTGTTCCAAATACTGTTAGTAGAACTCTCTGCAGCATTATTAGCATGCATCAATTTCCTCTGTTCCTCATCTTGAGCTTTGTATTTTTCAGCATCGTCGATCATCCTCTTAATGTCCTCGTCTGATAGTCGCCTACATTGATTCTTAACGGTGACCTGATTCCGCAGTCCCATTCTTAATTCCACAGCGGAGACATTCAGAATCCCGTCCACATCGATTTCAAAGCAGACGTCAAATTTAGTTTGGCCTTTCGGTGCTGCAGGAAAACCAGAAACTACAAACTTGTCCAAAAAATTGTTGTCTTCGGCCATCAGTCTCTCGCCCTCAAACACTCTGAAAGACGTTCCTGTCGCATTGTCGACTGCTGTTTCCCAGCCGCTTTGCTTGATTTTCACGGGGATGGTGGTATTTCTTGGAATTATAACTCTGAAGTCCCCATCAAAATTCTTCAGACCAAGTGACAAAGGAGTGACGTCAACTAGCACAGTATCGTTATGACTAGTACCTACACCGTTTAAAACAGCGGCGTGGATGGCAGCCCCATATGCAACAGCCTCGTCCGGGTTGATGCTTCTGCAAAGCTCCTTCCCATTGAAAAACTCTTGCAATAGTTGTTGGACTTTGGGAATCCGCGTTGATCCACCAACAAGGACAATATCATCGATATCACTCTTTTCCATCTTCGCGTCTTTCAAGCACATCCCCACGGTGTTGATACAGTTTTGGAAAAACTTCATATTCAGATTCTCAAAACGTGCACGAGTTAATGTTGCAGTAAAATCAATGCCTTCGTAAAGGCAATCTAACTCGATACTGGTATGAATAACAGATGAAAGAGTCCTTTTAGCTCGTTCAGAAGCAGCCCTTAATCTTCCCCGAACCTTAGGCTGTTCACTGACGTCTTTCTTATGCTTTCGCTTAAACTCCTCTAAAAGATACGCGACTATTTTGTTGTCGAAGTCCCCTCCCCCAAGGTGGGTGTCTCCATTTATCGCTCTGACTTTAACTTCACCCTTGTCGATGGCAACCACTGATACATCAAATGTCCCTCCACCGAGGTCAAAAACCAACACGTTCTTTCTCACGTCATTTTGGTTACCAGCCGTTCTGTCAAGGCTATAAGCCATGGCAGCAGCTGTGGGTTCATTAATAATCCGAACCACATTGAGCCCTGCAATGGTTCCGGCGTCTTTGGTTGATCGTCTTTGTGAATCATTGAAGTATGCCGGTACAGTGACAATTGCATTCTTCACTGCGCTACCAAGGAAAGCCTCAGCGATAGCTTTCATCTTTGCTAGGATCATAGCGGAAATCTCTTCTGGTGTGATTTTCTTCTCTTCGCCCATATAGTTGACGATAATCATTGGTTTACCCTCGTCTTTGCTTGAATCAATCTCGTTTACAACCTTGAACGGCCACAACTTAATGTCGTCTTGAATATTCTCATCTTTAAATCGTCTCCCTATAAGCCTTTTTGAATCTGCGAAAATTAACTTGGAGTAAAAATTCACCATCATCGCGTGCATTGCGTGAGTAGGTTAACGATTACAGAGGAAAACAGACATACCAAATATGGTATTCAACGGGTTTCTGGTAGCTTGATTAATTGCAGCGTCACCAATGTGACGCTCTGAGTCGGTGAAGGCAACACAAGACGGTGTTGTACGGTTACCCTGGTCGTTGGTGATGATCTCAACACGGTTATGCTGCCATACTGCAACACATGAATTTGTCGTCCCAAGATCGATCCCAATCACTGGCCACTCTCCTCCGTTTCCTGCCATCCTTTCTTTTGCTAACCTCTATAAATCAGAGACTTGAGTGTCCTTTTGTATTAAATTACTTCTCACATATATTCAAAAACTCGGAAAGTTATTACTGAGATTTGGAGGGAGTATGTTTTAGTACGAGCATAACATAAAAGGCACAAGCGTAAACATCCTACAGTTCAGAAAGCATGGTTGGAGTTCCAAGATTGGTTTTATACTCTTACACGTCCCCTCGGCCCTCACACTGATTCTGATATCATATCAATAAACCATTTCAACCAAAAGCTTAGGCTCATAGCTGGAGTTTCAAGATCGATTTTACTCCTGCAGTATTGTAAATCTACATGTTGAATTTATAACATACATTTGATTGTCAGCAAGCTATTTGCACAAGAATTGTAATTATATTTTGTATATACAAAATTTTGAAAGAGACGGTTTCTCAATAACGTTATTGAGAAAACTCTCATATAATAAGGGGAGAAACTTATTTAATTCATATTTTCTATGTTATGTCTCTCACTACGAGATATACGGACATTTATATTCTGACCAAAAAAAACTGGTTACGGTTGATCGTCAAAATCCCTACAAAAATACAATTCTTATTTGAAATAATTTCGAAATAAATGATTTGAGTCATTTGACTATATACTTAAAACTAAAGGCATAGGACATACAATATAAATGAATAAATACAATGAATTAGCGTCATCCTCTCATATGTAATAAGTGGTGACTCCAATAATTAAAAATACATCAGATACATTTCGATCAGTTATTCTAAGTGGTTTGGAAAAATACCTGAACCGGGAAACTACGATGAATTTACGTCTTTATAAAGAGGTGAAAACCGCGAAAATAGGCGAGGCAGTAGAGAAGAAGTTGCATATACAAACCAGTTTAATCACAAATTTATAGACCCTTCAATTTTACGTGTTGAATATTATGGTACCATTTTTTGAATGTGCACAAGAAAGAGCCAAATTAGTAGGACGATGCACCAAGTTGGCTAGAGTCAACTATACAGGATTATCAACAGTCAACGCGGGTCTAGGTCAGTGGCGGATTTGGGACCGTTATGAAATTTAGAATTTTGTAAATTATAATTGACATTTCTGAAAATTTTCAGAGTTTATCTAATAACGTTATATGTTCACTTTCGTAATAAATCGCCAAATTTTGACCTTAATAAATGAAAATCACGTTAATATCATGTGTCCAATATATTAGGGATATATATACCGAGTAAAATACAAGTTTTAAAGTATATTTACGCCTCTCAAGTGTCAAACTAAAGCTTTATTTTTCATCCAAAGCATTATTTTAGTTTTAATTTAAGGATGACTTTCTAATTAAAATAAATACGGAAATAAATAAAGGTTATGAAAGGTTTTAAAATAACGACGATAGATGTAAACAGAAGTCAAAGTAATAATTGTGTAAACAAGTAGACAGTAGACTTAACCCCACGCTTCTTGTCATCCTATATTTTTCCAACATGTCTCTCTTGTGACGGGTATATCGTCGTAAATTTATAACGGGTCAAATAATACTTATATTGGTAGATAAAATAAAACGGTTTGCTACTACCTAGTGCTTTACTTTTGTTTTATCGCCCGACATGAAATTACTTAACCCGTTGCAAACTTACGACGGATATGTACATTACAAATTCTCATTTGTGATATTTTCACACAAGTTACAAGTTTGGAGGCTGCACCAAGTTGGCTATAGAGAATTAGAGATTAGGACACAATAAAATGGCATGAAGCATATGTCAACATAGGTCAACGTTAACTCGTATTTCCGCTAATTTCGATTTAGTTTAATTAAATTTATAAGTTGATTAGTACAAAGGGATCGGAGTATATGCTAACATGGTATAGACTATAGTAGTATAGTACCCAACCCGCTTCTTGAAATAAATTATACTAGGATTCTCCGAATAATTTATATTTCTTGCGACTACAGTACTATTGTTTTTATCTCACTCTTATACGTGATAGTCAGTAAACTACGGATATGTGAATAGGAATAAGGCCGCAATAACTTTCAATCTCATGGTCCTACTCCCTCTAATTCAGAGTAAATGTTCATTTTGGTTTGGACACCAAAAATAAGCAAATAATTTTAGACCACATAAAAGTATAAAACACACCGCCCCACATCGAATGATTTTGGACCACAAAAAACTTATTAAAAAAGGAAAGAAGAACAATCATTCAACTCGCATCGAAAAGCAAAGAGGAATAATTACTCTGAATTCGTATTATTATTAGCCGATTTTTTTTTGTTTGGGTTGATTTGTAACCAGCCATTATTTGGGTGATGAGGATGGTCTATGAATGATATGCCAAGCAGCCTGAGCCAAGTGGTCTACTTGTGTACAGTTGACTCGGCGCTACGAATGTGTATCACAAAAACCCGCAAGTTTTATATACACAACTACAAAAGTGATATATTTGACTATTTGTGCACAGGAACATTGAAAGACTGAAAAGGCGACGAATAATCTACTACTACTATATTTGTAGCTAATATATTTCCTATATAATTAGCCAAAACATTAGTTTGTATAGTATAATTTAAGTTCTAACATCTTTTGAGCTGATCATCCCTTACCCTACTAATTCTCGCCAATTTACGTTTTCTGCATATTTAACCCGTCTTCAGGTTTTTTTTCATCTATACTTAATTTGTTCGTTTTTTTTACTATGATATCGACCATAATGTGAAATTTAACAGAGTGATAAATATAGATTTTTGTTTTATAGTGTGGAAATCCATAGTCATTACCTTGGATATGCAGAGAGTAATACTTTGAGTATACGTAATAGCATGCAAACCCTAAAAGTTAAAATGGTGTAATAAATGTCACATACCTTTGTAGTTTTGTATAGTGTTTCCTCACTAGATAGAAAATATCTGATTCTGTGTAGAGGAAAAGAATGGGAGGAAGAGGAGGAGAATGGCCGGTGATTGGAATCGATCTAGGGACGACATACTCATGCGTTGCTATTTGGCAAAATAACCGAGTTGAGATCATCACCAATGACCATGGTAACCGTACAACTCCGTCTTGTGTTGCCTTCACCGACTCTGAGCGTCTCATTGGTGAAGCCGCTGTCAATCAAGCTACCAGAAACTACGCCAATACTATATTTGGTTTGTTTCTTCTTCCACTTGCTTAAACTACATTTCTCGCACTAGACCTCTAAATTACTCGACAATAACTTTTCACAGATGCAAAAAGGCTTATAGGAAGACGATTTAGCGACAACAATATACAGGAGGACATGAAATTTTGGCCATTTACGGTTATAGACGATGTTGGTTCAACTGACGAGAAACCACTGATTGTTGCCAACTATAAGGGTGAAGAGAAGAAATTCACTCCGGAAGAGATATCTTCAATGATCCTAGCGAAGATGAAAAGCGTAGCAGAGGATTTCCTTGGTGAAACGGTGAAGAACGTTGTTATCACCGTGCCAGCGTACTTCAATGATTCACAACGCCGGGCAACTAAAGATGCCGCAACCATTGCAGGGCTCAATGTGATTCGTATTGTTAATGAGCCTACTGCCGCTGCCATGGCTTATGGTCTTGACAAAAAGGTTGCGGGAAATGAATCAAAACAGAATGTACTGGTTTTCGACCTTGGTGGAGGTACCTTTGATGTGTCGTTGGTAGCGATAGAAAAAGGCGAAATCCATGTTAAAGCGATAAGTGGAGATACGCACCTTGGCGGAGGGGACTTCACCAAGAAAATCGTGACTTATCTACTGGAAGAGTTCAAACGAAAGCATGGAAAAGACATTAGCGAAAGCCCTAAGGCTTTGGCAAAATTAAGGATTGCTTCCGAAAAGGCTAAAAGAGCGCTGTCATCAACGGTTCAAACTACGATTGAAATAGATAGTCTCGAGGGCATTGATTTTACTTCAGTACTAACTCGTGCTCGTTTTGAGAATTTGAATATGAAGTTTTTTACGAGTTGTATTGAAACCGTAGACAAATGCATGAAGGATGCAAGGATGGATGTGAGCAACGTTGATGAAGTAGTCCTTGTCGGAGGCTCAACCCGTATACCAAAAGTTCAGAACCTCCTGCAAGAGTTCTTCAAAGGAAAGGAGCTTTGCAAAAGCATCAAGGCCGATGAAGCTGTCGCACACGGGGCTGCTATCTATGCTGCAGCTTTGAGCGATGTTGGTAATGGTAGTCGTAACAAAGAGACTGTCCTAGTCGATGTTACTCCATTATCACTCGGAGTTAAGAATGCTGATGGTAGATTAAATGTTGTCATTCCGAGGAATACACCCATTCCCGTGAAGAAGCATCAGATTCGAGCCACTGCAGACGACAATCAGACCACTTCCTGTTTTTGGGTGTACGAGGGTGAAAGGCCCTTGGCCAAAGACAACAATTTCTTAGACAAGTTTGAGATTTCGGGTTTTCCTCCCGCGCCTGGAGGCCAAACGAAGTTCGAGATATGGTTTGAAATTGATATGGACGGCATTCTTAATGTGTCCGCGGTGGAATTGGGTACTCGACTGACAAACCAGATTACCATTACGTCTCATCATGGACGACTTTCAAGCGACCAGATCAATAAAATGATGGATGATGCTGAAATGTACAAGGCTGAAGACGAAGAGCAGAGAAAGCTAGTCGAAACCATGAATGATCTCGAATGCTCAAGTTTATCACACTACTGAAAAGTGAAAATGCTCCATCCTTTATCAAGCACTCTGTCATGGAAATGTCTGTCTGTGGTGATGAAAATGTATTGTTTAACTCAGTTTGAGGAAAACTAAAAGCATTAAGTTTGAAATGTATTTTTTCTTATTTTTTATAATGCATTTTTCCTTATGACCTACTTTATCAAGATTGACCAACGTGAATCCTAATTCATCCTTCCGAATGCCATTGTTACTATCAATCCACTTGCAACCAAATATAGGAATTTGGAATTCCCTGTAATTCAACTCCCAAATCTCCTCAATAGCTCCACAGTAATGCATTTTACCCAAAATTGGATTTTTATCTTTCGAACTAGCAAAGTGCATTGCTTCTGCTTCCACACAAACCCCACTGTTTTGCATTGTACTCATTTCATCTTGCTTAAGAGTATAAAACGTACAACCATTTACGGCATAACCAGTATAAGAAGAGGCGGAAATATCAGGCCCATAACAAAGTCTTTTTAATCTGGAAGAGACGGCTTCTGGAAATTCTTGCAAGTATTCAATGATTAGACTCTTAAACCAAACTCTAAAAGTCTTATTATACTCACTTGCAATCCACTTCTCGGTTTTATTTCGATGCTTATCTCTTAAGAACACCATGTGTTCTTCGATGTATGGTTGTACCTCATCATCATTGTGAAGGACATATGTATGTGCAATATGCCACTTCTCAGTTGCCATATCTTGACAAACATGACCTCTAAGCCCTTTGCCCATCATCCACTCACTATGCCGACTCTTAGGAACACCAATTAATTCTGCATTGGATAAGTGAGTATAACAAAAAGAAAGTGCTTCATCAATAATTGCACGCTCAGCAATACACCCTTCAGGCCGATATCTATTAGAAGTATATGACTTATACACTTTCATCAATCTTTCAAACGGATATTGATACCTCAAATAAACTGGCCCAAGATATCTAATTATCTCTCTAACCAAGTGTACAGTTAAATGAACCATGATCGTGAAAAAAGAAGGGGGAAAATATATTTCAAATTGGCAAAGAGATGAAACAATTAGTTTTTGCAAGGAGTCCAACTCTGAGGGATCAATTACTTTGTTGCATATGGCATTGAAGAAAAAACAAAACCTACTTATAGCAAGTCGAACCTTTTTAGGTAAAATGGAACGAATAGCTACAGGTAGTAATTGTTGCATCAATGCATGAGAGTCATGAGACTTTAAACCAGTAAGCTTGAGATCTCGCATTGATACAAGATTGCTTATATTTGAAGAATATCCTTCCGGCACTTTAACACCATGCAAGCATTGACAAAACTCCATTTTCTCCTGTTTGGAAAGCGTATGGGCAGCCAGAGGTAAATACGAACGTGTTCCATTCTCTTGCAGTGCTAACTCAGGCCTAATTTTCATATCCATCATATCTTTCCTAGCCGCCTTGTTGTCTTTGGACTTATTTGGAACATTGAGAAGCGTGTTGATGATATTATCACATACATTCTTCTCAATATGCATAACATCTAAGCAGTGTCTTACACAGAGGTCACGCCAATAAGGAAGTTGCTCAAAAAGAGGACTCATCTTCTTATAACCACGAGACGCCAATTTGGAACCTTTCTTCCCATATGTAATCTGAATATCTTATACCTTTTCATATACTTCATTCCCCGTTAATATCTTAGGAGGTGGACGATGTTCGGGTTTCCCATTGAACGCTTTTTGTTGCCTTCGATAAGAATGATCCTTATCTAAAAACCTACGATATCCTAAGTAGGCCTGCTTTCGAGAAAATGTCAAATAGCAAGAATCAACATCTTCACCACACAGAGGGCACGCCTCTTTCCCATGTACGCTAAGCCCGCAAAGATTGCCATATGCAGGAAAGTCAGATATAGTGCACAATAACATTGCTTTTAAATTAAATACGCTATTCTGATAGGCGTCAATAACTTGTATCCCCTTATCCCATAATAATTTCAAATCATCAAGAAGAGGAGCCAAATATACATCTATATCGTTACCAGGTTCTTTAGGCCCAGAAATCAACAAGGACAACATCAAATATTTGCGTTTCATGCACAAATATGGAGGTAAGTTGTAAATAGCTAAAAGCACTGGCCAAGTACTATGCTGGCTACTCAAATTTCCATACGGATTCATCCCATCGGTGGATAATGCAAGACGAATATTTCTGGATTCTTTACCAAACTCTGGGTACTTAGAATCAATGTACTTCCACTCTAAACCATCGGCCGGGTGTCTCAACTTCCCATCATTAGCTTTCGCATTTTTATGCCATGTCATAAGCTTCGCATCTTCCTTATTCGCAAAAAGGCGTATCAACCTCGGAATTATTGGAAAATACCACAAAACTTTTGCCGGAATCCCCTCCTTCAGTGTATACCGCCACTCTTTGCATTTTGGACAGTGTGTGCATGTCTCATATTCTTTGCGATATAATATACAATCGTTAGGACATGCATGAATTTTTTCATATTTCATACCAATTCCTCGAAGTATCTTCTTTGCTTCATAGGTGCGATCCGGAAGAACATTATCTTCGGGAAGCATGTCTTTCAACAATTCTAGGAGGTCATTAAAACTCTTATCGCTCCACCCATATTTCACTTTCAAATTATACATCTTAACCGTTGAAGCCAATTTTGTGTATTTCTTGCAACCCTTATACAACGGCATCTCTGAATCTTTCAACTTCTCTAATACAACATTTATGTCGTCCAAATTATTTTCATTAAGTTCTTCATCATCATCTATAATGTCTTCATCGACATTTATAGACGAGTTCTCCTCTTCCTCATTGTCTACACAAAAATCTCCCTATATATTTTCAGAGTTATCATCACACTCATGAATCGACTCTGAATTCATAACCAGGTCTGAATTTTCTACTGAAACAGGGTCTTTTTCAGTAAATTGGAGATTAATATTACCTCCCATTCCTCCTTTTATGACTCTAGATTCTCCGTGAAAAGTCCAGCGTCTATATTTTGGATTAAAATTTCTCTTTTGTAAATGAATTTGTACATCTGACAAACTCATATAACTCATATTAAGACACATATCACAAGGACACGCTATACTAGACGTGTTTGTCACATTCTCTCTAACAAAGGAATAAAATTCAGCTAACCCGACATCATATTCTGGGTCACCTCTTTTCCCATAAGTCATCCAAGTACGAGCCATCTTTATCTATATAATAATACTCCCTCCTATTCTATCTATTCTTCCCTATTTCCTAAAACGGATTATTCAGGTTTTCTTCCCCTTTCTTATTTTGGAAACTTTTGTTCTTATTTTATTCATTTCTCTCTCCTATTATCAAACCCCACCCAACTCACAATTTCTTATTTAATTCCTAATTATTCATTCCTCTCTCCTATCACCCAACCCCACCCAATTTTTTACACTTATTTTACTCCCTACCTTAATTCTTGTGCCCCACTCAAAGGGGAACAATACATAGAATAGGAGGGAGTATAAGATAATGTAATTTCAGTATACTTAAGGTTAATGATAATGCTCATATCTTTATAGGTTAACACTTTCAACATTTAATATACGTGAATAATATTTGCAATTATCAAGAAATAGCACATAAGTGCGCTGCAGGCGAGAAGAAGAATCAATCATAGGAGAAGCAGTTAGATAGAGGCACACGCTAAGGAACTTCCCTAGAGCTTGCTAGAGCTTAAACAGATACTGTAGAAACAGGAAAACTTTCCTTAATCAGGGAACGACTATCTCTGATATCCCCCTCCCATTCATTCTGCCACTGCTTGCATTTGTTGTCTGAACCAGTGATTTTTAGACTTTGTAATCTTATTCCAAACTGAAGTTAACTATTTAGATACGGTGAGAAGTGTATTGTTATTGTGTCATAGATTCAAAGATTCAAACATGAAATTAAACTAAAGAAGACGTAATTTCTTAGAAGAAAATACGGATTATCAGCCTGAACTTGTTACCGAAACGCTTTGATAACTAACAAAAATAAATTTGTTTCTAAAATAGAGTTTATCAACCTATGTACACAAACGCTTGATACACATATATAATTCAGAAATATATATGTAATTCAGAAATAAATACATAATTCAGAAATAAACATAGCATAGCATTATCACAGCATATACATATAAATGTAATTCAGAAATAAATCAAGGCATAACAGGGTAACATACCGGAATGACGAATTCCTTAAATACAGGTTTATAGCAGACTTCAACTTCTGCAAGTTTTTATACTGCAATTGATATCAAAAGTAGGGATTAATATTACCGATTACCAAAATATGAATTTCAAAAGTAGGGATTAATATTACCGATTACCAAAATACTGCAATTAAACTGTTTCATCCCCGATTACCAAAATTAATCGAGTTCAAAATATGAATTTCCGGAACTAATATAATAGCAATAGGATTAATGAACATACCTTGATAATAATGATGAAGGAGAACGTGGGCAACAGCGAATTGGAGGCGCGCGCGATGGACAAAGTGTGAATTTAGGAATGAAGACTAATTCAGGAATATTGAATAGAAATATAAAAACAATTAATATAGAATAACAATATATAAACCTTAAAGCTTGCAGAAATGCAGGAGTTGAGAGGTCTCAGGTTCGATTACCAGCTGGGGCGATGACCACTTGGCCACTGCAGCTCCCGAAGGGGGTGGCGTACATGGTCCATGTGGTGGTGCGGGAATGCATGGGCTCGGGGGGATTAAACCCCTCGTCACCAAAAAAAAAAAAAAAAATATATATATAGGATTAATGAAGAATTGTATTGAGAAAGGTGGGTTTTGTAATTTGGAAAGAAGAAGAAGAAGAAGAAGTAGAGACTGTCGTACATGCGTGGGTTTCTATTTTGGAAAGAAGAAGAAGAAGAATTAACAGTTGTGGTGAGTTTTGTATTTTGGAAACACCAAAGAGGACGGTTAAAACAACAACCGTCTTCTTTTGTGTACATAAGAGGACGGTCACTACACACAACCGTCTTCTTTTTAATTAAGAGGACGGTTTAATTGACCAACCGTCCTCAATACGTTTATAAAGAGGACGGTCTTTTTGTTAACCGTCCTGTTTATAATACCAATAAGGGCGCCAATTTTATTTGCTTGATAGAGGACGGTCTCCACCCCAACCGTCCTCTAAGAGGCGTCCTCTTATCCTAGATTTGTAGTAGTTCATGTCGTCTATGTAGACTTCCATGGTCTTGCCTATTTGATCTTTGAACATCATGTTCACCAGCCTTTGGTAGGTGGACCCTGCATTTTTTAACCCAAATGGCATAGCGTTATAGCAATAGATACCTCGTTCAGACCTGAAGGCCGTTTTTTCCTTGTCCTCCGGGTGCATCTTTATCTGGTTGTATCCACTCCATGCGTCCAGGAATGTGAGCATCTCGTGACCTGTTGTTGCATCCACCATCGCGTCTATGTGTGGCAGGGGGAACGGGTCCTTGGGGCATGCTTTGTTCAGGTCGGTGAAGTCCACGCATACTCTCCATTTCTCATTCTTCTTGGGGACCACCACTACGTTTGATAGTCACTCTGGATATTTTACCTCCCTGATTTTTCCTGCAGCCAGGAGGTCGTCCACCTCCTGGTTTCTCTCTGCAGCGAATTTCCTTCTTTTCTGTTGGATCGGCTTGTAGCCGGGGTTTACGCTTAACTTGTGCGAGATAATGTTTGGGTCTATTCCCACCATGTCTTCGTGAGACCACGCAAAACAATCAATGTTAGTTTTTAATAACTTTAATAATTCTGACCGA
This sequence comes from Silene conica, assembly GCA_029255685.2. Classification (NCBI taxonomy): domain Eukaryota; kingdom Viridiplantae; phylum Streptophyta; class Magnoliopsida; order Caryophyllales; family Caryophyllaceae; genus Silene; species Silene conica. The sequence goes on from CM055313.2 coordinate 6,315,361, forward strand.
ACAATTCCTGTACATTCTGCTCCTTCCAGCACCTTCCTTTCCGGATGCAGCGGGTCCAGGGGGATTTCTTCCACCTCCACCTGAGGGGGCTCTTCATAGGTTCCCCTGACCTGCCTTTCCTGTGATTGCTATGCTGGGGGAGGAGTGGCTGTGGGTTTGAGTGCCACCTTGTAGCAACTCCTCGCTTCCTCCTGGTTTCATCTTATTGTCTGAACTCCCCACGGTGTAGGGAACTTGAGGCACTGGTGGTATGAAGATGGGATGGCCTTCATGTCGTGTATCCATGGTCTGCCAAGGATAACATTGTAGGTAGAGGGACCGTCAATTGCCAAGTACCTCACATGTTTGTTGATTCCTCCGGCGTAGGTTGGGATCAGGATTTCTCCAAGAGAGTGCTTGGTTTCTCCGCTAAATCCCACCAGTGGCACCGTCTTCTTGGTCAGATCTGCTTCGTCGAATCCCATACTTTTGAAGGTTTCCAGCATGATGATATTTACCGAGCTTCCTGTGTCTAGCAGAATTTTCTTCACCCTGCAGTTCCCTATGGAGAGGGTGGTGATCAGGGCGTCATCATGGTACTCTGCGCTCTCTTCGACGTCTGTCTCGTCGAAGCTGACGGCTGGCAGGTCATGGGTGCTTATCCTGCACGAGAACTTTGGTTTGTGTCCCTTGGTTCTGGCCGCGTATCTTTTGGCGGCGGAGTACGTGAGCCCACACAGTTCTGAGCCCCCTGTTATCACGTTAATGGTTCTAGTGCAAGTAGGAGGGCTAGAGGGTGCTACCTGGCGGGCCGCGTTCACCTTGGTCCCTTTGGGCAGGATGTGGTTTAGGTTGCCCTGCTCGTACTGATACCAGACCTCCTTTCTGAGGGTGATGCAGTCCTCCGTTGTGTGCCCGATGTCCTCGTTATGGAAGTCGCACCTCAGGTTGGTGTCCCTCCCGTCTTTGCTCCTTTCTTCTGCCCTTTTCTTGGGCCACTTGACTTTCTCCCCCAGCTCTTTCACGGTTTTGATCAGTCCTGCAAGATTGACAGTAAAACCATACTCTTGTACCTTTGGCGACAAGTTTGGGTCGTTCTTCCAGCTTTTTCCTCTAGAGACCTTATGTATTGGCCTGCTGTAGGGTTTCGATCTTTCCTGCCTGTCTGCTGGTGGAAGCGGTGCTGTAGTTGATCCTTCTTGGCCCTGCATCCTCTTCCAGTCGAATGGCATCCAACGCCTTCTGCTGAACCTGAGCGTACGCCGTGCACGGCCATTTGGTTAGCTCTTTGTATAGGTCGGAGGCCTGTGGTAGCCCCCAGCGGAAGGCGTGGATGGCAGTCTTCTCCTCGCAGTGAGGTATGGACACCCTCTCCTTGTTGAACCCGGCTAGGTAATCCCTGGTGGATTCCGCATCACCCTGCTGGATTTCGTAGAGGTCGCTGGTTTGCTTTTCTGGCCTCCTACTGCTGGCGAATTGCTGGTTGAACGCGTTCACCAGTCCTGCAAAGCTGGAGATACTGGAATTTGGCAGGTTGACGAACCACTGGAGGGCGGCTCCTGAGAGAGTGGATCCGAACCCTTTGCACATGCATGGTTCCTTCAGGGGCCCGGAAGCTGTTATCACCATCATTTTCTGCTTGTACTGATTGACGTGATCTATTGGGTCAGCCGTTCCATCGTAGCTCGTCATGTTTGGGGTAGTATAACCTTTGGGCACGTCCACTGAGACTATGTTGTGGGTGGACGGCGAATCTGCATAGCTGTCTGGGGCTGCCTTTTCCAGGGGCCTTGGTACTCCTGGTATGCGGCTAACCATGTCCCACAGCTCTTTGTATCGGTGCTCCCAAGGGTCTAATCCTGCAAGAGGGTTAGCAAGATTCCAAGAGGTACCATGGGTAAAAGGTGCATACCCTTGTGCTACAGGGGTTTGGCTGACCATGGGCTGACCGAGTACTGGCTGACTGAGAGGGGTGGTATTGTAACACCCCAAGAGTATTATGAGAAGAGATTTGTCCCACATTGGTAGAATGTGAAGATTGTGATATGTTTATAATAGCTCCCACCCACCACTTAGTAACAAGGCCTTGTGCTTTTGGGCTTAAGTGATGACAAATAATGGGCCCAAAAGTGTGCACCCATCTTATTGGGTTTGCGTTACGACGGTGGTGGGTCGGGTTGTTACAAATGGTATCAGAGCGACCCTGCGACCGTGTTGTGAGCCTGTGGTCGGGAGTACCCGGGTCACACACCTAGCGGGAGAGGATTCTGGCGCTGGTTGTGGTCAAGTTTGAGGCACAACGAGGACGTTGTGTTCGTTAAGTGGGGGAGTTTGTAACACCCCAAGAGTATTATGAGAAGAGATTTGTCCCACATTGGTAGAATGTGAGGATTGTGATATGTTAATAATAGTTCTCACCCACCACTTAGTAACAAGGCCTTGTGCTTTTGGGCTTAAGTGAGGACAAATAGTGGGCCCAAAAGTGCACACCCATCTTATTGGGTTTGTGTTACGACGGTGGCGGGTCGGATTGTTACAGGTATGGACTATGGACGGTGTCTGCTGGGCAGTGCACCCCGAGAGTCCAGCCCCCAGCAGGAGCGGATGTCTCACCGATGATCCTTCCCCCTACGTCCAGCCTAGGGTTGGTGTGATGAGTCATATTCGTATACATTTCTATGCCTCCCCTTTAGTTGTTTTGAGATGATTCTTGTGCTAAATTGTGCCTTTTATATGCTATTTATATTAGAATGTCGATACTTCCGACTTTCGGTGTTTAATGCAGGATTGATGCATTTATGGAGCAAAAGATGGATTGGGGCACCACGGACCCGACATGAAGGAACACACGTAGCATGGCACGCACGAGGATCTAGGAAGGAAGATTAAGGAGGTTATCGAAGGCAAGCACAAAGAAGAGCCCATATAACTAGTACCTACTTTGAAGAGCCATATATAGAGTTCTATAAATTATAATCAAGTGAGTACAATTGGAGGTGAAAGCTTATCCTTTTAGCTTTCCAACGCCACGAAAATCGCTTGATTCTGACAAGTAACGAAGAAATGGCGGGCGTTTGAAGTTCAGTGCGCGAAACAGGAATTACGCACTGAGGTCCCTCGATCGAGGACAACTCATCCTCGATCGAGGAACCTTTTCTCAGGAACACGCAGCTACGGCAATAGGTCCCTCGATCGAGTACACCTTGTCCTCGATCGAGGAACCTTTCAGCGACGGGTTTCTTTCCGGAAATCTTCCAAAGTCGCTCCTTATGTTTTATTATATAAGGAGTCGTGCCCTTTGAGTCTTTTATGTTTTTTTCTACCCTAATTTCAGTCCTCTTTCTTTTTTTTACAGGGCCGGCCTTTTGGGTGTGCAGCCCGTGCGAGCACACAGGGCCCCCAAATTTCCAAGGCCCAATTTTGCGGCATGCGTTTAAGGCATATAATTAAATTGACACAACTAGATACCACAATAATTTAATGGCACAGTTGGTAGAAGCCTCGGTACATTCTACAATCAGCCCGTGTACGACTCCAGCAGGAGGCATTTTTCTTTCTTTTTGCTCGTGGGGCCCATTCAGTTATTAATTGTGCCCTATCTTATATTTTCTATTTTTTTCTAAATTAGCATGTGATACATCTTTTCCTTTAATTAAATTTCCATGTGTATTTTCAATATTTAGAAATTCTTTATAGACAACTTGTATATCACTTATTTTATCCGTCTCATTTATTTATTTACTTTTTCTTATTTTTCATAATCATCATTTTAATCAATGTTAAACAAATAATTAGGACGGAGGGTATATTGATTATAAACCATGTACAAAATATGTTATATTAATTTGATGTGTAATGAGAAAAACGAGATATTTATTTTGTTTATAATAAAGTGGAAAGTTTAGGAAGAAAATATTAACCCATAATAAAATATTTCGTAAATTTGTAAACATGGGGGCTACTATATACTCGCTTCATTCTATTTTTTTCTCTCATTTCAATAAAATAAGCTTTACATATATTTTATATTAATAAAGTGGGGAAAAAAATTAAGTGGATAATTTTTTTTTGTTAAACATAAAAATATAAAAGTACAAACTTTTTGAAGGACATACAATATTTGCTTAGGGCCTCGTCATAAACTCTCGCACAGGGCCTCCGAATTCTCAGGGACGGCCCTGTTTTTTTTAGTCTAGTTTTACAAACCCTCGAATTAAATTAGTTTTTAGTTTTATGCATCGGATCTTGCCTTCAATTACGGTATTATTGTTGATCTTTCTTTTTTTTTCAATTAAGTTCTTGTTATTCCTTCATACCTTTAATTATGTTATCAATCGTTTTCCCTCTTTTCTTTGTTGTTGTCGTTGTTGTTATCATGCTTAGCTAATTTATTTGTCTAGGGTGAAAAGGGATCTAGGTGATTAGAAAGGGGAATTAAACTTTAATGATCTTTAATTGTTAAATTGCTTATTATTATTGTTCTATTGTTGTTTTAAATCTGATTAGTTAATTACTGGCCAGGATTAGTTAATTAGTCTCGCAAATTAGTCTTAAATCCGACCGTAGATTAAGACTAAGATAGACCACAACAATTGAATAGAATGACCTAATTATAGAGACCGCATGTTAGGTTTAGATCTAAAGATTATATGAATACCGACCGGACATATAATCTTAAATAATAATTTTGCCCAATTGAATTAGTTAAAATCCCATTCCCCTCGATAATTGCCTATGTGAACTTGATCCCTAGATCTTTCCTAATACTTGTTTACATCCTTATTTATTTATCTTGCAATTAGTTGATTAGAATCCAAAAACAATCAAAACAACTCAATTGTTACCTTAAGACGGATATAAATATTAACAAACTGAAATTTACCACCGCCTCCCTGTGGATACGATACCCTACTTACCTCTAGCTATTTGTTAGTAGTAATCTAGGATTACCCTTGTCAAATTTGGCGTCGTTGCCGGGGAGGCAACTAATTTCTATTTGTTTTTGCTTATTTTTGTCTTTTTGACTCAAGGGACATTCGTTCTTTGAGGCAGTTTTAGTCTTTTCTTGTTGTTTCTGTGTATGACTAGGTCTAACAGGTTAGAGATTGTCCCTTTCAATCCCGAACCCGAAAGAACCTTCCGTTATAGCCAGAGCCTTTAGAGAAAGATAAAGTCAAATGGAAGACTTGAGTACATTTGACTACGAGCGGAGCATATGGCGCAAAGAGCTAGATGAAATCGTATATTTACTCTATGGAGATGAGCCTCATCCTCATCCAATCTACAATTCCGAAGTAGATGACGTCATACAAGCCGAACTGGATGCTTGGGAAGCTGAAATGCTCAAAAATGATCAACCATCTAAGGAGCATGAAGATATAAAGGATCTCACTGATGATCACATTTTAGACCTACCTACCTCGAAAGACTTTGAACAATTTTGTTTTTGCGAATTTAGCTTTGTACCTTTTGAGATTGAACTTAGGCATTTCGTTTTGCTTGTACTATATACTTGTATCATTTTGTGGTGCTACCTAAGCCTGTGGGTAGCACATGCAGTTAGTTTTGACCTTCTTCTGCGGGCATTGAATTGCCTTGATACGGTCGCACCGGAGCTTTAAAGTCACAAAAAAAGTTGCCTTGGTTACGTAAGGAACGTCAAGACCCCCACTTTGCAATTGGTTTAGGGGAGCTCTCATGCTTACCAGCTGGTATTATCTTTCCTTTATTTTTTTATTTTTTTTAGTTTGGGGATTTTTCTCCTTTTCGTTTGTTAGTAGTGTCCTTTAGGTTGCTGGTTATATGTTTTATTGTGTCTTACATGCTGTTTAGGTCACAATGAGGACACTGTGACATTTAGGTTTGGGGAAGAGTCTTTACTTTATGTTGTGTGCTTAAAAAAATCAAAAATCCAAAAATATGTTTTTTCTTTCATTTTTCTTTTATTTTTAGGTCGAGTCTTGGTGAATTTAGTTAACAATGATGATAATTTGCCTTTGTTTTTCGCATTTGAATCCCATATAGCTATCCATATACATTGTTTTGACCCGTTAGCCTATGAAAACAAAGCTAAATGATCAAGTCTTGACCGTAATTGACATGTCTTATATTGATTAGTCTTGACAAATTAAGTTGGTAAACTACTTAAATTCTGAGGTCTATAGAGCTTCCTAGGCCAGGAACATTAATAAACTGGTCTCATTGTCAATTAGGCTTGAGTGTGGTTCTCCTTGTGGAATATGTAATATCAAACTGCATAAGTGTGAAATTGATTTCTTGATACTTTTATTGCTTTCATATGACTAAGTACATGTGGATAGGCGGTTCTTACCGTTCAAATAAGCCTTACAGATTACCCTTTTGTTTGCCCGTTTGAACCTTGTGGCCATTTCATATCTCATCTAATAACTACAATCCAGAATTTGCCTACCTTATCGGGACAGTCGCAGTTGCTTGTTTACCATGTTTATTCTTACTACTATGGTTGGGATATGGACTTATATTGTCACTTGTGGGTGTAGTAGAAATATTTTGAGCAATTGTGTTGTATCTCTTATGATGGAAAAAGAAGAAAAATGTATGAAGCAGAAAATGAAAAAAAAAAAAAAAAAAAAAAAAAAAAAAAAAAAAAACTGAAAAAAAAAAGAAAAAAAATATACGCTTCATTTGATTTTGTTAAGAGATCGAAAGGATGATTACTAGAGTCTAATGCATCTTTGGAGGGTAGTTTGTTGACTCTCATATGTTGTAATATTGAGATAATTTCTCTAGATTGGGATGAATTGTGATACTTAGTATAGAATTGGTTTTGGTTTAATGCTGCGACTACCGTCTTAGCCTCACATATCCATAACGTGTTTTGGCACAAACCATTTCTATACCTTTGCCCATTTGCCATCCTTATTGTCCTTGATACATGTACTTTTGTCTACATTATGATTGCATATTAGTTGGGGAATTCTCTATCACATTAGATTGCATGCATGTTTCATTAAGTTGAGTGAGTGTTCTTATTTCTTTCTATCTTCACATATAACTCACCCTTACGTATATTTATGAGCATGAGTGAATCCGCGAGAATCCGACTGAAATTTGTCTTGCAAGGTCGAAAGGTATTTGGTTTTTGTCTATATTACACCGTCATATCAACCTTGTGACTTGAGCTGCGTTTTCTATTACCCGTGCCTTTGAATCTGTTTTATTGGTACATTTGGTTATTACTTTGTTATAGATGTGGACAGCTTGGGATTTGTATGTGCACTAACAATAGCTCTTAGTTATTTATTCGCCATTTGTATTAATTGCCTTTTGTACCGTGTGTGATGTTTTGCTTGAGGACAAGCAAAAGGTTGGTTTGGGGGAGTTTGATGAGTCATATTCGTATACACTTCTATGCCTCCCCTTTAGTTGTTTTGAGATGATTCTTGTGCTAAATTGTGCCTTTTATATGCTATTTATATTAGAATGTCGATACTTCCGACTTTCGCTGTTTAATGCAGGATTGATGCATTTATGGAGCAAAAGATGGATTGGGGCACCACGGACCCGACATGAAGGAACACACATAGCATGGCACGCACGAGGATCTAGGAAGGAAGATTAAGGAGATTATCGAAGGCAAGCACAAAGAAGAGCCCCATATATCTAGTACCTACTTTGAAGAGCCATATATAGAGTTCTATAAATTATAATCAAGTGAGTACAATTGGAGGTGAAAGCTTATCCTTTTAGCTTTCCAACGCCACGAAAATCGCTTGATTCTGACAAGTAACGAAGAAATGGCGGGCGTTTGAAGTTCAGTGCGCGAAACAGGAATTACGCACTGAGGTCCCTCGATCGAGGACAACTCATCCTCGATCGAGGAACCTTTTCTCAGGAACACGCAGCTACGGCAGTAGGTCCCTCGATCGAGTACACCTTGTCCTCGATCGAGGAACCTTTCAGCGACGGGTTTCTTTCTGGAAATCTTCCAAAGTCGCTCCTTATGTTTTATTATATAAGGAGTCGTGCCCTTTGAGTCTTTTATGTTTTTTTCTACCCTAATTTCAGTCCTCTTTCTTTTTTTTACAGGGCCGGCCTTTTGGGTGTGCAGCCCGTGCGAGCGCACAGGGCCCCCAAATTTCCAGGGCCCAATTCTGCGGCATGCGTTTAAGGCATATAATTAAATTGACACAACTAGATACCACAATAATTTAATGGCACAGTTGGTAGAAGCCTCAGTACATTCTACAATCAGCCCGTGTACGACTCCAGCAGGAGGCATTTTTCTTTCTTTTTGCTCGTGGGGCCCATTCAGTTATTAATTGTGCCCTATCTTATATTTTCTATTTTTTTCTAAATTAGCATGTGATACATCTTTTCCTTTAATTAAATTTCCATGTGTATTTTCAATATTTAGAAATTCTTTATAGACAACTTGTATATCACTTATTTTATCCGTCTCATTTATTTATTTACTTTTTCTTATTTTTCATAATCATCATTTTAATCAAAGTTAAACAAATAATTAGGACGGAGGGTATATTGATTATAAACCATGTACAAAATATGTTATATTAATTTGATGTGTAATGAGAAAAACGAGATATTTATTTTGTTTATAATAAAGTGGAAAGTTTAGGAAGAAAATATTAACCCATAATAAAATATTTCGTAAATTTGTAAACATGGGGGCTACTATATACTCGCTTCATTCTATTTTTTTCTCTCATTTCAATAAAATAAGCTTTACATATATTTTATATTAATAAAGTGGGGAAAAAAATTAAGTGGATAATTTTTTTTTTGTTAAACATAAAAATATAAAAGTACAAACTTTTTGAAGGACATACAATATTTGCTTAGGGCCTCGTCATAAACTCTCGCACAGGGCCTCCGAATTCTCAGGGACGGCCCTGTTTTTTTTAGTCTAGTTTTACAAACCCTCGAATTAAATTAGTTTTTAGTTTTATGCATCGGATCTTGCCTTCAATTACGGTATTATTGTTGATCTTTCTTTTTTTTTCAATTAAGTTCTTGTTATTCCTTCATACCTTTAATTATGTTATCAATCGTTTTCCCTCTTTTCTTTGTTGTTGTCGTTGTTGTTATCATGCTTAGCTAATTTATTTGTCTAGGGTGAAAAGGGATCTAGGTGATTAGAAAGGGGAATTAAACTTTAATGATCTTTAATTGTTAAATTGCTTATTATTATTGTTCTATTGTTGTTTTAAATCTGATTAGTTAATTACTGGCCAGGATTAGTTAATTAGTCTCGCAAATTAGTCTTAAATCCGACCGTAGATTAAGACTAAGATAGACCACAACAATTGAATAGAATGACCTAATTATAGAGACCGCATGTTAGGTTTAGATCTAAAGATTATATGAATACCGACCGGACATATAATCTTAAATAATAATTTTGCCCAATTGAATTAGTTAAAATCCCATTCCCCTCGATAATTGCCTATGTGAACTTGATCCCTAGATCTTTCCTAATACTTGTTTACATCCTTATTTATTTATCTTGCAATTAGTTGATTAGAATCCAAAAACAATCAAAACAACTCAATTGTTACCTTAAGACGGATATAAATATTAACAAACTGAAATTTACCACCGCCTCCCTGTGGATACGATACCCTACTTACCTCTAGCTATTTGTTAGTAGTAATCTAGGATTACCCTTGTCAAATTTGGCGTCGTTGCCGGGGAGGCAACTAATTTCTATTTGTTTTTGCTTATTTTTGTCTTTTTGACTCAAGGGACATTCGTTCCTTGAGGCAGTTTTACTCTTTTCTTGTTGTTTCTGTGTATGACTAGGTCTAACAGGTTAGAGATTGTCCCTTTCAATCCCGAACCCGAAAGAACCTTCCGTTATAGACAGAGCCTTTAGAGAAAGATAAAGTCAAATGGAAGACTTGAGTACATTTGACTACGAGCGGAGCATATGGCGCAAAGAGCTAGATGAAATCGTATATTTACTCTATGGAGATGAGCCTCATCCTCATCCAATCTACAATTCCGAAGTAGATGACGTCATACAAGCCGAACTGGATGCTTGGGAAGCTGAAATGCTCAAAGATGATCAACCATCTAAGGAGCATGAAGATATAAAGGATCTCACTGATGATCACATTTTAGACCTACCTACCTCGAAAGACTTTGAACAATTTTGTTTTTGCGAATTTAGCTTTGTACCTTTTGAGATTGAACTTAGGCATTTCGTTTTGCTTGTACTATATACTTGTATCATTTTGTGGTGCTACCTAAGCCTGTGGGTAGCACATGCAGTTAGTTTTGACCTTCTTCTGCGGGCATTGAATTGCCTTGATACGGTCGCACTGGAGCTTTAAAGTCACAAAAAAAGTTGCCTTGGTTACGTAAGGAACGTCAAGACCCCCACTTTGCAATTGGTTTAGGGGAGCTCTCATGCTTACCAGCTGGTATTATCTTTCCTTTATTTTTTTATTTTTTTTAGTTTGGGGATTTTTCTCCTTTTCGTTTGTTAGTAGTGTCCTTTAGGTCCCTCGATCGAGGACAACTCATCCTCAATCGAGGATTTCTCAGGAACACGCAGCTACGACAATAGGTCCCTCGATCGAGTACACCTTGTCCTCGATCGAGGAACCTTTCAGCGACGGGTCTCTTTCCGGAAACCTTCCAAAGTCGCTCCTTATGTTTTATTATATAAGGAGTCGTGCCCTTTGAGTCTTTTATGTTTTTTTCTACCCTAATTTCAGTCCTTTTTCTTTTTTTTAGTCTAGTTTTACAAACCCTCAAATTAAATTAGTTTTTAGTTTTATGCATCGGATCTTGCCTTCAATTACGGTATTATTGTTAATCTTTCTTTATTTCTTTTTTCAATTAAGTTCTTGTTATTCCTTCATACCTTTAATTATGTTATCAATCGTTTTCCCTCTTTTCTTTGTTGTTGTTATTATGCTTAGCTAATTTATTTGTCTAGGGTGAAAAGGGATCTAGGTGATTAGAAAGGGGAATTAAACTTTAATGATCTTTAATTGTTAAATTGCTTATTATTATTGTTCTATTGTTGTTTTAAATCTGATTAGTTAATTACTGGCCAGGATTAGTTAATTAGTCTCGCAAATTAGTCTTAAATCCGACCGTAGATTAAGACTAAGATAGGCCACAACTGTAACACCCCCAATTATTTAAGAGCCTTTAGCAAGACATTCTCAAATAAATAGAGTTGTTACCATCTCGGAATATCCGAGGTAGTGTATAACAAAGTAAAACAACCAAAGTACTTTATATGATAAAAACTGATAAAATTTAAACTTTGATTATTACAGTTATTACACTGTGGAAAAGAAAAAAAAAAAAAAACTGATGACTCCTCTAGATGTGATATAGTCCTAAGTCGGTCCAATGTATGCATCTCACATTCCTGCCCCAGCTCCTAGCTCATCTGTCTCTGACCTGCAGAATAATCTACTCCCCATTCCGGATCATCGTAGGCGTACACGAATACACTGTCAACCTCGCGGTTGAGTAGGGTACCACAATAATAAATAATGCAACAATAATAATATGCAAATGCCATGATATGCTCGAACTCAATCTCATTCTCAATCTCAAACCCGTAACACCCAGCCATACCGAACCTCCCGGCAGACTATAATCGGCCGTCGCCGAACACCAGCTCAATAGCTGATAAGACACCAGGTCTGGTCTGCAGAACCACCCTGGGCTTTATATCAGAAAAACATCTGATTCACATCTTTCTCAGTAACCAATGCATATGCCATGCTCATGAATGCAACACTAAAAGAAATAACCAATAAATATCATGCTCATATAACTCATACTTGCATCCATAACATACAAGGCAACATCCATTCATAACACATCTCAGAGTAAACATCCATTCATAACACTTCATAGAGTATAGTGCCAGTGTATCCTACCTGGATAGCAATGTAGTCCAAAAGCAAGCCAGCAAGTAAACAGAATATTCCACTTCAAAATCGTCACCTAACAAATATAAATTATCCGATTACTAACTATCATAATGTTCATAACCAATATTAATTCATATAGCTTCTCGTATACATTAGTTATATGAATTCATACAAAAGCACGTAAACTATTATATATATTAATACTAAATCCGACTCCAACAATATAAAATATTTTATAACTAATTATTCTTTATATTAAAATTACATGCTCAAATAGTACGAAGGATAGAGAGTAAAAACCGTCTCAACACTAATTATTAATAATACTAGTTATTAAAAACAATTAAATAACGGGCGATATAAAATGTATAACTAATAATTACATCAAATATATTTGTCAAACACGTATACCGAACTATATAAATCGTAACTAATTAAATAGCTTATATAGTCAATTAAATAAAAACGGTCATAAGATAAAATAACAACTAGTTAAACTAACTACATTACTAAGTAACAAAATGTAAACTAATTAAACAACTAAAAATAATAATAATAATAATAATAACAACATGTACTAATACTAATAATATTAAACAAACAACAAACACTTACATAATAATAATATAATATTAATATAATAATAATACAATAATAATAATAATAATAATAATAATACATAGGCACCAACAATCCAACATACGTACATAGCTACTACTACATATTAATAATATAATATTAATAATAATAATAATAATAATAATAATAATAATAATAATAATAATAATAATAATAATAGTAATCATGATGATATGATTATATGAATGATAAACAATATAGAACAATCACGACATTGTCGTGTGACAAGGACAAAGAAACGGAAGAAACAGCCCCCAAAAACGACACAACCAGCTCTCTAACAGCCCCCATTCACAACCCCTTCGACGCCTTATCGACACCTGAACCACCACCACAACACGGTGGTTACTACCACCATGCTATGGTTCACCCACTAGCACTCATCTCTACCCCTGACTCAACCCCAACAACCCTCGAAACCCGTACAAAACTCGCTGGTCACAAACAGCGAAAAACCCGCTCTTGCACCCGTGTTTCCCCCTCTGCAAACCCGCCGCTTTAACCACCTGTTAACACCACCATAGCCGCAACCAAACCCCTCCCTCGACACCTCGCGTCACCCCCAACCCCCTGGTGCCAAGCACCCACCTTCGACACCACTCACTCTCTTAAACAACCACCCCAAAACCCGCTACGTACACCACGTAACCCCTGTTCAGCCACTTCGAATAGGCTCTCAAATCAGCCTTCTTTGGCCATCGACACACCTTCTTACCACCACCAACCTCACCTACTAATACACCATTATTAACACTCATGACCCACGACACGAATAGACTCAAGGCATGAACGAAACGAACAATAAACACGACACCAACCAACACGCAAAACAGAGTACGCAAAACAGAGTATTATATCGAAGTCACTGTCGTCACTTTCTGACCTTTGCTTTAACAAATACGGGAGTCCTATGGTGACTTAAAGACGATAAACGTGTTACCTATACTACAAAGATTACTCATAACTATAGAACATTAGGACGATGGACTGAAAATTAGAAGAAAACGGGTATACAACTTACAGTCACGCAAAGGTGGGAACGATAAATGTGAAGGCTGTTCTTGCGTTGTTCTCTTTCTCTTTTGTTCTCTTAAATCCTCACGGTAGACCATAGCATATTTTAGGGTATAGAGGCTGTAAGGAGGCAGGCGAGATGTAGGGGTGAGTAGGGTTTTTGGTGAGTCGATGGGATAGGGTTGATTAGGGTTTGTATTGCTGTGTTGTGTGTCGATGGATGAGGCTGGTGATTTGTTGTTTTGTTTCACGCATAAGGGTTATAGTCTAACCCAAGTCCAAGCCCAATCATCCATAGTCAATCACGCATAACGAAGCATCCTATTACCTACGTCCCGTTCCCGACTCGTAAATAAAATTAGCAAGCACATACATTAAGTACATTAAATTATACTATTTAAACCATACAATTTAGTAGTAGTAAATATTAATAAATCAATAATTTAAATTATCAGCACTTACAGAAGAATATATAAGGATTAGGATTTAAATATAATTATGAGTTAAATAAATAAATAAATAAATATATATATAAATAATTAAATAATTGAATTGAAGTATTGACGAGAAATAAATATAAAAACAAGAATTATATATAATTATAAATATATCATTAAGAATTAAAGAAATACGAAAACGTCATTTTATGAAAAAAATCGTCAAATATAAAAATAATTATGAAATACGAAATAATCGTAGAAACACGATTTTTAAAATAATAACAGTTTGTGTAAAAAAAAAAATACTTTATAAACATTCCCTTTGAAATACTTGTATAAAACACGGTTTGACTGCCGTTGACCGAAGCTAAAATACGGGGTATTACAGTCTTCCCTTCTTATCGTCCCGAAGTTCGCCACCCCGTAACGATAACAAAATACCCCACAAGCATAAGACAAAAGCAAGTAGTACATATACATAAGCTCTAAAACGCGAAGTGTTACATTCTATCTCCCTTAAGAAACTTTGTCCCCGAAGTTTAACATACGACAGAAGTATACGACACTTAATGAACCGCAACATTGACCAAAACGTAACCAATTAAAACAGCAGACTCCATGCATGGTCAATCTCAGTCAGCCAAACATAACATACCACTTAGCCAGACCGTAAACCATCTAGATTTTACAATCCTGTCCTCCTTAAAACATGGTTACGTCCCAGTAACCCCATTATAAAATTCTACATTCATTGCTCAAGAAGATCACCGAATCAACAGTCAAAAGTATCTGATAAGTTAAGTGCTCTATACTGGGCAATTAGCATCCGACTTTTAAAGCAACAAAACATATTTGTCAATTCCATGCTACTCAATAAAACAGAATCAATGTAACTAACACTTATACCCTCGGAATTTTTAAATACAAAATTTACACATTTACACCAATGTAGACAATCAACTAACTCATGGTTCATACTTGCCAACTTAAAACATTGCACGAGATACACACCAATCATAGACTAGCAAGTCAGTTTAGCATTTCTAGGTATAAATAGGTTGAAATCACATGGGTACATTTCTCATCTACTCACATTACATCACTTATCATAACACCAGTAATAAATATAATTTTCAAAATAAGAGATTTATATCATGCGGAACAATTTCATATTTAATTAGACGTTTGTATAGAAACTTGCATAACTTACAATTTCAACAATCAAACATCATGCTACAACTGTCAAAATTTATAATTAAATAACCGCTTCGCTATTTTACGAGCTATTATAGTTTTTAGAAAAATATACTGAAATAAATAATTATGGGAAAATAAATCAAAAGTATATCTTAAGGGTATTATTTATAACAAATTTTTTACAACTCAGTTGGTCTGAACAGAAACTTTACGGCAATTAAACACAAAATTGTACAACTTGTAAAAATCACTATTAAATAACAACTCGGTAAGATTTTACGTGGCTTATCATTTTGAAAACGTGAGTGAGTATTCTAAACAGTGAGGTTGGAATTATGCATAAACAATAAATAAGTTTTAAATGGTTTCTTTTGCAAAAACATGGGTTGAAACAGAACTGTGCAGTAACAATCGGACCACTGACAACTAAAATATTTATTTTGCGCAAAATATAAATCGTATTAACATGAAACCAACGGCATTGGAAAGCTAATTGAGTAGGTTATCACACATAAAATTTTCATATCCATATAGATAACAGATTTTAAATGACAGCCCGTACAAACAAGATAACATTCTTGAAATTTTATTACAATTTTGGTTCCTAAAAAAAAATTTGCTTCACATTATCACATTTGAATACAACAATTCCTCCTCTAAAACATGTTGACATATCATTTGAAACATTGAAATTATATCGCACCATATTAACATGTAATTGCCATCTAGAAAACGGTCAAGATTGCGAAACCGAAAATAAGTCAACTAAATAACTCAATCATCATTTATAGACAATGCATTTATTTCTATCATCGTGCCAACACAACTTATTAGGGTCCGGAAATATATCAACTAGGAGTTACTAAGATGTCCCTTATTGATTAATAACTTTATAACGAATTTAAGTGCGTATAAAGGCATAAGGTTCTAAGCACGATATATGCGACACATAACTATATAAGATTCATGGCTTAGGGCAACCCATTCCGCATATCACTAGACAGAGTTTGCTATAACATATAATCATAAGATCAACAAAATTACTCATCCATACCAGGAGTTAAACATCAACACCATATAATACGATGATCTTTTAAATACCAGATAAAAGTATAAACATTTCAAAACACCGAAATCATATGATCATATCACTCCAACTATTGCTCAATAAATATACATCATCCTTACTCATTAAAATTCCAAATCAATCATTTCGATCAATCAGCATTTCCATATCAATCATAATCTTCTAATGCCCATCACTTCCATAATTCACATTATCACTTACCTCATTCTTCTCCTGCAAGAATGTTAACACAACATAGACAAGGTCTGATCCTTTATGACTGTTACTACCCACTCTCTGCATCACTCAAGGTTTTTCCAGGTTAGACTGATAGGGCCAGTGGCTTGGTTTGAGGGGGCCCCTAACTCATCCCAATCCTGGGGCTCCTAACAGTTACTAACTTGGGGTTCATTTTATTAGACTCTTCTTACGTTCTTTATTATTCATTTGGTTTAGGCCTGAGAATCGTTCGCTCTGATACCACTTTGTAACACCCCCAATTATTTAAGAGCATTTAGCAAGACATTCTCAAATAAATAGAGTTGTTACCATCTCGGAATATCTGAGGTAGTGTATAACAAAGTAATACAACCAAAGTACTTTATATAATAAAAACTGATAAAATTTAAACTTTGATTATTACAGTTATTACACTGTGGAAAAGAAAAAAAAAAACAACTGATGACTCCTCTAGATGTGATATAGTCCTAAGTCGGTCCAATGTATGCATCTCACATTCCTGCCCCAGCTCCTAGCTCATCTGTCTCTGACCTGCAGAATCTACTCCCCATTCCGGATCATCGTAGGCGTACACGAATAAACTGTCAACCTCGCGGTTGAGTAGGGTACCACAATAATAAATAATGCAACAATAATAATATGCAAATGCCATGATATGCTCGAGCTCAATCTCATTCTCAATCTCAAACCCGTAACACCCAGCCGTACCGAACCCCCCGGCAGACTATAATCGGCCGTCGCCGAACACCAGCTCAATAGCTGATAAGACACCAGGCCTGGTCTGCAGAACCACCCTGGGCTTTATATCAGAAAAACATCTGATTCACATCTTTCTCAGTAACCAATGCATATGCCATGCTCATGAATGCAACACTAAAATAAATAACCATTAAATATCATGCTCATATAACTCATACTTGCATCCATAACATACAAGGCAACATCCATTCATAACACATCTCAGAGTAAACATCCATTCATAACACTTCATAGAGTATAGTGCCAGTGTATCCTACCTGGATAGCAATGTAGTCCAAAAGCAAGCCAGCAAGTAAACAGAATATTCCACTTCAAAATCGTCACCTAACAAATATAAATTATCCGATTACTAACTATCATAATGTTCATAACCAATATTAATTCATATAGCTTCTCGTATACATTAGTTATATGAATTCATACAAAAGCACGTAAACTATTATATATATTAATACTAAATCCGACTCCAACAATATAAAATATTTTATGACTAATTATTCTTTAATATAAAATTACATGCTCAAATAGTACGAAGGATAGACAGTAAAAACCGTCTCAACACTAATTATTAATAATACTAGTTATTAAAAACAATTAAATAACGGGCGATATAAAATGTATAACTAATAATTACATCAAATATATTTGTCAAACACGTATACCGAACTATATAAATCGTAACTAATTAAATAGCTTATATAGTCAATTAAATAAAAACGGTCATAAGATAAAATAACAACTAGTTAAACTAACTACATTACTAAGTAACAAAATGTAAACTAATTAAACAACTAAAAATAATAATAATAATAATAATAATAATAATAACAACATGTACTAATACTAATAATAATAAATAAAAACAACAAACACTTACATAATAATAATATAATATTAATATAATAATAATAATATAATAATAATAATAATAATAATAATAATAATAATACATAGGCACCAACAATCCAACATACGTACATAGCTACTACTACATATTAATAATATAATATTAATAATAATAATAATAATAATAATATAATAATAATAATAATAATAATAATAATAATAATAATAATAATAATAATAGTAATCATGATGATATGATTATATGAATGATAAACAATATAGAACAATCACGACATTGTCGTGTGACAAGGACATAGAAACGGAAGAAACAGCCCCCAAAAACGACACAACCAGCTCTCTAACAGCCCCCATTCACAACCCCTTCGACGCCTTATCGACACCTGAACCACCACCACAACACGGTGATTACTACCACCATGCTATGGTTCACCCACTAGCACTCATCTCTACCCCTGACTCAACCCCAACAACCCTCGAAACCCGTACAAAACTCGCTGGTCACAAACAGCGAAAAACCCGCTCTTGCACCCGTGTTTCCCCCTCTGCAAACCCGCCGCTTTAACCGCCTGTTAACACCACCATATCCCCAACCAAACCCCTCCCTCGACACCTCGCGTCACCCGCAACCCCCTGGTGCCAAGCACCCACCTTCGACACCACTCACTCTCTTAAACAACCACCCCAAAACCCGCTACGTACACCACGTAACCCTTGTTCAGCCACTTCGAATAGGCTCTCAAATCAGCCTTCTTTGGCCATCGACACACCTTCTTACCACCACCAACCTCACCTACTAATACACCATTATTAACACTCATGACCCACGACACGGATTGTTATGCCCTAAAATTACCATTTTATAAACTAACACGTGGCACTACGTGATTGGAAGGAAAGTGTACATTGGATGCCAAAGTCAATGGTGTAAGGGAAATAGGAAGTCAGCGAGGAGAAGAGTGTAGAGGAAGGATGGGAGCAGCACAAACGAGGAAGAAGAAAAGGTTAAAAGGAACAAGGCTCAAGAATTACCTTAAATGGCCACACAAGCAAAGGAAGTCAGAAAAAGCATATAGGAAAGGGAAGCCAAAATGGGACAAGAGAAGAAAAAGGATCCGTTGGATAAAAGCCATATCCAACGGTCCATACATATGGTATTGTATATATAAGACAACCTTGTACATAGGCAGATTCATTCATTACACACTTAGCACACACAAAACACTAGAAATACTTGAGCAACTCTTGTAATCGCACACACGACCTAAAGGAGAATTCTAATAGAAACTGGAGGAAACCTTCCTCCCGCAGTTTTTCCCTAAGGGGTTTCTGCGTCATCAATCTTCTTCTCTTCCAATCTTCTTCTCTTTGTATTGCTAAACCACTTAGTTCATCCATTAAATCATACTCTTGGCTTGAAATCACTATAACCTCATAAAAACTACATTAGGTAAATTTTGACCTAAACATTTTGGCGCCCACCGTGGGGCTATAGTGATTTTTCAACCCGAAAAAAATAAAAAATCCCAAAACTCTTAGGAAAACCTCTCAAAATGACAAACACAACCTCTCAAACAACCTCACTATCCATCCCCGCAGTAGCAGGAGCCACCTCCATCTCTGTAGGGGCTCAGGAAACTCCAGCTCCGGCAGCAGCGGCTCCTCTCAGCACCAGCACTCCTCAGATACAGTCAGGCATCACCAGCGGCGGCGCGATGACCAGCTCAGGTGACACCAGTGGAGACACCCCTACCCCGGCCATGTGGAAGACCATGATGGAAGGAATCTTTACCCTCCATCAAGCGGTCGACGGCCTAAGGAAGGACAACCAGGAGCTAAGAAAGCTAGCTACCGCGCAGAATCAACCCCCACGGGTCAGCGAAGGACCAGCCATCGACACCAGAATCCCAAGGCCTCCAGGGAGCAGAAGCGAGGCCAGAGCCATTCCCAACGAAATAGTCACCAGGCTAGACCTCACAGGGCTAGCCCCTCCAGAAAGAATCACTCCGGCAGGATTGGGCTACCTTTCCATCAACCTAGACTCACCGCCACCGCAAACGGGGGCCCCAGGTAACGGATCTGTAAAGTTACCCATTAGCACTAACCAACATAGTAATGCAGGACCTTTCTTCACCCCAACCTCGGTCTGGACGCAAGAAGAGGGATCGTCAGCAAGGCAACCCCTTCTGCTGGGGGCTGGCTCATCAGGATACCCCGCTCAACAGACGCCATCAATAGTCCACACTGTACCGATGGGTCATCAGACGCTCGGTCAGCCCACGGTCAGTCAGACCCCAGGAGCACCAAGGTATGCACCTCTCATTCATGCTACCCCTTGGAATTTCGCTAATCCTCTTGCAGGACCGAATCCATGGGAACACCAGTACAAAGAGCTGTGGGACCTAGTCAGCCGCATACCAGGAATGCCAAGGCCCCTGGAGAAAGCGGCCCCAGACAGCTACGCAGACTCGCCATTCACCCACAACATCGTCTCGGTGGATGTGCCTAAGGGATTCACTCCCCCGAATATGACCAACTATGATGGAACGGCCGATCCGATAGACCACATCAACCAATACAAGCAGAAAATAATGGTGATCACGGCCTCAGGCTCCCTGAAGGAGGCATGTATGTGTAAAGGATTCGGGTCCACTCTCTCAGGAGCCGCCCTCCAATGGTTCGTCACTCTGCCCAACTCCAGCATGTCCAGCTTTGCAGACCTGGTGAACGCGTTCAACCAGCAATTCGCCAGCAGTAGGCGGCCAGAAAAGCAGAGCAGCGATCTCTACGAGATCCAGCAAGGTGATGGAGAATCCACTAGAGACTACCTGGCCAGATTCAACAAGGAGATGGTATCCATACCCCATTGCGAGGAGAAGGCTGCCATCCACGCCTTTCGCTGGGGGCTACCACAGGCCTCCGACCTATACAAAGAGCTAACCAAGTGGCCATGCACAGCTTACGCTCAGGTTCAGCAAAAGGCGTTGGACGCCATCCGACTGGAAGAGGACGCAGGACCTAGGAGGATCAGTTGTGGCTCCGCCTCCACCAGTAGGAAGGCACCAGCAGCAGACAGGCAAGAGAGATCAAAACCCTACAACAGGCCGGTGCATAAGGTCTCTGGGGGAAAAAGCTGGAAAAATGACCCAAACCTGCCGCCAAAGGTACAAGAGTATGGTTTTACTGTCAATCTTGCAGGACTAATCAAAACGCTGAAAGAGTTGGGAGAAAAGGTGAAGTGGCCCAAGAAGCGGGCAGAAGAAAGAAGTAAAAACGGAAGAGACACCAACCTGAGGTGCGACTTCCATAACGAAGACATCGGGCACACAACCGAAGACTGCATCACCCTCTGAAAAGAGGTCCGGTATCAGTACGAGCAAGGCAACCTGAATCACATCTTGCCAAAAGGGACCAAGGTGAACGCAACTCGCCAGGTAGCACCCTCTAGCCCTCCTCTCTGCACTAAAACTATTAACGTGATAACAGGGGGCTCGGAGCTGTGCGGACTCACCTATTCCGCAGCCAAGAGGCACGCTACCCGAGTTAAAGGAGACAAGCCAGAATCCTCGTGCAGGATCAGCGCCCAGGATCTGCCAATCGTCAGCTTCGATGAGACAGATGTAGAAGAGGGTGTTGAGTACCATGATGACGCCCTGATCATCACCCTATCCATAGGGAATTGCAGGGTGAAGAAGATCCTGGTAGACACGGGAAGCTCAGTCAATATCATTATGCTGGAAACGCTGAAGAGCATGGGATTTGGAGAGGCAGACCTAACCAAAAAGGCGGTTCCACTGGTGGGATTCAGCGGAGAAACGAAGCATTCACTCGGAGAAATCATGATCCTGACCTACGCCGTAGGAATCAACAAGCAGGTGAGGTACCTGGTGATTAACGGTCCCTCCACCTACAACGTCATCCTGGGCAGGCCGTGGATATATGATATGAAAGCCATTCCGTCTTCATACCATCAGTGCCTCAAGTTCCCCACGCCGTGGGGAGTCCAGACTATAAAATGAAACCAGGAAGAAGCAAGGAGCTGTTACAAGGTGGCACTCAAACCCACAGCCACCCCTCCTCCAGCATAGCAATCACAGGCAAAGCAGGTCAGGGGGACCTATGAAGAACCTCCCCAAGTAGAGGTAGAGGAAATTCCCCTAGACCCGCTACACCCAGAGAGGAAGGTACTGGTAGGAACAGAGTGTATAGGTACCTTTCGTTCAGAACTGCTAAATTTGTTAAAAGCTAACATTGACTGCTTTGCGTGGTCCCACGAAGACATGGTGGGGATAGACCCAAACATAATTTCACACAGGTTGAGCGTAAGCCCCGGCTACAAGCCGGTCCAACAAAAGAGAAGAAAATTTGCCGCGGAGAGAAACCAGGTGATAAACCAGGAGGTGGACGACCTCATGGCCGCATGGAAGATCAGAGAAGTAACCTACCCAGAATGGCTATCCAACGTGGTGGTAGTCCCCAAAAAGAACGGGAAGTGGAGGGTGTGTGTAGACTTCACCGACCTCAACAAGGCGTGCCCTAAAGATCCATTCCCTCTGCCACACATAGATGCGATGGTGGACGCAACAGCAGGCCATGAGATGCTCACATTCCTGGACGCCTGGAGCGGATACAACCAGATCAAAATGCATCCGGAGGACCAGGAAAAAACGGCATTCAGGTCTGAAAGAGGTATCTACTGCTATAACGTTATGCCATTCGGTTTAAAAAATGCAGGGTCCACACATCAGAGGCTGGTGAACATGATGTTCAAAGATCAGATTGGCAAAACCATGGAAGTCTACATAGACGACATGGTTGTCAAGTCCAAAGCAGCCAGCCAACACACCCAGCACTTGGAAGAAACCTTCAGCATCTTGAGGAAATACCAAATGAAGCTGAACCCCTCCAAATGCAAGTTTGGAGTCTCCAGTGGGAAATTCCTGGAATACAAGGTCACGCAAAGAGGAATTGAAGCAAGTAGCGAGCAGATCAAAGCGCTCCTACAGCTGGAATCCCCCTAAAAGCCGAAAGACGTGCAGAAACTGACTGGCAGGGTGGCAGCTCTAAATAGGTTTATCTCCAGATCCTCCGACAGGTGCCGACTGTTTTATGACATACTACGAAAAAGCAAGAGATTTGAGTGGACGGAAGAGCACGAAAAAGCGTTCGCAGAACTGAAGAAGTACCTCAGCACCTCTCCGCTCCTGTCCAAACCGGAGCAGGGGGAGCCGTTATACTTATACATGTCAGTAACCGAGGTGGCGGTAAGCGCAGTGCTGGTACGGGAACACGAAGGAACCCAGCATCCAGTCTACTACATCAGTAAGTCTCTGCTACCTGCAGAGACCAGGTACACTGCTCCTGAGAAACTCGTTCTTGCTTTAGTTACAGCCTCGTACAAACTGAGACCTTACTTTGAGTCTCACTCCATATCAGTCTTGACTAGCTACCCCTTAAGACCCATATTAAGTAAGCCAGAACTTTCTGGGAGAATGTCCAAATGGTCAGTCCACCTGAGTGGCTACGACCTGAAATTTGAAACAAGGACCGCGATAAAATCGCAAGCCCTTGCAGACTTTGTCTCTGATTTTAGTCCAGGAATGGAAAAAGAAGCCGCCAAAGAAATCCTACCCCCAGAAATGGACTCTGAGGGAAATTGCTGGACGCTGTACGTGGATGGAGCCTCTAACAGCCGGGGAGCAGGGGTAGGAATGGTACTCAGATCCCCTCAGGGAGATATGATCGTGCAGGCGGTACGGTGCGAATTCCAAGCAACCAACAACGTAGCGGAATATGAGGCCTTGATCCAGGGACTCCAGATGGCTCTGGACCTCAAGGTCAGATACCTACAGGCGTTCAGCGACTCGCAGCTCATAGTAAACCACATCAACGGTGAGTATGAAGCTAAAGACCCCAGGATGGCAGCCTACCTGGAGGTAGTCAAAGACAGGAAGGCAAGATTCATCACCTTCAAAATAGAGCAGATCCCCAGGGAGCAGAACGCAGAAGCAGACGCGCTGGCTAACCTGGGGGCAACATTCAAGCCAGGAGACGTCTCCTCAATCCCCATCACCCACGTGCTGGAACCCTCAACTTCCCAGGAAGACCGAGAAGTTGAAAGCTCCAGCACCCAGTGGGAGGCCGGATTAGGCGTCCTCAGCAACACCACGTAACAACCAGAACAAGAGGATTGGAGGTCACATTACCAAAGATGGCTGAAAGACGGAACCCTACCAGCGGACAAGAAAGAGGTAAGGGGATTCAAAATGAAAGCTTCCAGATTCATACTAATAGACGGTGTGTTGTTCGGGAAATCGCTCGCAGGACCCTACCTGAGATGTCTGAGCGAAGGAGAGGCGCAGACAGTCTTGCACGATCTCCACAGCGGAGACTGCGGAAATCATGCAGGGGGCAAGAGCTTATCCAACAAAGCGATCAGAATGGGATACTTCTGGCCGACGATACGAAGAGATGCAGTAGAGCTGGCCAAGAAGTGTGAAGCCTGCCAGAAACACGCCCCTGTCACGCATCAACCCGCCGAACCCCTGCATCCGATCATATCACCCTGGCCCTTCATGAAATGGGGGATGGACATAGTAGGACCGCTGCCCAGAGCACCCGGGAACAGAACCTACATGCTCGCACTAACAGATTACTTCTCCAAGTAGATAGAAGCAGAGGCCTTCCCCCAGGTTACAGAAAATCAGGTGATATCCTTCCTTAAACGAAACATAATCTGCAGATTCGGTATACCTTCTGAAATAGTGTGCGACAACGGCTCACAGTTCATATCTAACAAAACCGAAGCATTTTGTGCTAGTTGGAATATCACCCTACTAAAAGCTGCTCCCAGGTACCCACAGACGAATGGTAAAGCAGAATCCAGCAACAGGATAGTCATGGACAACATGAAAAGAAGACTGGAAGAAGCTGGGGGCAAGTGGGCAGACGAGTTGCCTTTGGTTCTATGGTCTGACAGGACCACACCGAAGACAGCAACAGGCCAAACCCCCTTCAGCCTGGTGTTTGGAGCAGAAGCTGTCATTCCGGCAGAAGTAAAGGTACCAACCCAGAGATACGGCTGCCTAACGGAAGAACGCAATCAAACAGAAATGGCCAGCAGCCTGGACACGATAGACGAGCTCAGAACCAGCGCCGCCATCAGAATGGCCGCTTATAAGCAAATGGTGGCCCGGAGTTACAACAAGAACGTAAAGATCAGAACCCTCCAGGTAGGGGACCTAGTCCTCAGGAAAGTGTTCCAGAATACGAAGAATGCAAGTGCTGGAAAATTCGCCTACAATTGGGAGGGACCCTACCAGGTGGAAAGCACGACGGGAAGCGGGTCCTACAGACTGATGGACATGAAAGGAAACATGGTGCCCAGACCCTGGAATATCCTCCATCTAAAAAAGTATCACATATAAGGAAGCATGCCGGGATACTTCCAGAATCTGCGCTCAGGATCTGCGTCCTAATTCTAGGGTACTTACTTGCTTATTCTATGTTTAAACATTTCATATCTTAGCTACTCACAAATGTATCACCCCCAGGATCCAGCTATCCTGAGGGAGTTATTTGAAAAAACTATTTTGGCGATCAATGAAAATCTATTTGAGGTATTTCCTATCGTAAGTACTTGCAATACGTCGTCTCCATAAAAAAGTGAGCATGAGTCAAATCACACTCAAACCCTCCACATTGCGTGAGTATGACGAAGTACAAGCAACTGGGACACTGTCGCCCACGATACTCAGCACTCACGAAAGCCTGGCAGCCTCTGACTGAGATGGGTATACCCTGAAGCCAGCACCCACACATGGCCAAAAATACACAAGCATGCGCAAACAAAAAAATGAAACACACAAGGTATAGAAAAGCGTCCACAAACGCATACTTAAAACAGCACAACAACCGCTGAAAATTCCTGGGAACCACCCAGTAGGAGTTCAGACAAACCGACAAAAAAGAAACAAGATAAAAGCCCGCCACGCAGGGCCCAGGGCATAGAAATGTCAAGGGCACTAGCCCAGCCAACAAAACAAACAGAAAAACAACTAAGTCTGAATGCCACTAAGGGCGCAGAAGTTAAACATCAACAGCTTCCTCCACAGCCTGCTCGCCGCCAGAATGCCGAGTGGAAGAGGAACCCGCCTCAGCAGCAGTATCAATAATCTGGTCCAGGAAGACGCCGGCTGGAGCAGGAGACCCTGGAGGAGCGCTCTGTACCTCAGGGGAGCCAGGAATCGGGGAGCGGAGGGATCCATCAGGATTAAGATCAGAAAAGTCCGGAAGCACGGGATGAACAGGGAACATCTGCTCCATAAGCTTCCTCTCATCCTCCAGGCTCCACTTAGTATGCTCCCCCGCCCTGAATTCTTCCATACAGGCTATCCTCGCCTCTAGGGAGGAGAAAGTAGCCATGTCATACAGCAACTTGGACAGGTTCTTCTTCTTGATCACCACAGCCTTCAGCCGTGCATCCTGCTCCCTGCGCTGCTCAGCTAGGGCCTGATCCTTCTCTCTGCATAGCTCAGCAAGGGCCTCGTCCTTCTTCCTGCCCTGCTCCGCAAGGGCATCCTCCAACTCCTTCACCCTTACCTGGCAGCGGGCCAGCTCCTTCGACTTTCTCGCCCTGAGCCCTCTCTCGGCGTCCAACCCAGTCTGGGCCTCCTGAAACGCAGTCTCAGCCTCGCTGCACCCCATTAGCATCTTCTGGAAACCCTGAAAAAGGGATCCAGAGGCGATATCAGTCGACCAAAACGAAGACACAAATAAGCGCAAGGGAAAGAGGGAGAGGGAAAGCTCAGCGAGAAAACGTCCTCTGCAGCCTGGCGCCACATCGGCATCACAGGCTGACCCTTCAACAACGCCTTAGAGCCAGGAGTCAGAAGACGGCCCATAGCAGGCCATGGGTCCTCCTCCAGAGCACAGCTGAAACCCTCTGGTAGGCGGATGACATCCTCGCTCAGGTCCTCTATAATGGGAGCAGCAGACTTCTTGACCAGGGCGGTGGAAGTAGAAGCTTTGTTGCGGGTCCTGGAAGAAACAGCAAGAGGAGGAGGGCAAAAAGGGTTGACAGAAGGAGACGACTCAGAAGGAGCAGGCAGAGCGGCTTTCTTAGGAACAGGCAGTGGTTCCCCAGATTCTAGCTTCCTCTTCGACAAGGGCTTCACCGATGAAACCATAATCATCTTCCTGCGCTCGGCAAGCAGCTCCGTCGGCGTCTTCTTTGTCTGGGTGGAGCTGGTAGACATCTCTTCGGGCTCCTTTTGGGCAAATAAGGTGTTGAAGCAATGGGCGTCGGCGTCCAGTCCAAATAACTTGTTATAGGTCTCGTTAATGTCAGCTGAGGGGACCAATTCTTTCACACCTGCGCAGGAAAAAGTGTAAGGGCGTGAGCAGTAACGAGAACGAAAGACAGAAGGAAGAAACTGCCGGTACCTTTGCTATCCGTAACAGGGTCCTGGTAGATATAGTCAGCAGGCGCAGGTAATGAATCCACTCGTATATAGACGAACTGAGTCGACCACCCGGCATCCTTGGCCTTTTTAGGAAGGATGATGGGAAGGTCGATCTTGAACGAGCCCGAAGAGTGTACTGGGCATCACCCAGACCCCTGACCATATAAAAGTGGGCCAAATCCCCTAAAGAAATGTCAAGGGAATGGCGGCTGCTCAGCGAGGATAAAGAAAGAAGGATCCTCCATGCGTGAGGATTTATTTGCCAGAGGGGAAGTTTTAAATGGTGAAGGAACTGTTGCACTAGTGTCGGGAACGGGAAGGATAAACCTAAGGAGAACGGGTACAGGTAAACGGTGGTCCACCCCGGGCAGTGCGCGTCAGGCGCTTGCCCAGGGCGAGGAACAATCATCTCAACCTTTTCGTCGAAAGGAAAGAAACCCCTAACCACAGATGGACTTATCGGGGCGAAACAGGAATCAACGCGGTATTTGCTGTGCAGCAAAGGGAGTTCAGAAAATGTGTTTGAAGCCATTAACAATGCGGAAAGAAGAATCGCGAAAGGGTCGTACCTTGACGAAGAAAGAGGGCAGAGAACGGTTGACAAGATCGGAAGTTGAAGAAATCGGAGAAAGAAAGAGAAAGGGTAAAAAAAGGAAAGATGAAAAGATGAATGGTAAAGGTAAGAAAGGGTAAAGGGGGGTTTAAATAGAGACGTAAAATTCGAAATTTGAAAGTGGTGGGGGACAGTTGGCAAACAGTTAGCGCGCATTAAAGGAGGCATTCACCAAGATTGAAACACGTCGCATCAATGTCCAATCAACTGCCAACCCTACCCGATGTTTCTGCAGGAAGTCCGCATCAAAGTCCTGACCCGATATCTGCAGGAGTTCTTGCACAAACATATTTCTGCAAGAACTGGGGGCTAATGTTATGCCCTAAAATTACCATTTTATAAGCTAACACGTGGCACTACGTGATTGGAAGGAAAGTGTACATTGGATGCCAAAGTCAATGGTGTAAGGGAAATAGGAAGTCAGCGAGGAGAAGAGTGTAGAGGAAGGATGGGAGCAGCACAAACGAGGAAGAAGAAAAGGTTAAAAGGAACAAGGCTCAAGAATTACCTTAAATGGCCACACAAGCAAAGGAAGTCAGAAAAAGCATATAGGAAAGGGAAGCCAAAATGGGACAAGAGAAGAAAAAGGATCCGTTGGATAAAAGCCATATCCAACGGTCCATACATATGGTATTGTATATATAAGACAACCTTGTACATAGGCAGATTCATTCATTACACACTTAGCACACACAAAACACTAGAAATACTTGAGCAACTCTTGTAATCGCACACACGACCTAAAGGAGAATTCTAATAGAAACTGGAGGAAACCTTCCTCCCGCAGTTTTTCCCTAAGGGGTTTCTGCGTCATCAATCTTCTTCTCTTCCAATCTTCTTCTCTTTGTATTGCTAAACCACTTAGTTCATCCATTAAATCATACTCTTGGCTTGAAATTACTATAACCTCATAAAAACTACATTAGGTAAATTTTGACCTAAACACGAATAGACTCAAGGCATGAACGAAACGAACAATAAACACGACACCAACCAACACGCAAAACAGAGTACGCAAAACAGAGTATTATATCGAAGTCACTGTCGTCACTTTCTGACCTTTGCTTTAACAAATACGGGAGTCCTATGGTGACTTAAAGACGATAAACGTGTTACCTATACTACAAAGATTACTCATAACTATAGAACATTAGGACGATGGTCTGAAAATTAGAAGAAAACGGGTATACAACTTACAGTCACGCAAAGGTGGGAACGATAAATGTGAAGGCTGTTCTTGCGTTGTTCTCTTTCTCTTTTGTTCTCTTAAATCCTCACGGTAGACCATAGCATAGTTTAGGGTATAGAGGCTGTAAGGAGGCAGGCGAGATGTAGGGGTGGGTAGGGTTTTTGGTGAGTCGATGGGATAGGGTTGATTAGGGTTTGTATTGCTGTGTTGTGTGTCGATGGATAAGGCTGGTGATTTGTTGTTTTGTTTCACGCATAAGGGTTATAGGCTAACCCAAGTCCAAGCCCAATCATCCATAGTCAATCACGCATAACGAAGCATCCTATTACCTACGTCCCGTTCCCGACTCGTAAATAAAATTAGCAAGCACATACATTAAATACATTAAATTATACTATTTAAACCATACAATTTAGTAGTAGTAAATATTAATAAATCAATAATTTAAATTATCAGCACTTACATAAGAATATATAAAGATTAGGATTTAAATATAATTATGAGTTAAATAAATAAATAAATATATATATATATATAAATAATTAAATAATTGAATTGAAGTATAGACGAGAAATAAATATAAAAACAAGAATTATATATAATTATAAATATATCATTAAGAATTAAAGAAATACGAAAAAGTCATTTTATGAAAAAAATCTGCAAATATAAAAATAATTATGAAATACGAAATAATCGTAGAAACACGATTTATAAAATAATAACAGTTTGTGTAAAAAAAAAAATACTTTATAAACATTCCCTTTGAAATACTTGTATAAAACACGGTTTGACTGCCGTTGACCGAGGCTAAAATAAGGGGTATTACAACAACAATTGAATTGAATGACCTAATTATAGCGACCGCATGTTAGGTTTAGATCTAAAGATTATATGAATACCGACCGGACATATAATCTTAAATAATAATTTTGCCCAATTGAATTAGTTAAAATCCCATTCCCCTCGATAATTGCCTATGTGAACTTGATCCCTAGATCTTTCCTAATACTTGTTTACATCCTTATTTATTTATCTTGCAATTAGTTGATTAGAATCCAAAAACAATCAAAACAACCCAATTGTTACCTTAAGACGGATATAAATATTAACAAACTGAAATTTACCACCGCCTCCATGTGGATACGATACCCTACTTACCTCTAGCTATTTGTTAGTAGTAATCTAGGATTACTTTGATTTAGGGTGACGACTTTACCCTTGTCAGTGTGGATGAAAATCCTGCATTACCATGGTGGTTAGTACTAATGGGTAATCTCACAAGCCTGTTACCTGGGGATCCTGTTTGCGGCGGAGGCGAGTCTAGGTCGAGGGATAGGCACCCTAGCCCTGTAGGTGTGATTCTTTCTGGTGGAGTTACTCCTGTAAGGTCTAACCTGGTGACCAGCTCGTTGGGGATGGCCCTCGCCTCGCTCCCGCTTCCTGGGGGTCTTGGGATCCTGGTTCCCGCGTCTGGGGCCCCGCTGGCATGTGGAGGCTGGTTCTGCACCGCGGTCGGCTAGCTTCCTTAGCTCTTGGTTGTCCTTCTTTAGGCCATCTACCGCTTGGTGGAGGGCGAAGATTCCCTCCATCATGGTTTTCCACATGTCTGGAGTTGGAGCTTCTCTACTGGTGTTCCCTGAATTGGCTGATGTGCCACTGGTGGTGGTGCCTGACTGCGCCTGAGGGGTAGTCCCGCTGAGGGGCGCCATTGTTGCCACTGATGGAGTTTCCAGGACTCCCACGGAGGTGGAGGTGGCTCCTACCACCGAGGAAATGGGTTGTGAGGTTGTTTGAGGGTTTGTCATTTTTTGAGAGATTGGTGACGAATTTGAGTTTTTTCACACTTCTTGGGTTGAATAATCATTATAGCCCCACGGTGGGCGCCAAAATGTTTAGGTCAAAATTCACCTTATGTTGTTTATGGAGGTTATAGTGATTTCAAGTCTAAGTAATTGTATGTTTAGGTTGGTTAATTGTTTGGAGAACAAGAATAAGATGAACGAGAACGCGAAGAGATGATGACGCAGGAAACCCCTTAGGGAAAAATTACGGGAGGATGGTTTCCTCCAAGTTTCTACTAGAATCTTCTTTCAGAGTATGCCTCGTGTTACAAGTATTTTTAGGGTTTCGCTTAGTGCGCTTGTGTGCTTAGTGGGTGAATGAATGTCCAATGTACAAGGTTTCCCATATTTATAAAACTATTATCCTATGGAGCGTTGGATTGGGCTTCCATCCAACGGATCTTTCTCTTCTTCTTTATCTTCTTATAGCTTCTTTCTTCCTCTTGCTTTATCTGACAGGATCTGGCTGTGTGGCTATTTCGGGAAGTCTCGAGCCTTGGTTCCTACAGCCTTTCCCTCCTCCTCGTTCTTGCTGCTACCTTCCTTCCCTTGCACTCTTCTTTCCTGGTGGACTTTTCCTCCTTTCTACTCCGTTGACCCAAGTGTTGATTGTACAACTTTGGCCCATTCATGTGATGCCACGTGTTGATGCATAAAATGGTATATTTTGGGGCATAACATGCCCTTCTTGTAAATTCACTACACATGGATATCGAACATCCTCTACATCCAATATACCATGGACCGGGTGCGCCACTTCAGAAGTGCTAGAACACAAATGATATTTGGCATCCAACCTAAAAACGACCCACCAAACCTATGGTACCCAATCTAATGAGGTAGGGTCCACTGGATCAACATTTCTATTACGCAAATGGTCTTTGTCCCATATGACCTATATGTGTCGCCTTCATCCCTTTAGGCTTAGACGAGACTTGCTCAAGGACTCACCTCTAGCTATGAGTTACATGTCTTACATTGTACAACTATAAGTCTTGGGTCTGCTGATGCATCCTCGTGTCTAGCCCAAGTCGAACCTTGGGCTTTGATACGACTTGTTGTGCAAAAGCGTGAATACCTCGATTGTGTTGGAAATCACTGTCCATAATAGTACGATATTGTCCGCTTTGGGCCAAACCCTCACAGATTTACTCATTGGCTCCATCCCAAAAAGCCTCATACATACTATTATATTCTCATAACATTTATAAAAATGATATTTCACCTTTACATTACCGACGTAGGACATGAGTTTGCACCCTAACAAATATGAAATAGATTGAGTTTAAGGAAGAGTCTAAACTCTAAATTACATTTTTAAAAATGTAGAGTACCATAGTACTAATTTTATTGCTCAAACGATTTTAGCTATATGTATTTATGTTGTTAGATTTGCAATTATCGCATGTATTAAATGTAGACTTGCTGGAAAGTATTAAAGTTTTAATAAATAAATATATTAAAAGTCTAGGATTTAATGAATTTCAATAAAACATATTCAAAAATAAATTTTAAACAATAAATTTATCGGTCACAGGCTTGCGACTATAAATATTATTCATGTGGGTGAATAATACAAATCAGTTTATTTCTACCTAGACATTTTGATTTTGTCTTATATATCCCATATGAATATTATTTGAGTTGTTGTAAGCTGGGCGACGGATAAATCATGGAAATAAAAAATTATATATCCCTAAATACACCATATTAACCAACTTTTCTAAACTGCTACAATTTATATATTTTTGGTCAAAGAGTTTTGTTGAAGACGGATACTATACGTCACAAGCTGAAAACTGATAATATCTTTTCATAACAATATAAGTGGAAAGACAAATGAAGGAAAATAGACATTTTCGTAGGTCATGTCAGTTATATTTTGTGAGAGAGAGCAACTTATGACGGATAGGGTCCGTCGTGAGAATTTGTGATTTTTGGTACTCTCCGCTAAAAATGATTTTAGCGTCAATTCCTGAAGCACTATAACGTATAGCCCTTGTTGGCTGTTGCCACCCCCTTCGTCCCCCCTGCTCTACTAAAAGTCTCTTGACCGGTAGATTACTACTCACTCCATTCTTTTTATATCACCCCATTTTTTTTATACACGTTTGTCAATACTCATTTTGTTTCGATTATATCTTTAGCTACGTACTACTAAAAATTATAAAATTTTGATATTCTTAATCTTATCAAGACAAATTTAAAAAAATCTCACATGAATATATTTCCATGAACGGATTGAGAGAAAACTGACGTTGAATACTCGATTGTGAATAGTGTCCAAAAGAGGAATGAGGTGATATAAAAAGAATAGAGGGAGTAGATAATTTTATCGTTTCTCCATTTTTATACTATGAAGTAATTATTTGGGTTATTTAATGACAATTAGTAAGTCTTGCTTATGACGGGTCACCATTTGTGACGGATATTTTGTGAGATAAAATGGATACAAAATGAATTAGTGGAGAAAGGGGACCACATGAATAGTGTCGGAGAGAGAGAAAAGTGGGTATTTTGTGAGAGAAAACGGTATCCGTCACAAGCTTGTGACGGATACCGCCGTCACAAATGAGAATTTGTGAATGATTGAATCAACACCTGACCGAACATCCGAAAGGTATAACTGAACTTCACCCCGAAACCTGAATCGACCTGAACTGATTTGAAATCGAACTGAATTTGTAATAGCTGAAATAGACCCGAGATCGAATGAACCTGAACTGTTTAACCCGAACTGTTCTAATCCGAACCGATATATACATGAACCGATTTCAACCCGTACATTGATGACTAAAACCCAACATTGAAACCCGAAATAACCCGAATGTACCTAAGTGTCGTATCCAAGGTGTCTTTTTGTACATAAGTATCACCCATATGACGTTAATGAATTAATATTATATACTGTAGTAATTATTAAAAAAAACATTATATATTACATTTTTTTAAAAACATTATTTTTATTATATCCAATGTTTTGAATAAAGACCTAATCCATTGACATCCGATCCGATTTTGACCTGACTCGAATCTCAACTGCTCTGGTATTGACCCGACTCGAACCTTAGTTGCACCGATATTGACCCGACTTGAACCTGAACCGACCCAAAATATCTACAACCGTTTAAAACTGGAAACTGAATCCAACCTGAGTTGAACCGAACTGAAATCGAAAAAAAAGATAAACCGAAATAACCCGATCCGTAAGAACCCGAACCGAAACTGATCTGATTGACCCGTTTGCCACCTCTAAATTGACAATACTCTATACTATTAAGGTGCTTCTTAAAATACTTCGGACTTTATTTTAATTACAAATATACCAAACTTTTATATCGATTCTCTTATACTAAAACGGGTGGACGAGTTACCTGCTGAACCGATTATTTCTATTTTATCTTAATTTTCTTCGCCTATTGTATTTACTTTATGATAACACCAACATCATTACTTCGTTAGTATTGTCTTTCTTCTCCAGATCACCAACACCATTAATCTTAGCCAATTTATCCTCTTTACCATCTCCATTCAAATAACCAATCATCATCTACCTCAACCTCTCGCTCCTCATTATCATCCTTTCGCTTCTCATCATCATCTATCTTCATATACGTCCCTAAATCTACATCGTCATCCCTAAAATCACTTTATCATCTTCAATTTGTGTCCAAACATCAATCATTATAGTGTTTCTCAGACATAACCCCACCGAATCCTCGCCCTAACCCAAATTCCTTGATTGTGGTAGTCTTCTTATGTCTCTACAGAGGAGGACCTTTGTTGTCTCGCGTCGGGGCCAGGCCCCCCCTGAGTTTTGGGCCGATTTTAAGTGAAATACCAAATCTTCTCATAAATTACTCAATAAATGAAGAGTTGGGCCAATAAATAAAGAGTTGGCCTCCCTGCCTATCCATTCAAACCGTACCAATTATCAAAGTGAATAGAACTAATTTAAGTGGCATAGAACCCAACATGACTGACCCAAAAATTAATTTAGTTTTGCTAGATTGTATTATTTGTGCCGCCATGAAGTAATTACTATGTTATACGGGTACAAAAGTAGTTTATAAGTATTTTATTTTTCTGAAGTTGTCATAATTATAAAAACGTTACACTCAACCTAACCTCTTTTATAATTTTCATAGTAACGACTATAAGAATACTTTTACAATAAAATACTTCTTCATCAATGTGAATTTTAATTTATACCATTTTTGTTGTTTTGATTATTTTGATGGAATATAAAATTTGATATTATGCTATTTATTTGGTTTAATGTTTTTTTTTTTTCTATTAGTATTATATACTTGTAGTTTATTAGATAATTTCTAATTTATTTTGGTATTTTTAAGTCTCCTCCTATATATATTTTTATTAATTAAAAATATCAAATTTGATCTAAATTTAATTATATGCAATTATTTGTGCAAATAGTTTACTACTCCATACGTATTGGTACAAAGTAAAGATCTTTTAATTTCAAGCCGATTATTGACGATATAGGCCCTGGTTTTAGACTGAAAGCGTCTGAACTGAATTTAATGGAGTTAAATTGTTCAATATTTAGAACTGTAGGCTGAATTGTATGTAAAAAATTTTCAATTTAATAAGCTACCTAGTTTCAGAACAAACTTTAGAGTTAGTTGTGTTTGATTTGGTAATTAGGGGGAAACATGAGATTTGGTATTCTAGTTTTGTAAGGTTTTTAAGGTTAATTTGTTACAATTTTAGTGATTTAAGAAGAGGGACAATGAGAAGTAGAATAAGGGCGAGTACAATGCTAGTGGAAATATGGGCTTGGGAGAGTTTTAATTCATATGAACAAAGTAGAAGTTTTCTATAATTCGTTTTTAAGTTAGTTATACAATTTGGAATTCTGAGCGTGTATGGTGATAGATTCAATTAGGTTAATTAGGATTTTGTGGAATTTTTAACGATTTTTGGGTATTTTGAAGTGTGAAATTTTGAGTTTTTTGGGCTTTTTAAATAAAGGAAGGGGGAAGAAGATGAAGATCTATAATGCCACCTGTTACTACATGTTAAGAAAAAGGCAATTCTATTAAAAGTGAAGGGGTGTAATAGATGGTTACATTGATAGTTAAATTATACTATAGAGTATCTTGAAAAGCATTTCAATAGTTTGGAGTATTTTTATTAAATAACCCTAATTATTTTATTAAAATACTTTCCTCATATATTTAATAAATAGGCACATTATATAAAGACGAATGAAGTATTAACTAATTTTATTATGTGATTATTTATGACTCAACTAAAAATGGCAATATGTATAACACCCCAAGAGATTAAGAGTAAACTCGGTAAAGTTATTCGATATAGGAAAATAAGAAGTTTATGACATGGTTATAAGAGATTCCACCCACGCTTGGTAACAAGGTCTTGTGTTTTGGATTTAAGTGTCACAATTAATGAGCCAAAAGGTACACATCACATCTTACTGAGGATGTATATGTTATGAAGGTGGCGGGACGGGCTGTTATAAACGATATAAAAGCAAGCCTGCGACCATCGTAAAAATAAGAGCTTATGATATGTTTCATGTTTGTTTATAAGGGATTCGAGCCACACTTAAGTAATAAAGTCTTGTACTTTTGGGCATAAGTGAGGTCAATTAATAGTCCTAAACTCTAAAGGTACACATCTTATCTTATCGGGGTTGTGTTACAACTTTAACAGGTCAGCGGGTCGAGTTATTATAATATGTATAATAAAATGGGTATATATCACTTTTAAAGATAAAATGAGTGTCTATTGTCAACAGCAGAGCTAGGATTTCTAGTCGCATAATGCCATAAGCGAAGAAAGAAATTAGAAAATTTAACTAAAACTTGAAACTAGATACTGCGTACAAAATTAAAGAGCGATTTTGGGACACGGTCAATAAGAAGTGGTTCGAAAAATCACGTAAAAGTGTACGAAAACAAAATACCGTCCCACACAATTTTTTTTGAATCTACCCCATATTCTTTTTAAGCAAGACTTGAAAAATATTGAATCTAGCATTTATTTTTAATTAAACATCAAACCATCTGTGGTAAAATAAGTATGTTTATTATGAAATTAGATACTACTTACGGAATTAAAAAGTCATTAAGGGACAAATTTACTTTTAATTAAACATCAAACCATTTGTGGTAAAATAAGTATGATTATTATGAAGTTAGATACTACTTACGAAATTAAAAAGTCATTAGGGGGCCAATAAATATTAAAAGGTATGATGGAAAACGGTTTCTCAATAGCTAGGTAAGATACAATCTCACATAATTTTTTGTGAATCTACCCCACGTTCATTCACAAAACTTCTCTTTTAACGGATCTTCTGGGCACAAACTTATAACCTCTCACAAATTACAAATAGGAGAGAGGGTTGTACGAGATCACAGACAGTTGCAAGCAAAAAAGATTGATGTTCATTATATTTTAAGGAGGACTGAAAATAATATTTGAATCTACCATTTAGTTTTAATTTAAATTTAAACATCAACCCAATTATGATTTTTTTTATTCCAAATTGTGTGTATAAAAATACATTAGCACTTGAACTTGCATGTACAAAATACATTTGAAATTATATAATAAATTTGAATTATATAAACACTAAACAATGGAAATGAAAACCATGACGAAAATAATATTTGTTATTTTTTTGTTAGCAATGTTGGTTGATCAATTCGAGGGAAAGTCATTTGTTAAGCTGAGAACCTATTGTGATGAAGGTTGCTTTAAAGTCAAGAATTGTGGTAAATTATTTGTCAATCATAATTGTAAAACATTATGTACAAGGTGGTGCGAGGATTTTGTTAAGCAACTCGAGCGAGCCGGGTCAGGATCTAAGTCACCCCCGGGATTCGGTGTTGGGGAACCTGGAGCCGCTGGTGGTGGTGCTGGAGCCGCTGGAGGTGAAGGAGATTATTCGGGGCCTCCAATTCTCAACTAAGCTATGGTGAATAATTAAATTAACTAAAATTATGTTATTAATAATAATAATAATAATAGTCATTGTTGTATTTCAATGAAAGGAAAAGCCTCGGAATTTATTCTGTATCGTATCAAAAATAATAATAAAACAATTGGTCGTTTAAGTAATTTGTGATGTTCGTGCTCTTAATTGCAAATTTAAATTTGAAGTGATTTCTTTATATAAGGCTACAAGATACATTAATTCGAAGTATAAACATATCACTTGGACGGAGGGGCTATACTATATAGGAATAGCTAATTGAAACATAATTTCCACTAATAGTTAAAGTGTATAACCACTGCGAAAAATGCCGAAACAAATTAAAATTGAATTTTCCCTGATCAATGTCTATCAAAAATTTTGAGGACTAAGGTTCTGTTCTTTTCAGCTGAAATAAGCTGAATTGAATTAAATGAAGTATAGTTTAATTGAACTAAATTGAGTTGAACTGGAGTGGAGTGAATATAGTTGAATTAAAAGTTAATTTTTTGAAGAGATGAACAAGACATAACTAATTAAGCGCAAATAAAAATTAACAAAATAAAGTTAAGCAAAATTGAAATGAACCGACAGAGCATAAGTTTATTATTATCCAGGACAAGTTTTAGAATATTGGTTCGGATGAAAAAAGCAAATTTATTATTATCCAGGACAAGTTTTACCTTCACTTCTTTAAAATTAATATCTAATACTTTTACAAAAATAAAATTAAACATTTATAACTATAAAATATATATTTTATTAAATTTAAATAACGTGTCTCGTGTCCTAAATTTCATGGTATGTTGTGTTCCATGTTCGTGTCGTGTCCGTTTCGGTGCTACCTAGCTTGTGGCCCTATTCATACCCGAAAAATCCATGATCTCAAGTGCAAGAACCTGAACAAATGAAAGCGTGCACCCAAAAGGAGCCACCAATTTGATCCTCGTAACAGGTACGCTATTCACAGCTCAAAAGCACAACGATCATAAAAATGTAACGGTTCAATCTGAATTTCTACTCTATGGCTGGGAATCGGGATTATCATATTATGCGAGATATCAGAAATTCAGAACTACTGGGATTTCAAGTATATAAGGTGAGGGACAAACTAACATATATTCATCATCCAAGATTAACAGCTGGGTAAACTACCACAGAAAACTACGTTTACAAAGCCGAGATGTCTTACTTCGTTCTTAGTTTCAGAAAGGACTCAGACTTAAAAATTTCAGAGCACCCCTACCTTTGTCTCACCAACAAAGGGTAGCGGGGTTACAGCATTCACGATTGAAGGTTTTCTTTCAGTCTTCTGTGGCCTTCGGAGAATTTTCAGGCGTCTTCAGTTCTGCTGAAGGTTTACCTTTGTGAATAGATACAGCTGAAGAGAATTCCTCGACAATTGAACTATCTTTGAACTTTAGGGCAAATGTCGAAAGGCCATCTTTCTTCTCGGTAGCGGAGTTCAGACAAGCAAATGTGATACCTTTCTTCTCCATCTTTGTAAGCTTCAGATCTGGGTATAAACTTGCATTTAGGATCAACCTCAAATTCCCCTTTGCTCGCATGACTAACCTAGCTTTCCGGGTCTCACCCTTCGACACATTGATCTTCAACTCTCCTTTACCACGTTCTTTCCAACCACCTTCGAAAAACTCAAAAAGAGCAGAATCAGCAGAAAATACTGTTTCTTCATTCTCTTCTCCTGTTTCCCTTGGTACATCCTGTGAAAGGCTAAATGCACTATTGACACCTTCGGCCTTACCCCCAATTGATGACCCTGACCCAATTATACCAAAAAGGGGAGTACTACCATTGGTAGAAGTACCGAAACTGAAGGAGGGCAGTGATTGTGAAGGAGACCCATCTTTATTAGCTGACCCAAACGAGAATGCTGAGCTGGAAAATCCGGTCCCACCAAGACCTGTGAATGCATTTTGGCTGCTTGAAAGTTGCTGGAATGAGTTCAATGGAGTACCATTACTATCCGCAGTTTTCTCAGTCTCATTCTTGTCATCCTTCTCAGTCGTATCAGCCACATCTTGTTTTTCATTAGCAGGTGCATCGCCATTAGTACTTTCCACACCTACCTCCTCAACAGGCTTTACATCAGCCGCATTTTCAGGCACATCTCCAGCAGCCTGCTCAGGTTGATCGACTTCAAGTGGTAGCTTTGGTTGATTGACTTCAACTGGTAGCTCCTTGGATTCTGCAATTTTCTCTTCCGGATCTGTGGTTGCATCATCTTTGGTTTCTGGATCATCAGCAGCTGCTTTATCTTCAACAGCTGGTGCTTCAGCTGTGGCTGGAGCAGGTGGTGGGGGGACCAAGCGAATCCCGGCAAAAGGATTTATTGTGGG
Organism: Silene conica; assembly: GCA_029255685.2. Taxonomy (NCBI): domain Eukaryota; kingdom Viridiplantae; phylum Streptophyta; class Magnoliopsida; order Caryophyllales; family Caryophyllaceae; genus Silene; species Silene conica. The sequence continues at coordinate 6,355,902 of CM055313.2, forward strand.
TGCAGAAGGTGTGGTTGTAGTTTGCTGGCGACGAACTTTCACTATTTTTCTAGTGGCCAGCACTTCATCACTTGCTTTCTTAAAAGTCCCAAGCTCCTGTTCTCCAACATCTTCTTCGTCATCAAGACCAGGATTGTCTCGAGATAACTCTCTACCAGCAGCTCTCTTCTTAGAAGGCTGATTCTCGTCCCCCATTGAGTGAACGAAATAAATACCAGTTGAATACTGCCCAAGTCAAGAACAGGAAGACAGCTGAAAAGCGTTCAAGAAAGGGGGTTAACTTATATCTGCCTCAACCGAAAAATTAACAAAGGAGACAAATAAGACATACTCCCTCATATTTCATTTATTGTTCCCTTTTTGTTTTGGTATAAGAAATAAGGGAATCAATTTGGACCACACAATACACATGACCCCACATCAAATTGATTTTGGACCACACAAAATTGTCCAAAAAAGGAAAGATGGAACAACAATGAAATTGGATGGGAAAGGAAAGGGGAACTTCATATGAAATAGGAGGGAGTAATAAGTAATATCTGTGCAGTAGGCTAATAACATTTTACACAAGGGTCCGTCCATACCTAGCCTACTGGCCGACATTTAAAACCATGACATATATATCCAACAAACCGGCCAATACGGACAAGTGACAGCATACTACCTAAAGCTCATTAGTCAAGGACCCACTAACCAAAACCATGTCAACTTTATATCGAAAGAACTAGTCCCAAACATTGAAATCATCCGGCAACCCTAAAACATTGATGCTCGGCACACATACAGACTCATTACAAAAATAAACTAAGGATAATGCATAGATAGTGCTAGAAGAAGTACATAATACTCTGCAGTCAGAAATAGTTTTAGATGTTGCAATCACGCGTACGCACGACACGATGTTAACAAAGATGCCACCTTCTAGAAAAAAGAGGCATATTTTCCAATCGAACATGTCCAAACATAACCCAAGAGATGGCCTACCCCACAAGAAAACTGCACGTTACTATTAAAAAGAATGAAGATATACGCACCCCACTTATGGCAACACACCCACCCACACACCCATCGTGTCATCACTCATCACTGACAATAAAAGCAATTACGAGGAGGTGCCGTTGCAAATTCGAGAAGCATACATCAACAAACTCATTTCCAGGTCTATCTCAACTATTCTAAGCAGCAAATCTTACTAATGTCACTTAACTAATGCGCCATATACCATCCAAAGCTTTTAAACTTGTCACCATATGGACTACTCTACGACTCATCTCATCTAACCTTACAGGAACATGCTGAAAGTAGTCAAAGTATTTCCATTTTATATAGCGATCAAAACCCAATTAACCACTGCTAAATTTCATTTACGCTTCTCTTATAAATTCCCAACAATAAGAATCTCTCTTCGAAGCCATATAAATTCTATTGGCACAATACATACAATTCACCAGTCCCCATTTCTACAGATCGCTAACATTTCAATTCTTCCAAAACTTTAAATTTCCTGACCAAAATCTGTATCTCCACACTTCTCTGATTATCTTATATCATGAAATCTAGCATGTCATGCATTCTTGCCTTACCCTCCCATTCAATAAATTGTTAACATTTCATTCAAATACTCCTCATACAAGAATAAAATCTAAAATATCGTGCAGCCTGAACTTTTCATTATGTTGGATGAATATACTCCTCAGTCCTCACAACTAAATTAAAACTGAAAGAATCACGGAGCTGAGCACTCGTTAAATCAAACAAGTAAACTTACCTAGCAACCAATAAAACCCTAACTAGGACAAAAAATCGCCTAATTTCCTGCCAAAACTAGAACTAAACCTAATCAAATTAACTAAGAGCAACTTATAAACCCGAACTTGGCGATAAGTTTGCATAATTAAAATAACAATTGAAAAGATATACTGATGAATTCAACACAAGCTAAAATGAAACAGCAAGTAAGACTATAAACAACGAGAGTACATACGATAAAAAAACGAAAAACTTGGCTATGGATTGAAGAATCAGGGCACAAAAATGAGGAGAGGGAGGGAGAGAGAGAAACCAGAAGTAGCTTCAGAGTGATGTTTAAGAGTGTGATTGGGAAACCTAATCAATTCCACATTTATTGTTTGTGACTTGGTGTGCACTCAAAAATCCAATTAAATTATAGGCTTAAGAGCCATATAAAAAAATAAATTGTTCTATGGGGTTATAGACTATAGTCCCACTCAATTGGAGTATAGTCTATAACACAAACAGAGATTATTGTATCTAGAGTAAGGCTTGATGATCCATTTATGCAAGTTATCGACAAAACACAAAAAGGGATTTAATCGGGCGGGATTTAGGTTGAAGGGTTCGTAACCCATTCACTTTTGACACGAACACGAACACGAACACAAACACGAATCCAACATGACCTCATTTGTTTGCCAGTCTAAACCCAACGGGTCTGCTCTAAGATGGTTCTACACTAAGTTTTTAGCATATAAAATGAGTGTTTATTTTGATACAATCCAAAACTTTTAAACTCGCCACCAAATGGACTACTATATTGACTCATCTAACCTTACACAGACATGTAGAAAACCATTCTATATATCTAGAAAGCCATTCCATTCAACCACTGCTTAATTTCATTCACACTTCTCTTATAACTTCCTATAAGAATCTCTCTTCACAGATGTATACTCTATTGGCACAATATATACAGCTCAAGAGTCCCAATTTCTACAGATTGCAAACATTTCATTTCTACCAAAACTTCAAGTTTCCTAACCAATATCTGTATCTTCCACACTTACGGATTATTGAATATCATGAAATCTCACACATCATGCGCGTTATACTCCCACACAAAAGAATAAAACCGTACTTCCTCGATCTGAACTAGTTTTCTTATAACAGGTTTGATTAAAATACTGCTTAGTCCTCAGAAATGAATAAAAACGCAAAGAATCAGTTGCGACTTGCGACCGATGCGACTGAGGGAGTGAGGGAGACAAGTGCCGACAACTAGCCGAACAGCAGGGAGTACTTGTTAAATTAAACATCTAAATCATTTGCAACCAAATAAATAAACCCTAACTAAGGCCAAAACATGTCTAATTTTCTCCCAAAACTAAATCTAATCAAATTAACTAACAGTAACTTATACACCCTAATTTAACGATAAATTTGCAGAATTAAAATAACAATACTGATGAATTCAAAACAAAGCTAAAAATGAAACAATAAGAAAGATTGAAAACAGCAAGAGAAGTACATACATAGAAACACGAACGAAGAACTTGGCGATCGATTGAAGAAACGGAGCACAAAAATGAGGAGAGAGAGAAGAATCAGAAGCAGCGTCGGAGTGTGATTGGAAAACCTAATCAATTCCACATTATGGGCTTATGAGCCATATAAAAAAAATTGGGGTTAAAGATAGACTTTAGTCCAACTCAATTAGAGTCGGCAAACATTGACACGATTTAAATGCGTGGTACGAATTTGATATGAAATTAAGGTTTGATAACTTATTTATGTAAGTGGATTGATATGAATAAATCGTAAAATTTAATTGGGTTGGGTTGGATTTTGAATGAAGGGTTCGTGAATTATTTACATTTGACATGAACACAAATATGCACCGATATGTTTGTAGGTTTAAACTCAACGGAATACGTTTGTCAGGTTTAAACTCAACGGAACTGGTCTAAGATGGTTTTAAAGATGACAAATTCTCATTTGTGATGGACATATTCGTCCAAGAGGTCAAATATTAACCATTTGGGTAAGAAAAGATAAGTCATTTGAAATTTCCTATGTTTTGTCAAAAACTTGACCCGTTAAAAGCTTACACCGGATATATCTGTCGCAAATGAGACATACTGTTTAAAAATAAGTTATTTAACATATAAAAGTGTTTATTTTGATAACATAATTGAACTTACACTAATATTCGTACAAATTAATGTAGTGTCATTTATAATGTAGGAGTTTGTTGAAAAAAGTATTGTGCAGATAGGAGTATATATTTTCTTCGCTTAATTGTCGGATTATTATTATTATTATTTCTGTTCGTTCTATAATTTTACTGTCAGCAATAACCTATATCCGCTAGTTCAAAGATGCAAGGATTTGATAGTTTTGGGGGTTGCGAAAGGTCGTCGGCGTTTTGCGAAAAATCGTCGGCGTTTTCTATAAAAAAGACATAGGTTGCCCTTTTCACTTTATCTCTCTACATTCTTTTCTCTGAAACTCTTTCAACAAAAACAACATAAAATCCAAAAAAAACGGTTTCAACATCGATCAACAACATTAAACAACGACAACGATTCCATGTCAAACGACGACAACGATTCATCGGTAAGTAATTAAAATCCAAAAATCTTAATTTTTTTTTTCAATTAATTTTTGTTGAATTACATGTTTAAGCCCTTTAGTAGAAATTAGGTTGAATTAGTCGTAGAAGCCATAGAATTAGATTACGTAAACTCAATCGTATTTTTGCAATAGACTTGAAAAATGGCCGTCCTCGCGTGGAGAGGACGGCCAAATCACACGTCCATGCACGGTATAGACGTGAATAGTGCACGTCCATACCATGCATGGACGTGTACTATTCACGTCCAGGCACGGTATGGACGTGCACTATTCACGTCCAGACCGTGCGTGGACGTTAATCCTGGACGTCCATGCACGGTCTGGACGTGAATAGTGCACGTCCATACCGTGCCTGGACGTGAATAGTACACGTCCATCCATGGTATGGACGTGCACTATTCACGTCTATACCGTGCATGGACGTGTGGTTTACAAGACCTTTACTTTCCGTTATTTTTACTCAGTTTTTAACAAAAATTAAGTGGTTTTTAATATTTTTTAATATAATCCTTACCAATTTTGCGTATTAACAGGATTCGTTTGAGAAATTTGGTGGAAATGGGGTTGATTACAACCGATTTTTTGAGACGGATATATCTTTCGAAAGTCGGGATGGGGCGTTTGACTGGGCTCAAAAAATTGCTATGGATAATGGTTTCGCCTTAGTGAAGGCATCAAATGGGTCGAAAAATCGCAAAGAACCGGAGTTGCTTGGGTCGTACTTCCGTTGTTCAAGGTACGGGCGAACCAAAAAGAAGATCGATCCTGAGAATCCGGGGAAGTCTACGAAGAGACGGTCGGCTAAGTGCGGATGTGAGTTTAGGATTCGAGCGGTGCAGAACTACGCTCATTTCGATGATGGGGATCCCACGATTGCTTGGTACGTAATTACTTCGACTGACGGGGGTATGCACAACCACGAACTAGCGACCTATAAAGATGGGGATAGACATTTTGCCCGCTTGGATGCCGAAGAGAAAGAATTTGTGAGGCAACAAGTCCGGGCTAATATTTCGCCGAGGGATATCAAGAACGCTCTTCATAAAAGGACCCCGGAAAAACCCCAACCAAGTAGCACCCAAATTTATAGCGAGTCGAACAAGGTTCGGCGCGAGATGAGAGAAAGTAGGAATCCCGCTCAGCAACTGTTGGCCGTAGCAGTTGCTGCCCAATATGTGGAGTGGCACGAATCAGACCCCGATACGAAAGAGTTGACTCATGTGTTTATGTGTCATCCGGAATCCGTCAAACTATTCCGTGCTTACCCATATGTCGCTCTTATCGACGCCACCTACTCGACCAATGTTATGAAGATTGCACTTATTGAGATAGTTGGCGTTACACCGGTCGGATCCTCCTTCTTAATTGCCACCGTTCTCCTTCCGTCTGAAAATGATACATCTTATGGGTGGATGTTGCGGAGATTAGAGGAGCTGCTTCTGGGGGCGTCACCTATGCCTACTCTTGTCACTGACCGAGAGTTGGGCTTGATCCGGGCTATTGAGGACCTCTATCCGGACACGTCTCACATTTTGTGTCGTTGGCATGTGAACAGAGCCATTGAGACCAGAGTAAAAAATTCAAGAAAGATGATGATGTACAAAGACATGATATTGCATAGTAAGGAAACGGGTTGGTACCGGGTCATCAATGCAAGCACACAAAGTGAGTTTCGGAGAGCATGGGAAGCCTTTTCTGAAACTTGGGTGGAGTTGTCTGCTTATGTTCAGAGAACATGGGCGCATTACAAGAAGAAGTTCGTTGTTTTCTATACGAACGAATACTTTCATCTCGGTAACACGGCCACTTCCCGGGTAGAGTCGTGTCACGCCCTCCTTAAAGCTTGGTTGAAGAGTCAAAACTTAAACCTCGACACTATGTGGACTCGTATTCACGGCATGCTTGAAGCTCAACACTCCAAGATTCGACATGAGTTACAGACGTCGTTGACCAACTCTGTAAGTGCTGGACCCTTTTTCTCCTTATTGCGAAATCATGTGTCTATCAAAGCCATTAGGTTACTGGAAGATGAGTTTAGGAGAGGGATTGAGCTGGGAAACGGGCTTGAAAAGAATTGTGGATGTGCGATACAGATTACACACGGGTTGCCTTGTGCCTGCATTATGATTCTGATGCAAAGAAACCATAGGAGGCTCCACGTTGAGGATGTGCACTTGTTTTGGAGGACTTTGGTGTACGACAGTCCCGAATATAGGCCGAAGACCGATGATGATGAGTTTGATGCTCTTATAGAGCAGGCTAGAGGGGTCGATCCGGCGAAGAGACGGGTAATCATTGAGAAACTTAGAGATGGTCTCCACCCGGCAGATGAAGATATTCGTCCACCTGAGGTTCGAGAAAACCCTAAGGGGAGACCGAGGGGTTCCACTACTCGGAACAAGTCCGCTTTTGAGCATGCTAACCGTAGATATGCCAAGTTTTGTTCCACCCCTTCGACAACAACTTCTGTCAGTACGGTATCTTCTTTTGGAGATGGACCTGTTGGTGCACCATTGGAGGTCGGTTACACAACCGGACCTTTGTGTTCTTGGGCAAAAAAATATGCAGTCCCCCAAGGCTTATGGGCACACTTTGATGGTTGGGCTGATGTTGTTGCTGATGGTCATTGTGGTTATAGGGTGCTATCGCATGCCGCCCGGGGTCGAGAACAGGACCATTTGGTCATGAGAGCGTGGTGCCTTAGAGAGCTTCAGGGAAACGATGTGTACAAGACAGTGTTTGATGAGTCTTCTCGCACGCCTCCGCTTTTGAGCAGATGGGATGATACCTTGAGGGCTATCGAGTTTACGGGTAGCGGGGGTTGCGGTGAACATCATTGGATGTCTTCCGAGTATTTGCCTGTCTTTGCGTCGTTGTTTAACTGGACTATTTGTTGTATCGGCCAGTACGTCCACAAAGGAGTCAGGAGTTGGAATTGTTATACATTCTTACCGCTGAGGGCCACGGGTCACGAGTCGAGGCCTTACGGTGTCATGTGGATCGTACACTACCATGACCATTGGATGAGATTGCACTACAGTGGCCCACTGAGCGAAGCACCCATGCCACCGATCGATCTTTGTTGGGCGTGGGCAAGAGAACCTGCAGTTGCACATTATGCCGATTTGTACACGTCGAACATCGAACGATGGCATACTTTGATGGGAACAACACCTCGGACTCCTCGGCGCCGAAGACAGCCTCCCCCGGGTTGAGATTTATTTGTATTCTTTGGGTTGTAAACTTTAGGTTGTGATATATTTGTCTTATTTAGGTTGAGATTTATTTGTATTCTTTAGGTTGTAATATTCAAAATGTTACCGTTTTTCGAATGATTTTCATGTTCACTATAATCGCGATTTCATTGTGAAACAAATTGCATAGATAAAAGTTATCAAATTAAAAACGTTCAAACAAACAAAGCGATTTAAATGTTAACTAATACAACCTATCCTTCAGACCTCATCGGCCCAAAACGAAAAATACGGAGGGATAACCCCGGTTATCTTTAAAAATATCTTCTCAAACTCCCACCAACCACGCATCTCAGGATAACCGCTAACGTCGGGGTGATTCTCTTCAAACATTCTAATGACGTCCATAATCTTGCAATACACATGCATTGCCTGTTGAGATAAGACCGGGGGTTCAAGACGTATCATGTTTCTCGCTTCAGCAAGGCGGCGAGTGTCAGGACGTCGAGGGTACGAACTAGCAGCTTCGTTAACTAACCGGACTGCGTCACGCCTCTTGATCCAGTAGTCGCGTTGATGTTCAAGAGACTCTTTCACCATCAGGTTTTGCGCTGCAGGGCTTGCAAGATCTATCTCAGCTTCTGCAATCCGTTGTGAAAGCCAAGTTTCATCGTTCAACGGCATGTTTGCCATTCCTGAAAAAATTTAAAGAATTAAAATTGATAACATACGGTTAGAACGTAAAAATAAAACCCGAACCATGAGGGACATGTGAACAACACGTCCCAACCCCAACTAGACGTGTTGTTCACACGTCCCTTCCCCCATTAGACGTGTGAACTACACGTCCCTACCATCTATAGACGTGTGGTTCACACGTCCCGACCATCCATGGACGTGTGGTTCACACGTCCCGACCATCCATGGACGTGTGGTTCACACGTCCCGACCACCCATGGACGTGTGATTCACACGTCCCGACCAACCATGGACATGCCATTTGCACGTCCCTACCCACCACCAACGTGCCATTTGCACGTCCCTCATCCCTCCCTCGATCTGATTTACTAGTTTTCGATGCTACAATCCCAACTTACAACAACAACAATGCTAACAACAACAACAACAATGCTAACAACAACAATACTAACAACAATAGCATAAACAACTAACAATAAAACTAAAACTACAACTAAATCTAAATAATTTTAAAAAAACAACTAATAAAACAACTAACCCTTGGTGGTGCTTGGTGGCGGTGGTGGTTGTCCTCGGCGGTGGGTGGCGACGGCTGTGGGGGTCCTCGGCGGTGGGTGGCGACGTGGTGGGGTGGTGTTCTCGGTGGAGGGAGGGTGTTTTTATTTTTCAAAATTTCAATGAGAGTGTGAGGGTGAAAGGGTAGTGTTGGTAATTTGTTTAAAAAACGTCGACGATTTTTCGCAAAACGTCGACGATGTTTCGCGATTCGGTTTAAATAGATGGATGGTTCGTCTACAGAGAAGCTAATCGGCCGCGGATTACTTAGCTAACCAAGGCATTCATTCAACTCCAAGGTCTCCAACTACAACTATCATTGACTCTCCTCCTGAAGAGCTTAGATCCGTTCTTGTGCTGATATTTTAGGCATCTCGTTTCCTCGTCTAATTATTAGTTAATTTTCGGGGTTTTGCCCTCTTGTGTACCCAAAAAAATGAGCCAGAAAAACCGAAAGAAGCATGGCATCATAACTTACTTGAGGCAGGCCACGGCTATTATAGCCGTATCCAACGGATTGTAAAGCAAATACAAAGGGAATAAAATGAAAGCCAATTATATAACTACTCAACTTGGTAGCTATTCTGTCCCAAAAAAAAAATGGTAGCTATTGAAAGCCAATTTCATTCTCTATTCTCCGAATGAGAGAGTCTATTACACATGTAAATAAAAAGTTCGGTATATAAACCTGCTTGGACAATATACGTCTCGGACATAGCCGTTTCTCTAAAGGACGACCTAGCAACAACGCCAACTCATACACATGGAAACGGTAAACATGAGATATATATGTATAGGTAGGTAGTTAATCGAAAAGCTTTCTACATTCACAACAGGAGCTAACCATGACAAATATAGGAAGTACAGAGAAGGCCACAAAAAATGTCCTATGAATTAACTACAACCAAAAATATATGAATACTGGTGTCCAAAATGTGGCCGCTCCCTAACAGTTAATGCCGCTATAGCAACAGTGGCAATCTAGTCCTTTCACGTTGAATCCCTGACTGAAATACCTGCAAAAAAAAGGAAACCATGCTTTTTTTATGTCCTCCTCAATCTTAGAGGTAAGCAAATATCGGATTATTTTCCACCCAGCAATTCTCGTGTAAAACGGTTTTACAATACTACATTGAAAAATCACCTATAGAAGACAATGATGCCCTCTTATTCCAAAAAATGGCAGTGGGTGGAACTTGGAAGTTATTTTCAATAGGGTTATTTATGTAAAATGTCAATTGGTTTTATAACAACACTCGTGGAAACCGTTTTACACAAGAAATTGTGTTTTCCACTAGGATGATACGATCTCTAACAGAAATTTTGGAAAAGTGTTGCAAGTATTATGTCAAATCACCAGAATAACAAACAAGCTTACGCCCATTATTTGACGGATATAAGAATTGATTGGAGTGGAGTAAGTGCGAGTCAAGCACCATTGCAAATAGTACTTACTATCTACTTGACTACATGTAACAAAAATAGTACTGCTATTGATTAGACCTCACAAATGAGTCACTCCAGTCATCTTAACGGATACAGTAACATCTAATGTTTTTACCCCTAAACACCCCTAGTTTCCCAACCAAAAAGAGAGTCAATACTCAAAGTAAACATGAAACAAGTGGTCTTATCGTGCAATCAGAAAAGCAAAAACAAAAGACGCTGATACCTTGAGCAACATAGTGAACAGCCAAAACCAGTAGTTTCAGAAGGGACGTCTAAGGATGTTGAGTAAGCACTGCAAGATCAATAAAAAGAAGAATAAGATATCACAGGCATAATTTAAAGATCCATACTAAATATTAACCGTCAACTTGTTAATGCCAGCAGCTTCTTAGACATAAGCAACTCTTCTAAAATAAACAAAAAGTTCTAATTTCGTAGCATCCAAAACATTTTAAATAAGGTTTGCATGACTGCATCACATCGCACATCAGTTTGCAAATCCTACAACCAAGTCAATACAGCACAGAAAGTTGGTGCTCTCGAAGAATGATGATACGACAACATAATCACGCTTAAGGAAACAAATCCAGTACAAGTGCAGAACTTCAAATCAAAAAACAGAAAGGCCTAACAAAACTTCAGAATTAGTTGAAAACTAAATGGTTTAACCTAAAACAACCTAAACATAGGTATCAGCTATTAAAGGGATGAGAGCATGAGAGTGATCATAAGGATCACTAAGGGAAGGCAAGGGTAACTCCAATTGTGACACTTCAAAGGAAAAATTTATTAATCACCAGAGAAAAAATTTGGATTTTCAACACTTGCCCAACCAATTCCCTCTAAGCTGATGGGGTTCCGTCATTATTCGTACCCCACTCTTCTTCTGCCTCGTTACCGTTGACGAGCACAGCGCCATCAATAGAATCAGCGTCGACGACAACAGCCTCTTCCTGGCTCCCATCTGCTTCATTCTGCTCACCATTATCTTCAGTATCCTGCCCATTAGAAAAGACATGTCGGTCAATCTTTGTCCATTATACATAGCACTTATTTCTCTACCTGTCAGGCTGTCAACCCTCTTTAGAATCAAATATGGGGTATTGTTGCACTACTTTTTCTTGACTATGAGGTGCAATTTTCTTTGCAAAGACTGAGCACCTATTATGCATGTGGCCCACGCCTTCAACTAGCATTTTCCACCTTGTCTCTTTGGTACACAGTACGCCTCATTGCCTCATGGCTTACAAACTAAGTTGTCAATAAATTCCAGGGGAAAAGAGTGACAATGCACAGTTTTCACAATCCAACAATAAGAATTGAACTTGAACGGGCAATCACCACATTAAATAGGTTATATATTCACATGAAGAAAATACCTCATCTTCATGTTCTGTGTCTCCATTTTCAAGAGGTTGCTCGTCCTCCATTTGCCTGCTCTTAAAGGCTTCAACAAGATCAGTTTTAGATCTCTGTGCATATTCCAAGTATTGCTCTGCATGAGGATAGCTACCCCTGAGAGATATTTGGAGAAAAATGAGATCCCAAAACTTCCTGTGACTTGCTGAATGAATTTGATTGTTAACAAAAATGGAGGCCAAGCAAGTAACTCTTAGAAAGGTTACCTTGTTTCAGCAACTTCAGATTCAACGGCTAGAGCAATTTGCCAATCATCAAACAAATTAGAATACTCTTGGGGATCAGCCAACGACTCTGCAGCCTTGGAATTTACCTGCAACAATGTAACAAAACCATATGAGAATAAAGAAGAAAATAGACCCATTCTACGCAGCTTTCAGGACCTAAACTTGAACATAAAAAACATGTTACAGCTCCTCTAGGCCTTGTTTGGATACCAAAATATAAAGGAAAGGGAGGGAGAATGGGGAGTGGATGTTTGGATACAATTTCCCTCCAAATCTTTCCAATGGTGGAGAGATTTTGATTTGCCTTGGAAGAGAGAAAACTGATCCTCTAAAATCCCCCCCCCCCCCCCCTTCCATTTCCTCCTCCACCCTTATTTGCTATCCAAACAAAGGATTTTGAATCCCCTGCTCACCTACTCTCCCTCCCTTTCCTTTCCCTCCAAATCCTTCCATCCAAACACACCCCTAGAGTCTTGCCGCTCTTTGCTTGTTTCTTATTTTATCCAGTCACTACAAAGACGTTGGTCAAGGGTTCAAAATAATCCAGTTTCCAAATAATTAATTGACTATGCAAATAGAAGAATATGACCTTGCAAAGATCCTTTCTCCATAATGCGACAATCTCTGACACCTTGCTGGGAAGATAAGAACGTGCCATTAAAGCAGCTTCTGGAATTCGGTTGCTGCAAATACAATTCAAATTCAGGGTGGAATTTAACGGATTCAAAAGCAAAACAACACCCTGAAAAAGATCATTCCCAGATAGTACACTACCTGTCGATCAACAGCTGGAGACACTCCTCCAATTTACCCAACATGAACAAGCAAAGGAAAGCAACATTGTTTTTCCCTTGCTCTTTTGCTAGGCTTGCAAGTTTAGAAATTCCCTCAGCATCTCCAATTGAAGAATAAAGTAGCAACATACCACTGAAATCCATTGCGTGCTTCAGGCATTCTTCAGCCATTTCAAACTATAAAAGAACATCAATCATCAAAAACATAATTAGCAGGCAAAGAATATCCAACCTCCAAAATTGTTTTTTAACCTTAAAATTGCTTTTCCGCCCTGTGAATAGCAATCCCACTACAGAAGTAAGATCAATATTTTATACTGCAATACTGGCAACTAATAAGTAGCAACCTTGATGGGATAATTTTGTGACAAATTAAGAGTTAAGGCGAATTATAGGACAAAATCAGGCAATTAATTTGACTTTTAAGTTTTAATACATTTTGAACAATAAAAGAGAACAACATAATGGATAACCACCTTTCCACTAGACATAGCCAATTCACCCAACTGCTTCCACTTTGACTCATTCTTAACTTCGATTGCTATTTCCTGAAGACAAGAATATTCAGAATTAGTTTAGCTAAAAAACAAAACATATATTCACGATCAGCAGCGTCGAGAAACGAGCAGCTTCATCAACATTGTAAAACTTGTCCCACCTACCTTCGCAACCTCCAATCTGCCAAGTTGTATGGCAAGCTCAAATTTATACTCAGGGTCAGTTGCCACTTCAAGTGCCTCCGCTATCATGCCTCGTGATTCAAGAAAGTGAGCCACACTAGAAACATGAGGGGAGTCGGTCAGATGTGAGTGGAAATGTACAGGAAAGGTGCAACCACACAGAGATACTTGCTTAGCCTAGAAAATGTTTACAAGCTCACCTATTATGGTGCTCCTTTGGAATTGTAGACAGAATTTCAATTGCACGTTCAAAGTCTCCGCGCATCACAAGAGTCTTGTATTCAATCAAGCTAAGAAGTAGTGTGTACCCTATCACACTGCAATCAACGAGGAAAAAGGCAAGTGAATTAAGTAACTTGCTAATAGCACTATACAAGCCATTGTTCAAACAAGATGGAAATAAAAGCAAGCTCACTTGAATTCTTTGTCAATAAGGTACACCCGACTTTGACTAGCAAGGTAGCCCAAGAGATACATTGGACGATCCAAGTGAAACATTGTGGTGACCTGGAGTCATATCATTAAATATAGACAAGTTTGGGGGATATATAAAAAGTTCCAAGACAAGTACATTTAATAGGAATGAAAAAGCTATACCTCCCCACCAACACAATAATTCAGTCTCCAGGAAGAGTTATTGTAAATGAAACAATCTCCAACCCATATTCCAGTCCTTACACGTTCATTTGTTTCATGGAGAACCTCAAAGGCTTCTTCTGCTCCCTGCTCATCCATTGGCCCTCCACTATCCAGATAAGATGACACTGCATCACGCTGTAACAAAGAAGACTCTCACCAAATAAGCACCTCAAAAGACAGACTTGGCCAATGATGAGAAAAAGAAAGAGAAACATGAGCTGAGGGAGCAGTTCTGACATTAAACTTCAAGATGTAGAAACATGTGTCACTAGCTATAGCCAACAAGTCACCACTGTCAGCCCAGTACACATTCTGCGATTATCAATTCAAGAACAAGATATTAGAATGTACCATCCGGAAATTCATAATAACAAATGCCAAGCAAATAACCTCGCACACAAGTAACCCAAAGAAATAGCACTCACTTTAACATTAACTTCAATTCTCCTAATAAATCTGCACTCTGCCCAGTCATAAAAGCATATAAAATCATTTGAACACATAGCCAACAAAGTTCCACCGTATATCCTCTCCGCCGAAAATGTTGGTCGAATACTCTTCTTTTCCTGCAAGACAACATCAACCAGAGTAGTAAGCTAGCCATATCACACTAGCAGAACCGAGAAGAGGCAGATATCAATCCATGAAGAACGTCAACATAAAGCATTTATGAAGAGAAAATTTCAGAGTTCTGACAAAAAGAACAAGTAAAATACATGTTGATGCTTCAAGGTATCAGCTCTTCTCATTCAACAAATAATTGATTTTGCTAGGCTCAACAGCTTGCAGCAAGATTTTCATCTTAAATTTCAAAAAGTATAGCAGTTTCAAAGAAGGTTGATATCATGATATAAACTCTATGTCTGCCAAACAAGGGGCCTCCAGACAGCAACATTAAAAACTCACCAACTGTACTCTAGGACAATGAGAATGCCAAAAATATTACCATAAAAAAGCATGTGGTAAGAGCTCATTAGAATTTACTCATAGATGATACAATCCATTATAAAAACAAAGAAAGGACTCGAGAGAACCATCAGACACAAACCTGAAAATTTTTGCTAAAGATCTTGATCTTGGAAGTGCTCTCTCTAATAGCATATTCTCCTTCCGTTGACCAAACAAATTCCAATGCTGAGCCAAATGACCTATTCCTCCACGCCACAGCTGTATAAATTATGTATTCTCCATCTCCGCAAACCACAACAAACCTCCCATTTGGGTTATGCTTCAGATTCTGGAAAGAAAGATGCAATATTTATGAGAAAACCAAGTAAGCAAGATTACATAAAGTCTTGAAAACAAATAAATAAAGCTATAGCCATAGAATAACAGAAACCCAATGAAAAAAACAAGGAAAAAAAAACTACTCCCTCTGTCCAAGATTGATTGTCCTGTTTCCTATCATTTTCGTGTAAATTTGAACTTGATTCCAATACGCAACACCATGTTTGCTAAGTGGGAGAATGGGTTGCGGGTATACATACGGAGCATGATATTATGAGGGGATAAATCATCAGTAGTCTATTAGCATGAGATTCTTGTAGATATTAGAAGAGAATTGGGGGAATAACTGTAAAAAAAATATCATACATTCATCCTGTTCTACAAGAATGTTGATTCCTGACAATTTTTGAATTTAAAGATACTATAGTAATCTAGGCACTGTCGTTTGACTTCAGAATTCATGAAACTAAGCAAGTGTCTTAATAAAACAAACCCAACTTGTATTAGAACACTAATCTCACCAGCCCTCCCCACACTCCTTGCAAGCAACCACCATAGTACCATACCACCCTACCTAGCGTCCTAGCAACCACCACATTCCCTTCACTAACTCGCCTAACTAGCTAAAAATCGCTTGAACACAACACCACCACTACAGTCCCACCACCACAACCACAAAAGGGGTTTGCCATTGTCTCATCTTTCACCATGTCGACAACAACGGCCACCATATGATGAGCATGAGGTCAGAACACCATGGTGGTGTAGTCTTCAAAATTATGGGTGTCTCCTTGTAAATCTGATTTTTAGGTCTGGTTTGAATAGGAAAAAGTTTGGCTTTTATTAGAAAAGAGGTTGAATAGGAGGAGAGAGTTGAAGTAAGGAGATGGTGGCAGTTCCTGCAACTGAGGAAGGACAGTGGAGGTCGCCCGCGAGGTTAATTGTGGTTATGGTAGTGCGAAGAGGAAGAAGGGGAATGAGGGAGTTGGAGTTGTGGTGGTGCTGTAAAGGAGGTCGTTGGGGTGTGTCGACGCCGGTTATGGTGGAAAAGACGGCGTCAAATCGTCAATCATGGTGTTGTACAGGGATAATAGTGAAAGCAGGTGGATGGGGTTGAAGATGTAGTATAGTTAAAGAAATAGGAGATTAGGATTAGAAGTAATAATTATAAGAATTAGAATAGTTAACTAAGAGTGCACTTATAATATGTACTCCCTCCATCTTCTTGAGTTAGTCCCATTATCCCACTTTTTAGTGAGGAGAAAAGTGGGTCCATGAGGCCAATTCAGAAAATAGAGGGAGTATAGTTTAGGAAAATATATTAATATTCTAATCCCTCAATGTTTGCCATACATGGAAAATTACGAAATGGGAAGAACACGAAGATGTGTCCCAAAAAAATATGGAGGGAACAAAATGAACCGGAGGAGTAACTTTATGTACTTCTTACATTGTGAAGTAGCTGTTGGTTCATGCAATTTCCTAGGGCATTATCATAAATAACCATTCTGACACAAAGTTACAATTACGTATGCACCAAAAAAAACCAAAGTTACAACTACGTTGATTTTGCCCCCTTGTCCAGCCAAAGAGCATTTGAAGCACTAAAGTGATTGTAATAGATACCTTCTCAAGTTCTCAAGTCTAATTCCATACAGCTCAATCCCAGTTCGAATCCCTCACATCATCCCCACTTGTCAAACATCCCCTATGAGTATGAGTATCTTGAATCACTAAATGGCTACAGATTACAAACAAGTCACGTTTCTTCTTTTTTTGCATGAATCTTTTTTTAGCACGGGGCCTTAACATATGTGTAAAGTCCATTGAGGCAGTCGAGGGAGAAGTAAATATTAAAACCCGGTCATATAAAATTATAAAAACATGACTCACCTGTGGGTAGAGATCACAAGTGCCCAACTCTTTTACTGCCAATGGCAGCCGCTCGCCATCTGTCACCTGAGAACAAACAAGTGACAAAGTTGGAAAGACATCAAAAGAGCTAAATCAGAAACACTAACAATCAATAGAAGTGCAATCAGGTTCAAACCTCATAGCCAGCACCAACACGTCTGATATCAACTGTTTGAATTTCATTATGCCTTGCCCATATTATCTTTCCGCTGTTATCCATGCTCGCAACAGGTATTTCACGGCCAATCTTAACCATGATAGACCCTTCATCATAACCTATCACAACACTGCAGGAAAATGGAGAAAAGGTAAGCATGATGGAGATAGTGGCCTCAGACTAGCAAAAGGTAAATGAAAAGTACTCCATAAAACATATCAACATACAAAACCTTTCTTCTCACTAAATTTGAAGTCGGATAAAAGTAAGATAGAGTTATGGGGAGAAGGTGACAAAAGAAGATAAAACTGATAAATACAGTCAAAATGACCATATTTACCAAGAGGCTTACCGGCGAGAACTCTTAATGTATCCAATAGCCCAAACCCTTTCAAGACCATAATTAAGGGTATTCTCAAGCCTGCACGTTAAACTCACCACATTAGAACTGCAGTTTCGAACATCACAATCGCATGGAGTAGGTAATGGTGAACTGCAGTAAAGAGTGAGTAGTCGACAATGCACTTGACTCCAGAAAATCAAGCTATAATTCAGATTTATGGAGCTTTAGCCTGCCGAAACAAGCGGCAACCTACCTCTGCTCCTGAAAGATTAATGTTAAAATTTTAAACTATTCTAGATATTTTTGTAGCTTCAATACTTCAACAAATTGCACGAGCTTCAAAGAAACTCGAGATACATTAGACCTGATAGGTTTCAGGATGGACAAGATTACATTCAGTATTGGGACTAAACATTAAACATAGTAAGAAAGGTACGAAATTTAGGTACACAAACTCCTTTAACTCTACAAGGAGGGGTAAATGAGGAGAACATCCCTCACAGCGTAGGAGATAGCTTGAAGCTCATCACTACAGGGAATGAATGGGCCCTGAATTTGGCTTCACCGTCAAGCAATTCAAAAACATGGAACTACAAAGTCACTCTGAATCTCTGTTAACCAAAACTCCTACTACATCACAAAATAAACTATAGCTCTTAGCAATCACCTGTAAGTAGTTGAATGCCATATGCGAACAGTTCCATCCTCAGAGCCAGTAATGATTATGGGTAGTTCAGGATGGAAACAAACGGCAGAAACATTGTGTGTGTGACCTTCCAAAGTTTGAACACAGCTTTTCGTCTGATAATCCCACACCTGTGTTTTGTACGAGATACAGTAGCTGAGATAACAAAGACCATTTAACTTGGCTACCGAAATGAAACCAAGCCTTCACAAAATGATATACCTTTGCGGTGTGATCATCAGACCCGGTGATCAAATAAGGTTTGTCTCCACCGGTAAAGTAATCTACACAATTTACCCCTTTAACATGGGCATCCAATGTAAAATTTGGATCGGGAGAACCAAGATTCCAAATCTGAAAAATATAAGCAGTAGCATCAACATGATATATGATATTCATCTTAGACATATGATGAAGAAGAGACAACAGAGACAAGTGTTCAAGACCTTTATCGTGCGGTCAAGGGATGCACTAGCAAATGTGTTGGTGTCTTTGGGGTTGAAAGTGACTTGCATCACATAGTGGGAATGACCTTCGAATATTTGGGTGCAAATCCAACCTTTGTCCCAATCCCAAAGTTTTATGAGCATGTCATCAGATGATGACAGAACATATGGGAGTGTCGGATGCACAGCTACACACCTAATGTAATCTGTATGAGCCTCGAACACTTTAACTTTATCCATTGTGTTGTAATTGTAGACACGTATAAACATGTCATCAGCTCCAGCAACAACCCATTGTTTTCGTGAAATAAACTTGGCAGACCTAACTGTAAATAGTTTTAAGAGGATGAATAAGATTAATAGACAGAAAAAGACTAGTCTTCTTAATTGTAATAAGGTAAAACTGTAAAAGGAGTTGGGCATCCTGAATTAAGAATTTAAAGTAAAAATATAAGTACCTGGTAACTCAGTGACTTCAAAAGACTTTGCCGTTGTCTGTAAGCAACACAAATTACATTAAATCTAAGACATTAATACAACGATACATAATACAGGATATTAAAATAAACCTATGCAACATAATTCAATTTAAAGGTTTGATGCACGCTGCAACATAGTAAAAAACAGAAACTTTGAATAGTTTCAAACCGTAGATTCTCTTCTGGCATGAAATGTATAGTATGGTAAGTCAAATACAGACTTATAGAGCTATTTTACTAAAAGTAGTGAATAACTCCACAATTCCATAAAAATATGAATCAAGGATCAGCAAATTTAATACTATTATTCAGATGATACAGAAAAAATGTACTTAAGCCTCTACCTATGAAGAAAGACTCGATATTCTTTGGGTTACATGATCGAATAAATTATAATGGATCAGTAAACTAGCAACTTTTCTTGTGTTGTTCAACAACACACAATGTAATATACGAAACAATTATCAGTATGGGTCACTCAGAAAATGGTTTATGTGTGTTTTGCAACAATGAAGTAACTACATAAGGCTGCGTACATCCAACCCCTCTTATCCTGCTCTACATGGGATCCCTCGAGGCACCAAGGCAACCATGTTGCAGGTGGGTTGAGTAAGGCATTAAAAAAGTACCAGGTACACGAAAAGGAAATGCAATATGCCACTAAAACTGAAGAAGCATTTTACAGTGAAAGGATGTCCTCTATGTTAATTGGTGACCCTTTTCCACAAGTTCCAAAATTCTAAAAATCAAATCTATAGATCAAGATTCAAACCCCAGATCCGTACTCTAATGTATCAGTTCAATGGACTTCCAGACACTACCTCATCCTGGAAACTGGGATCACAGATATCTATCTACTACAGTCAAACTTCTAATAAAGCATGAAATCATACAAATTTTGTTACTCTGTAGCAATTGCTCCGACAACAGACAAACAACATATTGAAACAAGCTCTTTTAATTCAGTGCCCCACAAGACACAAAGTCGCTCATAACTGATCGTTAAGGCAAATACCACCACACATTACAAACAACTCTACCTCTAAACTTCCTCACTATAACAACAAATGATGAAGTGCGGAAATAAACGGAAAAATAATCAATGATGACAATTTGTTTGCCTGACCTGTGACTGATAGTTCCAGATAACAACAGTTCCAGAATATAAACTTGCCAAAATCCTGCAACACATTATTGATCAACATAATTAGTAACATTACCAGCATCAAATAATCGAAATCTTCAACTAAATTTGAATCGAAATGCAGCGTTGAAATCACCATGGTTCAGTAGGATGCAGATCCACAGACTTAACTCTCTCTGATCTTTGCGCAAATTTCCTCTGATCCAAACGAAAACACATTAATCATCATCGAAATGCAACAACATTGCTGGTAAATTACACAAATCAAAATCAAAATCATCAAATTAATCGAACTGAGTTACCTTTATATCGAGTCGAAGCGGCTGATCACACCGACAATTCAAATCAAATCACAAAACACAAAACAAAAATCAAAAATCAAATCAGATCTCAATCAATGTCAACGTAAAATAGTTGAATTCTAATCAAATCAAACGAAATTAAAATCAGATCTATAATACAAGGAATTAAGAAAAGCGAGAACAAAAAACGCACCATTGTGAATGATTATTTGATGCCGACGAATAGAAGTTGGGGAAAAATTGATCGATGAAATTGGAAACCCTAGAAAATGGAGATCTTAGGTTAGCGAAGCTCACCGAAGTGTAGTGAGAGATGGAGATGATGAAGGTGATTGAAGAAGGAGGGTGTTGGGTTGAAGGAAGAAATTATATTGAAATGAAATGGTAAGAGTTTAATGTGAATTTTTTTGTTTGGTGAAACAAGTGTAAAATATTTGTTGGTCCAATGATGTCAAACATTAGTGGAAAAAAAAACGATTTTTTTGCGTAAATATGATTATACAACGTCCTGATGTGTAAGAGCATTGTATTTCTATTTTAACTATTTTGAGTTATATTTTAACATTTTATATTAAAATTAAAATATAATTAAATATATATTTTGTTTTAATTGTATAATAATATTGTAGGTTCAATATTTTGTAAAAGGATCATAAATTTTACAACATAACTCATATTCTTTCTGCTAAAATTCGAAATTTCTATTAAAAAGTCAAAATATGTACAGTCAATTGTATACATATGGTGATATAATTCCCTCATTGAATTTTTAGTACGCCAAAAGAAATAATATCGGTAGGGATATTTCTGATCGATAAATAAAGATTTATAATACGAGGAGAACTTCTTTGAAGTTCAGTTTTCTCATTAGATTTGTTATCCGTAAGAGGATCATACATCCGAGGTATAACCTCCATTTTTATACTTTTTGAGTATTTATAATAAAGTTTTTGAATTTTGTTTTAAAAATTATTTGTATTGGTATAAAATTTTTGAGTTAAGTTATTAAAACATTAAGCTCAAAAACATACAATAAAACTCAAAAACATTACATATAAATTTAGTTATATTTTAGTTTTAACGAAAAAAAAAATTAAAATCTAACTTATAAATTTTTATAAGCTCAGAAAAAATACACATATGCTCAAAATAAATAAAGTTTGACGAAATAAGCTAAAAAAAATCATATGCTCAAAAACAAATAAAGTTTAAGCTAATAAACTCAAAAAAATATTCATAAGCTCAAAAATATATTCATATGCTCAAAAAAAATATTCATAAGCTCAAAAAAAATATTCATATGCTCAAAAAAATATTCATATGCTTAAAAAAAATATTCATAAGATCAAAAAAAATATTCATATGCTCAAAAAAATATACATATGCTCAAAAACTAAGAAAAGTGTGGGGTAATAACTTCGATGTATGTTCCTATTTCTCATTTGTTATCATACATTCATACTAGTGTAAATCTCGCGCAATAAGCGGTATATATATATCGTATTTATTTTTTAGGGTGTTATTTGTAATGTAAATTAAAGTTATGAAAGATTGAAAGGTGTATTTGTGTTTTTTTTATAAAATCTATTTATTTAGTATGCCGAAAGAAATAATATCGGTATTGATATTTTTGATCGACAAACAAAGAATTACAATACGGGGAGAGATTCGTTGAAGTTCGGTTTTTTTATTAGATTTGTTGCCATATTTGAGTGAGAAGTCGTGTGATATAAGATTGTTTCTCTAAAGTATATATATCATAAAGTGTTTTGTTATTAGAATCTATCATGATCGTGATTTCACTCGATTATTTTGAGTTTTTTGGTTGATAAATGAGTTGAAACAATGTGGGAGTTTTCAATCAATTGTTTTGAGTTAACGAGGTGTGCAGTTGTAGGCAATGCATAAATTTCTTAGTGCGAATTGGTTCCTTTGTTGTCCTTGATAGTTTAGGAACCGCAACAATTGGACCATACCAACTCTATACCCATCTGTTTACCTCTTCGTGTGAGCACCCGCGACGAAAAGATTACATTGTTATCGACGATGGACACCTCAATTTACAACGAAGAAACTAACAATCTAGCCTAGTCTTATGCTTAATGAAATAAGGGTGAAACCCAAAGCAGTTTGTTGCGAGGTGTTGTGGTAGACTACGCGACTCAATTTGAGTTACCTATAGCTCTTGACTTTTGCCCACATTTTTGAGAAACATATAAACCATTCTAAATATGGTTGTCATGAAATACAAAAAAGCGCGACAATGTGAAAGAAGTACATACATGTAAGGTTGTCACTTGTCAGGATTGAGATTCTACCTTCGATCGATGGAGTAAGTGAAATCAAATCGGTATAAACGGGTCGTAGGTTTGCAAGATTGTAGAAACAAACTAAATATAGTATAGTTTTTTTTTTATCTCGTCAAACATAAAATTGAAGATCGAAATACATATTTATTAATCACAAAATTTATCCATAAATGATTGATGATTAATAATTTTCGTGTCAGTGATCTGAATATATTCCACCAACTTATACAAGATTAGGATTTTACAATATAGGATCGAGAGGTTCTACTACCATATTAGATTTATAAGTGGGATCTATCAAACGTTTTTCGTAGAATCGTAGAATTGAATCGTGATTTTGGCAATAATGCATATGCTATTCCTTCCAATAATTCTCCATAGTCATCTTGAGACCTAATGACGCGACAACTACCACCCCATCTATGCTCGTGATTTTGTCCAACGGCATAACCGGAGAGGGAGGGGAAAGGGTGGGGTGGATTGCCACCGTCGTAGCCCAAAAGGTCGGGTCGTCAAGTATGAGAGCGTTCTGCCAGCAACATTAAACATTTTTTCTTTGGAATTGGCCATAAACATAGCCATGAAATAATAAAAAAAAAGATAATGCACTAATCAAAACAACCATTCCCACATTTGATTTAACAAAATCTGTAGATAAACAATCTGTTTCAATGTAAGCTACACAGAATTACAGAAGAGAAGTTCCTGAAAAATCTATGCATATACGGTATACCTATATGCAGGAATATCCCGTGTTCCCAAAATTACTTCTTCCGTAGTGTTTCTTCTATCCAGAATCAATCAAAAGAATAAGAGCAGGCATCGATAATCAATACTTCCAAACACTTCATCCACGAGTTTCTTGAGACAAAGATGACAGTGATCTCCTTCGTCATACATCTGAACAAGTAGAACAGTTTTGTTAAAACGAGTATTCAGGCAGTTCTAACTTAATAGTCGAGAAGCTGATAGGTAAAATAACACAAAGCTAGTATTGAGGAAGTCACAGCTGCGCCACTATATGCAAACACAAAGTCGTTGATTCCGTATTTGGACTTTGCAAATGTCAACTAGTTTATCTGACTAAGTCATCGAGTAATGGATGCTTATGCCTTGCATATGAAGCTGACGGCATCAAAACTCTCAATAAATATGAAACGGAAAGACTTATTCCTTGCATATGAAGCCGACGGCATCAAAACTCTCAATAAATCTGAAACGGAAAGACACTTGGTAGCCTTCTGTTCAAACTAGCTGAAAGCCTGAAACAATGAATCAAGCCGATCCCGAACTCTTCTATTTCCTTCTGGCAATAAAGGTCCCAAAGCAACAAATAATAAACTCTTTCCAATTTCTCCCTGTCACTCTCCACCCTTTTGGACCCGTCTCCTAAAACATGAGATCCTTGTTTTACAGTAAATCTGTGGCTCTACTTCTAATTCACTTTGACAGAATTTACTTTTACCCTTTCACTGCAGTGTTCTCCTTTTAGCCTTCAGGTTGATGTATCTAAAAAAGCTTTGAACTAGTGGCCTAACTTTCACATCGCCTTTTTTTTCTTGAGATGACCTAACTCCTACGTGTAGGCCGACCAATCTGAACAGACAAACTTAAAATGACCCAAACAACCCAGATTTTGACTTGAGTCAGCCGAAATTTCGATGGGTCCAGTCTCCCAACTGATCCTTACCCATACAATGGCCCAATAATAACACTTCCAAACATACATGTACCTGAAATGACATTCTTCCTGATTACATGTATACACGAAATGACCCATATCTAAAATGACTCAACCCTTGCCTGTTGGTGATTTTGATCACAAAGTCATTTAAGTGTATTGGGGTTTTCAGGCCGAAATCGGTTTGAGCTCGAAAACGATATAATGTGAGTTAGGGGGTGCGGAGTGCACACTCATATAATCAGATTATCAAGTTCATGGGTTAAATGGATAAGGTTGTGATAAATGTTATTTATCATGTTTTAAAACCGTTTAGTAAGTGTTTACGTTGTATATTATGTACCCTTTCGGGTTAGACCCTTTGGGTTCGAGAATTGAAACACTTGGTATATTCCTTGTGTTTGGTGGTTACTTGTGTAGGTTTTTTGTTTGAAACCTAACAACCAAACATGCCTATCCATATAACAATCTTGTATATCATATATACTATGTATATATAAGGAAGAGTTAGAATAATTCATTCCAACATATGAAAAATTCAGATTTGGTAAATACAAAGCAATAAAAAAAAAAACTCTATTAAGTAATCTCTTTATCTTTGCCTAGATGAAGAGGGCATCAACCGTCTTATCCTACAAGGGATTTCGTGTAACCCAAGGCATGAAATAGGGTCGAAATACTCTTAAGGAAAGCGTGCTCTTCGTGATTCGGTTGATTTTCCAAGTTTACGATCATTATCACATTTACCCTATACCAATTTTTCCAACATTCTTAAGAGTATTTTCGTTTCATGATAATGATTGTAACGGTACGCAAGATGGAGTCAAATCTGAAACTTTGGTGCGCCTTTGAAGACGCTATGATGTTGTTATGCTTGGGAATTTGGGATTATTGGTGGCAAACATACAGAAGAATGACAGTACACGCTCCCAAACGCTGGCATGCAGTCACAGGAAAGGGCATTTGTGCTATTATGTGAGGAATTAATTTGGGTGGATAAATTGAATGCAAATGCACACAAAAATGTATTTTTTATTTTGTCTCTGATTATTGCAAACTTGCAAAGTCCCTTTCAACTAAGGTTGTCTAATTTGACAAGGATACGTCATTGGGATTCGCTATGTGCTCTTCATAGTGTCTACTATACGAGATATTAATATTGGAACACAAATCAGAGAATTGAAATACGGTTTCAGAATTTTGTTGGGATAATTTTACGTTGGTCACGGAAGTCAGTTTATGAAAGGACGTCATTCGTTACGGGTTCAAACGTTTGTTGCTGTTTGCTTGGGTCCGTGCGAAACTTTGGAAAATTATCTATGTATTTGCCAAGCATGGTTTGACAGTTTGACCTTGCAATTGCCATGACAGATAAGTAATTAAGGCTAATTGAGTAATGATTTTAATGCTTTTATATGATGAATTATATGATCAACAGCCATGGATTACATAATGTGCTTGCTTTGTTTATTTATCAGATTGATAAATATTGATAAAAAATTACCATGTGGTTTGGTTGTTTATAATCATTATATAATGATTACTCAGTTATGTTTTCTTTTGTTTAGTGTTGTAATGTTTGACTCATGTTTAAAAAAATTTAATTGGTGAGTCAATTGCTATGTGATAACATAAGATTATGGATGAGCAATTTTAATCATGTTTAATGCTTGGCAATGTGCGATTACAAATGATTATATTAATTTGTGATTAGGCTTGTTCTGATTGGATGATATCATATTCATCAATTTGCCAAGGCTGCATATTATGATATGTTGTTTGTGACCATCGCATGCTACCTTTTTAGTGGGAGACCTACTATTTGGCGAATGATTAGGATTAAAGATGGTATTTGAATACTCTCGTCTTTGGTCTTTTGTTCTAGTATTCTTTGTTAACCGGATGTCATATTTCATGTTTATTGATAATATGGTATTTGTCCTCCAATGACGGTTATTTTGGATTACATGTAATTATGTTGGTTATTATTTTGCATGAAAGACGTTCATTATGTTAGTTATACATAATGTTGTTAGTGTTGGACTTGATCCATCTATTATATTTTCATGTTGTTGACATAGTATAACAGAAGTTGGTTAATGACTCTATGGAGTGAGTATAAATATCAATAATTAATACTCCTTGATTTTATACACGGTAATGCGGAATAGAGTGGTAAAATACGGGTACTCGTATAGCTCAATAGCATAGTGTATTAATATTTGTGTGGTGTATAGTCACGGTTTATAGTGACTTGGGACACATAAGGTTGTTTGAGGAGGGTTTTGGAGTATCATTTAAAAAATGTGACATAGTTTTGGTCGAATTTTGTCTCATAGACGGTTATGACAATTTTTATGTAAAAGTTTAATGAGATGGATATTCATGTCAAATAAATTTGATCAAGAGTTGTTAATTGTTTTTGTATTCCTTTATTATCGTGGTGAATATGTTAGTTTGATCAGTTGGTTTAAAATGATCATGTTTCTTGTTGCGGTTAATTTGCACTAACTTTATACTCATATGGTTATTACTGTGATCAATGTTTTGTTTATGATATTTGATCATCAAATGTTATCCTAAACATTTTATTTTGATGATCGGTTATATATTCATATGGATATTTGTAGTGTTCTCACTATGCTTGTTTGCTAGTAATTTTACTAGTACAATTTCATGTCTTTATTATATGGTATTATATAATGTATGAAATGAGTCTTATGGGATGGGATGAGTATACTATGTAAGCTCTCTTGAATATATGTAATATATGGAAATGTGGATATTGTGCGGTAACATATGAGTATGCATATGTGGCTTGATAGCATTGTGTTTTGATACAGGGCGATAATAAGGGACCGTAAAATGGTACCTTAGGTAGCCTAATTTTCAATGAGGAGATGAAACTCAACCATGTACGACATAAATATTGAAGTTGTGTTAATCTCACTTTAATTATTTATGTGATATGAACATGTAAAGATATATTTATAAAAATATGATGTTTGATCAATGTTTTTTGATCGGTTATATAGTATTCTGATTAGTGTTCTAACTATCTTGTAATGATTGCTTAACATTTTAATATCTTGTGTAAGGCTTTTTTTTAAAAGTTTGAATATGTAATTGATTTTACCATATAATCTCGGGAATTATGGTTTGTGATAATCGTGGTGAGATTATGGAGTCATGGTGGTTTAGCCATGTAAGAGGTAAATTGACAGCATTGAAAGTACAACTAATGACAATCCGGCTATGGAGTTGTCAGTTGTTGTAGGATTAATGACAAGTCAATCTTTGGTATAGACCACAGGTGATTTATCTTGTAAAAGGTGGTTCTATTATCGTGTTTTTATACGATGGACATAGGGAGGTAATATGATAATCCTTGTTTGTGATTAGGATCAAGGGTGAGACTGTGAGAGTATGATTATTATTCTCCGGTTAATACTCTCAATGGTCAAGTATGACGCTTTTATCCAAAAATAAAAGTGTAGTTATGACATGGGTTTTCACAAGGGCTTTATTATTATATATGGTTCGACAAGTTGAGTAAGTATACTTGTTTAGCTAGTACTCGTGTATGCGAAACTATCAGGCAAGTGTGAAAATGTATAAAGTAAATCATGAATTATATGGTTTGTCCAATGTTAATTTTCCTTCGGTCTTAGAAGGGTAATGTTATGCAAATTACGGAATTACCAATGTAAAAAGGGTATTGACTAGCTACTAATGGTAGTGTATTTGTTTGGGAAAATACCATGTGTATATGGATTTCCAAGAAGCAAATTTGCATTCTAAGTTTGACATTGGAGTTGGTATGCGTAGTGTTAGCATAGCCGGTTAAAAGGCTAAGTAGCTAAGAAATTAATCTACGATATTACTTAAAGTATTAAAGTATTAGACCAATTTCATCCATGATTTTTGATAGGGAATAACGGTGCGCACCGGGGTGTTATAACACATTATATGGACTATCATAAATATGGATTGATCTTGGTTGTTTTAATGAGATCTCAACATATCTAGTGGATCACTTTGCATAAAGTAAGTATCAACTAGGGACTTGGTTAACAAGTCGGATATCGGGATGGTAAAGCCTAAATTGATCTTTTGTGGTAGGACACCCAACTCCCCTCTAACTAATTTTAGAGGCTGAGTTCAATGTGGAAAACCTATTATGTAAGATTGAAGCACATATTTTATAATGTCCCGAAAGGATGTGCTTGAACCTGCAAGAATGGTAGGATCTTTGAAAAAATGTTATTGCAGGGCATGATTAAAGGAATCCACCTATATGAGTGTGAAGTGTAGCCGCTTCTTAAAGCTTGGGCTTGGCTTTGTATGCACTCATGAATGGATATGGACACATGGCTGTTAAAAGTGTCAAGAATAAACTTTTTGGAGTTATTTGAATTTATGTGTATGTTATCTTCATGTATTCAAAATGGGTTGAAGGGTTCAATCCGTGGGACACCCTGATTCTCGAATATTTGGAATGTGTAATGTACTAATGTGGAAGTTCAATCCTTGGGACACTTTCATTTATGCATAGATTTGTTTGCTTTGTGGTTTTATTGGAAACAAGGGATACACTTAAATGGGGGAGGAATGTTGGTGATTTTGATCACAAAGTCATTTAAGTGTATTGGGGTTTTCAGGCCGAAATCGGTTTGAGCTCGAAAACGATATAATGTGAGTTAGGGGGTGCGGAGTGCACACTCATATAATCAGATTATCAAGTTCATGGGTTAAATGGATAAGGTTGTGATAAATGTTATTTATCATGTTTTAAAACCGTTTAATAAGTGTTTACGTTGTATATTATGTACCCTTTCGGGTTAGACCCTTTGGGTTCGAGAATTGAAACACTTGGTATATTCCTTGTGTTTGGTGGTTACTTGTGTAGGTTTTTTGTTTGAAACCTAACAACCAAACATGCCTATCCATATAACAATCTTGTATATCATATATACTATGTATATATAAGGAAGAGTTAGAATAATTCATTCCAACATATGAAAAATTCAGATTTGGTAAATACAAAGCAATAAAAAAAAAACTCTATTAAGTAATCTCTTTATCTTTGCCTAGATGAAGAGGGCATCAACCGTCTTATCCTACAAGGGATTTCGTGTAACCCAAGGCATGAAATAGGGTCGAAATACTCTTAAGGAAAGCGTGCTCTTCGTGATTCGGTTGATTTTCCAAGTTTACGATCATTATCACATTTACCCTATACCAATTTTTCCAACATTGCCTACCCAGATGAGCCATTTAACGGGACAACTTACATGCACCTCTGTCATTTGACCCCATTGAGTATGAATGTATAGCACCAAAACCCACTGCACTAATTCAAACTATTGTACAGCAAAGCGCAGCAATCGCCAAACCTCAAAAACCCCCAGATGTATTAATGGAGGTCGTCCCATAGGTGGATTTGATCTTTGTTAGGGCGGGGCCTGGTCCGTCCTCGACAGTTTCAAAACTTATCTATCGTTAGCAATGGTTGGAAGGTCTATAGTTCAAAGCATCCCCCCCCCCCCAACAAAAAAACAAAACCTACATTTTTTAGCGTCTGTCCAACTAATTACCACAATCCGCCACTGAGTCAAGCGCTGCCCACTCACCATTCTCTTACCAAAAATAGCATGTGACCACATCATGGTATCATCAGAGTTCAGAAGCATCAACTGAACCTTCATTATATACACCATCATGGCCTTTAAGAACAACCATCAGGCTCATCTAAAGAGACAGGTGTCAGGTATCCTAGAACTAGGAAAAGTTCCCATCATTCCGACTGCTAAATGAGAGAGAAGTGATTGTGCTAGAGGCAACAGAGAATGCACAGGGTACGAACTCCGAAAAATGTGAATAAAATTCTCATCAAGCATGAAAAACAGAACTAAAGAATCCTTTTTCTTAAAGGATACGAACTACGAAGTACTCCATATGTCCCATTTTCAAAATTTACCAGCATAGAGCCAAAATATTTTTAAATCAAAAGTACAGAAGAGAGATCTGCTTACTTGGACGATAACGATTTATAGGAATGTCTTGAAGTTCCCGCCTTATACATAGATATTCACCGAGTAATGCCATTATCGCAAGTCCCGCAATATTCACGATCCACCACGTAAATGAAGAAGGCCATCCACCATATATAATACAAATGAAAAGATGAACGATGTAGATGGTAGCTGAGAAATCTAAGCACTTTTTGGCCCTTTCAATGACATAGACAAGGAAACCAGCTCTGCTCAAACATGAAAAGCACAGACAAAGTTTAAAAACATAAAGAAAGGAAACAGAATGGGTCTACTCTCAGGACTTACAGTAGCTTAAACAATCTTCTACTTAAATATCAGATAACAGCAATGAAAAGCACTACAAGCTGCTCATAAATTTACCACATAATGCACAGGTTTAAGGAACCTAAAGATGAAAACTGAATGAAGATCTAATAATCTTCTTTCTGTTAATAGCAAAATTGGCCAAATGAATAAATGATGTAACACATCCGAGTATCATGCACTTAGTAACTATTTAAAACCGAAAGAAAATACACTGAGGAGGACTAGATCGTATCATTGGAACTCATAGCTGATCTCAACTCATGAGGACTACAGCTTTGTCGTTGCTGATATATCTACAACAGTTACAATGCATTGTACCTTGCACTACAGCGGAACCCGTAGGCGACCTTCGCAAATGAAGAAGGTTATGTTTGATAGATTCTGGAGTAAAACAACTTCCAGACAAAACTCCTTGTCAGTTTATCTTTCAACACATTTGGATTCACCTCATTTTCTATTTGGGTACGTTCCAATCAATTAACTATATTTCCACTATGGGTAAGAAATAACCAGAAAAACAGTCCCATGTGAAAGTTCCCCCCCTTTTTTTCCTCCGAAACTTTAATCCAAAAGTAACTGAGGTGAATAGGTGAATGGAGACAATATTCAGCTAACAGCTGTTAAACACAACTCCAAATAATCAAAAGTGATACTTCTGAGTACTAACGCAGCAGAAGTACAATCTTAATCGATTTAGTCCCAAAAAACCTTTGAATGATCTTTACAGCGGCCAACTTGTCTACCATAAGAACAATCCATTGGGCCATAAGAGCACCATCAGGAGAGCAACGATGCACACACTGACTCACATCTATGAGAAAACAGCCAAGTGAATTATAAAGATGAAATTCTTTACCCAAGGAATAGGTTACTCGAATACAATAGCTGTATTTTATTGAAAATACAACTGATGTCCAAAACTTCTGGTGCCCATAAATAATTAAGGAAGCAAAAGGGAGGAAACTCACCACACGCAATTAAAAGCAATAATACAAAAACCAACAAAGTATTGACGGATAGGAAGATATAGTTTGATAGATATAAGTATAAGTGTATAACCTTTACTCTCGAATTCAATAAGAAAATTAGGAGGTGGCTGTTAGAAAGAAGCTCTGCTATAGCCGAGGGTATTTTTTTGGTCAATCCCTATTTCCAATTTCCCAAGTCATGCCTGAGAAGATAATACATGGAATCGAACACCGTTTTGGCCAACATGTCCAGCTGACCAGCTATACCTCTATTACACAGTCCCGCTATAAATTCCCTCCAAAACACCACTTGACCTATAAGGCTTGTTTATAGAGCCAAATTCTAACTCGAAAAGGATTTCAGGTTGCATGTCTCATCCTCAAGTATTCAATTAGTACAATTATATACAAGAATCAAGCACAGTCTACACGAATCATATTTGGGCTGGCATGCCAAGCCTCGCAGAAAACCGCGATTTACTACTATCTCCGGTAAGCACACCATACTGGCAATAAGCTCAACAGCTTAATATTATCAATCAAATCATAAAACCGTGGTTAAACACACATCATCTGAATTCACAACCACTGACCAACCGAAAAAATCTCCAAAACAATCAAACTAACAATAAGCTGAATCTAACAGAAACTCAATCAAACTAACACAAACCCAGCACCCAAAACAACTTTATCAATCACTAAATTTTCTAATTAGGTAACAAAATCAACATAAAACAAAAAATCCGATTAAACATAAAATGCTTACCCTGCAAGAGAAGTGAGCATAAACGAGGCAATGACATAGCAACCAGTGACAGTAGAGACGGTTACCGCGGCGAAATCAAAGAAATAAAACAGACTCATCCTAGAAACCCTAGTACCAACTAAAAGGGTGAAGAACAATCCCAATGTAAGATAATACAAACATTGCAAACACACAATTTGTGCAACAATAAGCCATGGGTCCCACACCACTGCTCCATAAAACATGACTTTCTAACTTTCCTACTCTTCAATTACAAAACTTTACCCTTTTTTCCCTCTTCTGATTAAGATCAACAATTAGGGTTGAATTAAATTGACCCAGAAGATGAAATGAAGGATACTAATAACCAATTAGATCAAAATTGAATCTTTCTTACGAATTCTGAGGTGGGTCAATTGAATAAATTTCACAAATTTTCCCCAATTTTGATTAAGATCAAGGGATTTTTTTTGTAATTAGGGTGAAATAAAATTGACCCAGATGAGGAAATTAGGGATATTAATAACCCATAAGATCAAAAATGAATCTTTGCTGAGAATTCTGAGATGGATCAATTCAATTTGATGTGATGATGAAGGGTTTTACTGTGTAATTCAACTAGAATTTTTTTTTACTGAAGGTAGAAATCAAAGGTTGAATTGAAAGTAAACTAACGAAATCAAATCGAAATTAGGATTTGTTTCCGTTAAACAGTTAAATTTAGTAGGTAGAACTTTGAAGTTTGTGTCAAAATGCAATGATATTTGTATAAACCGATCCGTTTTATACAATACGAGTATTTGTGTAAAACCGTTTCATATAAAACGTAAATAAAATTCTGCAGAAGGGAACAATTGTGTGGGGAGTCTGGAGACAGAGAGGAAGAAGAGGAAAGAACAGCAGCAGGATGCAGACTGGAGGTTCAGCATCAACGTTATTTTGATGCTTTACAGATGCTATTTACTGTATCGTATAAAACTATTTCGCTTACTTAGTTATGCATCATCTGACCGCATAGCGCAGTGGATTAGCGCGTTTGACTTCGGATCAAAAGGTCGTGGGTTCGACTCCCACTGTGGTCGCTTGTTTTTGAGAATTTCATCTTTTCACATTTTTTATTTCTCTTCACATTTCCTATTTCCCGTGTTCTCGATCACTTCAACATAAGTGGTTGCTTGTTAAAAGTAACACAATAATTGACCCTATACAACCAGATGTATATATCTAGTTGAATAGATTTTGAGCTTTATAACCAATAGTTTGAGCTTATGTATATATTTTACGAGTTTTTTTGAAAAAAATTTGAGCGTTTTTATAAAAAAAATTGTAAATCAAAACATTATATTGAAACTCAAAATACATACATACAAATCCCAAAGATTATAATTTTAACACTAAAAAATTATAGTGTAAGAAAAATTGTTAAAAACTCGAAAAGAATTACATTGAAGCTCAATTAGATTTGTATTAGATGTAAGATACTCATATACATCTTGATATATAATCCTATTTGTGTTATTACCGTGGTATAAATATATAAGAGCATCTCCATTCTCCAATGGTTACCCAAAAGGACTTGTTTGCAAATAAAAAAGTTTCTAAGCAACTAGTTTGACCATTGGAGCACTTCTCTTGAAGTAGCTTAAAATGAGCTACTAGCTCCCTGGAGCAAGTAGCTTAAATGACCCTACAAAAAAAATCGACCAATTAAAAGTACACACGTAGAAATATGCATAAAATGTAAGTCACAACACTTGTAGCTTACCATTGTGGTAGTTTCTAGCTTAAAAATGTTCTAGCTTAAAAATCTTAGTTGGCAAAGGTAAGCTAAGAGCATCTTCAATGGTAAGCCACAAATCTACTAGCTTAACTTGCCACATCACATTTTTAAGCTACAACCCTTCTAAGCTACAAGTTCCTCCAATGGTTAAGCTATAATAGTTGTTGCTTAAATATTATATATACATTTATTTGATTGGCACACATCTCTTTGTGGGTCCATTTAAGCTACTAGCTCCATGGAGCTAGTTGCTCAAACTAAACTAGGTGATATAGAGTTTTCCAATGGTCAAGCAACTAGCTTGAAACTTTTATAATTTGCAAGCAAGTCCTTTTGCTCAAAAATTGGAGATGCTCTAATAGCAACTAGCTTACCATTGAAGATGCTCTAATACATTGATTAAAACTGATCAATTCCACGCAATCAATGTCAATAGATGTCGAAGTATGTATATTCCCATTCCGAATCGCGAAAGATCGTCGACGTTTTGCGAAAAATCGTCGACCTTTTTTTGACAAATGACCAAAGTACCCTTAGCTTCTTCACTCTCTCCTTTAAAATTCAATAACTAAGAACACTCTCCCTTAGCCTCCCTTAACCGAGAACACACCACACCACCACCACACGTGACCGTCGTGCACCGCCACCGCCGAGCACCTCCACCGTCGCCACCTACACGACCGAAAAAAACAAGGTTAGTTGTTGTTTTTGTTATTTCTTATTGTTATTTGTTAGTTGTTGTTGTTAGTAGTATTGTTGTTGTTGTTAGAATGGTAAGATTAGAATGAATGGAAAGGAGAAACACGATATTGGTAGGTGTCGGAGATGTGGTGTACACGGCTAGTGGGGGTGGGACGTGTGAACTACACGGCTAGGGGTGGTTAGGACGTGGGAATGGGGTGGCTAGGGGTGGTAGGGACGTGTGAACCACACGTCCATGGTTGGTAGGGACGTGTGAACCACACGTCCATGGCTGGTAGGGACGTCTGAACCACACGTCCATGGATGGTCGGGACGTGTGAACCACACGTCCATAGATGGTAGGGACGTGTAGTTCACACGTCTAGGCGGGGAATGGACGTGTGAACAACACGTCTAGGTGGGGTTGGGACGTGTAGTTCACATGTCCCTCATGGTTCGGGTTTTTTTTACGTTCTAACCGTATATTTTCAATTTTAATTCTTTATATTTTTTCAGGAATGGCAAACATGCCGTTGAACGATGAAACTTGGCTTTCACAACGGATTGCAGAAGCTGAGACAGATCTCGCAAGCCCTGCAGCGGAAAACCCGATGGTGAAAGAGTCTCTTGAACATCAACGCGACTACTGGATCAAGAGGCGTGACGCAGTCCGGTTAGTTAACGAAGCTGCAAGTTCGTACCCTCGACGTCCTGACACTCGCCGCCTTGCTGAAGCGAGAAACATGATACGTCTTGAACCCCCGGTCTTATCTCAACAGGCAATGCATGTGTATTGCAAGATTATGGACGTCATTAGAATGTTTGAAGAGAATCACCCCGACGTTAGCGGTTCTCCTGAGATGCGTGGTTGGTGGGAGTTTGAGAAGATTTTTTTAAAGATAACCGGGGTTATCCCTCCGTATTTTTCGTTTTGGGCCAATGAGGTCTGAAGGATTGGATGTATTAGTTAACAATGAAATCGCTTTGTTTGTTTGAACGTTTTTAATTTGATAACTGTTATCTTTGTAATTTGTTTCACAATGAAATCGCGATTATAATGAACATGAAAATCATTCGAAAAACGGTAACATTTTGAAATTTGAAATCACAACAGTTACATTTAAATATTACAACCTAAAGAATACAAATAAATCTCAACCTAAATAATACAAATATATGTCAGATATATGGCAGATCAGTGACATTAATATGACACATATTGTTCTTATCCCAAAGAAAAAGGATGCTCATTGTATGTCAGATTTTCGCCCGATTAGCTTATGTAACGTGTTGTATAAAATTGTCTCTAAAGTTTTGGCTAATAGGCTCAAGAAATTTCTGGGTAACATTGTGTCGGAAAATCAGAGCGCGTTTACCCCTGGACGGCTCATTACCGATAACATTTTGGTCGCTTTTGAGCTTTTTCACTACATGAAAAATTCTCGTAGTGAAGGGGGACATATGGCACTCAAATTGGATATGGCTAAGGCCTACGATAGAATTGAATGGAGGTTTCTTGACCAAGTCCTTTCAACTATGGGTTTTGATGATCGATGGTGTGTCCAGGTCATGGAATGTGTCACTTCCGTATCTTTTGCTGTTCTGATTAATGGTGAACTTTCAGATTGTTTCAGGCCAGCCCGGGGTCTCCGTCAAGGTGATCCTCTGTCTCCCTATCTCTTTATTTTATGTGCCGAAGTCTTCTCGAGTATGATCAGTAGAGCGATGGAGCGAGGTGCGCTTCACGGGGTGCGTGTAGCTCCTCTTGCACCTATGGTGTCCCATTTATTTTTCGCGGATGATAGCATCATTTTCACAAAAGCAAATGCAAGAGAGGCTAGGGTAGTGAAGGACATTATAAGTAGATACGAGAGTATTTCGGGACAGCTTGTGAATTTGGATAAAACAACTGTGTCTTTTAGCAAGGGAACAAATGACGGACGGATGAATGGGGTGAATGGCATCCTTGGGGTGCGTGTGGTTCAGGAGCAAGGAAAGTATCTCGGGCTACCTACGGTTCTCGGGAGATCGAAAGAAAAACTCCTCAAAATTATTCGAGAGGAAATGAAAAAGCGGCTCCAAGGATGGCGTGGTATTATGCTTAGCAAGGCTGGGAATGAGACTTTAATTAAATCTATTGCTCAAGCCATACCTACCTATGCTATGTCAGTTTTTAAGCTTCCTGTATCTTTTTGCGACGAAGTCCGCGGTCTGATTTCGGGTTTCTGGTGGGGTGCTGAGAACGGTCGCAGGAAGATCCCTTGGGTGGCTTGGGAAAAGATGTGTCGGTCCAAAGCACAAGGGGGTTTGGGTTTCAGAGATTTCCGTAATTTCAACATGGCTCTTCTTGCTAAACAGGGATGGCGGCTACTTCGCTCGGATTCCAGCCTGATGTCGCGTGTAATCAAAGGCAAATACTTCAGTGATAGGGGTTTTTTGGAGGCTGAGCTGGGTACAAACCCGAGCTACACTTGGCGCAGTATATGGGAAGCAAAGGAGGTGATCAAACTCGGCGCGAGGAAGAGAATTGGGGATGGATGGAGCACCTCGGTGTGGACGGATCCTTGGATCCCAAATACCCAATCTCATAGAATCATTTCTCCTCGTAATGGATCCGATCCGAACCTGAAAGTTGCCCATCTAATGCTACCAAATCGTGAAGGGTGGAACGAGTCAGCCATTAGTTCACTGTTTCTGCACTTCGAACAACAACGCATCCGTGACATTCGGCTAAGTGATAATGGGCTGGTTGATGAATGGTGCTGGGACGGGACAAAGGATGGAGAATATACAGTGAAGTCGGGTTACTTCTTACTCCAAGGAAACGGTCTGCATCCTGAACAATCTGATTTCGCGCGCGACAAATGGCTGTGGAAGGTAATTTGGACCGCTAACATTATACCCCGGATTAAAATTTTCATGTGGCAAATGTGTCATGATGCTATCCCGACTAGGTGCAATGTGAGTAAACGCATTCAGCTCGATGATGAAGGCTGCCCGCTGTGTAACTACGGTATGGAGACCTGCCTCCATACTTTAAGGGAATGCGGATGGGTGGAGGAGATATGGGAAGGGGTTGGCCTGGCTGAAGGGGTGGAAGTTGGAGGAGGTAGAGTCCGGGACTGGGTGGAAGGAGTGCTAGGCGGTTTGTGTGTGTATGATAGGGGGAAATTTATGCTCACTTGTTGGGCCATATGGGAAAGACGAAATACAGGCGTTTTTCAGGGAGTTTGGGGACAAAACAGAGCTGTTATTAAACGGGTTGAGGACCTTATGGATGAGATGGGGGGGTCTGCTGAGAAGGGGAGGCAAAAAGAGAGGGGGCACGGGAAAGGGATTGAGGGGGAGGGGTCTGCAGAGGCTGCTGGAAGGGGGAGGAGGGCGCGCGATCTAGATATTGCAACGGAGGAGAGGAGGCTGGAGGGGGTTTTCGATTGCCGTGTGTGTACGGATGCAGGTTTTGTTAAGGAGCTGGGTATGGGGCTGGGGGTGGTAGGGAGAAACGAGGAGGATGAGGTGGTTTGGGCGGCACGAACCGCATGTGACGCGTACTCCCAAAATGGCGGAGGCAGAGGCAATCTTCTTTGGTATGAAGGAAGCGAAACGGCGAGGACATCGAAGGCTGATCATCGAAAGCGACTGTATGGCGGTTATTCAAGACCTGAATGCGACATCCAAAGGCTCGGCTGATATTCACTTGGTCTATGACGATATTTTTTCTTTTATGTTCGAGTTTTCTTCGGTTGTGTTTAATTTTGTTAGGCGGTCCGCGACTTTGGATGCGCATAGACTAGCGCATATGGTTCCTTGGGCAGTAGGTCGAAGGGCATGGCACACGGAATCTGCTAAGGCACTACTTGTTTCTCTTTCGAACAATCTTAATGATATGAATTAACCCTTAGGGGTGTTTCTCGCAAAAAAAAAATACAAATATATCACAACCTAAAGAATACAAATAAATCTCAACCCGGGGGAGGCTGTCTTCGGCGCCGAGGAGTTCGAGGTGTTGTTCCCATCAAAGTATGTCATCGTTCGATGTTCGACGTGTACAAATCGGCATAATGTGCAACTGCATCTTCTCTTACCCACGCCCAACAAAGATCGATTGGTGGCATGGGTGCTTCGCTCAGTGGGCCACTGTAGTGCAATCTCATCCAATGGTCATGGTAGTATACGATCCACATGACACCGTACGGCCTCGACTCGTGACCCGTGGCCCTCAGCGGTAAGAATGTACAACAATTCCAATTCCTGACTCCTTTGTTGACGTACTGGCCGATACAACAGATAGTCCAGTTAAACAACGACGCAAAGACAGTCAAATACTCGG
This sequence comes from Silene conica, assembly GCA_029255685.2. Lineage (NCBI taxonomy): Eukaryota > Viridiplantae > Streptophyta > Magnoliopsida > Caryophyllales > Caryophyllaceae > Silene > Silene conica. The sequence continues at coordinate 6,395,482 of CM055313.2, forward strand.
AAGACATCCAATGATGTTCACCGCAACCCCCGCTACCCGTAAACTCGATAGCCCTCAAGGTATGATCCCATCTGTTCAAAAGCGGAGGCGTGCGAGGAGACTCATCAAACAATGTCTTGTACACATCGTTTCCCTGAAGCTCTCTAAGACACCACGCTCTCATGACCAAGTGGTCCTGTTCTCGACCCCGGGCGGCATGCGATAACACCATATAACCACAATGACCATCAGCAACAACATCAGCCCAACCATCAAAGTGTGCCCATAAGTCTTGGGGGACTGCATATTTTTTTGCCCAAGAACACAAAGGTCCCGTTGTGTAACCGACCTCCAATGGTGCACCAACAGGTCCATCTCCGAAATCAGACACCGTATTGACAGAAGTTGTCGTCGAAGGGCTGGAAAAAACTTGGCACATCTACGGGTAGCATGCTCAAAAGCGGACTTCTTCCGAGTAGTGGAACCCCTCGGTCTCCCCTTAGGGTTTTCTCGAACCTCAGGTGGACGAATATCTTCATCTGCCGGGTGGAGACCATCTCGAAGTTTCTCAATGATTACCCGTCTCTTCGCCGGATCGACCCCTCTAGCCTGCTCTATAAGAGCATCGAACTCATCATCATCGGTCTTCGGCCTATATTCTGGACTGTCGTACACCAAAGTCCTCCAAAACAAGTGCACATCCTGAACGTGGACCCTCCTACCGTTTCTTTGCATCAGAATCATAATGCAGGCACAAGGCAACCCGTGAGTAGTCTGTATCGCACATCCACAATTATGTTCAAGCCCGTTCCCCAACTCAATCCCTCTCCTAAACTTATCTTCCAGTAACCTAATGGCTTTGATAGACACATGATTTCGCAATAAGGAGAAAAACGGTCCAGCACTTACAGAGTTGGTCAACGACGTCTGTAACTCATGTCGAATCTTGGAGTGTTGAGCTTCAAGCATGCCGTGAATACGAGTCCACATAGTGTCGAGGTTCAAGTTTTGACTCTTCAACCAAGCTTTAAGGAGGGCATGACACGACTCTGCCCGGGAAGTGGCCGTGTTACCGAGATGAAAGTATTCGTTCGTATAGAAAACAACGAACTTCTTCTTGTAATGCGCCCATGTTCTCTGCACATAATCAGACAAATCTACCCAAGTTTCAGAAAAGGCTTCCCATGCTCTCCCAAACTCACTTTGTGTGCTTGCATTGATGACCCGGTACCAACCCGTTTCCTTACTATGCAATATCATGTCTTTGTACATCATCATCTTTCTTGAATTTTTTACTCTGGTCTCAATGGCTTTGTTCACATGCCAACGACACAAAATGTGAGAAGTGTCCGGATAGAGGTCCTCAATAGCCCGGATCAAGCCCAACTCTCGGTCAGTGACAAGAGTAGGCATAGGTGACGCCCCCAGAAGCAGCTCCTCTAATCTCCGCAACATCCACCCATAAGATGTATCATTTTCAGACGGAAGGAGAACGGTGGCAATTAAGAAGGAGGATCCGACCGGTGTAACGCCAACTATCTCAATAAGTGCAATATTCAAAACATTGGTCGAGTAGGTGGCGTCGATAAGAGCGACATATGGGTAAGCACGGAATAGTTTGACGGATTCCGGATGACACATAAACACATGAGTCAACTCTTTCGTATCGGGGTCTGATTCGTGCCACTCCACATATTGGGCAGCAACTGCTACAGCCAACAGTTGTTGAGCGGGATTCCTACTTTCTCTCATCTCGCGCCGAACCTTGTTCGACTCGCTATAAATTTGGGTGCTACTTGGTTGGGGTTTTTCCGGGGTCCTTTTCTGAAGAGCGTTCTTGATATCCCTCGGCGAAATATTAGCCCGGACTTGTTGCCTCACAAATTCTTTCTCTTCGGCATCCAAGCCGGCAAAATGTCTATCCCCATCTTTATAGGTCGCTACTTCGTGGTTGTGAAAACCCGCGTTAGTCGAAGTAATAATGTACCAAGCAATCGTCGGCTTCCCATCAACCAAATGGGCGTACTCCTGCACCGCTCGAATCCTAAACAAACATCCGGACTTAGCCGACCCCCTCTTACTAGAATTCTCCGGTTTCTCAGGATCGATCTTCTTTCTGGTTCGGCCGTACCTTGAACAACGGAAGTACGACCCGAGCAACTCCGGTTGTTTGCGATTTTTCGCCCCATTTGTTGCCTTCACTAAGGCAAAACCATTATCCATAGCTACTTTTTGAGCCCAGTCAAACGCCTCATCCCGACTATCAAAAGATATATCCGTCTCAAATAATCGGTTGTAATCAACCCCATTTCCACCAAATTTCTCAAACGAATCCTGTTAATACGCAAAATTGGTAAGGATTATATAAAAAATATTAAAAACCACTTAATTTTTGTTAAAAACTGAGTAAAAATAACGGAAAGTAAAGGTCTTGAAAACTGCCCGTCCATGCACGGTCTGGACGTGAATAGTTCACGTCCAAACCATGCATGGACGTGTACTATTCACGTCCAGGCATGGTATGGACGTGCACTATTCACGTCCAGACCATGCATGGACGTCCAGGATTAACGTCCATGCATGGTCTGGACGTGAATAGTGCACGTCCATACCATGCCTGGACGTGTATAGTGCACGTCCATGCGTGGTTTGGACGTGCACTATTCACGTCCAGACCATGCTTGGACGTGTGGTTTCGCCGTCCTTTCCACGCGAGGACGGTCATTTTTCAAGTTCATTGCAAAAATACGATTGATTTTACGTAGTCTAATTCTATGACTTCTACGTCTAATTCAACCTAATTTCTACTAAAGGGCTAAAACATTAATTCAACAAAAATTAATTGAAAAAAAAAATTAAGATTTTAATTACTTACCAATGAATCGTTGTCGTCGACTCGTCGTTTGACATTGAATCGTTGTCGTGGTTTGATGTTGTTGATCGATGTTGAAACCGTTTTTTTGGATTTTATGTTGTTTTTGTTGAGAGAGTTTCAGAGAAAAGAAGGTAGAGAGATAAAGAGAAAAGGGCATGCTATGTCTTTTTTTATAGAAAACACCGACGATTTTTCGCAAAACGTCGACGACCTTTCGCAACCCCATTCCCATTTAACAACATCAACAATCGTATACATAATATTTTCACATATTCGTATCTATGTATGAACTCCAGTTTTAGACTATAATCTTATACTCTTATTATATTTTTATCAGATTTTTTAGTCTTGTGTGAAATAACTGATTAATTTATATAAAGTACAAATGAACAAACGGATAATATAACTAAAAATAAGCGTGTATACATATATAATAATCACAAATAGGATTATACATACATCAAGATGTATATGAGTATCGTACATCTAATACAAATCTAATTGAGTTTATATGCAATTCTTTTGAGCTTTTAGAAATTTTAACTTACATTTTAATTTTTATACGTTAAAATCAAAATTTTATTGAGTGTACATGTATTATTTTTTAGTATCAATATAATATTTTGAGTTATTTTTTTTCAATAACATTCAATTTTTTTCAATAAATATTGTAAAATGTACATATAAGCTCAAATTCTTTGCTACAGATTCTAAATCTATACTACCAAATGTATACATATGGTTATATAGTCTACTAACCGAGTAATCTATATGGATTTATTTTACACGGGAGTACATCCTATCTTTGAAATTAATAAATGTTTCCTAAGGTGAGAAATTCATTGTATTACTCAACTAAAATGAAACTCTTAATTTAGATGCCTTTTTTTAAGTGATACAATTAATGTAGAAGATGACTTTCCAATTCAATAGTAAGTCTTGCTTGCGACGGGTCAGTATTTGTGACGGATATTTTGTGAGATAAAATGGTACAAAATGAGTTAGTGGAGAAAGGGGACCACATAAATAGTGTTGGAAAGAGAGAAAAAATGGGTATTTTGTGAGAAAAAATGGTATCCGTCGCAAATAAGAATTTGTGCCAATTCAAATACAATACCAGTCGATCCTTGCTCAAGTCTTTGCCTTCCAAACTTCAATCTTCAATTCCTACAATGGAGATATATTATTTTTTAAACAACAATTATCGTATAGGATCGTTGTATAGCGTACAAATTATACGTATAACAAAATAGGAATGGTTTTTTTCTTTTAGTAGCGTCGTTGTACTTGTTCGAATTCTACGTCGTATCCATCGCTTTTCAAAAATATCAAGGGTATTCTTAAAATTAATGTAAACATCTTAAAATATCCAAACTTAACTTCTCTAATTCGCTTCTTTTAACTGTTTTGTTGATACATTTTTTTTTCGAAACAAATTTGTCGTGTTGTTAATATAAACCCGATTTACTCACTCATAAACATAGTTTTATTACCAAATTTAACAAAACATTTTACTAATTTCAAGAGTATCACTGATATTTTTAAAAACGCAAGGATACCACATAAAATTCGGATACCATACATAAAAACCCAATAGGAATTTCACTAATAACGTTTTATGGTATATAACGATCTTATTTTATATTCCGTTTCATAACCGGCGATCTATACTAGATAAGATCAAATCCTAACTAATTCTCATGTTGATAAATGCAATTAATTAAGTGATCTAAAATTCTTAATGGCTTTCATACACAACTTATCTTTTCAGGGAAAATTCTTTACCAACTTTTGTATATAAATCAACCTTAGCTTTGATGATAGGGAGCCAATTCAAAACATTATCAACCTTCAAAAATGACTAGAAACATAAAAAAATCCCTTCAAAATTATATTTCTAAGATCAAAAAACAAGTCCCACACCTCCAAATCTCTCATAACTCTCTTTCTTCCACCACTACCAGAATTCTTTCAGGTTGTAAACGTCCTAAGAGCCTTTCATTCTCGGTCGAGAATAAAGGTCAAAACGATAATAATCATGATCAATCGCACCAACGTGGCGAGGCCGCCACGTTAGAGGACATTGATAATTTTCTTGTTGAGAATTTTAAGTCAATGTATAGCCGAGACCATGACCGTGACCATAACCATGTCAATAATAATAAATTAAACGGACCCGTGTTTGATGAGGACCGGAAAAAAGAAAAAGAAAAACATGTTCAAAATGAGGGTGAGTCGAGTGGTGTACTTTACGACTCTCCTAGATTTTTTAATCCTCCTTTGGACCGATTTGGGTCCCACCTTTTTCCTAGCTCTCCGGTCTCCTTTGCCTCGCCTCTTCAAGAGATGAGGCTAAGTGGACCAGGAAGTCCTATGACTTCGAACTCAGATGACGTGGGGTTTATATCCCCGATGATTTCTATGATAGACACTTTGACCCGTGGTCGTGACCAGCAGAATGTCACGGATGACAATTCACCGATTTTTAAAGGGGTCGAGGATTGTTTAGCAGTCTTAACCGTGTCACTAAGTCCGTACGAGGATTATAAGAAGTCTATGAAACGGGTGATAGACTCAAGGATTGAGAATAACCAAAGGGTAGATTGGGAATTTATGGAGGAATTATTAATTTGTCACCTTAGGTTGAATGACAAGAAACAACATAAGTTCATTCTTAGTGCATTTGTTGATTTAATTGTTGTTTTGCGTCAAACTCTAGCAATGGAGAATTAGAAGGGGGAAATGGAATACCAATGAAGAAAAGGAATTGTTGATTGTACTGTTCTTATTTGATTATGTAGCAAATAAACTAGCAACTTGAAATGTTTGTGAAAAAAAAATATTAGAAGTTTTTCCGGACTTCAAATCTGTACGATTTACGAGTTGTAATTTGTTTCTTTCATTTTGATTTGGGAGAATGGGTGCATCATCACCAGTATGGTAGTTAGAGATGACAATGGATCCCGGATCCTACCCAGATCTACCAGACCCTATACCCAAGGGTAGGATATGGATCCCATTATTTTAGATCCTTAGGATCTGGATCCGACCCATATCCTTATATGAGTACGAGGGGCGGATCTGGATCCCACCACTAAGATCCAGATCCTACCCTTGGACCCTCTTTTAATTTTTATAAGGGTAATTTTTGGATAGATTCGACCCTTTAGAGGTAAATCATGGAAACAAGCAATGAAGTATTAGTGTTTATTTTGTTTGGATAATTTGTTTTATTATGAATTGTTGGAATTATAATTATTTTGTGGTTTGTAAACCTTATTTGTAAGTTGCTATAAGACTTTTTAATACTTTGTACACTCTTTTTATTTCTTTTAGACTATGATTTTTAAACCAGTGAAGTTAATAAAGAGTAATTCGACAAAAACATCGTCTCTAATTGACAAGTAAAAGTGAAATAGTGACTTGGTGCGGTTTCATTTGAATGTATCGTTGAAGATTGACGGATCTGGATTTTATCCAGATCCTACCCAGATCCTTAGGAAGCGGATATGGATCTACAAATTTCGGACCCTGAGAATAAGGGTAGGATCTGGATATACCATTTTAAAATGGATCTGGATCTGGATCCTATAGGATCCTGTCCAGATCCTACCCATTGCCATCTCTAATGCCAGTAGTTATAATAAGATTATATTTGGGGAATAACATAATAATTATATTATTGATTGCGGTCGTCTTACATTGATATGTAGGGGTGAGAATCGGTCCAAGACCGGACCGAACCAGACCGAACCGGACCAAAGACCAAACTTAAAAAATTTGCTGGACCAAAGACCGGACCTAAAACTTTTGGTCTTGGACCGGACCAAACCCGAAATATTTGGTCCGGTCCGGTCTTGGACCGAAATGGACCTAAGCTATTTTTTTCACTATTTCGTATAAGATAATTACATTTTAATTCCGCTAAATAATACTATGAATTTAAATAATTAGACAACACTTTTTATGAAAATCATTGATAATACTAATTTATAATGTCTTTTGAAGATAAAATGTTAATTTAATTCAAAATATTTTAATGATTAGTATTAAAAAAACAAAAACTTTGGTCCATTCGGTCCGGACCAAAATTAACCGGTCTTGGACCGGACCGGACCGAAGACCAAAACTTGGAAAAATGAGGACCGAGGACCGGACCAAAATAATTCGGTCTGGGTTTGGTCCAGACCAAATAGTCCGGTCCGGTCCATTTTTCCGGTCCGGACCTAAATTAATTTGCTCACCCTTATTGATATGTGACGATGTATTTATAATACATCGTCAAACCCTAGAATGAAACACTAATGATAGATGGGATTGCCTAGTATAGGCCCAATATCCTAATAAGTTAGCTACTTCATTAAAGATTTACCCTAGAGAGAACTTCATGAGAGGCGATTAACAGGCGAATAGCACCTTTCACCGTCTTCAACCTCAGATTGGTTGTGGATTGTGATCAGTGATGATATTATGGCAACAAACTCAGCACAAAAGACAAAGAGCAAACAACGTTCTTCTATACAACGTATTCTTCAACAAAGAAAGAATAAAACTGGAACTGATATGCCGTCCAAAATAGGGCCTGATGAGGACGACGTTATCAGGACTAAACCAATGCACGAAGTAGTTCCTATACCAGGATTATCATTTGAGGATGATGCTGATGAGACAGAGGAGATACAAGGAAGCATCTGGATTACTGATACACGCAGAGGTAAAAAATCTGTTCTTGTTTCTGATGATGATGAGATTAATGAACCACCCATGTTAAAATTCAAACCAGAAGATGTCCAAGATGAGTTGGAGTATTGGAATAATGCAGTATATTGTTTTGTTTTGGGAGCAAATCCACCATGGGAGGTACTTAATGGTTATGTCCATCGTGTGTGGGGAAAATATGGAATAGATAAAGTTTCATTCTTCCCTAATGGTATATTTCTAGTTCGTTTTAAAGACATTAAGGATAAAGAAACGGTACTACAAACTGAGTATCATATATTTGACAATAAACCACTTATTGTCAAACCATGGGGAGGGAATATTGATCTATTAAAGGAGGATGTCAAGGTTGCCCCTGCTTGGATTCGTTTACATGCTCTACCACTGAAATTCTGGGGTCGATGTCTACCAACTATTGCTGGACTGGTGGGCACTTACATTAAGTCGGACCAAGCAACAGAGGGTAAGACACGGCTGGGGTATGCCAGGGTCTTTGTTGAATTGAAAGTGGGACAAACATTCACACAGGAAGTCAAATTCAAGGATGAACTAGGTTTGATTCAAAACATCAAGGTTGAATATGAATGGAAGCCTTCCTGCTGCACTAAGTGTAAAGGAATAGGCCATGACACTGCCCATTGCAGAAAAGGGGTCCAACAAGCCAAGCCACCAACCAAAACTACTAGGATGTGGAAATCAGTGCATAGACCTCCTCCTGCAGATTTAAGACAGATGCTACATCAGGCAAAACAGACCACAGGAACCCATAAAAAGGGTCTGCCCTCATCTATTGCACCACCACTACCCAATCAGGAGTTGGATGCTCAGAATATGAATTTGCCCCCATTGCTAATGATGCAAGAACCCCTGAGCCTATAACACCAGGCAAACCAGCCACTAATAGCTCTCCAACAGCACAAGGAATTTACTCTACTCCCCTGGTAATGCAGGAACTGTGGTAGATTTGGATGTCCCCCCATCATCCCTCCCAATGCATAGCATAGGTTTTTGGAATGTGCGAGGGCTCAACAATGTAAATAAACAGAGATTAGTTCAAAATTTTGTTCAAAATAAAGGAGTAGGCCTCTTTGGACTACTTGAAACTAAAATAAATAGCACCAATGCTCATCACATTGCTCCTTTTTTCCTCTCTGGTTGGAGTATAACCACTAATAGTCACTTACATAAAGGGGGCAGGGTATGATTAGTCTGGCTACCTAACCTTTTTGAGGTTCAGATACTGCAGTGCAATCCTCAATTCATTCATGCCAGAATCACATCCAAAATTACTGATCAAAGTTTCCTTCTTACTATGATATATGCTTTTAATGATGGCCAGCATAGAATAGAGCTTTGGCAACATCTGGAGTCCATTGCTGCTCACTGTACTGAGCCATGGGCCTTGGCAGGGGATTTCAACATTGTTCTTGACCCTTCAGAGAGACTGGGAGCTACTACCAATGTTGCAGATATGGATGCTTTCATCACTTGTGTCTCCAATTTGTGATATGATTGATATTCCAGCTACTAGGGCCTATTTCACTTGGACAAACAAACAAGATCCTTCTCACATGAAATTCAGCAGACTGGATAGATTTATGATCAACCAGCAATGGATAAATACCTTTCCTGACCTGAAGGCACACTTTCACCTTGAGGGTCTAATGGACCATAATCCTTGTATTGTAAGTAATGCTAACCTTACTAATACAAGGAATGTGCATTTCAAATACTTTAATATGTGGAGTTCTGCTCCCTCTTTTAAAACATGTATTAATTTTGAATGGAACAAACCTATTACTGGCACTAAAATGTTCTGTGTGGCAAAGAGGCTGAAGAATTTGAAAGGACCTCTGAAAAATCTGAATAGGGAAGTTTTCTCTGATATTGAACTCCAAGCAGACCAGGCTGCTAAATCTTTGGAAAGCATTCAACTTCAACTCATTGGAGATAACTTGAATGAGCATCTTCTCTGTCAGGAAATTGCTCTTTGTAAAGATCTTTCACGTCTGACAAAGGCCAGGACTAGCTTCCTTCAACAAAAAGCTAAGTCACAGTGGCTTGAGGAAGGTGATAAGAACACAGCTTATTTTCATAAATGCATCAAGAAGAGATCTATGCAAAATAAAGTCATACAGATTGAAGATCAACAAGGAAACCTCTGCACTGATACTAACAGCATCCAACAGGCCTTTCTGCTTTACTACCAATCTATACTTGGTACCAACTCCCCTACCGCACCTGTGAGAAGAGATGTCATTGAAACAGGACCCTCATGTACCAATGAACATATTGCCATCTTGCTTGCCCCAGTTACTGCTGCAGAAATAAAAGCTGCCTTCCATTCCATTCCTCATGACAAGGCACCTGGGCCCGATGTCTATACAAGCTAATTCTCTAAAGACTCTTGGGATATCATTGGCACTGATGTCACTGCAGCCATTACTGACTTCTTTATGACTGGCCAATTACTACAACAGATCAATGCTACAAATATCACTCTCATTCCCAAGTGTGAGAGACCTACTTCAGTCAAACATTTCAGGCCTATAGCTTGTTGCAACATGATCTATAAAGTCATCTCCAAACTGCTATGTTCCAGACTTGCTGAGGTGTTACCAGACATCATTCATGAAAACCAAGGGGCGTTTATAAAAGGCAGGTCTATTATTGAGAATTTCCTAATTTGTCAGGACTTAGTTCACCAGTATTCCAGGAAAGGAGTATCTCCAAGATGCTTATTCAAAATTGATCTTCAGAAAGCATATGACACTGTGGAATGGACTTTTGTGGAACAACTTCTCCACAGACTCAATTTCCCAACAAAGTTTATCCAACTGATCATGGCATGCATCACATCACCTTCCTTCTCCTTGTCCTTAAATGGCAGCAACTTTGGATACTTTAAGGGGCAGAGGGGTTTGAGACAAGGGGATCCCATCTCCCCTCTCATTTTTACACTATGTATGGAATACCTTTCAAGGCTCATTCACTATGCTACCACTAGATGGCCATTCCAATACCATCCCCTTTGCAAAAACATGAAGCTAACTCATCTCATGTTTGCGGATGACCTTCTTCTTTTTTGTAAAGGGAATGCTAATTCTGCTATGCTCTTAATGAAGGCCTTCACATCTTTTTCTAATACATCTGGCCTCAAGATGAATAACTCAAAGTCTGAAATATAATTCAATGGCATGGCAGATGATCTTAAGCAAGATATTCAAAGGGTCACAGGTTTCAATGAAGGCAGCATGCCCTTTAGGCACTTGGGTGTCCCTATTCAAGCTGGCAAACTGAGCAAGCAAGACTGCCACAAACTCTCTGCCAGTATGGTTGCAAGAATCAGAAGTCTAGGTGCTAAAAAATTGTCCTATGTAGGGAGGATAACCCTTATTAATTCAGTACTAAACACACTCCATAGCTACTGGGCTACTATGTTCCTCATCCCTAAAAGCATTATTAAACGTATTGAAGCTATTTGTCGGAATTTCCTATGGGATAGCAGTAGTGAGTATCACAGAGTTCCTTTGGTGACATGGGACACTGTGACTCTCCCAAAAACTGAAGGTGGCCTTGGCATAAAAAAGGCAGAAATATGGAACATAGCTGCTGTTGGAAAGTTGGTTAATTGGCTGTACATAAAGGCTGATAGACTTTGGGTACGTTGCGTTCATCAGATTTACCTCAAGCAGCATGACTGGGACTCTTATCAATACCCTGCAGATACTCCTTGGTCGTGGAAAAATATCTGTAAGGCCAAAGCCAGGATGAAACAGGGATATGTCAATGGCACTTGGACTTCTCACCCCCTCGGATATACAGTCAGCAGAGGCTATAAATGGCTGATGACACCACAGCCTGAACCTCATTGGACTGGTATTGTCTGGAACTCTTGGAATGTGCCCAAGCATTCTATTGTTACTTGGCTTGCACTCAGTAATGGCCTCAACATTAAAGCTAAACTTTTCAACATTGGGTGCAGTCCTGATGATCTTTGCTGTAGCTGTGGCAGTATGACTGAAAGTATTGAGCATCTGTTTGTTTACTGTCCTTACAGTAGTAGAATCAGAATCATTCTAGCTCAGTTGATGCAAAAACCTATCCCAACTCTTGAGCATATGGCTACTCAAAACTCAAGGGAACTGCAATGGAAAATCATGGCCATGGCATTGAATGCTTTCTATTATCATACGTGGATGCAAAGGAACAGTGCAAGAATCAATGGGGTACTGCTTACTCCAGACAAAGTGGCAAGAAACATACAACAAGAGGTGATGAATAGAAGAAGGCATATTTTAGTACAACCTGATAGTTAGGCTGGTTGAGAAGTAGTGATGGTCTCTAATGTTTTTTATATAGCCTGTGAGACTTGGACTCTTATGAATCCAAGTACTTGACATCCTTGTACATGAACCTTTTGCTTTATTCTATTTTATACTCACATTTCATCAAAAAAAAAAAGTTAGCTACTTCATTGCTCTTTTAAATGCGTATTTTTTTATGAACTTCTTTTCATAATTTTTTCGTAAGGATGGGGATGGTGACTGTGCTTGTAGGGACGAGGGTAGCAAATGGTGGAGGAGAAAGTTACGGTGGGTGGAGGGTGGTTGTTTGTGGGGGTAAGGTGGGCAAGGGCAAGGGAGATGGTATAGAAGTGTATACAAATATGAATAACATATAAAAGACACAATTTAGCACAAGAATCATCTCAAAACAACTAAAGGGGAGACATAGAATTGTATACGGATATGACTCATTAAACTCCCCCAAACCAACTCTTTGCTTGTCCTCAAGCAAAGCATCACACACAGTACAAAATGCAATCATACAAATGGCGAACAAATAACTCAAAGCTAATGTTAGTGCACATACAAATCCCAAGTTGTCCACATCTATAACAAAGTAATAACCAAATGTACCAATAAAACAGATTCAAAGGTACGGGTAATAGAAAACGCAGATCAAGTTACAAGGTTGATATGACAGTGTAATATAGACAAAAACCAAATAGCTTTCGACCTTGCAAGACAAATTTTAGTCGGATTCTTGCGGATTCACTCATGCTCATAAGTATATGTAAGGGTGAGTTATATGTGAAGATAGAAAGAAATAAGAACACTCACTCAACTTAATGAAACATGCATGCAATCTAATGTGATAGAGATTTCCCCAGACCAACTAATATGCAATCATAATGTAGACGAAAGTACATGTATCGAGGACAAAAAGGATGGCAAATGGGCAAAGGTATAGAAATGGTTTGTGCCGAAGTAAGTGGGGCTAAGACGGTAGTCGCAGCATTAAACCAAAACCAAATCTATAATAAGTATCACAATTCATCCCAATCTAGAGAAATTATCTCAATATTACAACATATGAGAGTCAACAAACTACCCTCTAAAGATGCATTAGACTCTAGTAATCATCCTTTCGATCTCTTAACAAAATCAGATGAAGCATATATTTTCTTTCTTTTCTTTTTTTCTATTTCTTTTTTATTTTCTGCTTCATACATTTTTCTTCTTTTTTTTTTCATTTTTTCCTTTTCTTTTTCCTTTTCTGCTTCATACATTTTTCTTCTTTTTCTATTATAAGAGATACAACGCAATTGCTCAAAATATTTCTACTACACCCACAAGTAGGAATGGCAATGGGTAGGGTTTGGGCAGGGTCCGACAAGACCCGACCCGACCCGAAGTAAAAAAACCTTAGACCCATACCCGACCCAGACCCTAAAGGATCTAAAATTAATGGACCCATACCGACCCTAATTGGTCTGGGTCCGGGTAGGGTCTACCCTAGGGTCCAATTTTTCTTAACGAGTCATTCAATAAAATGTAACAAAGTTCGAATAAAATTACAAAGTTTTGATTAAAGTATTACAAAGTCTTGGTTATTTGGATCATTACCCTTACCCGACCCTAAATTATATCATTTACCGTACCCAAACTCATCATTTTCATCAATTTTCTCGTTATTCTTAATGGTTATTTGGATATGCGTATAGTATATTAATGATAACTAATAAGAGTCATCTGTTTGTGTGTATTATTTGGGTTGTTGACGTTTGTATGTGTGTTTTTTGTTTTTGTTTTTCTTTTTTTTAATAAATATAAGGGTCTAAGGGTTGGGTAGGGTCCCAAGACCAAGACCCGGGCTCGGACCCGGACCCGAAGTTTTTATATAAGATCCATACCCGACCCATACCCGAGTGGGTCTCAAAAATTCAGACCCGTACCCGACCCGTTAAGGTCTGACCCTAAGGGTCTAAGTTGGGTACCCGACTCACTGTCATCCCTACCCACAAGTGACAATATACGTCCCTATCCCAACCATAGTAGTAAGAATAAACATGGTAAACAAGCAACTGCGACTGTCCCGATAAGGTAGGCAAATTCTGGATTGTAGCTATTAGATGAGATATGAAATGGCCACAAGGTTCAAACGGGCTAATAACAAAAGGGTAATCTGTAAGGCTTATTTGAACGGTAAGAACCGCCTATCCACATGTACTTAATTAGTCATATGAAGACAATAAAAGCATCAAGAAATCAATTCCACACTTATGCAGTTTGATATTACATATTACACAAGGAGAACCACACTCAAGCCTAATTGACAATGAAACCAGTTTATTAATGTTCCTGGACTAGGAAGCTATATAGACCTCAAAATTTAAGTAGTTTACCAATTTAATTTGTCAGGTCTAATCAAAATAAGGCATGTCAATTACGGTCAAGACTTGATCATTGAGCTTTGTTTTCATAGGCTAACGGGTCAAAACAATGTACATGGATAACTAGGTGAGATTCAAATGCAAAAACAATGCAAATTATCATCATTGCTATTTTTTTTGGAAAAAGTGAAATTGTGTTATCATCATTGCTATTTAATTCACCAAAACTAAGCTAATAAAATAAAGAACATATTTTTGTATTTTATGAAATTTTTTATTTTTTTATTTTTATGGATTTTTGATATGAATTACACACAAAGATAATTAAAACACGCAACATAATTAAATCACATAACAGAATGAAATACTCCCCCCAAACCTAAATGTTACAGTGTCCTCAATGTGACTCTATCAGCACATTAGTCACATATCCAGCAATCCTAAAGGACACTACTAACAAACGAAAAGGCAAAAAGATAACACACTAAAAATAAAATAAATAAAGGAAAAATAAAAGAAGGATAATACCAGCTGGAAAGCATGAGAACTCCCCCAAACCAGCTGCAAAGTGGGGTCTTGACGATTCATACGTAACCAAGGCAACTTTTTATGACTTCAAATAAAGCTCCAGTGTTGTCGTATCAAGGCAATTCAATGCCCATAGAAGAAGGTCGAAATAAACTCACTTCGTGTGCTACCCACAAGCTTAGGTAGCACCATGAAATAATACAAACATACACAAATATCAAAACGAATTGTCTAAGTTCAGTCTCAACATGAGTACAATCCAAATTACAAGCATAAAAAGGTTCTTTGTCTTTCTGAAAAACGGAACTCAAAGGTGGATCATCAGCAAGATCCACAGTATCTTCATGCTCTTTAGAGAGGTAGTCGTCTTTGAAAATTTCGGCTTTCCAAGCATCTAGTTCAGCTTCTATGACGTCATCTATTTCAGAATTGTAGATTGAAGGAGGATGTGGTTCATCTCCATAGAGCAAATGTTCGATTTCATCAAGCTCCTTGCGCCATATGCTCCGCTCGTAGTCAAATGTACTCAAGTCTTCCATTTGATTTTATCTTCTCTGAAGGCTATGTCTATAACGGAAGGTTCTTTCGGGTTCGGGATTAAAAGTGACAATCTCTGACCTATTAGACCTAGACATACACATAAACAATAAGAAAAGAGTAAAACTGCCTCAAAGAACTAATGTCCCTTGAGACAAAAAGACAAAAATAATTGAAAACAAATTGAAATTAGTTGCCTCCCCGGAAACGACGCCAAATTTGATAAGGCTAAAGTCGTATCACCTATAGCAAAGTAATATTATATTACTACTAACAAATAGCTAGAGGTAAGTAGGGTATCGTATCCACATGAAGGCGGTGGTTAATTTCAGTTTGTTAATATTTATATCCGTCTTAAGGGGTCACAAGTTTGGTTGTTTGATTGTTTTTTTATTTTCTAATTAACTAATTGCAAGGTAAGTAAATAAAGATGTAAACAAGTATTAAGAAAGATCTAGGGATCAAGTCCACATATGCAATTATCCAGGGGAATGGGATTTAACTAGTTCAATTGGGCAAAATTATTATTTAAGATCATATGTCCGGTCGGTATTCATATAATCTTTAGATCTAAACCTAACATGCGGTCGCTATAATTAGGTCAGTCTATTCAATTGTTGTGGCCTACCTTAGTCTCAATCTACGGTCGGATTTAAGACTAATTTGTGAGACTAATGAACTAATCCCGGCCAGTAATTAACTAATCAGATTTAAGACAACAATAGAACAATAATAATAAGCAGTTTAACAATTAAAGATCATTAAAATTTGATTCCCCTTTCTAATCACCTAGATCCCTTTTCACCCTAGACAAATAAATTAGCTACGCATACTAACGAAATCAACAACGATAAAAGTAGATAAAAACATGATAAATAGTAAAGGAGAAATTGAATGAAATAGAAATTGCATAAAACAAATTAATGAAGAAAGATTAATCTCGTCGATTATCGTAGATCCGGAAGTAAAATAAAGTAGCAATCTAAGAGCATAAACTAAACTAAAAGTTCTGAAATATTGTAAAAGGTATCAAAAGCATGTCCTAAAAAGATGTCTCGAATTAGGTATTTATAATAAAAGGTCTAAAAGCGAAATTAGGAAAGTCGCGGAAAACTTCTTAGCGGGTAAGCTGTAACACCCCAAGAGTATGAGAGGAAAGTTGTCGCACATTGGTAGAATGTGAGGCTTGTGATATGTTTATAATAACTTCCACCCACCACTTGGTAACAAGGCCTTGTACTTTTGGGCTTAAGTGAGGATAGATAATGGGCCCAAAAGGATACCTCCCATCTTATTGGGTGTGTGTTACGACAGTGGCAGGTCAGGTTGTTACAAATGGTATCAGAGCGACCCTGCGACCGTGTGGTGAGCCTGTGGTCGGGAGTACCCGGGTCACACACCTAGCGGGGGGGGATTCTGGCCCTGGTTGTGTTCAAGTTTGAGCACAACGAGGACGTTGTGTTCTTTAAGTGGGGGAGTTTGTAACACCCCAAGAGTATGAGAGGAAAGTTGTCCCACATCGGTAGAATGTAAGGCTTGTGATATGTTTATAATAACTTCCACCCACCACTTAGTAACAAGGCCTTTTACTTTTGGGTTTAAGTGAGGACAAATAAGCCCAAAAGGCAAACCTCCCATCTTATTGGGGGTGCGTTACAACGGTGGCGGGTCGGGTTGTTACATAAGCGCACTCGATCGGGTGCACTATGAACTCGATTGAGTTCTCTCAGCACGTAATTTCTACTTCGCGCACTGAACTTCAAACGGTCCTCATTTCTTCTTTACTTGTCTGAATCAAGTGATTTTTGTGGCGTTGGAAAGCTAAGAGGATGAACTTTCACCTCCAATTGTAATCACCTTATTATCAGTTGTAGAACACAAGATATGGCTCTTTAAAGTAGGTACTAGTTATATGGAGCTCTTCTTTGTCCTTGCCTTCGATAATCTCCTTAACTCTTCCTTCCTAGATCCTCGTGCCATGTTACGTGTGTTCCTACATGTCGGGTCCGCGGTGCTCCAATCCATCTTTTGCCCCATAAATGCATCAATCCTGCATTAAACACCGAAAGACGGAAGTATCGACATTTTAATATAAATAGCATATAAAAGGCACAATTTAGCACAAGAATCATCTCAAAACAACTAAAGGGGAGGCATAGAAGTGTATACGAATATGACTCATCAACTACTACACTACATGCAAGTCACAAGTGATGTAAGTAATAGATATAATTAAAGCGATAGTTGCAAACTCGATTTGTTTTTTAGACAAACTATATTTTTCAATTGAAAACGGTCAAAAGAGACGGCATACACCAATTTTGACCTGTTTTTTGATCATGTTTCAATCCGAGTCACCCGTACTATTTCTAACCTGACCAATATTATATACTAACCTTTGACAGTTTTATAATTTATTTATACTCGTATAACATTATTAAGTCATGTAATATGGGAGAATGTGTTAAATTAAATTATAGTTTAAGTGAGTAAATATAAAATAAATTAATAATTTTTCATCAATAAATATTAAATATTCACTTTATTAAATTGTATTTATTTTGATGAATATTTTTTTTAATAAATTTTTGAACTGTTATGATTATAAATTATTACATAATTTAAGTAATTTTCGTATTAGTTTTATAAGTATATTTATATTATTATGAGGATATTTTCTAGTAAAGCTAGCATAACTATAAACTGTACAATTTACTACTCTGTATTCCATATTTTCTTTCATATTTCCTAAAACGGATTATTCGGGTTTTCTACCCCTTTCCTATTTTGAAAACTTTTATTCTTATTTTATTAACTTCCTTCTCCTATTATCAAACCTCGCCCGACTCTTTTACTCCTATTTTATTCATTTGTTAATGTTTGTGACTCACAGTTTATTATTTAATTCATAATTATTCATACTTCTCTCCTATCATCAAAATTCAAACCTCGCCCAACTTTTTTACACTTATTTTATTCTTTACGTTATTTTTCATGCCAAAAAACAAAGGGAACAAAATATGGAATAAGATGGTGTATTAGATCACTCTCCAATATAATAGAAGGTGAATATTAGTTATACCTTATAGGAGTATTTAATTTTCTTGCCAATTTGGCTAAAAGTGAGGAGAAAAATATAAGTGGACTTTTAATGAATATAATTGGTACAAAATCAATCTTAAAAAAAGTGTATACTAAATTTTCGCTGTAATTATTTGCAAAATTGGAGAAAAATTTAATTCATAAATATTTTATAAATATTACTCATATTTTTAAAGTGTAGTTCAATTATATGAAACTAGCTTAGCACCCGTGCAAAAATGCACGGATATAAATAAATAACATATATAATTAAGTTATAAAATGTATAGTTACACAATTTATTAGCACAAATTCTTGTTTCAATCCGTCATTATCAGTCTTATTTGTAAGACGGGTCAAATACATACCAAATTACCTCACTTGTCACCTCGAAAATGGCATTTTTTGTCTTTATTATCCCCACTTGGTAGTATTTGACCCGTCTTAAATTTAAGATGGATAATACCCGTCTTAAGTAAGACCTATTGTTTTATTAGTTTAAACGCAGAAATTTTATATAAACAATTCATATTACTCCGTATTATATTTGAATTGATGCTCAAAAATCAACATAAATGATTTGTAATGATCATTTACAATACGAAAACAAACCTATAATAGTGATACTAGTTTTACGCCCGTGCAAAAAATGCACAGGCTTAATTTTATTAAATTGAAAAATAAATAAAAGGTGAATATATATTTAATAAAAATATGATTTTAGTATTACAATTATACTAATGTAAAATGTAAAAATAATTTATACGTTTAACTTGGACGTAATTAAAAACACACATTAGCTCGACCTGATAAACAAAAATAAATCTTATTTAAGATAGATCAAATATATATGTAGGATGGATATGAAAAAACAGTAACATTATGTAAAGGAAAACTAAAATATTTGTCCTATATATTTAAGGGGCTGAAATTAAATTATTAAACTTAAAACGGAAAATAGCCAATAAAAATAACTATAAATCTGAAAATTATACTTATGTTTTAAATCCTAAATTCCTAACTATCCTAATTAACCTAATTAGTCTTGGTCGAGTCTCTAACTATCCAAAAAAACATGTTGTCCTACAAAAGTTGACATTTTGGCCCGTCTTCTTAAGGAGACGGAATTGGTTCGTCTTCAATGAGAATTTGTGAACCTTTATATAGGGATATAAGCATATAACAAAGTGAAAAATTATATGTTCGTTTATTTGATAAACTCCACATCTGCCTAACCTCTTTTCAACTCACAACTTTGCCTTTTTTTCACTTTCTAATTCTCCTTCACTACTTTTCCTTTAATCTAACTACTATGTCGCCTCTCTAAAATCTATTCGGGGTTCGTTACAACGCTCACCTTTGTTATCAAACTCAATAAATTACCTCTTTATGTTTTTACAATTCAATCAATATTCTTTGGATTCATTAAATTGCTCAATTGATTGCTAATTAATGTTCAACGCATGAGAAGGAATCAAATGAAAAGTTTAATTTTTTTCCGTCAAATATATAATACGGATTGTTATTTTGCGTATTTATTGTTGCAATTTTTTATCGTTTTTTTTCATTATTTATATATTATATATTTACTTTTTTCCATTTTTTTGGCTCGTTAAATTTGATATAAAATACGTGTTCAAAATATACTACCTTTAAAATTTTTTGCTACTCTCTTTTCATAAATTTTAAATTTTTATTGTTTATCTTTGTTATAAAGGTAAATCTGTAATTTTAAAAAAATATTGGTAGTTATCAAATGAATAAGGCTCTTTATACGACGAACAATAGTAATACTATCTAAATGCACTACAAAAATTACATTTTTGAGCGACCGTATTTAGCAGTAGCCAAAAGGACGACGAATGTTAAATTCTCTCGGCTATTTACTTGTTGGTTTTTAAAAAATTAAAGTTATTGAAATCTAATGATTATTTAAAGTTAATTAATTTTAATAATTTTAGAATTTATTGAATTAAAAAGAAATAAACCATTGAATTAATAGAAAAATAGGAGGAGAGAGACTAATTAATTAACTTGGTGATCATGTTGGACCCTACATAAAAAAAATCAATTTTTTTATAAAATTCAACAACCAATCAAAATGTTTTAAATGACCTTTCTTTTATAGATAGAGGATACGATGTAACATTTCATCATTTGAACAGATGATTCTCTCTCAATCACCATCGTAATCTATACACGGAATATCTATAAATTATAATATCAATTTCTTATACATCACCTTAGTCTTAAAACACATGCTTTTACCTTTACTAAACACCCTCTACCATTCTGATTTCTCTTTCCGTTTCGCTTTTTTGGGTCGAAGTTGAATTTTTTTAACCAAAAATAAGTTCAAAAATAGGTAATATTAAAACATAAAATGAAATATTTATATTTATTATGAAAGTATCATTCAGAAAATATAATTTCCGAAAATAATAAGCAACGTATACACCACGAAAAACCCAGTCAACTGGCGTGTTAGAGACTGCGTAAAAACAAATGGAAAAAATAATGAAAGGAAGAGAGAATCATACGTACATATATCCGTGTCTCTTAATTTGATATTCAAACATAACATGTTGATATTTTCCATTGTGAACATATTCTACCTATTTGATAATTTTAAATATGAGTAAATTTCAAAATCTAATTAGTCGAACAATTATATGCTGCGTATTCTCGGATCAAGGGGTAACATAGTCCTTAAATTTATTTATTAACACATTACCATGAGTATTCTATAGAATTCTTAGGTAGGGTTCCACTAATTAGTTCATGATAATAATTAGGCGTACCACATGTGTTTAAAAATTAGAGGGTGTCATGTTGAATACTAAAAAATAGAACGACACCATAAGTAGAGACCCCCCAAAAAACCCTTAAATTTATTTATTTATTAATAGTCATATCACATGAGGTTTGAGACAGTTTTACATTAATCTTGTGTAAATAACGGATTCACAAACAAAAAGAAAGATAAACATATTGGTTTGAAATAGAAAATAAAAACTAAAATTTATTAAAATAATTCGACTTTACATAAGCTCTCCCGTACAATATCCTTACACTAAAATTGTCAAAATAGTTTGCAAAAAGACTTGATATTAAAATATTTACGCACTAATTTAAAAAAAGTCTTTTAATATTTTTATTGTGTAAAATTTATTATTCATTCCGCGTCGATTATTTGTTTATCTATTCCACCCTCAATTGGTCGCTCTTAAGAAGGTATATTATTTAAGAATAAAACGGGTTAACTACTACCCTACTTGGTTAGATATGACAATTAATTTGCTAGTTCCTAATAAATTATTTTTGTCTTACCCGTACTATTTGACCCGTCTTAAGGTTAAGTTGGATATATCCGTCTTAAATGAGAAAAATTGTGTTTCATTTTAGTATGTCTCATTCCTTCTCTTACCGTTATATATTTGGATGCATTTTATGTATATTTTGATTATACAGATTCAAAAAAAAAAAACATATTGGTTTGAAATGGAAAACAAAAATTGAAATGTATTAAAAAAAAATACGTTTTACATAAACTCTCACGTAAAATGTGCTTGCAAAAAAATTGTCAAAAATAGTTTTTGGAAAGACTTGATATTATAATATTTATGCACCAATTTAAAAAATCTTCAATTTTTTTTATTGTGAAAATTTTATTACTTATCTCGTCTTGATTATGTGTTTATTTATTCTACTTTAAACTGGTCTCTCTTAAGACGATTGATCATCCTAAAAATAAAACATATCAAGTATTACCCTATTCTTTTTTTTGTTACCTATGCTATTAGACCCGACTTGAGGTTAAGTTGGATATGTCCGTCTGAAATTGGAATTAGTGTTTCATTTTAGTATATCTCATTCATTTTTTTTATCGTTCAATATTTAGATGTTTTTTATAAATATTTTGATTTTACATATTTAATAATACTACATCTTTAAAAATCGGAAATACTTTGACTTTACTATTTCACATACATTTTTTTCATAAAATTTTCATATGTTACCATCTTTACTAAACCTAAACTCTCTTTCCTAAACATAAACGAAGCCACTCATATATGTGCATCTCTACCGTAAAATTGAATCAATTACTCAAAAAATTTAAACAATGGATTACAATTCTCCAGTTATTGAAGTAATATCGTGTATTAACGATTATTAATATGTTTTATTAAAATTATTAGGTTTATATATTATTGAAATTATATACATAGCGGATAATTGTGGTAATCACGTCCGTGGGTTTATTGTTTAATGTTTATTGGTTGCCGGGGTCGAATAGAGCAGATTAGGGAGCAGCCGCCCGATGTCCTCGTTGCTATTGCTGTGTTGTTGTTGCTGCGTTGCGGCTATGTTACAACTTGCAATTGCTCTTTACTTTTTCAATTTTTTTAAATTTTTGTTTTGTATTTTCCGTTTCTCTTTTTTCTTTTTTCTTTTAGTTTTAGTTTTAATTTTCTCTTTTTAGTTTTTGTTTCTTTTGTTTAGTTTTCGTTACTTTCTTTTATTTTTCTTTTCTTTTCTTTTATTCGGAGTAGTTGGTTCAAGGGGATAAAGGAAGAGAGAGAAAATCAATAGAGTAAGTGATAAAAGAAATAATAAGGGCAATGTGGTAAAAATTGTACGTGAAAGAGTAAAATCCGTATGTGAAAAAGCACTGCCCTTAAAAATACTTAATCCTAACAGTATTTTCTTTTGAGTTACTATATCATTTATTAAAGAATTAGTTATGGAAAGTATAGCATAAAAATGATTATATAGAATATTTTGTTGATAAATGACTGAAAATATAATACAAACATATGTGTATAAGATATGAAGTGAGTCGGAAACTGAATAGCTAACGTGTCAATAATGATTCTTCTTTTATACTTATACTAGCTTAGAACCCGTGCAAATTGCACAGAAATGCATAGTTGAATAGTTCGTAGTTCTATATAGATAAATGTTTAAAATGTATAAAAAGTCAGAATAATAGTGTTGTCAGTTGGTTAAAATAGTCAGACACAATTTTTTATTTGTAATTTAAGGTTTTGGAGTAATATTTGGTCTCGCCTTTTATCTTTATTTATAAGCTCCTATTTTCAGTTACTCGAGTATCATAATTTATCCTTTTATTATTGTCATATTTCAGAGTATTTGAGAACAATAGTTGTTATAGATCCAAAAATAGGCTGACCTAAGATCCGACATTGACCCAAACTACAACACCCGAATGTGACTCAAAATCCGAATTGATCCGACCCGGCCCAAATCAAAATGACCTAAATTATCTTGATTGATAACTGATCCAACCCGAAGTAGCCGATCTGGAACCACCCAGATCCAAAATTATGATTTCGCTATTGATCATTAACCCGAAAATGACCCGACCTACTTAAACCGACCAACACATCAAAATAAATCTGAAACCCAAAATGACCGACACAACCTGAATTATTCCGAAATAATGATGAACTAAACTTAACCCGACCCAAATTGGTCCGACAGAACTTGATTCGACCCATTTACCAAGTATAGTATGAAAAAAGTATAACAAAACAATGAGGGCAAAAGTAAAAGGGTGTAAATAAGGAAATACATCATGTCATAGTTTTGGGCTAATATTGTCGTATTGATGGACTTTGCGTAATTTGTACGGTTTTCATTTACGAAAAGTATGTGTTTTGTGAGAAAATACCGTAGTAGTATGTTCCATTTATTTGTCGTAAAATAAGTCATACAAAATTAATATCTCAGTAGAATATTGTCGTGGAATGTTTAATATGTTTCCGTTCATTTTCAAAGTCTTCCTATTGTAAAATATTGTCGAAAAAAACTTGAAAAATAAATCATACAAAATTAACGTCTTAGTATAATCATTTATAAAAAATATTGGTTTATTGAATTACATTAGCAAATGTTTTGTACTTCTTTA
Source organism: Silene conica (assembly GCA_029255685.2). Lineage (NCBI taxonomy): Eukaryota > Viridiplantae > Streptophyta > Magnoliopsida > Caryophyllales > Caryophyllaceae > Silene > Silene conica. The sequence goes on from CM055313.2 coordinate 6,419,812, forward strand.
CAAATAAGAGATTATTGACCGAGTAATACTCCGTAAACATTTAAGTACTCAAGTAAAATCAAATAAATAGAAATTCTACATAATCAAATCATAAAAGAGAAGTAAATTATAAATGGATATAAATAACATGGTTAGCTAAAATTATAAAAAGAGAAAATATAATAATACTATAATATAATAATCGCAATTAATATTAATTTGAAACTAAGTAATAATTTTACCATAAATAACGAAATAACTAATGGACGAAAAAATATTTAACCAATGACTGACATGTGTCCAATGATTTCTGTATTATATTATATAGGAATCATATTGCATTCTATACGTACAATAACTGTATAGTACAATATATTTCATACGTACAATATTGAAGATAAGAATACAATTGTAAAATAGTATCTTTTACGGCTGCAATATCTTTTATAAGATAAGAATACATCTTATACGGCTGCAATATTTTTTTATGGATTTCATCATATTGCTATCTATACCTAGAATAGCTGTATGATACAATATATTCCATTTTTACCTTAATCTAGTATATGACATGTATTATACCCAAATATAAATTTCAAGGAATCTAGTATTTTTGTTTTTTGGTTTGTACATGTATGCGATTTACACAATTTTTTACGCAATATATATTCCACGTCAATAACTTGATGGACTCAAGATTGCTTATCTTTTATTGATTGGTTATTTAAATATTATTTGCCGTTTTTTCCGAGTGTATTTCTTTGATTGATTATTTAAAGATTAATTGCTGTTTTTCCCAGGTGTATGTCTTTAATTGTTTATTAATAATTATAGAAATATTTATTTTCCGTATTTAATATAGATTGGAAGGAAAATGAAATTTACCAGATTAATTAGTTGCCGTATTTTTCTGTGTATTTTATAATAATAATTATCTAAATATTCGTTTCCAAAGTTAATATAGATGAAGGAAAAGTAAGTTTATCAGATTAGTTGCCGATTTTTAGTGTATTATATGGATTAATTATTAAAGGATATCCAAAGAATAATTGAACGATTTTTTAAAATAATGCTTAAAAATAAAGTATTTGTTATTTTGGGTTGATTATAAAAATATTTGTCGAAATGGTGTCCACGTAGATTCGGAATTTCCAATCCTAAAGTACTGAACAAACACGCCATTAACAATGGCGTGTCTTTTAAACTAAAGACGCCATTGAGAGCGGCGTGTATGTTCTATGTAAGGAATCTGGACTTATTCCAGTACAACCCACTGTATACTATCTTCTCTTACCTTTTTAAGTACTCCCTGCAACAAACTCCATTTCTCCCCTTTATTTCAATATCCCTCCTTTCCTAAGACAACAAACAACCAAGCCCACCGTTTTTCCTTATCACCATTGTTTCATCTCCATCAACAACTAATCCACCATGTTATAAATTTTTGGTTGAATTTTGATGTATAACTTTCAACCTTATTCAATTGTGAAAGATGCTGTGAAGGTGGTTTGCAAATTGATATGAATAATCAACTATCAACTGGTATTTGCTTCTCTCGCTTCATTTGTTCCATTCGATTTCAATTCAGACCGCGACCATCACCACAAATTAACCGCCATTTCTCCCTCAACCACCAGCCCATGTGTCACTTCACAACACCCCCTACCACCACTCGACCGCCTTAAACATCACTGTGGCCCATTACGAACTACCATCAATGGACCCGGATCCCGAGAGCCTCTTAGCACCGAGATTGATTTAAATCCACCGGAGTACCGAAAACAAGCATAATTGGCTTTTATATCCATCAAATGAATCGACGCCTTTTCCCTTATTTGGCTGTATGAAATTAATCCTTCCATAAATCATAATCCCCGATCATAATCAAAATCAGGAAGACGTGCGTGGGGGTTGGTAGTAGAGGGATGATTGATGCTGGAGATGGATGTAATTGATGAATATTTGCCTCATTGCTCCATTTTACATTTTAGATTTTAATATTTTTATAAACACGCCATTGTTAATGGCGTGTTTGTTCGGTATTTTACGATTGGAAATTCCGAGCCTATGTGGACACCATTTCGACAAATACTTTCATAACCGACCCAAAACGACAAATATTTTATTTCTAAGCATTATTTTGAACAAAAAATCAGAATAATTTACAATATTTTGTATATCTATTAGTGCACAAATTCTTATTTGCAACGGCACTATCCGTCGCAAGCTTGTGACGGATACCGTTTTCTCTCACAAAATACCCACTTTTTCTCTCTCTCCAACACTATTCCTGTGGTCCCCTTTCTCCACTAACTCATTTTATATCCATTTTATCTCACAAAATATCCGTCACAAATAGTGACCCGTCTCAAGCAAGACTTACTACTATTAGTGATGTGAGAATATTTTTTTCCAATATTTTGTATACATTAATCACTGAGAATATTTTTTCCAAAATTTAATCACATCATGGGAATTTGGACGGGAAATTTTTTAATGTGGGAGCGACACATGTCCAATTCATGTATGGTGGTTTTTCTTACATACTTTTATATAGATATATATATATATAGAGAGAGAGTCCGGTTCCGGTGAGTCCACTCCATTAAGTGAGTATTGAGTCCAAAAAATGTAACATAGAGGAACACTATTTGTAACACAATATCGCATAAGTTGTACTACCTCTGATTTTTTTTATAATATAAATTTTTAATGTTACAATTTATATATTTTACTGTTATAATTAACATGTAATATAAATGGACAAATTTTATACCATAATATAGCAGTACTTGCTACCTGTTTTCCCTCTCATATTTTCGTATTTGTTTTCTATTTCAATGCCTACATTTGATCGAGAGTAGTATTAACCTTCAATTACATTACCATATCACTATTCACTACTGCCAGAAATTAGAAATCTAGAATAATACTGATTCAGCAATCGCTATAAAAATACGAAGCCTCACATATACACAATATTGAAGATAATAAATCTAATACACAATTAGATATTATCTTCCAGCATCTTTTCCTTATTTCTGTATATTTGGTAGCTGCTTATCTTTTCCTTAGTTAGTCTTATTTGTTTCCATCTCAAACACTTGTACCATGTATTTAAACTAACTCTTTCATATCAATACAATTAACTTTTCCCTTATACTTTATTTCTATATGGTATCAAGCCAAAGATCTCCTCTCCTTCCTTAGAATTTTTTTCTCTGCTCATTCACACGTTTCCATCCATGGCAGCCCATATCCTTCAAAATACAAATGAACCTCTCAAACCTCTCATTGCAGTAAGCTTTGCTACCGTCACTCAACTCACACCCTCCACCTATCGCTCATGGTCACGCGAAATTGAGGATCTCCTATTCGGATATGACCTCTTCAAATATCTGGATGGATCCCACCCTTGCCCTCCTGCCACCATTGAAGACGAGAAGAAGGCCGACATCCCAAATCCGGCCTACTTCACATGGCTCCGTCAGGATAAGTTACTCAGCGGTGCTATTCGTGGCACCATCTCGAGCACAATCACCCCTCTGCTCCTAAACTCACGGACCTCTCAGGAATTTGGACCCTCCTTCACACTACTTATGCGAACCCCTCGCGCGGTCACATCCTTCAAATCAAAGATCGTCTTCAATCGATCTCCAAAGGTGCACTCTCTGCCACCGAATATATGCAACAAATTCGCTCGTGCGTTGATGAACTTGCCCATGTGGGTAAGAGCATGGACGATGAAGACGTCATCGCCAAGGCACTCAATGGACTCGACTACTCTACTTATCACACCCTCATTGAAGCGGTAAAGCATCGAGATACCCTTATTACTTTCGATGCTTTACATGAACGCTTGCTTCAATTTGATCTCTCACAAAAACATGTCACCCAACCCAACACCTCCCTCGCTTCCGCCCTCCTAACCTACAACCGAAACAACCGATACCCAGCCCGCACCAACACCCTTGGTATCCTTCCTACCCCTGCCTGTCTCGTGTCACCTCCTACGTCCTCCCTAACTGACCCAGCCTCCTCCAATTTCAAAGGCAAGTGCCAGTGGTGTGAGTGTCACACCACTGGCCACTACCTCGCACTTTGCCCCTCCTTCAAAGCTCTTCACCCCCAAACCACGGTTCCTCCCTGTACCACCCTGCCTCACCAAAATCAGACCACCCAGTCCTCTCCTAAGGTCAATACTGTTGCCCTTACTCAGCCTATCAACCTCGAAAATTGGATCATTGATAGTGAGGAAACCCACCACATTACCAATGATCTTGCCACCCTTGGACTTCATGCCCCGTATGACGGAAATGACGAGTTACTTTTAGTTACGGTTCGGCCCTTCACATTGCAAACATTGGTTCCTTCACTCTCTCCTTCCCTTATTTTCTTTTAAAATTTGTATGTTGTAGGACCACATCACGAGACAAGTGCTACTCCGCGGCCAAATCCATGATGGCCTCTACGAATGGCGCGCATCGTCCTCCCCACAACTTCACCTAACTTGCTCATCTTGTTCTCCTTGGCACCACAAGCTTGGTCACCCTTCATCCTCCATTTTAAGTCTTATTAATAATGTGTCCAATTTAAACATTCAGTCGGTTTCCTTTTCCAATTGCAATGCTTGTTCGATTAATAAAAGTCATAAATTAGCTTTCGCTCAATCTACTCTTCATTCTACTCGTCCTTTGGAATTGATATTTAGTGATGTTTGGACCTCTCCTTTACATTCTTTGGATGGCTATAAATATTATGTGATTTTTGTTGATCAATATACACGTTACTCTTGGTTATACCCACTAAAGAAAAAATCCGACACATTTAATATCTTTACTCGTTTTCGGGCTCTTGTTGAATTCTTTTTTAATCAACCCATCCTCCAAGTCTTCTCCGACAATGGAGGCGAATATATCAAACTCACCCCCGTTGTTACCTCCCAAGGCATCACTCATCTTACCTCTCCCCCTCACACTCCCGAGCATAACGGTATAGCAGAACGTAGACACCGACACAATGTTGAAATGGGCCTCTCCCTCCTTACCCATGAGTCCATACCCCTCCATTTCTGGTCTTTTGCCCTTGTAACGGCTGTTTACCTAATTAATTGTATGCCTACACCCATCCTTAACAATGTCTCTCCATACTACAAATTACTTGGTCACGCTCCAAATTACACCAAATTAAAATCATTCGGTTGTCTTTGTTACTCGTGGCTCCGACCTTACAATACACACAAACTCGATCCTAAGTCAAAACCATGCCTCTTTGTTGGATATTCGTCCACTCAAAGCGCCTTTCATTGTCTTGACCCCACAACTAACCGTGTCTATACCTCTCGTCATGTCAAGTTCGTGGAACACACGTTCCCTTACCAAACTCTCATATCTGATACTTCCTCCCCCTCACAAAATCTCACTCCCACTCAATGGTGCACGTTTTCGGTGCCTCTTCTATCCCCTGATGTCCCTGTCCCAAACCAGGCCCCTCCTGGATCCCCTACACCGTCTGCTCTATCAACTCCCACCAATTCCCCCTCTGACTCACCTACACCGTCAGCTTTCTCAACCCCAACCAATTCCCCTCCTATTTCCCCTCGTCCCACTGTTTCCTCCTTCCCCCTCTCCCAGCTCCCCTGTCACGGTCTCCCCTGACTCAGTCACCTCCTCAACGACAGCCACTACCACTACCATTCCTGCCCCCTCACCCACTCCCACTAAACCACTCACGGTCCTCAACTGAGCCACCACTCGTCTCATGAATAACATCCGTGTTCCCAATCCCAAATATGCCAACACGGCCTCCCTATCGCCTTCCTCTCTCCCTCCCATCACGTTAAAATCAGCCCTCTTTAATCCAAAATGGAAATCCGCCATGGATGATGAACATTCAGCCTTGCTCAAAAACCAAACATGGACCCTTATTCCTCCCGACTCATCTTACAATGTTATCGGTTGTAAATGGGTCTTCCGCATCAAATACAACCCCAACAACACCATCAATAAATATAAGGCCCGACTCGTAGCAAAAGGCTTCCATCAACGACCCGGCATTGACTTCTCTGAAACCTTTAGCCCCGTGGTAAAACCCGTGACGGTGCGCCTCATTCTCTCCTTAGCACTTGCTCGTGGTTGGTCTCTCAAACAGCTCGATATCAACAATGCCTTTCTTCAAGGTACGCTCTCGGACACTGTTTACATGTCACAACCTCCCGGTTTCATTAATTCTTCCTGCCCTAATTATGTTTGCAAATTAACAAAAGCGATATATGGTTTAAACAAGCTCATCGAGCTTGGTATAATGAGTTAAAATCAAAATTCCTCTTTTTATACAATCAAAATTCCCATATTATCTACCTTTTGGTTTATGTTGATGACAATATCGTCACTGGACCCTCTTCCCCTACTCTAGCCACCTTTCTCACTGCCTTTGCTAACCGCTTCTCCTTAAAAGACTTGGGTTTTCCGTCATACTTCTTAGGTATTGAGGTCACCCCCACACCCACCGGCCTATGTCTCACCCAAACTAAGTATATTCATCATGACCTACTCACTCGTGCTCAAATGCTCCACTGTAAACCGACCACTACACCTATGACACCCTATCCACCGCTCAACAAAACCGATGGCCAAGCCTTACCTAATCCCTCCACATATCGGACCCTAGTTGGCAGTCTCCTCTACCTATCCTTAACCCGACCCGACATCGCCTATAGTGTCAATCGCCTAGCTCAATTTCTTCAAGACCCACACGATGTCCATTGGCTTGCCTTGAAGAGACTTCTTCGTTATCTAAAAGGCTCTCTCCATGTGGGAATTTTGTTACATCGAGATACTCCTCTAACATTACACTCTTTTTGTGACGCCGATTGGGCGGGTGACAAAGAGGATTGTGTCTCGACAACCGGGTATATCATTTATTTAGGGCGCAACCCCATCTCTTGGTCCTCAAAGAAGCAACATACACTAGCTTTATCTACTACCGAGGCGGAGTTTCGCGCAGTAGCAGATACCTCGCTCGAATTGCTGTGGATTTGGGCTCTTTTATCCGAATTGGATTATGTTATCAACTCACCACCGGTTATCTTTTGTGACTATCTCGGTGCTACTCAATATGCCTCTAATCCGGTTTTTCACTCTCGCATGAAACACGTTGCACTCGCCTTTCATTTTGTACGAGAACAAGTAAATAAGGGTCTCCTACGTGTTCAACACATTTCATCTGATGATCAACTCGGTGACGTGCTTACCAAAGCACTAGCTCGCCGATGTTTCCACTCTATTTTGCTAAAAATCGGCCTAGCTTACGGGAAGTCCGAGTTGCGGAAGCATATTGAAGATAATAAATCTAATACATAATTAGATATTATCTTCCAGCATCTTTTCCTTATTTCTGTATATTGTGTTAATATCTTTGATTCCCATATCTTATGTATATTTGGTAGCTGCTTATCTTTTCCTTAGTTAGTCTTATTTGTTTCCATCTCAAACACTTATACCATGTATTTAAACTAACTCTTTCATATCAATACAATTAACTTTTCCCTTATACTTTATTTCTTTACACAATACAACCAAGATTAGTACACGACATTTTACATAAACGACATTAGTGCTCGAAGATCTACACGATTACCACAATTAACTACAAAAAAAAGCAATAAGCCCGATCATGATCTCCTCCTTCTGAGTGGACCCACCACAGTCAGCAAACCCAGAATCAAATCTCAAAAAACCGCTTAACACTAGCAGCAGCAGCCTCATAATCATCAGCATCAAGCGCAGCTCGTACCACATCAATACAAGCAGACTTCTCAGAAACAGCGTCAAGACGAAGGATGGTGACAGACACGCGCGACTGAGCAAGTTCAAGCTCACGAACCTTAGCGGAGACGGCGTCAGCAAGAGAATTTAGGGGAGGACGGTGGTTGTGGTGTGGTTGTAGTGGTGGTGGTTAGCATGGTGTCTAGTTGTGTGGACGCCATTGTTGAGGGAGATCTGATGGGAGGATTGGTAATGGAAATTGGAATGATAATAAACAAAACTCGTGAAATAGCTAGTAATCAAATAAGATATGAGACAAATATAACGTATTACAATTTATGCGATATTGTGTTACAAATATTATTACCATGTGTTACATTTTTTTTTGACGCACGACCTTGATCCAATTTCGATATATATATATATATATATATATATATATATATATATATATATATATATATATATATATATATATATATATATATATATATATATATCAGATCATAGAAGTTCATTTCTAATGTGAGTCCTAGAGTCCTATTATAAGCCATTGGATCTAGGAGGATGAATGGTTGAGATTAAACAAAAAAACATCCACCCAACATGTAATAAATGTGTTGTTTCCCATAATTTCAAAACACAAATCGTAATCTCCTCCCTCATTTATCTCATTCTCACTGCCTCCCTCTCCGTCACCAATCCACTTCTCTCTCATTTTTCTCCCTCTTCTCTCTTCACCAACCTGCCGCCTTCCTCCTTTTTCCGTCGCCGCCGTCAGTCCCTCACCGTGCACCCAACCACCGCCATCATTAGTGCCCTCGCCGCTGCCACTTCCTCTTCTTTCGCCACCACTTCCCCTCTACTCTCCTGTCGCCACACCACCACCGAGCCAGTCCTCCTCTCTTCCCGTTGCCGCCCCATTCTCCTCTCTTTTCTCTATTTATTTTTCAGATCTGAAATAATTTGTTCATATTCAAACCCGAATCTGAAAAATAAATACAATTTCATTTGAAAAAAATAAAAAAAAAGACAGTTGTCGGTGTTTGTTTATGAAAATAATATTAATTTTACGAATTCAAGCACCAAAAAAGTTGTATTTCTTTTTTTTTTTTTTTTTTCATTCAGGTGTGTATTTCTTTATTTTATTTTTTTTCAGATTTTGTTCTTATTGAGTTTTTTTTCCTTTTGATTTTTCTTTTTCGGACGGTGGTACCGTGGTGCGTGGCAGGCGTAAGTTGTTTTTTTTTTTCAAATGAGTGGTTGTTGATGGTGGTAGGTCATGTACGGGGATGGTGGCAGTGGTGATGTCGTGGGGATGTTGGTGGTTGCTCAAAAAAATGGAGTTTCACTCAAAAAACAATGGAGTTCCACTAATAGAATAATGGAGTTTCACCGGCCAATAGAGCAATGAAGTTCCACCCATAGAATAATGGAGTTTGAGTAATAAAACATGGACTTCTACTAATAACTAATAGAACATGGAGTTTAACTAATAAAATTGTGGAATTCCACCCTTAAAACTGTAGAATTTCTCCCTTAAAACAGTGGAATTCACCCTTAAAACTGTGGAATTCCACCCTTAAAATAGTGGAATTCCACCCTTAAAACTATGGAATTCCACCCTTAAAACTGTGGAATTCCACCCTTAAAACAATGGAATTTGACTATTAGAACATGGACTTTCACTAATAACTAATAGAACATGACGTTTCACTAATAAAACAGTGGAGTTTCACCCTAAAAACAATGGAGTTCCACCCTAAAAACATTAGAGTTCCCACTACTACAGGAACCCTTAAGGACATCAGACTTTTATGGTCATGGACATCGACTTAGCAACTGATGTACAGTTCACAGATGTCCATTATGGGTATCAAGGACATCGGCTTAGCAACCGATGTCCATGTGTTATTGCACATCGGAGGTTTATTAAGTCTGATGTCCATCATATTTATGCACATCATTCTTTAGCTGTAATCTGATGTCCATTTATGTTTTGTACATCAGTTGTTGACCGAAGCCCATGTGCATTACAAGTTAGTATGCATCATACTATTGCATAAACCGATGTCCTTGATGTTGCCTTTCTAAAAAAAAGCTGGTATTGATGGTAATTTGTACCACCGGTATACATTATTCAGAGGCCAGCCATTTAGGCTGGCGTATCAAAACAGATTCTAGGCCACCATCAACCAAACAAACACTGCAAAAACAAATTCATAATATATATACATTATCATTAAACAAATTCAAAGCAAATCACGACAAAGGTCGATCGTCTTTCATATACATTATCCAAATTCATCAACTAACCAATCCAACATAACAACGAACGTTTCAACAACGTTCAAAATATATACAATCTAAGCTAAGTAACAATCCAACAAAAGTCATAATTATACCAGTTAATCTATTCTAAATGTATATTATCTAAATATTTATTAGCCCAAACTTCTCTAACCACATTGAGATCGACCATTGACACCGGTGTAGTTGCAATTTTTCTGCATTTTCAAAATAAATATTATAGTAATAAATGTAATGAAGAATCAAAATTGACAATGAAAAGCTAAAGCAACATTGAATTACCTTTTCAAAGTGTATCTTCGCAAGTTTACAATGGTAGAAGGTTATGTCATACATCCATTTCATAACATAATAGCCACACTCATAATCCTCTGGTTGTTGCGGACACTAAAGTTCAAAAAAATATACTCCCTCCTATTCAACATAACCTTCCTTATCCAGCCAATATCACAAATCGTGCATGGAAAACACAATTAATAAACAATAACCAACGATAAATAACTCTGAATCACAAATAAATGAGTTGTTTTCAATTCTTATACATAATATTTAATAAAAATTTGCAAACAAATCGTTATAACCTTTGATTATACAATTTTCCGGCACAATAACTTCATCTTCATCATCATGATCAGACCGATCATCCATGATTTCATCAGAGTGAGCATTCATGATTTCTCGTATGAAGAATTATGAGGTAAAAAATTGAGGAAGAAGATGGAGGATAATTATTTGAAGTTGTGTGAATATGGGGTGTTTAATTCAAATTAATTGAATTGAATATGGGAGGAAGTACACAAAGGAAGAGACATGAGTAGGGAAAGGCGGGACAAGAATCAAGTGCTCATTAATGCTAGATCCGAAAATCAGGCCCATTAGGGCCGGACTATCATTAGGGTTTGTTAAAGTAGGTTAGGTTTAATCAAGATGTAAGGTATTATAAATACCTCCCCATATAGGATGTAAACCTATCTAACAATAATACAATTATTCCTTATGCAATTCAATCATAAATTTAACATGGTATCAGAGCCTCTTTCTTGATATCCGCTTCCGCATTCTTACCGGTGGGTGCCCGGACATTTACACCCACCGGTGGGAGTTCATCCAAAAAAATACCTTACGAAATTATAAAGTATGTCAATGGCCTACCATTATTGAATGATTATAATTATGATATGGTAATGATTTGGCCGTCTTTCGCTTCTTTCTTTTTTTTTTCTTTTTTCTTCGCACAAATAAAATGTCCTTAAATTTCGAAAGAAAAATCAGTCTATATTTCGAAAAATGAAAACCTTTTCGTTTAATCAAGTTGGCATTCAAAATTTACTGGCGAGTTACGTAAGATCTGGCGAGACCAATACACACTGAAAAAAACTGGCGATTTACGCACTGAAAATTGTCTGGTGAGTCCAATACTCACGAAAATTGACTGGCGAGTTACGGATGAAATTGTCTGGCGAGTCATATACGCACCCCTTACCACCTTGTGAAGATGAGAAGTTTAAAGAAGATCAAGATGAAGACTATTTTTTTATTGATTATGCTTTTCTTATAAATCTCCAATTGTAAAGTTCGTAAGACCGCCTTTACGATCGTAGGAGGGTATTAGTATGTCAGAAAACTAGGCCCATTAGGACCGACTATCATATCAAGATGTAAGGTATTATAAATACCTCCCCATATATGATGTAAATCTGTCTATCAATAATACAATTATTCCTTATGCAATCCAATCATAATTCTAACACATTACACATATTATGCAAAACGATATGTATTTGGCCTGTCGTAAATTTAGGACGTGTAGTTCCTTCGCAAACGAGAATTTGTCTTTTTTTATAAAAGTGTAAATGTTAGAAAGTGTATTTCAATCAAGAATTAGTCACCGTACAACTATTTTACACCAAGTGTAGAACAAAATTAAACCCGTCCAACTTCCAATGGCGTGGAAAAGATTAAAGAACATTGGTAAACCATTAGAGTCCCGGACCATTTAATTTCTTCATTGTTACTCGTATAAAATCATTACTTTTGGACTATTATTCCATAGCCACAACAACCTGCGACCACCTGTTTTTTTCTTCTCTTATCCGTCACCTGATTCACCGCACTGTCCTCCGATCACCGTTTATACGGTACGACTTTGGATTGTTAAAGTGACGAAGTGTAAGTTTTGCATGTTACTCGGAATTTAATTTAAATTACTTCCTGCTGTTTCAGTGCTGTTTACGCGCGTTTGCTGCTTGTTGGATTTTTTTAAAAATAATTAAAAATGAGATGAGACGTTTTAAGTCGTTACTTTGCCCATTTCTTGTTCAAAGCGTTTTGCTTGTGAGTTATGACGGACAGGACAGTATCAGTCACAGGTTGAATTGTTGATGAATTGTATTCCAATCTATTCTATACACTTGCTTTATTCATGTTTGCTAATACTTGTTTTCTTTTGTTCAAAATTGTGTGAGATGAACTCTCCACTTATTTCTTTAATCTTTATTGTTTAGATTCACCAAACCCATTTCAAAGTCTTAGGACTAGAAACTTTGGTAGATTATTGATAAGGACTTGAGACTTTGGTAGTTTATTTGTAGTTTTGGATGAGTTTTGTCTTAAAACTTGCTAAAGTCTTGTAAGACTAGCAATGTATTCAGTAAGACAATTTAAACTCACTATTTTTATCTTTATATATTGGAAGTTGTGTGAGATTCACCCAACTTATGTATAGTGCCATAAAGTGCTTAAAAAATGAAATGTAGGAGGAAATAGTTGTTTGTCATGAATTGTCGTAGACGAGTCCAATACTTTGGTAGCTTGGTTTTTAATGAATCTAAAATAATGCTTTTTTAGGATTGTTGAACAGTGTTTTTTGCATATTAATGCAGTTTAGAATATTGTGTTTTCGACAAATTGTCTTATTAAAATTTCAGCTGAGCTTCGTAGCTTAAAGGATTGTTGATTTTTATGTAACATTGCAGTAAATAACTCGCTAATCAATCCCTGAAAATCAGTAATTAGGTTTTAATGAAGAAAAAAAATCCTTGTTTTTGGTTGAGCTTTAATTATACTTTAAGTCGCACAAGCAGTATCAAAACCCCAAATCCCCTATCAAAACCCCAAATCCCCTGGAGACGTAATCAAGATAGTTACGGAAATTGTAATCCCACAATCTTTCGATAATCAAAATAAATTCTTGTTTTATGTATTATTTTTGTTCCTCCTAAATTATTATTGTAGATTTAAATTTTATGGTTTTCTGAGTTCTGACCTCATCTTACTTTGACCTAGATCGTGTTCTTAAGCATTGAGTAATGTTTGCTTGCTTGGCTGTTAATGAGGCTGCTTTGATCTAGTTCTATGGAGTATTAGAGTGGTGACTTAGTCTGTTTACAAATCACGCTGAATTGTACGTTGCACTTGTTCTGAGTATGTTATACATGCTGGGCAGGTTGGATAGCTTGGACTTACTTTATAAATGCAGTGATTATGTGAATGTCGTTAAACAATCCCGTTGTGTGCTATATCTTTTTCTTTGTGCTTCTTTGGAAGTGAACAAATTTGGTTTGTGAAAAGGGTGATATTAGGTGTTGAACTTGCCATGTTTGTGTATCTTTATAGTACTTGCATATCCTTCTCGATTAGTTATCTAATTGAATGATCTTTTTGTCAATTTTTTTCAGATAAAGGCTTTATAGTTGAAAGATGAGCGTTGTCGGATTTGATTTTGGTAATGAGAGTTGCGTCGTTGCTGTTGCAAGGCACAGGGGTATTGATGTTGTCCTCAGCGATGAGTCCAAACGGGAGACTCCTGCTATTGTTTCCTTTGGCGAGAAGCAGTGTTTTGTTGGAACAGCCGGAGCTGCATCTGCATTAATAAACCCTAAAAACACCATTTCCCAGATTAAAAGACTCATAGGTCGACCGTTTTCTGATCCTGAGTTGCAAAATGATATTAAATTGGTGCCGTTTATGGTAACTGAGGGACCTGATGGGTTTCCCTTGATTCATGCAAGGTACCTAGGGGAAACCAAGACCTTCACCCCAACACAAGTCTTGGGTATGCTGCTCTCAAATTTGAAGGGCATAGCAGAAAAGAATTTGAATGCTGCAGTTGTGGATTGCTGCATTGGAATCCCAGTTTTCTTCACTGATCTTCAGAGAAGAGCTATCCTAGATGCAGCTACAATTGCCGGGTTACATCCTCTCCGTTTGATCCACGAGACAACAGCTACTGCATTGCTCTATGCTATCTACAAGACAGACTTACCTGAAAATGACCATGTAAATGTAGTATTTGTAGATGTTGGACACGCGAGTTTACAAGTATGCATTACTGCCTTAAAAAAAGGTCAGCTCAAGATCTTGGCTCATTCGTTTGACCGTTCATTGGGGGGTCGTGATTTTGATGAGGTCCTTTTCCAGCATTTTGCCACTAAGTTCAAGGACGAGTACAAGATTGACGTGCATCAAAATGCAAGGGCTTGCCTCAGGCTTAGGACAGCCTGCGAGAAACTAAAGAAGGTTCTGAGCACCAATCCTGAGGCCCCATTGAACATTGAGTGTCTAATGGAGGAGAAGGATGTAAGAGGATTCATTAAGAGAGACGAATTTGAACTAATTAGTATCCCAATTTTGGAGCGAGTGAAGAAGCCTTTGGAAAAGGCTCTCGCAGAAGCTGGTCTCACCACTGAAGAAATTCATACTGTCGAGGTGGTTGGCTCAGGTTCAAGGGTCCCTGCTGTCATAAGAATTTTGACTGAGTTCTTTGGGAAGGAGCCCCGACGCACATTGAGTGCTAGTGAGTGTCTGGCTAAAGGCTGTGCTTTGGAGTGTGCAAATCGTAGCCCAGCGTTCAGAGTTAAAGACTTCCAGGTAATTGATTCAGTCATGTATTCAAGCTTGTGACCATGTTATTACGTTCTTCTTAATAGTGCTCATAAGTCTGTCGTTCTTTGGCAAATGCTAATGACTTCATTTTATCTGCCTTGTGGATTTTGTCGTTCTCTTCCCTGCGTTGTAGGTTTATGTGACATTTGGTGTCCAGGTTAACGAAAGCTTTCCATTCCCCATTTCCATATCTGTTTCTTACTTGTTTAGATCATCTTGTATTACCCAAAGGAACTTCGTAATGATTTTTTTTATTGCGAGTTATGGCCTTCTGTTTCTTATTTCTCTAGATCATCTTGAATCTTTGGTATGTTTATGTTACTTTGATGTATCCAGGTTACGGATATCTTCCCATTCCCAATTTCCATGTCATGGGAAGGTCTTGCCGCTGTGGATCAGAATAGAGCAACCAAAGGGCAGTACAACATCATTTTGTTTCCCAAAGGAAATCCTATACCTTCTTTGAAGGCTGTAACAGTTCTGAGTTTTGTGCCATCTAGCACATTGACATTTAGTTTGCATTATGCCGATGCTAGTGCGTTGCAAGCCCTTGCCCAGATTAGTACATATAAGGTAAATGGTATTATTCCAGATGTTTTTTTTACATGGATTCTATTTTTATCATTAACTTGGAGGGCATAGTTGTACAGTTCTGTTTCCCATGTTGTATCTGCCTTTGTTTTTAGTCTTTCTGTTGAATGATTAGGTTGGTCCAATCAAATCCGTCAGTGGTGATTTCGCAAAGCTTAAAGTGCGAGTAAGATTAAATCTGCATGGGATTGTGTCTGTCGAGTCAGCTACGGTGAGTCTACCTCTACAATTATTACTATAATTTGGTCCCTTTTCTCCCTTCCATGTTCGCTTTTTTGTAACAGTAGGGAGTTATCTTTATTTTATTTTATTACAGCTCTTGGAAGCGGAAAAACGATTTTCCGTTCCAGTTGTGAAAGAAGCTTCTGAGATGGATACTGATGTTTCCAATCAAGGCCTCCCTCCTGAAACTGTTGTGACTATGCAAAATGCTAACAGCGAAGCTCCTACGACAGAAAATGATATGCCTGAGTCTTCTGAGACCTCGGCTCATGAGACTGAAGCAAAATCAGTGCAGATGGATAAAGATGTCAAGGTATGTTTTTGTGTTGGCCGTCTTACTCTTTTAAGCTCATGGCATTCAAGGGCAACTGACCTGTTTATTGAAGTAGGCCGTATCAGGAGAAACTATTTTGTTTTCCTAATCGGCCTTGACAACTGAAGAGTACTGGGAGTTTGGGACTCAGTCTTATGTTGTTGCTTCCTCGGTCTGTTATTTATGGAGTGCTTTGAATTTCACGAATCATGATGGACTACTGATGGTTCTTGTTAGTTTATATGGATTCTGCTTTGTGATCATAGTTTTTAAATTTTGCATTGATTCTACTAAGTCGGTGTTGTTGCATGATGTAGTATATATTTTACACACGTATACTAGGTAGTATTGAAGAGCCCAAGCAACCTAGCATACGGAACATTTATACTAATTGAATTGAGCTCGTTATTTAGGGTTCAGTATTAGTTTTGTTCAAAATTAGATGCAGACAGTGGTTTCTTTTTGCAGGAAAATAACAATGTAACTCAACTCGAAACGGATGAAATGTTGATGGAAGAAAAAAGGACAATGGGGGCAATACTTTCAAAATTAAAGCTGAAGAATGAGAAGATGAGGGTTTCATTATTAGAGAAAGAAGATACGGTGAAGGAGCTAGAGAAGCAATGTATGGATCTCAAGCTCGAGGCAAGCAAAAGGGATGAAATGTTAATGGAAGAAAAAAGGACAATCGAGGCAATACTTTCAGAATTGAAGCTTAAGAATGAGCAGATGGAGGTTTTATTATTAGAGAAAGACGACACGGTGAAGGAGCTAGAGAAGCAATGTATGGATCTCAAGCTCGAGGCAAGCAAAAGGGATGAAATGTTGACGGAGGAGAAAAGAACTATCGAGTCGATAATTTTAGAATTGAAGCTTAAGAATGGGCTGATGGAGGTTTCATTATTAGAGAAAGAAGATACGGTGAAGGAGCTAGAGAAGCAGTGTATGGATCTCAAGCTTGAGGCAAGCAAAAGGGATGAAATGTTAATGGAAGAAAAAAGGACAATCGAGGCAATACTTTCAGAATTGAAGCTTAAGAATGAGCAGATGGAGGTTTTATTATTAGAGAAAGACGACACAGTGAAGGAGCTAGAGAAGCAATGTATGGATCTCAAGCTCGAGTCAAGCAAAAGGGATGAAATATTGATGGAAGAAAAAAGAACAACTGAGGCAATACTCTCAGAATTCAAGAATAAGACTGAGAAGATGGAGGTTCTATTATCAGAGAAAGAAGATACGGTGAAGGAGCTAGAGAAGCAGTGTACGAGTCTGAAGTTTGAGGCAAGCAAAAGGGATGAAACATTGATGGAGGAGAAAAGAACATTCGATACAACACTTTCAGAATTGAAGTTTAAGAATGTGAAGGATGTTCTACTATTAGAGAAAGACGAGACGGTGAAAGAGCTAGAGAGGCAATGTATGGGTCTTAAGTATGAGGCATACAAAAGTGCTATAGGGGAGAAATATTGCCTTATAGCTTTGGTTGTATCTTGGCTCTTTTTTACCGCTGTGATGTATAACAAGTAATGTGCTGCAAGACTAAGTTCTCATGTTTGATGTGTATGCACAACTGGAACAGTGAACAGGCATGCCTTGTAGCATTGGAGGTATTATGAAGTTTCTCTTGTTTGAATACAATATTTAGAGGGAAGGAAATGAGGGGGAAAGAAATGAGAGGATCTATTTCTCTCCTTTATTTCAAATTGATTTCTTTCTTAGGGAGGTGAGATTTGGAAGGAAACACAACTTCAAAGTTTCATAGTTGTATGGGAAGTGTATTATTGTCATTATTCATCATACTCCATAACATCCTCCATCATGTCCCTCTTTTATCCACTCCCATTTCTCTCTTAAAATTTTTATTATCCAGACAACCACAATTCCCCTCCCTTCCCCTTACCTCACCTCCCTTTCCCTCCTAAAATTGTATCCTAAAATTTCTCTCTTAAAGTTTGGATTGAGAGAATTGGAGGGGAGGGGAAGGGAAAGGGAGAGATTCAATTTCCATTGTTTGGTTACAATATATGGAAGAAGGGAAATGGAAGGGGAGGGAAATGGGAGGATTCAATTTCCCTCCATTAGACCAAACTATAATCTCTTCAATGTTAGCAAGATTTGGAAGGAAAACTTTTTTTTTTTTTACTCTTATTTAAGAATGATATGACCAAATACTCCTCTAATATGGCTTAACTGTACCACCCTCATTTATTTAAGAGCCTTTAGCAAGATATTCTCGGGGTAACCGAGTTAGTGAATAACAAAGTAAAACAAACTACAGTACTTTATATAAAACTGATTAAATTACAACTTTTGTTATTACAGATACCACTCAGCGGAAAAAGAAAAATATAACTGATGACTTTTCTAGAAGTGAAATAATTCTAAGTCGGTCTGGAGTCTGAATCTCACATTCCTGCCCCAGCTCCTAGCTCATCTGTCTCTTTCCTGTAGAGTCTACTCCCCATTCCAGATCATCGTAGGTGTACACAAATACACTGTCAACCTCGCGGTTGAGTAGGATAACACAACAATAAATAATACAACAATGATGATATGCAAATGCCATGACATGCACGAGCTCAATCTCATTCTCAATCTCAAACCCGTAACACCCAGCCATACCGAACCTCCCGGCAGACTATAATCGGCTGTCGCCGAACACCAGCTCAATAGCTGATAAGACACCAGGCCTGGTCTGCAGAACCACCCTGGGCTTTATATCAGAACAATATATGAATCACATCTTGCTCAGTAACTAATGCATATGCATGCTCGTGAATGTAACAATACTCTTAATCAATCATGCTATTAATTAATGCAATGCTCATGCCAATAATAATAATCAATACTCAATCCAACCAATATCATTCTCGTATCAATCATGCTCAGCATCCATATAACACATCATAGAGTATAATGTCAGTGTATCCTACTTGGATATGTAGTCCAATAGCAGGCCAGCAAGTAAACATAACTATGCTACTTCAAAACCGTCACTTGTTTTTTTTATCTTCTTTGGTACCACCTTTGGCTTCGACTTATCCTTATCCTTATCAGTATCTATCCATCCATATTGAAACAAGGCTATCTACAAAGGTCCATGTTTCACAAGGTGCACAAGCCGGCAACCCATGAACTGTAATTCTCTCAAAACTCTTATTACCCCGAGAATACCAACCAAACGGCAAAAAAAAATCCAACTCAAGCAAAACCCGTTCCTTATCTCTCGAATAAACAACCGGTCTCACTTGGGTTAAAAACTCGAGCCTAGCCGGGTCACAAATACTAAACAACCTAAACCAAGACTCCTTATTGCCATACTCCTTCATAACCCACAAATCAACTCGTGCCCACACAAAAAGACATGTCATACTAGTACTATCAATCTTTCTAGATTTCACAATCACACTAAGACACCCACCTAATTCCTGGATATCAAGGGTAATAAACCTCGAATCAAACTTAGGAAGGTCCATAAAGAAGAATGTTGGGTCCGTATATCGAAACACTTAACCTTCGGTTTTAAATTACTATCAACACCAATAAAATGCAATACCTCATTAACAAACACACCCATACTATTCTGAAAAATAAATGCGTCCATCATTGTTTCATCATTAACAAATTTCCATGAATCATTCCTCAACTATACACACTCGCCTCACCATACACCAACACACTATTCTTAGCCGTATCAATCATTCTCAACAGCTTATAATCCCCACTAACCGAATCAAACCCGAACCCGAAAACAACGACATTACTGGTAGTACCGTCAGGGTTAGTTTCCGAATAAGGGTTAGTGTTTGGTGAAGGGGTAAAAGGTGGGATGAAACGATGCGTTTTGGTCGACGAGTTATACAAAACGACTGAAGATTTGTCGTTCATTTCAAACGACGCCATTGATGGAACCAAGGATTTGGGGCATATGTTCCCGATCATATGACGAAAAAATTGTGTGATTTACCAAAGTGTTTGAGAGGATGATTAAGCTCGGTTAAATGAAAATTAAGGTTATTTTCGTCGGGAATGGCGACAGAGGAGAGGGAAAATTGGGAGATGATGAGATTGGAGGAATTCTGGGAAATTAGGGTTTGGGTTAGGTGGAGATTGATGAAATTGGGAGAATTGATTAGAGAGTACCATTGTTTTTGAGACGGATTTGAAGTGAATTCGGGTTTTGGATGGTAATCGAGTGAGGATATCGGTGATTATGTCGGAAGGTAGGGTTTTGATTTACTCGGTTTATTAACTCCAAAATCCGAACCCAACACTCTTCTTACTCGGTCCAATTATTCATAAATAAAACACGGGTACTACACGTAACTTTAATTTTAGTAAATACTAATTAATTAGTTATAAAATATAAATATTATTAATAAGGTAATATTTTGGTCCATATAATTTGAGTTGTTTGAAGATTAGAAAATATTAGAATTTACTCACAAATATGACACAAAAAGGATTTAAATAAAATTACAACTTAAATAAAAAGAATATAAATTAAGTATAAATGAGAAATGAATATAAAATAGAAAATATATTAAATTACAAATGTAATTTTAAATTTAAATAAATACGAGTGAAATGCCATTTTATGAAATAAACATCAAATATAAAACCGATTATAAAATACGAAATAATCGTAGAAATACGATTTATAAAATAATAACAGTTTACGTAAATAATTACTAAACCTCCGTTTGAAATACGAGTAAAAACATGGTTTGACAGTTGTTGAACGAGGCTAAAATACGGGGTATTACAGTCTTCCCTCCTTAAAATGAACTTCGTCCCGAAGTTCACCATCCCGTAACGGTAACGAAACGTATAACAATCACAAGTAGCACTTATATAAGCTTCAAAACGCGAAAAGTTAAATTCTACCCTCCTTAAGAAAACTTTGTCCCAAAAGTTTAATGTACGACAGAAGTACATGGCACCTACAAAATCGCAACATTGACCGAACATAACAAATTAAAACAGCAGACTCCATGTATGGTCAATCTCAGTCAGCCAATCATAACATACCACTTAGCCAGATCGTAAACCATCAAGATTTTACAATCCTATCCTCCTTGAAATATGGTTACGTCCCCGTAACCCCATTATAAAATTCCACATTCAATGCTCAAGAAGATTACCGAAACAACAGTCACAATTCATTTGATAAGGTAATTTCAACTAGCATCCGACATTTGAAGCAACAAAATATATTTGTCAATTTCATGCTACGCAGTGAAACAAAATCATGGTAACTAGTACCTATATACCCTTAAATTTTTAACACAAATTTAACATATTTACACCAATGTAGACAATCAACTAACTCATAGTTCATAATTGACAAATTAAAACATTTCGTTCTCATGATCGTATTATGGAAGCAAAATCATCTTCTAGAAAAGGCATAAAGCAAAATTTAACCAATGTAATTAAACATGGAGCATTGACTTATTTCACGAGGTATACTCCAATCTTAGACTAGCAAGACAACTTAGCATTTTTAGATATAAATGGGTTAAAATCACTTAGGTACACTTCTCATCCACTCACATTAAATCATTTATCATAAAACTAGTAAACATGACTTGCGAAATAAGAGGTTTATATCTTGCGGAACAATTTAATATTCAAGCATTATTTCATAAACACGTTACAGATTTTGTCATGTTGCAAAACAATTACCATAATTATCAAACATCAACTTTATCATGGATTATCACCTTGAAAACATTTTGAAACTTTCAGATAATGAAGTTGTAATTAATGGCAATCTATAAACACGAATCAACTGACGATTTTACAAGTTACAGATCGAAAGCAAGACTAGCACTCCATAATTCACATGTCAACCAGATTACTAATTCAATACATTGTTATCAGATTTAAACATAACAATATGTAGTTCACTTTGTGACATAACAATAGTGTCGGTATAAATAAAACTAACTTTATATAAAACTCACCAATAATTATGGTTATATTATTATATAGCAAAGTTCATATCCATATCATATGCCTATTGTTCATGCTACTAATGTCATATCAGAATATTACATGGTTACATCACATAATTCATATTTGATTAAACTTTTATATCGAACTTACATAACTTACAATTTTAACAATCAACATCATGTTGCAACTTCCAAAATTATAATTAAATAACCGTCCAGCCATTTTCTGCACCATTATAGTTTTTGAGAAATATATTGAATTCACTAATCATAGGAAAAAAAACAATCAAATGCACAACTTAAGGGAATTATTTATAACAAAATTTTCAACTCAGTTGGTCGGAACAGAAACTTTTCAACAATTAAACAGAAAATTGGGCAACTTGCAAAAATCACTATTAAATAACAACTCGTTAAGATTTTACGTGACTTATCATTTTGAAAACGTGAATGAATATTCTAAACAGTGGAGTTAGAAATATGCATAAACAATAAATACGTTTTAAATGGTGTCATTTGGAAAAACATGGGTCAAAACGGAATCGTGCAGTAGCAATCTGACCACTTAGTTCTCGCAAAATATAACTCGTATACACATGAAACCAAAAGCATCGAGAAGCTAAATCAGATGTTTATCACACATAAAATTTTCACATTCATATAGGAAACACATTTTAAATCAAAACACGTTTTTATTTTATTTCATATAAACGTATCAATTTGAAGATGAAAAAGAGGATGTAATGTGAGATCTAAGTATAAAAGTTGAGAGAATGAAAATATGAAATTAGGGGGAGAGGCAGGAGAGAGGTAGTTGAGCTAGGGTTGGTGTATGGATAGGAATGGGAGTGTGTTGCAATGAATTTATACTAGGTTGTAACCCGTGAACTTCACGGGTCTGTTTCTAGTAATTTAAATTAATATTGTTAATAATATAAAGAGAAAGAAATCAATTATTTTAGAACTTTAATAATATGAAATTAATATTGTTAATAATTAAAAGATAAAGAAATTAATTATTTTAGAATTTTAAAATATGAAATTAATACAAAGATAAAGAAATTGATTATTTTAGTACTTTAATAATATGAAATTAATATTGTTAATAATATTAAATAAATATAAATACTTTTAGTTTAAAAATTATATAGCGTTATGTGGAAAATCGTGTTAGATTAAAACTAAAATGCGCTCGCATAAATTAAGACGCATACATTAATATATAAACCGAGTCGGATTAAATTAATCCGACCTATATATTTATAAGTTAAAAGACAAAAAAAAATGAAAAGAAAAATAGTAATCATCTAACTATTCATTGTCGGCGCATCATTGCCCACCAAATAGAAACCATCATCATCATTTGTTGTATATCAGAGATTTTCATTTTCATCACATAAACTCAAATTAAAATCTGCAGGTTTGAAAGTTCTGCACAGCTTCAGTTTTGGAAATTTTGCACGGGAGTTATTATTCAATATGTTTAGGAAATCATTTGTATAATTAGGAAATTAATTATTAATTTATTAATTATTAATTAATTGTATAATTGTATATGTAAATTTAGTTATTGTTTCACATTAAGATTTAGTTTAGTAAATTAATTTCAAACCATAATCTATCCATATTTAAAATCATTCAGTTGTTACTTTTTTCAGATTAGGTCAATTAATTGTGCATAATTCATGAATTCACGGAATCTTGAAATTTTGTTTAGGAAATTAATTGTGAAACATAATTTCAGTTATTATTATGATTATGATTCTTTTCAATTTAGAAAATTTAAACAAAATTAACGTGATTCACGGAATTTACAATGATTCACGGAATTTACCATGATTCACAAAATTATTATTATTCTTTTCAGTTTAGTTTACTGACCATTATTCACGGATTTTAAAAATTTTGTTTTAGAAATTAATTTCAATCAAATCTTTAGGTTATTATTATTATTCTTTTCAGTTTAGAAAATTTATTCAACATGATTCATTTAAAAATTTTGTTTTGGAAATTAATTTCAATCAAATCTTTAGGTTATTATTATTATTCTTTTCAGTTTAGGAAACAATTTAAAACCATAATTTGTTTTGTGCATGATTCACGGATATTGACCATGTTTGACGGATTTTAAAATTTTTATTGGACAATCAGTTTAGTAATATGTTAGGAGGCTTTAAATCGCATCACGTAAGACGGAGCTTGTTTTATGTGATGCCACATCAGCAGCTTGACTTCTACATTAGATAAGTATATGATAAACAATGTGGTGGATTTGGTTGAGCTGTTATTTACGGAATCTTAACTTCAATTCTTATGGACTTTGTTCAAACGACTTGCTTAATTTAATTTCGATCTTTTCAGGGATAAGCCCAAGTTAATATCAATGAGTCCAATAAATGAAGTTAAGGATACCCGTGCAAACATTAGGTCAAGTTTGGGAAAGTTATTTTATATGCAACAACTCTCTTATAGGATTGTCCTATAGCATAAGAGTGGTCCACTAGAAGAATAGCCCAAACTAATCATTAGATTATAGTTTTTTTATTTTATAACTCGATATTTTATAAGTAGTATTGGCACATTTAAATAAGTTAGTAATCAATATAAATCATTAGGTTGTCAAAATAAAATATCTTAAAATTTCAAAAGTCAGTACATAATACATATTATGTAGTTTTGGGATTGTAATTAATTGAATACAAAGTTTGAATAAATAGTCTTATTAAATTATATTATAACGGATCGGACGGGTCTTTCCCTAAATACGAGGGTTATTACTAGATGGAATCATTTCCGAGTTTGGTTGAAGAACGAGTTATTTTCAGGCGAGTTTTGATTGGTTCTTAAGATCGAGGCATTTCTTTCTCAAGTTTGCCTAAAACGGACTATATTATATAGATCTTTGTAGAGAATAGTTGAGATACACATCTAATAAAAACATTGCGATTTTGCTTAAATTTCGTCTAAAGGAACATATTGTTTAAGGTTTTTAGTAGTATATATCGTATTTATTTAAAATAACCATATCACATTCATATTGTATATACTGAGATTTAACACTTAAAATAATCAACACACTGTTACATTATTGTTTACTTTTTAATTGCTATGTATTTATAGTTAATCCTGGACGTCCATACATGGTATGGACGTGAATAGTACACGTCCATTCCATGTATGGACGTGAATAGTACACGTCCATGCATGGTTTGGACGTGTATTGTTCACGTCCATACCATGTATGGACGGCCAGTTTTCAAGTCTTTATATTTCCGTCATTTTAACCAATTATGTTTAGGTTGTAATATTGAAATGTAACCGTTGTGATTTCAAATTTCAAAATGTAACCGTTACAATTTGAAAATGTTGCCGTTATACTATGGCTTCTTATAAATACTGGTTTTCATGTTGATTGTAATCGCAACAACCACAACATCATTCACTACTAAAATCATTTCTTTTAATATGGCTCTCACAAATGCACAAAAAAACAGAGCCTATCAGCTAAGGATCGATCTTATAACTACGCAGTTCCCTGTACTAGTTTCTCGCCTTGAACTAGTCATTCCGAGTGACACTGTCTGGGACCTGGTAGAACATCCTCCAATTGCCAACCTTTTTGGCATCCTACACGGTAACCCCCTCTGCAGTCCGGTTGTTCCAGACGATGAAGTTACTGATGAGATTGTAACTGGGAAGATGTGGGAGTTCCGCAAGCTAAGAAGCGATTTCCTTAAATATATCGAGCTTATACTAAACTTGATAGACTACGCAACACTATCTGATTTGTGTGCCGGTAGAGTGTTCAATCTAGGTAATGTCCGTCTGCGCATTTTAATGTTTTATGATCATTACGTGGCTAGTCAACCTGAAATAATTGAAGCTGGAGATTACGAAGGAGATCTGGATTCTTCATCTTCGTCATCTGAAGATAATTAAGTATTGTAAACTTGTATTTGATGTTTGATGTGTTTTCGTTAATGTCTAATGTATTCTATGTTTTCATCAAATTTTAGTTACGATTTATGTTTTATGTGCTTTTGTTCATGTCCGATGTAAGCTATGAGTTCTAATATGTATTAAAATTTGCATAAAATAACTAATAAACTAACAAAGAAGTCACGAGAAAAATAAAATAGTCCGTACGAAAGACAACAAATAAAGTCCAAGCATAAAAAAAACTAACTAGTAAACTACATACATCATCATCATCATCATCGTCCTCCTCCTCCTCATCATCATCAGCCTGATCATCCTCAACGTCATCCCTCGATATGTAGAACCGCTCCATATCATCGACCAAGCGTCGCACGTACGGCCATTTTTGGTCGGGGTCTTGAGTATAAATCTGCGAGAAATGACGGCTAAGAGCCCGGCCAACCTCCGGCTCCTCGGCGAAAGGGGGTGCTTCCATCTCAACACGGCGTGTAGGGGGGTAGAAGTATGGGTGAGAAATCTTCTTGTACCAACTCATGTAACGTGGATCACACTGAAACGGCATCAAAGCCCGGTCATGACGCTGTCTCAACGGAATCTCAGCCTCTCTCAAACCCCAATCCAAATCAGCAGCATCACCGTACGACAGCTTGTAACCCTGAGCCGGCTTCGCCGGACGACTCTCGGCAGCTGGGACCCGCATAGGACACGACTCTCGGCAGCTGGGACACGACGCTTAGATCCCGTCACTCTTCGGCCTGCGGTACGGCCAATCGCAGGCATGATATCATCCTCATTGTAAGACATCTGCATTTACGAGATTACAATAACGTTAAACTAATATAATTAAACAAATTGTCATAAAAACTAAAATAATAAAAACTAACGAGATTACAATAACGTTAAATTAATATAATTAAACAAATTGTCATAAAAAACTAAAATAATAAAAACTAAAATAAGAAATTTTAACTATTAAAATTGAAAATATACGGCCTAAACGTAAAAATAAAGCCGAGGAAACCCCCTAAACCCTAAAAACCCTAAACCCTAAACCCACCCTAGCCACCCAAACCCTAAACCCTAAACCCTATACCCTATACCCTAAACCCTAAACCCTAAACCCTAAACCCTATACCATATACCCTATACCCTATACCCTATACCCTATACCCTAAACCCTAAACCCTAAACCCCACGTCCCACCCCCTCCCTAGCCACCCAAACCCCACGTCCCACCCCCCCACCAACGTCCCTGTCCCACGTCCCATCCCCCACCCAACGTCCCAAGCCCACGTCCCACCCCCCACCAACGTCCCTGTCCCACGTCCCATCCCCCACCCAACGTCCCAAGCCCACGTCCCACCCCCCCCACCAACGTGCCTAACCCACGTCCCTCCTAACCTCAGCCGTGAGACACCCACGTCCAACCCTTCCTTGGACGTTCAAAACACACGTCCAAGATCTACCATTCGCGAATCGATTTTACCTAACCCCACATTCGGTTTTTGATTCAAAATTGAACATAAAACAAATCTAATTTTAACAACAATCTAACTAATATCAACAACAACAACAACAAATAACGAATTAATCAGAAATTGAATTACAAATCAGAAATTGAATTACAAATTGAAAAAGAAATTGAAAAATCAACCTAATGAACAACATCACTAACGAATTAATCTAATTAACATAATCAACCTAATTAACAACAACAACAACTATTACTAGTCTAATTAACATCACATTATACAAATAAAACTAAATTAATTTAAAAAAAACACTTACCTTTTGAAATTGGTCCGGCGGTTGTAGTGGTGGTGTCGTCCGGTGGTGTGTTGCGGCGGTTGAAGGCGGCAGTAGTGTGGGTCGGCGGTGGTGTGGGTCGGCGGTGGTGTGGGATTTAGGAGGGAGAAGGGTTTTTTGAATTAATGAATGAAGGAAGAAGGGAAGTAAGGGCAAGTTGGTAATTATTATGAATTACGTCGACGATTTTTCGCAAAACGTCGACGACCTTTCGCGATTCGGTATAAGTTTGACTCATTTTAAACCCACACCTTATATATTTTATGATTGAACCAAACATCTTCACTCATACAATTTGACCTAATTTTAAACAAAAATTATCATCTCATTTAATAACGCATTCCATAAATTTAGCGGCGATTATATTTTCTCCGAGGCGAGAGTCTCGGCTAATAGAGCACTAATTTGGTCACTTCATTGAGCTCCTAGTAGCAATTTATTTTTAGGGTGGTGCTCATTTATGTACGACTTTTACTCTTTCATGGACGAAAATGACCATTTTGCCCATTTTATTTCATATTCTCAATTTTAAATTCTAAATCTAATTGTCTCTCCCAATACTGCCATCACCTTGTTACTACCCTCCCCGGTCTTAGCCGTCAACCACCGCCTACTTATCCCAAACATTTAATCAGTTTCGAATTATATCTCTCTCAACTTTCGAATCAAATCGTTTATTTACACTACAAGAAAAACGAAAACGGGCGACATTTTTTGGCGACTGCACAAGGTAGTCGCCAATTTGGCGACTAAACAAAAACTCGGCGACTGATATCAGTCGCCAATTTAGCGACTACCGGTTTTCCCCAAATTTCCCAACACCGACACAATTTGGCGACAGAAAAGGGGATTTAGCGACGGCTTTCAGTCGCCAAATTTGGCAACTGCCCTATTCAGTCGCCAATGGCAGTCGCCAATTTGCCCAATCAGTCGCCAAATCACGAAATAGAAACAACGCTTCTCTTCTTCCCTTTCATTATTCGAAATTAAACAAACTCAAACATCCCAAAACGCGAAATAACGACGACGGGCGACACCACCACCACCACCTACGTGTACCACCAGCACCCTCAACACCACCGTCACCGGATTCCGGCCAACATCAAGGTTATCACACTTGTTCTTCCCTTCATTCAACTCATTTAAGGTTCGTATACTCTTTTATAGTTCAATTTCAATTACAATTTTTTGTTTGATTGTTGTTTTGTTTTGTGCATTTAGTGATTGTAGTAGGTTATTAAGACCGTCTTAGCTTATTAGGTTGTGATTAATTAGGTATTAGTAGCCAATTAGCATGTTAATTAGATAATTGTGGGTTAGGGTTTATATGAAGTTTGTATAAGACGATGTTGTTAGCCTTATTGATGTTAGTTAATTAGATTAAAGTAGTCAATTAGGATGTTAGTTAGATGTAATAGCTTATTAGGATGTTAGTTAGGTTATAGTAGCTTATTAAGACCGTCTTAGCTTATTAGGTTGTGGTTAATTGTATACATTGGAAATTGTTAATAAATTGTTATTATTATGTGATTGAGGTTGTTGTTTAATTAAGTGAGTGTAATTTTAATTTAGATATATGTATTTTTATTGTTGAAAATTGTTTTATGGGTTTTTGTTTAGATTAAAATGAAGAGATTGGAACGTTCATGGATGTATGATGGAGGGTTAGATA
The DNA here is from genome assembly GCA_029255685.2 of Silene conica. Taxonomy (NCBI): domain Eukaryota; kingdom Viridiplantae; phylum Streptophyta; class Magnoliopsida; order Caryophyllales; family Caryophyllaceae; genus Silene; species Silene conica. The sequence continues at coordinate 6,449,254 of CM055313.2, forward strand.
TTAAGAAGAGACGTTCTAATGCTAGGTTTATAGAGGGTGTTGCCGAGTTTATTGAATTTGCTAAGCAACAAGATGAATATGACTCGGTAGAAAAGAAACTTAGGTGTCCTTGTAGCAAATGTTGAAATATGAAATACCTATATGTCATTGAGGTACAAGAACATGTCTATACAAATGGGTTTCGTCCAAATTATTATAATTGGATTTCTCATGGAGAAGCCTACTCCCCAATTCACGAACAAACTCACATCGAACATATTGATGAGAACCCAGAACCCATATAGAGATATGGTTGTTGATGCCTTGAAGTTTAATGTTGCCAATAATGACGACCGTGTAGCTATGAATGAAGAGCAACCTCCAAATCCCCAAGCAAAGGCTTTTTTTGACATGTTAAAAGTTGCGGAACAACCTTTATACGAAGGGAGCAGAATGTCATTATTACAAGCCGCCTTTAGGATAGTAACCTTGAAGTGTGAGTATAATATGCCATTTACTGTTGTTGATGGTATTGCTTCTTTCCTTGAGGATGCTATCCCCGAAGATAACGTCATGACTCGAACTTTCTACAACACCAAGAAAGTAGTTAAAGGTCTTCAGTTACCGCATCAAAAGATTGATGCATGTCCCGAAAGATGTATGCTGTTTTGGAAAGATGATGCGTTACTTGACAAGTGCAAAAAATGTGGAAGGGATAGATTTCAGACAAGTGATGGAGATGTTGTTTTTAAAGCGAAAAAAGGCAACAAGAATAGTAGAAGGGGTCAAAAGTGTAAGAAACCAATAGCAAAAAACCAATTAATTTACCTTCCTCTTTCCCCAAGACTTCAAAGAATCTATCCTACCAAAAAACTTGCCGAACAAATGACATGGCACAAAGAAAATCCGCGTACTCCTGGGAAGATGTGTCATCCAAGTGACGGGGAAGAATGGAAACGATTTGATCAAATCTATCCTGAATTTGCCGAGGAACCCCGGAATGTCCCACTTGGCTTGTGTACGGATGTATTTAATCCTTTTACCCAATTTGGTAAGAATTACTCTTGTTGACCCGTAATGGTCACACCATACAACTTACCGCCTTGGTTATGTATGAAAAGAGAATTCATTTTCTTGTCTCTCATTATTCCCGGTCCTAAAAATCCGAAAGGTCATTTGGATGTTTATTTACAACCACTAGTGGAAGAATTGAGACAATTGTGGGAAGTTGGGGTGGAAACATATGATGTTTTCAGAAAGCATAATTTTCAACTAAGAGCTTCACTTTTATGGACAATAAACGATTTTCCCGCATATGGTATGCTATCTGGTTGGGCTACTGCGGGACAAAAAGCATGTCCTCGTTGCATGGGTGAAAGTAAAGCCTTTTGGCTTCCGAATTGCAAGAAAATTAGTTGGTTTGATTGTCATGGATGCTTTTTACCACAAAATCATTCTCTTAGGAGAAGTAAGAAAGCGTTCAGAAAAGGGAAAGAGGTAGTTGATGATGCTCCGGATCATCTTCCAAGTGATGAGGTATGGGAGTTTGGTATGTGATTTCCAATCTTCTATTGATGGTGCTGAAGAAGAGTTTAAAGAACTCAAAAAGAATAAAAGAGGTTGGTTAAAGAAGCATTTTTTGGGACCTTCCATATTGGAAAACAATGTTAATCAGACACAACTTGGATGTAATGCACATAGAAAAGAACTTTTTTGAGCAATTAATTGACATGATCATGGATGTCGAAGGCGAAACATGTGATACTATTGGATCAAGAAAAGACTTGAAGATGTTTTGTGATCGTCCCAAATTACATATTCGCAATGATGGGTCCAAGCCAAAAGTCATTTACACTCTTGACAAACCACAAAAGAAGGTATTATGTGAGTGGTTACGAAATATGAAATTCCCTGATGGATATGCTTCAGATTTTCGTCGATGTGTTGATCTTAAAAAGCTCAAGTTACAAGGCATGAAAAGTCATGATTGTCATGTATTCAAGGAGCGACTATTACCCGTTTCTTTGAAACATCTCCTCTCAACCACGGTATGTCATTGTCGGAGCGGAGGAGTATGGCTTGACCTGGAGATGATTTGAGATACGAATAACCTTCAAGGTTGCGTCACAGTGTGCGGTCGTAGGAGTGACCATAAATTGAGCTAAAATATAGACCGAGTAAAGGAGCTCAGGCCGAGTAATGGTTAGATAGACAAGACGGCCAACGAGGCGACAATAGAGTTGGGGGTCCTGCATTGGTGGGGCGGTTGATTCGGCCAAATGGTGATTTGGTTTCATGGGGATACTTGCTCGTTTAGCACCAAAAAGACCGGATTCTTGGATTAATATCGAGAGCATATTTTGTTTGGGAGATAAAGATGTCGGTTCGGTTGTGTTTGAGTTGTTGGGTTCATAACCTGTTTACATGTAAGGATAAGATAAACCAACGCGTCTATGCATGCTTGTTTAGTCTAAGGTTCTTTTCAGTTGAAATGTGATAAACTGGATTGAGTAAAGTTGAGCTAAACGAAATTGGATGGTGATGACAGCTGAGGTGTAATGAAAGCATATGAAATAAGAGTTAAATTTGTGAAGAAATAGCTCAAAGAGAACCGCATTAAATTATTAATGTGCGCATTATGGGCGCACGTTAGAAAAATCGATAAACTGCATTAAAATACGGAATTACTTTTTCACACACGAACTTTATTATTCCACATACATTTTTTTTTATTAAGTTTTCACATATACCCTTTTACCTAAACAAAATAAGTTTTATACGTATGTTTTCTCATAAATTAATTTTATTGTTCTATTAATAAGTTTTATTGAAATTTGTTAGGATTTAAGTTTATCAACTAGTTTTGTGACCCGTGAAATCACGTGTTCGGTTCAAGGATCGTTCATGCATTTTCTCCTTTAATTGTTTGATGATTTTTCCATTTTTCATTCATGGTCTATGATAACACTTTATTTTACGTATTTTTAGCCCACATTTTATCTTTTATTTAGTCGTATAATAACCCGAGTTAGTTTAATTTACTCATTTCAGTGTCAAATAATATATTAGTCGATTAGTTTTAAATAATGTTATTTTATATTATTTGTTAGTATTTTGGTATTGTTTTCGTTATTTTATTTTATAGGTACAAAAAATAGAAGAGTCGGATTAAATAAAATGAAACGAGACGAAACTAGAATTGGGCCAAGCTAGCAGCCACGTGACACATCTTTTTGTCAATTGTGAGGAGTCACGTGCGGATGAAAGAAAAGAAAAGAACCGAGCAAGCAAGGAGCTCTCCGTTAATTGTTTGCTGGGCAGAGAACACGAAGAACAACAACATTTCGAGGGATGCCGTGGAAAGTAGAGTAGATTAGTGTAGAAATCACACAAAATTTCCATCTATTTTCCTTGTTTTTAGTTTAGATTAGATTTTGGTCTTAATTTACAAGATTGTATTTGGGTGGAAAATTGAAGGAAGGAGATATTCATCCTCAACAATTCATTCAAAATTCATTTGTTTACATTTAATTGGTATAAATTTCTTCTCTTTTACTTTGTTTATCGTTTCTTTACATTTGTTTACTCTTCCTTCTTCATTATTTGTCCATTTTTATTGTTTGTCTTTATGAATATAAGGTGTTTGTTGAAATGTCTATGTGAAAATTTCATCATTTCTTTTTAAAGATGCAACCTTTATACTTTGCTAGTATTAGTATAGACTAATTAGTGTTTACTTTTCATTGTTTACTTATATGCTTATTAGTATTAGTCTACCTTTTAAACATGTTTAGTTTCCAAGTTTCCGTCTTTTATGTTTGTTTTGGAATTAATATGATTAGTGAGTAGTATTTTCACTAGGGTGCGATTAGGCTCCGACATGTGTAGATTACCAACTTGATTCCACCAACTTGGTGTCGAGGGGGAGTTTATTGGGTTAATTAAGGGGGTCTAGTTGTCATTACTCTATCTTGTTTGTACCTCGGCCTTGAGTCCTTGTCCGTCTACGAGAGTTGGCTAGACTTGAGTCGGGACATCTTGTTGGGTGTAGTAGCCTCATTGAGTCGAGCCCGGGAGGGAGGACTTGAGAGGGGTGCCCTTAGTTTTCGGTTTGAAATCGACCCTCGGGAGAGGGAGTGGGATGACCGGGGTATAGCGTGGACTTAGAACCTTAATTTTGGAGAAAGGGGAGTCAAAATAGGCATATTTTGGTAAGCTTTGACCCTAGACTTAAGGAGTTTGATGCATGAGCCCGAGAGGGAGTTGTGTCGGCATAGCTAGTGTCTCATAGTGAGCCCGAGAGGGAGTCTATGAGCGAATTAGAGGCGTCTCACCATTAACCTTTCCCCTTGGCAACTTGTTACATGAGTTAAGTGGTAATTTACAAGTGTTGGAAGTCGAAATCGCGCCCTAGGCCTTTCTTTATTGCTTTTATCTTTTTTTCTATTATTTGTTTGCTTCTTTAGTTTAGTAGCCATAGTTAATTTATGTTTACATGTTTAGTTTGTTCTCTATCTCATTATTGATTCGCGTAGCTAACTATAATCTAAGACAAGACTAGTACTCAAACTTAACCTCCCTGTGGATCGACCTCGACTACCCTACTACATTAGTTAGTAGTTGAGTTTTATAAATAATGTGTTTGATGTGGGGGAGGGCGACAAACCCCGCTATCAGTCTATCTTCATAATTATTTTAGTCGTTCATATTTAAGGTATGTTTTACTAACCAAGAAAATGAGTCGTTTCTATGAATCCATAACAAAAATAAAGTTGGCACATGAGACCTCCGCGAAATCTCATACTAATATATATTTTATGAAAGTAAAAAAAAATTGGCTTTTAAAGAGGATGATGAATTTGAATTTATGGCAAATTAATGAAAGAATTAAAAGTTAGAAAAGATGGAAATTAAAGACACACAACATTTGTGTAGGATTCTAATTATTACGACATAATGATAGGGAAATTGAAAGGATGGGGAGTGGTTTATTCAATAGGATATATATGAGATAATCTATTGTGAAAGTGAAAGCGTTAGGTCTTGTTTGATAAACAACATATTGATCAATTTTTAGCATATTCAAGGATTTTAGTATGCCAATATGCTAATTTAAGTGTTTGGTAAACAACATATTGAAACATTATATTTTGGGTCAATATGTTGTTTTACAATATGCTGCTAACCCCAGCATATTGGTTATTAGCATATTCTAAATTATGAAATTTTAATACATTTTACAAAGAAAACTAACAATCTACTAATCGTAATCTGCTAGTTACGAAACATTCAAATTAATTCTGCTAATTATAATATGCTAGTCAAACCTTCTGTTTAAATATGTCATTTATAATCTGTCGTTACAACCTGCTTATGCTAAAATTAATCAGTTGTTTACCAAACAGAGCCTTAAGATCTAACTTGTCATAAATCAGTTGGCGTAAATGTTTTTTACTACTTTTTGTTGTAGCTTGATATTCAGTTATTTACGATTTTACGTTATTCTTTAGTATTGTTTTTTTATTGTAACCTATAAGTATTTTGTTATTCTCATTATCTTTGGTGGGAAATGTGAGTGCGATCACGTCAGTGAATATTAATCATTGATAAATCTGCAATAAGAATACTCATGGGATGATTGTTTTCATATAGTCGATTGTTCAACATTAATCGGTAATGATTGGCTTTCTAGAGTTTGACATTACTGTCGTATGACGGTGGTGATCAGTCAATCCCTTTAGGTCACACATATAGGATAGCTCTATTAATAGAAAATGATATGACTGTATATTGATACGAGTTATATCGATCCTAGTTTATATTACGTGTAAGGAGTACATTTATAATACGATTATAAATTATAAAATTTTAGTGAATGAACTGTCATTACTAAAATTAAAATGTTTATGAAACATTATTTTTAAGAATGGATTAATTTATATTAGAAATGTTTTAATATAATTAAATATATAAAGGTAATAATCGGAATATTATTTTTATAAGAATTAAAGTTTAATTTAGTTAAACTTATAAAATATTTTTATTATTGTTCATTTTTATGATTGATAAAAATGAACCTTAGTGTTAGTAAATGGACCGTGCGACATGGTCACACTACACATTATACATTTGTGTTTTAATAACATTTTATATGATAAAATAAAAATAAAACAATATACATTTTATGCATGTGTTGACAAGTGGAGGTTGAGAGGTGCCCATGCATAGGGCACCCTACCCCAACTCGGCACACTACATAGAGAAGAACAAAGTGTGTTGTTCTCTCTATCATTCTTCATCATTCATTCTTTGAAAATAGATATTGTGCATGAGGTAAAAACAATAAGAAAGAATTTGATTTTCTCTCCTCTTGTTTTAGCCGTGTACTCCTACAACTCTTACAATCAATAGTTGATTTCATATTAAGATTATTATAATAATAACAAGCTAGGTTTTTGTGTGAGGATTCTAGCAAAATCAAACACAAATTTATTAGAGTGTGTCTTTGTGTTAACTCATTGGAGGTCTTCTAATTTGGAGACTAAGGAGGATCAACCGTGACATTAAGCTCAAGATCAAACAAAATAGGTGACTTTGTTTGTGCCCTAATTAAACCGAAATTATAGCAATGTAAGGAAAATTACTTCTCTAGTTTTTCGGTTGATTTTGTTATGCATGCAATAAGATCTACATTATATGAGATAATTTTAGTATGACTAAAAATCGAGTTTAAGAAACCTAACAATTGGTATCAGAGAAATGGTTGTTTGCATGCATAATCGGTGTTGTTTTCCGAGTTATTGTAACTTAAATAAAACTAAATATTTTTGATTTATATGATAAGTCACTCGAAATATTTTGCATGTATTAAATCATGTCCTAAAAATGTTTTAGGTTATTTAGATAATTTATGGGATTTAATTGTTCATTTATATAATTTTTAGTCATTTTTAGTGTTTTAATTGTTAAAAACGGAAAAATGGACTAAAAATAGTAAGAAAAAGTTTCTTGGCATGATTTTTTAATATGATGTCACATGCATATTTTACAAGTGGTATGTAAAATTTCGTACAAAATGAAGTTGTATAGCATGCATTACGATTTTTATGTGATAAATAGCGTAATATTGACATTTCGGTTAAAATTAATTAAGATTGTCGAAATAAGTTCGAAAATTTTAACCATGAAATTGGACATTATGATTATCAAAGTAATTTTCAGAATGTTCAAAATTTTCGAAATTCAAAATTTAAATTATGGTAATTTATTTGAATTTTACATAATTGTTATGTATTTTTAAAAGGCTAAAATGAGCAAATTAATTAATTTTGAATTAATTATTGTCGAGATTAGTATGGACTAATTTTGAATCCTAAAATGTGTTAGGAAAGTTGAATTTAACGTAAATATGATTTATGTTTTAAATTAAGGCATTTTACTAGTTAAATTGCGAGTCCGATCAAACCGGAATAGTTTTAACTAATAAATTGTATTAGGGCGATTTGGCACTAAAATGAACATGTTATATCATATATTGATGCTTTATATTGTTTTATGAATGTCATATATTTTGTTATATAATTTTGAATTATGTAATTTCTTAGTATGGCCTTAGTTTTAATCGGTATTTCCCGTAATGTGTAAGGGGTTATCGATTTGGTTGTAATTTAATGTGATCTCGTATCACTTTATTTTATTGTTTTATTTTATAATGTATAAAATAGATAGAAAATTTATAATTATTTGTAATTCCGGAGATTCTTTGGAGACGATGCCATTTCGGAAAGGAGTTCCGACCAAGACGGAGTTTGCCTTGGGATGCGTGCCACGTGTGAAGTTCAAGGGACCAAGGAGTTGGTTTCCGAATTTGTAATCTACTTATTTTCTATTTTAGGAAAGGTCATACTAGGAGTTTTAATTATGTTTAGCATTTATTTTATAAGTTGTATGCATTGCCAAATCGCCATCAGCTTAACATGCATATCGAGTTTCGAGTCCCACTCCGTGTCAATCAATTTATCGATAATTCACCGACTTGGTTCACTTAAAGGAGATAAATAATAAATTAACATTTATAATCGTAGGTGGCTTTTACGTGGCAGTTATAACCGTAGGTGGCTTTGTCTACGTGACATTTTTTTGTCCAGCCTTTTAATAATATTATATAGATAGATTGATAATCCACCAAACTCATCACTTTGGTCTTCTCGACTACGTTAAATTATTCTAGAACCTTCTGCATTCGACAACCACCTGTTTGTTCTTCTCTCTCCTCTTCTCTACCGTCCGATCCGCCGCGCCGCCGTTTTCCAACGATCCTCTATTCCCCTTTTACACAGAACGATTTATCTGTTTATCGTAATGTATTCATATTTTGATCATATTATGATAATGCTGATTGACGTCGATTGAATGTGTTATTGTTTATGCGCGTTTGGAGTGATATGAAGTAATTTACGTTTTTAATATTTGTTTCTCTGACTCTGTTGCAAGTTCTGGACGCAACACGATGTCGGCGTTTTTGCTATTGATATTTTTCCAAAAAGTTTTTAATGTTTTGGTCTAAAACGATGTTTTGTAGTGTTACTGTGTGGAACTCTCGGTCACGCGTTCAAAGTGAAGTGTTGGATTAGCACAATATATATTGAATTGAAAAGCGTGTTTTTTGGATTGATGAACTGAAATTATGTATGTTAACGCAGTTGGTCATGTTGAATAAAAGGTAATGATTTAGCTAGTCTTTAACTATATTGTATAGATATAATAATTAAATTCTAACGCGGACATCGGTAATTCAAAGGCAGGCAAAAATTATGGAATAAGATATTTTGAAGTTTGTATATGTAGTTGATTCATGTTTGGGTAGAGTTAAAGAATAATGATTATTAGTGTTATTTAGTTATATTTTTTCTTTAAAAGAAGGATAGAAAAAAGGTAGGTGATTGTCGATGTCTACGTGGCATTTATAATCGTAGGTAGCTTTTACGTGGCAGTGGCAGTTATAACCGTAGGTGGCTTTGTCTACGTGACACTTTTTTGTCTAGCCTTCTAATAATATTATATAGATAGATATAGATAGATTGATAATACACCAAATTTGGCAGATACAATTATACAATACTCTTTCTGATTTCTTGTGTTGTTCCCTTTTAATATTAACACAAGAAATAAGGAAATCAATTTGGACCACGCAATACACATGACCCCACATGAAATTGATTTTGGACCACACAAAGTTGTCCAAAACAGGAAAGAGGGAACATCAATGTTATTTGACCAAAACGGAAAGGGGAACATCATAGGAAATTAGAGGTAGTATGTTTTAAGTTACTTAATTGACACTAATTTGGTTTAGAATTGTCGACTTGTTGCAACTATTTTTGCCACAAAGTACCAAACACTTAATAGACATAAAAATGCATTCAACCGGTGGTGCCGTGGTGGTGGTGAGGCCGTTTATTGGTTCAAAAGTACTAAATACTTCGTAATTTGTAGAAAACGAGAATGAGAGTCGGAGAAAGGAATCAGTAGAGTCAGCCGAAGCATGGTTGCCGGGGAGAGGTGGAGGAGATAGGTGAAGGAACGGGAGTTGGAAAAAAATTAGTGGAAAGGGTGAAGAAAAATTTAATAGGGTATAATAAAAGCGTAAAATTTATATGTAAAAAACCCGTCTCACGCGTACAATGCGAAAAACAAATGGTTTTATGGTGTGAGACTGTCTTATGATAGGTAGAAAAATGAGTAACCGTAAAAGTTAAGCAAAAAAACAGATGGTTTTAGGGTGTGACTTGTGAGACTGTCATAGGTAACTAAAAAAATGAGTAACAGTAAAAGTTAAGCCAATAGACAAAGGCCGAAATACCAATTCCCAAGAGTGTTGGAAAGAACATTCTAGAACGAAAATCAAATACTTCGTACTCGTGTATTGCGTAGATTCTAGACATCACACTACCTTTCCAAATTCCAAATGCCCTCATAAACCCTGCAGGCCTTCACCAATCACTTTATTTTAATTCCTTCGTATAAAACTCATCACTTCCCATCTTCTCTCCACTGCGTTCAACTATTCCCGAACCTTCTGCCTTCCACAACCACCTGTTTGTTTTTTTCTCTCTCCACTACTCCGCCGTCCGATCCGCCAGCGCGGTTGTTTTCCGACGATCCTCTATTCCCGTTTACCTAGTACGATTCGTCTGTTTATCTTAATGTAGATTGAATGTGTTATTGTTTATGCGCGTTTGGAGTGATATGAAGTAATTTACGTATTGAATTGTGTTTTTTTTTTTTGGATTGATAAACTGAAATTATGCATGTTAACGCAGTTTGATGCGTTGTTTGTTCGATGAATTTTCGTAAATGAGTCTGTATTTCGGTAATTAGGTTTTCAAATAATAGAATAACATGTTTTTATTTTGGATTGTTGAACAGTATTCATTAATGTTAATGCAGTTTAATACGTTCTTCGTTAGATGAATTCCCGTATATGATCCAGTCCTTCGGTAATTAGGGGGTTGATTAATGTAAAAACACGCTTTTTTTGTATCGTTGAACTGTAATTATTACTCCATCCGATCCACAGCAATGGTAACATTGAGTCCATGTTACCATTGGCGTGGATCGGAGGGAGTACATGTTAACGCAGTTTACTACGTTGTTTGTTCGATGAATTGTCGTAGATGAGTCCAATACTTTAGTAGCTTGGTTTTTAGTGAAACTAATTCATGCTTTTTTAGGATTGTTGAACAATGTTTTTTCCATGTTAATGCAGTTTAAAATCTCGAATTTTCGACAAATTGTCTTACCAAAATTTCAGCTGATATTCGTAGATTAAAGGATAGTTGATTTTTATGTAACATTGCAGTAAATAACTTCCAATTCAATCGCTGAGAATCAGTAATTTGGTTTTAAATGAACAAAAAAATATTCTTGCTTTTCGTTGAGCTTTAATTATGGCATGTTAATGCCGGTTCGTGTGCCATATTGTGTTGTATTCGTCTCAGCACATATCCTGTAAATAACTCCTTGTTAAGAAGTAAGTAATGGTGTAATGTCAGTCAAGAATTTTAGGCGTAAGTTGATTTGGAAAATTTAGGTTTTCGCTTAATTTTGATTATTTTGTGTAAGTTTGTCGATCTTTATCAATGCAGTGATTATGTGAATGTTTTTAAAAAATCTCAGTGAACAGAATTGGTTTGTGAAAATGGCGATGTTCAATGTTCATGTTGCCATGTTTGTGTATCTTTATAGTACTTGCATATCGCTCTCGATTAGTTATCTAATTGAATGATCTTTTTGTCAATTTTTTTTCAGACAAAAGGCTTTTTATAGTTGAAAGATGAGCGTTGTCGGATTTGATTTTGGTAATGAGAGCTGTGTCGTTGCTGTTGCAAGGCAAAGGGGTATTGATGTTGTACTCAATGATGAGTCCAAACGGGAGACTCCTGCTATTGTTTCCTTTGGCGAGAAGCAGCGTTTTGTTGGAACAGCCGGTGCTGCATCTGCATTAATGAACCCTAAAAACACCATTTCCCAGATTAAAAGACTCATAGGTCGACCGTTTTCTGATCCTGAGTTGCAAAAGGATATTAAATTGGTGCCGTTTACAGTAACAGAGGGACCTGATGGGTTTCCCTTGATCCATGCAAGGTACCTAGGGGAAATCAAGACTTTCACCCCAACACAAGTGTTGGGTATGCTGCTCTCAAACTTGAAGGGCATAGCAGAAAAAAATTTGAATGCTGCAGTTGTGGATTGCTGCATTGGAATCCCAGTTTTCTTCACTGATCTTCAGAGAAGAGCTATCCTTGATGCAGCTACAATTGTCGGGTTACATCCTCTCCGTTTAATCCATGAGACAACAGCTACTGCATTGGCCTATGGTATGTACAAGACAGACTTGCCTGAAAATGATCCTGTAAATGTAGCATTTGTTGATGTTGGACACGCGAGTTTACAAGTATGCATTGCTGCCTTCAAGAGAGGTCAAGTCAAGATCTTGGCTCATTCATTTGACCGTTCATTGGGCGGTCGTGATTTTGATGAGGTCCTTTTCCAGCATTTTGCCGTGAAGTTCAAGGATGAGTACAAGATTGACGTGTATCAAAATGCAAGGGCTTGCCTCAGGCTTAGGACAGCTTGCGAGAAACTGAAGAAGGTCCTGAGCGCCAATCCTGAGGCTCCATTGAACATTGAGTGTCTAATGGAGGAGAAGGATGTGAAAGGATTCATTAAGAGAGACGAATTTGAACAAATCAGTATCCCAATTTTGGAGCGAGTGAAGAAGCCATTGGAAAAGGCTCTTGCAGAAGCTGCTCTCACCACGGAAGAAATTCATACTGTCGAGGTTGTTGGCTCAGGTTCAAGGGTCCCTGCTGTCATAAGAATTTTGACTGAGTTCTTTGGGAAGGAGCCCCGGCGCACGATGAATGCTAGTGAGTGTGTGGCAAAGGGCTGTGCTTTGGAGTGTGCAATTGGTAGCCCAACGTTCAGAGTTAAAGACTTTCAGGTAACTGATTCAGTCATTTATTCAAGCTTGTGAGCATGTTATATCTGCCTAGTGGGTTTTGTTTGCCTTTTCCCTGCGTTTTATGCTTATAGGACTTTTGGTGTCCAGGTTAACGAAAGCTTTCCATTCCCCATTTCCGTATCTTGGAAAGGTCTTGCTGATGAGGGCCAGGATGGGGCTGCTGAGGGGCGGCAGAGCGTCATTGCGATACCCAAAGGAACACCTTTACCTTATTTGAACGCGGTAACAGTTAGGGGATCAGGCACATTGAATGTTGATTTGAATTATGCGGATGTTAGTGAGTTGCAAGCTCCAGCCCGTATCAGTACTTATACAGTAAGTCGCGATTTTCACAATGTTTTTTTTATATTGGATTCTATTTCCATCATTTACTAGGAGAATGTCTAGTGGCACGGTTGTGTTATTCCGTATCTTATCTGCCTCTGATCTTAATCTTTTTGTTGAATGTATAGGTTGGTCCGTTTGAATCTGCTAATGGTGATCTTGCAAAGCTTAAATTAAACGTAAGATTAAATCTGCATGGGATTGTGTCTGTTGTGTCAGCTACGGTGAGTCTATTGGTGATTTATCAATTCTTCAAGTTTTGGACCCGTCTTCCTTCCTTTCCCCTGTCCTCTCTTTCAGGGAGCAGTGTTAAGTTAATATTGTTTTATTTTACCCCAGCTCTTGGAAGAAGAACTCGATGTTCCTGTTGCGAAAGAGCCGGCTAAGATGAACATTGCTGCTTCCAATGGAGAAATCCTTCCTGAAACGGATGCGACTATGCAAGATGCCAATGGCGAAGCTCCTATGATGGAAAATGGTGTGCCTGATTCTGCGGTTGAGGCTGAAGCAAAACCAGTGCAAATGGATACAGATATCAAGGTATACGACTGGCAGCACTGAACTTATAGCACAGATAATTTCTACAACCATCTGATACTGTATTGTGCTGCACAGGCTGATGCTTCGAAGAAAAAGGTCAGGAGGACCACAGTTCCCGTGTCAGAGTTAGTTTATGGTGGACTATCGAAAGCCGAGGTAGAGAAAGCAGCTGAGAAAGAATTTGAGATGGCTTTTCAAGATCGTGTTATGGAAGAGACAAAGGATTGCAAAAATGCTTTGGAAGCTTATGTATACGAGATGAGAAACAAGGCATGTTCGACATTTCTTTTTGGAGTCTTATTTGACACTGTTGTCTCTACTATTCGGTTACTATTATAATGTACGCATCTGATGTGTTTTTTCGTCTCTGTTGTCATGATGTCCAGCTCAATGACAAATACTTCGAGTTTGTCGGTCCTTCGGAGAAAGATGAGTTTATTGCTACACTTCAGGAGGTCGAAGACTGGCTGTATGAGGATGGAGAAGATGAGACAAAGAGTGTTTATAATGCAAAGCTCGATGATCTGAAAAAGGTATAGACGTGATTCATACACGAGAGGATAACAGTGTGTAGAGAGAAGTTATTTGTTTATACATTAGGGATATGTATTAGATACTCAGCCATGCTTTTTTTTTTTCTTTTTTTTTAATACTTCTTGAATTTCAGAAAGGAGACGAAATTGAAGAGCGATACAAAGAACATATGGAGCGGAGTGGTGTCGTCCAACAATTTAACAATCATGTTAATGGTATCAGGGAAGCAGCAATGTCAGCAGATCCAAACTTTGACCATATTGAGCCTCTAGAAAAACAGAAGGTAATGTTGCGCATAGAATTTGCATCAACACCATACTACTTATGTAATTGGTTGCCTGACTCGGGATTCTATGCTGTTTGTAGGTCGTAAATGCTTGCATTGAAGCAGATGCTTGGCTAACAGAGAAGCAGCAGCAGCAAGATGCACTACCAAAGTATGCACCTCCTGTCCTGAGAACGGCTGATGTGATGAAGGTGATAGAGGACATCAACAGGTATTACAATGTTACCCGAAAGTTCTATTCTCCTTTAATCTATTTGATGCATAAATGTGGTATCGATAGCCGCCGTGTGATTTATTGTACACCCTTTTATCTACTATTGGACGAAAATATTTGTTGATGATATTTGTTTGAACATCCGAAAAAAGGTGTATTATATATCAATTGATTCGTAGGTTTTCCACCGAGTGTAATAGTGAAAATTTACGATTTGAATTTTTCATCGCAGGCTGTGTAGACCTATATTGACAAAACCTAAACCTAAACCGGCCCCAGCTAAGCCGGCATCACCGGAGCCACAACCTCCTCAGAACAATGAGGATCAGTCTCCTGCCGGTGACAATGATGCAAACCCTAGTGCAAATGAGATCTATGAAGATGCTATTCCCGAGCCAATGGACACCGAGGGTGGGAAGACCGAGTCAGCTACAACGACTGCCTAAGCTGGTAGATAGGCTGGCACAGTTTGTTTATTTTGGGACGCCTATTGTGGTTTCCTTTTTTTCGTTGGTGAAGTTTCCCTAGTTTTTGGATAGAGCCCAAAGACCCTTGATGGGGCGTACAGCAATCTCTCTCGTTAAGTGTTTTTTGCTCTCGTTTTTAGAAGATTTGTAATATTATTTTTGTTAGTGGTATGCAGGTGGTCAGTTTCAGAACGATCTAGTCTTATATGTAAGGGTTTTGGAGAATTGGAGGGGGTATTAATTAAGGACTTATTTTCCAATTACAATATGTCGTCATCTCAACGTAACCGAAGAGGTTACTGTAAGTTGATGCTGTATTCTCCTCAATATAGGAAAGCTAAAAATGATTGGCCACAATAGTATTCGCTTATGACAAATACTATTTATCATAAGCGGAAGATTGATAGTGTATCTCCCACAACAAAGCAAGTGAGAAAACATGTGGGGAAATTGAGCATTCTAAGGTTAGTCTCACTTGCATTCTGTGAGAAGGATCGTTATGGTAGTGTTCGTTTTCAATGCGAATTTGTGCAATAATATATGGGTCATGCTCATTCTCTATCAGCCATGTGTGTTTGCTTTTCCTTTCAATTTTCCCCAATTCTTTTCAAACTCTCCTCGTCCACCATCTTACCACCCCGCCTGCCACTCTCGCATTTCATGTTCTTGTCAGACAAATTGACTCAACGTTTCTTTTGTTTCGTGTTCTTGCATTTCATTCTACTGTCAATATACTCCATTTTTTACACCATAAAAAATATTGTATAAATTGAAGAACACGAAACAAAAAGGTGATGGCGGATTTAGACAAATATAGTAATAATCAAGATGTTAGAAATACGAGACGTATCCGGCTTTAAATTGTTCAGCAGCCAAAATGGTCTTTCAACCCATCGAAGTGATCGAACCCCTCCTCTACCATGCACCCAAGTAACCATCCTAATCTTCATTACATTAATTTTTATGAACCCTACTTTCATTAACTTAAATTAAATTCTCCGAATTTTATATTATTGATGCATAGTTAATAATTTAGAATCAATACTTGATTAATACGAGAACTAGCATTCATAATTGAGTAATTTGACAGATTTGATTAATTTGATAAGGGAGAGAATTAGAGTGTTTATTTATTTTGTTTTTCGGGGGAAGGGTACCGTATGGAAAAGTAATGATAAAAATCAACAAAAGAGTAATTATTATCCATAAAAGAGCAATTACGTAATATAACCGTGGGACTATAATATTTCATATTGATTATATGTTTCATACACGACGTATAACTCATATATTCGTGTTTTAGCTATCAATCGGAAAATACCTTCAAGTTATTCAACATATACCTCAAAGTCGACTGTGCCTGATCAACTGATCAGGTAGGGGAGCACCAACTCGAAAGCCCTCGAGGAGGGTCGCCTACAAATGGCTGTTAACCGCAACCAAAAAATGGGTTGTATACTTGTAATGTAAATCATTCACTTAGACAATATGTCAGAAAGAAGTTACAGTACTTTCCTTTTCTTCAGGTAGGAATACATCAGGAAGAATCCCACCAAAATACCAACCATGATTCCCGCTGTAGTGAACCAGAAGGCCATCTGCAAGGTGAATCAACAGAGTTAAAATTTACTCATAATACAATAAGTGATCCGTCTTCGGTTAGGACAGGTCAAGTAATATCCACGTGTATGAATAAGACAAAAATAAAAAAGCCTACGGAAGAGCAAAAGTTTGTCATATCTATGCAACTAGGTCATAATTTGGCCGTCTTAAATGAAAATTTGTGCT
This sequence comes from Silene conica, assembly GCA_029255685.2. NCBI lineage: Eukaryota > Viridiplantae > Streptophyta > Magnoliopsida > Caryophyllales > Caryophyllaceae > Silene > Silene conica. The sequence continues at coordinate 6,465,912 of CM055313.2, forward strand.
CAGAATAACAGCAGTGTTGGGTCTATGCCTTGAATCTGTTAGTCGCCGCTTCGAACGACTATGCGGGGGTCTGATTTCTGTATTGGGTTAGGGTTTCTGTCTGGGCTTTATTATAATAAGCCTAATCTGTTTTGTATTAGGTTAAGAGTACTATATAAACTCTTAACCTCTACCCTAGCAGTCATACTTTAATATCGTTCTGAATCTGTAATCTGGAAAACTCCTCACATTAATAAAACTCTCTCCCTTCTGCCCTGTGGACGTAGCTAACACACTGTTAGTGAACCACGTAAATCTGTGCGTTTGTTCTTTATTGTTTGTTTTAGTCTTTCTCTGTGCTTCCGTTATAACAAGCAGCTTACAGGTTTCAAGGATTAATGCAAATCAGTGGTGCGTTGATACGATATACGAGTATACGACCATGCTATAGATTGAGACTTACCGAATGTTCTTCAAGATACGATCTCAGATTCATGCCGAAAATGCCTGCACCCCAACAAGGAATAACATCACGTTTTCATAACGGCATTATGAAAATAGGATTACGGTATAAACTGAGAACAAGGGAGTGGATAATTAGTGTCACCTGCAACCAGAGCGCCAATTGCTACACAGAATGTGCCAACCTGAAGAAGCAACTCCACTTTGCTAACTTCAAGTCTTCGAGAACTGGCACAAATTTACACGACAATACATTTAGCAAAAATCTCATTACTGAGAGGCCCTTGTACAGAAGTTTTTGTTTTTAGGTCAGTGCATAAGATTATGCATAATTCTAAAAAGAATTACAAGTTCTAATCGTTTGTTTCCGTAGCTTTTGCATATAACCCTATACGTGCATCTGCCAGTGCTACAGAGGTGTAGAATCATAAAAGGTCAAGCATGTATGCATTGCTTTCTCTGATAGCGAGTGTGAAGACGCTTTCATTTACAGTAAAACTAACATAATTATGATTCAAATTGCTGGAAGAGTCAAATGGTGTCTGATATCTACTTATATCACTCCAACGTGGGACTGAATATCAGAAGAGCATCATGAATCCCTCATCAATAAATCATTTCATATTGGAAGTCAATGCATCTAGAATTAGTCAAGCTGCAAAAACATGTCCTCACATAGAAGAGACTGATAAAATTACAAATAGCCTACAAAATTTCCAGAATCAGAATATTAAAGCTATGGCGAGTGACTTATAGCAGACTAGCTTGAGCAGAAATATGCTCGATCAGCCTTGAATCTTCTTTTTTTCTGGTTTAGCTATTACTCCTATGAGTTGGGTTGAAAAAAGCTCTAGGCTGTAGTTGAGGGTAGCTCGACAGGGAAGTACTGAAGGTGTCAATCGAGAGAGGACCCATAGGCCAGAAGGCATAAGTAATAAGAACTTCGTAATACAGTATTTACTTCGGAAAAGTATTAGTTGAACATCTGAAACTGGAAACTAGGAAATTTGTCAGTGATGGTTATGTTTGCAGTTTACTTTTCTTTTCTAGAACTTGTCTTCAGACAGTCACACACAGCAAGATGAACAGCTAACAATGCCGATTAAAGATAGCCAAATTGTTAGCATTGAATCCATACACTGATTATAACTTTATAAGTTGCAGTACGCTGCGCTATCTTAAAATGATTAAAGATGCAGATCACTGCACTGACCTTAGGTTTACAGCGAGGGAGTCTTCCATCTCCTTTGCAGAATCTAACAGCCTTTCAGCTTGACCATGTAGAGATTCACATCTGAAAGTACAAGTGGGAGATAGCATCACAACATCATAACCTCTTTCACTAAAGATAAAGAGAAACAAGTTTCTCTGGAGCTATCTTAGATGAGTAAGATCATATAAAGGCAGCTGCAGCATTCAAAAGAAGCGGCTCATAAAAGATTCTGAAAATCCTGGAGCTTCTACTCAATCGGTACCAGGCCTTCGAAATAATTGACATCATATGCTCACCAAAAAGCTAATAATATGTGGGCTCATAGTTTAGTTACTAGCAAATTCAACCACTTCTAACTCTTGTAGGTCAATATAAATTGAATTTATGTAGTATAAACTGCCCTGCAATATCAGCACATGGAATAAGTGGCAAATATGACATGCTTCAGAAAGCAAAAAGCTACCTCTGAAGATAGTTTTCTAGAAGCATTTCAATTTCTTCTTCCTCTTCTGCATCAGATAGAGTGTATCCGGAATAAGAATTAAAGCAATCATGTTCTGAGTGCATAAACGATGACCATATAGGACTCACCTTCTGCAATTTCTTTATCCAACGGAACAGAGCATTCCATGGAATGATTTATTCGATTAAGTGTGCAGTTCCGTCCCATGATACATATCCGCCGAATTTCATCTGTGTCTTCCAAAAGATCAAATAGCATCTGCCTAAGAGCTCCTGCCCGTGATCCCAATTCAACCTTGGCAAATTGCAAAAAGGAACATAATACATACTGGTTATAATTTTCCATTGAAGCCAGTCTGAATTTGTGTTCGTACAAAAATGATATCATACCAGTGTTTGCTTGCTAGTTCGTAGTTGTTCTAAAATGTCTCCCGTTAAACGGTTTGGCAGGACTTCAAGTAGTGATTGGACCTAAATTTGTTAAAAAGATATCCCACATTAGCCCGTTGCTTCGACGTTTGTTTCTGGTTTAAAATCTCCCAACAATTCACCATCAACACATTTTTCTTCAGAAATACTACTACAAAAATCAGTTTGCATCCGTCATCTTGCAAGGTGCACTCAGGTCTACAACATTTTCAATAGTAATAATAACAAAATTATACTCACTGCGTTTTCATACTCACACGAGGTTCTAAATCCATCATCCTTTTCTCCAAACGTTGTATTCGTGAAACCAAGGCTGCTTCAACAACCTATAAATATTAAACATGAGGCCTTCAGTGCACATAATAGAAAAACAATGGTACTTTTGAGTGGCCTAGAAAACATTCTTGAATTTTAACAGCTGAACTATGTCCAAGATAGAACCCATTGCCCATCTGATCTCAATGTTTCGCATGACACATGTCTCTGATATGATGTCTTACCTCGAGCACAAATGGCATTGACAGCCCTCCATTTGTATTTTCAGGACTTAAACGAGGTAGCAGTGAATCGATGAAAGCTTTGCCGCCTCTCCTAAAGATAGTTAACAAACAAGGCATCACTAAAGTTCATTCCCGTTATAACTTACAAGGGATAGATTCGATTCATGACACCTGATTAATCTAATAGCATATACAGAATTCTTCAGAGGACCCCATACCGATTGTAGTTGAAGATGAGAACACGTTCCTGCATTACTATTGCTCGCAAAGAGCCCAAGTTCAACAAAATAGCATGCTCTCGGACCTATGATTCAGAGAAGGCCAGTCAGATACAGTCTTAGCATTTCCATATAATGACCTCAAACCAAACAAGCGTAAGAGTAATTGCATAAGATGTAACTATGCAACTGGAAATTTCCGGCATTGAGATGATGGCAAAAATGAGTCCTACACAAGAATGCACATCATACCAGCAGTGAAGGCATTGAGTTTGTCAACCACAAGGATGGATCAACACTACGGATATCTCGAGGGCGAAGGCCTAACATACAAAAATATCAACAGAATTATTTCCAAAATCTGTGGTAATCAAAATCTAAGCTAGTAAGTACACCGTATCTAACATATTTGACAATCAAACTATCAACATCAAATGCTCGTCAACTGTCACAAAAGCTAAGCATATACGGAGTATAAAGTATGATATCTGAAACGCAACAGAAATCATCTCACACACCAGCATAGAATTATATAGAAGGAAACAACATTTTCACTATATTTAGTTTCGATTATTGGCTGAAACATAGCAAACCGCAATTTCAGTAGGTACTAGTTTACTAGAAAGCTAAAGAAAAGATGAATAATCTCACCACTGGATTTCAGCAAATGCCTTCTATTGATGCTTTCATTTGAAATCTTGCCATCCAAAGTCACTTCCACCACCTATTTCATCCAGTCAAACACAAGATAAACGAACTTAATGGTGTGCTGCCTATAATCATAATTGTCATGGTTTTGTCCATGGAGGGGATGAAGACACAAGGTCGTAATTAAACTCCTTCTCCTGTCGATAATTTATACAGACAGACTAGTAGTACTGCTTATTAATCTACGCACAGTCAGAATTTTGGGTAAACTCAAGAAAGATCCAAAAAACGAATATATAGTTGAACTTAATATTCAGCATCCAAAAAACGAATATATCGAAATCAGGAGTTGCAGCTGAAAAGGTAAATTACTACTCCACAGAAATCCAAAAACGGATATTCTTGAAACAGTAGAGCTCAGTCAGCGCACTAATTCAAGTAACTCGTTCATGAGACTATCTCATAACAAATTTGCAAGCGGAAGTATTAATCGAAATGAAAGAGGAAAACACCTAAAAAACGCTCAGGTTTCAAGCACAATTCATAAGCAGGTATTCGATCAAATTGATCACTCGATCCTACAATCCTGCGTAACAAATATCCATACACTAATTCTTACAACGGTTCGGTTGACTAATTCAAGTAACTCTTAATGTAACGATCTGATGATAAAAAATTTCGAAGCAAAAATATTACTACATAACACATATCTAAACGCCAACTTTTTCCAACAATAAAGTTGCATTAACTCAATTAACTCTTATATGAGACGATCTCAGGAGAAACTGGTAAGCGAGTACGTTACTCGAGATTCGAGAAGAAACCTTAAGCTCAGGTTTGGAACACATGCTCATAAGTCATAAGCAAGCATTCGACCGAATTGATCACTTATGATACCTAATCTACAACAATTACAAAATTCTCGAAACAGTAAAGTTATAGTAATTTACGAACCAAGTAATTTTCATATGAGACGGTCTCACATTAAGTTAATCGAGAAGAAACAAAACCTGATAAACAGGCTCAGGAATTCCAAGGGAAAGCAAATCAGAAGAAGAATTCGGCTTTGGAAGAATAAGATCATTATTATCTGAAGAATCATGATCATCAACAATTTTACCGTCACTTCGATTTTCTCTCTCCTCAAAATCACTAAGCGCAGAGGAATTCACCAGACATTTATACTTCGTTCTAGAAGCTTTTACTGCCGCTATCGCAATCGGAAAGAAAGATGCGAAGATGCGGTGGTTGTTACGGTGGAGAAAGAAAATCGACGACCGGAAACATGGCGGCCGTAAAACGACGTCGTAGAACGGGAGATTCGACGGCGGAGTCTTCGCCGGAAACATTGATGCCGGCGTAATTCCGGCGACTGCTAAATCAGTTGATGAAGGAGTTAGGAGTAATAGTGTTGTGGATTTTGTGGATAACAGATTAATTTTGGAGTAATATTTTAAGTTAATTTGAAAAAATGTGGCGCGGACCCACTTTTTGTTTTGGGTTTTGTGTGGTGTTGGTTATGTTCCGTATTTTATTACTGGCGTAAAAGTGTTGTTGCATTGCGTATTTTTTAGGTTTGAGTTCCGAGTTTGGACTTTTGAGAAGTGGTTGGTTGATGGTTCACGGGTTCTTATTTGGTGGGTTTGGATTATAGAAGATCACGTTAAAGTATAAATTAAGAGTTATTTATTTACGGAATTACTTTTTCACATACGGAGTTTACTCTTTCACGTACATTTTTTTCATAAAGTTTCCATATTGTACCCTTTTCCCTACGAATAATCAAATTGACTCCTATGAATACACTTTCCCTAAAATCCAATCTAACAAATCTAAAAACTTGAAAGATGGATTATAATTTCTTCGACCAGTGAAGTAAAATTCGTTTTTAGCAATTATTAACACCTCTTATTCAAATTTTTGAGTTTAATTTTTAGTGAAATTAATATGAACAATTATTATTAATTAGGGTTTTTGATTGTACTGAATGAGAGCATAAATCTTATGAGTCTACCTTTTGTTCTACCGGAAGAAGAGCAGCCGCTATATATTTGTTCAACAATTATGCAAGGTCATTCCTAAAGCACCGCCTAAGCCCTAGTATATTATAAAAACTACTGGAAGATGCACGAGCATCAGTGATTCGGGGTACGGATGAATTGCTAGCAATTTCACTATACAACAAACAGAGTTTAAATATTTTTGCTTGCTATTGTTCATGTATTTTTTAATAGTTTATTTGGAATAATGTTTATCGGCGACTGATCGGAAGGGGTGACCGGAAATGGTGAACGAAAGTGGTGATGAGAGAGGAGGGAAGACAGAAAAAAATAATTGGATGAAGAATGAAAAATGGCAAGGGTAATATTGTAAAAGTCGTATGTGAAAGAGTAAAATTCGTATGTGAAAAAGCACATCCCTTTATTTATGGACTTATTTACTTAACTATGGCTATTATATTCTTGTCATTAGTATAGTTTGTGACGGATAGTGTCATTTTTAATGAAAATTTGTGTTTATAATAAGATATCAAGTTGTCAAGATAAACTTAAAATGTACATAAATTTACATGTTATTTATGAACTATTTTTCTTCTAGTCATTCATATGCTATAAACGGCTCTATAGTAGAGCATAGTTAATAGGCAAGTCATGTAATTGTTTCACTTAAATCATTTGGGGATTTGTTCTTTTGAATTTAATTTCAGTTCATATTAGTTCAGTTGAGCTCTAGTACTCGGAGTTTAGTTAACTTCAGTTTTATTCGGTTCAGTTCAACTTTTTTTTCTTTACAAATTAACTTTTACTCCAGTTTATTTCAAGTCAATTCAAGTACATTAAATTCAGTTCAACTATATTAAATTTAATGATACTCAATTCGAACAATTAAAGTCCAAAAGAATAAAAGGTTCACAAATTAACGAGTTGACTCCAATTCAATTCAACCATATTAAATTCGGTTCAACTCAAGTCGATTTAATTCGCGATTTCAATTCAAAGAGCATGCCTAAAAACCGAAGAAAGGATTAATTTCATACTACTGGAACGCTGACTCTCAATAATGGCGGCTAAGTTCTACTGCATTATTACTCTTGTTTCTGCTGATTGTGCCATTCATCCAAAACTTCAATGGCGAATATGGATGACAATCCCTTATTGCAGGACTTCAATTTTCCTCCATATCATATCATCCAACCCAACCATATCATTTCTGGGATTCCATCCCTCTTAAATCAACTGGTAATTCACTGATTATCACCCCTTTTAATTTTCATACTCGTATATATGAGAATATGTTTTTATTATAATTGAATGAATACATTCTGAAATACATGAAGCTATTTATACTAGATAATACAAGCTAGGTTAGTATACATAGGATTCTATTGGACTACAATTACATTGAGACTAGGAGATGTACTAGGAGTAGACTTGTAGGATGTTTGGACTGAAGAGGCGTGTGAGGGAGAGTTTGAGATGGAGTTGGAGTGTTGTTCTGTTTGTGGGCTGATACGCCCCCGCAAGATGGACTGAGGAAGATGAAGACCAATCTTGAATCGTAAGTCAAGAAACCGGAGTTTGTGTAGAGGTTTGGTAAGAACATCAGCAAGTTGATCGTTGCATTCAATATGTTGAATACGAATGTGACCATGTTGAAGTTGTTCACGAACGAAGTGAAAGGAAAGTTCCATGTGCTTCATTCTTGAGTGAAAGACTGGATTTTTGGCGTAGAGAGTGGCAGACATGTTGTCACAGTAGATAGCAGGAGGTTTGGTGATGTGGATGTTGAGTTCAGTAAGGAGATTGCGAAGCCATAGTGTCTCTGTTGTAACAGCAGCTACAGCTCGAAATTCCGCTTCAGTAGTAGACAGTGCCAGACCTCTTTGCTTTTTAGAGGACCAGGAGATGGGATTGCGGCCTAAGTAGATGAGATACCCAGTGGTAGAGACATAAGATTGTTTGTCTCCAGCAAAGTCAGCATCACAAAATGCATGAAGACAGAGAGGTGAATTCCGATGAAGTTGAATGCCATAATTCTGAGTGCCTTGTAGGTATCGAAGGAGACGTTTGAGAGCAATCCAGTGAGTGGAGGTTGGATGATGGAGAAACTGAGCAAGGCGATTGACAGTGAATGCAATATCTGGTCTAGTAAGAGAAAGATATTGTAGACTGCCAACTATGGCACGATAATCCGTGTGGTTTTGGATTGGTTTGTGGTCTTCTCGGATGAGGGGTATGTCCGTGGAAATAGGAGTGTTGATAGGTTTGGCATTAGCCATATCGTGTTTGGTAAGTAGGTCATGGACATACTTAGATTGGTTGAGATGTAGGCCGAGTTTGTTAGGTGTGACTTCAACACCTAAGAAGTAGGAGAGAGGGCCTAAATCTTTAATGGAGAATCGAGTAGCAAGGGTTTTGATGAAATGTTGAGTATGTTGTTCATTGGGGCCTGTGATGATAATGTCATCAACATAGACAAGCATATACAAACAGGTGGTTGGAGTTTTGAGGAGAAAAAGTGAGGAGTCGGAGATTGATTGTTTGAAACCATAGGTGATGAGGTAGGTTTTGAGCTCGGTATACCAAGCTCTAGGAGCTTGTTTGAGACCGTATATGGCCTTGTTGAGTTTGCAAATATGGGTGGGTTGTGTTTCATCAACGAATCCTTGTGGTTGGGCCATGAATACATTGTCAGTAAGTGTGCCTTGTAAGAAAGCGTTGTTAACATCGAGTTGTCTTAGAGACCATTGTTGTGTGACAGCGATGGAGAGAATGAGTCGAACAGTGGTAGGTTTGATAACAGGACTAAAGGTTTCAGTGTAATCGATGCCAGGGCGTTGATGGAAACCTTTTGCAACAAGGCGTGCTTTGTATTGGTTGAGGGAGCCATCGGGGTTGTACTTGACACGATAGACCCATTTGCATCCGATAACATTGTGAGAGGGTTGACGTGGAACTAAGGTCCATGTATTGTTTCTTACTAACGCATCGAACTCGGCTTGCATAGCATGACGCCATTGAGGGAGGATGAGGGCACGTTTGATGGTGGTGGGAAGGGCATGTTCAGTGGCAGAGGCGAGAGCAATGTTAGCATATCGAGGGTTGGGTTTCCGTATATTATTGGTGAGCCTTGTAATAGCATGGGTGGGTGGGGGTTGCGGCAAGGCAGGGGTTTCGGTGGGAGATTGAGGGCCTGATGTGGTGGCGTGGGGTTCAGGGGAGGTGTTGTTGTTAGGCAGAGAGTCGGGTGGTGAGGCAGGAGGGTCGAGGGTAGCTGGGTTGGGGTTGGATTTGGACCGGCGATGGTAGACATGAAGGGGAGTGGCTGTTTGTGGAGGGGAGGAGGCAGGGGAGGTGGTCTGGGAGTCTGGTGGTGAGGGGGATTGATGCGGTGGTGAGGCATAGGGGGGGACAGGAGGGTCGAGGGAAGTTGGGTTAGGGTTGGAGTTGGAACGGCGGTGGTAGACACGAAGGGGAGTGACAGGGGGAGGCTGTGGGCTCGGGGAAGTGGCAGGGTCTGGGTTTTGGGTTGGGGGTGGGGTGGTGGCGTTAGGGAGTGAGAGGAGGGGAATGGAGACTGTGCACCATTCGTCCGTGGTGATGGCGGGGGTGGGTTGGGATTTCAGAATTTCGTGGTAAGCAAATTCATCTTCGACAAATTTGACATGACGGGAGGTGTAAATACGATTTGTTTTTGGTTCAAGGCAATAGAATGCACTTTGGGTTGAGGAGTATCCTACGAATATGCAAGGGGTGGAGCGGTAGTCAAGTTTATTCTTGGTGTATGGTCTAAGCCAAGGATAACATAGACAACCAAAGTTGTGGAGTTTGGAATAGTTGGGTTCAACATTCGTGAGTTTGAAGTATGGTGTTTGATTGTTTAAGGTTTTGGTTGGTAATCTATTGATTAGGTAAGTAGCGGTGCTAAAGGCGAAAGGCCATAGGGAGGTGGGCAAATTTGCGTGAGAGAGTAGTGCTAGGCCAGTTTCTACGATGTGTCTATGGCATCTTTCGGCGTAGCCATTATGTTCTGGAGTGTGAGGTGGGGAGGTGGAGTGGCTTATGCCTTGGTCGAGTAAAAGTGGGGTTAGGGTTTGAAATTCTCCACCATTGTCGGAGAAGAAGTGTTTAATTGGTTTGTTAAAGTGTTTTTCGACTAAGGCTTTAAATCGTAAGAAGACTTGAGCTGTTTCGGATTTTTGTTTTAATGGAAATAGCCAAGTGTATTTGCTAAAATGGTCGACAAAAATAGCGTAGTATTTATAACGTTCGCGTGAATATATAGGACTTGTCCACAAATCGGAATAAATTAATTCAAGAGGTGCATTAGTAGTAAAAGTGGAATTCGCAAATGGTAATTTGGTGCTTTTACTAATATGACAAGAATTGCAAAAAGAAAAATCACACAAAGGAAATGATGCACTTTTATTGATAAGTTTCATAACATCATAGGTAGGATGACCGAATTTATGATGCCATGAGAGAGGAGGTGCATGCTTTTTGCTAAATTGAACACTTGGTTGTGACGGTCTCAACTCGTATACCCCGTCTTTAGTTTGGCCCTGCATTAGTGTCGCTCCCGTCGAAATTGCCTTTACAATGAAGGAATTGGATGAGAAAATAACATATGCATTATTATCTTGACATAATTGAGAAATAGATAATATATTGCGAGAGATACGAGGAACATGGAGAACATTAGGAAATTTAAGATTAGAATTTTGAATGCATAAATTACCTATGTTGGCAATATCAAGAGAGGAGCCGTCACCAATGTAGAGGTTGTCAGGACCGAGATAGGGTGAGTGCATAGCAAGGGTATCGAGGTCATTTGTCACGTGGTGCGAGGCACCACTGTCCAAGAGATAGGTGTTTTGGTCGGTTATGGTGGTGGAAGAGGTGGCGATGTGGGCTTGGGGTTGGTTGTTGCGATTTGGAGCGGGAAAATTAATGTTAGGGTAAAGCTTGCGGAAGTAAGGACAATTGGCAATGACATGACCAACTTGGCGACACCATTGACAACGCCCTTTGAAGGGGCGAGGGGTGTAGGCAGCCGCGGCAGCAGTGGAGTTCGGCGGCTGGTTGTTGTTGGGCGTGGTGGTGGAGTTTTGGTAGGGACGGTTGTTGTAGGTGTTTTTGGAGCGGTGGGCATAGTTGGCCGAAGGTGGGAAGAGGTCGGTGGTGGGTTGTTGTTGTAGGAGTAATTCATGATGGAGGAGTTTTTCATGAAGGAGTTCAAAGGAGATAGGGTTATCACGGGCACGGACGGTGTCTATGACAGGTTTGTAGAGATTGTAATCAAGGCCTTTGAGGACCTTAGAAACAATGTCGTCTTGATCAACGGTTTTGCCAAGAAGTGCTAGTTGGTCAATACATGCTTTGAAGGTATTCATGTAGTCACTAATGGATTGGTTGGATTGTTTTACGATCGAATCAAGACGATCTTTGAGTTGAAGGACATGTGCCCTAGAGGGGTTAGCATAGGTACTTGCAAGTATGTCCCATGCTTGTTTTGCGGTGGTGGCACTAACAATGAGTGTTTGTACGGTGGAGGTGAGTGTGCCCATGAGGGCTCCAAGGATTAGACCATCTTGTTTAAGCCATGTAAGGTAGGCCGGGTTGGGTTTGGTTTCTTTTTCTTCGGTTTCAATGGTGGTATTTGGTGGAGTAGTGGTGCCATCGAGATAGCCAAGGAGACTATACCCGAATAGGATATTCATTAGTTGGAAACGCCATGAGACATAGTTCAAGGGGGTTAGTTTCACACAATTGGTAAAATTGAGAGACACGAGAGGCGTGTTTGGGTCGTGTGGGTTGGGAATGGTGTGCTCGTTTTGGGCCATGGTGAAACGAGAGACTGGAAGTGGGTTGGCAGCGGGACGTTTGAAGGTGGTTGTTTGGCGTGTGGAGAGGTGGTTGTTGGTGGATCTTTTGTGACTTCCTGATACCATATTCTCAATATGTTTTTATTATAATTGAATGAATACATTCTGAAATACATGAAGCTATTTATACTAGATAATACAAGCTAGGTTAGTATACATAGGATTCTATTGGACTACAATTACATTGAGACTAGGAGATGTACTAGGAGTAGACTTGTAGGATGTTTGGACTGAAGAGGCGTGTGAGGGAGAGTTTGAGATGGAGTTGGAGTGTTGTTCTGTTTGTGGGCTGATAGTATATTTTATCTCGGGGAAGTGGCACATAAGCCCCATAAGTTTCATTACGTGCAAATTAACTCCTATGTTCAGCAATTGGTGCAATTCAGCTATATTAACAAACTTTTATAATTTAAAACATAAAAATGAATTGCCATGATTATTAATTTGTGAAAACCCAAATTTACACTTAGTTTTATCACCACCGTTGTACCACCACACCAAGATATTCACCACCTATAACCAACAAGCATGATTTATATAATAATCCGTAGTACTAATAAGATGGTAGAAATTTGCAGGAAGATGAATTGGTTGAACTTGAGAGTAAGGTTGAACCAACATGGCCTAAGTTGGTTGTTCCATTGGAGAGGATTACAGATAGATTAAATGTTGTATGGGGTGTTGTTGATCATCTTAGTTCGGTTAAAGATTCCTCGCAACTTCGAGCTGCTGTTGAGCTAGTTCAGGTTTTGTACCCTGATAATTTTTTGTTGATTGGTTTATTGATCTGGTTTTGTGTCAGATTTTTAATATTTTAGAATGAACTATGTCCAATCTATGTTCCAAATAATTGTGATTTCTGGTATAAAATCAATGTTTTTTGTGAGAAGATTTTATCTGAACCAAAAAATTGACTACGCTCTGACACCATGATAGAAGACTGTCAACAAAATGTTTTAAGTCGATGATTTAGGCCCAAGCAATGGTTTGATACCCTAATAATTTTCAATTTTTCATGAACATACTGACTATAGAAGTCAATGTTTGGGAAACCCATAACCCATTAACAATCTTTCTGCATTTTTTGCTTGATCTGTTTACAGCCACAAAAGGTAGATTTTCAGTTGAGATTAAGCCAGAGCAAAGTAATTTACAAAGCATTCAAAGAAATTCGCGAATCTTCAGATTGGGGAACTCTGAGTGACTCTCGTAAACGTGTGGTTGAAGGTAGGAATTTACGAGTTAAAGGGATCAGTAACCCTTTTTTCTTCCTACAATCCTACGCTATCTAAGCAAGTCCTTTGTCATACTCATACATAGTACACACTGCACCAACCAGTCATTGTTTCTGTACATGTAACTGTTTATCGCTACTGAACAGTGTATTTATGTTTGAATAGTTTGCTCTAATCTACACTGCTGTGTGCATATATGACTATTCAGGTCAACTAAAGACAGCTATTCTTGGTGGTGTCTCTCTTGAAGGTCATGAAAGAGAGAGATTTAATGAAATTCAGCAGGTGAGGTTTTCTCTATATAAAAGTTGGTTGGGAAGAAGTCTAGACTTAAAGTTAATTGATGCTAAAAATTTGGAACTGTCTTCGTGCACACGGCATATGATGGTAATGTTTCCCCTAGGCCGTCTCTGCCAAGCTCCTGCGTAATAGTTGGTCCTGTTATTGTCTCAAACTCTCAATATATGTATGCTGAAATCGCAATGAACTTCTATAGTTTTGATGAGACTTATGTTGCACAGGCTTTATATGTTACCTCACCTAGCCCGGTCAGAGATTTGACTCCCAGGTAAAGGTACGAAATTACGGAACACTAGACACACTAGAGTCTAGATCAGGCGAAAAACGTGAAAGTCCACAGAAATTAGCTGAATCTGACACCTGACATGTACCTATGTGGAATACTTACAGCAAAGTCTTCAGAATCTGTTTCTAGTGAAAGTGATGTATTAGTTTGACAAGTGATAGAAATCGATTGTAATTCTTTTTCCTCATCGCTAAAAGCGATCTTCTCTTGTAGGAGAAGAAACAACCTAATTTTTTTTTGGAGAAGGTTAACTGGGGATCTTCATACGAGTTTTGAGAAAGTAGGAGTAGAAATGTATTTTTTGTTGCTGAGAATCCATAATAAGATGGGCGACATCTAGCTTAAGGAGATGGGTATCTGTAAGCGCATGCCTTATATTTTACTCCGGAATTGTATTAGTAAAAGTATTATACTGTACTTCGAGCATTGCACTTGAATAACAGAAGCAGTTAATATGTCATGTCAGAATTTTTTGTATGATGCTGTGTTATAAACATAGGAGTGCACTTGTGACATTGTATTTTTTGAGCGTCTTTCTTCATATTGCAGGAATTGGCAAAGCTAGCCCTGAAATTTGAGGCTAATGTCCTAGACGCCACTAAAAACTATGAGAAACTTATCACTGACAGAGTGTATGTAGAAGGTTTGCCAGCTACAACACTTGCATTGACAGCAAAGGCAGCTGCATCTAAGGTGCTTATTATGTGCTCTATTAATGTTTTGCAGCAAAAATCTAATTCTTGTTAGTAATTTACTTCATCTATATATAAATTCCTTTTGTTACTCTTTTCCTATACGTTCTCCAGGGTCATCTGGAGGCTACGGCTGAAAATGGACCATGGATTATCACATTGGATCCTCCAATCTATCGCTCAGTATTGCAGCATGCGGAGAAGAGAGACTTACGTGAGGAAGTGTTCCGTGCTTACATCGGATTAGCCTCCACAGGAGAACTTGATAATACGCCAATAATAGAGAAAATTCTTGAGCTTAGGCTGGAGAAAGCTAAGCTTCTTGGTTACACCAACTATGCAGAGGTATCCTCTTATATTCTAAGTTACTCGGACTCTCATGGTTCCTTGGGTACCAATGCCTGACTCTGAACACGTGGACACGTACTCAAAGTTGTATACGTTTTACATTCCCCTTTTGCATCCAACTGATTTGACGGTGTTTCCATAAAGTCGTTGTATGAGTCTCCACTGATTAATGAGTTTGTATTAGGTGAGTATGGCAACAAAGATGGCTACTGTTGATCAAGCCAAAGAACTAATTGAAAAGCTTCTCGTTTCCTCATGGGACACTGCAGTTTCTGGTAAGGCTGAAGCATTTGTTACAGATAGTTTCTTATCTGTAGACTACTATATATAGCTGTAGTTGATCGCTTTTCTTGATCTGTGTCATGTTTTGTCTTTGTATTCGACCTACCTTTTTACTGCCCAGGTCCTAATGATAAGATTATAGCTCAAACTTCTTAATGCTATTCATAGGTAATACTAGTCAAATTGGCAGTGGCAGACCAAGTTTTTTCTAAACTACTACGTATTATATAGAAGAATTATACTCCGTACTTCATAAAGTAAAAAATTCCCCCCACGAGGAAATACTTCTGATACCTTCATTTAAGGGCTGAATGTGGCAGGCTTTTGCGCCCATGTTTGTACAGATAAATTGAAAACAATGTCTTTTTTGAGGAGCTCAGTACTATTAATACTACTGTATATTTGAAAATAACTCTTTTATGCGGCTCTCCTTAACATAGTAGTAGTTTCGACTTGGACACTGAGGTAGTCCTTAGATCCTTAGCGCAAGGTGAATTACTGTATATTAGCTTGATATATTAGTTATTTTACCCGACCTTCCCAGAATTGGAAGACCTCAAAGAATTTGCAGCAACTAAAGGTGCTGTGGAGGCCACTGATTTGAACCTCTGGGACATCAACTTCTGGAGTGAGAGAATCCGCGAGTCTAGCTATGACATTAAGGAGGTGACTTATTTTCTTTATTCTCGGGATTTTAGTATTTTACGAATACGGGCCCATGCTTATACAATATTAGAAGCATCTATATGATTACTTCGTTAGTCATAGACTCTTCATGATGACCAACGGGCAACAACTGTCTTGCTACATATAGGTAACTTCTAGGGAAAGTACTTATAGTATTGACGGTGAAATGCAGACCTTTTGATTGTAACTGTTGTTTGAAACACTGTACATCGCATTTCTTAGCTCTAAAAACTCATAATGCAAGTACTTCTGCAAATACTTTTCTCTTATTGTATCTTGGAAGTTTATTTGATCATGAAAGTAGATCTTCTGCCCCACCCTGTTCTCCTTTTAACCTCATCAACTTAATGCTCTCTCGGTCCCCTCAAATAGTTTACATTTGCTTTCGGATTGACTTTTTATCTAGGTACATGCAAGTGGTTTTGAAGTGTAAGACCCACTCTCCACCAATTACCACACTAAACATACTTAAAAAGGAAAACGTAAACTATTGGCTGGGATGGACTAAATGGAATATGTAAATTACCATAAGTTCTGCTGTATTATTTAAGAGATTATGTCAAAAGCAAAAGAGGGTGGGACATGAGATAGTCATGGAATGGAACACAAAAATAGGACAGATATCTCATATTTTTTAAGTGACCATCTGTGGGTAATGACCTATGTTAGTTGGACTCGCGCGCTATTCTGTTGAAAAAATATGCATATTTTGGATTAAATGGAAGTGTCAAAGTGTAGTACCAACGTCCGAGTGTCCATTGTCAGACATGACACGGGTACACGAGGGAATCATAAAAGTCAGAGTAACACAAATTATGATTAGTTAATTGCGTTCCATGTGTATATGGCTGTGGGTTCCTATATATTTTTAGCAGAATGCTCTTACCAGTGAATTTTGAACTTTCCGAACTTTTGTTGTTTCCATTTTTTCAGGAAGAATTACGTCCTTATTTATCACTTCCGAGCGTAATGGATGGCCTTTTTTCACTAACAAAGACGCTCTTTGATGTTGAGATATTCGTAGCAGATGCGGAATCTCCTGTAATAGTCTCTTGATTCTATTATTTTGTGGATATAAAATACATGATACTGTCAGTAGCTTATGTTACTATGTTTCTAGGTGTGGAACGAAGACGTAAGGTTCTACTGTGTCAAGAATCCTGATGGAAATCCAATCGCCTACTTTTATTTGGATCCATATTCTCGACCATCAGAAAAGCGGGGTGGGGCATGGGTTTCTCTTGTTGCTGGTCGTAGTCGTTCCCTTTCTCATGGTGGTACATCATGTAGACTCCCTATTGTTAATGTGGTGTGCAATCAAACTCCTCCATTGGGAGACAAGCCAAGCCTGATGACATTTCGTGAGGTAACTTCTCTGATAAATAATGTGGTGTGTAATCAAACACCTCCATTTGTTCCATATTCTGAGATTCTTGAACTTTTCGAGTTGAATCTAAATGTTGCATGGGCTAATTCTTGGGTAAGCCGTTGCAACCTCTGCTTAATAACCCAAATAACTTAGTATGAGTTATAGGGAAAAAAGGGCCTATTTCAGTTTAAATTTGGTCATCTTTTATACTTCGTATGCCGCAAGTAAGCTTAGATTCTCTATATAATTTTTTACATCATTGTGCAGGTTGAGACTATATTCCATGAGTTTGGACATGCCCTTCAAATTATGTTGACCAAGGAAGATGAGGTCTTTGTTTCCGGTAATCGGGGTATAGAGTGGGATGCAGTTGAACTACCTTCGTCATTCATGGAAAATTGGTGTTACCAGAAGTAAGTCCATGCAACCTTATTCTCACCATCCTTGTTTACCTTCTTCCCATTTCCATGTTTTAAGAGATGAGCTCTGTGGAAGGAGATAATGTGTGTGAACTGTCATTTCGACGCTTGATGATTTCTAGTTTGTCAAGTTTGTTCATGCTCCTTGACACCCTTTTATAATATTTGTCATTCTCGTTTGAAAGAGAACTCGGAATTTACAGAGAAAATCCATCAGCAACATTATCGGAGTGTCTCAAAGGCTCTTGCGTATGGTGGGGCGGTGGGCTAGGGAGTAAAATTTCATTATTCATCATATATGAAAGTCAGTTTTTTGGCTGCATCTAAAATGGAATTACGTAGCAACGAAGATGATTATGCTTGAGCAGTGGGAGAGCAGTCAATGCTTGCTGCATGCCCTTCTCTGAACCATTGTCCACAATCTGCACACAACTCCCTAGCTCCATTTGCAAGTTCAGAATATATCTTTTTATGATCACATCTGTGATATATTGACAATATCTGGTATATCCTACTGCAGGTCCTTATTGACAAGCATTGCCAAACACTATGAAACAGGGGAGCCACTGTCTGAGGAAGTATGTACCAAACTCCAATCTGCAAGGACGTTTCGTGCTGCTTCAACAATGCTTCGTCAGGTACTCACAGAATCAGATCAATCAGATGGTGTTAATTTTAGAACATTTATGCATGAAATGACACTCAAACCGGACACGCTTTGTATCAAGTTGTGGTAGTCTGGTAGATAACATGTCTCGTGAGACTATTTTTTTCCTAGTTTGAACTTTAATGCTACCAAGCCACATTTTACGTGCATGTTTGAGCTCATTAAGATTTGCGTGTTGACTGATGAATATTTTTAGATGCTAGTCTACCAGGTCTTAAGCTAGTTTTTTCAGATGCGATATGCAGGTGTTGATCTTGAGCTACACTCAGAGTATATTCCCGGAGGGACGGAATCAATTTACGATGTTGACCAAAGAATTGGAAGGAGGACAAATATTATCCCTCTTCTCCCCGAAGACAAGTTTCTGTGTATTTTCAGTCATATTTTTGCAGGTCAGCCATTCTTTAACAGCCTGATTTTCTTCATGTCAAGATGATTTTTCAATGTGTAACAACCTCTCAACCATACCCTTTTCTTTGCTGGTTTTGGTTTCCATTATCAGATGATTATGCTGCAGGATACTACAGTTATCAGGTTAGCAACTTTTCTTAGTATACTTAAAACTTGATTGTATCATTTCCAACTTATATGAGAAAACGTCACATGTGAAACCAATTTATTAACCCTATGATTAGATGAGGAATACATAGGGTTGGTCTCATATTCCATCTCGTACGAGATAAGATTCATTGTGAAATGAAATTTTGATCTAATCTTGATCTTCAAAAAGATCGTCCGACTGTTGTAGCCTGGTCTCTGTCATTTTGGGATAATTGCAGGTTATACCACCTCAAATACGGCCGCAATACCTTCAAATTTTGTATAAATCAAAAGTGAATCTTCTGACCCTCTAACTTATCAAAAACCTATTTTCAGTGGGCAGAGGTGATGTCGTATGATGCCTTTTCAGCGTTTGAGGAGGCTGGTCTGGATAATCCTACGGTAGGTCTAAATTCTTGGAATATTCGATTTTATAATACTACCTCAAATCTTCATATTGCTTCGTGTTACCATGTCCGACCCCGAACAATTGAACATGGGTATCAGTATCACACTTTAATCAAAAGCCACGAGGACTTGACATTAAATAGCCTGTTCTGGTACTTCGACACACAGTGTTCAACTTTGAATACGACTTTCTCTGTTGCAGGCTCTCAAAAAAATAGGTCGGAGGTTTCGTGATACAATACTTGCTTTAGGCGGAGGAAAGTCACCACTTGATGTAAGGGCTTCCTTACTAACTTAACTGCTACTTTCAGTACAAACAGACAAACAGAGCTCCTAGCTTTATTTTGGCTATCATAAAATAGCATTTCTTTGAATAAATTTGTCAATAACACTTCCACTTGTAGCAAAAAATGGCCGCCTCTTTCATTAAGCTATTTTTAGGATTCTCTAAATATAAAATCGGTGTCAAATTCAGGTATTCGTGGAGTTCCGAGGACGTGAGCCTTCACCTGAGGCACTTCTGAGGCACCTTGGAATGTCACCAGCAGCAGCTAGTAGCTAAATGCCAAGCCGGATAGGTTCTTCATGTCAAATTTATTGTACTCATTTGACTTTGTTGGACAACAAAGATCGTCTTTGAGTCTTTGATCATTGAACGAAATATACTTAGAAATGTGTAAAATTAGTCATAGACTCCTACAATTCATTAATATAAACTATTGTTAAGTTCATTTGGAAAGTTTGTAATTGTAACTACTGTATTCAGAGCAAATATCGTCATGGTCGTTTCAGTAGCAGAATTACTATTAGTTTTTTTGTTGATGGAAATTTTAAAGAATATTTGAACTTTTATACAATTACTGGAGCAAGAGAGTGCAAGTTTGTATAGCGATATCAGTTCGTATAGCTTATAAAGTCATGAGAGGTACTTAAACGTGACTTCGAATGCAGCCAACATCAGAGATTCAGAGGGAACCATTTCGAATTTTCGACTAATTAGCTAAAAGAATACTATTGGATTAATGTCATTGCTAGGACTTTTCTTTTGCCGCAGAAAAAAAAAACAATTTGTTAAAATTTCATAGCCCTTTTAGTTAGACTATGAGCGTAATTACTCAGAGTCCTCAGAACTACAATAGACAAGAAAGCAACGGGAACATAAAACTAATATCATCAAAAGCTATTTTAAGTCCCGTAACTTGAAGCATCAATAGAAGGCAATCCAAGAAAAGTTCAACATGGAGGAGACTCGGGGCACAACCCATCATTGCTACGTGTTATTTTATATTTTATGCAAGTATTCTTACGTTTAGACAATTACTTCACTCTTCAAAGTCTACAAATATTGTATTAATGTATAAATAGGATAATTTGTAAAAGCGACGTGATATAATATGAGACATGGAATCTCATACCGGTAACACGTGTATCGTATGGACTTATGAGTTATAATTTGATTTCAGAATTCTCTAGTAAGACCGTTGTATAGTGTAGAACGACCTTATAATACTTGTGAACCTTATTTATTGCTATCATTAAATGAGGTGTATATAAGATAAGGTGAAATCGCATTCTACTATACTCTGCACAACAATTAGATTTACCCCAATTTTCGAGAAAAATGTGATTAAAAATTTAGTCAATTAAAAAATGTGATTAATTTTTTTTATAAAAGTAAACACACCAGCTAATTACTAATTAGAAGTGAGACAAAATGTCACCGGAATCGAACCCTGCACCTCCATTTCCGACGGAAGCTCCACAACAATGGCGGCAACAGCAGCCTGAAATCGAAGGCGACGACGACGATGCCGAGAGAGAAGACGACATAGTAGAACACTTTCAACCTGACAACAACAATGGCCCTACGCATCATCCTTCTGCTCCTCCTGACGAGGTTTACTTTCTCTTACTTAGTTTACCCGAATTATCCCTAATTTGAAAAGTTAGGGTTTCATTTCGCTGATTAAAGTAAAATAAGAACAAGAGAATTATGTGAGAGTTTTTAATTGTTTTTCGTGTGTTTCATTCATCTGCAAATTGGTACATATATACACCTCAAGGGTGATCTCAATATCAACTAGTTCCTATTTTACATCCTAGGAAATAGGAAACAAATAACAAAATATATTCACAAATAACAGAATTGCCGTGAATACGAGATTCACGCAATAATATCGCCAATACTGATTTAATCATTGTGTTGCTTCGCTGAAGTTGGTGTTGAAAATGTAGCTGTAACTTGTAATTAGTCTTGATTTTAGCTTGTGTTCGCAGTTTTAACTTGTGATAGTTGCGTAAATGTTCGTAATTGTAGCTGTAGTTTAATCATGTTGAATCTTTGGATTCTTTTCATGTGACTGTCATTTGTTGAAATCATGATATTGAACTTGAAAGTGACAAAGCTTCGAATGTGATATGTACTCTCTTCTTTTGAGTGAAAGTTTATCAATTAGTCGTCATGTGAACTTCATAGTGGAAATCATGATGTCGAACTTTTCTCGAAAGTGAAGAAGCATAGAATTTGCTCTGTAGTTAGTTAATCAATTAGACTTCATAGTGGAAATCATGATATCTAACTTGAAAGTGAAAAGCTTCGAATTTTTCGTTCAATTAGTCTTCATGTGAACTTCGTGGAGGAAGTCATGAAATCGAATTGAAAGTGACAAGCTTTAAATTTGCTTTGTGGTTAGTTTATCAATTAGTCTTCTTGGGAACTTCATAGTGAAAACCATGATATTGAACTTGAAAGGGAAGAAGCTTTGAAGTTAGCTTTTCAATTAGACATTTAGACGTGACGTAATAAGAACAACGACCGGATCACCCTATTGCTTCAAGGATTCCTGGTTCTCACATATTGCAGGGTATAGGGTCTAACTTAGGCAACTTTACCCCATGTAGCGAGTCTTAAGAGCTGAGAGGTTGGTTTGATATGAATTAAGGTGAAAATTGTGTTGCATTGAATGATCTTTAGTCTGTTACCACTTTTATAAAAGAAAACATAGCTAATTTAGTGAGTCTGTTTGCTTTATTCAATCATAGTTTAGAAGCAAAGAACAATGTCTTTGGCCCATTGGAAATGGTAAATAGATGTGACGTGAATACGCGATGGATTGAAAATTTAGGAGTTTTAGCCTCATTACCCAAGTCCTTAAATGGCCCAATGGCCGCAAGATTTCACTCAATAATGGAGAGGGTATAGCACCGGAAAGTTGGCAAGAGTGCAATGCAATTGATGGTCATCTGAAACTCTTCTGACATAAATGGTAGAGGGAAAGATGTGAGAGGCAGTTTGGTGTCAAGAATGACAGACTGACATCATAGATTTAGATTTGTTTAGGTTTAGAAATCATATTTGAAATTATAGAAAATATGATCATATTGAATAGAAAGTTTTTGCAGTGTGATACTGATTGTAGCTTCTTTGATGATCTGTTTCTAATATACTATGATTACTATCATGGTGTTGACTGACAAAATCGAGAAAACACTGTTCAATATTGGATGCATCAAAATGATTTCAGCGAGTTTTCGTGCTTTACAACAGTTCTAAAATCTAAAGCACCAGAAAACCCCACTAAACAGTAAAAAAAACTCAATAAAAACGGTGGCAATCAGTCTTGCATTCTTCAGCGCGGCTTTTCGATGTGCTGTGTATGTTAACTGCTGTAGGATCTTCATAGTGATATCATTTTCTATGGTCTTTGGGTTCAGCTTTTCGACATTCCAACTACAGTTGATCCTAGCTATATCATCTCATTGATTCGCAAACTTCTACCTGTTAATGATAAACAAGGCGATGACAGTCTAGAACCTGCTCCGTTCTCTCCCAAGAGAAATGGGGATATACATTCCTCCAATGGTGGTGTTGATGCCATGGACGTTCAAAATGGTGTTCTCAGACAATCACCTAGTTCTTCTGATTGTCCGAAAATGTTAACGAGAGAAGAGGCCTGGGAAGAAAGTGGGTGCATTTTGTGGGACCTTGCTGCTAATCAAGAACATGCGGAGTTCATGGTAATTCACCTCAATATGTCTTTCTTATCAATTCTTTTGTTGTTTCATTTGAATACATGTTCGCTGAAGTGGATCATTATGTAATCTAGAAGTTGTTTAGTCAAGACGTATATATAACAGGGTAATGAGACGGTTACCTTCTATCTGGAAGCATAGAAAAAAATATCGGTAGAGCTGTGCCTCTCAAATTGAAGCCATTTACAATAGGCACTGGAAATGCCGTGTATCATATTTGTCTTTGTTTGATGGTGATAGCATTGTGCTTTTCAGGCTCAAAATCTCGTGGTTGATGTATTGTTGGCCAATCTTCTGACAACTGATTCCGTGCGTGTTACAGTATGTGATTCTTATGCGATTTTTTTTAATTGATCTTCTTGCTTGAAGTAGTTGCAGTTATTCGTACAACATTGACAAGTTTACCTGGCAAAATATCATTTTGCAGGAGATTTGCCTAGGGATCATTGGCAATCTTGCCTGCCATGAAGTTGTTATGAACCAAATAACCACAACAAATAGATTCCTCGACACAATTGCAAATCAAGTATTTTCTGATGATACTCCTTGCTTATGTGAAGTCTGTCGGTAAGTCTGGTTATAAATATTGCTTTCCGAGTCAAGCTGCAATTGACCCCAATAAAAATATCCAAATATAAGTGGATGGCCTGAACGGTGAACCAAGTTCTAACTTCTCAACCCAAAGTGCTGCTGCGCTGTACAGACCTAAAAGTTTTAAATATTTCTTTTGGAGTTGGATTTCTGACTTGCATTTGGTAGAAGCAATTTGTGTCCTCTACCCCTCTACCCTTATACCTCTCTGGTCAAAGGGTCTGACCATTACTGCTGATCTGGGTTAATCTGAGATGGGTTTGGCCTAGTAAGGTCCTCGTTATGTTTGAGGCAGTAGATTAACAAAATGATTTTAGGTTTGGTAATTGCTGAGAACATTGTACCAACTTCTAGGCCGTTTGAGCATAGCTGATTTGCTTTGAATACGGGCCTGTCTTAGCCATTGCGAAGTAATCCATATGGTCTCTTTCAAAAGACGTTTTTGAGGTCTATGTTACTTTTATACAGGTTGCTAACTTTGGGTCTTCAAGGTTGTCAGAGTATGGAGTGGGCAAAAGCATTGCAGTCGGATAGCATTTTAAGCCGTGTCCTTTGGATTGCTGAAAATACCTTAAATCCCACCCTCACTGAGAAGGTAAACTTATTTGTTGCTCCCTTACCCAACCATGAGTAACACTAGTTTCATGGCTAATGAAAAGACTGATAGGCATTAGATATATATGAGCAGCAAATTTAAAGAAGTAAAAAGCAGGGTAACTGTATCTCTCAACTTGTCAATGTTGCTAAGATAGTCGTCCGTTGAACTCTGCTTGGCTTTTCAGACTTGGAAAGCCTTGATAGCTTACATTTCCTCTTTGCAGTTGTCTTATCTTCAGATTCCCCAGACATCTTTCTTTCGTGCATATGTGCATGAATATCTCCTAGACATTTGATAATTTAACTATATTGGCCACTGTGATATGATACTTATGGCAATATTGCACATTCCAACTTCTAAAGTATGGTGACTTATGTTTTTATGATGCTTGCTTCCATTGTCAGTCCAAAGTGCTGATGCATAAAATTTCCTACAAAGATGAGATGTCTGTTTCTCTCTTTCAATCTGGTAACTTAAATACTCCGTGTGTTTAGCCTATGTTCTTCACTACTCAACTGCCATATCAGTCCAATACAGCATTGCCTGTTAATGACGAAAAAGTACTCATCAGAGACTCTCAGGCCTCAGCCCCTTGGTTTGCAGCTTGATGTACTATATTAGAACGATATCAAATTGCTGGACCTGTTTTTATTCCAACTCTCATCCCATTATTCAAATTCTTCCTTAGTAATGTAGCTCCTTATATTGCATTTACTAGTACTCTTTTAATGGGTAAATGTTATGAAACACCTGAATTATAGATTCTTTTGTTTCTTTTGGCATTGACTTTGACAGAGCGTTGGGATGCTGTTAGCAATTATGGAAAACCAACAAGTTGTACCCATTCTTCTTCCTACTCTTGTGAAACTGGGATTGCCAAGACTTTTGGTCAATCTCTTGGCGTTTGAGATCGAAAAATTAAAAGGTGACAGAACGCCTGAGAGGTAAAGATATTCTTCATCAAGTTCATCTTGTGCATGAGAATTAGATCTGTGAATGCCTGGAGATTAAATTGCGAATGTCACAGCTTTTACGTGTTACTTATGATGTTCCAAATTGTTTCAGATGAGTTTAGTTATACTTTAGTGCTATTTTGTTTTTACTGCAAGCTGGCGTTTCACATTAGTTACCTGATGACTGTTTATATTGTGCCTGCTTGTATATTTCTTCTGTGCTCACTTGTAATAACCCTGATTTTGTTTTAAGATTCTTGCTATCTGTCATGTGGAGTTAACATCTTAGCATGCAATGATAAATGCTTAATTTTCTTGTGGGCTCACAACTAGGGATGGCAATGGGTAGGGTCTGGGTAGGGTCCGGCAAGACCCGACCTGACCCGAAGTAAAAAACCTTAGATCCATACCCGACCCATACCCTAAAGGGTCTGAAATTAATGGACCCATACCCGACCCTAATGGGTCTGGGTCCGGGTAGGGTCTACCCTAGGGTCCAATTTTTCTTAACAAGTCATTCAATAAAATGTACCAAAGTTCGAATTAAATTACAAAGTTTGATTAAAGTATTACAAAGTCTTGGTTATTTGGATCATTACCCGTACCCGACCCTAAATTATATCATTTACCGTACCCAAACTCATCATTTTCATCAATTTCCTCGTTATTCTTAATGGTTATTTGGATATGCGTGTATGGTATATTAATGATAACTAATAAGGGTCATCTGTTTGTGTGTATTATTTGGGTTATTGACGTTCGTACGTGTGTTTTTTTTAATAAATATAAGGGTCTAAGGGTCGGGTAGGGTCCCAAGACCAAGACCCGGACCCGACCCGAAGTTTTTATATAAGACCCATACCCGACCCATACCTGAGTGGGTCTCAAAAATTCAGACCCATACCCGACCCGTTAGGGTCCGACCCTTAGGGTCTGGGTTGGGTACCCGACCCACTGCCATCCCTACTCACAACTGATGACCTTTATCTGCCAAAGTCTGTCAAATTTTGATTTAGCTATTTCCTCTGACTGTTGTATTTCCCTGATTTATTGATATTGCAATGCTGGGTCGCTGAACTATCCATTTAGGGCAATATCTTGAAAATTGTTAATGAATTGACGTTTGGACTCTTGGACTCGCACCCAAATCTGACTTTGTTGAGTCTGAATGAGATAGGCAGCTTAGCTTATGAAGAATTGAGAGTTTTTGGCCACAGAAGATTATAGCGAGAACATTTAACAAAAAGGCTACACATACACAATGTGTATGGAAAACCATACACGGCCAATCAAATCGTGACACGTGTCCAACTGAAGTTAATTTATATTGGTTAATCTAGGGTTAGGTTTGTAAATTAACATATGGAGTTAACTTGTTTAACTAATGTGGTTAATAAATATATTTAGGAAATGTTAATTGATTTATACATTTTTAGTTATTAAATTCAATCATTGAATTAATGTGTAATTTCGATTAAATTGCATTATTAGTTTCGTTTTTTTCTGTTGAATTAATGTGTTTTTTCGATTAACTCTACGCCATTTCAAGTAATCTTCCGGTAGCAATCTCGCATACTTTGCGTTAAATTCCTCCTCATAAATATACCAAACATTTGTCAAATTATAAGGGATAGCGACATAGCTTTTTCAATTTTTTTTGGATCATTAACCAAGTCTAGCATTGCCCTAATGAAAAAACGAGTTTTCATGTTGTCATTACCCTTGCTTAACTAGCTTAAGTGATACTCAAAAAATCTTACTTGCTTTCAACCCGGCGTGAAATCATCAATGTTTTTTCCTTAACTAATATTGCAATTTAATCGAAATTACACATTAATTCAATGATTAACTTTAATATCCAAAAATGTATAAATCAATTAACATTTCCTAAATATATTAACCACATTAGTTAAACAAGTTAACTCCATATGTTAGTTTACTAACCTAACCCTAGATTAACCAATAGAAATTAACTTTAGTTGGACACGTGTCACAATTTGATTGGTGTGTATGGTTTTTCCATACACATTGTGTATGTGTAGCCTTTTTGAACATCAAATTAACCACAGCAGTTAATAATTTTCTCTATGAGCTTTACTTCTATCTGTTGATGCTCGAGAGAAATTGGTTTTCGCCCTATATAAGAACAAATTTAAGATTTGTTTTTTTAATGAAGGTAACTCATTTTCTTGGGGTACGCTGCGTGGTTTATATAGGTATTTTGGCTGTGTTGAAACGGCTTCTAGTGAGACTTCATCTGTCATAGTAGATAGGGGTAGCAAACATGAACCAGCCATTGGTACCGTCAAGGCTTATGATGTTGGAGGGTTTTGGAGGGAATGAGAGGATATATGGACTATAGAAAGAACCTCAAATGGTTTAATGAATCATTTTGCTTTATTCCATCATAATCCATAAGCAAAGAATTGGGAGGCTTTTGCGTAATTGGAAATGGAAGGAACTTGGTGTATTGTCTTCCATAATAGTTTATTAGCAGTTAAGCACTTCCCTTGTCACATAAATAATTCATTTGATTATCTGGGTTCTGAGTATCTATATGTTTTCTTTGCACTTTTAGGTACCCGGCACTGGAATCAATTCTTCGCACAATTGAAACCCTTTCCGTGATTGATGATTATTCAGAAGAAATCTGCTCAAAAAAGGAAGTTGTTCAGATGGCTGTGGAGCTGATTAAATTTCCTGAGAAGATTGAGGTGTGATCCTGAAATCATTTGCACGTCGGTTATCTATAGGAAGCCCTCTCCTATATTAATGCACTCCTCTGATAAAAATCAAGTGTTCCTTATTTTCTCAAAGATACTGAAAGTTTGAAAGAATATTTGGAGAGTCACACTGGTGACTGGCCTTATGTAGAGATAGTTTAGGATTTGGATCTCACACTCGCATAGGTCATCTGGCTAAAGTATATTTTGAGAGTCACATTGCTGACTCGTCTTATGTGGAGAAGTTTAAGATTTGGGTCTACTCTTGAAATCCTTCAATAGTTGAATAACTGTCTATGTAGTATCTCAGATTATCACTGCAGAAGATGTTACCAATTTGTAGACAAGGAAATCAAGTTGGGCAGTTGTCCCATACTATCTGTGGGTTTAGAACCAGTTAGGCACTAATGTAGGAAAAAGGGGGTTATTTCTGGTATCATATACACAAGGAAGGCTGTCGGAAAAAAGGCATAAATTCATTAAGCATTATCGTGGGAGGGAAGGGTTTCTACACTCCACGGACAAGCTATCGTCTTTTCAAGAAAATGAAATTTGTGGTTTGTATGCGATTCTGAACTTTCAATGCTCACAAGAAACGAAGTAACAAAGTCACTACTATGAAATGGAATTTGCAGGGTTTAGAAAACTGATGTGACATAGGTTTCCCTATAAATTTCTGCAAGTTCTGTTAGTTCAACCAATATACCCTGATAAACAAATTTTCTTTTTTCAACCATTATTAACTCTCTCCCTGGTGAAATCCAGCAAACTCAACTATATGTAGACATCCCACAGAAATAATGCACAAAGTTTTAGTTACAGTGGGCAATCTATTAATGATCCTAGAGTCTTGTGTAATAGTCAAAAGCGGCATTATTGCCCTGCCCTAGTACCTAAAAGGCTCAAGTTGTTAAGGGCTCAAGGGTGTGCCTACTAGCTAACTGATATTCTGAGGACCAGGGATCCCAACTGAGAAAATCTGCTCGAGCATTACAATTAAGTAGTAAAGTACATGGTCAAAAATACAAGGAGATAACGCGCTCCTGCAAAATCCAGCTATTCTTTTAGTTATTATTAATATTATCATGAACTGGGGATTTACAATGGTTCGCTTTCAGATATCCAGTTCCTGTGTCACTGCAGCTGTTTTGGTTGCAAACTTTCTAGCTGATAATCCTGATCTGGCCTTGGAATTGTCAAAAGGTAAATATGCTACTAATTTTCGAAGTTATTGTTCTTCAGGGGTCATCTGGAAATAGCTTGTGTGTGTCAACATGGGGTGTGTGTGAACTGTGAACATCCGATCCCCTTAACTCGTCATAAGCAGAAAACTTTTGAGCCACAGGGGTAGTGCTGTAATATTCAGGGGTTATACCAAAGTTCAAACCTTTGATTCAGATTTATTTCATTTCATTCTTCTCTCAGAAGGATGAGGAAAATACTGTCCTTCAAAACTTTGACTGTTGTTCAGTCATGTTACATGGCATGTGGCAACTAATGCTCTGCACTTGCAGATTTGCTTCTGTTGCAGGCTTTGCTAGATTTATTGCCTTTCACTTCAGATGATCTTGAGGCAAGAAATGCATTATGGAATGTGCTAGCAAGAGTTTTGCTTCGAGTCAAAGATATTGAGATGAGCTCTCTTCACCAATATGTTTGGACGTTCGTAAGTAGATTAGGTTTGATCAAAGATGCCCTCCTTGACACCGAATGTGATAAATCCTCAGGAAATGAAGAGATACTTGCTACAGTGCAAACAAATTTAAACTCCAGGATTGCTGCTGTATCCTATATCTCTGTATTTTTACTTCATTTTTTTTTTTTACCTTTTTTAGCACAGGCCACAACAATAGCACCGCTAAATCAAATTGCTGGTGGTTGAAAAATACATTAGTTATTCTTGTTTTTTTTAACTGGGGTTACAGATACAGTGCATTTTTAATATATCTCATCAGTGGAAATCGTTGAAGAAAGAGAGATCCGAACAGCATGACACTGTTCTGTATGTTGACGACGAAGATGTCCAGAAATTACTTGACTGCTGTCACAAGCATGGAAGCTAGGTAAAAGCGAATTATTTATGCAAATTTACCTGGTAGATTCCCCGTTTAAGGTGTTTTCTCCCCAGTCCATATTCATAGATAACCAAACAGCATGACACTGTTCTTATTTAATCATGTTTGACGAGTTTATTTTGAGAACATTTGCATGATGTAAATATCAGATTTGCGTATCCCCTTATCATGTCCCGTTACACACCATTTATTGGTTGGTTGCCGACAACGAACATTTTGAATTGCTTTGGTGTCCCTGAAACTCTGATTTGTTTTTTGCCATGAAATTATTGTCACAGCTCCTAATCATTTTTCTGTAAATGCGTAGTAGATTACTTCTGCTAATGGTATTTCAATACTCTGCTCTTATAAAACCGTCTCCTGTACTCTGCTAGGAACAAGTATGACGATATATCCGCCAGAGCTTGCATGTCATAGAGTTGCAGTTTGGGGTGACGGGATGTAAGTCTCGCACAACTGTTGTGCGACCGTGTTTGATTGTGATGCTAAGGCCCTGAAGATCATCCACCAACGTGTTCTGATCTGATATCATTTGTGCTAATCTCTTTTGTAAAATCGTGTTGTAAATATTATCAAGCCGAGACATCTTAGTAGCCAGCAGCGAAGATTTTTCAATATATATGAACATTAATTGCAGGGACCTTTAGACTATGCCAGGCCGGCGTTCACAGTTCCTCACTTTTCTCTAGTGCTTGGTTGTTTGGTTTGACAATAGAAATGTTATTATTGTTTGATTAGCTTGGTAGCAATTCGTTTTAAATGCTCCCGGCACACCTTTTCTATTCACAGTGAGGATTGTTTTTATCCAACGTAAACAAATGATTGGGGAAATAATAACTTATTTTGTGCTTCAGCTTGGCTGATCAGGTAAGCTCGAGATTGGCTTGTAAATATGAATTACAGTTACTAGTCTGATTATTTTTAAAATGTTAACTAAATTTTTTTTTTCCTCAAAAAGGCACCTAAAATAAGTACAATAAAAACACATTTTAAAATAAAGAGTACTTAAAAATATTAAAATTTATCTTACAAACACGAAGCCAAACAAGCCAATAAACCGAGCTCGTGCTGAACCAAGTTGAGTTTGAGTTTGAGTTTGAGACGAGTTTTGACCGAACCAACCCAGCAACTTGGGAGCGAAATCAGCTCATTTACACCCAAATTGGATCTACACGGTTTTTGTGTATTTTGTATCAACTACCTCGAACTTAACTACCCACCAATTTAACCTTTCAACCTACCCAATTTAGTTAATTTAATAAATTTCGGCCAAAAATGATCAAAAATTAAACGTGGACGGTATAGATTTGACCTGCAAAAGTACAATCCTCTCTCAGATCATCAATTACAATATCCAACTGCAGATATTACTTAACACTCTACTCAATCACATTCACTCTCTCAACCAAATCTTATTCTCTTCCCTCAAATCTACACCAAATTCATTTCATATCTACTCTTCTTACTTAATTCCGTTCATTTAATTTACATAAAACCCCCCAATTCTGTTGAAAAATCAAATCAATTTTACCCTAATGTTGATTAGGGTTTGTAATTTTCACTCGGAGGAATTAACTATGTGGGATTTCATTTCTAGATCATAAAGATACAATCTTTGAGGTGGGTTTCTCTTGATTTTATTACCCTTTTAACAAAAAGTTTTTTAATTTGAGTTTTAGGTAATTTATTATACTGTTTGAGTATTTAATTAATCGGAAATTATTATGCGAGACCGTTTTACATTGTGAAACGGTCTTTTATATAAAAGACACTCATATTAATAGCAATAAATGATGATGTTTTATTATTTGGGTTAATTATGCATGATTGTGTTTGGTTAATTATATAAATAAACTGGTTTTGGAATTGCATGTGTGATTAAATTGCAGGTCTGTGATCATTGAATAATAAAGTTTGGAACTTTGAAGTTGAATTATGGGTTTCTTGGGATTATAGATATGGGTTTTGAATTTCATGCATGCACAATTTTTTACATGCAATTAGGAAAATTAGACAATTTGGGAATTTGGTTGTAGTAATTTGGTAATTTTAGGGTTTTTAGATTTAAGTTATTGGAAATGGAGTAAGTAGTTTGAGAATTAGGGTTGTGTTGATTTGTTAAGAATGGATGATAGTGAGAATGATGCAAGGAATCAAGCAAGAACATATGGTGTTAACAATCAACAAGGGTATAGTAGTACATCGATTCGGCTTAAGGTTCCGGCTCGCAATGCTGTGATGCAGTCTAGGGTGAGTGAGCAGTATGATAATGTTAGTAATGAGGAGGGGGATGAAGAGGATGATGAAACGGGCGAGGAAGTAGGGAAAGTTAATGGTGTTAGGATGATTGGCAAAGATAGTTATGATGATGATGATGAGGAGGAGGAGGAGGATGAGGTTGAGGTTGAGGATGAGGTTTCTGATGATGAGGAGGAGGAAGAAGATGATGTCGATGGTGATAATGATGAAAATGGCGTTGGTGATCGTCATTGTAATGGGGAGGTGGGAAGTATTAGCGTTGAACGGCCTCAAAAGAAGAGGAAGTTGAAGGATTTGGTGTCAAATTATGAATTTGCTCCACGTGTACGAGCTCCATCTGCTCATGTAGATGTGAAATCTGAGCCATTGTTTGTTGGTCGGGATGAAAGGGCAATCTGGAACGACCGTGAGACATCTGCTTTGTTAGATGCATGGGGAGATCTTTTCGTCAAACTAGGTAGGAAGAGTCTTAGCTCTGACGAATGGCAAGAAGTTGCGGATAAGGTAACGCAGGAAACCAATATTGAGAGAACCGTCTCTAAGTGCCGAAATAGATTGGATGTCTTAAAGAAGAAATACAAGAAGGAGAAGATGAGGTCTGCTACTTCTAGTGGAGGAAGTGTAAGCAACTGGGTTTTCTTTAAAAAGATGGATATGTTGTTATGCTCTCCTTCACAACGCCCGGGGAGCCTTTCATGTGGGATCGACTCTGGAGAATACGTCTTCACGAACCCGAAAGTTTACTTGAATCATGCGAACGGAGTAGATGAGATGAGAGATAGCCCCAACGATTCAGAAGCTTCAAAGGACGACAAAGATGATTCAGACGGAAAAATAAAGAAAGGAAGCATAAGTAACGGGTCGTCTTCCTTCCAGTTGCTAGCAAACTCCATTCAGAAATTTAGTGAAATTTATGAAGACCTTGAAATTAATAAGAGAAAACAAATGGTGGATTTGGAAAACATGAGGATGGATTTCCAAAGGCAAATCGAAATGCAAATGAGAGAAATTTTGGAAAGAGCTCAGGCCGAAATCGTGAAGATAAGACAAGATGCTGATGATGAGACTGATCTCTCGCCTGAAAACCGCCGTCTGTGATGAGTTGTCGATGACCTTGATGTTGTATTAGCATTAGCAGAGTGCCTAGTAAATAATGTAAATCATTGGCTTCTTCATAGATTCATCAATATGTTACTTCCTTTGCCAATTAAACAATATCTTATGTGATTGGCATGGATTTTCTCTGCAGACGGATTGTTCGAGTTATTAAGCTAAGTGTTTCCTCTCTAGATATGAGGGTTGTAGGAACTGATTTTCTTACTGAATGGGTGTACACTAACGTGGTACACAGACTGTATCGAAAATTTTCATTATAGTAAAGATGGCGCGTTCTTTCTGTGATTTATTTTGTGATTAGTTCATTGATATGGTATAATAACTGTTAATTTTGACAATTAAGGCAAGATCTGCTCGTAAATATAACATTCAAGTCGGGTAGTTCTTTCTTCAAAAGATTCGACAGTGCAAGTAGTACTTCCTTTGTGTTAAAAGCCTACTTCCCTACAAGTTCTTTTCATTGAAGACATCGGCATATATAGGTTCCGTTCAGTTAAACATGAGTGCGCTACTGGCGTTCAGTGCAT
The DNA here is from genome assembly GCA_029255685.2 of Silene conica. Lineage (NCBI taxonomy): Eukaryota > Viridiplantae > Streptophyta > Magnoliopsida > Caryophyllales > Caryophyllaceae > Silene > Silene conica. Next base: position 6,499,815 of record CM055313.2, read on the forward strand.
TGCATCGTTATACTCCCCCTCACTGTTCAGTAACAGTAGGGGCTGTCGTTTGAGGGTGATCTGTGCCAATAATTTCCTTAACGCCTCTTGGTGTTGCTGCAGCTGGCGTATCAACTTTTCAGAGTTAATACGCTTCTGTGGCTGTCGAGGCTCCGGAGTTGCTTCCTTGTCATTAACAGCTCGTTCAGGTTTCATATTTCTTCTGTTACACAACCTGTTACAGCAGCCCATGGTTAGTCTGACAACAGAAATAAAAACAGAAGGATTGGTGGAGGAGTCTCGTACTCTCGTTAAACACAACCTGACAATCTCATCCGCTTTCTTCTTCATGTCAGCTGCCGTCATAACAGGAGTGGCGTACTTGGGGAAAGCATTCTGCCGCTGGTTTTTGTGTTTTGGCCATGATTCCGCTCCTGCACAAGCAAATAGGACCTGCGAGGATACACATAGAAACATACTCTCAAGTCTTTGTTCCCTCGCAACAGACCATAGAATCAAGAATAACCGACTAGCTTTAAGTCAAGTCTTCGTTGAGTCCTTTGTAACAGACCCATCGTAACAAGATATATATCAGAAGCATTGTATCACGCTACTACCAGGAACAGACATACTGTAATGCTTTCCCATTCCGATGGAGCGACATACTGAATACTGAGTATTATTTGCAAAAGTTAGGTTGAAATAAACGAAGAATAGATCAATGGCGCGCTAATGACAGTGATAAATAATGTACCTTGACATCGTCACCTAGTGCTGGTATCCATTCAAACACCACTTTCTGCTCAAAGGTTTTCCCAGTTTTAGGATCAGCAATCGTCACCGAGTCAGGAAGAAGCTTTGTAACATCAGTGTCTATCAAAACTCTTGCATACGAGATCCTCGACTTCTTAAAAGTACACTCATCCGCATACAATGGTGCACCAATGACACTCCCGATTCTACTCAACGACTCCGCTCCCCAAAAGTTCAAGGGAAGATTCGGCAACTGAACCCACAAAGGAATCGAACTCATGAACGCTTCCTTCTCAAACCTCAAGTCCGAGGTCCATGGTTTCATGATCATTGGTTTGCCACCAATATAATATGGCCCGGAACACAAAATTGTGTTCCGATCATCCAAAGATTCAAACTTTACACTGAAATACCCGTCTTCTTCGTGGAACACTAATGTGGGTTTAGCCACCATGTGCCACTCCTGTTCGACAAAACTGAGCATAGAACTCATACTCCAGGAAGTTTTTCCCGGTACATACAGAATGAGAGCATTCTGCCAGTCATTGAACCCTTCTTCGACAACTTCTTCTCGTAACTGAACCACAGGTTTACCCTCCCTTACTGCAGGTGCTATGAAACTTAAATTCATACCTCTTGCACTAGCCATTAAAGAAAAAGGCCCCTCTTACGACACAAAGTTTCTAATTTTTCTACGCTGTTTGAAGTTTAAACCAAGTGATTTACGTAATTTATGTACTCCCTCTAGTTACAGTAATGAGAAAGTAATGTTTATTCAAAATTTCTCTCATAAAAGGTGACAAACGTAAAGAATCGGTTGAATAAAAGGGAAATACTCGTAATATATAGCTTCAACTCTTAGAGTGCTCCAACTTCTAACCCTCCGCTGCGTTTCTAATTTGTTAACAATTCAGCATTAAGTTGTGCATTAATTTGAGGTTAATTTGTGCATTTATAACATGTAATAGTAGTTTTTTTTATCTACCAATCTCTCTTCTCAAAAGATCAAAACCAAAAAGCTTTTCTGTCAACTTTGTGCATTAATCAAAATGGGTCCGTCACAATTTGTGATCGTCATAAGAGAGACCAACTGAACTACATGGCTCTACAAGACTACAACTACCCTTAATTTTTCAAAATTCCAATGGGTTAGTTTGCAATTTTTAAAAAACCAACCCAAAAATTTATCTAGTTCGACACTTCACTTTGATTGTATGTAGCGTGTCTGGCACTCGGACATGACACTACTCTTTCATTTTAGACCCAAAAAGTCAAAATCTTATCACAACATATTCGACACTCCCTCGTGTCTGAAACTTGCAGCCGAGTCAGAATGACATAGCCCAAAACTTAAGTTCGAATTATTAAAAATAAAAATAAAAACTCACTGATACCAGCCACCAGACTCCAGTTTCATCCACAGCAACTCAGCAAGTCATACCTCCCTACTTCATCAGTGGATTAACTGGCTTCCAGAGTTCCGAAAGCCACATCCTGAACTAGTATGGATGTTCCACTTCGTGATTTAAACGATTATTTAAGGAGACATACATACAAGAAAGAACAAAACTTGATCTATATGCGACAGATTCTTTACGTTTTATTAAAATACTCCTCACAAAAGAATATAAAGTTGTAAACGTAAAAATACCTATTCAACGAGAGGGGGTACAGAATATGAAAAAAGTTAATGTACAGCTGAAAGAGTATCATCAGAGCACAACCTGGTAAGCTTATCTGCCTTCTCTTTCAAATCGGCTATCGTGAAAACAGGAATGGCATACTTGGGGAGAGCATCCTGTTCCTGGTTTATGTGCTTTAGCCATGATTCAGTTTCTGCACAAGCATTTAAGACCTAGAAAGATACATATAAGCACATTTTGTAAGCCTTGGCTGAATTATAACAAAACCGATATGACTCTCACTCTCATGCAAGCATCAGACAGGGCACAATATCGGAATATCAGACTATGTTACTTCGACTCTTCAACTTTAGGGTCATACTCGTGCCTGACATGACACTCGTGGATAAAAGTAGAGAAAATGTATGGTATATGAAACAATTAAGCAAATAGTACAAATTTTGACGATTTTAAGCCATATTTGTCTGATAGACTCATACATCCACATTTCACTTTAAATAATCACAATATTTCGTATAATATGATCAAAATCATGTTATGAAAACGTGTATTCGTTCTCACATTCTCGTTAGTCTCAAAATTTGAATCAGGGCAAACTTTGGAGGAGTACCAGTAACACACACATTGATGTTTTTAGCCTAATATTATGGGTGAAACACCTAACATAGCAAAGGAGGGACAGTCGCCTTTGCCCTATTAAGGTATAGAACCATTGATCAGGTTGGGTCTCAACCATCACTAGTAGCCGAACCAGAATTAATAAGTCAGCAGGCGAAAGAGTAAAATTATAAGGAAAACTTGAAAAAATTCGAAAATTTTAACTAAAAATTTCGAAACTTCTCTACTCCACACGCGACATGTCTCCCCTCATCTTTACCTTTACATTTCGATTTTTCTACTGAAGATATGCAATCCTATGAAAGCACTAAAATTTCAAGCACGAATTTGTTAACCGTCCTGAGAGTTATTTAAATAAAACGAGGGTTATAAAAGGACTTAACTTAAAGACGACCAACTAAATTTGATCATATTGTTCCTCATTTCTTTTGAACTGCTAGTCTATAGCCTAATTCGTTACTCCCTCGTTTCTCAACACTGCGGATTTGGGGGAAAGTGGGGGCATGGCAGTTCGTGCCTTAGCACGGTTAGCGGCCCGGCCCGGCACGCATCTCGGCACGAGCACGGCACGGCACGGTGGCAGGATCGAGGCGGCACGAGCACGGCCCATTCGTGCTAGCTCCGGGCTCCGACGCGAGTAATAGGATTTAACCGTGCCCAGGCACGGTGGGCACGGTGGGCACGGCACGCACCAGGCACGCGGGCCTGGCACGGCACGGCCCGGTGGCGGCACGCTGCTACTGCTACTAGCCGTTTATGGCTGTTGGAGAATGGAGCTGCCTGCTACTGCTATCAGCCGTTTCCTGCTTTTTTTTTTAAATAATTTCTACATCTATAAATACCAACTTAATTCAATTCATTTCTTCACAATTCAATCCATCTCTCATTCTCTTTTACTTATCTTAATTCTTATATATAATTCTTATAATTTTACAATATAACTTATAATATAAAAATCTTATATAAAATAATTAGTAATTTAAAATAATTAGTTGTATAAAGTAATTAGTCAATCGGGTTTGTTGAATCGGAAGTTCAAGCAAGAGTTCAAATGTTCAATCGGGTTTTATAACATCTGGTTTGTTTAATCGGGTATTCGGATTCAAGCAAGGGTTCAATTCTTCATTTCGATAGTCCGAGTTCCGATAGCTTTGTTTGCATTTCTAACTCCACCTTTTATTATAATGTTATAATTTAATTAATTAATTTTATTTAAATATTATTGTCTTTTAAAAAAATATCATAATTATGGATTCACAAAACTCGTCAAAGAGGTCACATTATATTAATGAGTCGAAAACATGCATTTTGAAAATACTATTTTCGAAAATCAACCTTTTAAAGGACTTAGTACAATGCTTGTTTTACCACCTTTTATGACGGGATTAGACCACCGTCAAAACATGGGTCATCTATCGAGACAACGCAGCCCCAAACACAACCGGAACAACCCCAAGAATATGTATAGTTAGCCGAACAAAAAATGGACAAAATACGTAAAAACGGGTCGTTCTAGTGAAACTTGGAATCATTTTATTAAGTGTAAAAATAAAGTAGTTTACAAATGTATATATTGGGATAAAATATTAGTTGCTTAGTTCGAGTGGTACCGGTCATTTGAATTGACATTTGGAAGTTTGTAAAAAACGACCGGAAAGTGGCCAACCTACCATGGACGATCATGACTCACCCCGATAGGCGATAGTCAATCGTCCAATTATAATTATGATGAATGTATCACTAAATTAGCTAGAATGATTATTCAAACGGAAAACCGTTTATACTAGTTGAACACCATGCTTTTATTTTTAACGGTCCGCCTACTCGTTTCTTTGTGGCGAGATTGATTAGTCTTAACATATTCATTAAAAGCACGATGTTCAACTAGTGTAAACGGTTTTTTCCGTTTGAATAATCATTCTAGCCAATTTAGTGGTACATTCATCATAATTATAATTGAACGATTGACTATCGGGATGAGTTATGAGTTGGTCCATGGTAGGTTGACCGCTTTCCAGTCATTGTTGACAAGGTTTCCGGCCGATATCGATTAAATGACCGGTACCACCCGAAGTAACGCAACTAAATATTTTATCACAATAAATATATTTGTAAACTACTTTATTTTTACACGCAATAAAATGATTCCACACCTCACTAGAACGACCATTTTTACGTATTTCGTCAATTTCTTGTTCGGTTAACAATACATATTCTTAGGGTTGTTCGGGTTGTGTTTGGGGTTGCATTGTCTCGGTAGATGGCCCATGTTCGAACGGTGGTCTTATCCCCATCACAAAAGGCGGTAAAACAGACATTGTACTAGGTCCTTCAAAAGGTTTGATTTTCGAAAATAGTATTTTCAAAATGCATGTTTTCAAGTTCTGACGGAGTAAAATTCATATATTGGCTTATGTTAAATTGTGGTTCGGGGTTTGGTTCCAACTCATTAATATAACGTGATCTGTTTGACGAGTTTTGTGAGTGCATAATTATAATATTTTTTTAAAAGACGAATTAATATTTAAATAGAATTAAGAGTAAATTAAAAATAACCCCCTTTTAAAATAGGCTTTTTTTAAATTACTCCCTTATATAATTTTTTTCTAAAATTACTCCCTTAAAATACACTTTTATCAAAAATTGCTTCAAAATTCCAATTTAGGTTACCTATTCCGTATGTTTTTGAACTTATTCTCCATTGTTATACCTTTCAAAGTATAAATAGGCTATGTTACAAACGAAATCAATTTATAAATTTGTCGAATAAGTCACTTGAATTAAAGTTTTGAAGCAATTTTTGATAAAAATACATTTTAAGGGAGTAATTTTAGAAAAAAATTATATAAGGGAGTAATTTTAGAAAACTGAATTTTAAAAGGGAGTTATTATTAATTTACTCTAGAATTAATTAATTAAATTTAAGACAATATAATAGAAGGTAGAGTTAGAAAATGCAAACAAAGCTAACGAAACTCAGACTATCGAAATGAAAACTTGAACCCTTGCTTGAACCGAATACCCGATATTACAAAACCCGTTTGAACATTTGAACTCTTGCCCGATTAACTAATTACTTTAAATAACTAGTAATAGGTACTCTTTACTTTTGCTTTGGATACATGCCGTAAGGGTAAAGGGTGATATGGTTTAACACTTTAACACACATAACAAACAAACTTACATACTTCCTCCATTCCAATCAATTCTATTTTGTCAATATTGTTTTCTTTTGTTAATATCTTTAGTGACATAACGATAAAAATTATAAAACTTTGATATTCACAATGTACTCGATAACACAATTTAAACCATATCTTATTTTATCTTTTATGTTATATATTAGAAGTTGTGTCGAAAATTCACTTAACCTATAAATAGTGTCGAAAAAGTGAAATGTATAGAATGGATTGGAATGGAGGAAGCTGTGTCGAAAAAGTACCTCACAATAAAACACTACATACTTTTCCAAATACAAGCCATAACTACCCCTCGTCAGCCGCCGCCTCGCCGGCCTCCATCAGCCGTTGCGTCAACCTCCTCGGTGTCTCTCTTTTTGGTATGCTTACAGTTGATTGTTCATAACTTTTTTTCCCAAATTTGATTATTGATTTCTTGATTGAATGTTTGATCAGTTTTTTGAATTGTTATCATTTGTTAATCTATTTCTGTAATTGTAGATTTGTGGTAGATTTAGGGTAGTTTAATTGAATTCATTCAATTTATTAATTAGTTTGTTAATTGTTTGATATTGATCGACTTTTGTAAGTTTGTTTGTTGTACATTGTTTCTGATTTTCGTTTGAAATTGGAAAACAAACTAAGTTTGTGAAAATACGCGTGAGTGACTAACAGACTGGGTGTAATACTGATGATTTTCGCTTGAAAATAATGAAAACCAAAGACTTAAAGGCCCTTTTCTTTTCGGAAACGATTGAATTGAATTAATTGGAGTAGGGTTTAATTGGCCTAAATTGAGTGGAACTGAGGTGAGGTGAAGTGAATTTATTTGATTAAAAGTTAATTTTGTGAAGAGATTAATTGAACATAAGCAAAATTGAAATGAGCTCAAATTAAGCCAGAAAGAAGGGCCTTAGCATACTTTTGGAGTCGGAAGTCACAAAAAACCACATCGTCATCTTTTCCATTGTCATTAGAACCTCAAAATGATATGCCTTCTCTATGTATTGACAATATTAGAATTTCAACTCAATATCAACCTCGTCGGATGGCTTTAGATTTTTCCTTTAATTTGTAATTATATTACTATGTGTTGACGATGTTAGAATTTAGTGTACAAATGCTGTCGACAATTTTTTTTTCTTACTCTGCCACCCCTTTCCTCAAATCTTAGATCCGCCCTTACTACAAGACCTGAACTTGCATGGCTTAATAGGCAGTGCACTGAATGATCATAGATGGCCGATCTGCCGCCTGTCAATAGCCCAAGAAGAGTTCTCAGTTTGTCCAGGAAAAGAAGAGATGCTGGTTCGTTTCTGGATATTGAAGATAAGGGTTCTGGAATTGGTCTGTCTGGTCAACGTGGCCCGAAACCAGCTGAAGTTTATGGATTTGTAGGTTCTATAACAACGGTTGTTGCCACGATCATATACTTCATATGGGCGTACTTTCCCGATCACTGGCTGCATTCTATTGGGATTTTCTACTATCCTAACAGGTATTGGGCTATAGCTTTACCGACTTACTGTATGGTCATCATAATCTTAACACTCGCATTTTACATTGGCCTTAATTTCTTGGCCACATCTCCTCCAACTTCCTTCAATGTAATCTTTGATGAGCACAGCAGAGAGCTGGAGATGTTAACGGCATTAGCTGGTCAAGATGATCGCCCTATTGAGCCCATCTCTGATATTGGCATCCACCAAATTAATGAGTTCATGTTCGCTTCAAATGACACGGGATTACGCTAAACACTTGGCCCCTTCATTGGATTAGATGTGTTACAAACATTTGTTGAGTGTTGTTGATAACTATCGTAATTCGTATGTAGTGTCAGTCACTCAGTGTTGATCCGTCATTTTGTAAAGACATGTAAATGCGATTTTTTTACCTATTTCATTTTATTGAAGAAACTCGTATATGTGAATGTTGGGTGTAGTTAGAAAAGGGGAGAGTATACTACTTTGCGAGTTTGTTCCATTCATAGACCGTGATGTTATGGCACGGATGATGCACTCATGCTTCATTTTATGTGAGTATGTCATGCACTCATGCTTCATTTTGAGAAGAAATGATGCAATGTCTGGGTTAAGTGGACATGAACATGGAGCATACTGTAACAAGGAAGAAGAACAACAGATGTGTAGGAAGTAGAAACTTGCCAATCACTGGAGTAATGATTCTTTTTTTTTGACAAATGGATACATAAAGCTATTGCTTTAAAGCAAACCTAGCCAAATTATGCGCACGATAGTTCTTATCACTGGAGTAATGATGGTTGTCTCCTCTCTTGTTAACTAGTCAACAATAGAGAATGACAGTAAATTTTCCTCGTTTATTTATTCGGAATATGTTGCTACGGGGTTTGACATTTTGCTAGAAATTTCAAATTTTTTATCCGAAAAATTTTAGCAGAGCATAACTTGTGTTTACAAAATCAAAAAATGAGTGATTTTTTTTCAAATTGATGATCTCCCCAGAGAACGACTTGGAAAAAAATGTCAAGTTTGAAATTCGTGTCAAGAGATACGGTCACTCAAAGTTTGTTCGGTTGAAAAAAGTTTGACATACAAAACTCCTAGCCACGGGATTTAAAAACGACATTTTTTTCATATTATAGTTCTTGGAAGAATAATCAATTTCTAAAAAAAATATCACTTTTTAATCTCGTTAACACGACTTATGACCTCTTAAAGTTTTGGGATAATAAAACGAGAAATAGGAAGGTTGGGATAATAAAACGAGAAATAGGAAGGTACATCAGAGGTACTACCTCATACCCAATACCCTGCCCTCATCCACTACCCAACCCTAATAACCCGACCCATTACAAAAAAAAAAACAAAAAAAAAAAAAATTGAAATTCAAAAAATTACAGTTTGTCAAAACCCCCTTTTAAAACCCTACTCAAATCCCCTTCTACATTAAAACTCCATCAATCCCTTTATCTAGAAATTAATTCGTGTAGATTAAATTGAGAATAAGTGATCAGGTACGTTTTAATTTCTGTATAATGCGATTTTTTTGTTCATTATTAATTTTGATGCTCTGAAACTTAGTAGTGTAAGTATTTTTCTTGCAAAATTTGATAGTGTACGTATTTCTTTTTACCAAAATTTGATAGTGTACGTATTAGTAGACGCATCAATCATGATAAATAGTAATTGTAGCTTCTTCTACACAAAATTTGATAGTGTACGTATTAGTAGATTATTAGGCCGAGGCCTTCCGTATTCAGCACCTCCGTATTCAGCACCTCCGTATTCTGTTCATCGTATTTACTAATTCCTCTTAATCTGTTCTATGTATTTACCAATTTATTGTATTTACCAATTCGGTGTATTTGGCTAGTACCTTGTTGTATAAATAGATGGATGAATGGAATAATAAAACAACACAAAAAATGAAATATTCTCCCTAAACTAAGTTTATCATGGTATCAGAGATCTTCATTTTTTTCAATCATCACTCGTTTGTTTGTCTTCTTCTTTAAACATGACAAACAACGATCTTCTCAATTCCGATGGCACCTCTGAAAATAAAATTGATCCTTTGTCTCCCTTTTCTCTTGCTAACCAGGAAGGGCCAGGACAAACGATCACACACATAAAACTCCGGCACGACAATTACGACGAATGGTGCCGTTCCATGCGTATGTCTTATAAATCGAGACGAAAATTTGGTTTTTGTGATGGTTCGATTACGAAACCGACATCAACTTTTCTCGCTGACCAGTGGGTTGTCATTCATTGCACTATTGTGCAATGGATTATGCATTCAATTGATCCCTCAATTCCGGATAGTATTTCATACACAGAGGACGCTGCGTTGTTATGGCGAGAATTAGCGGAGCGATTCTCTGTTGTTGATGGCTCAAAAATTCAAGCATTGAAAGCACAATTAAATGACTGCAAGCAATTGAAGGGAATGTCAATCACCACTTACTATGGCAATTTGAAGGTTTTGTGGGATGCTATTGCTTCCCATGAGCCACCCTTCGCTTGCAAATGTGGACATTGTACCTGTGGAATTGCCCAAGACGCGCTGGCCAGACAGGACTCGGAGCGCTTACACAAATTTTTGATGGGATTGGATGCATCTTTATACGGGTCTATTCGGTCGAATCAATTGGCTCTTGATCCTCTCCCTTCTCTCAACCGTGCTTATCAGGTAATTCTTCAAGCGGAACGGCTTCACGCTGGTTCTGTTGTGGCTGCCACAGACCCTTCTGATATCATGGCATGTGCAGTACGGCGTGATACCGGGTCATCATCAACCCCTGATTGGCGCGCTCTTCGTGACCAAGAAAGGCAAGCACGAAAGAAATTATCATGCTCACATTGCCTTGCTACAGGCCACGAGGTACAAACTTGTTTTATTAAAACTCAACATTTTCCAGAATGGTGGGGTAATCACCCTCAAACACTGGAAGAAATGCATGCTCAGTCTCAACAGCGTGTCTCAGGCCGTTCCCCTGCTCGTGCTAACATGGTGTTTTCTACACCCAATTCATCCTCCTCCCATGATCGTCTAAACGGTATGTCTCCCGATTGGATTATAGACACATGGGCATCGCACCATGTCACGGGTGATATACGTTGGCTGACCGAATGTTTTTCGATCTCACCGCGTGCTGTGAGCCTGCCTAATGGGCTCTCGGTTCTGGCTAATATGGCTGGGACAGTTCAGTTGACGGATACGTTAATTATTCACAATGTTTTATTTGTCCCTAGTCTCACTTGTAATTTGCTTTCTGTGTCTCAATTAAGCGCTGCCACTCGATATGTCCTTCACTTTACTAATGACTCGTGTTCCATTCAGGACCCTTCTACGAGAACGAGGATTGGAGTCGGTGAGTTGCGAGACGGGCTCTACTATTTGCGTGCGGTGGTAGGACTGGTGGTGAATCATGTGAGCGCGACAGATACTTTTAATTTATGGCATAAACGGCTTGGTCATCCATCAAATAAGATCGTAAAACTACTTCCTCATGTTAGTCATTTAAACGTTGATTTAGCACATGCTTGTGATATTTGTCATTTTGCGAAACAAAGTCGGACCAGTTTTTCTTTAAATACTAATAAAGCCTCTGCTATTTTCGACTTAATTCATTGTGACTTATGGGGGCCTTATCGAACTTTATCCTCTTGCGGTGCTAAATATTTTCTTACGTTAGTCGATGATTATTCTCGCGCCGTCTGGGTTTATTTATTGGTGGATAAAATTGAAGTTACAGACATATTTATGAGCTTCTTAGCCATGGTTGACAACCAATTCTCTCGACGGGTTAAAATTGTACAATCAGACAACGGTACCGAATTTGAACATATGTATGACTATTTCTTTAAGAATGGCATTTTGTTTCAAAAATCTTGTGTCGGAACTCCGCAACAAAATGGTCGTGTTGAACGAAAACATCGTCACATTTTAAATGTGGCACGAGCTCTTATGTTTCAAGGTAACCTTCCGACATTTTTTTGGGGTGAGTGTGTTTTGACGGCTGCTTATTTAATTAATCGGACACCCTCTATTTTACTCCATAATAAAACGCCATATGAATTACTCTTTGGCTCTGTCCCTTCCTATGCTAATTTGCGGGTTTTTGGGTGCCTTTGTTTTGTGCACAATCAACAAACACGAGGGGATAAGTTTGCCACACGAAGTCGAAAATGTGTCTTTCTTGGTTACCCTTATAACAAGAAAGGGTGGCGGGTCTAAGATATTGAAACCGGTAAATTTTCTGTCTCTCGGGATGTCTATTTTTTTGAGAATAACTTCCCGTATTCCGACATCATTGAAAATAGTTCACGGGTTCAAGACTCCCCACCCAATGACCCTATTTTTTCAGAAACACCAAGCCCAGACGCGTGTACCAAGGATGGTGTCGGGGCCACCTCGGTGGAAGATAATGAAGGGGGGGCTTCTGATACGGGCATAATTTTTGGTGATGGTGAGGGTTGTAATAATCAAGTGGGTTCCTCAATTTCTCCTCATGTTACTACTGAATTAGGTCGTGGGAAACGTACCAAACGACTCCCTCCACATTTGAATGACTATGTTCTCGAGACCACCATCGCCGCCACAAACGACCCTCTCGACTCACCAAGCTCCATATCCTCAGGTACTCCTTATGCTCTTACTAATTATGTGAATTGTAACAAATTTTCTCCTCGCCATAGAAACTTTCTTGCAGCTATTACCTCGGGAGTTGAACCTCCTCATTTCCGAGTTGCAATTAATGATCCTAATTGGTGTCGGGCTATGCAAGATGAGATAACGGCACTTGAAAATAATGGGACTTGGGAACTTACCGATCTCCCACCTGACAAGAAAGCTCTCGGTTGTCGTTGGGTTTACAAAATCAAATATAAATCCGACGGTAGTATCGAAAGGTTTAAAGCTCGATTGGTTATTTTCGGCAATCATCAAGTTGAAGGCATTGATTATGGAGAGACTTTTGCACCCGTAGTCAAGATGGTGACCGTGCGGACTTTGCTCGCCGTTTCCGCTCTTAAAAATTGGGAGCTTCATCAAATGGACGTCCATAATGCTTTCTTGCACGGTGATCTATCCGAAGAGGTTTATATGAAATTACCCCCGGGTTTCAGTCAAGGAAAAGAGGGTAAGGTGTGTCGTTTGCGAAAGTCTTTATATGGTCTTCGTCAGGCGCCGCGTTGTTGGTTTGCAAAACTAGGAGCGGCCTTGCGTGACTATGGTTTTACTCAGTCCCATTCCGATTATTCTCTTTTCAGCTATTTCAAGAATGCGGTATGTTTACACGTTTTGGTTTACGTCGATGACCTTGTTATCGCTGGAAACAGTTCGGAGGCTATCACATTATTTAAAGCCTATCTTGGGACCCGGTTTCATATGAAGGACTTGGGTGCCTTGAAGTATTTTTTGGGTATCGAGGTTGCTCGTAATTCCGACGGAATTTATTTGTGTCAACGAAAGTATACGCTCGACATTATATCCGAATGTGGGCTTTTGGGTGCTAAACCTGCTATTACTCCTATTGAACAACATCATAAGCTTGGGCTTGCGTCGGGTGCCTTACTTGATGATGCCGAGCAATATACACGTCTTGTGGGGCGTTTGGTTTATCTCGCCGTTACTCGTCCTGATCTTTCTTATTCCGTACATATACTGTCCCAATTTATGCATGAACCTCGAAAAGAGCATATGGATGCCGTGTTGGAGGAAGTGTCCTCGACAATAGTGTGTTGACGTAATTAAAACTCATTTGAATGAAACACAACTGGGAGTGTTACTCTTTTAAAGTCAACTGATCAACATTTATCGATAATGATTGGCTGTCTAGAGTTTGACATTATCGTCATATGATGGTGGTGATCAGTTGATCCCTTAAGGTCATATCTTTAGGGAATTCCGTCTCAATGGAATAATTAATTAATATTGTATTGGATACAAATTAATTAATAACTAGAAATTTTGGAAATAATTTTATATGACGAATATTTTATAATGGGACTATAATAATATTAGTCAAAATAATAAAAGTCGTTTTATTACTCGGTTTTTATTTATTCGTTTGGGAAACGATTAAATTGAGAATGAACACGGTTGATCATAAAATTACAAAGAGTTGTAATTAAAATTATGATATTACATTTTATACAATAATAATTTCGAAATGTTGGAATTATTATTTAAATGTAATAAGTTTGTAAATTGTGAATTTTAATAGTTAAAATTGCACAATTAACAAATTGGGTCATGTGTTATGAAACATGTGTGACATGTTACAAATTAACACAATTGACAAAAATAAAATGGGTCCATTTTAGACCTCATTTCAGCCGTGTAGTATTGTATGTATGTAGAGGTTGTGTGTTCAATTTGATTGTGTGTGTAGGTGATAAATAGGTGTGTAAGAGTGTAAGGAATGTGTAAGGCATATTCTTGCCTTTGTGTAAGTAAAAGAAAGGCATGCATAGGCCATTGTGGCTTGTGAGAGCCGGCCAAGAAGTGAGCAACAAGCTCATTTTTGCTCCTTAAATACATACTACACATTCCATTCCAAAAGAGTTGTTGGTTCATACACACACCCTTATATCATACTACAACCTCCATCATACTAGCAATAATACTTAGAAATAGTTTTTCTAAGTAAGAAATTATTTCCTATACTAATAATATTAGTAGTAATATTGTTATTGTCTCTAGTTTGCTAATTCTAATTTTCTAGTAACAAAATTAGTATTAGTTTGAGATCGGGTCCTTGATACGCATCTTTTGGAGACGATTTTTCTTAGATCGTTGTAAGGGTATTTCGGTTTTGAAGACTCAAGTAATAGGCGATTATTGAGTATAAACCTTCTAAAACCAATGTAAGGACTTTCATATCTTATGATATCATCATGCATGCATAAGATCTATTTAAGTTTTATGACCTAAACTTAAAGAAACAAAACTCACATTAGATATGAGTATAACATGTGGAACTTAGTTTCCAACAATTGGTATCAGAGCATTACGGTTGTTGCATGCATGATCGGATTCATGTTTTATGTTAAAATCGGTTTAACATACATTTCGAAAATTTCGAAATTATTGTATTTATTATGATAAATCACAAAATAATTTTGCATGTTAAAGTTTCTGTTTCTAAAATGGTTTTAGGACATAAAAATAATTTTATGGATTTTTATTGTTCATTTTTATATTTATTTGTATATTTTGTAGTTTAAATCGGTTTTAAACAACAATTAATGGGAAAAATAGCTAAAAATAGTTTCTGGCCTAGATTTTTTGATATGTTCTCACATGCATATTTAATATATTGTATATGATTTTTCGTAAGAAATGGAGTTAATATGCATGGATTATGAATTTTATGAGATAAATAGTCATAATATGAGTAAAAATGGGTATATAAGGTTATATTTCGAATTTGACCTTAAAATTTTTATGAGAAGTCACATGCAATATATAAAGTTCCTGTATGAATTTCGAAATTATTGGAATTATTTTGCATGATTAATGATTTTTATAGTAAAAATCGGATTAATAGTGACTTAAATTCGACTTTAATAGTTATAGTTGGAATTTTGCCGTAAAAACTTTACACAATGTCACATGCAATATTTACAGTATGTATGTAAGTTTTGGGAATTTATTCCCAAGTGATGCATGATTTATGATTTTAATGGTTAAAATCGGATAAATAGTGACTTATTGTGTTAAAAATAGTTAATCTTAATATTATGGCATGAAATTTTACCCATAGATGTCTTATATGATAGGAACATCAGATCTAAAAGTTAGATATCAAAAGGTTTCTGTTTTCATGATTATTAATTTTAATGAGTTAATTAGCTAATAATCGTAATTTATGAGTCGAAAATAAAATTTTCGAGTATGGTCTGTAGTTTTTGGTCACTTTCAGATTCTAATATGTATTTTAGGATGACTAAAAATTTATAGCAATTTATTTCAAGTTTTTATAATTTAAATCGGATTTTTAACCATAAAAACGCCTTTTATAGGATTTATTTAAGGAATAAACCCTATATAATTGCAAAAGACCATTTTATTAATTTCTGAATTTTTAGAAAATTTCCAGAAAGTTTAAAATTTTGAATTTTAAATTTCGAATTTCATTGACTCATTTGGCCATATTTTGTTTATTTTTCCCGAAAATACAAGTAATTTATAAACAATAATGCAAAATCAAGTTAGATCATGATCAAATATTAGTAGAGACTAAACATTGATTCCTAAAGTTAGTTAGGATGATTAACTTGGACATAAACGAGATTTATGTAATTTTGGATGATTTTAATGGTTAAAATCGCGCATATCCGTAAAAACCGTAAACAAATATGAGATATTTGCTCCCATAAGGCGATTTGGCATTAAAAATTAAGCATGTGCATACATATTTTATTATTGCATTTTATTTAATATGAATGTCATATTTTGAATGTTATTTATATAATTTGGAATTATGTAATTTTTCTTAGTATGGCCTTAGTTTTAATCAATATTACCCGTAATGAAAGGGAATATTGATTCGGTTGTAATTTATGTGATCTCGTATCACGGGTTTGTAATTTAAATTTTCAATTTTACAATAGAATAGTTGTATTATTTTATTGTAATTCCGAAGATCCAAAAGACGATGCCATACGGAAAGGAGTTCCGACAAGACGGTGTTTTCTTGGATGGCGTGCCAATGAAGTTCAAGGGGCCAAGGAGTTGGTTTCCGAATTTGTAATAGTTAATTAGTTTTTACTATTACTAGGAAGGCCATACTAGGATTTTATTGCTTTATTTGCTTTTACTTTTGCATTTTAATATGTTTGCATGCATAGCCAAATCGCCATAAACATGCATATTAGTTTAGATCGTTAAAAACGACCGTGTCAATTATAATTATCGAGTTCACCAATTTAATTCGCTTAAAGGAGATGGATAATAAATTGACAAGACCTCTATATTAAACAAAAACAATTGAGAATTAGCCTTACCAAATAGTAGAACCCATGAGCTTCTATTTCGTGGGGTGGTGCTAGTCCAGTGGGCAGTACGAACCCCATTACGTAGGATAAGTGGGGCGATGGGGTGGATTCAGTCCAGTGGGCGGATCGCATCCCGATGCAATTGAAATTTGGTTTGTACTCAACGGAAGTGTAGAGGACCAGTGGTCAATGTGTTCCGGGCTAAGATGAATAAATAAATGATTTGTCATCAACCAAGAGTTCTAGGGTAGAACCGGTTTAATTTAACCCACCAAACCATATCATTGGGTCGGAGTTCCAGTGGTTCACGATTTCGGTAGTATGGGTTTGGGTCTTGGAATCATTTATAAAATTGGATAGATGTCATTTTATAGATGCATCAACTTAGTAAATATGTTTACAAGTTAAAATGAAAATTAAAACGATTAGCATTTAATTTCTTCATATGTTTAAAATTGTAGTCCTCGTATCAATATCAATCATGACTACTTCCACTACTACAAACACTTCATGGTTACAATCCTTCACGGATCGTTGTAAGCTAAAAGAGAATGGGGCAAACTTTGCCGATTGGGATGCCCAACTGTTGTTGGCGGCACAAGGTGACGGTAAGACCGAATTCCTTATTGAAGCATCACCTCCCGAACCTGCTGAAAATGCCACCGCCGCGGCAAGACGACCTTATGATTTTTATCACAAGGAGTCTTGGGAATTGAAAAATGTTTTGATCCTCTCGATGGAGCTGGAACTCCAAAAGATTGCCCTAAAGATTGGCACAGCTTATGAGATCTATTGCAGGCTTCTGACAATGTTCTCAAAGGCTTCGAGAATTGTCCAATATGGGGCAGTATCGGCTTTCTTTGATCTCAACCTTAAGGAGGGGCAAAAGGCTAGCCCACATGTGCTCAAGTTAATTGAGCATGTAGAAACCCTAAGGATGAGTCAAATGGACATTCCTAAAGAACTAGTGATTGACAGAATCCTACACTCCTTGTCTAAGGTGAAGACTTATGTACAATTCCGAATGAATTTCAACATAAGGAACCAAGACATCTCTCTCAATGAATTGCACAATATGATCGTGCAAGTAGAAAGGGATATGGACCTAAATGTTAGTTCCCCTAAGGATGAGCTCTATATAAATGTTAAGGGCAAAGGAAAGTTCGATAGGAAGGGTAGGGCTAAGGGGAGGCAACCTTCCAAAGGTTTAAAGAATGTGTCTTCGGAGGCAAGTACATCAGATCCCAACATGAGCGCTCCTCAAGGAGCCAGGTGCTTTTATTGTAATAATAAAGGACATAAGAAGAGGAATTGTTCCAGATATCTCAGCGATCTCAAAGCTGGGAAGATTCTTCCAAGTTGGTATGATAACTGTCTCTATTTTGTGTTAATCTCAACTAACGTATTATGATACAAGTTGTGATGTGAATGCTCTTCTTACTTGAATTAGGGCATGGAAACAAAAATAAGGGAAAGAAAAATCAAGCATAATGGATCAATGGAACTAAGAGTAGCTCCACTCAGGATGATCAAGGAGCTTTGTTTTTCCTGCTTATTTTATTTCAAGTGTTGAAAGAACAATTTAAAATCCGTATTTTATTTCCTTGTTGGACGAGGAAATGTTAATCCTTTAAACAATTGGTTGTATTTTGGATAATGAGGTGACTTGGTTTTCAACCCAAGTCACTATTGGTTTTATATTTATGTTCTTAATTAGTTTTAACACTTGCAAATCTTAAACATAGAATAGAATTGATTGTCACATTTCAATGTATGACCATTGAAACCGAATAGGTATAGGATACCCAATTCAAATCAAATCAAAATCAAATTAAGTTAAGAACTTAATTAAAGAGGAAAAGTTATCATAAGGGTACAAGGGTACACAAACCAACTTCAAAGTTATCAACCATTCTAAACTATCTAAAGCTTTAAATTGAATATTTTCTGTAATAAACCATAAGGATACACAAACCAACATCAAAGTCATTGCTTGTGGCCTTAGTAGCTATCTTTTGTGATAAAATGGGATTATTATTACAAAGATAGAGTGGGAGAAATTTTTAAAAAAAAAAAAAAAAAAAAAAGCCACAAATAGCGCATGATTTATGTTAAAATCGGTGTGCATGAAGTTGATGCATCTATAATTGGTTTATAGATGCATGAAGTTGGTGATTTTGATAAGCACAATGGATGTGATCTATTAGTGAATAGTAGGATTTATTGTGTTTTGGTTATGTGAAAGATAAGAAGGAAGATTAAGTTGTGGATGGGATCTACGATTTAAGAAAATCTACACCTTATAGTTGTAAAAGGCAGATTAGGCTGTAGATAAGATTCTACGCCTTATCATCCCAAAAGTTCTGGATAAGCCCAAAGGTTGTAGATAAGATCTACGGTTTGGTAAAAATCTACGCCTTATATTCCAAGAGCAATCTACACCTTATGGTTGTAAAAGGTAGATTAGGCTGTGGATAAGATTCTAAGCCTTATCATCCCAAAAGTTGTGGATAAACCCAAAGGTTGTGGATAAGATCTACGGTTTGGTAAAAATCTACGCCTTATATACCAACGGCCCCGGCCCTGGAGGATACTTCAAGGATAAATTCTTGAAGTTTGTAAGGAAAAATTCTATACATGGATAAGATCCATGATATAGTCCTCGTACAGTACAAGATAAGATAAATGTGGAGAACTGAAAGTTCCTACACACAGAAATTGTATACCATAAGAAAAGACTCTTATAGAAACTACGGGAGGACACTCGAAGAAAATTATTCAAAAGATTTTGCAAAGGCTCAAGAAAGGGATCTTGGATTTAGATGGTGATCTAAATGTGTCAATGCAAATTCTAAAGACCATGAAATTTATAAGACATACATGCTAATAAATAAGATTTATTGAGAGAAGCATGGGTTGACATGTGGATGCCAGCAATCTACAAAGTTAAGGGTAACTTTGTTGAAAGTAGTAAAGCAATTCATTGAGAATGAATTCAGTAAACTCAATAACCATTTTTCAAAAGGGTATTTGAAGAGGATGTGACTGTTAGCACATATGGTTAAGTCCCTACCATTTCAATTCATTAAATGTTAAGGAACATTGAATTGAGTGGGAGCTTTATGATTTACGGTTAAATATAAAGTTCAGTGGGAGTTCTCGCTCCAGGATTTGAAGCTATTGAGTCATGGGTATGACTTCGGGATCTTCAGAATCAGGCAAGAACAAGAGTTTAGTGGGAGTAAACGTTATCTAAAACAACTCATTGCTCGTTTGGAATGAAGCATTGATACTCATGAAAGGTACACGAGTTTTTGGTTCTAGATGACATATTGATATGAATTAAATCTAATTGAACATGGGATGTTTAGTTGAGATTATAAGAGACATCTTGTTATTAGTGTTAAGGTTGTTCATGGAGATGAAGATAGTATAACCATGATAGGATCATGGAAATTTATCGAACCTTAAGTACTATTGTTTGCACGTTTAAAACACTAATGTTTCCGCCATTACTATATTCGTGTAAAGTAGATGCGCGCCACTTACAGGACAACCTGTTGAGCAAGTGTTAAACCAATGATTAAACCTTGATCAATTGTCAAAGTATTCTCCAATGAAGATGAAAGACAAATTCAAGATTTTGAAAGATAACTTAGTCGTATGGTAAAAGGTTTGCAACGACTCAAGTTCCAAGAAACCAAGCAAAGATTTGAGATAATCTTTGGCTTACATTCATTGACTATGCATCTCAATGACTTGTATTTTAACTACATGGTCATCACAAGATTCTACAAAATGTGTACGTTCACAAATTATGTAAAGGCATTGTTGTGGCTGGGAGTTACACAATGCGCATAATCTTATTCGCTAGTCATGAGAATGACTTGTCTCTTTCAGAGGAAAGATCAATGTGTGGATATGATCCGCAAAGTGAACGATCGCACGAACCGTGGTAAACCTGGTTTACTCAAAATGGAGATAATTACAATTTTAAGGGATGTAAACGAGAGACCCTAAAGCTGATTGTAAATTAAATGGTGTTCAAAGGTTGACCACTTGGATGGTGTAATCCACTAATTGTTTGAGTTATTTATAACTCACGAAAGGTCAAGTAAAATTCAAATGGGATGGTAAGACCATATTGAACCCCATTAAAGTGAATTGAATTATCATGACCTCGCCCCTAGTTGCTTAAGTGAGGTGACATCTCAATGCAACCGGATGTGTGATGCGATTGAGGGCGAGTTCAATTGCCATAGAGTCATGCGGGATGACTAATCGATCACCTAGGCATAGACATGTTAAGAAACATTTGCCGGGCTAATGACCGCTGATAGAGCTCTGGCGTAATCTTATTAAAAGACTGCCTGGTCGTGGCGGGAGCATCTATCGTGTTTCACATGAGTCAGTTCTTGGACTAATGACTGTTCTCTGAGGTGGCACAGTTTTCAGATTAACTTTGATTTATGTCCTAACACCTTCGTAACTGGGGTTTATAAGGACATATTTTGGGTTATGATGGGCTGTGGCCAGCCGGAAGGAATGAGTCGATTGGGAATTGTCCATCCCTTGTCAGGGTTGAGAAATATCTCTAGGCCACTCGAGGAGAATAATAACTAGAAATGCGTGGCCACGCTCGGAAGGTATCTATGGTAGATAATTCCGGTCAGTAGTTATAACTCCAGATCGAGATAAACCACTCTAGATTTTAATCAATTGCCGGCACGACCTGAGAGGACGCCATGCATTGAGTGGGAGATAGTAATAGGGCAAGAGAATTGGTGACACACACTTGTCTCGGACAAGTGGGAGATTGTTGGAGGAAGTGTCCTCGACAATAGTGTGTTGACGTAATTAAAACTCATTTGAATGAAACACAACTGGGAGTGTTACTCTTTTAAAGTCAACTGATCAACATTTATCGATAATGATTGGCTGTCTAGAGTTTGACATTATCGTCATATGATGGTGGTGATCAGTTGATCCCTTAAGGTCATATCTTTAGGGAATTCCGTCTCAATGGAATAATTAATTAATATTGTATTGGATACAAATTAATTAATAACTAGAAATTTTGGAAATAATTTTATATGACGAATATTTTATAATGGGACTATAATAATATTAGTCAAAATAATAAAAGTCGTTTTATTACTCGGTTTTTATTTATTCGTTTGGGAAACGATTAAATTGAGAATGAACACGGTTGATCATAAAATTACAAAGAGTTGTAATTAAAATTATGATATTACATTTTATACAATAATAATTTCGAAATGTTGGAATTATTATTTAAATGTAATAAGTTCGTAAATTGTGAATTTTAATAGTTAAAATTGCACAATTAACAAATTGGGTCATGTGTTATGAAACATGTGTGACATGTTACAAATTAACACAATTGACAAAAATAAAATGGGTCCATTTTAGACCTCATTTCAGCCGTGTAGTATTGTATGTATGTAGAGGTTGTGTGTTCAAATTGATTGTGTGTGTAGGTGATAAATATGTTGGGGCTGGTGTCCTTGACAATTAAGTACAATGACTTATTAAATCTCTTTAAGGATCACAAGGGCATACTTTTGTATTATTACCAGTTGATCCACGTTTATCAATAACGGTTGGCTTGCTAGATAAGTTTGACGTTATTGTCATACGGATGGCGGTGATCAACTGGTCCCTATACGTCACACCTATAGGACACGTTTGAGAGATGTGAAGGTATGAAAATACAGTCACATTTTGCCGGATATGACTAAACGGTTAGTCAGAGGTATTGACTATTAAATTAGTCAATAAGATGTTGAGATTATTATTTAATACGGATTAAATAATTTTAGCTAATACGGATTACATGATTAATTCGTAAATTAAATATAAACGGTTATATTTAATTAAATATTGTATTCGCGTATTAATATAAACAGTTATATTAATTTGGATAATTATACAATATCGTATTTTGTCAGACCATTATTAATATATCGACTGTATTAATATCTGATAACATGTTACGATTTATAAATAAAACCCGCGAACAACTTAAAGCTAATTGGGTCGAATCACGCATTGGAATAAGGTAAGAGTGGAAAGCCCACTCCTACCCGACATCAATTTCGGCCGGCCAAGTGTAGTATATAAGGAGAGTCCTTCTCCTTATATCAAAGACTCTTGTTGCACTGTTTAATAAATCTCAAGGTACAATTAGGGTTTTGAGAACATCTTTTTCCCAAAACTCAGATCTCACATCTAAAACCTCTCAAAAGCTCTCCCCATATTGCAAGGCAATTGGAGAGTATTTTCTAACACACGCGGCATCATCTCAATCAAGTCTTGGGTGCAAGTTATAGGAGGGAATTTACTTTAATTCCTGTTCTTAGGCCATAAGCACAAAGGACCAAAGGTCGAATTCTTTTTCTTATCCTTTTTAATCTTATGACTATAAACACAACTGTATTTTTCATTATAATCCTGCAAGTTTAGGGTGAATACATGCTTTATTCCCCACAAGTGGTATCAGAGCCAGGCCATGAAAATTTTACTTTTGTGTTTTTCATAAGTTTTTTTTTAAAGATTTTGAAAAATCTCGTTTCTGCCGCTGCGTCAGTCGGTCGACCAGTATTAGCGGTCGGTCGACCGCCCCTGTGTGAGTTTTCTGTTTTTTTTTAAAAACAGTTTCCTTTGTGGGTTTTCGATCTTGTTTTTCGATTCCTGTTTACATATTGTTAATTAATCGATATTCTTGACAATATGTGAACCTTTGTTGATGTTTTTTTGATTTACTTGTTTTAAATCAAAGTTTAAAAGGTAAAAACTTGTGTTAATTTCAAAAATTGCAGCGTTTTGCGTTTTCTGAAATTCGTTTTTACTGCATGTTGGTCGGTCGACCTAATTAATAGGTCGGTCGACCGATTTTACTGTTGCAGATTTTTCCGTTTTTCGGCAGGAGGTCGGTCGACCACAAGTTTAGGTCGGTCGACCTCCCCCCCTGTAACAGACTCGTTTTTTTTTATTTTCGAAAATAACATGTTTTATTTTCACATGGCTTAAAATAATATACTGTATACGGAAATAGTATATTATTTAGTGAAACGGTTCACCCTCGTTTGATACATATTGTTTTTAAAACAGTTTAAAACAATGGATTATATGTTTATTAAAATTGGTGATTCAAACGGTATAGTCACTTAATTTTAATCTTAAAAGGTGGTTTGGTATAAATTTATTAATCATAATAACAGTATTATGTCATGTATGAATTTTATTTAGTTGATGCATTTTATTTATCGTCTTGTGAATGCCTTGAATGCTTTCAATAACGTATTTAATTTTTGCAAACGGTTGTAACTTAGTGTGGCCTTAGAAGATTGTGTCACCGTAATGATGGGACACGATCTTGCTTGTAATTTTGAGATCTTGAATCTCCGTTTTGGGTTTTTGCCATGTAATTACTTTTGTATTTAAATTAGAATGTATCTAGGACTACTTTTGTAATTTAAATTAGTAATTTTGTGAAGACCAAAGACAAGACGGAGACCGGATGCTCACTCCCGCTGCAAGGACCAAGATAGAACATCAAGACAAGCTTCCAGGGTCCAACAGTGGATTCCAAGTTGTTTTATGTTTATTTTGGTAGGATAGGCCACACTAGGACTTTTATTTACGTTTATTGCATTTATCTTTACGCTTTCATCGATAATAGCTTGCATCATATTCCGCCTAAAAACCAAACCACCTATATCATGCCTGAAAACTGACTCATGTAGAGGTCACGCGTTAGTTTTCTGTGACAATACAGATGTCACATGTCAATTTAAAAGCCATCACTTTATTTAATTCATTCACGCAAATGCTAGTTTTTAGTTCACTTAAATATGGATAAATAAGAGTTGATGGGGTCTTCCTCGTATAACCAAAAATTGAGATTAGTCTTTATAAATCAGCCTCCCATGAATCCCTTCTTCGTCGGTAGGCATAATATGACCCCTTCTACGTCGGGTAAGTGGGAACAGATGATTTATTTTATCTCAACATCATGGTCACTCGATAATATTCCAGTGACTGAGATGGACTAATAGATAGGATATACGGAAATCTATCGACCAAGAGTTCCAACGATTGGAATTAGCCAAACTGTGGGCTTATCAATATACGGAAATTGAGTCTTGGGATCGTTTATATAATTCTTGAGGGAGATCAATTATATAAATGCATGAGTCTACGAGTTTAAATTCAATTTAATATAGACTTAAATCACAACAATAAGTTGCTTATATGGTTTTGTTTTATCTTCTTTTCAGTGTAGAACACGTTCATTAAAACTGCTGTAAAACTAAAATGGCTGGTGAAGACCCAATGCCAAGTGCCAAGCTAGCACGTGAATCCTGGCTAAAAGCCTTCATGGACTCCATGAATCAGTCAACTAGACTGAGGAATGATGGGTCAAACTTCTCTGACTGGGAGGCAGCACTACGGAATGCTGCCATTGCTGACGGAAAGCTTAAGTTTTTAACTGAGCCCATTCCGCCACACCCAGGAACTGGAGCTAGAGCCAACGAAATTCGCGCTCATAGCGATTTCGTTATGGAAGCAGGTGCGATAAAGAACGTACTCATCTATGCAATGGAATCTAATTTGCAAAGACGCTTCATAACCCATGGTGCAAACAAGATTTTCACCACGCTCACTAACGAATTCTCCAAGGCTCCGAGAATCGTTTCTTATGAGCATACCTGTCGCTTCTTTGAGGCGAAACTCCAGAAGGGCCAAGCTGTTAGCCCACATATTCTCAACATGATTGAGAATATCGAGAAACTGGAGTCCCTAAACTGCAAGATCAGTGAGAACATCATCGTTGATCGCATGCTTCATTCGCTTCATGATGGGTTCGCCCTCTTTAGGGCCAACTACTACATGAACGACATGAAGAAGACTCCCCATGAGCTCCACTCCCTTCTCGTACAGACTGAGAAGGATCTAAAGTTGAGTGGGAGTCTAAAGCAGGATGTTCTCATGATCTCAAGTAAGGGAAAAGGTAAAGGGAAGGCTAAAGCTCAGGGCGACCTAGCGGTAGGTAGGCCCAGGTTCAAGAAACCAGGATTTACTAAGAGTGGGCCAGGTGAGTCAAGCAACTCACAGGGCAAGACAAAGAGCAAGGATACTAGCATGGAATGTCACCATTGCCACAAGACTGGGCATTGGAGGCGCTCCTGCCCCGTGTATCGCGAGGACATTAAGGCAGGCCGCGTTACCCCTGTTGGTATGTCTTCTTCTTCTTTTATTCACATGATTGAGATTAACCACGCAAGTTGTGGAACTTGGGTACTTGATACTGGTTGTGGTTCTCATCTATGTAATCATGTGCAGGGCCTCCGAAACCAAGAACCCCTAACCAAGGGTGAGGTGGACCTGCGTGTCGGGAATAGAGCACGTGTGGCTGCAGTCTCGAAGGGAACATATGTAATCCAGCTTCCAAGTGGATTCGAGTTATTTTTATATAACTGTTATTATGTTCCTAGTTTATCCAAAAACATTATTTCAGTTTCTGCACTTGACAAACTTGGTTTTTCATTTGTAATAGAGAATAATAGCTGTATTTTCTCCTTACACAATATGATTTATGGCAAGGCAGTTTCCATGAATGGAATTTATGTTTTAGATCAAACCACCGAGATATTACATGTGAATAATAAAAGAATAAAGGTAGGTGACAAAGATCAAACTTACCTATGGCATTGTCGTATGGGACACATAAATGAGAAACGCGTAAAACAGCTCATACAGAATGGAGCTATTTCGCCCTTTGATTTCGAATCATATGGCACGTGTGAATCATGTCTCATCGGCAAAATGACTCGTATTTCCTTCAAAGGTGTTGGAATGCGCGCTGCCGACCTATTAGGACTCATACATACGGACGTATGTGGCCCTATGTCGATCAACGCACGAGAAGGCTATAGGTATTTCATCACTTTCACGGATGATTTGAGTAGATATGGCTATGTCTACTTGATGAAACATAAAAGTGAATCCTTTGACAAGTTCAAAGAATACCAGAATCGGGTACAGAACCAGCTGGGTAGAAAGATTAAAGCACTACGCTCGGATCGTGGTGGTGAGTATCTTTCACGCGAGTTTGATCAACACCTAAAAGACTGTGGGATCGTGCTACAGTTGACTCCACCTGGAACACCACAATTAAATGGTGTGTCCGAACGGAGAAATCGAACTTTACTTGATATGGTTCGATCCATGATGAATCACACCGTTGTGCCTGATTCATTGTGGGGCTATGCTCTTTTGTCGGCCGCTCTAATACTTAACCGAAGTCCGTCTAAAGCTGTTGACAAGACTCCATTCGAGTTATGGAAGGGAACGGTCCCTAACTTGTCCTTTATTCGGGTTTGGGGCTGCGAGGCTTATGTCAAGTGGAGACACGAGGATAAGCTCGGCCCGCGATCGGTCAAGACATACTTTATAGGCTATCCAAAGGGAACGTTTGGTCATTACTTCTACTCGCCTACCGAACAACGTGTTTTTGTTGCGGCTAGTGCGACGTTCTTAGAGAAAGAATTTCTCGAGAACAAGTCGAGTAATAGAACCTTCGAGTTATCGGAGGTTCAAGAACCAACTACCGAGCAACCATTGGAGGAAACAGTACCTTCAACCGAGGCTGCGGTAGATATCCCTGAGGAACCTAGGAGGTCAGGAAGAGTCTCTATTCCACCGGACAGATACATTGGTATGGTCGAGGAACACGATACAGATGACGTCTTACTCCTAGAGGGTAATGAACCCACAACCTATAAAGGTGCCATGACCAGTTCTGACTCAAAGCTATGGCTAGAAGCCATGCAATCCGAGATGGACTCCATGTATGAGAACAACGTGTGGGATCTTGTGGACCTACCTGCAAAGGTACGTCCCCTTCAATGCAAATGGCTTTACAAGATAAAGCATGCCGTGGAAGGACAACAAGATATCCATAAGGCTAGACTAGTTGCTAAAGGTTTCACCCAAGTGCCAGGCTTGCACTACGATGAGATCTTTGCACCCGTAGTCATGCTACGTTCCATTCGGATTATCTTAGCGATCGCCGCATTTCATGACTATGAAATATGGCAAATGGACGTTAAAACCGCCTTCTTAAACGGTTATTTGGAGGAAGAGTTGTACATGGTACAACCCGAGGGTTTTATCGATCCAGCACATCCTAAGAAAGTTTGCAAGCTTAAGCGTTCCATCTATGGACTTAAGCAAGCATCGCGGAGTTGGAATCATCGCTTCGACCAAGTGATAAAAGAGAATGGGTTCATTCGATCAGTCGAGGAACCATGTCTCTATATCAAGTCGAGTGGGAGTAAGATTGTATTCCTAGTACTGTATGTCGATGACATACTCTTGATTGGGAATGACATACCTCTCTTATCTTCGGTTAAAGCATGGTTGAAAAACCATTTCCAGATGAAAGATCTGGGAGAGGCACAAAGAATTTTGGGCATCCGTATCTACAGGGATAGATCACGACGGATGTTGTCTCTCAGTCAGGAATCTTATATAGAGAAGATTCTAGAGAGATTCAGCATGACGAACTCCAAGAAGGGGTTCCTTCCTATGACTCCTGGGCTTCACTTGAGCAAGACTCAAGAAGCTAAGTCAGTGGAAGAGAAAGAGCGCATGAGTCGGATTCCTTATGCTTCGGCAATAGGATCGATCATGTATGCCATGATATGCACACGTCCTGACGTTGCATATGCATTGAGTATGACAAGTCGATTCCAAGTTCATCCAGGTGAACAGCACTGGATGGCCGTGAAAAACATTCTTAAGTACCTACGGAGGACTAAAGATTGGGGATTGACTTATGGAGGCGACTCAACGCTCTGCGCCACGGGTTACGCAGATGCTAGCTTCCAAACAGATCGAGATGACTCGAAATCTCAGTCTGGATTTGTCTTTACTCTTAATGGCGCTGCTGTCAGCTGGAAAAGTTCTAAACAGAGTGTTACAGCAGATTCTACGACTGAGTCCGAGTACTATGCCGCCTCAGAAGCAGCTAAGGAAGCAATATGGATGCGTCAATTCTTACAAGGACTATCAGTAGTGCCTAGTTCGAATGACCCAATCACCGTCTATTGTGACAATAGCGGTGCCATCTTCCAAGCTAAGGAGCATAAGTCTAGCAGCAAGGCTAGGCATGTACAACGGAAAGCTCATCTAATCAGAGATTACGTGGAGCAAAAGGAGATTTTTATTGAAAAGATCGCTACGGATGACAACATAGCCGATCCTCTCACAAAAGCATTACCACGTGATAAGCATGAAGGGCACATTCATTCCATGGGAATTGGATGTGTTCCTAAGTTGTAGTACTCTTTTATGAATTCATGTAATAATTCATTTTCTCGTGTACTCTATTCAACCTTATTGTTATGATATAAAATGTTTTGTTTCTCATGTGGAATTGTACGCCAATTTTGAACACCACAAAGTGAACTGATTAACATTACATCGTTTTGGTCCTTGATTACCCACTTGAGCTGATAACTCAGGTAATCATTTTGTGACGTTGGTTGATGGTGGGTTCAACGAGCCATAAGTCACGTGGATGACTGACCAATCACAAAGGCGAGTTATACGGATATCTCGTAGGACACCCCGTGACAACGTTATGGAGTCCTAAATGTTTTATAACATTGGGTGCCAGGTCGTGGATAGGACCTCCATAGTGTTCCTTAGAGTCGAGTCTTTTGACTTTCAACTGTTTCTTGAGATTAAGACAGATTTTGGGTAACTTTGGTTTCTTTCCCACGGTCACCGTAACAGGGGCCAAGAGGATTTTTTCTAGGTTATTTCATGCTGGGCGATATCGGCAGGATTCGAGTTGAGGGAAATATCCAAACCCTTATCAGGATTTTATCATTTCTCAGGGCCACTCGAGGAGTAGTAACTGAAATGCATGGCCATGCTCGAATACAGATTCGTTTTATCAGTTAAGTTACTCTCTAGTCGGGGAAACCACTCTTGATACAGATCGCTTGTGAGATACGACCTTTGCGAATGCGGATTTGCAAATTGTCTTGCATTGAGTGGGAGAAATTTTAAAAGGATATGAGATTCGGTTATCGCACCTACACTTGTACGGACAAGTGGGAGTTTGTTGGAGATTGTGTCCTCCACATGTAGTGTGATAACGTCATTGCACATACCCTTGTACGGACAAGTGGGAGATTGTTGGGGCTGGTGTCCTTGACAATTAAGTACAATGACTTATTAAATCTCTTTAAGGATCACAAGGGCATACTTTTGTATTATTACCAGTTGATCCACGTTTATCAATAACGGTTGGCTTGCTAGATAAGTTTGACGTTATTGTCATACGGATGGCGGTGATCAACTGGTCCCTATACGTCACACCTATAGGACACGTTTGAGAGATGTGAAGGTATGAAAATACAGTCACATTTTGCCGGATATGACTAAACGGTTAGTCAGAGGTATTGACTATTAAATTAGTCAATAAGATGTTGAGATTATTATTTAATACGGATTAAATAATTTTAGCTAATACGGATTACATGATTAATTCGTAAATTAAATATAAACGGTTATATTTAATTAAATATTGTATTCGCGTATTAATATAAACAGTTATATTAATTTGGATAATTATACAATATCGTATTTTGTCAGACCATTATTAATATATCGACTGTATTAATATCTGATAACATGTTACGATTTATAAATAAAACCCGCGAACAACTTAAAGCTAATTGGGTCGAATCACGCATTGGAATAAGGTAAGAGTGGAAAGCCCACTCCTACCCGACATCAATTTCGGCCGGCCAAGTGTAGTATATAAGGAGAGTCCTTCTCCTTATATCAAAGACTCTTGTTGCACTGTTTAATAAATCTCAAGGTACAATTAGGGTTTTGAGAACATCTTTTTCCCAAAACTCAGATCTCACATCTAAAACCTCTCAAAAGCTCTCCCCATATTGCAAGGCAATTGGAGAGTATTTTCTAGCACACGCGGCATCATCTCAATCAAGTCTTGGGTGCAAGTTATAGGAGGGAATTTACTTTAATTCCTGTTCTTAGGCCATAAGCACAAAGGACCAAAGGTCGAATTCTTTTTCTTATCCTTTTTAATCTTATGACTATAAACACAACTGTATTTTTCATTATAATCCTGCAAGTTTAGGGTGAATACATGCTTTATTCCCCACAAAATAGGTGTGTAAGAGTGTAAGGAATGTGTAAGGCATATTCTTGCCTTTGTGTAAGTAAAAGAAAGGCATGCATAGGCCATTGTGGCTTGTGAGAGCCGGCCAAGAAGTGAGCAACAAGCTCATTTTTGCTCCTTAAATACATACTACACATTCCATTCCAAAAGAGTTGTTGGTTCATACACACACCCTTATATCATACTACAACCTCCATCATACTAGCAATAATACTTAGAAATAGTTTTTCTAAGTAAGAAATTATTTCCTATACTAATAATATTAGTAGTAATATTGTTATTGTCTCTAGTTTGCTAATTCTAATTTTCTAGTAACAAAATTAGTATTAGTTTGAGATCGGGTCCTTGATACGCATCTTTTGGAGACGATTTTTCTTAGATCGTTGTAAGGGTATTTCGGTTTTGAAGACTCAAGTAATAGGCGATTATTGAGTATAAACCTTCTAAAACCAATGTAAGGACTTTCATATCTTATGATATCATCATGCATGCATAAGATCTATTTAAGTTTTATGACCTAAACTTAAAGAAACAAAACTCACATTAGATATGAGTATAACATGTGGAACTTAGTTTCCAACATGCCGCTCTTCGTGTGGTCCGCTATCTCAAGGGTAGTCCAGGACAAGGTATTTTGTTACGCTCCGATAGCTCTCTTATTATTTCAGGATGGTGTGATTCAGATTACGCCGGCTGCCCGTTGACAAGGCGATCGGTTTCAGGTTGGATTGTGTTCATCGGTGGTTCTCCCGTTTCATGGAAGACAAATAAACAACAAACAGTGTCTCTTTCTTCTTCTGAAGCTGAATATCGTTCCATGACCGCTGTCTTATGCGAATTGAAATGGTTGGTGGGTCTATTTGATGGACTCGGTATTACTATTCCTCGTCCCTTAAACGTTTATAGTGATAGTAAGTCCGCTCTTCAACTTGCTCAAAATCCCGTTTTTCACGAACGGACAAAGCATATCGAGGTGGATTGTCATTTTATCCGTGACGCTATTTCTACCGGTTTGATCATGCCGTCTTATGTAGCTTCCCAATCCCAGTTGGCTGATATTTTTACAAAGGCTTTAGCATCACCTCAATTTTCTTTCCTACTTCACAAACTGGGCATTCTTGATCTCCATGCTCCAGTTTGAGGGGGGGTATTAGGCCGAGGCCTTCCGTATTCAGCACCTCCGTATTCAGCACCTCCGTATTCTGTTCATCGTATTTACTAATTCCTCTTAATCTGTTCTATGTATTTACCAATTCATTGTATTTACCAATTCGGTGTATTTGGCTAGTACCTTGTTGTATAAATAGATGGATGAATGGAATAATAAAACAACACAAAAAATGAAATATTCTCCCTAAACTAAGTTTATCATAGATATATCTGTCACAACTTGCGACGGATATACTCGTCACAACTTGAAATGCAAACGAAGACTACGGCTCGTCTAGGAAGTGCCGAACTAAGAAGAATACATTTACTTACAAGCAAGTAGTAGTTGATGATCAACTCGATAAACTACTAAAATTTACTTTCTTTAGGCTGAAAGAAAGAGCTGAAGAATGCGTTAATAAGTTCAAAATAGAATGTGATATCTCATAAGGGCTTCTCTTTTTTTATATATCCTATCCTTCTTTTTCTGGAATGTGCTCAACGCAAGTTAGATCTGTCTATGTTACTGTCAATAAATCTCTCTTGTGACAGATATACCCGTCAACCCCAATAAAGCGTTAGGGTTGTAGCAAGATAGCAGTAAAGTGCTGTTGGATCCTTAGTTTTCAAAAGGGACAAGATCAGCCTATAATATTTTCGTAATTTAAAGACGCTTGCTGGCATATTCATTAAGGAAAGTTTTGCTCTAAGTCAGTAGACGCAACCTTCCTATGATTGAGATTTGAAAAGTCAAGTGGATTAGTCTTGAACTTGAGCTTGTATGAAAATTCTTACGGATTTAAAGGTGTGTCTGGGATGGCCAGATTCCTCCTACTATATATATTAGAGAAGAGTGTCAAAGACTACTTGCCTAGAAGCGCTTTTATTTTTTCAGTGAAGCTACTCTTGTCCGCGACCTTAAAGTTATACGACCGGAAATGAAGTGGCGTGACCAGTCAAACGACTGTGATTGTGTTGTATATGCGATGCGTCACATGGAAACATATCAAGGTGACCTCAAAGATAGGGATACATGCCTCGAGAAAGGCCAGGTAACATTGTGTATAGATTAGATACATTTTGATATGAAATTTGTTAGAACTTTTGAGCATTACTAGTTTTAGCATAGTGGAGAATTTGATCAGATTTATTAGACTTTTTGAGCATTATTAGAATTTTTTGAGTACTTAGTATTTAACTATGTTTAATTTTCCTTCTTTCAGGTTAAAGCTTTGCAAAATTTGCGAGTCAAGTACGCGTATGACATTGTGAATTTCGAGAAGAATGGGTTGAAAACAGAAGTGTTATCTCGTACAAGTACAGAAAAATGTACTTAGTTGAAGAGAAAATATTATCATGTAAAGCCTAGAATTGTGTAAATACTAACGACATTGTGGATTTGTGTCAACACATAAAACATTGCATTTCTCATCAATTTGAGAATATTTATTCCTAGACATCATTGAACTTTCTGAGCATTATCTACCAGTTTTAGTATAATATTTAAATTTTAGTTTTATGTAAAATATTTTCTGAGCATTAACATTAGCGTTTCTGAGCATTTGATAGAACTCTTACTTTGAGCATTATACCAAACTTTCAGAGCATTTAACAAATTTTTTATTGAAATATCTAAGCTAATGCAGTTTTAGAGCATTGTTCTATATTTTTTTGAGCATAACACAGGTTTAGAGCATTGTTCTATTTTTTTGAGGATAACACATTTTTTGAGCATTTAACAAACTTTTTGAGTATCCGTATTGAAATATCTAAGCTAATTCAGTTTTAGAGCATTGTTCTATATTTTTTGAGCATAACACATTTTTAGAGCATTATTCTATTTTTTTGAGCATAATACAGTTTTTGAGCATTATACTATTTTTCTGAGCATAAAATATTATCATTCACTATATTTTCTGAGCATCAACGTTAAAGTTTTTTAGCATTTGACAGAACTGTTGCTTGGAGCATTACTCCAAACTTTCAGAGCATTTAACAAACTTTTTGAGTATCCTGTAAGTGTATGAATCCTGACTAGGGTTTGCATATCATAGAACAATATATAGTTACAATGTACAGCTAAGAGTCCTAAACATAAGGAAAGAGTATCTCTAACTAAGATATAATGCTAACTAATAATATACACTATAACCATAAAGATATATACAATCTTCTAATAATATTTACTAATACACCCCCGCAGTTGAAGCGGGAGGAGAGCGGACGCTTAGGCTGGATCGAAAGCGTGTGAAGAGCGGCTTGGGAAGCCCTTTGGTAAATATGTCGGCATATTGAAATTCGGCCGGAACGTGAAGAACGCGGATTTTCCCAAGTTGGACTTGAACGCGAACAAAGTGAATGTCAATCTCGATATGTTTGGCTCGCTGATGTTGGACCGGGTTGCCAGATAAATAAACAGCCGAGATGTTATCGCAATAGACAAGACTGGCCGTAGGAATAGAAACATGAAGTTCAGACAGTAAGTTCCGAAGCCAGCTTGTTTCGGCAACCGCATTAGCAACGCCCCTGTACTCTGCTTCCACGCTCGATTTAGATACCGTTGCTTGACGCTTGGAGGACCAAGACACCAAGTTATCGCCAAGGAATACACAATAGCCGGAAGTAGATCGTCGTGAGTCGGGACATCCACCCCAATCAGCGTCGGAATAGGCAGTTAAAGTATGTGTTGCTGATTTGGTGAAGGTAATTCCATATTCAAGGGTCCCCTTAATATAACGTAGAATACGTTTTAAAAATTGAAAGTGTGGCTCACGAGGGGAGTGCATAAAAAGACACACTTGTTGCACCGCATACGTTATATCAGGCCGAGTGATGGTGAGGTACTGTAAGGCGCCAGCGAGGCTTCTGTATAGCGTAGAGTCGGCGAGAAGGGGGCCTGCCGTGGCAGAGAGTTTGGAGCCAGGTTCAACAGGCGTTGTAACGGGATTACACGAGGACATGGAGGCACGATCGAGGAGATCACGAGCATATTGGTTTTGCGAGAGAAACAGCCCACTGGTGGATCGTGTTACCTGAATCCCGAGGAAATGATGTAGCTTTCCAAGATCGGTCATAGCAAATTCCTGCGATAGATCATGAATAATACGACGAAGCAAGGAAGTGCTAGATGCTGTGAGAACAATATCGTCAACATAATGCAACACGTAAGCCATATGAGAACCGTGAGTATAAACGAAAAGAGAAGGATCACATATGCTGCTTTTGAACCCTTTGGACACAATAAAATTCGCAAACCGCTGATACCAAGCTCGGGGAGCTTGCTTGAGACCGTAAAGGGATTTGCGGAGGCGACAAACTTGATGAGGTGTGCTAGAGTTCACAAAACCGGGGGGTTGATGCATATATACTGTTTCGGCAAGGTCCCCATGAAGGAAAGCATTTTTAACATCTAATTGGTGAATTGACCAAGACCGTGAGACTGCAAGACTCAACACGGTCCAAATTGTTGTGGGCTTAACAACAGGACTGAATGTTTCGTTACAATCTATACCCACTTGTTGACATTTACCATTTATGACAAGGCGGACCTTTATCGTTGAAGAGTGCCATCAGACTTAAATTTATGACGAAAAAGCCACATACACCGAATAACAGGGGCACCCGTCGGTCGAGGTACGATGAGTTCCCATGTATTGTTCTTAATTAGAGCACGACACTCGTCAGTCATAGCGGTATTCCAATTAGGGTCCTGAAGAGCAGCACGGGGGTTTTTGGATAAGGGTGAGAGGCCGGGGTTATTCGTGATAGCAAGGGCGCGGGGTTTGAAAATTCCGTTCATAGCCCGCGTGGTCATGCGGTGGTCGCGAAAACCAGAGGGTGGGGGCTCAGGTGAGGGGTTGTAGTAGCTCGGGGCAGGGGAGTTGGGTGTGGCAGGGGGTTTTGGGTGGGGTTCGCGGTGGCAAGGGAGGTAGGAGAGGGTGGGGAAGGTGGGGCAGGTGTAGTAATGTCGAAACCAGGGGTGGGGATGGGATATGGTTTGCAGGAGTAGGTGTGGAAGAGGTGGTTTGTGGGGTCTGGGTTGGGGTTCGTGGTGATGGTGGGAGGTCAGGTGTTGGCTGGTAAGGTGTTGGCTGGGCAGGTGGTTGGAGGAAGGCGCCGATGAGGGCTGGTGTGAGTTGGCAGTTGGAGGGGTCGTGGGTGTTTGGTGGTGCTGTTACGGGAACTGTAGCGAAAGGGAACACCGACTCATCAAAAGTGACATGACGGGAAATGATAAGTTTACCGCTAGACAATTCGAGACACTTGTAACCACGGAACTCTTGCGGGTATCCGAGGAAGACATACTTGGTAGACCGAGTGGCTAATTTGTGTGGGGCTTTGGCGGTGAGGTTTGGGTAACATACGCAACCGAAGACTCGAAGATGGGAATATGAGGGATTTTTGTGAAATAGAGCGGAAGTGGGTGAGCGGAATTTGAGTGTTTTGGTTGGTAGTATATTGTGGAGGTGGACTGCGGTGTGTAGGGCATCGACCCAGTGGATGAGAGGGACAGAGGCATGGTGTAATAAAGCAAAAACGATTTCATTTATACGACGAAGCATACGTTTAGGGATGTCATTGGGGCGGGGCGGGGGCGGAGAGTAGGTTCCCCGGACCCGTACCCATCACCAAATTTTAACCCCATACCCGCCCCACCCCCTGTGACGGGTGTAAAACCCCCCACCATCACCCGCCTGCCAGGCTAAGTGTAGGGACCCATCCCCGCCCCATCTAACCCCCAAACCCACCTGCCACCTGCATATCCCCGCCGGGTACCCGCTAGACCCGCCCCACAACAACCAAAGCCCAAACTGCCCAATATTGGCAATATAGTGGCTGGCCAAAATTTGCAGCAAATCAGCAGCTAGTTTCTGCCCAGAATTCCAGAAATGAAGAACAAGTTGTAGGACAAGTCAGACGACATTCACGAATCAGGCGGAATCACGACAATAATAAAATACATGAACAATCCTAATAAATATATAAACATCAACAACAATCATTTTTAACAACTGGAATTAGTTTGATCAATGGAACCAGATGCGAGCTTAGTGTTAATGAAGAAAAGGGATTAGTTTGATCAATAAAAGTGGTGATTTGGTGATGAATCGTGATTCGTGCGGCACTGCGGTCTGCGGCATCAATGACTTAGGGTTTTAGTCTTTTGGAGTAGTGAAGAAAAGGGATTAGTCAGAAGGAGTTTTTAGTTTTGGTCCTTTTGGACTTTTGGAAGGGGCGAGAAAATGTTTATATATTTGGGCTTATAATACTATAATATTTGGGCTTATAATAGTAGTAGGACTTTATACGCATTTGAGCATACGGGTATGAGGTGGGGCGGGTACGAGGCGGGGCGGGTGGGGCGGGTATGGGGCGGGTATAATGCTAAAACCATCCCCGCCCCAATACCCATGGCGGGTATAGTTTTCGTACCGGTACCCGCCCCACCACCCGCCAATTGTTTACCCATCCCCGCCACAACTGGGGCGGGTGCGGGGCGGTATCCACATATACCCGCCCCAATGACATCCCTACATACGTTCAGCTTTACCGTTTTGGGGCGATGTTTGAGGGCATGAAAAACGGAAAATGAGACCGTGTTGATCACCAAAATTCTTAAATTCATGGTTGTCAAATTCACGGCCTAAATCGCATTGGAATGTTTTTATGGGACGATTAAACTGGGTGGTGACGTGGTTTCGGAATTTGAGAAATTTGGAAAACGTTTCGGATTTAAATTTTATCAGATAGACCCATACAAATTGAGTGAAATTGTCGATCAAAATTAGATAATATTTGTAACCTGCTTTGCTTTTGATCGGTGATGTCCACAAATCACTGTGAATGATGTCAAATGGTGCAAGAGTGTTAGATAATGAGTCGGAAAACGGCAATCTCTTGTGTTTGCTTATTTGGCATGAATGACAGAGAGAGTTTGTTTTGCTATTACAATCAATATGACTATGAGACTTAAGTAAATTAAAAACAGAAGAGCCCGGGTGGCCAAGACGAAAGTGCCAAACGTCGGGCGAAAAAGCGAGTAAAGTGGGGCTGGACGCGGTGGAGGGAGACGCGGCTGACACGGCTGACACGGGATACAAGTCACCATCACTATTGCTCCTCAGAATCAGAGTCCCCGTCGCTAAGTCCTTCACAGAAAAACCACAAGGATCAAATTCAACGGATACGTTATTGTCTTTTGTGAATTGTCTTACGGAAATAAGGTTTTTGATAATTTTAGGTGTGTATAAGACATTGGTGAGGTGAAGGGTGCGGTTGGGTGTGTCAATGGTAGTCTGCCCGGACCCGTGTACTGCAATACTAGCACCATTCCCGACATAAATAGAGTGAATCGTACTAAATTAAGAGGGGAACGAAACGTACCTGCGTCCGCGGTGAGATGGGAGGATGCTCATATATCTATGTAGAACGGACTGTATGGCTGCATTGTGAGAGCGCCGAAAGCTTGTCTGATATCGGTCATTTGAGGGGCATCATCCGAGGCCGCGATGTGGGCCTGACCGTAACCAAAACAAGGGGCAGTCGTGGTTTTAGTGTTGCGGTTGGGTTTGTAGGTAGGCATAGGCTGTGGCATGGGCCACTGTGGTGTCCACTCGGGATATGTGGGGTAGGGGCAGGGCGGTGGTGTCCACGAAGGTGGCCACTCTGGCAGGAGGCCCCATGTCTGTGGGGCAGCAGCAACCGGTTGTTTCGATTGGTTCTTTCCCCCTCCCTTAGAATTACCAGAATTACCGCGTTTGCCACGGTTGTTGCGGGACTGGTTGGGCTTGGGTGCATCATCCCAAGCACGGCTTTCAGCAGGGGGTTACTTGGTGCAAGCAGAGCCGTGGGTTCTTCACGACTGTCTTGCCTATGGTTCTCTAACTCGATCATACTCCTCGCGGTTTCGAAGTTAGGAAGCGTTTGGTTTATGTAGGCGGCTACAGTATCATATTATTTTGGTAGACCACGTACTAGCTGTAGGACCAAGCGCTGATCGCTAACGGCGGCACCGACATCTGACAAAGCTGCTGACAAATCTTTAAGTTTTCGACAATAAGCATCGAAATTAGGAAATTTACCGAGTTTAAGATTGATGAATTCATGCTCAAGAGTAGCGGCACGGGCGCCTTTGTTGTTGAGAAAGATATTCTCAACACGAGACCAGGCCTGACGAGCGGTTGAATCACGCTTGAGAACACGAGGGAGAAGATCATCTGACATGGTGCCATAAATCCATTGGAGTACAATGGCATCGATTTCCGTCCAAGTATCATAGAGCGGGTCCGTCGCAGCCGAGGAGGCAGTACCGTCGATGTGATGCAGAACCTTGTAACCACGAGCATGAAGGGTAAACAGGTCAACCCATAGCGAGTAGGAGACCTTAACTGTAACATCCCGTATTTTCGTAAAATCCAATTTAATCGTTTTAAATTATTTTATGTAATAAAATAATATTTTAATAATTTAATTCGGAAATTTTTATGAAATAAATAAGATCCGTCTTAAGAACCTCCAGTTCTTAAGACGAATACAACTTGGCATAGTTTAAATATCCGACTCAAGTATTCATTTCCATATCCGTTCCAAATATCCGAACCCGTTTCATTTATTCGGAAAGGACAACTCTCATGTCCTCTTATAAACCCTTATGTCGACATAATAACCCCCTTCATCCTCAACATCTCATTTCCCACTGTAAAACAAACTTATCACAAAACCTCCATTCTTATCTCCTTCTTTTGCAAAGATCTTCATCATCCGTTCATCGAATCGCAAAAGTAAGAACATTTCCGGAATCCTCGTTCAATTTCCAAGACATCCATCACTTTCGTTTTTCATTTTATCGACTTCAAAAATCGGGCTGTTTTGCCTTTAATTCGTTTTTGGTGATTCTAAACCGTTTTCTTTGTTATAGGAGTTGGTCTCGACGATCCCGACGTGGACTCTTACGTGGTTGAGGAGGATCAATTGCCGGAATAAGCTTAAAGGTGACGATAATGAGAAACTCGGCCTTTATTGTGTATATTAGCATGCTTGGTGATTTTGATGTTTGTTCTTCTGATTTTATTCAAGTTCTATTATTATTGGACTTAGTATCATGATTAGGATGTTGTTTATGTGAAGAAATTATGATCCAAGATATGGTTATGTGCTCACAAGTTTAATTTCAGTTTTTCATATGTTAAGACGGATACTTGTTAATTCCATTTGAGGATTGTTATGGGGATTGTATGCTGATAAGATAGTGATATTAGATGTTTATGATGTTGGGCAAATCATGCTTGTAGTAATTTCTGAAGTTTACATGTCGATTTATGAAGTTTTGTGAAGTTGGGAAATT
The DNA here is from genome assembly GCA_029255685.2 of Silene conica. Lineage (NCBI taxonomy): Eukaryota > Viridiplantae > Streptophyta > Magnoliopsida > Caryophyllales > Caryophyllaceae > Silene > Silene conica. Next base: position 6,540,218 of record CM055313.2, read on the forward strand.
GCGTTTTTCGGTAACAGGCTCTCTGAGCCGGTCGACCGACCGGCCGCCGGTCGACCGGCTGAGAGCGTTTCTCGATATTTTTGTGTTTTACGCGAGACTTTGAGACCATAGGAAATAAGTCTCCCAGCCGGCAGACCGGCCGCCTGCCAGCCGGCTGGGAGTGCGTTGTGTTGTATTTTTGTAGTTTGGAAAACTTAAGAGTAGTCCCAGCCGGCAGACCGGCCGCCTGCCAGCCGGCTGGGAGTGCGTTTTTGTCGTTGCGTGTTTTCAAGATTTTAAGGAGGCTGAGTTCCCAGCCGGCCGACCGGCTGCCTGCCGACCGGCTGGGAGTTCGTGTATTGTTTCAGAAAAGAAATAAGAGGCTGAGGTGGTCACCAGCCGGCCGACCGGCTGCCTGCCGACCGGCTGGGGACCCCTGTAGGCTATTTTTGAGTTTTCGTAATTTGATCGTAACTTTCAAACGGTTTATCGGTTTTACTTGAAACTTGTTTTGTGTACCTTTGTCATGTATTTGAGGTCCCCGGAGGATGGGCAACATTATATTGGGTTCGGGAATATAGTGAGGATAGAGACCCCCCGGTCGGGCAACCGAAAGGGAAACCGGCTCTCCCTCATCTTAGTTCTCGAGGTCGGTCGAATGTTGATTAGAAGTTAAAGGTAGAACTATAGGTTAGTTCATAGACTTGAATGATATTGTTTTGATGCGTATTAAGTTATGCCTTAAGCTGGCCTCTGAACTTAATACGTGAACTGTTTGTCGTGTATGGGAACATGCGTTGAGTTTTCGCCTCTGAGTTCCATACATGTCTGTTTGTCGTGTCTGGGACATGCGTTGAGTTTTCGCCTCTGAGTCCAGACATGTATGTGTGATCGCGTCAGGACATGCCTTAAGCTGGCCTCTGAGTCTGACGAGTAGAGCAACTGCACGACGGGGCGGTCAGGTTGTCATACCTTACCCGGAGTGCAGGTGTTTGGTGCTAGAACATGCGTTGAGTTTTCGCCTCTGAGTCTAGTATCTTGTGATGTAGTAGGGGTCCATGCGTTGAGTTTTCGCCTCTGAGTTCCTTACTTGTGTTAGTGAATTGAATGTTAGTCCATGCGTTGAGTTTTCGCCTCTGAGTCTAATGTTCAGTGATAGCCGGTCCATGCGTTGAGTTTTCGCCTCTGAGTCCTTGCTTGATGATGTGAACTTGGTATTAGGGTTATGCGTTAAGGTGTCGCCTCTGAACCTTTATACTTGCTGATTTATTTAGTACCTAGGTTATGCGTTAAGATGTCGCCTCTGAACCTTCGTACTTGCTGTTTTATATCTGCTTGCCTTGATGATGGTACAGTGTCAGATATGCCTAGTATGTTATCGTTGTTATATGGGTTGTGGTTAAATCATCCAAGGCATTGGATGACTCTTAGTTCGGTTTCATAAATGATTAGATTGAAAGACCCCCCGACTGGGTAACCAGTAGGGAAACCGGCTCTCCTTCTTATCTGTTTATGAAGTTAGTTGAGAGCCGTGCATGGTAATCGCATGATAGTAAGAGATAAGATGATGAGATGTTTATGCTTCACATGTTGATATATGTTGGAGTATTCTGTATTGTTTTATGTGTTACGTGTTGTCACAAAAGGTGGCTAGGAGAACTCTAGTCACTCCCCACTGATTGTGGCGTACATGTTTTCATGTATGTAGGTACATGCAGGGTTGGAGATCAGGGTTACAGGAGAGCTAGCGAGTGATGATCCGTTCATCAGTTGACTTACCCGTTTACGCTTAGCTAGACTCTTAGACTTTTGTTGTTTTTGTTTTGGTGCCGGTAGGGATGTGCCATCCCCGGCTGATGTATTTATTTATGTTTCAGTTTGATACTTAGTACTGTTACTTATCTATTTGGTTTCAGTTTCAGTTTACGTTTCAGTCTAAGACTTCTCGCATGTTTTATCTTTAAAAGTTTTAATTCCGCTGCATTTTTGGTACTTTTATGTGTTTATATTTCCGCTTTCGCGAGGGGTTTTACACTTGGTATCAGAGCATTATTGCTCCCGACGCACTCATGTGACCCCCAACCTTAACTTGACCAAATAAATAAATAATGAACGAGAGATGGGTAGATCTAAGGACTTATTTTGTAGTCTATTTGTGATTGCTAATTGTTAAGCTAATCCTTGTTTTCTCTTTTAAAGAATGGTGAGACCCAGAGCTGCTGATAACATTGTGCTGCAAGCAATTCAGCATTTGCTTGAGACTCAGAGACAGCAAGCGGGGAATGTTCCACCTCCTCCACCGCCGGGTGGCGAGACTAATCGTCCGGGTAGCTTTTCCTGGATTGCCTCTCAGATGTCCAGAAGCCATGTTAGGACCTATGGAGGCGAGGCTGACCCAGTAGCCCTCACAGAGTGGTTTAGAGAGATGGAAAAGAGCTTCACCTTATACTCAGTCGTTAGGGAGGATAGAGTGCGTTTAGCCGCTCACTTCCTGACATTGGAGGCTGACCGTTGGTGGGCGTTGACTGGACCTACCGCTGTTCTTGACCCGATGTTCGATTGGGAGGCTTTCAAAGACAGGCTTGAGGCGAGGTTCTACCCCAAGGAGTTGAGATCGCAGAGGTTGAAAGAATTTATGGATTTGAAGCAAGGGAAGATGACCGTTCAAGAATTCACTGACAAGTTCAACCAGTTAGCTCACTTTGCATCGAGATTTGTTCGTGATGAGGCGGAGAGGGTGTATTTCTACCGAGGGAAGCTAGGACCGAGGATTGAGAGTATGGTTCGTCGTGACTCTACTTCTTTTGTGGAGGTGTATGACGATGCTATTTGGGCCGAGAGTTCTATTCGTGCCATTGATGCTGAGACCCGTGCCGCTACTTCCAGCTTCACTTCTCACCAGAGATCCGTGTACCAGGGGAAGAGACCTTTTGTTCCTTCTACTTCTTCGCCTTCTTCCCAGAAGAAGCGTTTTGAGAGGTTCTCTGCTCCGGTTGCTAAGGCCACATTTCACACCGACACTGCTTCTACTGTTTGCCGCCGTTGTGGTAAACCGCTTCATCCAGGGTTTGATTGCTTCAAGAATGCCTATAAGTGTTATACTTGTAATGGATTTGGGCATAGATCCTTTGATTGTCCTGAGAAGAATACTGTTCTTGGCAAGGCTGCCACTGCTGCTGCAGCGACCAGAGGAGGAAAACCGAAGGGGAAGATCTTCGTGATGACTAGGGCTGAGGCAGAGGCTCATCCAGACATTGTTGCCGGTATATTTTCTGTTCTTGGCGCTGAGTGCCTTATTTTATTCGATACTGGAGCTTCTTTGTCATTTATATCGACTCAGTTCGCCGACCGTCTAGCTCTTGAGTCTTCATTGGTTGAGGAGACTTCTATTTCCTTACCTTCTGGAGACGTGTTTTCCTGCTCTTCGTCCCATAGGGATGTTCCTATTATTATTGGTCAAGCCACATTTCCAGCGAACTTACTGAGATTTCCTCTCGAGGAGTTTGACATTATCCTCGGTATGGATTGGTTATCGCGATACCATGCTCGCTTCGAGTGTCGCGACCAGAAAATCTACTTGAGGAGTTCTTCAGGAGTTCGTGTTTCCTATAGGGGAACTCGCCCTCAAAAGGGTGTTCGTGTTATCTCTTCGATGAAAGCTTCTCATCTTCTTAGGAAGGGTTGCCAAGCCTTCCTGTGTGTTGTTACAGCTGCTAAACCATCGCTACCGAAGCTTGAAGATGTAGCCATTGTTCGTGAGTATCCAGATGTGTTCCCAGATGACTTACCAGGGATACCGCCAGAGAGAGATGTGGAGTTTACTATTGAGCTTGTTCCAGGCACCGGACCGATTTCTAAAGCTCCTTACCGTATGGCTCCGCCAGAGTTGAAAGAGTTGAAGCAGCAATTGGAAGAGATGATCGAGAAGGGTTTCATTAGACCTAGTGCTTCTCCGTGGGGTGCTCCTGTGTTGTTCGTCAAGAAGAAAGATGGTTCCATGAGATTGTGCATTGACTATAGAGAGCTGAACCGAGTGACCGTGAAGAATCGATATCCTTTACCTAGGATAGATGATTTGTTTGATCAGTTGAGAGGTGCTTCGAGGTTTTCTAAGATTGATCTTCGATCAGGTTATCATCAGATTCCAGTGAGAGAGGCTGATATTGCGAAGACTGCATTTCGTACCAGATATGGACATTTTGAGTTCGTGGTTATGCCATTTGGGTTGACTAATGCACCGGCGATTTTTATGGATCAGATGAACCGTACCTTCAGTGAGTATCTTGACACTTGTGTTGTGGTTTTCATTGATGACATCTTGATTTATTCGAAGACCGATGAGGAACATGCTGAGCATCTTCGATTGATTTTAGGGATTCTGCGCAGACAGAAATGGTTCGCAAAGTTTTCGAAGTGTGAATTTTGGCTCTCGAAGGTTGCCTTTTTAGGACATGTGATATCCAGCGAGGGTGTGATGGTAGATCCCGCAAAGATAGAGGCTGTGGTTGATTGGGAGAGTCCCAAGGATGTTGGAGAGATCCGTAGCTTTTTGGGTTTGGCTGGTTATTATCGTAGATTCGTGGAGGATTTCTCTAGATTAGCTCGCCCGATGACCCAATTGCTGAAGAAAGAAGCCAAATTTGTGTGGACCGACAAGTGTGAGAGTTCTTTCCAGGAGTTGAAGACCAGATTGACTTCCGCCCCTGTGTTAGCTTTGCCAGAGATCGGAGTGGACTTTGATGTGTATTGTGATGCTTCGATGTTAGGACTTGGATGTGTGCTGATGCAGAGTGGTAAGGTGATAGCATATTCATCTAGACAGTTGAGAGTTCATGAGGTGAACTATCCGACACATGATTTGGAGTTGGCCGCAGTTGTTCATGCTTTGAAGATGTGGCGTCATTACCTGATGGGATCTCATTGCCGTATTTTCACAGATCACAAGAGTCTTAAGTACATTTTTACTCAGAAAGACCTTAACATGAGACAGAGACGTTGGCTAGAGTTAGTGAAAGATTACGACATTGAGTTGTTATATCATGAGGGAAAAGCCAATGTGGTTGCTGATGCGCTTAGCCGCAAGACTTCTCACTCGATGAGTGCCCTGAGAGTATTGCCCGATGAGTTGTGTTCCGAGTTCCGGAAGCTGAGATTAGAGATGGTGGGTAGTGGTTTTGATTGGTTAGCTGCTATGACTGCCGAGCCGTCTTTATATTGGGAGATTCGCCAGAGTTTGCCTTCAGATGCCGATTTCAAGAAGTTCGAGGCTAAGGTTTCGAGTGGTGTTGCACCTGAGTTGGTGATTGATGCTGATGGTTTCCTTAGGTTCCGTGGTAGGGTGTATGTTCCGGATGTGCCAGATTTGAGGAAGAAAGTTCTTGATGAGGCTCATTTGTCACCGTACTCCGTTCATCCAGGAGAAGAGAAGATGCATAAGGATTTGAGGCTTACGTTTTGGTGGCCTGGTATGAAGAAGGAGATCTTGGATTATGTTAGTAGGTGCTTGACTTGTCAACAAGTCAAGATAGAGCATAGGAGACTAGGTGGTTTGCTACAGCCGCTTCCCATTCCTCAGTGGAAGTGGGAGTGCATATCTATGGATTTTGTTACTGCTTTGCCTAAGACAGTTGGAGGCAAGGATGCGATTTGGGTTATTGTTGATCGTCTAACTAAGTGTGCTAGATTCGTGCCGATCAGAGAGACATGGGATATGGATCGTTTAGCTAGGGCTTATATTGCTGAGATAGTCCGATATCATGGTGTCCCGAGGGAGATAGTTTCCGATCGTGACCCGAGGTTTTGTTCCAGGTTCTGGAAGGCTTTGCAGGAGGCTATGGGTAGCCGTTTGTTGATGAGTACTGCGTTTCATGCCGCGACCGATGGTCAGTCCGAGAGGACTATACAGACATTAGAGGATTTGCTCCGTGCTTGTGCCCTTGATTTTCAGAGTTCTTGGGAGCAGTGTTTGCCGTTGGTAGAGTTTTCTTACAACAACAGTTATCATGCTTCCATTGGTATGGCTCCGTACGAGGCTCTTTATGGTAGGAAGTGCCGTAGTCCGATTTGTTGGGATCAGGCTAGTGATGTTCGTGACCTAGGACCGGACCAGTTAGCTGTTACTATTGATCAGGTTCAGCTTATCAGAGGTAGGATGAAGGCCGCTCAGGACCGGCAGAAATCCTATGCTGATGTTCGCCGTAGACCCTTAGAGTTTGAAGTGGGTGATCGAGTGTTCTTGAGAGTTTCTCCGATGAAGGGCGTCAAGAGGTTTGGAGTTAAGGGCAAGTTGAGCCCTAAGTATATTGGACCTTTTGAGATCGTGAAGAGGATTGGTGCTGCTGCTTACCGATTGGACTTGCCTCCTAGTTTGGGCAAGGTTCATAGCGTTTTCCATGTTTCCCAGCTCCGCAGATACATTAGTGACCCAAGTCATGTTTTGCCTAGAGAGATCGAGAACTTGGAGCCGAGTCTTGCTTTCGAGGAGCGTCCAGTGAAGATCCTAGGCCGTCAGGATAGGAAGCTTAGGAGCAAGGTGGTGCCGCTAGTGAAGATCCTTTGGCGTTGCGGTGATGTTGAGGAGCAGACGTGGGAGACTGAGGCATCGATGCGTATCGCGCATCCTTCTCTTTTCGATTGAGGTATAGTATATAGATTTATATCCGTTCGAGTTTCGAGGACGAAACTTTTTGAAGTTGGGGTGATTGTAACATCCCGTATTTTCGTAAAATCCAATTTAATCGTTTTAAATTATTTTATGTAATAAAATAATATTTTAATAATTTAATTCGGAAATTTTTATGAAATAAATAAGATCCGTCTTAAGAACCTCCAGTTCTTAAGACGAATACAACTTGGCATAGTTTAAATATCCGACTCAAGTATTCATTTCCATATCCGTTCCAAATATCCGAACCCGTTTCATTTATTCGGAAAGGACAACTCTCATGTCCTCTTATAAACCCTTATGTCGACATAATAACCCCCTTCATCCTCAACATCTCATTTCCCACTGTAAAACAAACTTATCACAAAACCTCCATTCTTATCTCCTTCTTTTGCAAAGATCTTCATCATCCGTTCATCGAATCGCAAAAGTAAGAACATTTCCGGAATCCTCGTTCAATTTCCAAGACATCCATCACTTTCGTTTTTCATTTTATCGACTTCAAAAATCGGGCTGTTTTGCCTTTAATTCGTTTTTGGTGATTCTAAACCGTTTTCTTTGTTATAGGAGTTGGTCTCGACGATCCCGACGTGGACTCTTACGTGGTTGAGGAGGATCAATTGCCGGAATAAGCTTAAAGGTGACGATAATGAGAAACTCGGCCTTTATTGTGTATATTAGCATGCTTGGTGATTTTGATGTTTGTTCTTCTGATTTTATTCAAGTTCTATTATTATTGGACTTAGTATCATGATTAGGATGTTGTTTATGTGAAGAAATTATGATCCAAGATATGGTTATGTGCTCACAAGTTTAATTTCAGTTTTTCATATGTTAAGACGGATACTTGTTAATTCCATTTGAGGATTGTTATGGGGATTGTATGCTGATAAGATAGTGATATTAGATGTTTATGATGTTGGGCAAATCATGCTTGTAGTAATTTCTGAAGTTTACATGTCGATTTATGAAGTTTTGTGAAGTTGGGAAATTGCGTTTTTCGGTAACAGGCTCTCTGAGCCGGTCGACCGACCGGCCGCCGGTCGACCGGCTGAGAGCGTTTCTCGATATTTTTGTGTTTTACGCGAGACTTTGAGACCATAGGAAATAAGTCTCCCAGCCGGCAGACCGGCCGCCTGCCAGCCGGCTGGGAGTGCGTTGTGTTGTATTTTTGTAGTTTGGAAAACTTAAGAGTAGTCCCAGCCGGCAGACCGGCCGCCTGCCAGCCGGCTGGGAGTGCGTTTTTGTCGTTGCGTGTTTTCAAGATTTTAAGGAGGCTGAGTTCCCAGCCGGCCGACCGGCTGCCTGCCGACCGGCTGGGAGTTCGTGTATTGTTTCAGAAAAGAAATAAGAGGCTGAGGTGGTCACCAGCCGGCCGACCGGCTGCCTGCCGACCGGCTGGGGACCCCTGTAGGCTATTTTTGAGTTTTCGTAATTTGATCGTAACTTTCAAACGGTTTATCGGTTTTACTTGAAACTTGTTTTGTGTACCTTTGTCATGTATTTGAGGTCCCCGGAGGATGGGCAACATTATATTGGGTTCGGGAATATAGTGAGGATAGAGACCCCCCGGTCGGGCAACCGAAAGGGAAACCGGCTCTCCCTCATCTTAGTTCTCGAGGTCGGTCGAATGTTGATTAGAAGTTAAAGGTAGAACTATAGGTTAGTTCATAGACTTGAATGATATTGTTTTGATGCGTATTAAGTTATGCCTTAAGCTGGCCTCTGAACTTAATACGTGAACTGTTTGTCGTGTATGGGAACATGCGTTGAGTTTTCGCCTCTGAGTTCCATACATGTCTGTTTGTCGTGTCTGGGACATGCGTTGAGTTTTCGCCTCTGAGTCCAGACATGTATGTGTGATCGCGTCAGGACATGCCTTAAGCTGGCCTCTGAGTCTGACGAGTAGAGCAACTGCACGACGGGGCGGTCAGGTTGTCATACCTTACCCGGAGTGCAGGTGTTTGGTGCTAGAACATGCGTTGAGTTTTCGCCTCTGAGTCTAGTATCTTGTGATGTAGTAGGGGTCCATGCGTTGAGTTTTCGCCTCTGAGTTCCTTACTTGTGTTAGTGAATTGAATGTTAGTCCATGCGTTGAGTTTTCGCCTCTGAGTCTAATGTTCAGTGATAGCCGGTCCATGCGTTGAGTTTTCGCCTCTGAGTCCTTGCTTGATGATGTGAACTTGGTATTAGGGTTATGCGTTAAGGTGTCGCCTCTGAACCTTTATACTTGCTGATTTATTTAGTACCTAGGTTATGCGTTAAGATGTCGCCTCTGAACCTTCGTACTTGCTGTTTTATATCTGCTTGCCTTGATGATGGTACAGTGTCAGATATGCCTAGTATGTTATCGTTGTTATATGGGTTGTGGTTAAATCATCCAAGGCATTGGATGACTCTTAGTTCGGTTTCATAAATGATTAGATTGAAAGACCCCCCGACTGGGTAACCAGTAGGGAAACCGGCTCTCCTTCTTATCTGTTTATGAAGTTAGTTGAGAGCCGTGCATGGTAATCGCATGATAGTAAGAGATAAGATGATGAGATGTTTATGCTTCACATGTTGATATATGTTGGAGTATTCTGTATTGTTTTATGTGTTACGTGTTGTCACAAAAGGTGGCTAGGAGAACTCTAGTCACTCCCCACTGATTGTGGCGTACATGTTTTCATGTATGTAGGTACATGCAGGGTTGGAGATCAGGGTTACAGGAGAGCTAGCGAGTGATGATCCGTTCATCAGTTGACTTACCCGTTTACGCTTAGCTAGACTCTTAGACTTTTGTTGTTTTTGTTTTGGTGCCGGTAGGGATGTGCCATCCCCGGCTGATGTATTTATTTATGTTTCAGTTTGATACTTAGTACTGTTACTTATCTATTTGGTTTCAGTTTCAGTTTACGTTTCAGTCTAAGACTTCTCGCATGTTTTATCTTTAAAAGTTTTAATTCCGCTGCATTTTTGGTACTTTTATGTGTTTATATTTCCGCTTTCGCGAGGGGTTTTACATTAACGCCATCGAGGATACGGACCTTGTTCTGGATGTTGGTGACCGTATAGACGAGGTGGAGGGATGGCTTATGGGTTTCGGATTTTTCGTCTCCGGGCATATTGGCGTGAGGCTAGACCGGAGGAGGAAACTTTGTGCTGGCGTGGACGTGTTTTTCACAAAGAATGAGACTTGTACACTGATACCATGTAAGTGTATGAATCCCTGACTAGGGTTTGCATATCATAGAACAATATATAGTTACAATGTACAGCTAAGAGTCCTAAACATAAGGAAAGAGTATCTCTAGCTAAGATATTATGCTAACTAATAATATACACACTATAACCATAAAGATATATACAATCTTCTAATAATATTTACTAATATATCCTTATTGAATTATCTAAGTTAATGCAGTTTTAAAGCATTGTTCTATATTTGTTGAAAATTACACAGTTTTAGAGTATTGATCTATATTTTTTGAGCATAACACAGTTTTAGAGCATTGTTCAATATTTTTGAGCATCAGCATTGAAGTTTCTGAGCATTATATAGTTTTAGTTTTATGTACTATATTTGTTGAGTATGAATATTGAAGTTTCTGAGCAAACAAACCTTCTGAGCATCATCATTCAAGTATCTAAGTTAATGTTGTTCTAGAGCATTGTTCTATATTTTTTTTAGAATTACTATATTTTTTAGCATTATGATTGAAGTTTCTGAGCTAACATTGTTTTTTAGCATTGTACTATACTTTCTGAGCATACTAATTTTTTTACACGTAAAACTACCGTACGACCAATTGTAATTAATAAGCATTACCAACAACAGAGTAAAGGCAAGTTTTTTATTGGTCATGTTTGTAAACATATTGAGCATTTGTCTAAACTCTAAACTTTATGTGCATCAGAATGAATAAAAATACACAATGTCGAGTGTAAAGAATAATTCAAAAATGTTAATCACTTGGAGCCATTAACATTTCTTCAAGTCCTATGTGTGAAGGGACACTATTGACTCCATATCTAGAAATGTCGTCCTCCACAACTGTAGTAACAATCGATTTTTTCTGTGCACGAGTTGCAACAGCTTTGTGTTTTCCGCGAGCTCGACTTGTCTCAATATCTATGATGCTCCTTTTTCTACTGAATTTTTCACCTTTCTTCGTGTTCCCCTTCAAATTTTGTATTACATCAGCATCACCCCCTTCTATATCTGAGACATCAATGCCACCCAAAATACCTTCCACTTCTGCTTTCGCTTGTTTAAAACAATTCTCAACGATACCTCTTGTTATATCATTATCAACACTAACAATGATGAGCTTATGAAATTGGCGATGCATGTCAAGTCTCCAAACAGGGCCTGCTGTCATTCCCTTTCCCCCGAACCTTCAGCTAAGTCCTCTTTCGGATTCGCATCTTTAGTCCATCGTTTAAGAACATAAATTGATGGTATCTTATCCACACAGTTGCAATGATAGACAAAAAGGATGTGCCGACACAAGAATCCACCTTCCTCAAACCTTTTGCAAGTGCAACATGCAAAGTTCGTCGACGGATCAAACGTTAAAAAAAGGGGAAACTCATCCGTACGTTCCGTGTACACGCAATAGCAGAGTGTATCATCAATACTGGGTCTGATCTTATACTTATAAGACATGGCCTTACAAACTCCTTCTAAAAACGTGTGTAAGCTCCGATCGTATAAACTTTAGATCCAAATTCAAGTAATGAACATGGTATAACAACCTCATGTCTACCCTCCCAACAAAGACCGTTGTCTTTTCGTTCATGGCTCCTCCATTCACTCAAAACCGTATCAAATATGTCATAAAAATCACAGAGTGTAGTTGTCTTACTAAGCCTTTTACAAATAGAATTGTTGGTCGAGTCACTCCTTTGAGGGGATAATATTCCAGCAGAGAAATAATCTTTACCAAACGCACAACACCATTTTTCCCTCAACTCATACAATCTTGTTAGCCAAGGATGATGGACACAATTATATTCCGTAGTTAACCTGAAAAAAAAAACAAAAAAAACTTTTTGAGCATCATCATTGAAGTTTCTGAGCATTTTCTAGTAGTTTTGGATTAATGTTCCAGTAATGGATTTATGCATTATATTTCCCGAGCATTAACATTGAAGTTTCTGAGCATTTAAGTGCACTCTTATTTTGAGCATCACACCAAACTTTCAGAGCAATTAGCAAATTTTATGAGCAATTAACAAACTTTATGAGCATCAACATTAAAGTATCTAACCTAATGTCATTTTAGAGCATTGTTCTATATTTTTTTAGCATGACACGGTTTTAGAGCACTGTACTATATTTTGAGAATCATTATTGAAGTTTATGAGCTAACATGAGTTTTGAGCATTGTACAATACCTTCTGTGCATACTGATTTTTCTACACATAAAACTATACTTTTTGAGCTTATTAATTTTTTTACATTTAAATACTACTTTTATTTAGTACGAAAATTTAATCACTTTATAGGTAATAAGTTTTCGAGTTTATGCCACATAAAACAAGTATAAATATCACATAAGACGAGTATAAATATCCTTAACACATATAAATGTGTTAGAAATATAAAATAAAAGCATCTTAATATAGGCCTTACCTTTTCCAGCAATGTTCTAATTCTTCTTCAGTATGACACCGTTTTAAGATACGACTGAACAACTTGTTGAATCCTACTTTATCCTTCAAATGACCAAGGTGTGCAGAAGAGTTCTTAAACAAATGCCATAGACATAGTCTATGCTTCGATTGTGGAAAACAAGTTTTAATCGCATTTGACATCGCTAGAGACTGATCCGTCATTATAGTCCTTAGCTGTATACCACCCATTGAGGCCAAAAATGTTCTGTACAACCACTCAAAAAATTGTGTGCTCTCATTTAACATAAAACCAATATCGAATAAGCATATTCGCGTATGATTGTTAATCCCTACAAAGGGTGCACATACCATGTCATATTTGTTTGTACAATATGTCCCATCATTTCCAAGAACCTCATAAAATGCCTCGTAATCTTGCCTCATGATCCTATCCCTATAAAATACACTCACGAGGGAATTGTCTTCATCTAATTCGAAATCATAGTAAAAGTCCTTTTCACTTGCAGCTCTCTGTTTCATAATGTTTATCAGTGTGTTGCAGTCTGTACTATCAAATTAGAATTTTTGTATGAACGGTCTCATACTCTCATACCATAAGACGATCAACATATATAAAAAGAAAAATCGTTTATTAGCTCTGAAGGAACAACTTTTTATATGAGACCGTATTACTCTATAATTTGTGACAATTAAAATGTATAAAAGCAAATTTATATATTATATAAACATACTAGTTTAGAACCCGTGCAAAGTTGCACGGGCATATATAAATGAAGTTTTACAATTTCATATTATCGTTGTAGTAATAAGAATATAAAACATTTGATGTAGGATGGGAAAAAATAATTTAAGAATGTATTATTAAATTTGATATTTTGGGAAAACAAAAGAAAGATTAAGAGGACCAATAAAAAAGTTATGTGTGCTTTAGACGTATCAAAACATGATTCGACCCGTAAACCTGGCCCGACCCGATCCGGTCTGATCCGATTTTAAAATTTTCTTGGTCAAAGACATGTAAATCTTGACCCGCAACCCGAAATGACTCGAATCCAAAATAACCTAGTATTTTATGATTGAAATTCGAACCGACCAGTTCAACCCGATGGTTTGAAGATAAATTAAGAATACTATTAAAATATTATTATTTTTATATTATATTTGAAATAATAAATGTAATCGAAAGATTTTAATGAACAAATTAATTTAAAAGTAAATTTTATATAACTTTTAAACCATTAAATCATAAAATAATTAAAAAAAATCAATATATCTAAAAAACATTACATATGAGCTAAGTTAAATTTGCGTTTTGACGATTTTTTTTAAAGTATAACTTATAAACCTAAAAGAAGTCTAAAAAAATACACATAAGCTCAATTAAAAATTAAAAATTAAAAGTTAGGTCTGAAGTAATACATTTATGTTCCTTTTTTTCGAAATAGAATGGGCAAAATCATATTAAAACCTAAAATTCACATTTATCTTTTTTATATCTCGAAATTAAATGACAATAGTAAAAATATTAATTAAATTCGTTGATAAAAGTTCTGGTGTACATTACCTTTAAAAAATTTACACCGTTCTGAAAGTGTATAACATGATATGTGGATAATATTTATATAAATCAACTTAGTTATGCAAAAAAAGTTCCGTCAAAATTCAACTATAATAAAAAAAAAATCGCAGAAATTGATGTATGACTAACTGGAGAGTATGACATTAGAAGATAAAGAATTTGTATTTTGCGAAAATATAATCCTGGAAAATGCTATGATAGTTTTTTTTTAAGAAAAGTAATAATCTAAAATAGGAATATTGAAAATAATTCATTATATGCATCTTTAGGGTTTGGATTAGGCGGGAAAAAAGTCAACGACAGCGTGACACGTGTCAAGTTTAATGTATAGCGGTTCTTCTTTTATACTTATATATAGATATAGATACATTAAATTTAACACGTTTAAGATTTTGATGAAAAATAAATCCTAAATATATCTATATTTCCGAAAATATGAAAAAAATGGTCACTACGTACCAAAGTGTGATCACTTTCCTACTGGTCGCATGTGCGACTATCGTAAAGTAGAATTTTGCGAAATGATAAATTAAGGCTACATAAAATAATACGAGTAATAATTATTATTAGGTGATATTGTCGATTCAGGCATCTATATCGATCCATGTTTTTATGGTTGTCTATTAGCCCAAAATATATATTTTTACAAGCTCAAAAATAGTTGGGGTCAACAAAAATATACAATGTCGTTTTATTATATACGGTTTTAGATTAAATCCCTTATTTATAAAATGAACAACTTTTCCTGCTTAGCTTTTTCACTGGTTGCTTTATTTTAGGAAATTAAAAACCTTCTTTCTCATGAGTCATGTCCCACCACTCACACAAGGAGCTTTAATTTTTCTTCATTTTACTTTTCTCCATTTAACATTCTAAAGTTACAAATAATTTTTATCTCCATAATAAAAAAAACAACTTTACTCCAAATTTGAAAATAAAAAAATCACTAAAATTCTACCCAGAAACATAAAATTCAACAATATTAAAAAAAGTTGGACAATTAGAAGTAATTAACAAATATTTAGAGGTATGAAAAACGAAAAAAAAACGAAAAAAATTATACAAAGAGTTAAAAATTAACAAACGTACGTATATCTAAAAAAATGAAAAAAATATACGAGGAGATAAAAATTAACAAAAACGTAAATTAAAAAATGAAAGAAACGTAGATCAAAGATTTTTGAATAAGATCAAATAAACCCAACCCATAAAATTAAAAAAATGAAAAAAAAATACACGAGGAGATAAAAATTAACAAAAAAACGTAGTTTAAAAATGAAAGAAACGTAGATCAATTTTTTTTGAATAAGATCAAATAAACCCAACCCATTAAATTAACAAAAAAAAAATATAAATAATAAGAAAATATAACAACCTTCGAGAATTAGTCAATTAAAACTACGTTAACATCGAGTAAAAAGATGGTCTTAATAACAATACATTATTATTTTCTTTATAAAATCATCCACAAATTTTAAGAGACTGCTATTAAAAATATTTCTATCATTTTACTTTCATTTAGAGAGTGAGTTATTTAAAGGGTAAGATATAGAAATACAATACAATTTTTTTATCTATATGGTTCAAATTTATTTCATAATGTCATGATTATTTATTTCAATTTATATAATCATTAAAAAATCTAATTATACCAGTAAATCAATTATTTGGAGTCAAAATCATCCCCGAATTCATAATTTATATATTTCTCATTTAAGTTCATATTAAATTATATTTGTACTACTTTTTTAATATATTTACGAAATTTTTAGAAATAAACCCGTACATTTTTTGTACGGGCAAAAAACTAGTAAATAGGTAAAAGACTCTTATACCGTCGGATGTAATACATCCGATGTACCATCCTCGGACTGTAATAAAACTGAGTACTTTGAGCAAAATGTCAAACCTTAAGAACATCGTGTGCATTTTCCATTAATATTTGTAATAATGCTTATTAGCTTGTATATACTCCGTATTAACATATAAGACCGTTTCAAATAATACATACTGCTTTTTTTAGTCCCTCAGCACTTTGGTTTTGCGTATAGTTCGAAAAACTAGCTTAGAACCCGTACAATTTTGCACGGAAATGCATAGTTAAATAGTTCTTAGATTTATTAAAAATCGGAATAACATTGTTATCAATATGTTAGAATTAGTCAGGGCGACAATTCATCGTTTGGAATTTGATGAGACTTAGGGTTTATTTGGTTGCCTCTCAAAATCATGGGAATTCGAAAATCCTGGAAAGTTGCTAAATTGAATGTCGTTTGGTTGACTAATTCATGGGAAGTGCAACTTTCTGTGTAAACTCCAATTCCTACATAATGTAGGAACTCACTTACCTAGACCCCCTAGGTAAGTGGGAATTCCCACATGAATTAAACTTCCCGCATTCAACCAAACAACATTTAAACAATTCACCTGATTTTCAAGTTCATATGAATTTGATCTTCCCGGAAATTTTATATTCCCATGGCGAACCAAACGACTCCTTAGAGTAATATTTAGTCTCGCCTTTTATCTTTGGAATTTGATGAGGACAACCCGAGTCAAAGCAAGTTTATCAAATTGGGTTTAAATGTTTCACAAATTCTCATACGTGACGGGTAATATTCGTCGCAAGTTTATGAGTCAAATAAAATTCATTTGGGAAGATAAGGACAAACTTTTGAGATTACCTATGCACCTTTACTTTTGTTTTATCTACACATATGAGTGATATTCGACCCGTCACAAACTTGTAAGGGATAACCCATCGCAAGGAAGACTTATTGTAACTGTTCAATGTATGGTAAACAATGGATTGTCAAAAATTTAGTTTTTTTTTTTTTTTTGTTTTTTTTTTTTTTTAATTTGACCAATTACTAAGCTATTTTAGGATTTAATAAACAACATATTGAAATACTAAATAGGGACTAAGGCCTTGTTCTTTTGGACTTCAAGTCACTTAACTTAAGTTCAGTTCAGATCCTATAAGTTCAGTTCAGTTCAGTTCAGTTCCTATAAGTTCAGTTCAGTTCCTATAAGTTCAGTTCAGTTCAGATCCTATAAGTTCAGTTCCTATAAGTTCAGTTCAGTTTCTATAATTCAGTTCAGTTCCTATAAGTTCAGTTCAGTTCAGTTCCTATACGTTCAGTTCATATAAACTCAATTAAGAAAAGTTATATACAGAGTATTATTTTTAACAACCGATACAAACTTTTCGCTTTAATTATTCGATACACGTCATCTATAAAAAAAACAACTCATTAATAATTTACCCGTCTTTTACTCTTTAATTAATGTCAAACTATCATCCTCGTTAATGCCAAAAAAACAACAACTCATCATACGACGCCCTCACCCTCACCAATTGACACTCTCCCATTAATCAATTTATTCATCACCATTGTTAGAGAAAATAAATGGCTAGAGAAAATTGTAATAGTGAATTGTTTTTATCGTAATGTAATTGTAGTATAATGTATGAACTATGAACAAACCATTATATATAAAGTTGAAAATATTTTAAACTACTTTGTGTTTTAGACTAATTTTTTATCAATGTCATCTATTGGATGATAATAATAATAATAATAATAATAATAATGATAATAATAACAACAACAGCAACAACAAAAACAACAACAATAATAATAATAATAAAATAATAATAATAATAATAATAATAACAGTTAGCTTAAATTAAGATAAAGTTAATTAAGTTCGGATTTTATAAGTTCAGTTTAGATCCTATAAGTTAAGTTAAGTTCAGATCCTATAAGTTAAGTTAAGTTCAGTTCAGTTTCTATAAGTTCAGTTCAGTTCCTATAAGTTAAGTTAAGTTCAGTTCAGTTCCTATATGTTCAGTTCAGTTCCTATAAGTTCAGTTCAGTTCAGTTCCTATAAGTTCAGTTAAGTTCAGTTCTTATAAGTTCAGTTCAGTTCCTATAAGTTCAGTTCAGTTCAGTTCAGTTCCTATAAGTTCAGTTCAGTTCAGTTCAGTTAAGTTTCAGTCCAAAAGAACAGGGCCTAAATCTACTATATTTTACAATATGCTTATATTTGACACATTTGCCACTTCTACTCTTACCTTTGCATTGCAATATTAGGAATATGGAAACAAGTATCCAATTTAGTTTGGACACGAGTCGAAAAGGTTTATTGAGGCAGTTATTTTTCGAAAATTTTAACACTTTTATATTTCTATGAGTTAAATACTTAAATGTGATAATTACTTAAATTATTGAAAAAACCTTGATAACATTAACGTTTATCTAAGTGTTCATGTGTAAATCCACGATATCTTTGTGACTATATCTTAGGTTATGTTCTTATTACCTGAAACGAGCTGAATTGAATTAAATCGAGTTAGGTTGAAGAGAACTGAACTTAATGGAGCCGAAACCAAAATAAATGTAGTTGAAATAAGAGTTAAATTTGTGATGATGAACCGAAAATTACTCATTGAAGTTAAGTATAATTGAACCATATAAAGCTAATCTGAAATTAAATGAGCTGAAATTAAGTCGGAAAAAGGACTGCGCGAGTCTTACTTAGCAAGCTATACACTTCGAAATTTCGAATGAATGGACCGTAAAGAAGTGTCCTAAACAAGACCCACAACAAACTTGGCGGGAAATTATAATGAACCCTCACTCAAAATTCCCCTTTTTCTAGGGTTTATGAGTTCTCTAATTATCGGCGACCATTTTTCGTATCTCCGAAAATTAATTCTTCCAATTTGTAATTGAATTACATTATTCATGCCGATTTACAATATCAATGGCGTCAGTGTTGATTTTCCGTACGAAGCTTACGATTCTCAGATCGAATACATGAATAAAGTTATTCAAGCACTCCAAGGAGTAATCTTTTTACTCTTTTACCCTTTTACTGTACAATTATTGATTGAAATTGTTAGCTGGATTCCGTATAATTGTGTTTTCGACGATTCAAGCCTGATAGTTACCGCTCACTGGTAAAAAAGCTGACAATTTCTCACTAAGTTATTGAGAGTCCACTTTTCTTGCGGTTATACTTTTATTACCTATAGTAACAACAAGGAGTAATCTTCTTTACTCTTTTGGTTATTTCTGTAGAATATTAGTTGAAATTGTTAGTATTTCTTATGATTTTGTTTATGACGATTAACGTTTATAGGTTGATGTAAAAGTTAATTGCAAAGTGAATTGATTCTAATACGGAGTACGGAGTATGATCTAGTATAAAAAAACGATGTAGATGATTGGGTAGATATTAACGCAAATATTTGGGAGAGACGGTTTTTCACAAAGTTATCGAGAGTTCACTTTTTTCGTAGCCTTTTATTGTACAAGGGTATAGAAAGAATATTTGAATGAAAGAGAATGCCGTTTAATTTTCCCATGCTGTGTTATACTACATTTGATTTGATATGCGGGTTTCGTAAGTTTGGATGGCTTATGATTAAATATTTAGAGTTGTCACCTGTTGTGATTGCTGAAGTTTTGGTTTTATTATATTGATGAGTTATGAATTGGCTGTTTTTTCTGTGGTGGTTGGTATTGTATGTGTTGACAGATGTTGAATTATGATTCATGTGTTTGAATGACAGAAATGCAATGCATTGTTGGAAAGTCCGACTGGAACGGGGAAAACTTTGTGTCTTCTGTGTGCTACTTTGGCTTACAGGGCGAGTTTGGGTCCTTTCTCCACTGGTAAATCTGCGATAAAAAACGAGTCAGAGGTGCGAGTGTCACAATCCCAAACTGGCTCATTGCTGCCGAAAATTGTTTATACTTCACGGACTCATAGCCAGCTTCGACAGGTGATTCAAGAATTGAAAAAAACCAATTACAGGTCAGTTAGTTTTGCTAAAGTCTACTCAGTATGATGTTTACAACTTTTTGGAAAAGCAGTTGTTTTTGGTTCCTATATGTATAAATGTCAATTCTCGTATTTCCTAATTATGAGCTCAATTCCCGTGACATTTATCCTTGTTTTTGGTTCCTATATATATAAATGTCAATTCTCGTATTTCCTTACTATGAGCTCAATTCCCGTGACACTTATCCTTATATTCTGATACAAGACAAGCAGCATGCTGCTGTCTGGTACGGATTACTTTTTTTTTTCCCCTAGAAGTCACATCTCTTAGGGTAAGATTATCCCTAAAACTCTCCAAAGTCTTAAGACTGTGCCACATCAGCTTTCCACCAACTCAGACTTTATAGATTATTTGTGACTCACCTCAGACTCTACTTTTTTACATTACCTCTTTTTTTTACAAAAAGAAATGACAAATGACAAATGCTCATTGGATAATTTCCATGAAAAGTGGGGTTAAGACTCACCCAAAGTCTTAAGTTGAGTCTTGGAATGAGTCTTGGATTTCCAAGACTCAACTTAAGACTTTGGTAGATTATTGGTAGTTTTGAGTGAGTGTTGTTTAAGACTTGCTAAAGTCTTGTCTTAAGATTTGCAATAAATCTCCTATGGAATAAATGACATCCTATTTTCAAAGGCTCGATTATTGCGTAACAGAGCAAAATGCTGACCATGCTAGCTGTTCTTTTTGTTGTGAATTGCAGTCATGCAATGCAACTATCGACATAATTTTTTATGGTGGGTCATATCACTCATATGGAAACAATCTTTTTGTGTTGTTAGCGCACGGGTAATGTTGCGTACATCAAACCCCTCCTTACCTCGCTTTAGGCGGTAGCCCCCGAGGCAATGTTGTTGTCTTTCATTCGTTTGATGTCTTGTTTTGATTGCCGGTTTTCTTCACTTAAGTAGCTGACAAGTTCTTTTTTTGGAAACACATCTAGATTGTTGAAGCTGTTATTTTGATTTCTACACCTCTATCAATGTGCAGGCCTAAAATGATGGTTTTAGGTTCTCGTGAGCAGCTATGCATTCATGAAAAAGTGAAGTTACTACGTGGGAGGGCACAGAGCAATTCTTGCCAGTATCATAGAAAACGCAGCAGCAGCAGCGCCCGAGCTTGTGGACATTATAAGATAACAGCAGGTTAATTTGAAATTGCTGCATTTGTTCATCTTCTTTATGTTCTTTGCATTGTTTTTGTTTAGACTGAAGACAATTATTTTAAAAATAAATGCAAGAATTCTTTTATCTCTTTCTCTACGATACTGAATTAGCCTGAGAGAAAAAGAATTTGTTTAACAAACCTGAAGTTCCGCTATCCAGTGTTTAATTTTGTTTGAGCGAAATTGAGTTTGATTAGTTATCTAAAATTTTCCCTACTGCCTGTGGCAAACTAAACTGCTATATCGTGCTTGATTTTACAAGTTATATTTTTTCTTACAAGCTAGAGATGTTAAACTTATTAAAACTTTTGGGATATGGTCTCTTTTGCTTGTTATCTTCATTACTGAAGTCCTTTAAAGTTTTACGTGTTTGAGGTAAGAATTTAAATAAAATAATAACCAAGTACACTTTGGGAAAATTTTTACTTGACTTTTCCTCCTAGAATATAGTGGATGTTCTCTTGTTTTCATCGGTAGGATTATTAGTTCGTTGGTCATCCTGACTCTAAAGTATTGAATACTTTTTCTCTGGTTTTGTACGTCAAATGCCAGTGTGATGATGCAACTAGCTGTGACTGTTGGTGTTGCTTGAAAATAGTTTACTACCCTGTAGTTTTCTTGATGCGTATTAATTGTTTACTTAAATTCCCAATCGTCAGGAGAACAATGTTGACCCCTTATTTTTACAAAAAAATTACACCTTAGAATTGAACTTGAATGTTAAAACACCTTGCTCGTTTGAAAAAAAGGTTTGTACGCAGACACATGTGTTTGACTGGTTTATGACGCTTTATGGCCGTCAATAAGTATTCTTGCCTTCTAAGATTCTTTTCGGTATCCATTTCTGAAACTGTTTTTCATCTTCTTTGTTTGGCAGACTTCCTTAAAAGCAATCCTTATATTGGGGATGAACCCGTGGATATAGAGGATTTGGTCAACATTGGGAGAAGCTGTGGACCGTAGGTGTTTTCTTACTCTGAATTTATATTTCTTGAACACGTAGTTGTCTCTCCCTCCCTCCTTCCCTTCCTTAAGCTTGTCTGCCTTGTTATTATCAGTATCACAATAATATTTATGAGATCTGTTTTGAGAACCATTTTTTTGTGCAGGTGTCCATACTATGTGTCGCGTGAGCTCATTAAAGGTGTTGACATATTATTTGCACCCTACAACTATCTAATCGATCGTTCCTTTAAAGATAGGATTGGCATAGAGTGGAATAGTAGCATCCTGATATTTGATGAAGCTCATAATTTGGTGAGTAATGGGACTTTTATGTGTTATTTAATATGGTTACTGACTTGTGAGTTGTGATTGAGGTATCACCCATTACCAAAAGTTTCTGTGCATATTGTATATGAAAATAATGAAATTTTTTCACACATTTATTAAACTTCCGCCTGGTGGTTTTGTGCAAGGTTTCCATCCGTGTCACGATCAGTTATCGTAATTCTATGCAGTCTTTTTTGTGTTCCATTAATTTGATTATTTCTCCCTATATTTTAAAGCTGAAGGACATTGCTTGCCTTTTTGCAATGCTCAAGCCATGCTGCAACAATTACTGTTTAAGCTTATGTAATTATGTAATTCTAATCAAATATCTTTCAATTTTCGAACTAGGATGCATCACCTTTGTTGGTTTCACTGTTTTGCAATTAAAATGTGGACGGACGGTGGACCATACTTGATTGCTCAATCTGACATTTGGTAGTTGGATTCATTGACCTTGAGCTGTTGGAGAAAGTTGGAACACATCGTGATTCTTGCAAGCACTTGCCTATAAAAAATACATGTAACAGGGAAACACAATATACAGACACTTAATGTGCTTGATCAATTCATCTCAGGACCCTGAAATGGACTAGATGAGATGAGTAGAGGATAGATTTCATTTTGGATTATGTCTAAGTTCTACATTTTTTCTATTTAAGTCATTTGCTAATCTGCTTCCTTTCTTTGTGAGACGAGTCTATATTTATTTTTACTTGCATGCAGGAAGGTATTTGTGCTGATGCATCTTCATTTGACCTACCTGCTGCGTTATTGTCTGCTTGTGTTTCTGAAGCAAAGAAGTGCATTGACCTCTCTGTCAAAAGAAGAGACATAGACAAGTCAGCTGATCCAAGCTGTAGTCCTGACAACTTTGCAATTCTTAGAGGTATTGGATTATGAGGTGACGAGGTTTGATATACTGAGGACTTGCTATGATTTGTTATTCATGTGAACATATTGACTATTGTCAGTTTCATTTTATGTTGAAATGTCTATTCTTTTAATTCAACCTACACGTCACCTTGTCTTTTTTGCAGCTCTTTTATTGAAGCTTGAAAAGAGGATTGCAGAAGTGCCAATTGTGTCTCGGGAATTCGGTTTTACTAGACCTGGTCCTTATATTTATGAGTTACTTGGGGAATTAAATGTCACGAGAGAAAATGTTACCAAGCTCACTGGAATAATTGAGCAAGCTGTTCTGCTTCTTGAAGAAGGTAAGTCAAGAATGATTTGTATGAGTTCATGAAATTATGATTACAGTACATACATGTATCTTTTTTTGGCAATTGTATATGCAAAGTGCTTCCTGTTTCTTGCATGCATATGATTCTGGGTAAACTTGTGCTTACACTTTTGTGAAGTGTGAACCTTCAATCTGTAGACTGTTGCTCTCTTGTTATCCTTAATTTTCTTTGCGACCATGCCTTCATTGTAGATACAAATGGAAATGGGAGGAAAGAGTCAAACAGTCGTTTGGAAACTCTTGGAGACATTCTAAATTTGATCTTCAGAGATGGAGGTACTTCTCATGCGAAGTACTATCGTGTAAGTATGGCTACCCTTGCCATTATTTTCTAGTTTTTATTTTTCTTTCATCTTCAGGGGAGTATAGGTGCGGATTTGTTCTTGTAGAATAAGATGGCTGACTATTTTTTTCAAAATTTCTTTTCCAATAATTTCAGGTGCATGTTCAAGAACGCACGGCAAGTGATTTTGACGATTTTACCGGTAGGACAGCGTGGATCTTACAATTTTGAAGCTTAAGGATTACATAATGTATCATAATATATTTGCTAAGCTCTGAAAGAAGCAAACATATTTTGTTACGTCACCTTTTCGTTAGACTCTGCTTCTTATGTTGCAAGGAAGATTCAGTCCTTGTGCAATTTTTTTGGGAGTCATCACCGAGTTTTCCCCATAGGAGTAAGGCAGTAAAGCTACATATGTCTGACCCTCACTTGCTTTGCCTGTTGCTTATGCAATTTTTTAGTAGATCATTATTGTCATTTTTCAAACCCAAAATCACACTTCAGAGATTTATCCGAGCAATGTATTTGGTTGTCAATCTGTCATGCCATTTCCTAACATGGGTTGTAGGAAACAGAAAATTAGAAAAAAAAACTAGTTATCTAATTAGTAGATTTTGTAAGGTATCAGTTTAATTTAATTATTTCTTCTCGGCCATTTGGGCCATAGGAATATTGGACATGGACGATCTTTCTGCAATCTCAGTGCTAAGAGATGTGTATATCTGAGACTAGCTCCTTGCTAATTGCGCTATCTTTACTTAAATGTTTCTTTTTTTTTGGAATTATGTGTCCTTCACTTTGTGCATATTATTATGTGCCCTCGGCTGAACCCACAATTCACAGTTCTTCTCATCAGTGTATGGTTTACCTGTTCTCATGTGTTTTATAATGATAGATTAACTTTCTTGGACCAAATCTCACTTATTTTGCTTTGTCAGGTAATGCGTCTAAGGCTAGGATGCTCAGTTGGTGGTGTTTTAATCCAGGAATTTGCTTGGAAGATTTCTCTAAAAGGGGAGTCGGCTCTGTCATTCTGACATCAGGAACTTTGTCTCCATTAGATTCTTTTGCATACGAATTGAAGCTGTAAGTGGTGGGGGCTTTAGCTTGTTTAATTACTGGTGATTAAATACCCTTACTAAGAAAAATTGTTTTCTGCGCAACAGGGAGTTTCCGATACGATTAGAGAACCCTCATGTTATATCGTCAAATCAAATTTGGACAGGTGTTGTATCAAAAGGACCTTCTGGTTATGCTTTCAACTCGTCTTACCGAAATCGTGACGTTTTAGAATACAAACAGGAGCTGGGTAATGCCATAGGTATGCAAAAGTTCAGCTTCACCGCTTTTATACTTTTTGAAGACAGTTTTGTATTGCACACCTCATCGCATTTATATTCTTCGTATTCGACTTTAGCGATCAAATGCGGCTGACTTGGACCAATATTTTCACATAATATCCAAAAAGTACACTTCCTAAAGATAATAATTTGCGAAACAACTGTTTTTATCCATCAATGTTTATTAATTTTAGCTAGTGTTCATATATTTTGAGAAATTAATGGTCAAAGTTGACATCTATTCATCAACAAAGTCATATGGAGACAATAAATCTGCGATGTAGATAGTTCATACTAGTAATAACTTGCAATTTGGACCTGTCAAACAACTTGTCATGGATATCTGTTATGTAGAATGAAAAATATTTCCCGAAGAGGCTCATCATTAATCAAAACTTTCATGATTGCCCACTACAAGAATACGGAAAACTGGCGACTGAATTCAGTCGCCAAATACAAATTGGCGACTGAAATCAGTCGCCAAAATGTAGTCGCACACACGCTCTTCAGTTGGCGACTGAAATCAGGCTCATCATTAATCAAAACTTTCATGATTGCCCACTACAAAATGTTCACTCTCTTCTCCTTGTGTTAATAACACACACACACGCTGTTTGGAAAATTCAAAAATAAAAGGTGGTAAATGGGGACATGTTAAATTATGTGATGTTGGGTGGAAATTTCTTCAGTTTCTTGACCTTTGGGATTCTCTGGATCTCCATTTAAAAAATAAAAGGTGATAAATGCTTAAGTGGGGAACATTGGGTTGATGATAAAGCTTGGAAGGCTTCTCCAGGAGTGTTTTCAATTGGTAAATTTCTGTGATATTTGTCACTAGAGCAACTGCATCTACTATGTGCTTAATTATGATCGGCATTTGCAAATCCGATTTTCCAATGAAAATATCGTTCGCGGTTTGCGCTACTCATTGCTAGAGTTAGTTGTCATCTTTTTGCTCCTTCAACTCCTTTAATAGAGTATCTTATTTTTCTATTTCGAACATATTTTGGGTGTGTGATGAAGCATGAGTGAAATATGATATGCTTTCAGCTTATCACATCATCGCTTTCTTGAATTTCCACTTACTCATTTGGTTTTCATTATGTTTTGTTACAGTCAATTTTGCTCGGATTGTGCCTGACGGGCTTCTTGTCTTCTTTGCATCATACTATGTCATGGAACAATGCATTAGCTGCTGGAAGGACAACGTAAATACTGGAGACTCTATGTTGTTCATAAAGAAGATTTGTTTATCCTATATTAAGAAAAGGATAACTGTGTCCTCTTTTATTTCTTTATTTGATTTAATGATGGTTTCTTGTGGTATACATCATTGTCTTGTAGTCGAACAGTAGTGCTTCCAGTCAACTTACAATATGGGCAAGGATTTGCAAATTTAAGCAGCCTGTTATAGAACCTAGACAATCTGCATTATTTTCCTCTTCAATTGAGGTTACTCCAACTGCTTTTCGATGTGTCTTACTTTCTAATGTCATCTTAATTTGGGAGCCTGATGCTAAGATACAATTTCAGGACTTTAACTCCAAGTTAAAGGATCCCTCTACTTCTGGAGCAGTCTTTTTTGCGGTTTGTCGTGGCAAGGTACCCGATTTTTGTGACTCTCATGTCAACTGTCAATCTGCACCATAAACCTTTTTGTCTGACTTATTTTAACTCCAGCGTTACCGCATTGACAGCCATATTGATCTCTTGTCATTTTTTTTCCTAGGTCAGTGAAGGGTTGGATTTTGCCGATCAATATGGGAGGGCTGTGATTATTACGGGATTGCCATTTGCCACAAGGACAGATCCCAAGGTTCATTGTCTTCATCCTTATTGAGAATACAGTACAAGATATATAAGGGATTGTGTGACTTTGTCTCAAGGTTACGCTAAATTTCATCACATTTTCATGCATGCATAGTTCTGCTTATTGAAGGGGAATAGTTAATGCTTAATACCTCCAATGTTTATCATTCAGCTCTTTCTTATTTTTGGATCCCACTTTCTTGCTAGGTAAATGATAAACTATAGAGTTGATGTAAGATATCATGCAGGGACCCTGGTACATCATATGATATTGATAAAATTTACAGGGTCATAATGACTGGAAATGTCGACTTCCCAAGCCTAAACATTAAACCTTTTGTGATGGCGGATCCACAGCATTTATTCCATATCTCTCGGTTGATTTATCTTTTAAACTAGGAAATCGTTCGGATTCTGGAGAGGAAAGGATTCCGACATTGATCTGTTCTTTAGATAACGGCTTATATTGATTGACAGAATTGTTGTTTCTTTCTCCCTTGCTGCCGCATCTTGCTTGAGTGAAAACATGAGTTTTGTGAGAGTTATGGTTTGCAAGCTAGTTAAAAACCCATTGTATGTATTTCGTTTATGCTTTCTGAATGGAAGTGGATATCCCCTACATTGGAGTCTACGTAATGAGTAAAAGTATGAGAACTCTAATGCCTGGAGCCCTACTCCTCACTGAGCATGATTTACCAGGCTGGGTAAGCTATAAATACTTCAGAAAACAAAATCTTTTTGTTTCGAAATCGTGTGAATTGCCGTTTATGTTGAAGAGTTACAGTTACTTTTAGAATGCAGCATACGTGGAGGAGGCTTGCTTTTTTTTGGGCTTCAGTAAATGTTATGGAGTCACTTTCCATTACTAGTGTGATTTATATTTTAATTTTTTTGAGCTAAATGCGTGTATATAATTTTTGTAGGTTCGTCTTAAACGTGAATTTTTGGATGAAAGTGCACGGAACAAAACCTTAAGTCATAAGGTATTTGGATATCTAAATCTAAGGTTGTAACTGAGAATGTCAGTATTCTTGCTAACTGGAAATGTTAAATTATACTCTATAGCCTTTGACAGGAGAGGAATGGTATGATCAGCAAGCATCTCGTGCGGTAAATCAGGCTGTTGGACGTGTCATTCGGCATCGCTATGATTATGGAGCAATATTGCTTTGTGATGAAAGGTTCTCTTTAAAGCTCTCCATATATTTCTTGTACGAATTTTCCTGTTGTGGCTACCATGAAACAATGAAAATATTAAAGCTAAATGCACACTGTTGCATTATTACTCTTCCTATGAAATGGTATGTGTTTAATTGTTGCATTCTTATCTTTTTTTTTTTCTCTGTTTCATCTGCTACCATGTTCTGTTTTTTTTATAAATAAATGTGCTTTTCTGTTTGTTTTACTGGTCAACTGGTAGTTATGGGAATATACTAATATTTATTTTTCATTAGATAGATTAAGTTCCATTTTACACTTATAATTGTCCAATACATGGTAGTATTGCTTATGCGAATTCCTTGCTAAACACCACTGACACAAAATTGATGTAAAATTCATTCCCTTGTCATTAACTAGGTAGCTTAAACTTTAAAAAGATTTAAACATTTCTCTTACATTGACGCCATTGTGAAATTTATTTTTTAGGGTTATTTAATAAGAATACTCCAAACTATTGAACGTCTTCTCAAAATACTCCGACCTTCAATTTAACTCGCAATAAAACGTACTACTAGTCGCATCTTCTCATATTATACTTGCGTCATTTTTAACCTATAAAATCAGGTTAAAAATTGAACCAGGTCCGTTACCAGTCTTACCACCCCTTCATGACCATCCTAACCACAGCCACTCCATTCACCAGCCACAAGTCCGTAACCCCGACCCACACCATACCCAACCACCATTGACCACCGCGGCCACTCGCAACTACCACCATCTTCTGTCGTCAAGCACTATCTCAACCGTCACCTCTTTATATCCCATATTTCATCTATATAATAGTCACCATCAGCCATGCCTCGCCCATACTGTAGTCTGCCGACCACTGTAACTCTGACCTCGAGCTTATGCCTCCTGGCAGACGTCCCTTGCCACTTTCCCGTTGTCGTCGCACCATTTCAAATTTAGTCGAGGTAATTTAACACAAACCTAGATCCTTAAATCAATTTGGGAGTAAATGTTAATTTAGAGTTCGATTGGAGAATGTTCTAGAAAACACAAAATTATTATCACCAAAATGTAGCAAGATAAATTAATCAACTAGCTTGATCATTTTCATTGGATTTATAAACAACATCTATTGTTAGACAACGAAGGATTTGAAGAAGCTGCATCAACATTAATCATTTGGTTTCTTCCAAGCCGTCTTTGCCATATTTGGATTTACAAGATAATGGTTGAATGTTGTTAGCAGAGACATCTTGCTCGGATTACATGGGTTATCAAAGCTTGGTGAAAAGGGGGTTTGCAGACTTGCAGATGGATGGTGACGGTTGTGGTATTGGTGATTATAAGAATAGGGTGGGTCATGGGTGGATTTGTAAGGACTGTGAAAATGAGTGACTTGCTAAACAGGTAGCCGGTAACTCGAGTGTAATAAGAGAAGAGGGGACTAATTGTTTAGTGTATTATGAGTTAATTTGATGTTCGGAGTATTTTGAGAAGTCGGTTAATAGTATAGAGTATTCATATTAAATAACCCTATTTTTTATGCTTTATTTCCTTTAAAAGGAAAGCCAAGCCCTTTAAACTTTGGAGATGTTATCTAAATCCTAGCGGTTTTATTCTATGACTCTTTTAAGTTTTATTTTCATTTTTAATCGAAAAGTATAAAAGATTAATATATACAGGGTGGTCAGGGTCTCTGGGGGTGCTGCCTTATGTTTTAAATCTCATCATACAATTACGATTGCTCCTGAAATTTCAAACGCAAATTTGATAATTCATCTCTAATATTGAGCTGCCAACAGGTTTGCAACTTCACACCGCCAAGCACAGGTATCACGATGGATACAGCCTCATATCAAGGTGTGCTTGGGCTATCTTCATGATCCTCTATTGTTTAGTTGTTTTGATTTCGTCAAGCTGGAGTGTCTAAATGCTTAAGTTTGTCCATGCAGTGCTATTCCACGTTTGGAGATGTTGTATATTCCTTGACTCGCTTTTTTCGCATTGAAGTTCCGCGCCTGATCAAGGTTGAACCACTAGTAAAGGTTGAGCCACTAGAGACTGTATCTAATGGTGAGAATTTTTGTGGTTATGGATTAGTACATAATCTTGCCAGTGATACATGTACATTGCCATGGTTCCTGTCATAAGACACGTTTTCAACAAGCTCTGGTGTGTCCTTGGGTAATGATGTTCTAAAATATTATTAGGCTGCTTCTGTTTCTCGAAGTTACCACATAGCTAGGTTGTGCTTGGAGATGTAATTTTGTTGCATGTACTCCTGTTTTCTAACAATGCGATAAGCCCTTGTCATACTAAATCATTTCTTGAATTTAACCACTCCTACTCATTATTTTTTGAGCATTTAGATCTTTTAGAGCATTTACAAGTAAAGAGGCTAATGAATAAGTTGGGATATTATCGAGTGTTTTAAATGGGTTTAGCATGAGTCAGGAAGTAACCCAGAGCATTTTAGGTTTTGAGAAATGAGAGTCTGTGTTACGTTTACAGCGATAATCATAACTCTAGGGGGGATTCTCATTAAACCCTCAGTTTTGGATTCTGTTTTCTTTTATTTGTAGGACTTCTGTGACCAATTTGCGCTTTCTTACCAATTTCTGTATATGAAGTTGTTGCTTCAGAATATATCAAACCTATGCCATTTTGGATATGTGTACAATGATAGGCAAGTTATCTTAAAACCGTTAGTTTTCTATTTCTAAGATTCTACCATGGACAGAGAGTAATTAAGTACCTATATGTCGTAGGAAAGCCTTTGGTGTATAGTTGGAAGTTGCTGCACTTAAGGCTTGAAGAGTTGAAGGCTGACATCTGATTTTTTTTTTCAGTAGTAAAGGCTTGTGGAGAAAAGGCCACCCAACCTCTCAATGGATCCTGCTCAGAGAAGAAAGTTAATTCCTTGGTTAGTTTATGTTATTGATCTTAAGTTAAACCACTGAGGAATGAAAATTGTTCATTGAACTAGTTGTGTTTCCTTTCACTGTGAAGTAACAATGAGTAATTGCAGTACTTGAAGCAGTTTTCATTACGGGTCATGGGGTCAGCCAGTTGTGTAACACAGGGGTAATTGGCTAATCGGTTAGGGTTGTTACATCCATTGAGGAGACTCCTGATTATGCAACTTTCTAGTAATTATATTTAATTTCATTTTTTGAAATGTTATAGCAGGGTTTGGATGAAGACTGTTGTATTGTGTCATCAACGGTTGGTATTAATGGCGAAAAAATAGACGCTGTAAGCCTGTTACAAGAATTTATTCCTGCCAATAGATCCTCTCTTACTTTTCAAAAGCAAAGGCAAGCTACATCAGTTAAACTACCAAGTTACTTATTTGGGAAGCAAAAGCTACTCTCTACAGGAACTACTTGTAGAAATGAGATGTCTGATATAGTTGACTTGACTGACGATGCTTCACCTTTCCGAAGGTCAGATGCAATGTTTGTAAGTAGCTTGTCTGAGAGACAGAAAATTCCTAAGATAGAGCCTGATTTTGCTGATGCTTCACCTTCCCGAAGGTCTGATGAAATGTTTGTAAGTAGCTTGTCTAAGAGACAGAAAATCCCTAAGATAGAGCCTGATTTTACTGAGTACAAAAGGAGTACCTGTGAGAAATCATCAGTAATCAAAGAAACTCTATCAAAATGCTCAAGAGGCAAATCTATTTTAACAGAAAAATATCAAGATAGTTTGGATATAAAAAAGGAAGGTTCCTTAGAGATTGGTGGCAATGTGACCTCTCAAGAAAGGGCAATCAACCAGGCAAACCTGGATAGCTATTCTGCTTCTACTCTGAATGGCAAAGCTAAAGGGGAGAATTTTCTAATTCAGGTATTGCTTCCTGTGATTATGCGTATATCTACTTCTCATTCTGTTGGGAGCTTGTTCATCAGACTGAAATAAAATCTTTGCACCTTGGAAAGTTTTACTTACCTTTCGATTTGATTGTCCACTGTAAAGTACTTAAAATAAGTTGATTCTTCTATTTTTTTTTCTGAATGACAAAAATGAAATGGATGATGTTGCCTCAGTTTCAGGATGTATATAAATTTTCATGCTGTTTATTTCTCTTACTTGTCTAAAGCATATATTTTCTATTTAAGAATTAAGATAACAAATGGAGCAGCTGATCTCAGGGTTCTACTGCCAGTAGACAGTAGTCCAGTATCATTACATAGCCTGTCTGTTCCCTTTTTTTATGAACACTATTGATATATACTTGCAGGTTCAGGAAATACTTGACAAGTCAGAATATAAAGAATTTGTTGGCTATCTGAAGGCACTGAAATCACGAGCTATGAGTGTTAGTCCTGTTTTGCAATCAATCGTGAAACTTTTTTCTGGGCAAGATAGGCGCTGTCTTTTATCAAGGTAATAGTTTCTTTATCGTAGCATCACTGTCATCTTACCAAAGCCATTTACATACCATAGCATGTTACAATGTCGGTGCAATGCCTCATGAAATGTTTGTATTTGTATCCTATGTGGAAATCAAAAGCTTAATGAATAAAGTACATAAAACCATCTTTCAAGACAAGAACTAAAATGCAGTGTCTAGGACTTTTTTTTTTTAAAATTTCATGGTTGAAATTGGGTTTATGAAGTTGAAAGTTTAACAGCTGCAGCCTGCAAGTCTCCTAAACAGACTAACAGTATCCTACCTCCATCCCAAATTTATTGTGTCCCCATTTGACTTTAGTGGTCAGTGGTTGTCAAACTAGCATTGTTTTCTTAAGATATTAGTAGATATATACGGAGTACAATAAGATGTCGTATTTGTTATTTCAAAACAAAGTATTTTCATGCTTTCAATTTTTAGAATTTCTTATATATATTATGCAAAAAAAAATGGTCAAAATCGTTATTGTTTGCCTTATTTATAAATGGGATGGAGGGAGTCTTAGGTTATAAAGGCCCGACTGTTTTCCATTTCTAAATTTCTCCATAAATATTGGTACTGATTATCTTTTGTTTGTGTCAGATTTAAGCACTATATCCCTGAGAAGCATCATTCTTTGTATGAGAAATATTGTACATCAATTGGTGGGACATCTGACCCATAATGTAAGTCCATCTTCTCTGAATCAGGTAGTCACTCATAGTCCTCCGCGTTACCTGCTGAAAAATTAGTTGCCTTCTGCATTTGGACCCAAATGTTGGTTTGACAAATGAATAATTAGACCATCCCCAAGCAGTAGTCGTGATAATTAGGTCGCGACCCGATTTTACTCTTAGTCTCACCTTATTTACCTTGACCTACTTTCATCCTCCCAAGCAGAAAAGGTCACGATTTAGGTCAACCCAATCATTTTTCCACTTTTCAACATTTCCAATCATTTACCACATTTTATACCCACCAAAATATCTATTTTACCAATCATTTTATTGTTTTTTTATATTTTTGAACCAATAAAAATTGTCCACATAGTGGTCACAAATATTCAACAATAGTCACAAATTGACCTTGGTTGATCATATGGTCACAAATTAGCAAAATGGTCACCAATTAATTAGCTTAATTATCCCACTAATCATGACCAAACAAGGTCATGACCACCTAGGTAGCACGGACACTTCTCCTAATGAGCCGTACCGTGTCCGACACCGACACTCTACGGACACATGCCGAAACGTGTCCAACACCTAAACAGCCGTGTCTAACTTTCTATATTTATTTGGGCACGTGTCCGACGCGTGTCCGACGCGTGTCCATGGTATTTGAGCCGTGTCCGTCGCGTGTC
Organism: Silene conica; assembly: GCA_029255685.2. Classification (NCBI taxonomy): domain Eukaryota; kingdom Viridiplantae; phylum Streptophyta; class Magnoliopsida; order Caryophyllales; family Caryophyllaceae; genus Silene; species Silene conica. The sequence continues at coordinate 6,573,960 of CM055313.2, forward strand.
CACGATATTTGGTTATCATTTGCACTGAAGGGTGTTCTTGAGATGAGAAATGCGTTATCGAAAGAGATCAATTAGAATATTGATTCGGATTAGGAATGAAAATAAATTTATTATCGAAGGCAAGTTTTACATTCACTTATTTAAAATTAATATCAAATACTTTTACAAAAATAAAATCAAAAATTTATAACTATAAAATGTATATTTTATTAAATTTAAATGCCGTGTCCCGTGTCCTAAATTTCATGGCATGTCGTGTCCCGTGTCCTAAATTTCATGGCATGTCGTGTCCGTGTCCGTGTCCGTTTTGATGCTACCTAGATGACCACCCTCATGACCTTGCTTGGAGATGGTCTTAGTGTTTGATTAAACGATACCAAGATTAACCCCTTATTTGGATGAAGAAATTTGGTGAGAAAATTGACGGGAGCGAGAAATGGGGGGATCCATTATCCTTCTAGCACCGGAAAGATTTGTAAACATTTAACCCTTGCGGCCAGTGGCGGATCTAGGATTTCGGGTTTGGGGGGGCAAAAAATTTTTCTTTCCATAATTAGTAGAAAAAAAGGTGAAGTTTGATGAAATAAAGCAATTTTTTTTAAAAAAAAACCCTCTAGTGAGATTTGAACCTCTAACCTCACCAAACTTCTAACACATAACCACTTTTAACCACTAAGCCCAACCCATTTTTGTGAAATTTATATACAATAATTACTCTTATTTTTATGTTGGGGGGTGGCACTTGCCTACCCTATCCACCCCCCAAATCCGCCCCTACTTGCGGCCTTCCCCTTACCCTCTTCTCTTAAGAAGGATTGACGCCTTAATGATTTTTTTTGTTTATATAGTTTATCCCGAGCTGAAGGCATTATGTATATCTGTTTATCCCATGCATGATGCATTGACTTGCCCGTTTTATTTATTTCTCGAAAATCAATATTTTTTTTATAGGTTTTTCTCAAGAGAACATGGAGGTTGGAAGTGTAAACTTCTTGCGTGTTTGACGATTAACCATCATGGGCTCATGGCTGTGATGGCACTGGTCTGAATTCTGAACCTTTATTATCAGTCTGGGAATAAGATGAATAGCTCTGGTGAATTCTAAACATAAAACCGCTTCTAGACAGCGACTTTGCTACCTCGTCTCTCTTTATGTCATTTGCAGCTTCTGATGATGGGGTATGTTTGCTCATCTCATCTCCAGCTCGTACAACTACAAATTACAATGGTGTGTTTTGCTCGAGGATGTTCTCGATTCCGGTGGAGTATGCTAATTATTCTGCTTTAGCCCCATTCTTGAAGTTAAATGAAGACCCTGCCGTATTTATGCTGTATAGTCAGTCACCCAAGTCCCAACCCATGTATATTATATTTATACCTGAGATATTGACTAATATTAAAATTCAAAGGTCTTTCGGAAATTTAATTACTCACTATATCGTTTTTTTTTCCGGTTTTTACATAAAACTTTTAGTTTAACAAAAGCTAACACACCTTGAACTTGAAGACATTCTTGAGCAAAACTACCATCTTAATAACTTCATTTAGGTTCATTTTCATTTGATGCCAATACCCTGTTTCCATTTGTCAAAATATTTCGATTATACATCAGATGCAGACCATGTAGTACATTTGAATATCTGATTACATTTGATTTTGTGCTTTTTAAGTTTTATGATTATTTTTTGAATTTTATTTACAACAGTGAGTTTTACTAAATTTTTTTGAACTCTACACTTGAACATTATGCAAAAAGAAAACATTGGTCAAAAACTAGACTTGTAAATTCAATTAATTTGGAGTTCTTGTATCAAAATATTATTTGAAAACTTGTAATTTAAAAAACTTTTTAAAAATACATATAAATTTATAAACTAGAATCGTATGTGGTACTTCCTCCATTCCAGTCAATTTTATACATTTGCTTTATTCACGTTTGCCAATATTTGTTTTCTTTTGTTAACATATGATAAAAATTATCAAACTTTGATATTCACAATTCACTTGGTAAGACAATTCGAACAAGATCGCACATGATTACCTTTTATGTTATATTAGAAGTTGTGTCGAAAATTCATTCGACCTATATATGGCCATAAAGTGAAATATATAGAATTGATGAGAATGAAAGAAGTATTACGGTAGTAGTATTGCGCAGTGGCGTGATCCTTCAAATTCTATCCGAAATCAAAGCATTTATTCCTATTCAGGTGGATTCTTTTTTTTGGGAGCATTCATCTTGTTTGATTCTGGTCAAAGCTTCTCTTCCCAATTAGTAAAGTTTCTCTTTTAAATAAAAAGACTAGTGTATTACAAGTAAGTCTTCCTTGTAACGGGAATTAATGGGGGATCGAGGCGTGAAAACACAGCACTTCAAATACGTACCCATTATTTATGGATACCGGAAAATTAAATTAAGTAATTTTTTTTTAAAGAATGTAGGTAAATTTTTGCTCAAACTAATGTGTTGACCATTTATAGATTTATATTTTATGAAACTCAGAAAATTTATTAAAAAATTCACAGTTCACAAGTTGTAGCAAAATATTCATAACAGTACACATGAGTTCTGAAAAACTCCGATAAAAAACAGAGTAGTGTACATTATAAGTAGATTATACATCCGATATTTTGCAACCACCTCTTGTGTTACCCCTCTTTCTCCATCGGCGGACTCACGGTGATGCATTCGTGAATTAAACACTCAATAACCGCCTCGTTTCTTCCCTTTAGCATCACCTTTATCTCCGTCGGAGCTCTGTGACCCTTCTGCTCTTCCATTACTCGAATTTTGCCGTAAAACGACAACCAAATCGACGAATGCACTAAGGATAAACCTGTACTGTTTCTTTTCATTCAACCTAAGGTAACAAAATAACAATTCCTGCATAAAGTCCCAATCTACCTTCTGGTTACGATTAATCCTCGCTTCTAGCACTCCTAGCATAGACCTCCTAAAATCCTCGTACGGGCTTGGTGACACGGTCAAGACCGCGATACAATCATCAATCCCTTCTGGGATTGCTGGCTTGTCATTCTTGACTTGATCGCGGCCTTGAACCATAGTGTCCACCAAAGAGGGTGAAAGTACGGACCTTACCTCATCCGAGGTAGAGGTCCCTACTGACCCACTTAGCCCCGTCTCCTCGAGCAACGACCCTGACGAGGCTTGAGATGCCAAAAACCGGTACGACCCATTATTAAGGTCGACAGGGGGAGTGAAAAATCTCGGAGAGTCATAAAGTACACCACTCGATTCAGACCCATTTCGAGTATATCCTTCTTTTTCCGTTTTCCCCTTTTCCTCATCATCCTCCTCCTCCTCCTTCCCACGGCTGAGTTCCTGGCCATATAATGACTTGAAATTCTCAATGAGGAACCTATCAATATCCTCCAACGTCGCGGCCTCGTCGTTTTTAGGTTGTTGATGTTGTTTAGGCTCGAAATCGTAAGAAAGGCTCTTAGGATGCTTACAACCTGATAGTAATTTGCTAGTAGTATTCGAAATTGAACTATGTGATATTTGAAGGTGTGGAGCTTGTTTTTTAATCTTTGAAATATAATTTTGAATGGTTTTTTGGATGTTTTTCGACATTTTTTAAAATTAAAATTTCAATTTCCTTTGATTTTACTAATATCATACAATATTGATGCATATTTATATATTTATATAGTACAACATTAAAGAACATATAAAGGAAACATAAGATATGAATAAATGCACTTAATTATTTAAAGTACGTTTTGATTTCATGTATCTACCTGAAAATGTGAATTATTTATCAAAATTGTAGAACATATATTTGACCTTTTTAAGTTATCGAATCTATATTTGTGGTAAGAAAGAATGAATTTTGAAAGGTAATTACTCCAATATCTCATTTTATGGTTTTCTACTAAATATGTTTTTATTGTATTTTGTATTATTGACTATCACTAATTTAATACCAGCATTTGCGTAAAATGGGTCCTTTTAGTATTTGGGTGCTGTTTGGTTCGTTTTAAATAATAAAAATAATAACAACAAAAAATAATAATAATTATTATTTTTTGTAAATTTTGATTTTATTCTAATAAAGTTCCACGGAGTTTTTATTTATAATAATAATAGTAATAATAATAATAATACCGCTGCTTTTATTTTTACTCGCCTTAGTTTTGCTATTGCTAAGGGAGTGGGCGCCCAGCTTGTTTCACGGGTGCCCACCAATCTCATGTAATCCTTCTTTTCGGTTTTAATAAAAGCCCTCGTTATAAAAAAAAAAAAAAAAATAAATAAAATAATAATGTGAACGGCTTTATACACGACTGACGATTCGATTATTTGGAAATTGAGATGTTATGTCTACACTCTGCATTCACTGTTGGAAATTAATTAAAGACTGAATTTTCTTACTTCAAGAGACATTATTTAATGCTTTAATTTAAGTCTTTTAAGTTTTTATTTTTAGAAAAAAATATACGGTTAACAGAATACAATACCGTATTGTTCTAATTTGTACTCGTATATGATATGGTGAGAAATATTCAGGTCAAAATAAATTAATGTTTCTATAATAAGAAAAAACAAGGTTATACTTTTCCGTGTCGGTTAGTTAATTACCTATTTTATTTTGATTGCCTTAATAAAATTTGATTCTCTTTGTTTTTATCGGTTGATTCAAATATAAATGATACTCTAGGAGTGCTTTTTAAAGATAAAACAAAACAAAGGTAGCGGTAATTGGTCCGAAGGGATTGATACTCAGAACGGGCAAAGCGTGGTGGTGCCCGTGGTGGGTGGTGGGTGTGGCCTGTGGGGGAGGATAGAAAATGAGTGTAAAGACGATAGATTTTGTTTTTGACAGTTATAAAGACGATTGATGGTGTAGGAAATATGAATAATAGATAGCTTAATGAAGTCTTCTTGTCAAAAATCTATTCAAAGAGTCGGAGTACCATAAGAATTCGCCTTGAAAATTTGACTCTCGCAGAATCATTAGAGATGTGGACTCATTATTTGTCTCATTAATTTTGTAATTTTGTACCATGCTACTGTTACATAGTATAATTTGCGATATTTTTATGTTCCATAATATTCTATGAGCTCCACCAAATTACTTGTACAAGCTAGTTTGCGTGTATTAGAAAAACTTACACGATAGCAAGTCGATTAGGAACTCGAACGCGAAATCAAAATCATCTTGCACTGTTATTTCTAAGAAAATACCCTCATTTTCTCATAAATCTAACAACATAACTAATAAAATATAAATATAATAGTTGGTTTCAATCGTCAATATATAGTGGTATTGGAGCCAACGTAATTAATGTACACAATTCAAATTCTGACAGTTTTCAATAACTTACGAAGTGGTATGGAAAAGCATGTGGACTAACTATTCTTCAAGCCTAATACACATTCGAGCGAGAGTCAGTAAATAAGATATAAATATAAAATGATTCATTTATCAATAACGCAATTGGGAAGAACTTGAACAAAATTAACAAATGGTCTTTAAAATAGTCTAAAATGGCAACTAAGCATTTATACATTTACTCATTTTTTTAGAAAGTCTGACTAATTAATCATACACCTCATTGAATTAGACATACATTTGGTTAAATTAATACAATAACACAAAAGAACTTGAACAAAATTTCCAATTAATCTTACTTTATCTTTTTGATTTCAAACAATGAACAATTAATTTTGTTGAAAAGTATGTATGATAATACCAAAATTATGAACAATCTCGATTACAGGTGTTAACAAACATAAAAACTCGCAAATATCATCACTATATGTACAATAAGGTCATAAAAGTCTCGATTTCTTACAAACGTTAATAACCAGCAACATGATTAGTAAAAATCATAATCGATAATATTTTTGACCTAATTCGAAAACACACTATAATAAACATTGTCACTATATATACAATAAAGTCGCAAGGATCTCGATTGTTTATAAATGTCAATAACCAGCATAGATAGTAAAAATCATGATCTATAATAATACTCATGATCTGATTCAAAACGCCTCTAAATAAAATAAAAAAAACTCGCAAACATTCACGCTATTTATACAATGAAGTCACAAAGATCTCGATTTTTTACAAATGTCAAAAGCCAGCCTAGATAGTAAAAATCATGATATATAATACTCATGACCTGATTCATAATGCATCCAAGTAAAAAAAACTCGCAAGCATCATCACTATGAAACAATAGTTACAAATCTATCCCTTACCCGTGTCAACCAGCTTAGGTAGTAAAATAATACTCGTTACTACTAATAATCTGATTCAAAACGCATCAAAATCAAAATTGTCGATATGTACACAAGCAAAAAAAAAATGAAAAATCACACTTTCAGATTGTAATTCTGATTTAAAAACATCTACAAGTTGACTTTTTTCTCATGTTTTGCACAAAAAAGAAAGTTGAAGAACAAAACCTTGAAATTTACTATTTACAATGCTACATTTTTGGACCTCTAAAACCTTCATTAAACCAGACATTTCTTGTTTATTCTGCAACAAATTCATGTAACAGATTGAAACCTGTTAAACATGTTAGATGTCGGTCCTGCGAATCGAGCTGAAAATGATCTGCACAAGTTCTCTTCAGGCTCAGTACAGCTCAAACCTTGATCATCAAAATTCATTTTGTATGTATAAGAGTTGTAAGGAACTATCATAGGATTCGAATGACGACCCGAACCAAAACATCTCTTTTCCTTTCTGAACTTTTTTCTTAACATCTTCAAAAATCCTTGTATTTTTGATGATCCTGTTCTTTCCTCTCTACCTTTAATAAATCTTCCAAATGGGTGCTCTGAATAGCTTTTGTTTAGAGTTCTTGTGTCCTGGTTTTTCCAATTTTTCTGTTCCATATCGCGAATTCAGGACGTCCTGAATGGCCGAGGGAAAGGGCGCGCGTGCCTGCTTGTCCTCCTTTGATGGTTTCTCCTGGCGAAAACCAGAAGGATATTAATGAGAATTTGGAGAAGGGTTTGAAGAAGAATGTGTAATGTGTTAATTTAGGATCAACTAACTAATAATTAAAAGGAATATGCTAAGAGGATAAGATATATATATAAGCTAGGTACTAAATTTTTGAGCAAAATGTTGGATATATAGTAATACAAGTGGTCTCGTGTAATGTAACACGGTTGTATCTGTCTTGAGACGGATAGGATATTTCCGTATTAAATCAGAAATTGCGATGATAATAATAATAATATAGGCTGTCAAAATTAAATGTTGTGGGTATTGACTTTATGAGGTTGATGGGGTGATGTGTGTTTATATGACTCTTGAGAATTAGAGACAGCCTTTAGATTGCTGTACTTCTCTGACTCTTCAATGATTTATTTCTTAATTAGATATTGTTGAAAACATATAATTGCTGGCTGGCTGTTTTCAGAAAAACCCTGAAATCGGAATTGTGTCGACAATTGCATTGACTAGGTGTAATATTGTGTCGACTGTCGAGGATTGCATCAGTAAGACTCTTCAACGATTTCTCGATGGTGAAACCGTATCAACTAGTAAGAAATTTTCATCTTACTTTACCATAACAAGAAGCAACGCTGTTGTGGCAAGTCATCTTACGTTATTCCATCATTATTTAAATCAAAGAATAACGAGTTTTTGAATTCATTGTAAAATGAGGTTTAAAATTCATATTTCTGACATTCGCGATACTTGCAGTGCTATGACTATGTCGAACAATGCTGCAACACCGTCTAAGTCGACTTTCGTAACCCATACCTGATAGGCTGATACCCATAAATTGCGCTAATATCAGCAAATGAAATCATAGTCCAGTGTTTTTAACATTACATTCAACAGGGAGTGCTCAGAGGAATGCAGAGTTGCTGTTTCCATTGTAACGGAAATTGTGTCGACAATTGAATTAATCGACAGTCATTCACAATGCTATCAGCTACATCAGATGTCATAATACAATTGCAAGTCTAATAAACATCAAACTCGGAATCATGTCTAACCCGAAACACACTGATAAACTAGTCCATATAGTAATGCTACAATCCTCTCCGAAAGAAAATCTAAGCCATCCGCTTTGGAGTCAAAGGAACCACCTCTGCAACAACTCTGAAGATCCGAACAATGAACACGGGTCGTTCTTTGCCTTTAATACTTCCCCTTGTGATGAGCTTGAACACGCAAACATCGCCTTCCTCAAGGTTGTTGTCCAGCACAAAATCTGCCCATTTTGGCCTTAGTTGGCACTGTATAGATTTAATCCATCTACATCCGACCAACCAATAGTCCTCTGCTCCGGGAACCTGTAGTTCTACATCATGATTCTTTTTCAGCATGTTATCCATAGCCCATTCCTTCGGGATAGTCTGCGTAATAAACACCCATTACTCAGAGACTTCATTCAAAACTCCGGGAAATCATCTGATTACATAAAATCCGTGACTACACGAGAACATACCAGATAAAGACCCTTGTAAACATGGGTCGGTAGCATTATGATTCCAACCATAGGCACTCCTTTCGCTTTATTCCTCTTTATATGATCGTCAGCCCGTATACATGCTCTGTCTTTCTCTAACTCGGTTACTTGCCTTCTACCCGAAATGTAACACTTCTGAATTTGCTTACCTGCAAAAAAAAAGAATCATGTTGATCGGCAATCAATAAATAATCGACTTCAAAATGTAAGAAATGTTGTACCGTACTTGGCTTACATAATTTGGCATGGCAGGAAGACGATTCTTCCGGCTCCTCCTCTTCCTCCTCCTCCTCCTCCTCCTCCTCCTCCTCCTCCTCTTGATAACCACGATGATATTCATTGTCGTCATCATCATCATTGTTGGACAAGTCACAATTGGGAACACGGCTGCTAACTTTGCACTTTCTTGTGTAAACAGCATTATAGTGAGATCTTTGAGCATTAATCTTGTTTTTCCCTCTTAGAATAGCTGCTGAATGTTCACCATGATTCATCTCGTCATTGTCATCCTTGAAGTAGTAGGACGCTTCACGCTCACATCCACTCTTATCGAACACAGACACAGTGAAAGTGGTACTACCGGCATATTGAAACACGAGCATGTCATAGTCTTTTATGCCATTATCTTTGACAAACAGTTCCCAACCACTCGAAAAGAAAAGATCCTCTTCTCCTATCTTGAATCGAACTTTCCATTCATCTCCACTTGGCCCTCTTAATGTACACCACTCCGACATAGCTTCTCTAAAGTTCACCACAAATTTCCTTGGAATTCTCTGCAAGAAAAGAGAGTGAATTTCTTCAAACTGATACAACTGTCTAAGAGATTAGTAAGTGTTTTCGACTTACTATCTGATGCTCAAAGTCACCCAGCATAATCTTAAAGAATTTCTGTTTGGTAACAGGAATCTTCTGCCAATATTCCAACTCCGCCTTCGTCTTAAAATCTCCCATAACCTACAATTAACAGAGATTCAGGGAGTCGCTGTCGACACACGCTGATCATCTTAAGATAACAAATGGAGTAGATGATCTCAGGGTTCCACTGTCAGTAGACAGTAGTCCAGTATGTTTACATAGCCTATCTGTTCCCTTTTTTTATGAACACTGTTGATATATACTTGCAGGTTCAGGAAATACTTGATAAGTCAGAATATAAAGAATTTGTTGGCTATCTGACGGCACTGAAATCACGAGCTATGACTATTGAACGCTCAAACAGACCCGCTCCCAAACAGCGACTTTCCTGCTGTTGGTCACCCCACCTACGCCCGACATGCCTCCAGTTCAGCCACCACCAATCGTCCCTTTTAAATTTCTAACCAACACCCAAAAAACCCGTTCAAAGGCAAATGTGAATGGTGTCATACCCAAGGCCATACCTTATCCTAATGCCCAATTTTGAAGGCCCTATATCCCGATATCCAGGTACCCAAATATACCCGCTCTCCTCCCACTACTGCACAGTACGTGCACAGGCCAATACCGCCGCTCTCACACCTCAACCACTGATTCTCAACATTTAGATCCCTGTACCAGGCCAGTACTACCCTTTAACAAAACTCTGGATTTTGCCTAATATCTTTCAACAGCAAGGGATCTCGCCTAAGCGGGTTAAGGGGGTCAGACGTATCTAACCTTACCTAGTATTGCCGTATTGGTAGGACATACAAAGATGTTTCCGAAATAATCACAGTGAAAATTGCATATGATGAATATAAAAGGCTTAAGACTTACTAGAATATATAGCTGGTTACGAGAAACGGAAGCTAAGCAAAGAATGCTTCTTTCTGCAATAATCTCTTCAGTCTCAAATCCCCTACAAACAGTTGTTTAAGCTTCCCTTGAAATTTGTTTCAGCGAAGAACGAATGCTTCTTTAATTCTGCAGACGATCTCTCGAGTCTCAAAACAGCTTCCCTTGAATTTGAACCAAACTCTCCAACAACATAATAAGTTTGTACTGTGTAGTGTGTATGATGAAGTTTGTAATTTTAGGTGAGTAATTAATAAAGGGAGTGGGCATGGGCAGTGTGCCATATTTGTCAAGCTCCACTGCAAAGTAAGACTTTGCATATTTAGCAAATTTGTAAGAATCACATGTTATTATTAACGGCTACTTCAACCCTCTAATTTACTGTATTATTCATGTCATTTGTGCAATTCTCGACGTTATTTTCATAATGACCGTTATTCAAAAACTGTCTTTCTATGGGTTATAAGTTATAACCTCTACTTCATGCTTCAAATTTATTGTATTACTATTATTCATGTCATTTAATTTGTGGAATTCTCGATGTAATTTTCATATTGTGTAACCGTCTTTATCAATATATATATGTTACTTATATTAAGAAAAACAAAAAAGAGTATATTTAAGATGTAAGATGGCACATGAGTCATGACATGTGATGAAATTTTTGAGTTTCAGAGAGGAATGAACTCATGAAGTAAGGGTGGTCCAGATTTGTGAGAATATTTGGTAAAGTTTGTATAGCGACGTCCATTATGGCATTATATATGGTCATGAACTCATGACATCATGATGCATGGCGTGCTGATGTGCTCAGACTTAAACCCTCAGAAATTGAGAATGACATCCACCTACTTGGGAGGAGACGGAGCCGATTAGTAATGCAATAGAGTAACTCGGAAAACAAAAAATCGAAATACTGAATTAGAAGGGGGTTGCGAAAGGTCGTCGACGTTTTGCATAAATCGTCGACGTTTTTTATAAAAAAGACCAAGCTTGCCCTTTTGTCCTTATCTCTCTAAAATTTATTCTCTCAAACAAATTTTTATAAATACTACAATAATACAAACTAAAATCAAAATTAACAAGTTAAATAATATAAATTATCCATTTAAATACAAAATTAACAACTTTTTATTCAATTACTTACAAAATTAAATAATTTTAATGATAAAATAATAACATTTAACTATTAAAATTGAAAATATACAGTTAAAAAAAAAAAAAACGAACAATAGAAGGACATGTGGATTTCACGTCCAAACCAAGGACGGACGTGAAATCCACACGTCCTTCATGGTCATGGACGTGGGATTCACAAGTCCTAAACCATATTGGACGTGTAATATGACATGCAAACAAAATATCCTAAGGCTACAATAGATTTACTTTGGCGACCTGAGGTAGCTAGGGCTGAGAATCGGTCAAAGACTGGAGCGAACCGAACAAGATTGGATCGAAAACCAAAAATAAAAATTTGATGGACTGAAAACCGGACCTAAAACTTTCGGTCTTGAATCGGACCAAACCCAAAATATTTGGTCTGGTCTGATCTTGGACCGAAATGGACATAAACTAGTTTTTTTACTATTTCGCATATGATAATTACATTATAATTCCACTAAATAAAATGCATGTAATTAGTTAAACGATTTTTTTTATTAAAATCAGTGAGAATACTAATTTATATAAAATGTTAATTTGATTCATAATTAAAATTAAAATTCAACTAAGTTTATATTAATGTTTTTAAGTTTAATTGTAATTTTTCGAGCTTAAAGCTTTACTAACTGACCTTGTAAATTTTATAGCAATACTCAAATTTTTTAAAACAAAACTCAAAAACATTACTTCCTTCATTCTAATGAATTCTATACATTTCACGTTTGTCAATGCCCGTTTTCTTTTGTTAATATCTTTAGTTACATATCGATAAAAATTATAAAACTTTGATATTCACTATGTAATTGGTAAGACAATTTAAACAAAACTTCACATGGCTATCTTTTATGTTATACTCCCTCCTATTCCATATTTTCTTCCCTATTTCCTAAAACGGATTATTCAGGTTTTCTTCCCCTTTCCTATTTTGGAAACTTTTATTCTTATTTTATTCATTTCTCTCTCCTATTATCAAACCCCACTCAACCTTTTTTTTACTCCTATTTTATTCCTTTTTAATGTTTCTGGCCCAACAATTTCTTATTTAATTCCTAATTATTCATCCCTCTCACCTATCACCAAACCCCACCCAATTTTTTACACTTATTTTATTCTCCACCTTAATATTTGTGCCAAATACAAAAGGGAAGAAAATATGGAATAGGAGGGAGTATATTAGAAATTATGTCGAAAATTTACCCGACTTATGAATAGTGCCCAAAAAAATGAAATGTATATTGAATGAATTGGAGGAAGTATTATAATGCTCAAAAGCTATAAAACTGATAGTGGTACATCAGATGATACTCCTACTAGATTTAAACCCTAAGAATGACATCCACCTACTTGGGGGACGAATTACTAATGCAATAGAGTAACTCGGAAAAAAATCAAAATATTGAACTAAAAATACAATTAATCCTAATCAGGGGCGGATCTGGGGTGGATTGGGTAGGCAAGTGTCACCCCCAACATAAAAATAAGAATAATGTTTGAACATATATTTCACAAAAATGGGTTGGGCTTAGTGGTTAAAACTTAAAAGTGGCTATGAAATTATGAATTCTGTGAGTTTGGAGCTTCAAATCTCCTAACATTCACAACCCACAACCCTAATGACATCTTTATTCACACAATTTTCTTGGTAAATGCAAATATATATGAGAGAGTTTTTGTGGGATGAATATTTTACTACTAACTAGTTTTGGAGCCCGTGAAAATCACGGGATCATTAATAATTTATTGTGTTTAATTTGTGAATAACTTATACGGAGTATTCACTCTCTCTCAATTATTTGTTTAAAACGAACACGACCGAGGGAGCGATATTTTAAAATAAATGTTTAATACAATTCAATTTTTGATTCAGGAGGACAGACAAACCAAAATGTGAATAACTTGATTGTTTTGAAACGACCATCTAAAAATTGCATTGAAATTTATTTTTTACCCCATTAAAGAAGTCACCCTTCCATATATGAACAAATTGCATTGAAATTTATTTTCTACTCCATATGCAGTTAAAAACCTCCTAATTTCGACATATATATGAAAATTTTTATTACTAATTCTCTCAAAATTTTATGAATAAAAGGAAAATAAAAAATATGGTAGATAAATAAAGAGTATATATAATAATGATGAAACGAAAGTTAAAAGGTCATTTCATTAATAGAAGAAATAATGGATAAATAAATACGGTAAACTACGAGAGGAGATCAATTACAATTTCTTTTTGTTTATACCTTCTATTTTTTAATTTTTTTTTAACTTATACTGTAATTTTTAATTTTCTTAAATTGGTAATACATGTCACTTTTTTTACCTAGTCAAATAAAACTTATCACGCCACAATTAAACTTGTCATGTCGCATTTTTTAGGTTAGATTTTTAATACAATTTTATAGCAAAACAAAATAGTTGCATGATGTAAATTTAAAGTGATGTCTTTTTTCTATTTGGGGATTAATTTATTCTAACAATAAACACATAAAATTTAAATTTAACATGCATTTTGATAGATTATTTGTTGTTAAATTTATTAAAAATTAAGAGTCTAAACTTTATTCGTTATTATGTTATTTAAAAACTTGGTATGCATTAAATGCTTGTAAATTCATTAACTTTTTTTTATTTTTTATTTTTTAAATAATGATGTTATGGTATTTAAAAACATGATATGTATTTAATGCTTGTAAATTCATTAGTTTTTTTTTTCTTTTTTAAATAATGATGATGATGTGGCTCGCTAGAATTCCTCAAAAGTGAAATGGTGAAATGTGGTGCTTTGTCTAGCTTTTTATATTATATATAGATAGATTACAGAAAAAAAATTGTGCCATCCCAAAGTAAAAACAATTTTCTTGGTAAATGCAAATATATATGAGAGAGATTTTGTGGGATGAATATTTTACTACTAATTACGGAAAAAAAATTGTGCCATCCCAAAGTAAAACTTCTGCATCCACCACTGATCCTAATGGTAAAGTTTGGATTTATTACATTTTGGTGTTCTAATGTTACTATAGTTTTAGTTTGGCGACCTGAGGTTTGAGTTAAGTCTCAATTTAAGACCCGGAATTACAATTAGCATTGCCCTGCGAAATGGCAAATTCGAGCAAAGAGGATCATCTTGTCATCTTTGCTCGAAAGAGTAAAAGTGTCGTATCATATCATATCGTATCCTTCAAAGAAAATCTGTTTAGACGGGATTTGAATTGAATTGAATTGTACAACTGGTGAGTAATTCTATACATCATGTACATACTGTACTACTTTTCATGTGGAATAGAAAGAATCAAAGAATATATATATAGTTGTAACCACATTACAGTTTTCCTATAAATGTAACAAGTCTGTAATCTGTATGTTCATTGATCACATCTTTCTGAGGGCAGCAACTCTTTCTGCTAATTCATCAAAGCTTGGCATCTTAGGATGAACATGCTTAATAACACCGACATTATCACTGATTATTGAATCCGATTTCACATGTCTCATGGATGGTGACATATCTGACTCATCTGGAGAATCAGGCTGTGGAGAATCAGGTGGTAGAAACTTGCTGCGACCCGAGGATGATGGGGTATCTGAACCGGTTTGCCCGTCAGAGTCTCTCCCTGGTGAATCTGTCTGAGAATCCGCGAAAAGATAACGCCTTTGCCCTGGAGGTGGAGGTAATGTCGATTTTGGAGTTCCTGGTATCTCTGGTGATCTAGAAAAGCTCATCCTGTTTCTTCCAAACCTACCAGAAACGTCTGTCTCGTCCTCCTCGTCACTAAACACATTGCCTGTCCTCTGTTGTGGGACCCTCGCGCTCCTGATTTCTCTTTCAGCGATTCCACTCCCATGCTCGGGGTTGCTAGTCGCGCTGCTGATTGACTTATTCAGAAACTTAGTTCTCACTGATTTAGGCCTTGGTTTAGCAGCTTTGCTTAACAAATCATCATCATTCTTACCCTTTGTGACTCCGAGGCCATATCTCAGATTCGGATCATTATCTTCTTTGTTTTTCGATGAAATGTCCTCGGGAATAGTATCGAATCCTTGTTCACCGGATGATATTACATATGGGGATGAGACTATCTTGTTGGTAAAGGGTTTTCTGCAAGGATTGTTCTCAGATTCATTTCTTAAACGGGACGGTCTTTTCTCATCCTGCAGCATTTCAGGAACAGCCTTTTTGCTTTCGGAGAAAGAATTGTGCCTTCTAGTTCTGGGATTATTTGTTTGATCTTCATTCATCAGTCTGCTGTCATCTTCTTCCTTCGACTTCACATGACCGATAGTTGACCTGCTTCTCGACATTCTTTCACTTGCAGCCACTCCGGCTCTGAGATTTGTAGCCTTATCCTGAGAAAGCAACCATCATTATTAATGGGATGATAGTAATAAGAAAATGGAGACATGGAAAGGTGACATTGACTTACAATGCCTTGATTGTGTAAGTGTTGCTGCAGAGGAAGCGAGTCCCAAATAATCGAGTATTCTTGTACGACTTCTTGCATCAATTGCAGCTTCATTTCCACTGTTGGAGGTTTCGGTTTTAACTTCTCTACAAACTAATCATGAGTTTTATTATTTGACAGTCAGATCAAATACCAAGGAGTGGCTGCAACCTGCAAGTGAAAGAATGTCCAGAAGAGTTATCGCGGGTAATTACCTCTTTACTGACGAATGGCTCTAGCAATTTGCCGTATTTTTCATTGAACTGATTTCTAAGATCGCGCAATTCAGGTAAATCGGCAAATCTAGCTGCAGCATATATCAAGGATGCAACAGCAACTCTGCAGTCCTCTGGGCACTCCCTGTTGAATGTAATGTCAAAAACACTGGACTATAATTTCATTTGCTGATATTAGTAACTTATGGGTTACCAAAGTCGACTTAGGCGGTGTTGCAGTAAAACATGGCACAGGGAAAATGAAGTAGCAGAATGGCCAATGCAATTCTCGATGCAATTTATTTTACAGGTCACAGTCAGACAAACAATGTCTGTTTCCGACAATGAGGGTAAGTCTACGTACATCAGACACTCTTACTAGACTATGCTCTCAAAACATCAATGAAGTACCTTTCCTTGTGCATCTGCTTGAGATGCTCGGAGATCCAAGCGCAACATTGTTCGACATATTCATAGCAAGATGTGAGGTTCAACTCATTATACAGTCCTTCAGTCTGCAACAAGAGAGAATGTGGCACACTGTAAGTTATTCATGAATTTCAAACCAGGCAGAAACAGTTCAAACCAGACAAGAATGGCAAAAGAATGAATGAAGATACTTCGTAAAACGTAACCTTCATCAAATTTGATGATATGCACAATCTTTTTACTAAATTTGTAATCTTTTCTACTGGGGTTCCTCAAATCTAACTGATGCAGACGGATTTGTAGCCGATGTCTCAGGACTTTAAACGCAGCATCCTTGACATGTTTACTATCTCGATTATTCCTCATTTCCTACCATTTTTCTTACTAATTAAGCTAGTCGACATTTGTAAATCACGTCATTTAAGACACTCCGTATAACAAGATTACTAATGTATATTGTCTCGACACAAGCAAAAATAAAGAACATTTTTAACCAATCATGTTTAAAAAAACGTTAAACCTAACAAATGATCACGGTATATAACAATGACATGAAAACGGTACTAACTCCGTTTTGATCATAGTTGTCTTTATTTCAAAATCCCTTTTACGAAAAGGTAAACAGATAACTACCTATAGGACGGAGATAGCTAGGGTTTTGAAGGGTTTAGGAACCCGATTTATTGAACCAATTTTATTTTATTTTGACAATTAATCAAACCAAAATGAATGAACCGTTACATGCAAAGTAATGAAATAAAAACAAATTAATCATATATTATAATTAAAAAAAAACAGAGGTAATAAAATACCCTGCCATATGCATTACGATCAAGGTTGTTCTTCAAAAGATCAGCTATATCTTTCTTCAGAAACTTCTGCATTGCAATTCGTTTCTTCTTAATCACCTCTAACCTCGTCTTTATCCGACTTAACGCCGTTTTACTGCACAATCAAACCAGCGTATTAAACCCAGTTTAGTTGTTTGCAAGACGGTTTTACACAATTATTGTTTTAAACGAATTCCACGAACATGTCATGTCCCACATGGGTAAAACAAAAAATAGTACTAATACAAAAACCCGTTTTAATTTACTTGCGTAATACGGTATTAAACAAGAAACCCACAAATATTAATGAACTACAATCATTATTTTAAATATATCAAAACATCATTAATCATTAATCATAATTACTCAAATCAAAGAAAGTTCATTAAATTAAATAAGATCATAATAAAATTAATCACCATTTGCCTCTAAAAGTATTACGATTCAATAATCCGTCCCACATTTGCACCGAATTTTATTTTATATTTATTAATTTCGGAAAAGGGTACTCAAAGATTATATCTTTGAGTTAAAAGAACCAATGTATGAAGCTAAAAAAATTATTGAAGAAAAACGAAATTTTACGTAAAATTTAGGAAAATTAAAATGTGGGTTTTAAGTTTTAAGCAATCAAGTCAAGAAAAGAATGAAGGGCAATTTTTTTAACACGGTAAAAAATTCTGGGTAAGAAAAGAATCAAAGAAACATTAACTATTATAATTATGAATTATTATTATTATTATTAATTTTGAATTAATGAAGGAGATTTAATAAAGGTTTTGGGTAATTGAGAAAATTAAGCTAATATTAGGGAAAAGGGGGTAAAAAATAAAAATAAAGAAATGTGCCAAGTAGGATAATAGCCCTTAAAATTAAAGGTAGTGAGAAAAAAGGGGAATTTTGTTGTTATTTTGGTTGTTTATTTATGTAATGTAAATGTAAATGTAAATGTAAATGTAAATGTAAATGTAATGAAATGAAATGAAATGATTAATAATGTCCTTATAATAAGGGTTTTATGTGGCTTGGTAGTAAGGATATTCTTACTAACAACTTGGATGTTATTTTGGACAAACCTTTATTTGAGATGAGAACATTTTGGGATTTTTATAGTTTGATGATGATTAGATTGTGTTGGGTGTTTCGTATAAGCTATAGCAATAACAATGTTGTGTGTACTTCTCAAATGTTAATTTCAAAGATTCTTGTTTAAGACGGAGGTGACAAGTTCGTAATAATGTGGGTTAGCTCGACTTGACACGGTTCGATTTGTTTTGATAGATCAGAAATTGGAGGTCGTCAACCCGCTTTTTCTATCGAGCTCGGCACGAGCTTGTAAAAAAGATCAATGTTTATGGTTATGGGTGGTATCAGGCCGATTAGTGTGAGTCTGGGTTAGCTTGTCCTTCTAGTGTCGGTATAGGGTTAGGGTAACTCAACTTAGTCTGTCTCTAGCTATATTTGTCTTAAATTTGAAACAGGTTAAAAGTTCTTGAAATCTTGCAAAAAAAAAAAAAAAAAAAATCTTGAAAAACCAACTAATGATATTTATGTTTAGCTGAATTAAACCGGTATGGATCAAATTGTACATTACATATATATTTCGAGTTTTTTGGGGTTATTATCGAGCCTGTGTTTGATCCAACTTTGTTTAAGTTTATCGATGTTAGGTCGAGTTAGTTGTGCTGATTTAAATTCAACAGTAACAAATTCAATAAATGATTTGAGTCGACCTATTTTTATTCATATATAACCCACATGAAACTTACATTTATTTTACCACCGGTAGAAAAATATGATAAACTTTGATCATCCATAATATAACACAAAAATACACCAAAAAAGTTCATTGAATATATATACGGGGTACTATCTATGTTTGGTCAGTTTTAAATCAAATATGACAAACACAATGGGTAAATTAGCCATTTTTTTTGTATTTCGAGTTGCATAAAAGTATTATTTATTTTAATTGGATAACTCAGTTACAATATATTTATATTCAACAAAGTTACAAGAGTGACATTTTTTTCATCATTCTTTATGTCAAAATGTAAAAATAACTTTTTGACATGCAGCTGGTTATTCATCCATGCAAGCAGGGCCGGATTTGGGGTGGATAGGGTAGGTAAGTGCCACCCCCCAACACAAAAATAAGAATAAGTTTTGAGCATAAGTTTCATAAAAATGTGTTGGGTTTAGTGGTTAAAGGTGGTTATGTTTTAGATGTTTGGTGAGGTTGGAGGTTCAAAACTCATAAGAGGCATTTTTTTTACAAAAAATTGCTTTATTTTACTAAACTTCTCTTCTTTTTTCCTACTAATTACGGAAAAAAAAATTGTGTAAAAAATTGCTTTATTTTACTAAACTTCTCATTCTTTTTTCCTACTAATTACGGAAAAAAAAAAAATTGTGCCATCCCAAAGTTAAAATCCTGCATACGCCACTGCATGCAAGGGTGACTCTTGCGAACTAAGTAATGACAAAACTCAAATTCAGCAAAGAATTGGCTAATTCAACACAAAATCTACCTTATTAATTGTAGAAGACATTTCATGTGATTCTAAAACGTAATTCCTCAATTTTGTTCATTTTTAAGGGTTATTTAGTTCGCTAGAGAAATTGGAGTTTCAAAAAAGTAACAATTTCTACGCTTTTCTAAATCACGTGAAATGGACAAAAGTGTTTAGTTGGAATGTGGGAGTAAATTCCACAAGGAATTCCCACCTTTCTAGGGTTAGGTAAAAACTTCCTCCATTATGGAAGGATTAGAGTTCCCATGTAACTTTTTTTTTTTGCGGGGAAACATGACTAATATTATTAGAGAAGATCAAATTCTGCTAAGCTAAGAACAGAAGAAGGGAAGTCGGAAGACAAAATTCGTTCCTCCTCCTCCTCTGAACATAGCCTCGCACATAAGTGGCCAACCATATTACCCTCACGTTTCACATGTAAAATATCGCTACAAACAAAAAAACGTAAAGATTCACAAACATCACTAATGCATAAGCCCATAGATGAACGCCCACCATATCCGTTCTGAACAGCACGAACCACATTGAGAGCGTCAGATTCCAAACAAGCATTTGAGATACCCAGCTGCCGCGCACACTCAGCCTTATACACCAACGCTTTTGCTTCCGCAATATCCGCCGACCATCTCGCGCGAATCCTTCGACAGGCCACGAAAACCACCGCACCATATGCATCTCTGCCCACAACACCAAGCCCCACCGTACAATCCTCAAAAATCGCAGCATCGGTATTAATTTTGATAGTGTTGTCGGCAGGGGCCACTCATCCTTCCCGTAACCTGGCTTCCCTTTCCTGAATATGGCCGCCCACTTTATTCGCATATCCGAAATACTCCTGCACAAGACGCACATAGCCCATGATAACCACTTCCGGGTTGCACTCTTCTTCATCAAATATGCGCGAGTTTCTGATCGTCTAGACAGACTATAGCACTGCCAGAAACCTCCCTTTGTCGTCCCCAATCAGTCTGGCTATAATCCACAACAACCAATCCGCAACCGCCGACCGAGGCGCCTCCTCCACTAGCTCTAAGAATCCGCACGAGTTCCAGACCCTTGTTGTCCATTCGCATTGAGACAAGGCATGAAGAATCGTCTCAGGCTCCTGATTACATCCGCTGCATGCATCACTCGAGCCACACCTACGTTGGAACAGAGTGGCATTCACCGCGAGCATCCCGGAGCACGCCCTCCACAAGAAATGGGACAATTTTGGTGGAACCTTCAATCCCCAAATCACACGCCATATATCACCCTCTACACTTTGCGCTGACCCTGCTCCCTCTCGATAGGCCCCCTTCCCAACCAATACCCTGATTTGACTTTGTAATTTCCACCTTTGTGAGGCCACTAGTACAACCTATCCTCCTCCAAACCTCTGCCCAGTGGAATTTCATACACCCTTCGACGTTCCTCTTCTGTCAATAATTGATTCAAAGCATCCTCCCGCCACTCTCCTCGCTCTATGTCTATAATCACCGATACCCGAAGTTTCGGATCAGCCTCAATACTAGGGTCAGGCGTGCGACAATTTCTATCCCCTGGGAGCCAAGGGTCATCCCAGATCTTAATATTTTTCCCATCCCACACTCTCCACATTAATCCCTCCAGTAGCAAGGATTTCGAACCCTACAGACTTCGCCAAATGTAGCTCCGGTCGTGGTGTGGGATTATAACGAAACTTACAATTGTGATTATAGTCATAAGATAAGAAAAACAATATGAAAAGGAGTACAACCTTAGGTCCTTGCGCGATTGGCCTAAGAACAGGAATTAAAGTAAATTCCCTCCGATAACTTGCACCCAAGACTTTGATTGAGACGATGCTGCGTGTGCTAGAAAATACTCTCCAATTGCCTTGCAATATGGGGAGAGCTTTTGTTAGTTTTGATGTGAGATCTGAGTTTTGCGAGAAGGATGCTCTCAAAACCCTAAATTTATGAGAAAAATAATTACAAGTAGAATCAGTAACCTCACAAAAGGAGAAGTCTTCTCCTTTTGTATTACTCTACTAGGCCGGCCGAATTAGGTCTCGGGTAGGAGTGGGCTTTCCACTCTTACCTTATTCCAATGCGTGATTTGACTCATTTTGCTAAAATATAATTCGCGGGATTTAATTATAAATCGCATACACGTTATCAGATATTAATGTAGTCGATACATTAATAATGGTCTGACAAAAATACGATATTGTATAATTATGTTAATTAATATAACTGTTTATATTAATACACGAATTTAATATTTAATTAAATATAACCGTTTATATTTAATTTACGAATTAATCATGTAATCCGTATTAGCTAAAATTATTTAATCCGTATTAAATAATAATCTCAAAATCTTATTGACTAATTTAATAGTCAATACCTCTGACTAACTGTTTAGTCGTATCCGGCATAAATGTGACTGTATTTTCATACCTTCACATCTCTCAAACGTGTCCTATAGGTGTGACGTATAGGGACCAGTTGATCACCGCCATCCGTATGACAATAACGTCAAACTTATCTAGCAAGCCAACCGTTATTGATAAACGTGGATCAACTGATAATAATACTGAAGTATGCCCTTGTGATCCTTTAAGAGATTTAATAAGTCATTGTACTAACTGTCAAGGACACCAGCCCCAGGCCAACACGGGGCCCCTCTGCGCTTGTAGAATATTATCGTGCTTAAAATACCGAGCCTTGAGCACTCTGGCAGCAAGTAATTCGGGCTGGGACCAGAGCCTCCAGACTTGTTTCGCGAGTAGCGCCGTGTTGAATGTCCGTAGGTCCCTAAACCCCATTCCCCCTAACGCCTTAGGTTTGCACAACCGTTCCCATCTCCACCAATGAGTTTTGCGTTGGTTTTCAGAGGACCCCCAACAAAATCTCGCTAACACCGAATGCATCTCATCAATAATTCCTTCCGAAATAGCAAAAAGTCTCATGAGGTACGTCGGAACAGCCTGTGCTACCGCCTTAATAAGAACTTCTTTCCCGGGTTTGGATAACATCTTTTCTTTCCAACCTTGCGTTTTTTTCCATATCTGCTCTTTCAGATTTGTGAAGATGGCTTTCTTTGACTTACCGATAATAGTAGGGATGCCTAGATACTTCTCATGTCTATCAACTTCCCGAACACCCAGCGCCTCAATAAGACTCATTCTCACAGACGGTTGAACCTTTTTACTAAAAACAACTTCAGATTTTGAATAGTTAATTTTCTGACCTGATACTCGTTCATAGCTACTGATAATGTCAGCAATTGTCGAGCATTCTCTCAAATTTGCTCTTGCAAAAAGGATACTGTCATCTGCGAAAAAAAGATGAGAGATTCTTGGGGCGGTTCTACAAACACGAGTACCATGGAGCTCCCCTCGGTGAACTGCTGCCTTGATAAGATAGGAGAAAGCATCAGCGCAAAAAAGAAACAAATATGGCGAAATCGGATCCCCTTGTCTAAGCCCCCGGGTAGGCCGTACCAGCCCCGGCCTTTTCCCATTAATTAGGAACGAATGAGAAACATATGAAATGCAACTCATAATCCTATTACACCACAGATGTGAAAACCCCATCCGCTTCATCACCTCGTCAATGAACACCCACTCCACACGATCGTATGCCTTGCTCATATCCAACTTAAGAGCAATATTTCCGGCCTTCCCCTCCCCACTACGTTTCATAGCGTGAAAAGTTTCAAAGGCGATGATAGCATTATCTGTGATAAGACGTCCCGGAGTAAAAGCACTTTGATTCTCAGTAATAATAGTATTTAGGAAAGGTTTGATGCGGTTGGCAAGGATCTTTGAGATCACCTTATAAACAACATTGCAGAAGCTAATAGGACGGAACTCCGTTATCTTCCGTGGTGAATTACATTTCGGAATCAGCACTACATTGGTTTGATTGATGTGGCTAGTGTCTACCTCTCCTGCCCATCAACGTCGCACAAAACAACATAAATCAGGACCCACAACCTCCCAAAAATTTTGATAAAAAAGAGCGTGCATACCGTCCGGTCCCGGAGCCTTGTTTGGGTGCATACTAAATAAGGCTGCCTTAATCTCCACATCGCAAACCGGGTTGTCAAGAGCTTGATTTATATCGTTTGTTATAACATCTGGAATACAATTAAACACCTCCTCCAATCTTGTGGGATTGCAGGAACTAAATAAATCACCAAAATACTCATTAATCACACGAGTTATATCCCCCTCACCCGTACACCATTGCCCCTCATCGTTTTCCAACCCCGAAATGGTGTTTCTCTTCTTTCTCTGCTTGGCTTTATGGTGAAAATAACTTATGTTCTTATCCCCGTCTCGCAATTCACATTTTCTGGCCCTCATATACCAATACGATTCAACTTGTCTGCGAAGCTCATCAAGGCTTTTAACAATATCTTTACACCGAAGGAGCATATCCGCCGATGGAGGTTGACGCTGCCAATAACTCAATTCTGACTCCTTACTGCGAATACGTCTCTTCAAATCACCAAATCGAGTCTTTGCCCATTCCTCCAATTTCAACGCACAAGCTTGCACCTTCCGTGGGACGTCCACCCCAACCTCCCCTTCCCATGCTGATTTTACAATATCAGAACATTGGTCGTCCGCAAGCCAAAACGATTCGAATTTGAATTCCCGCCTCCCTCTTCGTCTAGGCTGCCCCTCCTCCTCTTTAATTAAAATTGCAGCGTGGTCAGACGCGTAGATTGGTAGATTGTACACACTAACCGAGGGGAACAGGTTGCTCCATTCAATAGATGCTATAGCTCTGTCCAGCCGCTCCCGAATCATCGTATCAATTGCTAAGCCTCGTTGCCAAGTTAAGACATTGCCTTTAAAGCCTAAATCATGTAAACCACAATCATCCATGGCCTCTTTAAACGCATCCATTTGACTTTCCCTTTTTAAGACACCACCCTCTTTCTCCCTGCCATTAAGAATTTCGTTAAAATCACCAAACAAAATTACCGGAACCTGGCTGCTGCTACAAAGATTTCTGATCAAACTCCATGTCTTGTGTTTGTTATTAGTTTCCGGCCACCCGTAAACCCCAATAGCGCGCCATACAGGGGCATTATTACGGTCAAGGACCTCCACCATCACATGATTGTTGTTGTAGGATATCAGTTGAGCATTAACATCCCTCCACCACATTCCCAAACCACCCGATCTTCCCATGTAACTTAAATTCATGTGATTTGGGGCAAACAAACAATCCATCAATTTTGCAAATATTATGAATTTCAATTCATTTGTTTTAAACTAGGTAACAAAACAACCCCTAATTTTTATAAAAAAAAAAAAAAAAAAAAAAGTTTACCAATTATTTGATAACGAGTAGATGCTAGGAATGATAATGGATAAGATTTGAATAGGGGGTCTTATAAAATTCAGATTCTTATACTTATTCTTGTCGTGGATCCATCTGGTCACAATGTCTACAATAATTATGTTTTGATCAAAATATATTTCCAAAAAAATATAATTAATGTGTACATAAAAAATAAAGTACGTACTTGTTAAATCCCGCATGCTAATTTGCTTAATCGAACACTTTTTTTACCCTAAATTTCCATAATTGTTAGTAAATAAAGAATTAACAAGATTTTTAAAGAATTTAAAAGACTTCTCTCTTTAAACCTAATCAATCTCTTAGCTCGACTATTACAGATCTTATGAACTGATATTGATGTAATTGTATGATCAAATCAGATAAACATTGATGAAAGATCAATTACATTTGATATATTTTGTGTAATGAAAAGTGGTTACAACCAAGTATTACAATGTACTTATATAGTTAGTTAGAAACTCTAACTAACTTATTGACTCAACTTTGGTTAGTTAGAACCTTAGTTAGTTAGTTTAACTAAGGTCTTATATCTCAATATCCCCCCCTCAAGCTGGACACTCAATTGAGTTTTGCAATAGTCCAAGCTTGGAAGATAGGTATCTGTGTTGAGCACCCCCCAAGGGTTTAGTCATGATATCTGCTAGTTGCTGATCTGAACTAACATGCTGAGTGTAAAGAAACCCTTCTTCTTGTTTATCTCGCACAAAATGACAATCAACGTTGAGGTGTTTTGTTCGTTCATGGAAGACAGGGTTGAGAGCAATGTACTGTGCAGCTTTGTTGTCACAATATAGAGGAATAGGCAGAGGAACTGTGATCTGCAAATCCTGCAATAGTGCTGCCAACCAGACCAGTTCACTGGTTGTGTACGACATGCTTTTGTACTCAGCTTCAGTAGAACTCTTGCTAACTGTCTTTTGATTTTTTGTTTTCCAAGAGATCAATGATGTACCAAGGAATACACAATACCCACTTAAACTTCTGGAACTGAATGGA
Organism: Silene conica; assembly: GCA_029255685.2. Classification (NCBI taxonomy): domain Eukaryota; kingdom Viridiplantae; phylum Streptophyta; class Magnoliopsida; order Caryophyllales; family Caryophyllaceae; genus Silene; species Silene conica. The sequence continues at coordinate 6,600,145 of CM055313.2, forward strand.
CATTGAGCCCAATCTGCATCTGTATATGCCCTGAGGGTGAGATCTGTTTTGGCAGGGTATAATAACCCCATATTGACAGTGCTCTTCAGGTATTTAACAACATGCAAGGCTGCATTAAGATGTAGTATTCTTGGTTGTGTCAAGAATTGACTCAAATGTTGGACTGAATATGATATATTTGGTCTACTTAAACTCAGATACAACATTCTACCAATCAACCTTCTATACTGCTCAGGGTCAGAAAGCAATTCACCCTCATCAATGCTTAATTGAAGACCCTTTGGCAACGGAAATTCAGTATTACTGCAATTCTCCATTCCAATGTCCTTGAGTATATCAAGTATATGTTTCCTTTGATTAATAATGATTCCTGTGTCATTTCTTGCCAATTCCAGACCAAGAAAATACCTTGCCTGCCCCAAGTCTTTTATAGTGAACTTTTGATGCAGTCCTTTTTTAATCTGCTGGATCTGTTCTTCATTATTCCCAGTCAACAATACATCATCTACATAGACCACAACAATGATAAAAGTTCCAGTTTTGTGTCTTGCTTTGTGAACAAAGAATAGTCATTCTTAGACTGATTGAACCCAAAATTTGTCAAATATTTGGTGAGTTCCTTGTTCCATTGCCTGGAAGCTTGTTTAAGCCCATACAAGGACCTTTTTAGCTTACAAACTTGACCAGGTTTTGCTTTTGTGTACCCTTGAGGGACTGTCATGTATACTTCTTCATCTAGATATACATGCAAGAATGCATTGTTGATATCTAGCTGATATAATGGCCATTCCTTTGTAGAGGCCACTGCTATGAGTGCTCTAACAGTAGTGAATTTAGCCACAGGGGAGAAAGTGTGCTTATAATCCCTGTCTTTGACTTGATTAAACCCCTTGGCAACCAAACGTGCCTTATACCTTTCAACTGTGCCATCTGCCTTATGTTTGATTTTATAAACCCATTTGTGTCCTATTGCTGACTTCCAAATAGGCAGTTCAGTCAATTCCCATGTGTGAGTTTTCTCCAAGGCTTCTAACTCAGACTCTATGGCTTTGACCCATTTCTCATTCTGTACAGCCTGTGCATAGTGATTAGGTTCAGGTTCTGCAATAACATTTGCTAAAGATGCCACATATGCATCATCAAATTGATGTAGATCTGCCAAAACAGAAGCATGTAAAGCCTGTTTTGCTAATTGTTGAGGGGTTTTAGTAGGTAATTTGACATTACATTGGAAATCCTTAAATCTGTTGGTTGGTATAACTGGCTTGTTAGATCTTCTGACATTAGTGATTGGAATAGAATCAGGAAGAGGCTCAGGTATACTGGTACCTGTAGTGATAGGCTCAGGAATACTGGCAGGAATACTAGCAACTGTAGTATCTGCTATACCAGATATATTACCAACTGTATCAGCAGAAGTATCAGTACCAGGTGTTGGAATAGAACCTGGTGTATGCTGATGACTTTGCATAATCAAATGTTGTGAATCCACAGGATTCACTATAGAGAGTGGATCATCAACCTGTGTCCCACTGCTATCAGTTCTGACAGACTGCGATTTAAAAGGAAAGATTTCTTCATGGAACTTGACATCTCTGCTAAAAAAGCATTTATGAGTGGCAAGATCATACACTTTATATCCTTTTTTGCCAAAAGGATAGCCAATCATCACATACTTCTTGGCCTTCCCTGCAAACTTATCACTCTGTCCTAATGGAATGCTGGCATAACACAAGCACCTAAACACCCTCAATTCATCATACTTGGGTTGTGAATTGAATAATACTTCATAGGGTGTCTTCCATTTAAGGACAGAAGATGGCATTTTATTAATCAAGTAGGTAGCAGCCAAAACACAATCTCCCCAGAACTTAGCAGGAAGATTAGCATGCAACTTGAGAGATCTGGCAGTCTCTATCAAATGCCTGTGTTTTCTTTCAACACGGCCATTATGTTGTGGTCTACCAGCCATGCTCGTTTGATGTATAATGCGTTGCCATCAAAAATATCACGACATTGCTGCTGTATAAATTCTGAACCATTATCACTCCTGAACACCTTCAACTTCTTATCAAACTGAGTATTTATTTGATTCAGAAACTGATTTAGAATAGCAGGTACTTGCATTTTATTTTGAAGTAGAAATACCCAAGTAGACCTAGAACAGTCATCAAGTAAGGTAAGAAAGTAACTTGCTCCATTTAAAGCAAGTGTCCTATAGGGACCTCATAGGTCAGCATGAAGTAAATCAAAAGGATTTTTAGCTTGAGAAAGACTCCTTGGATAAGGAAGAGCATGATGTTTGGCAATAGAACAGGTTTCACAATGAAACTGCTTAAGAGCTTGCTTATTAATTCCCAATACATGTTGTAACTTCTCAAATGAAGTATGCCCCAATCTATCATGTATAAGCTGAGTATCAACAGTTTTTACATTGAAAACTCTAGACTGTCTAATACTACCACTACTTAGATCCTTATTTCCAGTCAAGCTTCCTGCTACTGGATTGCCTTTGCCAGTCAAGCTCCTTGCTGCTGGTCTTAACTTGTAGAGATCTCCAACTCTTCTAGCTCTGCCAAGAACATTCCTACTTGAATGGTCCTGTAAAACACATTCAGTAGGAGTAAATATGGCTGTCATCTTAGACTGCTCTACAAGTTTACTAACAGAAAGAAGGTTCTGCCTAAAACCAGGAATGACAAGAACATTCTTAAAGGTAATTGTAGGTGTTAAAGTAACCCTTCCCATTTGATATACAAACTTAACACTACCATCTGGAAGTACCACTATCAGAGGTTTATCCAGGGTTTGAATGTTGTTCAGAATAGACAATTGAGATGTCATATGATCTGAAGCTCCTGTATCCACAATCCAATTGTGTGGATCAAATGAGCTAGCAACAGTATTGGACCAACTGTATTTACCTGCAAAGTTTGCAGTAGCTACTGTGCTAGTACCAGCTTTGTCAGTCAAATTCTTCATGACTCTCTGCATAACAGAATCCACAATACCATCCACAATATTAGAATCAAAGGAAGAAGCAGACTCATAAAGAGGATCCTCTTGAACATAGTCATCATAATCCATCACATCAACATTATTAGCACTCTTATTGGAATGCCCTCCTCTTGAATAACCACCACGTTCCCTGCCTCTAATTCCTTTGCTATTCTTGTAACCATAACAGATAGACTGCACATGCCATTTCTTTCCACAGAAGGTGCAAGTCTTCAATTGATAACACTCATCAATTGTATGACCCTTCTTGTTATAGTGTGTGCACTGTTTAACAACAACATCAACACTGGCAATGCCTGAATCATCTATCTTAGCCTTCTTATAATCTGGCTTCTTGATTTCTACACTAGCAGCATAGGCATTAGCCTCAGCAAGAACATCAACAGCATCTGAAATTTGTTTCTGTCTTTCTATCTTTTGCAACAAAGACAAGGCTTTATTTAAGGGTGGTAATGGCTCTATGGACAATATATTGGTCTTGACACCCTCATACCCACTATTTAACCCCATCAAAAACTGTATTAACTTGGCATGAGAATCCCTATCAAGAATCCTTCTAAGCAATTGACATGAGCATGCAGTCAAAGCTCCACAAGTACAGGTGGGAATTGGGTCAAGAGTATCAAGATTTTCCCATGTCCTCTTCAAGTTACTGTAATATTCGACTAATGGTGTGTTATTCTGACTAATGGCATTCAAATCTTTTCGAATTTGATAGATTTCAATAGCATTAACATCACCATATCTCTCTATCAACTCATCCCATAATTCTTTGGAAGAATTAACATATGACATGTTTTCTTTAATGTCATCTTCCATAGAATTACGCAACCAATGCCTCACCATAATATCACACCTAATCCACTGATGATGTTTTTTATCAGACGCAACAGGTTTGTGTACAGACCCATCAATGAAACCCTCTTTGTTCTTTGAAATTAAGGCAATATATGTATCCCTCTTCCAATTCAGAAAATTACAACCATTGAATTTGTAATCAATTAATTTCAGACATGGTTGATCATTTGTAGATAAGTATAAAGGATTATCAAAGAAAGCATAAGGTGAGGAATCAGAGGATGTTACAGAATTTGCAGGCATGATTCAGGAAGAAGGAAACACAAAGAAATCGAGAAAAGATAATACCAGGAAATCTCACGAATGTTTCAGCGCAAGAACGAATTATTAACCCAAAATTGAACTTGCGATTGATACCATATGAACTGATATTGATGTAATTGTATGATCAAATCAGATAAACATTGATGAAAGATCAATTATATTTGATATATTTTGTGTAATGAAAAGTGGTTACAACCAAGTATTACAATGTACTTATATAGTTAGTTAGAAACTCTAACTAACTTATTGACTCAACTTTGGTTAGTTAGAACCTTAGTTAGTTAGTTTAACTAAGGTCTTATATCTCAATAGATCTTACTTCGCACATATCAAATGTAAGTTCGTCGTTTCATCGTAATTTTTTATTAAATTCCGTCTTTTATTCAATTTAGTTGATGTTTTTTTTCTAAAAAAATGGTTTTTTTTACAATTAGGGGTTCGATTGGATTTGGTTAGTGAATGGATGGTTGTGAGGACAGCAGGCCAAAGAAGGATGATCGACGAAGGGTACAGTACGACAGCGTGGGAGGGTGGTGGGTGGGGAAGTGGGGTTGGCCGTGGGTGTGCGTTGGTGTGCGTTGGTTAATTCTTGAATTTTGTACTTTGTTGCGTTATTTCTGATTTTTGCTTTTTTCCCTAATTTTGAATTTTATTTTAGTTTTTAATTAATTTTCTTCTTATTAATTCTATTTTATTTTATTTTGCAGGATGCTCCAAATAATGAAAAAAAAAATTGAAAAAATTGATTGTCGGAGGAGGAGTTGATTTTTGGGATTTCTACTTCTCTCTTATTTTTTGATGGGATGATAAAAATGAGAAGAGTATATTCGGGATGAGTGTGAAAAATATGTAGAATTTAGTAAAATAATGGGCGGGATATAACACGTCCCAAAAAGTATAGTCACCAAGTCGTTACAAATGTTGTATAAAATTAAATGAGAAGATCTTTGTGACACAAAGAGGTACTTGGCTTTAATTTGAAATCAATGACTTTTGAGTATGTTCTAGGTGATTTTCGAGTCAGGTCATCTGAGTCGCTCCTAATTAGATCGATTTTAGTCAACTTTGGATTGTACTTTAAAGCTTGGGTGACTGTCGATTCGGTTTCGTTAGTTCTTCCCTAGCTTCTACTTTCCAACCTTAGATAATGCACTTAAACATTGTAGTAATATTAATGGACCATGAGCAATTAGGCCATGTTTTACGGACGTAATTTCAGTTTATTTCAGTTCAATTCAATTATATTTAATTCAATTTAGCTTCATCCGGTTAAGTTCAACATTTCTCTTCACAAATTAACTCTTTATTTCAATTCAGTTCAGTTCAGATCCATTCAGTTGAGTTCAGCTCCATTAAATCCAATTCAGTTCAGTTCAAACGGTGGTCTAAAAGAACAGAGCGTTAATCTCGTATTATTAACATATAAAGCAAGGTAGATTGGTGATGGTGAGGAATTGGCAAGTGTAGAATGGTAGATTTGAATAGTTGTTGAATGAGCAATAACACACTTAACAACTAACTTAGCCTCTTCTCATATTAACCAAACCCTACACTATACTTATGTCGATCCATAATCCTTATTATTTTCTCAATTAATCTCGTTTTCATCGCCTTGGCCGGACGTTCTTAAAATGGTATGTTTTCCGATCTCACTCCCGTTAGCTAGGCCGCTATAAACACTCATTTTGTGCTTCTTAAACAATTACTAGGGGGCTAGCCGACTACAGGGTGCACAAAAACTGTAAAATCTACGTCTTCCTCTTATTCACTGGATTTATAACATTTGTCGAATTACTGAATATATGAGAGTATCATTTTATTCAAATGTTGTGAATCCCGTGAACGGTTAGGATAAAAATATAACTTTACGGAATTAACACTGCCTAGTGACGTAAATTCGTTTTCCAACAACTATCGATGCATGGTGCATGTACATATATAGATATTGCTTAATTGAATTGCTTTCCTAATTACGTACTATTATGATGCGAATTCAGTCACTTGTGCCATTGATGATGCGAACACTAGCGCGATTGTTGACGACACTTATTAGCGATCCTACTGCCGCGGTCACAACTTTGCTGTATTATAGTGATCTTCTTCCTCGGCAATTGAACTTGGATCGATTAATCCGACGTGATTTCCTTCATCGAGAAAATTACTTGTTTCACTTCCTAATCAATTTCTTGAGACTTATGTGGTAAGTCAATTTATATATAGCTATGTTTAATTAATTAGTATGCGTGGACTTTACTCGACTATTTTAATCAAAGATAAACACGTACTTGTATGTATTAATGCTTTTGTGTTTTTGTAAATGCTAGCTTAGGGGTTAGTTCGGAGCAGACGACAATCGTGAGTATGACGTATTCACCATATCTAGATACCGGAGGATTATAGTATTAGTTTGACACTCCAAATGACAATGCATGCCAGGTTAGCTTGTCTTAACTACTAATTCCTCCGTCTCAGTTAATAGTTTACAATTGTTTTATTTTTTATAGCACAAAATAAAGCAAGTGTAAATTATTAATCAGGACAGAAGGAGTAACAAACTAGCTATTTTTCGGAGGAAAAATTACATAGGAGCATCATACATCCGATGTACTATCACTCCTTTTACAGTTTTTGGGCATATAATAATAATGTTTTTGAGTTTTGTTTTAAAAATTATGAGTATTGTAATAAAGTTTTCAAGTTCCGTTATTAAAATATCAAGCTCAAAAAATTACAATAAAACTCAAAAACATTACATATATATATATATATAAACTTTGTTAAATTTTAATTTTCAGGAAAAAAAAATAGCTTATAAATACTAATAAACTCAGAAAAAATACACATATATGCTCAAAAACAAAATAAAGGTTGAAATAATAAGCTCAAAACATATATTCATATGCTCAAAAACAAAGAAGGTCTGAGATAATACATCCGATGTAGGTTCTTTTTCTCGAAAAATTGGAATCTTATCTATATTAATACAAGAACATTTCGTGCAATTTCGTGACATCCATTTTCTTTTATTTTTTTTTTAAATAAATGTAGGACCTACCACAAAAAATATATAATTAATTTATGAAAAACCAACTTTGATAATAGAAGTTCATCGAAAAATCAATACAAAACTTCAATGAAACAGCATTCCCAATTTCATTTATGTTGCATAAATAATATAATATGAAAATGCAGAATTTTCCAAATAATCCACATAGTCTATCAATAATAATAATAAAAAAAAAGAACAAAAAACATTATTAGAAAATAAAAATATAAATGATAAAAAAGAAGTAAACAAATAACGTTATGTTATTATTTAACAAGCTTTTAACTTTTTACATTTTGACCATCATAATAGAAAATTTTCGAGATATTACTAAATATCAGTAATTTTTTGGATAAAAATTAATTTTCAACAAAAAATGTTAATAAATAGTATTGTTTTAATTTTCAATTTAAAAAATGAGATCTACAAAATTTAACAAAATAAATGAACTATATATCTCTGTTAAGTAGATTTTAGAGCCTCCTTAAAATAATACTCTAAAGGTTCGTTATAGATATTGAGTTTATCCACTAGAATAAGTAGACCTAAAAATTCTGTTATCAGGTTCTTACACTGAATTCGTGTATATTTTCACTGATTTAAAAAATTTATAAACTTCAAAACACTATTATCATTATAAAAATAACACAAATAGAGTATAAAATATACATGTATTTTGATTTGACATTTTTAAATATTAATCATTTTATATCTATCGATATTATTAAAACTATACCCGTGCAAAAGAGTTAAGAGCTAGTCTACTAGGAAGGTTAAATCATTTTTAATACAAACATCTTAGTCAATGAAGGTTAATCCCCTTCTCAAATAAAAACGTCCCGGTTTTGAAATACTTTGGTGAATACATTTTTTTTTTATTTTTTTTGATAACAACGTATCCACGGCCTCTATCTTCGGTGCGCACTAGGTAAATCATCGGGTATATCTCGGATAAGTCACCCAAGGGTGACAGGCTAAAAGTACAATAAGCCATGGAATCACACCAAAAAACCTTTGTAAATTTAGGTACACAAAATTGGAATTTGAGATGAAAGATATGTGAAAATTTGTACGCTTCTTCATTAGATTTCCGGTTCTTCCGGAGAAAAAAATAGGCAATTTCGGAATTTGTTGTTCATCTTTCCCGGCTCCCTTCAGTTGTCATCAAATTAATGACTAATTGTATCCATTCTATGCAGATTGTCGACAGCTTATGGTATCTTCCTCTGTCTAAGGCGGAAGAAGGCGCTAGATTGCATCCAATTATTTTCGTGTATGGCCGTCTTATGGAAAAAATTTGTAAAATGAATTCAGGAATTCTAATATCATGACCCATTTCTATGAAAAGTTTGTTCCATGTTTTTTTGCATTTCTCGTGCAAGACCGCCTTACTTGTGGTTCTCAAAGAACTGATATATATTGTAAGTGCTTCATTTAATAAGAGAACACTGAAAACACAAAGGCGAAAATGAATTTATTTGGCCCTCAAAATTTAAGCACATAAACACCAAAACTGAACTTACTAACCCATCAAATTTACCACCTAAATGCAAAAAAACTGAACTTATTTGCTTGGGGTGTCCAGAATGACGCAATCAAATATGCAACCACCGAGAATAAAAGTTAGCTCAAGTGATAAGAGTTCTCTTACACCAAGATTGTCACCAACCGTGAAGTTGTAGGTTCTATTCTTACCCGCGAGTCCACGACACAAGTGTACTCATTTAAATCAAAAAAGCATATGGCTACTACTAAGTCACACTTTCAGTCAAACAAATTTCGTTATTACTTACACACTTTCAGTCAAACACATTACGATATAACTTAACGTATGTAAAACCACCAGTTTATATTAACCAAGTAAACAGAGAAACGGTCACAAAAGCATGATATAATCGTCAGATAACGTTACACATCCCTACGAGCTGATACCAAAGAAGTACTTTTAAACCTGAGATGCTATTCCAGAAAGAAACATGCAGGCTGCAGTTACACGTCCTCAGGGCTGTCCGGCTGAATCCTGTTTGAGATGTTCTTCGTACACTGTTTCGTACTCTTCCTCGTCTACCCTAGGTGGGTCCTCTGGCATTGGCATTGGCATTGGTGTTTTCAAAGGGCTGAACTCAATAAATCCAGATTCTCTTTTCAGCGGGGACTCTCTTTCCCACTCCTGCCATACAATAGGTTTGAGAAATAAATTCAAGATGAGTGCAAGGAGTACTGTGCACCATGCAATTTAGTTTTGAATTCTTGAACAAAAGCCACAATCTTTGAGTAACTTGTCAGAATGAATTATAGCTGATTAAGCTGAAAGGATTTAAATGTTAATCCTAGCTAACATTACGGCCTTCCTCAGAATGGGGCACGGATAGAAAAAACAATTAAATGATCTTTCTCCTTCCAAATTTTTCCTATGTTGAAAGAATCATGATTCAACTTTTAACCTAATTGGCTAACCAAGAAAGGAAACTAGTACCCCTCCCAGAGTCTCAGTTCCCTCCAAATCTTCGATCATAGTTCAGATGAGCGAAATAGATGCATCTCACGGTCTCCCCTACGTATGCAAATTCTAATAATACTTCAAGAAACAACACAATTTTGGCTCTGTTTCAATCATTAGCCTGTCTTATTTAACTCTTAAATGCAAAGCTTCTCTAAATACACATATACACAATTAAACCAGTCTTATAAACTAGCTTCAATCATACCTAGTTAACTTAAACCCACGGTCGCACACAAAATATAAAAGACTAAAAGGTCTGAGTTTACAAAGATGAACTTACCAGATGTTTAGGTGTTCAGTATGGAGTACTTATTAGTCAAGTACAGACAAGCCAAACGGGAAGTGTCTATAAGCCAATTCGGTGAAGCATTGTCAGGGTGATAGTTTATAAAGTTCATAATTTTGATTCAAAACAATGAGCATCCGAAATTAGCAAACCAGGACAGACCATTCTGAGTGCTGCAAGATTGGTCTAACACTCACAATTAACCAATGAACACCTCTCAGACAGCAGTGGAAAATACAAAAGCTGGTCTTTTGTGTACAATTTAAAACATGTTTAGAAAGGCATTTGTGCAAGTACGGTTCGGCCTCTTCTTCCTTTCCCAACCCCCCTGGAAAGAATGAAATGTTTTCGGTATCGTAGTACAAATAATCGTAGTGTTAGACTCCTTCAAGCCAATATTATGAGCTACAATAGTAAGGAGTTTGTATAGTAAGAATTGCAAAATGTATCTTCATCTTATAGAAGAACATGCTAACATCAACACCCAAGTGCATGAAGCATATACCAAAACCAAGGGATTTTGAACATGGCATCTGCTTCCTATGAACTAAGAATAAGGGTAAAAAAGAAATTACAAAAAGAGATTCAACTACAAACAGTCCTAGAAATACGACCACATCCCCGAAAATCATATAAAGAGCTTTTGCTCACACCAACACGGCATGAAAACACCAAGTGAATTGGAATTCAAAGCATTTTGAACATATTGTCCAAAAGAAATTAGATAGCTAAGCCAAAAGAAAAGAGCACAGAAAATGCAGTTTCCAAATTTTACAAAGACTCAGCATACGGGGCTTAGGTTAGTGTCCAGCCAATTCTGCATCATCTGATCACCTCTTAACCGATAACCCCTCCTCCAACCCCAGAAAAAACACAACTGTACCACGAATTTCTTAACAATGTAACTACTCTGTGATTAGTGTAATTCTCAGCCAACAGTCAAAAACCCTTTGCTACAATGATACACAAACACCATTATACAACTAACTGGTTGTACAAAAGCATTATACAACCAAGCTGGGCTTATGTGTATTGTTTTCGAGCATTACACAAACTCATATATATTATTTTTTTGAGTTTCATTATAATTTTTTAAGTTCAGTATTTTTATAACGAAGCTGGGATTCAAATAAAGCTCGTGATCTCTAGGCCTAAGCTCGAGTAAACACATTATAAAACTCGGGTTTTATTCTATACAACCAGACGATGATAAGCTACATCATAGATTCAATTGATAAACTCTGTACACAGATTTGAATACTCTGAATTACCTTATGCTTAGTTAATTCGTTAATTTTACTCAATTTAGCTACAAATTGGCTTACAGAAACAACATTGAATGATAAATGTTCAAAAATTCTCGGAATTTTACACCACAACGCGCAATTAAGATTTTCCTTCCAAATCTTGCCATTGTTGGAGAGAAAATAAATTGGCTTGGATACAATTTTCCTCTTTATTATCTTATCGATAAAGAGGGAACCCTCCACCCTCATTTGCTATCGAAAAAATAAATCTCCTACCCCCTTCAAATCCCTCAATCCAAATACACCTAAACCCTAACCCTAACCCTAAACCTAAGACTCTACTTTACTCCCTCCGTCCCGTAATATGTTTGTTTTAAGTCGTCAATCATTTGTTTAAGCACAAAGACGGAGAGATTAACAAACTAATTGTAGCAATCGACTTATTGTTAGTGGATAATAAGTGGACAAAATGCTAGCGGTTTCAAATTTCAATAAAAACGGCAAAAAAATGACGGAGAGACTCGTAAATAAAATAGTTAAACAATCAACTTAAAAACAAGAGAGGGACGTACGGCGGGAAAATCGCCAGGAGATCGTTGAATAATCCTCTCCAAATAAGGAGCCATACACACAACCTGCGAACTTCGACCTGTTTTAGGATGTTGTCTCATAGGGTTAACAAAGGACAGATTACATCGTAATCTGTTCGAAGATGATGATGAAGAAATTGACGCCATTGGAGCTCCGGTGGCGTTAATCACAAGAAAACATAGCGACGCCATTGGAAACTGAAATACCTTCTCTCTTTCTCGCTCGATTGTTCGGTGAACTAAAGAGATAATGTTTGTGCTTATCTGGTGGTTTTGGGAATTGAGTTTGGGGTTTTGGGCTTTGTCTTTTTAAGCATACGACTTTGGTGGTACGACGTAATTGGGTCGGGTTTGGATTGCACGATTTGTGATTTGTTATACGTAGTAGTTGATTAGCTTATAAGTGACTTATTATAGATTTAGATATTTGTTTATGTTTGATTTGGAGCATGAATTGTTATAGATGACTTGCAAATAAGATGAACTCACTAAAAGATGGTTAAATATGTATAATTTTTTAAGATGGATTCTTATAGTATAAGATCACTTAAAACTAGACCTAATAATAAAAAATTAAAAGTAACTACAAAAGTAAAGGTGGAGTCGTGACTCAACTCTTACACTTCAAGCTTATTCTGATTTTGATTGCATAGGTGACAAGGACGATTTCAGCTCCACTGGTGCTTACATTGTTTATCTTGGCCGCAATGCTATTTCGTGGAGCTCGAAGAAGCAACATTCTGTGGCCTGCTCTTCCACAGAGGCCGAGTATTGTTCCATTGCTCAAGCTGTTGCGGAGTTGTCCTTGCTAGAAAACTTATTGCTTGAATTGCAGCTTAAATTGTCGAGTCCTCCTACAGTTTTTTGCGACAACGTCCTACTTGCGTTGCTTCTGCTTTTTCTATTGTAATTTTAAGTTTTCTAATTGTCTATGGCTTTGTTGCGTTAGTTTTCCTAATGGAGTCTCTAGCGCAACACAATCATCTTTCTAGTCTTGTAACGGTTGGGGTATTTTAGTTACCCTCTTCCCACTTTGTCAAAAAAAACACAAGGTATTGTGTATGAGTTTCAACCTCATACCATTAAGGTAAGATTTCTGATTCCTAACTCCAAACTTATACTTATGCGCGAAACAAACTCCCATTAGTTATGAAAGTTTGGGTTAGTTATATATTGCTCTCCATGTATTAATACTTGTGCCTATTGTCAATATATTCAAGTTTTTTTCCAAAACACTAAGGGCAATAAGTGCTTAAGTCGTATGTTTTCCAATTGTAAAACAAAAAATCCAAATCACTATTCTCTTTTTTTTTTGGTTTTTTTGGTGACGAGGGAATCCGCAGCCGCTACACCACCCGAGGGTGACAGGCTCGAAGTCTATTTAGGCATGGACTCGGGCCAAGAATGCTCCACAAAATTTTTTGCTCTTGGGGAGGCTTGAACCCCGGTCTTCTGAAAATTTCACCCAAGTTTTAATCACTAGACTCCACCCTTGCGGGCCAAAATCTCATCAGAGCATAATTTGTGCAATAAGATAAGATGATTATTTCTAGGGGCATGTTAAATACCGTCGACACATTACTAATTATCGTCGACACATTAACATGAAATACCCATTTTGCCCCCAGCAATCCTCTATATCTACAACTTCATTTTCGGACTTAAAAACGATATCGGGTTTTTACGAAATTCAAAAACTCGGTTTTCTTTGAAAATACAAAAATCGGTTTTCATAGAAAATACAAAATCCACGTTTTGAAGAACGGTTTTCAACGATGAGCGACAATGACGAGGTTAGTTTACGATTTTAATTTGTTTGAAATTTACGATTTTAATTTGTTTGAAATTTAGGATTTGTAATATTGTAGAACGGATTAGCGTAGATTCCCGAAGCCGGTTTGGAAAAAAAAAAAAGGCGGACGAAGAACAGTCACGTCTGGAGTGGGTATGGGACGAAGGGATTTTTCGTCCAGGGTGGGTATGAGACGAAAATCCCTTTCGTCTAGGCTGGTTGTGGGACGAACACGGGTTTCGTCTAGCATTGTTGTGGGACGAACCAGGTCTACGTCTAGGGCAGGTTGTGGACAAAAAATATTTTCGTCCCAGACCTGTTCTGGACGTAAATCATGTCTGTCCCATATATATATATATATATATATATATATATATATATATATATATATATATATATATATATATATATATATATATATATATATATATATATATAGATTTAGGATCCGGTGAGAACGATTATACGGTGCATACGGTGAGAACGACCTACAACCATTGGATTTAAAAACATTGAACGACAGATCCATGAACAAAGCAAATAAAGAAAGTACATCATTATCAAACTTACCTTCTTTCTCTCTGTAAGTTTCCCTTCTTTCTCTACGTAACTTTCCCTTTTCTCTGTACCTTTACCTATTTTATTTTCTCCACAACAACTTATCATTATATTACTCATCCTCAAATGACTTGTACTACATTATAATACTATATCATGTGGATGACTCACTATTAATTAATTTTTTCCGGATACATTTTTTCCTTACTTTTTTACATATACCTAGATAAATTTTTTGACGGGTAGATACATTTTTTTTACTTAAACCTAGATACATTTTTTGACGGAATAGTTACATTTTTTTAAATTTTTTACATAAACCTAGATACATTTTTTTGATGGAGTTGATATATTTTTTGACTTAAACCTAGATACATTTTTTGACGGAGTAAATACATTTTTTTTAATTTTTACATAAACATAGTTTCATTTTTCGACGGAGTAGATACCTTCTTTTTTTTTACTTAAACATAGATACATTTTTTAACTTTTTTTATATAAACCTAGATACATTTTTTTTACGGAGTAGATATATTTTTTTTACTTAAACCTAGATATATTTTTTGACGGATTAGATACATTTTTTTTTTTATTTTTATACTTTTTTACATAAACCTAGTTACATTTTTTAACGTACTAGATATATTTTTTGACTTAAACCTAGATCATTTTTTAACGTAATAGATACATTTTTTTTTACTTTTTTACATAAACCTAGATAAATTTTTTGACGAGTAGATACATTTTTTTTTTACTTAAACCTAGATACATTTTTTGACGGAATAGTTACATTTTTTTTTTACATAAATCTAGATACATTTTTTGACGGAGTAGATACATTTTTTGACTTAAACCTAGATACATTTTTTAACGGAGTAAATACATGTTTTTTACTTTTTACATAAACCTAGTTACATTTTTTTACGGAATAGATACATTTTTTTACTTAAACATAGATACATTTTTTGACGGGGTAGATACATTTTTTTACCTTTTTACATAAACCTAGATACATTTTTTTTACCATAGATATATTTTTTTTTACTTAAACCTAGATATATTTTTTAACGGAGTAGATACATTTTTTACTTTTTTTACATAAACCTAGATACATTTTTTTTACTTAAACCTAGATACTTTTTTGACGGAATAGTTACATTTTTTTTACATAACTCTAGATACATTTTTTGACGGAGTAGATACATTTTTTGACTTAAACCTAGATACATTTTTTGACGGAGTAAATACATTTTTTACTTTTTACATAAATCTAGTTACATTTTTTGACGGAGTAGATACATTGTTTTTGCTTAAACATAGATACATTTTTTGACGGGTAGATACATTTTTTTACTTTTTACATAAACCTAGATACATTTTTTTTTACGGAGTAGATATATTTTTTTTTACTTAAACCTAAATATATTGTTTTACGGAGTAGATACATTTTTTTTACTTTTTTACATAAACCTAATTACATTTTTTGATGGGTAGATACATCTCTAATATATTTGACAATGGGGTGTCGGTAATGGGTTGGTGACGGCGTAGTATTGGACTAAATGGGTTCGTAATGTCTGTTACGTAGTATTGGACTAATGAGTAATTGGGTTTGCAATGTCTGTTACAAAGTATTGTTTAATAATATGTGATTTGTATTTTGTTTTTTTTTTCGGCCATTAGATTCTTTTTAATCCCATGGTTCAAAGTCTACTATGTAGTATTGGACTAATGGCTTATATTAGTAATTAAATCCCAGCCTATAATTGGACTTTAATCCAATGGTTTGTAGACGTTCTCACCGAATGCACCGAATAGTCGTTCTCACCGGATCTTGACTCTATATATATATATATATATATATATATATATATATATATATATATATATATATATATATATATATATATATATATATATATATATATATATATTTTAAAGTAACCGTAACCCTAACCCTAACCCCTAAACCGTAATCATGAGCGTAATTATCAAACCGTGTGCAGGTTTATGACGATGGAGACGGTGTTGACTACTCTAGTCATTTTACCACCGATAGACTTTTTCGTTCGAGTGGAGAAGGGTTTAGTTGGGCATTTGAGTTAGCACTTAGTCTCGGGTTTGGAATAAAAAGAGCGAGCAACAAAAAAGTTGGTCATCACACGAGTTTGAGGCAGGATTATTTTGTTTGTCGGATGGGTGGACGACCTCCCTTAAATAGTGATGCTGATACTTTGAGAAGGAGTAACACGGGTAGCTCGTGGTGCAATTGCAAATTCAGAATGAAAGATGTTGAAATAGTAGAAGGTACTTGGAGGATTGTCATGCTTTTCGGGTTTCATAATCACGGGTTAGGGACGTATAGTGATGGTGATAGATATCACGCACGGTTTGATGTAGATGAGTTGGCTTTCATCGATTCCCAAGTTAGAGCTCACGTTACACCGACGATTATTAGTGCGGTTTGCATCAGAGAAATCCTGGGAAGGCTAGACCAAATCGGCGACAAATCTACAATCGTTCTCAGAAAGTAAGGGCCGAGGAAAGAGATGGAAGTCTTCACACCAGCCCGTGAAGCTATACCCAACTGCCGATACATAAAGGCTAGCGTACCGGCACCCCAAGCAAATTCAGCAACCGAACTAGGATCATGCAATAAGGGTAACAGCTGGGGACGTAACCTATCGCCTGATTTGTCGACGAAAAGTGTCGACCCCAAAACCACAGTGAAGAACCCCTGAGCGGCAACAAAGTCACAACTCCTCCTCACCATCTCCAAAGTCAAGTCCACCAACAGACCCCCACTCTTGTAAATAGGGACCCTCTTATTAGGATTCAAGGGCTCCCTAAGGCCTTCCACTGTCCTCGAAAAGAAGCAACAAGCATGCATAATAGGATCCGCCACCGTCCCATCATTATTATTAACCCGACAACTTCGACCATCTACCCGAACACCTAAGATGTGCGCAACATCATGAAGGAGTATGCTGATCTCCCCAAAAGGCATGTGGAAGCTGTTGGTGTCGGGTTGCCACCTCTCAACGAAAGCAGAAATAAGCGGCATGTTAAAATGCTCGGTCATGGAACCTACAAGGTGAGCAAGACCACTCTCGTCATACATAGACTGAACGGCCGGAGATAGTCGCCAGTTACTCAACACCTTCGCCTTACCAAATCGGTGGTAACCCGTCAACACTGGTCGACCTACATCGTTAGGCGTCATCCATAACTGGTTGGCGATGTGACCCCCAAAGCTCGGAATCACGCTACCAACAGTTGGGCCTCCAGGAATAGGACCGGTAACCACCCAAGAATTATCCTTAGCGGACCTCTTCTTCTTCGGAGCCGCTACACTGCTAGAACCCTCCTCACCCGCAAAACACCCGTCACCCCGTCTACGGGGACCCCTCCTCACCCGCTCCTCAGCCCCTACCCTCTCCTCAGCCCGGTCCTCAACCCGCTCCTCAGAACCATGAGCTACCGACTCGTCGGCTAAAATCTCAGCAGCAGCAGCTAAATCCTCCGGCTCAAACCGTAACTGTTTCCCAGCCCGTGCTGATGCTGTCACCTTTCGACCTCTCACATTTTTGTCATTTCCTCCTCCGACCATCTATTCACAAAATAATTAAACATTTTAGAATAAAAATTATTCGTTATTACGTTAACAAAGCAAGACGGAACTAATAAAATTATTTTAAAAAAATAATAACCGGGTAAGTAATTTTAAAAAATAAAGAAATTTTTTTTTTAAAAAAAATATTACTAAACCCTAAACCCTAATTTTAAAAAAAAAAAAAAAAAAAACCAGACGAAGATCGTCCCCGTCCCACACCCCCCACGGACGAAAATCGTCCCCGTCCCAAACCCACCCTAGACGAAGTCTGCCTTCGTCCCAAACCCTAATTTTTAAAAAAAAAAACCAGACGAAGATCGTCCACGTCCCACACCCCCCACGGACGAAAATCGTCCCCGTCCCAAACCCACCCTAGACGAAGTCTGCCTTCGTCCCAAACCCGGCACAGACGAAACATTTTTTCGTCCAACCCCGACCCCAGACGGCTATGTTCTTCGTGCCAAGCTTTTTTTTTTCGAGCTACATCAAACCAATAATTCGACAAAAAACTTAGGCATATCCAACAATCAAACTACAATTCAATCCTAATTCCGTATAAAACTAAGTCATCTATCCTAATTCCGTTTCTAATCTATCAAATTAACAAGAAAATAACACATAAACAAAACTACGAAGTAAAGAATACATACCGTGTTCAAGTTTCGAAATTGAGACGGAAATATTGTTGTTGAAAAAATACAGTTTTTGAATTTGAATTTTGTTTGATGAAGAATGAAAATTGAGTTAGTTTTATTTGAATATAAAGGAAAAAGGAAAGGGGATGGGAGGGGTAGTTTAGGTAGTTCATTAATTTGTGTCGACGATAATTAGTAATGTCTCGACGACGTATAGTTGGTTGGTTATTTCTAACATAATGGACCAAAACTTGGCCCAAATCAACGTGTTGGATACACATACAGACATACGAAAGCTTAACCTTTGAGCGTAGAACAAAAACTGTTGCAATCTTAAGCAATTACTTGCACAATTTGGCTTCACAATCAGGTGAACCGTGAACATCTAAAAAATGACATCTGTGGGATTTGAACCCACGCCCTTTCGGACCAGAGCCTAAATCTAGCGCCTTAGACCACTCGGCCAAACTGTCTGATGATTATTTGGCATCTGTTTATTCAGTCGTCCTTTTACTCATGTACTTATCCATTATTCCAATTAGAATAATAAAATCAAGTAGCGTAGATCTCGTGCTAATACATGGTATTATAGATTGTGTATTATACAAATTTTAACAATAATTTAAAAAATGATATTTTTTTGTTACGTGAGACGGTTTTATAATATGAGACAGTTTCATTGAGTAAATAAATAACTCGTTTAATAGCAGTAAATGATTAATTTTGTTAAAAAAAATGATCAAGCTTTCGATATAAGAGTGTCTTACTTAGTCACTTATACGTTAAGAAAATTGTATTTTATTACAATTTGTCATAACCAAATTTTATGTATAAGATCTTACAAAAAAAATCAATTGTCATTTCATAGGTTAATAGGGCATTTTTTCTAGCACATTGAAGTATTGAAAGATCTTAAAGATGATAGCATAATCATATGTGGGCTCAACTTTTACAGATAATGGTCAATTAATAAATGCCCATTCCTTGCTTATAATATTTGAGCGGAAAAATACTTTAGGCGACTTATTTTTTTTTAGTTTAAAGGGATGATAGTTCTAAAAGAATGGAAGTTTTTTATTGATAATGGTGTACGGCGCATCCATGCATGATACTTGGGTTCGAGACAACATAAAATGGATTTTATGCATATATTATTCAAATTTTTTAGCTCAACTCAAAATCAATCCTAGTACAGTTTATGCTCAAAAATAGAGTTTATATTTTAATAATGACTCAGCAAAAAAAAACTATGACTCCATGATGTGATATATCGGGTGTTAATGTGTTACATTTGAACTTTTCTACATTCATATTACTTACTAGTGTAGATCTCATGCGAATATACGGTCTTTTGAGTAGTCAAATATAGAGAACTTAACAATTACAGTTAATAAATATAAATGAACTTTGAATTTCATATTGAACCATTTACTGACGAGACTATCCCACACTTATTAAAAATATACTTTCCTAGCAGATATGAATGTAGTACAAAGGGGTCGAATTCACAGAAAAACGTTGCATAAATTGTAAAACTATGATTAGATTTCTATTATAATCGTTTTTATCTTTTGTTTGATGATTGGTAAAAGCAAATTAAATTAGATGTAAACAATATATTAAAGAGAGTCTAGATGTTTGGATTACACATGCATAGAAATATAAAAGTAAATTTTAAAATAGAAAATGTATAGCATTGCTAAATGTTTAGGCTTAAAGACAACCACCACCCGATATCATTGACAATCATAGATCGACCAGGTTCTAACTGTCGCTTGACGTTTGCCAGATTGTTCTACTAACACGTGTTTAGTCTAATTCATATCCGTGTCTCTCAACTTATAGGATGAATTAAGACATTTAATCAAAGTTTGTGATCAATAAATTAAGGCTAACAATACAATATTAACATGTGATTAGTAACATATAAGCAATACTAAAACATATCTAAATTAACATTATGAATTATAAACTAATGCATGACTCTAGTCCTTTGCCTAGACAATAAGTTACTACTCACTCATGAGGTAAAAAAAATGCTTATTAATAATGTAAATAACTAAATTATAAATAACAAAATGCTAATGTAATAACGTAGACTGAAATTAGGATAACCGTAATTGGAATGCTTACGAACATGATATGAAAAATGAATGAAGAACACAAGAACTTGAATAGAAATTTGAATTAAAAATTGTATTGAGATTATAACTAAGAAAGGACTACAAAATAAAATGAAATAAGACTAAAAGATTGTACGAGTATGTAAGCTAATGAAAGATAAAAATATGTAAAAAGGTAATAAGAGGTGATCAAAGAGGATATCTAAAATGTTTACTAAGGTCGCGGTAAACCCTCTTTATATAGTAGTTACAAAGTGAAACGTAAAAAACAAAAAGACTCTTAGCTAGGTGAGGCAACCCCGATCGGGATTTGGTTCATGTCCCCGATTGGGGTTGTGATATTTTGAATTTATGGCCTTAATTCCTCAAGTTAATGGTAGGAGAATCCAAAGATTTTGCCTTATCAAGTGGTATTAGTCCAGTGGTAACTGAGTTAAACCTTAAAGCTTGCAGAAATGCAGGAGTTGAGAGGTCAAAGGTTCGATGACCACTTGGCCACTGCAGCCCCGGAGGGGGTGACTTACATGGTTCATGTGGTGGTGTGGGAATGCATGAGCCCGGGATTAAACCCCTCGTCATAAAAAAAAGATTTTACCTTAATGATCCTTAAATCACCCGGCTAATACCTTGATATTGCACCTTAAGGAATCTTTAGAGGGTCCTAAGTAGCTTTTTCTTTTCTTATACACCAAGTCTCTTCTTTTTTATTTCTTTACACTTTGACTAATCTTGCATGGTTGACTTCTCATTTGTTTACATTTGCCATGCACATGCAACATTGTGCCATTTCTTCACTAAATAAATATTTTTTTTTCATTTCTAGTTGTTTGCATGATTCATCTTTGCTTCCTCTTAGCTTAATGTACTTGATATTTGCAGATTTCACGGAAAATAGCTAATAAAAGCTACATTTACTACAGAACATACTAAACACACACAATATATCTAAAACAAGTAATTAGCCCACGTAATCACTAATATTAGTGCAAATATCATGTAAACCGAGCTAAATATAAGGGTAAAATCATATATAAAATATACTTATTACTCAGTGTCGGGTTCACCTATTCCAATTGTAACACCTCCTTGTTTATTACGGAGTTTTCTTGGCTCGAAAACTTCTTGCTTAAACTGCACCTTAAATTACCAAATCCTTCTGCTGTTTTTTGTGACAACGTCGGTGCCACTCGGCACTCACTTTAGTGTCAACCTCGTTTTTCATTCACGTGTGAAGCAAGTTGCTATTGACTATCATTTTATTTGGGGAAAAGGTTCGATCAGGGTGGTTCGCTTTGTGTTATTTCTGCCCACAAAGACAACCAGCTAGCTGGTGCTCTGACTGGTGGACAGTGGGCTGAGTTGGGAAGCCAGACTCGGGCAAAAGGCGGTTCGAGCTAAGGTGGAGGAAGCTCGAGCCCGCACCGCAGGGCAAGGGTGGCGGGCCATAGGTGGTGGGAAAGTGGTTGGGTCGGGAATCACCAATCACAACCTAAGCTCAATGGATTAATATATTGTACTCCCTCCTAGTAGTTTATCTATTTTCCCTTTTAATTTAGCACAAGAAATAAGAAATGAATTTGGACCACATATGTATAGCTTTACTTCACTTTATTTACATGCAAATGAACTTAGACCGTACAAAATTTCTCAAAAAAAGAAAGAAAATTCAATTACCATGAAAAGGAGAAAATAAACAAATAAGCCACTAAAAGGGAGTAGTAGATTTGTAAATTTGGTGTCACTTTCTAGAAAAATGACTAAGATTTTAAGTTGGGTAAAATCAATTTTTTTCTTTCATCTATCTTTGGGTCGCTTAATTTCAATTTGAATCTTCTGTATTACTTTTTCTTTTTATTCTAATATATTTTCTCTCTTCATTCATCAAAATATTATTTTAAGAAACAATTACAACCATTGGATCGTTATAAAATTTAACTGAACCGTTCGAAAATAATGGAACTTCATTTCTTTTTAAATAATAGAAGGATCTATACTCGCTAAATTTTTAGTCTAAATACATCACCTACTAAAACTAAATTGCTTCCAAATTCATCTCTTTGTTTCCCTCTCCGGTTAACAAGCTGAGATTCTCTCTAGTTACTCGAGGATCCAATACCAAATTTACAAAGAGAGTATAGGATAAGTGGAAGCCGAAGTTACCAATTTAGCCCTCTATTCTTTGTAACTTTTGGTTGCAAGGTGAATTAGGTGATAGATAATTTATGTGTTATCAACTCAATTCGTAGCATTTGTTAGATATCGTGGAAAATCTCTAGTATTATCAAAGATGTGAAAATTGATCTTCATTTTTTCGATAAAGTAATAATTAAACATTGCTTTCGTGAAGCCAACAAGGTTGCTGACTTCATGGCATCTGTTAAACATTTATGTCCAACTCTTTCGAGGTGGGTTGAAAATATATGGATTCAACCTATCTTACTCATTCGAAAGGATTAGGTTGGTCTTATCCAAAAGAATCAATCTAATTTTCTTACCCTATAAAAAAACACTAATTTAAGACACACTTTTAAACGGTACAAGGCCAAAATTTGAACTTACCAAAAATTTTAACAAAAACAAATAAATACTACATAAGCTATACGCCTATACTCGAAAAAATTTCAGAAAATTTAACTAAATAAAACCTACGTAAGTTATATAGGGTCTTTCTAAGTCGTAAGACTCGTAACACCCAAGCTCCACTTACAACCTTTGAATATTCCATATAAAAAGAACGCACATTCCCAATATGTGACAGCCTAAAAGGTATCCGTCGCAATTCGTAAATTTGCGACGGGTTAAGTAATACTCATGTGGTTTATATAAAACAAAATCAGGGTGTCTAGAATAGTCAATTGTTTTATCTTATTCACCACATAAATTTTAATTGTCCTGTTACAAACTTGTGACGGATATACCCGTTACGAGGGAGACTTGGTTTAAAAGGGAAAGCTCATACCATGTAGGCATGCACTAGCAACGCTCTCTAATTATGATATCTCAAGCAACTATCAATTAAAATAATTTTCAATTAATTAACTTGAATCGGATCATATACTAACACCTATTGGCTATTGTAGATGTATTTTATTTTACCACAAAAATTTTGGGGAGACTTAATAGCGTTATTAAGAGATATTTCACGTACAAATAGAATTATATACATCTAGTTGTACATAATTATTGTAGAACTTTGGTAAGTGTATGTGAGCTTATGTACGTGTCTTTTTTTGAGCTAATCCAAACTTTATAGTATTGTTTATCGGTAAATGGATGAACGCAGATACTTTATTGAAGTTTTTGCTAAAATGGGATTGAAAACAAAACTATTTACCAAAATAGTGCCGATTTCAAACTATTTACGAAAAATGGTTCCACGTCATCAATTTCGATTTTTAAATTATTTTTTTTCTGGAATTTGGAACTTGTCGTTGTCCCGGACAACGACTTGATGCTTCCATATTTCATGTGTTTGACAAGCTACTTCGTCATGTCCGTTCTCCTTACTCCGTTCCACAAAATAATGAAATACGACCACCATTCTCATCTTCTCACTTCCCTTATCGTATTCATATTGTTGTTCCATTGCTTTCATAGTGTTGCCTGAAGAACCAACACACGGGCGTCGGGACTGCATCTCAGTTACTCCCGTTTAGTCTTCTGTTTCGATTCAGCTTATAGTAGTCTGCAAGCGCAGTAAAGCAAGTGATTAACCTTGTTTGTAATACTTTTTTTCACATATGCCTAACAACAGCAGACAGTAGACACTGAGGCTGGTTTTCAGATGATTTATCATTTACGAACGATCGATCATTCACCTATGTTTGATATTCGCTTGCACCCATGTCCGAGACTTGAAAACTTGAATATAAGTATTATGTATTACATTTCATTTTGAACCGAAAACTAGTTTTTGACAGACCAAATATGATAACACAGTGCAATTATTAGTATTTTAGAATAATAAGTTTATGATATCACATAATTTATTCTTTATTTTATAGAGTTTGGAGCAAACGCCATTTTCTGCCCCCTCGCCCTCACTGTATATAACTATCACCATAGTTACTACTGTCAATCACTATTAACACTATCAATATAAATGTATTTTCGAAACCGAAATTGTTTGTGAGCGGCGATATTACGGGTCGATTTTTGCGTAAATCATGGAGCAAATAACTCAAACAACAATATGAATACGATAAGGGAAGTGAGAAGATGAGAATGGTGGTCGTATTACATTATTTTGTGGACGGAGTAAGGAGAACGGACATGACGAAGTAGCTTGTCAAACACATGAAATATGGAAGCATCATGTCGTTGTCCATGACAGCGACAAGTTCCAAATTCCAGAAAAAAAAAAAATTAAAAAATCAAAATTGACGACGTGGAACCATTTTTCGTAAATAGTTTGAAACCGGCACTATTTTGGTAAATAGTTTGATTTTCGACGCCATTTTAGCAAAAACTTCTACTTTATTACAAAACTTGGATACTTTACTATAAAAAGGTTCAGATTTCATATCGTACGACTTGTGATATAGTTTACGGATTGTCTTCCACACAATAAGGAAAAAGAGTTACTTAATTTTCACTTTTCTTATATCTTTTATTAATTAGATAGTAGACAATCTCTTATAAAACGTTTCGTTTTTTTATATACGTCGTGGTTATGATACATATGAATACAAAAATAAAAATATATGACATGATTTCGTGTCATTTTGTCTTTCCAAGAGCATACAAGTAAAGGGTAATGACGAGGACCAATTTGTAGGTTGAAAGGGATTATGATCTTGTTTGGTACTTCGCATAATCATCTAAGTAGCATCAAAACGACGAACACGGACAGATGACACGGAATTTCATGAAATTTAGGATACGGGACACGTTATTTAAATTTAATAAAATATACATTTTATAGTTATATATGTTTGATTTTATTTTGTAAATGCATTTGATACGGAGTATTAATTTTAAATAAGGGAAGGCAAAACTTACCCTTGATAAAAACTCATTTTCATTTCTCATCGGAACCAATATTATAATTAATCTCTTTTGATAGCACATTTTTTGTCTGAAGAACATCATTCACCCCAAATGATGACCAAATAACGTAGACATGCGATGGACACAGCTCAAATACCATGGATACGCGTCAGACACGTGCCCAAATAAATGTAGAAAGTTAGACACGTTTTAGCATATGTTCGTGAAGTGTTCATGAAGGATACGGTACGGCTCATTACGAGAAGTGTCCGTACTAACTAACTAATCAATCGTTAATATAACACGAGTATGTTTATTTAAAAGAAAACGATAGTTGAGTTTTAGACTTGGTACGGTGATGAAGTTAGGGAAGGACTAATAATAGGGATGCTCTTTTTTATTTGAGAATAGAAAATTTAAAAATTTTAGTTAAAATATCCGATGTATTTGAGTGTCCTTTATATATTACCAATTCTATCCCTGTTAAGTCCAAAATTTTGACTTTGTCAATCTTAATTTTGACGATTTTTTTAACCAATAATACATAAAAATAAACATAAATTATAAAAATTAGGATTGATCTGCCACCTACTTAGACTAATGTTGGGTATAGAGATAGAGATAAATATTGGAATATGTATATAACTAATTTGAAAGAAAAATGCAACAAGAAAGGGGAGTTGTTAATGTGATTAAGTAATTAAGTTCAATTATTGCTTGGTCTGATGCAATCAGCGGATTATTCCACTAGAGGTATACTCCCTCCATTTATATCCACATTACACATTTCTTTTTTCACGTTTGTCAACGCGTCTTTTGTACGGTAAATATTGTTAGATACGTATTTTCAAAAATTATAAAAATTAGATATTAATAATATACTCGTAAAGACGAATAAAACTAGATCCCACATGAATATAATTTTATTTATGTATCGAGAGAAAATCGAATTTGAATGGTGGTTTGTGAATAGTGTGTAAAATAGAAATGTGTAATGTGGATTTGAATGGAGGGAGTACAATTTTCTGTACATATTTTGAACTTTTTAATAGAAAATTCGAGTTTTATTAGAAAGAATATAAGCTATATGGTAAAATTTATGAACTCCTTGAGAAAATATTGAGAATCGAAAATTATTATACAACTAAAACACAATACATATAAGTTAAACTATATTTTAATTTTAATATAAAAAAACTAAAATATAACTCAAAATAGTTTAAAAGTTCAACAAATATACACATAAACTCAATGAAATACACCATGATTGTACGATGCTATTATACATCTGGTTGTATAATCCTTTTTGTGCGTGTGATGGGTTATCTTACTTATCTAACATAAACATTCTAAGCCTTTATTTCGTGTGAAAATGTTAATTTACTTAGTTGGTAAAATGATAGATGATATTTGTCGGCGTTTTTGCGCCTTCCTTTACATGCTTAAAAAAATGAACCTTATTATTTTGCATAGTGTTAGCACCGAAAATTAACGGTCCTAAGCATTTATTATCTTAAGGGCTAAAAGACCTATAGGAGAAGGATTGTTAATTGGGTCAGCATAAGACTAGAAGCATAAAGTAGAAGTCAGGCCCAAGAAAAATCCAGGGGTCATTATATGAAGGTCAAACCCTAGCGGAG
The DNA here is from genome assembly GCA_029255685.2 of Silene conica. NCBI lineage: Eukaryota > Viridiplantae > Streptophyta > Magnoliopsida > Caryophyllales > Caryophyllaceae > Silene > Silene conica. Next base: position 6,627,307 of record CM055313.2, read on the forward strand.
TCTGGAAAAATAAAAGCCTAACGCTCAAGGAAGCGGACCTGGGCGGTTATTTAAACGCCCTCCACTAAGTCAACGGTTATGTAATGAAGTGTCTATATAAGGAGACTTCCTCCCACCGAGAAAAAGGACAACTCAAATCAAACAACGTTGTTGTTGATGGTATTTCATGGTATATTAGTATCATTTGGAATTCTTGTGTTTTACATTTGGTTGTTCAAACTATTCGACCCGAAAGTGTTAATTTTTTTTTGGGTGAGGAGGGGTTTAATCCCCGGGCCCATGCATTCCCGCACCACCACATGGACAAGTGGTCATCGTCCCAACTGGCAACTTCTTCATTTCTGCAAGCTTTAAGGTTTAACTCGGTTACCACTGCACTAACACCACTTGGTTCCGAAAGTATTAAACTATTTGAAGTAATTTAACACTAACTAGATTGCATGTCTACAGTGACTCGAACTCTTGTATATATAAGGGTAGTTCACAAAGTATAGGAATGTATTTACGATCTTTGTGGTACCTAAAGGTATTTAGCTTGTTTCAGAACAAACACATAGTATAAACTATTGTCTCTTATCTATAAAAGTAAAGGTTTTGTAAAAATTTACTATTAGCTCCTTAATTTAAAGATTTAAAAAATAAATTAAAGAAAAACAAATCCGATCCCATAACCCATCAATAAAAAACCAAATTAGAATTTTCTTTTTGTTGCGACCCATTTAATTAGAATTTTCTTTTTTGGTACGCAGGAGGGGGAAGCCACAACCCATTTAATTAGAATTGTTGAGTACATTACTCAAATACATAACCCACAATATAAAAAAAATGATTTTCGGGAATATATTTATATGGGGTTGTGTTTTTTCATATGCGCATTATACCATAATAGTCGTACTATACAACATAACAGACACATCTGGAATTTTACGTAAAAAAATTAATGATGAAAATTCTTAAAAATCGAAAAAAAAACACCATCATTATTATACTGATTCGTAACAAATACTTATAAGCATAAAAAATTTAAAATAAAAAAGTAAAGAAAAAAATCACCATAAAAAAGCATTTAGCCGTTGGATGAAATATACTCGCATTTGTTCGTCGCTCATTTATATTTTTATAAAGATAAGATTTTTGATTTTAACCCACCATATTTTACAATTGATTTTCTTTTGCATTAACTTTGAAAAATAAATTTGAATTTCATATATATTGATCAAGTTATAACACATGCGACAATATATGGAAGTATATGTATTTTGTGGTTGTCTTAAAGGCTCAAAAACAAAGGATGATGCTCATTCATGAATTTGGATCCTCTCCATTACTTTCTCTCCATTACCTCTCTAATACACACTTATTTTAATATATTTTCTCTATCCATCCAATAAAACATTATTTTTATGAAATAATTACAACCGCTAGATCGTCTCAAGATTTAATCCGGACCGTTTAAAAGTAATGGAGGTCCATTTCTTTTCGGGTAATGGAGAGAATCCGGACCGCTCATTCATGTACATGATTTAATTATCATGAATATGAATTACCATTGTACCCCTTCTCATTTTAATGTTTCTTTTATCTTTTTTACAACTTAATTACTTATCTCTCTATTAACTCCAGCCAATCACCACCACCACCCGACACCCACACCTTGAACCACCCTCACCACCGACTCCCCTGCTTCCTTGACACAACTGGACTACCCCTACCACCTAGTCTGATGGTCGTTAGCGTTCGAACCTGCCAAATATAATACCCAGAAACGCCACCCAATCTTTGCCACCACACCAACGGCATTCGTTTTCCTAAAAGTCACCTCTCCCAAGACCCATGTCGTCCATTCTGGCAAAAGTAAGTTATTCAGATTGTCGACATAGCCACCACCAACCCAAGCCCCCTGCTTCTGTCGACTGCAGCCATAACCACCACCACCCAGGTTGTCGAGTTTTATGGTACCCATAACCACCACCAGTCGGCGATCACATCCACCGCATAAACCGCCCCCTCTTCATTATCAATTCATTATCAATAATTTTTGTTGAGAATTAATTCAACTATACCCTAATTTCGTCGATAGTCGATCAAGTTTGCAATATATGATTACTTTCGAAATGATGAGAATTAATATAAGAAAATGAAGAACTACCGAGTACAATGCTAAGAAGAATTAGATTGCAGTTTCCTGGATCTTGGATGAGCATGTGATACATTGTATCGGGCAGAAAATTATATTCATCTTCAAATAAATGATGCTCATGAAAGAGAGGTTTGTTTTTTTAGGAGAAGGGTAAAGAATGGAAAACAAAAGAAAAAAAAAGTTCACGAAAGAGTAAATTATGTCTATGAATGAGCAATTACGAAAACAAATAACAACAAATTAATTGAAAGTTAAAACCGGCATTTGTGTAATGATTCCTTTTTCCAATAATTTGTTTGTTTGTTTTTATTTTTGTAATAAGTATTTTAATTTACATAATTGCTAAATCCCGCACACCCTTTTACTAAATCCCACACATTTTGCCCTAAATATTCCGTAATTACCCTTCAGCATAAAACCCCAAAAAGAATTATCTTCCTTCTCTTTCACTACCCTAATCAATTTCAATAATTAACAATTAGAATAATTAATAATTAGAAAATTATAAATCGTAATTCGCACAAACCACAATTAATTTCTCTGTTTTATCAATAATTTTATTAATATCTCTTCTAAATGATTTGATTAATTTTTTGTAAAATCATTAGTTTTTTTTCGTTAGGATTGAATGATGGATATGGATTAATATTGATGTAATATTCTAAAAGTGGTGGTTAATTGGTTATATGCTCCACGAACTAGCCGAATTAAGATAGACGAGTGCACGACGGGAAACTGAATTCGTCGCTTCGGTGGAACATGGCTGAATGTGTTGTATGAAGTTACCGATGTCGTTGGGTGTTATGTTCGGGGAGTGGGTGGTCGTCGTGGTGAAGTATGGTCCACGCTGATATCTGGGCGAAGAATGGCGGTCGGTGCTGGGAGAGAGCTAGGGGAGAGGTTGTTTAGCGGTGGTGGTTGACTACTTGACTAGTTGGGTGTTTGTTTGTGCTTTCTTTTTTTGTCAAACTTTTTGTTTCTCTCTTTTGGTTTTCTGATTGAGGGTGAAAAATGAGAGGGGTATAATAGGAAAAATAAGGAAAAATGTGCGAAATTAAGTAATTTGGTGTGCGGGATTTAGCAAGTCTCTTAATTTTAGACAAATAAATAATTGAGACGAAGAAATATGTGATTTGAGTCAAATGACTTATGAATATTTATCTCAATTCAAACGGACTCATGAATCCAAATAATTAGAAAAAAATATGACCGAATTCGATACCATTTATCTTAGTTAGAGTGATCGATTGTCGTCATGAATTATGAATTAGTTAATTTTTTATGCCCTAAAGTTTAACAAATCCTATCTATATTAATACAAGAACATTTCGTGTAATTTCGTGTGTCCACGCCATCACATCCATTTTCTTTATTTTTTATTTTTAAATAAATGTAGGACTCACCACAAAAAATATGGAATTAATTTGTGAACAACCAATTTTGTTAATAGAATTTCATCGAATAATCAAATACAAAACTTCAATGAACCACCATTCCAAATTCCATTTATGTTCCATAACAATGTGAAAATGCAGAATTGTCGCAATAGTTCATATTGTCTATCAATAATAATTAAAAAAAAAAAGATGAACAAAAAATATTACTTGTTTTAGACAATAAAAATATCAATGATAAAAATATTGTAAAACAAATAACGTTATTATATTATTTTACAAACTTCTAACTCTAACATTTTGACCATCATAATAGCAATTCTTCGAGATATTACTAAATTTGAGTCCTTTTTTGAATACGAAATAGTTTTCAACAAAAAAAAGTGTTAATTGATAGTCATGTTTTAATTTTCAATCTTAAAAATAATTTCTACAAAAAGTTAACAAAATAAATGAACTATAAAACTCTGTTAAGTAGATTTTAGAGCATTCCATTAAAATAATATTTTAAAGGAATTCGTTACATATATTGAGTTTATCCACCAAAATGGGTATATCTAAAATTTTTGTTATCATCTTCAACACTGATTTCGTGCATTGTTTTCACGGACTTTAAACATGTGTAAATTTCAATCCCTTGCAATTTTTATACGTGTTTTAAACTATTATCCTTATAAAAAAGATAGAGTATAAAATATACATGTATTTTGGTTTAACATTTTTAAATATTAATCACAAATTAAAATACTTCCTAGATAAACATTAAGCACAAATTCTTATTTGAAATAAAAATATCTGTCTGACCGTCTTAGATAACAAATCGAGTCCAATAGATAGATGAAACACACCATACACGACGAACTCTTATGGCATATAACTATCTAGCCTACTCGTATAAATAATATGAATGTTACCAAGATCGAGCTTTTACTGTGGATAAATGGAGTAGGTAGAATTGGATAGTATGATCGTGATATTTTATAAACTAACTAAATATATTTTTCTATGCGGTAAAAACATAAAATTAAAGATCAAAATACATACTTATTAATATATATCCATAAATTATTGATGATTAATAATTTTGGTGCCATTGATATTACGTTCTTAGAACTTATAAAAGATTCGAATTTTATCATATAAAGTAGATATTCATTCTTTTATCATAAAACCGGATCGTAGGATCGTATTATACTCCTACCTCTAAAAATTTTCAAGCGAATAAAATTGTAACATTTTACAACTATAATAGAATCGTAAGATTCTGGAATCGATCAAACACTTTTAAATCGTAAAATTATAAAATGGTAGGATGAAATTAAAATTCTAACAATACGTATAATATTAAATCCTTTTTCACACTTAAAATAAACGAATACAATTGTTTTGGAAATCGATTTGTGTAACACAGTAAGGACAAAGGGGGCGTTTGGTTAGAGAAAGGGAAATAAAATAAGAAAGGGTGAGAGGGGGGAAAGAAAAGGGATTACCTAAAACTTAATTGGTTGTTTGGTTACACTAAGAAAGGAAACTAATGGTCAAGTCACACTCACTCCTACGACTAACACATACCACCACAAACAACCACTTATCTACTAGCGACGATTATGGTGATGGAGGTGTCATAGCGGTGGTGATTGTGGTGGTGGAGGTGTCATGGCGGTGGCGGCGGTGGTGGCAGTGTCATAACAGGGACGGTGATGACGACGATGGTGGTGGTCACGACGGTTATCGATGACAGTGGCAGTGGTAGTGGTGGGGGTGGTGTCATAGCGGCGATGGCGGTGGGGGGTGGTGGGGGTGTTGGTGGTAGGGGTGTCATGGCGGTGGCGGTGGTAGTGGTAGGGGGCAGTGGCGGTGGCGTCATGGTGGTGATTTGGTGGTGGCTATTGTGGTGACAGTTGTAAATATGGTGGTAGGTGAAAAAAAAGTGGTTAAAGGGTAATAATGAATAATGAAATCTCATACCCTAGGGGATGGGGTAAAGAATAAGATGGAATGAGGGGTAAATAAGGGAGTTTCATTCCCATGTGTCAAACAAACACCAACAAAGAGAATAAGTAACTTTGTTTCCCTTTCCTTTTTTTATAAACCTCCCACGAACGCCTCCTAAGGTCCTATTCTTTCTGGCTTAATTTTAGGCCCTTTAATTTTGTTTGGCTATATTTCGTTAAGTTTTATTTACGTTCAATCATTTATGTTTAGTTAATCTCTTCACAAAATTAACTTTTAATTCAACAAAATTCACATCACCTTAGTTCCACTCAATTTAGTTTAATTAAGTTATACTCCAACTAATTCAATTCAGCTTGTTTCAGCTGGAGAAACATGACCTAGGTCTCTTTTGCGACGGATATATCCGTCGTAAGCTTTTAACGGTCAAATTTTTCAACTTGATTAGATAAAATAAAGTATAAAAAATCTCAAAATCTTGTATTTTTCTATTCAAATTGGTAATATTTAACTCATCGTAAATTTACACGGATATATCAGTTAGGTGAGAATTTGGGGTAACATTGAATCACGATTCACTACCTAATAAGCACAACAAATTCCTTGACTTGAGGACAAAAAAGGAAAACAATATATAAAGACTTGCGTCATCATCAAAGCAACATACGTCATACCACCCATAATCCAGTCCAATCATAGTCAATTTGGGTGTTAAAAGGATTCTGATTTCTTTCCACAAACTTTTAGACTGAATCTGACGTGGTTGATTCTCATTGGTCCACGTGTCATCCGTGATGTGGGTCACCGCACCTCATGGTTAGGAAAACCCAGCAAACTCTTGTCATCTTCCCTCTATTTGTCGCAATATTTATCGTAATACATTACACAAATTCTCATTTGTGACGGCGGTATCCGTCGCAAGCTTATGACGGATACCGTTTTCTCTCACAAAATACCCACTTTTTCTCTCTCTCTGACACTGTTCATATGGTCCCCTTTCTCCACTAACTCATTTTGTATCCATTTTATCTCACAAAATATCCGTCATAAATAATGACCTGTCACAAGCAAAACTTACTCAATACATTATGTTATGAAACTCATGACTCAGGGCACAATTCAATTATAAGACCATTTTAGTTAAAAATAGATTTAAAAGTTCCATATTTAAGAGTGTGTTTTTAAACTTTTTTAGACATAAATTTGGGTTAATATTTAACCATATACTTCGTACTAATTAATATTTTATTTATTCATATCCAAAATAAAGTTATGTTTTTTTTGCACAGGTTTTAAAAATATTAAAAAATTATTTAAGGTAGAAAGGAGAGTGTGTAAGATGTTTTTCTGTTAACGAATATGTTTTTTTTTTGTGGATTAATGATACATCATTTAATGAAATTTTATGTAAATAAAAGTTGTCTTTCTTTTGCTTTATTAGAAAAGTGGTAGTTCGAATATGAATAGATTAAAAACGAATATGTGTAGTTTGAATATGAACGAAAGAAGTACTACATGATACAATAGAACAATCTCGTTATATTTTAAAAAAAACCTCAATTATTAAGCTATAAGTGAACTCTGTGTCTTTTACTTGTTTAAAATTCAATTGTCTCGTGATGTAAAAGTGTAAAACCGTTCATTCAAAAATAATGACGATCATAATTTTTTTATGGATTTGTAACTCCATTTCACACAATATAAAATACTCCTTATTAGTTAAATTATATTATGAATATATTGTATAATATTATATGGATGTTTATATCTTGAAATATATTAGGAGTGTTACCTCTATTAAAACTCTATCTAATTATATATGTATATATAGACTTAATAATAAATAAGAATATACCGAGGATGTCTTAGTCTAGTGGTTAAGACAGAGGTATTGTGGACAATAGGTCCCAGGATCGAATCCCCCTCCCCTATTGTAATGCGACTAAGTGCGCGCTTCGTTGAACCAAAAAATAAATAAGAATATAGTTTTGTCTCTCCTTATATTCTCTCTATCTTCTCTTTATCTCTCGTCTTTATTACACAAAAAAAACGGTTTTACATAAAGTTAGCTGGCTATTATATGAGCTTAGCACCGTGATCATTTTTGGCTCCTTTCTTTAAATTATATCACCCTTTCTCATTCTTCTTCAAATACATATTTTTCCATCTTTCAATTCCTTGAAATCATTCATTCAAAACAATTTGAATTTTATCTTAAAAAACCAAATTAAAGATTCAACAAACCAACGAAATTCATATTTTTTCCCCGTAAAAAACAATTTGATTTTTGACACACTATTTATCTAACTTTTGGCACCCATTTCATCAATTAATTGAATTTTCTTATCCAAAAAAAATAAGATTTTTAACAAGAAAAGATTGTAGATTGATTGATAATTTTGTTATAATTTGGTATAAAAGTGTAGAAAATGGAATTTTGGCCAGAATTTCTAGCAAGCAGTTGGGGAAGAGAATTTGCTGCAGGTGGGTTTGGTGGAGTTGCTGGAGTTGTGGCAGGATATCCGTTGGATACGCTACGAATCCGACAGCAAAATACGACAAGCGGTAGCGCCATTGGCATTTTACGGCGACTGCTAGCGGCCGAAGGACCTTCTGCTCTGTATAGAGGCATGGGTGCACCCTTGGCTTCTGTCACCTTTCAGGTTTGCCCATCTTATCTTGTATAAATTATTTGTTTCTCCTTGCCCTGCAGGCTGCGACACGGCACACCCTCTTCTGTGAGACGGTTCTATAATAATATTAACGTAGTCATGTAGTTACGTGAGAGTTGTCTCATGATAAGATTGAGTCAGCCAAATTGTAATATTCCAAGTTCAAAATTCACTTAAAACCCGATTTATGCGACTTCAAACACAGATCGATATAAATTTTACAGGCGTAATATAGTCACGGTAACGGTAGCGGTAGCGGTAAACGTAACCTTGAGGACGAGAGGGTTGGGAAGGACTTTTACAGTTTTACTCTAACAAGTCATCTTCATTCATACGCTTGTTATAGTTGCGTGTCTATGTCAGTGACTGAAACCGTAATGTACGTTTGAATCAGGTGTTTCTCTGTTTAATGTTGTCAGATGTGAATCATAGTTACCGTTTTTTGTCGGTACTTTTAGGAGCCCTTTTAATCCCTGGAATATACTGTTTTATGGAAATCTGATTCCAACTTTTGTTGGTGGGCAAAACTAAAAGGAAAGCCGGATAAACGGTTCTGAATCTTCCGATGTTGACGGGGTTGAGCGTAGGTTGTTACTGTTAGCATCACCGTTCAATGACTTTATTCGTATTTGCAGAATGCAATGGTATTCCAAACATATGCAATCCTATCACGAGCTTTCGACAAATCCCATGATTCAAGAGAACCGCCGTCATACAAAGGAGTAGCCTTAGGAGGATTCGGCACTGGAGCCCTCCAAAGTTTTATACTGAGCCCTGTTGAGCTACTGAAAATCCGTCTTCAGTTGCAGCAAAAGTCACATGTAGGAGCAAGCAGCGAAAAGGGTCCAGTCAAATTAGCTAAGTCTATACTGAAGACTGAAGGTGTTAGAGGATTATACAGAGGGCTAACCATCACGGCTCTGAGAGATGCACCGGCACATGGGCTGTACTTTTGGTCATACGAGTACATGAGGGAGACCCTTCACCCTGGATGTCGAAAGAACGGGAAGGAAACTCTTAGAACTATGCTTGTTGCTGGAGGGTTGGCTGGAGTCGCAAGCTGGGTATGTTGCTATCCATTGGATGTGGTGAAAACCCGTCTACAGGCACAAACACGATCTTCAACCAAGTACAATGGAATAATCGATTGTTTTAGGAAGAGTGTTGAAAAGGATGGGTACGGAGTGTTGTGGAGAGGCTTGGGAACAGCGGTTGCCAGGGCGTTTGTGGTGAATGGGGCTATCTTTGCTGCTTACGAGCTTTCGTTGAGGTGCTTCTTCAGCAATGGTGAGCATCAGATAGTCCAGCCGGAGAACGCATTCAAGGTGCCTGGAGCATAGAAGACGAATTCAGCAAGAGCATTACTCTGACGCATGAATGATGGGTATTGCTGTCCCTGTACAAGGTATGGGTCTGGTTAGCTGGTGATTGAATGTCTTAAACCAGACCGTTGTTGTTTGTTGTATGAACTTAATACAATGTCCGCTACTTTGCCAGGTCAAATTGGTAAGGATAGGAAATTATCTCATATTCTTGGTTCAAAACCCGTCCAAAGGTCAAAACGTTACTAGTCTCCGTTTACTAGAAAAAAAAACATACAGACTAATGCGGCGTACTAGACTGGGTATACCGTATATGTATGACATTATTGATGATTCCGACTGCAGGTACTAGGAGTTTTACAGATTTTACTTGTTGCGTAACTGTACTTGTCTCGACACTGAATTACGTAGTATATGGATTTAAAATCAAATAAAACGAATACAAGTAACACAGAAAGATATATGGTGATCAAGAATCTTAGTACTGTAATCAATGAGTCTGAGGTTCAAATCTCCGTAACTGGATTAACTTGATATTGAGCATTGTAGTAACTCGAATTTCAACAACGCGTCTGCGTGGGGCTTGTTGTGTCCAGTATAATAGTATATCATAAATTCACAAGTTTACTGCATTTTATCAGACAAGCTAGCCTTGTGTGCAAACGATTTCATTTGTGACTGCGTAAGTATAAACCGTCCAACAAAGCTTCAATTGAGCTCAAATCGGCTTTTTATCTATCCCAAATCTAGGAGCAAATCTGAAGCTGTACCCTTTGCAGACAAACAACTAAAAGCTAACAAGTACCTTCACCTTTTGGACATGGCACTGCAAATAGGTATGGAATATAACAAATTGACACGTGAAATGCGTCTTGAACAGCCCTAAGTCGATACAAGTATACGCCCTGCGCTAACCAAAGAAAACAGGACGATGGAAGGGAGGCTTAAGGGCTAATTTTAATTTAGCTTCTAGGACGGAAAATGCAGGAAATCTACACTTGCTAACCAAATGCAGGAAATTTCACTCTCCCGCACGTTTCTTTACATCATAAGAAACGCGCTGTACATTCCTCCGCCATTCCTCTGCTACTCCCAAAGTCCCACGTCTAGGATACTCTCTTATTCAAATGGCAGTACAACAAATTCAAATTTCGCATACAAACATTAGCATGAAGCAAAAACCAAAATAACCATCTCATCTATCGTTCCATTTGATTGTATACGTTTTTCAAAATCACTATACAATCATATGGAACAGAGTCAACAGACGGCGTATAGCATCAATGACAAGGGTGAAACCATTCACAAAGAACTCAAATTTATTCAGTTAACTTCTATATATTTCATCCAGTATACGAGTTCAAGCACACGCGTACAAGACAACTACATGAGTTACCAAAACCAACCTCCTCAATGGCTCAACTACATTACATCATACATTTTTTTTTCATATTTTTCAGAATTAATAACATGAAAGCAACATCCTCACAGGTCACAGCTACACATTACAGAAAATTTCCCAAAATTCGCAGTAACATAAAGTCGAAAACAGAATACCTCCCTTCCCTCCTTGCGTCGCTCTCAAACTTCAACAACCCTATGATCATCACTGACAGCAGCATCACTCAACCCGGAACAAACCTCAGCTAACACAGCAGGATCATTATAATTCCTCACAGCCTCCACAATAGCCCTAACCCGCTTCAACGGATTCCGCCCATTAAACACCTCTAACCCTACAAACACCCCATCACAACCCAATTGCATCATCAATGCAGCATCGGCCGGGGTCACAACCCCACCCGAAGCGAAATGGGCCACCGGTAGGCGGCCCATTTGCTTAGTTTGTGCCACCAAATCATACGGTGCGCCAATTTTTTTAGCAAAACTAAACACTTCATCATCATCCATGTTATTCAACATCCTCAGAGACCCCATTATCTTCCTCAAACTCCCCACCGTTTTCGATACGTCCCCGGTCCCGTTTACCTCCCCTTGAACCCTCACCATTGCTGCACCTTCCCTTATCCTCCTCAATGCCTCACCCAAGTCACGTGCCCCGCACACGAATGGCAACCTGAAATTATGTTTATTAATGAAATGATCCTCGTCAGCAATCATAAGACTCTCACTTTCGTCCACGTAATCACACCCAATCGACTCGAGTATCTGCGCTTCAACGAAATGCCCAACGCGGCATTTTGCGATAACTGGGATCGAAACGACGCGTTTAATATCCTTAATCAAACCCGGGTCAGGCATTCTAGAACCAGCATTGGTAACCCCAGATATTAAAACACAACACGCGCCAGCACGCTCGGCGATCTTGGCTTGTTCTGGGTTTGAAACTTCGATGATCGCGCCGCTTCGTAGGACTTGGGTTAAACCTACTTTGACCGAGAATGGGGTTTGGGTTGTGGTTGGGTTTTTGTTGTTGGGGTCGGTGGTGATAATGGCATTGTCGTATAAGACTACTACGCCGTCGTCCGCCATTGTTGCACACCAGGTGTTTGATGAAATCGGAATGCGAGATCGAATGCACGGAAGGTGTTTGATGAAATGTCTGAGATAATTGAGAATTAGGGGTTTGATGAAGGTGGAAGAAGGTTAAGAAGGTTTGTGATGATGGATCGTGATTGATCTGGAAAGTTCTGGGATTGAAATGGTGGATATGGAAAAGTAAATGCTTTTAGAAATGGAGATTTTGTTGTTGAAGGTTGTTAACGGGAAGAGTGTAGAAACTTCATGTTTAGACACATTGTTTACGGTAATTACGGTTTAGGTTTCATCTCCATCATTTATTTACCTTTATACGAAGTATTGATTATAAATTGTACGTAGTACTTTATTCGGTGATGAAGATGGAGGGAATAGTAGTTAATCACTTCTTAAGTAAATCAAAAGTAGAAATTATACCGAGTTTTAATGGATTACCAAAATAACATGTAGTAACTTTTTAAATTTAATTCTTCTTATACGAATTTGTGTTCCTCACTTATTACTACTTCTCCGATCCACACCAATGGTAACATGAACTCACTTTTTTTTTATAAAAAGTGGCTGGTGTTACAATTGGTGTGGATCGAAGAGTATTTTCTTTATACCAGTTATTTGTTTATCTATTTCACTTGAAAATGTCTCATTCAATTATTTATGATGGTTACTCCTAATACCAGCTTATTTTAACAAGTCGGTTGTTGTAATAAAATGTCAATTGTTAAGTTAGACCTAAAACTGCCATAGTTAATACGTAATATCCTAATATACTTGCATATGCTTGGCTTAGAGGTGATTGTTTCGGTCCGAGCTTTCGTCTAAAACACCGCTTATATATGTGAGCTTGTTGGGTCGGGTCAGGTTACAGGCCTGTTCAGAAAGCCCAAACTCGGCCCAAGCAGGTTGGAACGAGCTTTCGGGTTAGAACAGGCTCGTCCCCTTTGTATTTTTTATCTAACACTATATAATGCGTGTAACTTTAGCTGGTTGTGTTCGGTTTTATTAGTTGCTCATAAACTAATTTTAGTCATACTAACATAACCTTGTGATTAACATTTTAATTTACATGTTAAAACGATCTTATGCATGCTAATAATGCGGAAATAAGGAGATATTGAACCCTTACACACGGTCCAAGTGAATGGCAAGGATGATCCTCCAAGTACCCAAAATAGAATACCTCCTTTGGATGCACCAAGACAACCCCTCAATAATCCGATCTCGAGTATGCTAGATCAACAACCGGATTTCCTTAAACTTATTCTAATCTCTCTTATTAGAATGTTGTTTTTGATACTACAAATAGTATGTAAATATTATCTTATAATATGAGTTTTTAGAGGTTAATAATCTCTCTTTACTTAGAGTATATTTCGGCTAAGAGGAGAAGAGAGTTTATTTGATTTTCTACACTTAGAAAAATTAAGCATAAGCATTAGTATGAATGGTTATTGCATGTCCAATATTTAAGTAGGTAGGGTTTATGGTGATAGGGTGGCCGGCCATGGGAAGAGCAACAAGGGAACATGTTGCCTTACCCATGCACCTTAGGGTGGCTCTAGGAAGAGATTCCAAGACCCTTTAATGATTGTGTCTAGTGAACATTTAACACACACAAATCATCATATAAGCATGCCCAAAAACCGGTACCTACAATATTAAGTGGACCTCATTTTATAAAATCGTCAAATGTAAAATTGTATATTATGTGACATCTTACATGTCACAAGTTAATAAAATACAATTATCTTAATATAAATATTTATCGTATAAATATTATATATAATAAAATAAATCATATTTATATATATTGACAAGTAATTCGAAATTACAAATATAAAATGATAATTTATCGTCAATACGATTTACAACCTTTGTATCAATTTCAACCCAATTCATTCTAATTACGATATCTTAAAATATCGTTTAATGTTTAACAATTGACACGTTTCAATTTTAAACATAAATCTTACATTAAGATTTAACCTCTAATTTCTCGATATACGAGTTTAAGGAATATGATCAAATCGTATCAATATACATTTGATCACTTTATCAATTAAGGGAATTGTCCTAAAGGTGTGACCTAAAGGGATCAACTGACCATCACCGTCATACGACAGTAATGTCAAACTCTAGCTAGCCAATCATTACCGATTAATGTTGGTCAGTTGACTAATATAAATCGTATCATCCCTTGCGCATTCTCGTCATGAGATTTATTATGTGATCGCACTATTGTTGAGGACACATTTCCCAACAATCTCCCACTTGTCCTCGACAAGTGTGCGTCACCAATTCTCTTGTCCTATTACAATCTCCCACTCAATGCAAGATGTCTCTCTGAGGTCGTACTTGCATTCGATCATATCATGAGTGGTTTCCTCGATCTGGAGAATAACTGTTTGACCGGAATTATCTACCATAGATACCTTCCGAGCGTGGCCACGCATTTCCAGTTAACTTCTCCTCGAGTGGCCCTGAGATTTGAACAACCCTGACAAGGGGTGGACAATTTCTATCGCACTACTTCCTTCAACTAGTCACAGTTAGTCACAACCCAAAACAATCCCATTTGACTCCAGTTACGAAAAGTCATAGAGAATGAATCAAAGTTATGCCAGAACTGTACCATCTTGGGAGAGCAGTCTTTAGTCTAAGAATTGACTCACAAGAATACTATAGCAGCTCTCGCCACGACCCGGCTATAAAATTTCCAGAACTCTATAAGCGGTCACATTGCCCGACAGAGTGTCTCTTACAGTCTGCCTATGTGATCGACTAATCATCACATATGACTCTATGGCACTTGAACTTGCCATCAATCGCCTCACACTCTAGTCGCTTTGAGATGTCACCTCATGTAAGCGGCTAGGGGCCATACTAAGTCAATCCAGTTCACTTATGGGGTTCAATATTGTCTCTTACAACCCATTTGGATTCTGACAAAGTATCTTTTACTTTGAGTTAATAATAACTCAAATGATGTTGTCATGCAACAATAGTCAATACTATCACATTGCATTTGATGCACAATCATCTATTTGTATTAGTCTTTTGCGAATAAACCTTTATTCATGCGAATAACCTTTATTCATGATAGCAAAACTTACAACTTTTGGTCTCCTTTATTCTCATATTATCCCGTATAATATGATTCTATTTGAGTACATATCTAGAACTCTTTCTAGATTTTGAGTTTCCTTTCCGGAGGAAAGCTCCCACTGTTATCTTATAACTTGTGACGTATCGATATACAGTCACTTATGTACTGAAAACTTTATTGTAGTCTATTTATGATTTCATCATTCTAATAATTTTCACTCATCTTGGCTATTTGATAATGGTTTCATTCATCATTATGAATAATGTATCCAACCATTCTAACTTCTAGTGGGCGACCTTTTATTATCCATATAATAAACCTTCCCGTAAAGCTCCATCATCTTATGATATAAGGTATTTGATCATCTAGAATTGAAAACCTCTTATTCTTTACACCTTAAAGAATCACCCATTCTCTCTAAATGGTAGGCTTAATTCTTTTAATGAAAATCGCTCCCACTAAAATCAACATCTCTCGATATCTTAAATGAACCTTTCATTTCTCGCATGTTAAACTATTACTTGAATCATTATCACTATCACTATCCCTATAGTGATCTGTTTCCATTCAATCAATCATTACCTTCTTATCATGTCTTCGTTTCCTCGAGACGAAAATGACATGATAATTTCTTTATAACTACATTGAGAGGTTTGAGATGATTTCTTCTCTTTTATCTTATAAACTTAGAAAAATCATTTATTAAGGAACCATTTTCCTTCCGATTTCATACGGGGTTTCATGTTTCCTCTCTATGAAACAATGAACATAATGAACCTTTCTTCGAGTGTCCTCCCGTAGTTTCTTCAGTGTCCTCTCGTAGTTTCTTCAAATCATTTAGGGCTCTTCTCAAGACTCCCATATAGGAATCTTCTCTAAGATCCTTTATTTTCATCATTGGTGAGCGAAATATTTTCTCCCACTCTATCCTTGTAACAATAACCTTTATTCGTATAAGGATAGCTATTTCGATTAACCAATGCATATGAATGTTTGAAGTTTTATAGGTGTGATGAATACATTCTCATTTTCACTTAAAATGAAAATCTTATAATGAACTAATATTGTCTCATTTTGATTGAAAGTATCTCATGGGGTGTAGTTCTCCGTTTTAATCAACACTTTGATTGTATTATATTGATCGTATCAATAGTTTGTTGCGTGATAAAATCACTATTATTCATGTTTAAACAAGGTATGCAATTTATTTGAGAAATCAAAACATTGATTAAGAACAAAAATAGTGACTCGGGTTGAAAACCAAGTCACCAATATCCAAAATTACAACCATTGTCTTAGGATTTTAATCCTTGTCTTACAAGAAAATAAATTGTTCCATAAATAAAATGCAAAATATGAAAGAAGACGATATGAAAATTAGAGGCTAGCTCTTCAAGTCTTCGATCAATTTGGATGCTACCATAGCCATCCAAGTAATGAACTTTATGCTTCCTTTTCCTTGCCCTTATCTTTATAAGATGCCCCTTTAAAACAATTTTAAAAGGGGTGATAGTCAACAACTTGTATCGCCATACAAAAGTTAACAAAAGAACATGAAAGTAAACGAGAATTATTTCCTACGGCGGTTGCCTTCCCAATTTTGAGATCGCTTAAGTACTTGGGGCAATTACGCTTCCAATGACCGATCCTCGTGCAATAATGGCACTTGTCTTGCTCTTTAGAAGACGAGGTGGAAGCGCCTTTCGAAAAGGTCTTTTCTTTGGTCGCCTTGGGCTTGAACGTTTTCTTGCCCTTGCCTTTAGAGGCATTCCTTTTGAAGCTCGTTTTCCCTTTCTTTTCGATGTTCAAAACATCCTTGGTGGAACTTTCATGAAGTCCCATGTCCCTTTCGGCTTGGACTAGCATCTTATGCAACTCGTCCAACGTGGTCTCTTGGTTTCGCATATTGAAATTCACCCGGAATTGAGCATACGCCTTAACCTTATTGAGCGAGTGAAGAACTCGGTCAATAATTAGAGAGTCGGGAACATCAACATTTTGAGTTTTTAGAGTCTCCGCGAGCTCAACGAGTTTGAGCACATGAGGGCTTATCTTTTGCCCTTCCTTGAAAGTAATGTCAAAGAAGGCGGAAGCCGCCTCATATTGAATCACCCTTGGAGTTTGCGAAAACATGGTCGCAAGCTTGGTGTAAATTTCATACGATGTGGTCAACTTAATCATACTCCTTTGGAGATCCGGCTCCATGGAGAAGATGAGCACATTTTTAAGAGCGGAGGACTCTTTCATGTAGGCTTCATAGGCCTCACGAGTTTGGACCGACGAACGAGCGGTCGGAGCGGTCGGAGCGGCTTCGGATAGGTAACGACTCTTATCGTCACCTTGAGCGGCCAAAAGCAATTGCGCATCCCAATCCTTAAAATTGGAACCATGCTTATCGAGTTTACAACGATCCATAAAGGATCGAAGCCATGATATGTTAGTGAGAGGTGGAGCGTTGGTTGCCATTGATGATGTTGAAATTTAAACTACAATAATAAAAGGAAAAACAACATCATTTTTTTTTTTTTTTTTTAAAATTCATAATTTAAACTAGAAACTTTAACAAGTTTAGTTATATATTTACTTAATGATCTCTTACCCAATTAAGTAAACAATCCCGAGACCCAAACCCATACTAATCCGGGCACGGTGTAGCCGATTCCACCCGTATCGGTATAATTTGGTGGATTAAATCTTTAATCGGTTCTACTCTTAGAACTCTCGGTCGACAATTTTCTTAAAATTATCTTTAGCCCGAACTTATTGAAACTACGGTTACGAATACTTTCGTTGAGATCAACCAAATTTCAAGGTGTAATCTTATTACCCCACTTACCCAACGTGACAATTTTAGTACCCCGGTGTAGCCGAGCCTACGTTTTTATGAAGAAGGGATTCATGGGTCCATACTCTTTGGTAAGGCTAAGTCTCAATATTTATATGTAAGAGATCTAGTCAAATTATTATCTATCTCCGTTTAAGTGAACTAAGTCGGTGAATTATCGATAAAATAAAAGACTAGGTCGACTAGGTCGAAACATGCATGATACGATGTATGACGATTTGGCTATGCATGCAAACATATAAAAAACAAAAATAAAAGCATAAATAAACCCTAGTATGGCCTTTCCTAGAAAAGAAATAATAAAAGTACAAATTCGGAAACCAACTCCTTTGGTCCCTTGACCTTCACGCGGCACGCACTTCGAGGTAAACACCGTCTTGATCGGAACTCCTTTCCGAATGGCACCGTCTTCAAGGAACTCCGGATTTTACAAATATTACAACTTTTCTAGTCTACTTTATACATTATAAAATAGAAATAAATTACAATTGGGTGATACGAGATCACAAAATTACAACCGAATCGGTAACCCCTTACATTAC
The DNA here is from genome assembly GCA_029255685.2 of Silene conica. Taxonomy (NCBI): domain Eukaryota; kingdom Viridiplantae; phylum Streptophyta; class Magnoliopsida; order Caryophyllales; family Caryophyllaceae; genus Silene; species Silene conica. The sequence continues at coordinate 6,645,777 of CM055313.2, forward strand.
GGGAAATACCGATTTAAAAACTAAGGCCATACTAAGTAAATTACATAATTCCCAAAATTACGTAAAGCAAATCATGACATTCATAATATAATATGCAATGCTTATGTAAATATGAATTAACATGCAAACCCTAAGCCAAATCGTCCTATTTAAAACACTTATTTAAATAGTTATCGTAAACCTTGGTTTATGGAATCGCGTGTTTTAACGGTTAACAACACTATGCATTATATGAAACGGTTTTCATCCTTAAGTTAATCATCCTAACTCGCATAGGATTCAAAATTTAGTCTTACTCAAACTTTGAACATGACTTAACTTAATATATTTCAATATTGATCGGTGTTACTCGGTTTTACGGGAAAAATAATATAAAAATCCAAAAGAGTCATTAAAATTTCGAAAATTCAAAATTCAAATTTTGAAAATTCCAGAATGTTCTTAAAATTTTCAGAAAGTTAAAATATTAGTATTTTATACGGTTTTAACATTATTTCGTAAATAAGACGTAAAACGAGCATTTTAAGTCGGAAAATTCAATAATTAACTTCATAAATGCAAATTAAATACTAACAATATTTTTACACATTCCAAAACACTTTAAGAACACAAAATGGACAGAAAAATAAATTTCACACTGCCCAAGAGCCGAAAACTTTAAATGCATGACTCTTTTTATTTAATTTTAAGTGCTACTTTTAACAAAATAAAATTAAATCAAATCAAATCAAATCTGAAACTTTTGGCTCCCAAGATAATTTCCAAGATGAACATATCATATATGACTAATATGGGTTACATATTTCGGCCATTTTAACAACATTTGCAAATTTTAACGATTTTCGTCATATATCGTACGATTTTAACCTTTAAAATTATTTCTCAAGCATAAAATAAGATAAAATTCTCGAAAATTTTATACATGCTGTAAATAATATATATGACATCGTGTTAAATTTTTATGGCCAAATTCCAACTTAAACTATTAAAGTCGAAATTATGTCACTAATTACCCGATTTTTACATTAAAAATCTATAATATTGCAATATTTGAGATAAATTTCTGGAAAATTCAACATAAATTTTAAATATTTCATGTGACATCCTCATAAATTTTTATAGTCAAATTCATAATATAACTATTTTAACCCATTTGTATTCATCTTTTTGCATTTTAACACTTAAAATTCATATCACACGATTTATAAGTCCATAATTTACGAAAAATCATATTCATATTATAGAAAATACATGTGATAATATACTGAAAAATCTCGGCCAAAAGATGATTTTTGCTATTTTTCCCAAAATAAACGATTTTAACCATTAAAACTTTATATAAACCGAGATTTAATATACCAATAATCAATATTCATGCAAAATATATTCCAAATATTCTAAAACATTTTAGAAAACAGTAGGTATTCATGCTAAATTAATTTCGTGCATATCATATATCAAACGAAAATTCCAATTTTATTTTGTTATCACTATAACTCCGTAAAAACGTAAACGGAAAGCATGCAAACAACCTATTGCTCTGATACCAATTGTTAGGTTTTATTAGTTGCTCATAAACTAATTTTATTCATACTAACATAACCTTGTGATTAACATTTTAATTTACATGTTAAAACGATCTTATGCATGCTAATAATGCGGAAATAAGGAGATATTGAACCCTTACACACGGTCCAAGTGAATGGCAAGGATGATCCTCCAAGTACCCAAAATAGAATACCTCCTTTGGATGCACCAAGACAACCCCTCAATAATCCGATCTCGAGTATGCTAGATCAACAACCGGATTTCCTTAAACTTATTCTAATCTCTCTTATTAGAATGTTGTTTTTGATACTACAAATAGTATGTAAATATTATCTTATAATATGAGTTTTTAGAGGTTAATAATCTCTCTTTACTTAGAGTATATTTCGGCTAAGAGGAGAAGAGAGTTTATTTGATTTTCTACACTTAGAAAAATTAAGCATAAGCATTAGTATGAATGGTTATTGCATGTCCAATATTTAAGTAGGTAGGGTTTATGGTGATAGGGTGGCCGGCCATGGGAAGAGCAACAAGGGAACATGTTGCCTTACCCATGCACCTTAGGGTGGCTCTAGGAAGAGATTCCAAGACCCTTTAATGATTGTGTCTAGTGAACATTTAACACACACAAATCATCATATAAGCATGCCCAAAAACCGGTACCTACAATATTAAGTGGACCTCATTTTATAAAATCGTCAAATGTAAAATTGTATATTATGTGACATCTTACATGTCACAAGTTAATAAAATACAATTATCTTAATATAAATATTTATCGTATAAATATTATATATAATAAAATAAATCATATTTATATATATTGACAAGTAATTCGAAATTACAAATATAAAATGATAATTTATCGTCAATACGATTTACAACCTTTGTATCAATTTCAACCCAATTCATTCTAATTACGATATCTTAAAATATCGTTTAATGTTTAACAATTGACACGTTTCAATTTTAAACATAAATCTTACATTAAGATTTAACCTCTAATTTCTCGATATACGAGTTTAAGGAATATGATCAAATCGTATCAATATACATTTGATCACTTTATCAATTAAGGGAATTGTCCTAAAGGTGTGACCTAAAGGGATCAACTGACCATCACCGTCATACGACAGTAATGTCAAACTCTAGCTAGCCAATCATTACCGATTAATGTTGGTCAGTTGACTAATATAAATCGTATTATCCCTTGCGCATTCTCGTCATGAGATTTATTATGTGATCGCACTATTGTTGAGGACACATTTCCCAACAGGTTGTTCACAAAACTGTCCTATATAACAATTGCTAATTTACCTTAATTTATTTAGTATAAAAATAACTCTTCCGTTAGCTTTTCCTTGTGTTTTATTTTTCTGGTTGGATGGGATTGTAAAAGTTCTTTTTAAATTTATAAAAAAACTTCTTTTTAGAAACGTACTAATGAAATTCAAGAATATCAACATAAACAGAAGATTGACCAAATGACCATTTAATCTACAAATCTTATGTATTTGTTACACATATATTCTAATAGTATATTGGTTAAAATCCCTTATTTTTCAATATGTTGCTAATAAGTAATAACAACACATTTTAAAAGCAAAATCAATTTATACCTGACAAGTTGACACCATAATATACCACACTCTTTTAATTATGTTAACTAGGTTTTGATCCGTGAAATTCACGGGTTTATCTGTTTTAGTTTTATTATTTTATTGTATTGTTAAGATTTGTTCGAGCAATTAGTTTATACATTTTAAAAAGATAGTCTTGAAATATATAAAAGTTAGTTAGTTAATGTCTTATTTTTTTGACATCTCTAATTTATTTTTCAAACTATATATTGTACTTTATTTTGATTAATATACTAATAGCATGTAATTTTTAAAAAAAACTATCTTTAATGAGTACATTAATTCATGACGCTCATGCATAAACTCATTTAGAAAAGTATGTTGAACTGTTTTAAAGTTATCTACGTTGAAACGCATGTGAGATAAGTGTCCTTTTAATTGGGCGTGATTGACAAAGTATAAATATTCAATGAAACATAAATAATAAATCAAATCGAAATTAAATTTTACATTATTGATCCTATAATTATAAATTTTTCACCTTCAAAACCACCAGCAACATGGAGTCTATGAACATGAACAAAATTAATTATTAATAAATATTTTAATGTAATTTTTTAAATAATTTAGTGTAGTTATGTGGAAAAAAATTTAAATGCTTAAAGTTGCCTTTTAATTAGATTAGATTATATAGATAAATTGTGTACTAAATTTTTTATATAAAACTTGAACGCCCCTTTGTTATCTAGGCATATGAAGTTGTGAGGGAAGACAAAAAGATAAATTAATGCATAATGTTTGATTATTATTATTCTTTTTATGGAATGATAAATTCTCGACTGTAAAGAGTTTAAAACATATTTTCTAATTAAATTAGAGGCCTTTTATCTTAATATTTTATTCCTTGTAATAATTTTTTAATAGTATCATATTTATGAAGTTTAATAAATGTTAGTCTTAATATATCGTCTATCAATATGTCAAAAATCCTAAATTTTGCAAAAAAAGATAAGTTAAGTTAAATGGTAACCTACAATAAATGGCGAGGGAAACCAAAAAGCTATATTATTAAATAAAAGAAATAAAAGTTAAATAAATATTTACGTTAATAACAAAATCTAGGAAAGGAAAGCAAATAGTTTGTATTAATTTATTTTTTGTGTTTAATTTGCAACTAACATTTTTTATTTTTATTTTGTATTTTTAAGCATGTGATACATGATTTTAAATATGACTTTTTACTAACACATGACATACTAAAATACTTAGTATTGTCTTTTTAACATCAATGTTCAAAAGTCATGAACCTTGATTGATATTTATGTCTATCTTAAATTTGATAATAATAGAACAAAACGCTCAAAAATCATAAAATGTATCATCAATTGTTTATATTTTTTATAGGGACAAAATTTGTAAGAATAATTTTTCCTATCCATATCATCAATAAAATTGTATGTGTCACTTATATGTCTTATCTATCTATGTCTTGTCTATCTATTCACATCAAGTTAAGTGAATTAAGGTTTTAAATTAATTAAATAATTTATTTATTTTTATGTAAGCTTCATTGTTGGGTTTTGAAATATTCATCGTATTTTCAAACTTTATCGTATCGTTTGTTTTGTTTAAATTTAAGGGTTATCAAGATTTATGGTATTAATAAGTCTTGTCTTTTTATAATATTGTATAAATAATAGACAACCAAGTTGATATTTTACAATATTGTATAAATAAATGAATAATCTAGTAATCAATATAGATGAATTATGTATTAACCAATATAAAAATGACACTTGGATTAAAATTAAATACTTTAAGTAGCCTTTTAACTATATTGTATGCATAAATATTAATTATGTAAATTTAGCTATTAATCATGTCAATAAGATTTATTTTGTTCAACTTGTTAATATAATTGAGATCCTTGCAACTCCAATTTAATAATATGAGAGCTATTTTTCAAAGGAAAGTGGTGAACAAAAAATAACACAAGCAAAAATAAAACATACATCTTATTTAAAGTTTATGAAATACTATTTTTTTTCATGAAACTAAAAATAATTAATCATTAACATTTATATTATCAAACTTGTAGTTAGTTGATAATATAACATCGAGGAAAATAGAGGGAGTATTTGTTTAAGCAATTATAATATTCATCCCTTCTTCACATAATTCTTTTTTTCCAATGAATCATCCCTACAAAAAAAAATACGCTGAGCGATTAATAACAAACAAAATGGTGAAATTTGATTTATTTAATATTAACCTTATGATTATATTAGTTTAAATTTCCCCTTAAGTAATAAAAAAATTGGACATTGAATAATAAAAATGTAAGTATATTTACCTTTAAATCGCACAACTTCACAAATCTTGATAGCTCCTAAATAACAACAAAACAACATATATGTGAAGTTAAAAAAAGGCGATAATACTTCATAACCAATAAAACTTAAAAATAAATAAACTATTAATTTAACACCTTAATAATACATTTACAATGATAAGAATGATTATTTACACATACAATTCTCTCGGTGATGGAGTAACCAAAATTTTGGCTCACAAATGTTGTCTTCTATCAAATATTTATAGCTAGTTGATGATGCATTTTATGACTTTTGGACGACTTATTATTATTATTATCAAATTTATTATGTACATAAATATGTAGCAATGTTTTATGACTTTTATCATCCATTTTCATTATTAGCAAATTAAATATAGACATAAATATATAGTAGGGATAAATGAAATGTAAAAGGTTTGCTTTAAATATTTTCGCCTTTTGTATATATATTTTTTTTTACATAATTTACCTTGCATGAGAGTTGTTTAATCATTTTTTGCCTTGACTTTTATTTATATATTTTTTTGTTAGATTTATATATATATTCAATTTACTGAAATTATATCTAATTTAAAGAAATTGAGCAAAGATATAGTAAAAAAACCGTAAGAGAAAATTGCACATATAAACAGAAATAAACTATTAATTTAACACCTTAATAATACATTTACAATGATAAAAATAATTATTTACAAAAACAATTCTCTCGATGATGGAGTAACCAAAATATTGGCTTGAATTTTGGCTCACATATGTTGTCTTCTATCAAATATTTACAGCTAGTTGATGATGCATTTTATGACTTTTGGGCGACTTATTATTATTATTATTATCAAATTTATTATATACATAAAAATGTAGCAATGATTTATGACTTTTAATCATCCTTTTTCATTATTAGCAAATTAAATATAGACATAAATATATAGTAGGGAGAAATGAAATGTAAACAATTTGCTTTAATTATTTTTTCTCTTTTTGATATATTTTTTTTACATAATTTACCTTGCATAAGAGTTGTTTAATCATTCTTTGCCTTGCCTTTTATTTATATATTTATATATATTCAATTTAATGAAATTACATCTAATTTAAAGAAATTGAGCAATTATATAGTAATAAAACGTAAGAGAAAATTTCAAATATAAACAGTTTAAAATTAGAGAAATTTAAATTTTTATTTATCGATAAACCTAATTTTAAGAAATTAAAAGACCAATATTTTCATGTTAAGTATGATATTATCGTCTCTTTATATTTATAAATTATTTATTACTTTATAAACGGTAAAAAATTAAAATTATGTGATATTTATTTATTGCTTAAAATTTCCTAACAATAAATGTCGAAATTTAAAATCTAGCATGAATTTTGATTTTTATTTGTTGTTTAATTTATCTAAAAATTAAAAGGTAAAAGTTTAATCTTTGCTATGCTATTGTAATTAATGTTTTATAATTTTTTTCTTGTTTTTTCACATTTAAATAAGAAATAACAATGTGACTTGTAGGCTTCTAATGGTGAAATAAAATACTTTTGACTTGTTTTTTTATTATCTTATTTTATAGATTTATCGATATATGAATTAAATGAATTTCATATAATAAATAGTTAGTCCATGTCACATTAATTCGCCATGTCACATGAAAATGTTTCATCTCATATTATTTTAGTTAGCCTTTTAATTAGATTTTATAGATTTAATTTATACATAAATATAGATCAAAGAGAAAATGTTAAATATTTACTTTAATATACATAAAAATGTAGTATAGTTTTATTACTTTTTAGCATTATTTTTTCATTATTATAAAGTTATAAAATTAGAGAATGTAAATTTTTATTTGAAATTTAAACTATTATAATTTTAAAAATTAAAAGGCTAATATTTAATGTTAAGTATGTTATTATTTGCCCTTAATATTTGCAAATTCATATTTTTATAAACAGCGTAAAAATTAGAATTATATGATATTTATTTTTCCCTTGAAATATCCTAACAATAAATATCGATATTTAAAATTTTTTAGGAATTTTGATTTTAAATTGTTATTTAATTTATCTAGAAATTTAAAAAGTCAAAAGGTTAATGTTTGTTATGCTATTTACATTTAATGTTCTATTTTTTTTTCTTTTTTTCCTTTTAAATAAGAAATTATGATGTGGCTCCATATTGTCATGTATAATAAATGACGTGGCTTTTTACTAATGCTAGGTGGCATTGTCTACGTGGCATTTTGTGTTACTCTTTTAATAATATTGTATAAATTTAATTGATAATCCGTTACTAAATTATGCTAACCGCATTTTAGTAATATTATCCACTTTTGTAAATACTTTTATCATTGTGTTGTCAAAAGAGCTTCAAGCCTTCAACTTATCACAAATTGACAAATAGACTCGACAAAATAAACCCGATCCGTACTAACTCAATCTATCTATATATAAGTATAAAAGAAGAACCGCTAGACACGTGATAGTCTCACATTCACTTTCATGAATTACTTATCCCACCTAAGTGCCTAACTATCATACCTATCTATAGAAATATTATCATTATTACTATAAAAGCAAATTGTCTAACTGTATACGTGGCGCAATAATGTTTCACCGTTCACTATTTCTTGCACTCACATTCACCCTCACAAAAAACAGTTTTGTAGACCAATGAGAATCCTTAATTTATGTCAAGTCATATATTTTTATGTATTATAATATTATAATATTAAAAAAAAACGTTTAAACGGAGATTCCTTAAATCTTTCCATAATTCATTAAATCTTCGAATTAAAGGTTGTACACAAATAGCCCACTAAATAACACAAATAGCCCACTAAATATTCCTTAAATCTTTCCATATTTTTATGTATTATAATATTATAATATTCACTAAATTTTCGAATTAAAGGTTATACACAATCTTTCCATAATTCACAGAAGTCTAATGCAAATATTATTGTATTGTATATATCAACTAACTCGCATAATTAAGGCATATTCCATAATTCACGTCATTCACAGAAGTCTAATGCAAATATTATAATAAAATCCATTGAAAATCTCACATTGAAAATAATATAATTGAAATATTGTTTAAAGGTTAGAGAAAATAATAAAATATTCCGTAATTATGGAAAGATTTTTTAAACCGTGTAAATTGTATTCTGTAACTATTTCAATGGTTAGAGAAAATTGTAATAATTGAAAATATCACATTGAAAATAATAAAATATTCCGTGATAGCCAATTTTTTAAACCGTGTTAATCTTTGATTTATTCCCTAAATATTATCATTCTTCGAATTAAAGTTTGTACACAATCTTTCCATAATTCACGTCTGAATAGAAGTCTAATGCAAATACACTACTCAATATTATTGACTAAACTTATAAAATATTATAACCGAGTAAATTGTAAACCGACTAAATTGCAAATATTGCATTCCATAATTGCAAATATTCCATTCCATAAAAAGGCATAGTAACACGGCTGAATAATTGCAAATCTTTCCAAATCAAAACCATACTGTTTATTATTCCATTCGATAAATATTACCAGAAAAAACTTATAAAATGTATAAAATGCAAATATTCCATAGTAACACGGCTGAATATTATTATTGACTAAACTTATAAAATATTAAGAGTGTTACTTCTGCAACCAACTCATCCCTTTAATCAATTTATATACCCTACCTATACATCCTTATACAACTCAATCTAAAGAATTTCTGCAATTCTCACGATTTTTTTCTCACGTTAATCATATCGAAATGGCTATCACAACTTTTTTTTTCTATTAGCGACCTCAAGTATGGGGTTCGTGTTAGCTAGATCAACATCAGGGTAGTACACAAATGAGACATGTAACAACCCGACCCACCACGGTCATAACACACCCTCAATAAGATGGGAGGTAAGCCTTTGAGCCCATTATTTGTCATCACTTAAGCCCAAAAGCACAAGGCCTTGTTACTAGGTGGTGGGTGGGAGCTATTATAAACATATCACAAGCCTCACATTCTACCGATGACAAAACTCCACACACACCCACATTCTACCGATGTGGGACAAATCTCATCTCATACTCGTGGGGTGTTACAAACTCCCCCACTTAAAGAACACAACGTCCTCGTTGTGCCTCAAACTTGAACATAGCCTAGCTCAGAATCCTCTCCGCTAGGTGGGTGACCCGGGTACTCCCGACCACAGGCTCACCACACGGTCGCAGGGTCGCTCTGATACCATTTGTAACAACCCGACCCACCACGGTCATAACACACCCCCACTAAGATGGGAGGTAAGCCTTCGAGCCCATTATGTTGGGAAATGTGTCCTCAACAATAGTGCGACCACGTAATTAAATCTCATGACGAGAATACGCAAGGGATGATACGAAATATATTAGTCAACTGACCAACATTAATCGGTAATGATTGGCTAGCTAGAGTTTGACATTACTGTCGTATGACGGTGGTGGTCAGTTGATCCCTTTAGGTCACATGTTTAGGACAATTCCCTTAATTGATAAAGTGACCAAATGTATATTGATACGATTTGATCATATTCCTTAAACTCGTATATCGAGAAATCAGAGGTTAAATCTTATTGTAAGATTTATGTTTATAATTGAAACGTGTCAATTACTAAACATTGAACGATATTTTATAATATCGTTATTAGAATGAATCAGGTTATAATTAATACAAAGGTTGTGAATCGTATTGACGATAATTATAAATAATCGTTTTATAATTGTAATTTCGAATTACTTGTCAATTGTTAAATATGATTTATTTAATTATATACAATATTTATACGATAAATATTTATATGTTTTAAATTAAGATAATTATATTTTATTACCTTGTGACATATAAGATGTCACATTTTGTACAAATTATACAATTGACAAATTTGTAAAATGAAATTCATTTTAAGTTGAAATGGACGACTAGTGGAGGTGGTTGTGTGGATGATTAGTGTGTTAAATACACCTTAATCATTATGTTTAAACAAAACCCTTGAGACACACACCTAGAGCCACCCTAAGTGCATTGAGAAGTGAAGATGTGATGTGGCGGTTTTCGTCGTCAATACCGGCATCAAACACATTTGTAAAAACCCAATTAAGTAGTATAAACGGGTTGTCGAACACGAAGACGGTGGGGATAGTTGTGTAATTATGTTCTAGTTTATGCGAGAGTCGGGGGTAATAGGTTTGCGAATGACTAATGACTAAAGATCAACTAAAACGAACAATTAAAGCAACTAAATAAGATCGAATCGATGGATGAGAAAACTAGGGTTTCGGGGGTCACTAAGGTGGCTAGACGAAGATGCTAGAAAGTAAACTAGAAGGTCTCAAACGAATAGTCTCGGGTAGTCTCTTCTCTCGAGTCGACTAACCTAGGTCGGAATACCCTAGCTTTCGCTACAAATATCACAACCAACCATCAAACATGCTAAGACAAACCCCCAACCGTCGCTAAAGGCAAGTCACGCTAAAATCAAAGCCCAACTTTCGTTGAGGCAAATCATCAAACACCTAGCATGCAACAAATGGAAGACTACTTTTTTAAGAACAACTAATCTACTTACTAGCATGGATTCATCATCTAAACAACACCCAAGATCACCCCTTGCCCTAGCAAGGAGACTACTCACTCATGGTAAATGAAAACATATGAATAAGGGATGAACAAAAGCAAAACATCATGAACAAACAAAGGATGAACAATTGATTCAAAGGAAACTTAAATAAAAGTAAAAACTAAGTAAAGATTAGAAGAATTATACCAATAACAATGGAAAAGGAAGTAGCTTGGATGACAAGTTGAAAGACTCTTTCAAATCTCCCAAAATACAACCCAAAATATCCTCTTACAATTTCTTAATAACAAGCCTAAGTAGAATCCTAAAGAGAGATTAACTAATAATGAAAGATTAAATAAGGATCTAAAGAAGATTAAAATAAATTAGAGTGTTTTTGAGTCTAAGTGTTAAGTAATGGAACAGTAAAAACCCTAAAATAAGCTTAAGAATGCGTAATCAAATGAAAGACTAAGTGCGGGTTTATATAGTGCGCGAATTTCTGAAAAGCGACTCCCAGCCGGTCGACCGGCTGCCGGTCTGTGACCGGCTGAGAGTCCAAATTTGACTTCTGAAACTTTTCTCTTCTTTTCTTCGATTTGGCTTGGATCACCAGCCGACCGGCCGGCTGCCGGTCTGGCACCGGCTGGGAGGCCTATTCTTTCACTCTGATTTTTCTTCATTTTTCTTGAGAGTACAGGTACCCTCAGCCGGTTGACCGGCTGCCGGTTGGCCACAGACTGGGAGCCCTTTTGCAATAATCTGCCCAACTTTGCATTTTCTTCAATTCACGAAATTTGGCTAAGTGTAGGAAAGCATCCCCAGCCGGCTGACCGGCTGCCGGTTGGTCACCGGCTGGGAGCATGATATGGGACTTCTGACTTTTTTGCACGAAATTGAAGTGAGATGGAACATTAGCCGGCAGGCCGGCTGCCGGTGGTTGACCGGCTGGTAGGCAGAGCTAAAATGGCTGTAACATTTCTTCAAATTTTCAAGGAAGTCAAGTCAATGCATCCCAGCCGGCCTACCGGCCGCCGGTTGGGGACCGGCTGGCAGGGCCTGGGAATGTTCCTGGCAAATTCCTTCACAATTCTTCATAAATCGCTCCAAATTCACCTCGATTTCTCTCGTTTCTTCGCCCCCGCCGTAATGCCTACAAAAATTGGACAGAATAGGAATATACTAGGCAACGGACGTAAAAACACCTAAAGACACGCACATCGAGGTCGAATCGTGACCGAAAACAAAGAAAATGTAAAGGAAATGATGACCAAAATGGAGCTCATCAGAATTCCCCACACTTAAACCTTACTCGTCCTCGAGTAAGAGATCAAGTAACTATATAACCCTTATTAAAAACAAAGAAACAAACTAACTAATCTATCTATAAGCCGAATCGGGTTTAGCTACACCCGTAGCCCTTTCAACTCACATTTTGACATTCATGAGGGAGAATGCCCTATTGCAAGGCAAGTAAGGTCTTGCTACAAAACTTTTGATGCCAACAAGTAAAAACAAAACACGTATAGACAAGCAACGTGCGTCGGAAAAGAAAGAAAACCGCTTGCCTCATTCAAGCGGCGGAAAACAACTAAAAGGGAACAAATTCAAAATCGTAAACTCCCTCACAAATATTAATTCTACAAGTCACTAAGGCAAGAAGGATGACAACAAAACACCGCCAAATCATGCTAAACTAGGCTACTTTCATAACCGTTATCCAAACACTTTTGTCAAGGGCGATCGGATGGAATGGAATGATGATCCCCGCAATGCTAAAGGCAAAAGATACAACAAGTCTAGATTCTTCACAAAGTAAAGGTCATGGGTCGTCCCAAGATCGACAAAACGGCATGGCAAAATAGATTTTTTTGGAATGGAATGCTCAAATCAATACAAAATGGTGGATTACAATCGAAACTTGACCTCATTCAATTTTTTTCATTTCTTTTTCATGCCATGAGTTAGGATGGGGTTTGTCCCACGCGTGCTAATGTCCTTTGCTTTCGCCAATCGCTTATTAGGCAACCGGTTAACCTCTAGACAATAGCTTATCGGGGTGACAATCACTCTGTCTTTGGGCCGTCGAATTCACAACCAATTGGGAAACCAACTCAATGGCTACCCTCCAAAGCACATCGAAGTGGTACGCCTCCACCAAAACATGTTCTTATTCTTTTTCATTAACCATTTTCTTTTCTTTTCTTTTTCACTTGAGGTTTCTTTTTTTTTTTTTTCTTTCAAAACATTTCCACTTCTTATGATCATTGACAAGAGCATTCCAAATTTATTCATGAAAGTTTTTTTTTTTTTTTTTTTTTTTTTTGGGTTGCCAAACCGTCAAGTCGAACAAGGTCACCAAGACAAGATAATCAAAACCACTTCACATCACGGGGGTGGACAAGGTGACTCACATGCAAACCCTTGACTTGGTATTGGACCATGGTCAGAAAGATACTAGAAAAGCATGACCTAGGGTGTTTTAAAAATCATTCTAAAAGACAAAGTCATAAGTAGAAGAATTATTTGCAACGGCCTAAACGATTTTGTCAAAGTTCTCAATTAGGCATTTTCAAAACATTATCCTAAATGCAACTATATGCCATGAATGCAACTAATATAGACATGTTATAATGCAAGTGAAACTATCAAACTACATGCCAAACAAAGCTAATGCATCTCCTAACAGCACAAAAGCACACAAGCCACACACAATCTCCACAATATACTCCACATCCTCCAAATACAAGCCCATCCTCCTCATTTGCAACGAAAGAATGAAAATGAGAGTGAAATAGAGGTTGGAACGATCATACCGTGGTGTCTTCAAGATCCAAAGCAGTGCTCAAGTAAGATAGTGCCTATGCAAAAGGAGAGAAAACAAGCAAAAATATATACAGTTCTACACTAATAAGATAAAGACATGTTTTTGAAATTTTTGAAATTTTTGAAATTTTTATGGTTTTTTTTTTTTTTTTTTTAAATGAAACGAATAGGAAATGAATCCCCTTCCCACACTTAAAATGTACATTGTCCTCAATGGACCAAATGTATGGAGGAGATAAGAAAGCAAAACATATTTTTTGGATTTTCAAGATTTTTTCTTTCAAAATTCCCTCCCCACACTTGAGACGGGCATTGCCCTCAAAAATCAAGTGTAAGAAGGGAGAATGGGGACAAAAATGCTAGATGCGAGTGAATCATGTAAAAAGGCATTCAATGAACGCATTAGTTTATCGAACAAAGTGGACCAATCCTCTCCGAAGTGGTCATAGGCCATCATGGGCAACAAGTAGGACCAACAACACCTATAAGAAACAAGATGAGTTAGAAGCAATGTATAAGCATAGATGAGCCTACTGAATGTGTCGAACTCACCCCAAGTCTTGTCATCCCGTTCCAAAGGTGTAGGAGGAAAGCCAAGACTCGTCACATCATGGACCTCATCACAACATTCATTTATGTTCCCTCCAAGAGTGTTGATTTTGTCCCCATTTTCACAAATTTCAAGCAAGTAATCGTCATGGAACAAATCAACCTCTTTGAGGGGAACGTCACAGTCACAATCATCAAAACTTAAAGCAAGCAAAGGAGTAAGAGAAATAAGGTCTTCATGATCGGTGTATGATAGATGTGACTCACCCTTAATACAAAAGCAAACCTCAAATCTCTCAAGAAGAGGGTCATCAATGGGATGCACCTCATAACTCCCTACTTCTTCCTCTTTACTCACTTCATCATCTATGTCAAACTCAAGAATCACTCTCTCAATAAACTCTTTTCCCAACAACTCATGATCAACCTCAAATGATACACACTCCAATTCATTTACATCCCATGGCTCCACAACTTTCTCTCCACGTAACTCAATCAAATCATCACACTCAAACCTCATAACCTCCATCTCACACTCATCACTCATCAAATAATCATCCAAGGGTTCTTGAGGAGCATAGGAAGAACAAAAGTCAAGGTCATCCCCACAATCACCACATGACATATAATTAGATGAGGAAACATGCATGGCATCATTTGAGTAAAAAGGAGTATGATATGAATGAACATTGTGCATATTATCATCATAATTCATCATATTCTTATACATGGGAGGTGGGGATGCATATAAAGAACAAGCATTAGAATCATGTTCCAAATAACCACATGTAACACAAAAAAATGAAAATGCATGCACATCACTCTTAATTAGGGAGGGAGGAACAACATAATTGTGTTGAACATTGTGAACATAAGAGGGAGAATCAACCTCAACTTGTGGTTCAACCAATCTTGTCACTCTCCCTAACCCACAATTAGCATCGGTCATAGCCACTTTCTCAAGCAATGATCTTGCCTCATCATCACCTAAATCATAAAAGGCACCTCCGGCCGAAGCATTTATCAATTCTTTAACGGATTGATGTAAATTGTTAAAGAAAGTTTGCATAATTAGCCAAATTGGGATCCCATGATGTGGACAAGATATCAAAAGTTCATTTAACCTTTCCCAAGCCTCACTCAAATTCTCAAACTCGCCTTGATGAAAAGAAACGATCTCATTTCTTAGTTTAGCGGTTTTCGAAGGTGGAAAATATTTTGCAAGAAAGGCTTGGACAAGGTCATCCCATGTAGAAAATGTGCTAGGAGGGTGAGAATATAACCATTTCTCGGCTCCATCCCCAAGAGTAAGAGGGAAAAGCATAAGTTTCACAACATGAATTGGCACACCATTCTTTCTCACCAAAAGACACTTTCTATTAAAACGTTTAAGATGGTCAAGCACACACTCATTAGGTGACCCACGGAATGAATCTTTTTCAAAGATCTCAACCCACTCCGGATGTAGCCCAAGCTCCACATCCTCTCCAATATCAATAGGAGAGTCACACAACTTTGGGTCGAGTCTACTATGGTCACGTAAAGTCATGCATGAAGACATGATAGAAAAAGAGACTCTAAATGCAAGTGACTAAAACTAAAACTAAAGATGCAATAAATAAAGAAACAACATATTTTTTTCTTTTTTCAAATATTCTATTTTTTTTTTGTTTTTTTTCTTTTTTAAGAAAAAGCAATAAAATGACTAAGCCTAAAACTCAACAAAAACTTATATCTAACAATGCACCATCCCCGGCAGCGGCGCCATTTTGATGTGGCGGTTTTCGTCGTTGATACCCGTCGTTGTGGGTGCCAAAGATAAGATTTATAAACCAAACTAAAACTATAGATAGTGATAGTAAGGGTCGAACCACAGAGAGACAAGGTTAATTCCGTTTGCTAATTTTTAATCTATAAAATAATAATAAAGAGGGGGTTTGATTGATTGTTGCTAGGTCTAAAACAAGAATAAAATAAAACAAGTAAATAAAGAGGAGAATAAAAATATAATAAAAGAGATGCTAGGATGTTTGGGTAATAAACAGCTAAGATACTATAAATCCTAAGTCAACATGTATAGCAGTCGCGTAAGGGGTGTAACATATCCTTTAGGTCTATGCTATTAGTTCCTAGGTCTCACAATTATTGGGTGTCAACAATAAGGGTGATTCCTAAATTCTAGGTCACAAACCTTTCAGTCTTAAGTAACCTATCCGTCTTAAGATGTAAACCAATGCCCTTCCCAAATCTCTCAATCTT
Organism: Silene conica; assembly: GCA_029255685.2. Lineage (NCBI taxonomy): Eukaryota > Viridiplantae > Streptophyta > Magnoliopsida > Caryophyllales > Caryophyllaceae > Silene > Silene conica. The sequence continues at coordinate 6,662,486 of CM055313.2, forward strand.
GGGTAGGTCAATACTAACATCCTACAAGTCTCCTTTTGGTCTCATTGTAGGTTATTATAGTCTGCAAATTAAAGCGAAACAAAATTCATACGCGTGTCGGTCGACCGACCAGCTAACCCGGTCGGCCGACCTCCACCCTGCAACATGTCGGTTCGAGATTTAAACTACCTTCGCATATTTACTCCCTACATCCTAACATATGAAATTAGCTACTCATAACTATTGAAACAATAATAAAAATAGGAATAAACATGGAAATTATAAAGAACATAAATCTAAACATGCAATAATAATAAAGAAATTAAAATAAGATGAAAAGGAGATTAGGAACTTTGGTTCCCCATGGTTAAAACAAGTTAATGAAAGGTAAAATAATCAAATAACACAATCCCAAGGAACAAAGAATAAACCTTTAGGTCAATATTCTACCCAATCCTTACGGTCTTAGGGTTCCTAGAAAAGCACTAAACTTTCGTTCAAGGGCAATCCCAAAGTTGTTGTTAAACTAATCCTAACAATCTTTCAATCTAAAAGAATTAGTTTACCAACAACAATGGGGGATTGGTAATTTTAATCATAAAACTATCAAAATCAAGTCTTTACCATGGTTCCCCTAATTCCTAATCACAAGAATTAGCTATGCATAATCTTAATCATAAAATTAACAATAACAAGAATTAAGAATATCAAAGGAATTAACATAATTAAAGATGATAATAAAGAGGAAACATGAATTAAGAAATAACAAATAAGATGAACAACAAGATTAATTGAAAAGGAAAGATTGAATTGTAGCAAACTTACAACTTAATTGGAAATCTAAGAACAAAGATGAAAACTTGGACTTGATTATTCTATGATAGAAAACTAGATTAAGAACTTGATGGATAAAAACTAAGTAGAAAACTTGATTTTTCTGAATTAGGGACTGAATTTGCTTAAATAGGCAGAATTAAAGAGTTTCCTAATGACCTAAACACTTGTATGGGCTTTTCGGAAACTTCTGGGTCGGCGCTGTGGTCGGTCGACCGCTTTACGGATTTTATGCAATTTTTGGGCTTCAGGCAAATTCTGGGCTTTTCCAATTGGCACCTGGTCGGTCGACCTACTTTGTTGGTCGGTCGACCTGACTGACGGGACTGCAGCGCGCATCGATCTTAAAACAGCTGCCATTTCTTCGTTACTTATCGAAATCAAGCGATTCTCGCGGCGTTGGAAATCTAAGAGGATAAGCTTTCACCTCCAACTGGAATCACTCCATTATCAGCTCTATAACTCGAGATATAGCCATTTGAAACAGGCTGCAATGTCGTGGATCGATTATTTGCTTGTAAAAGTTATCTTTAGGCTTTGAAATGTGCGCTAAGCTTCGTTCCTTCTTATCCTTAGTCATAAAAAGTCCCGAGGGCATAAATTTGGTATAAAATCGTCCCTTTTCCGCATAAATCTGCAAAAGAGCATAAAAATACGAAAGTAGACAAATGTTGGGAAATAAAGGCTAAAACATAGTAAATGAGCGCTAAAATGCGTGTAAAAATAGATGTAAAACATCATAAAATAGACACGCATCAAATTCCCCAAACCAAACCTTGCTTGCCCTCAAGCAAGAAATAGACTCGATCTTAACTAATGGAACGTTTTCAATCTCAGAGCGAAATTTACATGTAAGCCTAAACCAATGCCAAGTACAAAAATGAGAAAGCATTTAAATTATGCAAACGAGTTATGGTGCTGTCAGACTTGCAAAAATAAAGACTATAGAGACTTTATACCATGGACTCTCGCGGTACGCTCGAGACACTCATGAAGCAAAGAGTGAGTATATGTAAAAGATAGGAAGAAGTAATTTGTAATGACACTCACCTAACTGCGACCCATGGAAACATGCCTGCAATCTAACATGAACAAGAATTCTACAACTTTGTATAACAATCTTATTAAGTGACCCAGATACATGCAATTGAGGTAATGAAAGATATGTGAGGTAAAAGGTAAAAGTGGTTAAGATGTTTTTGGATATGTGGGGTTAGTAGCCAAGCTAGTAAAACCGGTTCCCAACAACATACTTCACAACTTTTTGATATTAAGAAAGTGCTCTTTTGTAGCACAACTCTCACTTTGAATATAAGAAAGGACTCCCAAATATTTTTGAATGAGGTACGGGAGTGATAACATATAAAAGAAAGGGATTTTTGGAACGAATTTTTTTTTCTGATGGTGCCAGGTGGTCGACCGACCCATGAAGGTGGTCGGTCGACTGACTTTGTACGTTTTTGATTTTTTTTCGTTTTTTTTTTTTTCTTTTCTTTCTTTCTTTTTTCTGAATTTTTCTGTTCTTTTTCTTTCTTTCCTTTCTTTCTTTCTTTTCTCTTTTTGCTCATGATATCATACAAACTAAGATGCCTCAAAAATAAACCAAAGACCATAGATACTAGCTTGGAAAGGTAGGCTAAGTATGGGATGTAGTTTTGGGGGAATAAAAGGGCAAATTTGGCTATGTGAAGCTTATGGGTAAATATGAGAAAAGGGATCCCAAATGCACGTATCAAGACTCACAAAACGAGAAAGTAAAACAAGTATATAGCAATTCAAGTTCATGTTTATGCATATTGATGTAACATGTTCCAAGGGGAGTACTACTCACATCCTAAACAACTGGTTTAAGAATGAAACCAGGAAATAAGCTCTAAACCTTAGAATGTATAGTTGGTTGCCAAGGTATAAGTCAAGTCTCAAGATATGCAAGTTGACAAAAACTCGTAGATATGCAAAAGACTCTCATACTAAAACAAGTTGACAAGGCAAGGTAAAGGAATAAACATGTAAGATAGCAAAAATCATCCTTGAAATACTTTCGTTCCGACTCGACCTATATGCTAAAATAAACGTGCATTTTTTTGGAATTTTTTGAATTTTTTCATTTTTTTGTATTTTTCTTGTATATGCAAGGAAAATAAAGAAAAGAACAATGCAATACGGAAATGCAATAAACGTGTGACAGAATGCAATGCATGTAACACGAAACCATTCCCCAAACCAACCCGCACAATGTCCCCATTGTGCATTAGCCTAAGAAAAGGTTTCAGAAAATTAAAAGAAAGATGCAAAGAGAATAAAAACTAAGGAAAAAACTGGAAAGAACTCACTGGATTATGAAGCGCATGAGAAAAACCTCCCCAAACCAGCGTAAGCTGGGAGGTTTTGGTGGCTAGCAGTGCCACTCAAGTACCCAAGAACGGCTGCACGGTTCCCGAGGAAGAAATCGAAAGACTGTGACAGACCGGTAGGTCGACCGACCAAGAGAACAGGTCGACCGACCTTCCTGTAAAGTAAGAAAATTTCAGCAATGCGGCGACTAGGTCGACCGACTGGTGTAACTGGTCGGTCGACCGTCTTTGTCCCAGCGGTCTTCGTTTTTCTTCGTAGAACCTGAAAAAGCAAGAAAAATATACGCCCAACAAATGCGCGAGATCCCAGAAACAAGACCAAAAAGTCTTAACTACGCAAACACAACAGAAAAGTTGTCCTAAAAACTTAAAGAAAGCAAACTAGAAAGTCTTAACAAAACAAAAAAAAAAAAAAAAAAAAATGTCTTAAGAAAAACAGAAACGAGCGAAAAGAAGAAGTCATCCGCGAAGGATTCGGCGTTTCTTTGACCAAGGGCTCTGACTACAGGCTACTCCTTCAGCTATGGTGATTTGGGTAGATGAGTTTTTCTCCACCATGTAGATGGGTGGGTCATCATCCACAGCTCTAGCCATCCATCTTCTGGAGTTGTCGACTCCCAAGTCGTGGGGCGACACCTTCCTTGGTTTCTTCTTCTTAGGGCTCTTTTCTTCAGCCAAATGATCACTTGCTTGAGTGACCTCGTTCTCTACATCATTTGATCGAGTAAGTGGTACTACTCGATCGAGAACATCTCTCTTTCTACCGCCTATAGACTCTGCCACTAGAGTTGCAATTTCGGGAGCATCCAAATCAGCCTCTTGAGCAAGACATTCACCTGCACATGCCTCAAAACACATCAAAGCCTCCGAAGGATCCTTTGTAAAGGATCCTTGTACATAACATTCACTAATATTATTAAAAACATCAGAGATGTCAATAGAAGAATCCTGCAAAACACAAGGTTCATCAACCGAGGGTTCAAACATGTTAGGAACATGTTCATCACTAATACCTACAAAAATAGGTTGGTCAGTCAAGGGATGAAAGCCTAACTCATTGGTTGTTTCTAGATCCAAGATAGTATCATCAACGGGGAGGGAGAGGGAATCAAGTAACCTATTATTCTCATCCTTAAGAATGAGCGACTCTTCAGTAATGGGTGTGATGGGATCACACTTGACAGAAATATCTGGGTTACTAATATCAACGCCCTCATACCTCTCCAAGATTTTTTTGGACTGATGCTCCAACATTAATTTCTCCAAATGATACGGACACGGGATCACAATGCTTGTCGCGGAATCGGCAAGCCTTGGCTCTTTTAACTTCAGAATCTTCGTTGAGTTATTGACGAGAGGAGAGTTAGGTAGCTCAGGAGGCGACTCCATAGTCTGTTCAGGTATCATGGTGAGGTCTTGAACGAGGGAAGGATCCAGCGATTCGGGAATAGAAACTGCATTCTGCTCAGTAACAGTGGTCGGTCGACCTGGTATAGTGGTCGGTCGACCAGACTCCGTATCATCAAAAATTTCCTGTTCTGCAGAGACTGATCTCACGTCAGGTGTCGAGGTCGGTCGACCTGATGTTGTGGTCGGTCGACCCTCTGACCTGTGCACGGGATCAGTTTCTTCTACCTGAGCTGCGGCAGAATCATCCTTTGGGGTTGATTCCTCATAAGCACGACTACTCACAAAGTCCCAGAGTAGGTTGCGAAGGTACCACTCCTCAAAGCCCCGGCGAGGAACAGGTTGAACCGACTCCTTAAAACGGATCCATGCTTCATGAGGTTCCTCATCAGGTCCTTGCTGGAATTTTGAGATTTGAATTCTCAAAGCATCGGTTTTCGCTGGTGAATAGTACTGTTTGCAAAAAGCCAATGCCAGAGATGCCCAATCTGTAACTCTAGCCGCTCCCATATCAAGGTGACTAATCCACTCCTGCGCAGAATCTTTTAAGGAGAATTGAAACAACATCTCCTTAGCCTTATCTTTCTCTTCCTCCGAAACGTGTAGGATACAAAAATAATCTGTAAAATTCTGCAAATGCCTCAAAGGATCTTCGTCTGGTAGACCTGCAAACTGGTTTCGCTCCAACAATTCGATAAAGGAGAGATAAAAATCAACGCGGGGATTAGATCCCCCTGGGAGGTGGTGTGCTGCTGGCTGAAGATTATCGGAAATAGTAGACATGATCGCAATAGCACTGAGAGTACTCAAGCCTTCCTCTCAAAAACCTGTCTTCTAAAAGAAAACTAGAAGAAAAGGTAAGAAACGGTCTTAAGGAACCTAAGTTCCTTAAGACAAGAAGAAAAAAAAAATAAACTAAAAACTAACAAACAAAATTATACCGTGTCCCCGGCAACGGCGCCAAAAATTTGATACCCGTCGTTGTGGGTGCCAAAGATAAGATTTATAAACCAAACTAAAACTATAGATAGTGATAGTAAGGGTCGAACCACAGAGAGACAAGGTTAATTCCGTTTGCTAATTTTTAATCTATAAAATAATAATAAAGAGGGGGTTTGATTGATTGTTGCTAGGTCTAAAACAAGAATAAAATAAAACAAGTAAATAAAGAGGAGAATAAAAATATAATAAAAGAGATGCTAGGATGTTTGGGTAATAAACAGCTAAGATACTATAAATCCTAAGTCAACATGTATAGCAGTCGCGTAAGGGGTGTAACATATCCTTTAGGTCTATGCTATTAGTTCCTAGGTCTCACAATTATTGGGTGTCAACAATAAGGGTGATTCCTAAATTCTAGGTCACAAACCTTTCAGTCTTAAGTAACCTATCCGTCTTAAGATGTAAACCAATGCCCTTCCCAAATCTCTCAATCTTGGGTAGGTCAATACTAACATCCTACAAGTCTCCTTTTGGTCTCATTGTAGGTTATTATAGTCTGCAAATTAAAGCGAAACAAAATTCATACGCGTGTCGGTCGACCGACCAGCTAACCCGGTCGGCCGACCTCCACCCTGCAACATGTCGGTTCGAGATTTAAACTACCTTCGCATATTTACTCCCTACATCCTAACATATGAAATTAGCTACTCATAACTATTGAAACAATAATAAAAATAGGAATAAACATGGAAATTATAAAGAACATAAATCTAAACATGCAATAATAATAAAGAAATTAAAATAAGATGAAAAGGAGATTAGGAACTTTGGTTCCCCATGGTTAAAACAAGTTAATGAAAGGTAAAATAATCAAATAACACAATCCCAAGGAACAAAGAATAAACCTTTAGGTCAATATTCTACCCAATCCTTACGGTCTTAGGGTTCCTAGAAAAGCACTAAACTTTCGTTCAAGGGCAATCCCAAAGTTGTTGTTAAACTAATCCTAACAATCTTTCAATCTAAAAGAATTAGTTTACCAACAACAATGGGGGATTGGTAATTTTAATCATAAAACTATCAAAATCAAGTCTTTACCATGGTTCCCCTAATTCCTAATCACAAGAATTAGCTATGCATAATCTTAATCATAAAATTAACAATAACAAGAATTAAGAATATCAAAGGAATTAACATAATTAAAGATGATAATAAAGAGGAAACATGAATTAAGAAATAACAAATAAGATGAACAACAAGATTAATTGAAAAGGAAAGATTGAATTGTAGCAAACTTACAACTTAATTGGAAATCTAAGAACAAAGATGAAAACTTGGACTTGATTATTCTATGATAGAAAACTAGATTAAGAACTTGATGGATAAAAACTAAGTAGAAAACTTGATTTTTCTGAATTAGGGACTGAATTTGCTTAAATAGGCAGAATTAAAGAGTTTCCTAATGACCTAAACACTTGTATGGGCTTTTCGGAAACTTCTGGGTCGGCGCTGTGGTCGGTCGACCAGTATTTTCGGTCGGTCGACCGCTTTACGGATTTTATGCAATTTTTGGGCTTCAGGCAAATTCTGGGCTTTTCCAATTGGCACCTGGTCGGTCGACCTACTTTGTTGGTCGGTCGACCTGACTGACGGGACTGCAGCGCGCATCGATCTTAAAACAGCTGCCATTTCTTCGTTACTTATCGAAATCAAGCGATTCTCGCGGCGTTGGAAATCTAAGAGGATAAGCTTTCACCTCCAACTGGAATCACTCCATTATCAGCTCTATAACTCGAGATATAGCCATTTGAAACAGGCTGCAATGTCGTGGATCGATTATTTGCTTGTAAAAGTTATCTTTAGGCTTTGAAATGTGCGCTAAGCTTCGTTCCTTCTTATCCTTAGTCATAAAAAGTCCCGAGGGCATAAATTTGGTATAAAATCGTCCCTTTTCCGCATAAATCTGCAAAAGAGCATAAAAATACGAAAGTAGACAAATGTTGGGAAATAAAGGCTAAAACATAGTAAATGAGCGCTAAAATGCGTGTAAAAATAGATGTAAAACATCATAAAATAGACACGCATCAAATTCCCCAAACCAAACCTTGCTTGCCCTCAAGCAAGAAATAGACTCGATCTTAACTAATGGAACGTTTTCAATCTCAGAGCGAAATTTACATGTAAGCCTAAACCAATGCCAAGTACAAAAATGAGAAAGCATTTAAATTATGCAAACGAGTTATGGTGCTGTCAGACTTGCAAAAATAAAGACTATAGAGACTTTATACCATGGACTCTCGCGGTACGCTCGAGACACTCATGAAGCAAAGAGTGAGTATATGTAAAAGATAGGAAGAAGTAATTTGTAATGACACTCACCTAACTGCGACCCATGGAAACATGCCTGCAATCTAACATGAACAAGAATTCTACAACTTTGTATAACAATCTTATTAAGTGACCCAGATACATGCAATTGAGGTAATGAAAGATATGTGAGGTAAAAGGTAAAAGTGGTTAAGATGTTTTTGGATATGTGGGGTTAGTAGCCAAGCTAGTAAAACCGGTTCCCAACAACATACTTCACAACTTTTTGATATTAAGAAAGTGCTCTTTTGTAGCACAACTCTCACTTTGAATATAAGAAAGGACTCCCAAATATTTTTGAATGAGGTACGGGAGTGATAACATATAAAAGAAAGGGATTTTTGGAACGAATTTTTTTTTCTGATGGTGCCAGGTGGTCGACCGACCCATGAAGGTGGTCGGTCGACTGACTTTGTACGTTTTTGATTTTTTTTCGTTTTTTTTTTTTTCTTTTCTTTCTTTCTTTTTTCTGAATTTTTCTGTTCTTTTTCTTTCTTTCCTTTCTTTCTTTCTTTTCTCTTTTTGCTCATGATAGCATACAAACTAAGATGCCTCAAAAATAAACCAAAGACCATAGATACTAGCTTGGAAAGGTAGGCTAAGTATGGGATGTAGTTTTGGGGGAATAAAAGGGCAAATTTGGCTATGTGAAGCTTATGGGTAAATATGAGAAAAGGGATCCCAAATGCACGTATCAAGACTCACAAAACGAGAAAGTAAAACAAGTATATAGCAATTCAAGTTCATGTTTATGCATATTGATGTAACATGTTCCAAGGGGAGTACTACTCACATCCTAAACAACTGGTTTAAGAATGAAACCAGGAAATAAGCTCTAAACCTTAGAATGTATAGTTGGTTGCCAAGGTATAAGTCAAGTCTCAAGATATGCAAGTTGACAAAAACTCGTAGATATGCAAAAGACTCTCATACTAAAACAAGTTGACAAGGCAAGGTAAAGGAATAAACATGTAAGATAGCAAAAATCATCCTTGAAATACTTTCGTTCCGACTCGACCTATATGCTAAAATAAACGTGCATTTTTTTGGAATTTTTTGAATTTTTTCATTTTTTTGTATTTTTCTTGTATATGCAAGGAAAATAAAGAAAAGAACAATGCAATACGGAAATGCAATAAACGTGTGACAGAATGCAATGCATGTAACACGAAACCATTCCCCAAACCAACCCGCACAATGTCCCCATTGTGCATTAGCCTAAGAAAAGGTTTCAGAAAATTAAAAGAAAGATGCAAAGAGAATAAAAACTAAGGAAAAAACTGGAAAGAACTCACTGGATTATGAAGCGCATGAGAAAAACCTCCCCAAACCAGCGTAAGCTGGGAGGTTTTGGTGGCTAGCAGTGCCACTCAAGTACCCAAGAACGGCTGCACGGTTCCCGAGGAAGAAATCGAAAGACTGTGACAGACCGGTAGGTCGACCGACCAAGAGAACAGGTCGACCGACCTTCCTGTAAAGTAAGAAAATTTCAGCAATGCGGCGACTAGGTCGACCGACTGGTGTAACTGGTCGGTCGACCGTCTTTGTCCCAGCGGTCTTCGTTTTTCTTCGTAGAACCTGAAAAAGCAAGAAAAATATACTCCCAACAAATGCGCGAGATCCCAGAAACAAGACCAAAAAGTCTTAACTACGCAAACACAACAGAAAAGTTGTCCTAAAAACTTAAAGAAAGCAAACTAGAAAGTCTTAACAAAACAAAAAAAAAAAAAAAAATGTCTTAAGAAAAACAGAAACGAGCGAAAAGAAGAAGTCATCCGCGAAGGATTCGGCGTTTCTTTGACCAAGGGCTCTGACTACAGGCTACTCCTTCAGCTATGGTGATTTGGGTAGATGAGTTTCTCTCCACCATGTAGATGGGTGGGTCATCATCCACAGCTCTAGCCATCCATCTTCTGGAGTTGTCGACTCCCAAGTCGTGGGGCGACACCTTCCTTGGTTTCTTCTTCTTAGGGCTCTTTTCTTCAGCCAAATGATCACTTGCTTGAGTGACCTCGTTCTCTACATCATTTGATCGAGTAAGTGGTACTACTCGATCGAGAACATCTCTCTTTCTACCGCCTATAGACTCTGCCACTAGAGTTGCAATTTCGGGAGCATCCAAATCAGCCTCTTGAGCAAGACATTCACCTGCACATGCCTCAAAACACATCAAAGCCTCCGAAGGATCCTTTGTAAAGGATCCTTGTACATAACATTCACTAATATTATTAAAAACATCAGAGATGTCAATAGAAGAATCCTGCAAAACACAAGGTTCATCAACCGAGGGTTCAAACATGTTAGGAACATGTTCATCACTAATACCTACAAAAATAGGTTGGTCAGTCAAGGGATGAAAGCCTAACTCATTGGTTGTTTCTAGATCCAAGATAGTATCATCAACGGGGAGGGAGAGGGAATCAAGTAACCTATTATTCTCATCCTTAAGAATGAGCGACTCTTCAGTAATGGGTGTGATGGGATCACACTTGACAGAAATATCTGGGTTACTAATATCAACGCCCTCATACCTCTCCAAGATTTTTTTGGACTGATGCTCCAACATTAATTTCTCCAAATGATACGGACACGGGATCACAATGCTTGTCGCGGAATCGGCAAGCCTTGGCTCTTTTAACTTCAGAATCTTCGTTGAGTTATTGACGAGAGGAGAGTTAGGTAGCTCAGGAGGCGACTCCATAGTCTGTTCAGGTATCATAGTGAGGTCTTGAACGAGGGAAGGATCCAGCGATTCGGGAATAGAAACTGCATTCTGCTCAGTAACAGTGGTCGGTCGACCTGGTATAGTGGTCGGTCGACCAGACTCCGTATCATCAAAAATTTCCTGTTCTGCAGAGACTGATCTCACGTCAGGTGTCGAGGTCGGTCGACCTGATGTTGTGGTCGGTCGACCCTCTGACCTGTGCACGGGATCAGTTTCTTCTACCTGAGCTGCGGCAGAATCATCCTTTGGGGTTGATTCCTCATAAGCACGACTACTCACAAAGTCCCAGAGTAGGTTGCGAAGGTACCACTCCTCAAAGCCCCGGCGAGGAACAGGTTGAACCGACTCCTTAAAACGGATCCATGCTTCATGAGGTTCCTCATCAGGTCCTTGCTGGAATTTTGAGATTTGAATTCTCAAAGCATCGGTTTTCGCTGGTGAATAGTACTGTTTGCAAAAAGCCAATGCCAGAGATGCCCAATCTGTAACTCTAGCCGCTCCCATATCAAGGTGACTAATCCACTCCTGCGCAGAATCTTTTAAGGAGAATTGAAACAACATCTCCTTAGCCTTATCTTTCTCTTCCTCCGAAACGTGTAGGATACAAAAATAATCTGTAAAATTCTGCAAATGCCTCAAAGGATCTTCGTCTGGTAGACCTGCAAACTGGTTTCGCTCCAACAATTCGATAAAGGAGAGATAAAAATCAACGCGGGGATTAGATCCCCCTGGGAGGTGGTGTGCTGCTGGCTGAAGATTATCGGAAATAGTAGACATGATCGCAATAGCACTGAGAGTACTCAAGCCTTCCTCTCAAAAACCTGTCTTCTAAAAGAAAACTAGAAGAAAAGGTAAGAAACGGTCTTAAGGAACCTAAGTTCCTTAAGACAAGAAGAAAAAAAAAAATAAACTAAAAACTAACAAACAAAATTATACCGTGTCCCCGGCAACGGCGCCAAAAATTTGATACCCGTCGTTGTGGGTGCCAAAGATAAGATTTATAAACCAAACTAAAACTATAGATAGTGATAGTAAGGGTCGAACCACAGAGAGACAAGGTTAATTCCGTTTGCTAATTTTTAATCTATAAAATAATAATAAAGAGGGGGTTTGATTGATTGTTGCTAGGTCTAAAACAAGAATAAAATAAAACAAGTAAATAAAGAGGAGAATAAAAATATAATAAAAGAGATGCTAGGATGTTTGGGTAATAAACAGCTAAGATACTATAAATCCTAAGTCAACATGTATAGCAGTCGCGTAAGGGGTGTAACATATCCTTTAGGTCTATGCTATTAGTTCCTAGGTCTCACAATTATTGGGTGTCAACAATAAGGGTGATTCCTAAATTCTAGGTCACAAACCTTTCAGTCTTAAGTAACCTATCCGTCTTAAGATGTAAACCAATGCCCTTCCCAAATCTCTCAATCTTGGGTAGGTCAATACTAACATCCTACAAGTCTCCTTTTGGTCTCATTGTAGGTTATTATAGTCTGCAAATTAAAGCGAAACAAAATTCATACGCGTGTCGGTCGACCGACCAGCTAACCCGGTCGGCCGACCTCCACCCTGCAACATGTCGGTTCGAGATTTAAACTACCTTCGCATATTTACTCCCTACATCCTAACATATGAAATTAGCTACTCATAACTATTGAAACAATAATAAAAATAGGAATAAACATGGAAATTATAAAGAACATAAATCTAAACATGCAATAATAATAAAGAAATTAAAATAAGATGAAAAGGAGATTAGGAACTTTGGTTCCCCATGGTTAAAACAAGTTAATGAAAGGTAAAATAATCAAATAACACAATCCCAAGGAACAAAGAATAAACCTTTAGGTCAATATTCTACCCAATCCTTACGGTCTTAGGGTTCCTAGAAAAGCACTAAACTTTCGTTCAAGGGCAATCCCAAAGTTGTTGTTAAACTAATCCTAACAATCTTTCAATCTAAAAGAATTAGTTTACCAACAACAATGGGGGATTGGTAATTTTAATCATAAAACTATCAAAATCAAGTCTTTACCATGGTTCCCCTAATTCCTAATCACAAGAATTAGCTATGCATAATCTTAATCATAAAATTAACAATAACAAGAATTAAGAATATCAAAGGAATTAACATAATTAAAGATGATAATAAAGAGGAAACATGAATTAAGAAATAACAAATAAGATGAACAACAAGATTAATTGAAAAGGAAAGATTGAATTGTAGCAAACTTACAACTTAATTGGAAATCTAAGAACAAAGATGAAAACTTGGACTTGATTATTCTATGATAGAAAACTAGATTAAGAACTTGATGGATAAAAACTAAGTAGAAAACTTGATTTTTCTGAATTAGGGACTGAATTTGCTTAAATAGGCAGAATTAAAGAGTTTCCTAATGACCTAAACACTTGTATGGGCTTTTCGGAAACTTCTGGGTCGGCGCTGTGGTCGGTCGACCAGTATTTTCGGTCGGTCGACCGCTTTACGGATTTTATGCAATTTTTGGGCTTCAGGCAAATTCTGGGCTTTTCCAATTGGCACCTGGTCGGTCGACCTACTTTGTTGGTCGGTCGACCTGACTGACGGGACTGCAGCGCGCATCGATCTTAAAACAGCTGCCATTTCTTCGTTACTTATCGAAATCAAGCGATTCTCGCGGCGTTGGAAATCTAAGAGGATAAGCTTTCACCTCCAACTGGAATCACTCCATTATCAGCTCTATAACTCGAGATATAGCCATTTGAAACAGGCTGCAATGTCGTGGATCGATTATTTGCTTGTAAAAGTTATCTTTAGGCTTTGAAATGTGCGCTAAGCTTCGTTCCTTCTTATCCTTAGTCATAAAAAGTCCCGAGGGCATAAATTTGGTATAAAATCGTCCCTTTTCCGCATAAATCTGCAAAAGAGCATAAAAATACGAAAGTAGACAAATGTTGGGAAATAAAGGCTAAAACATAGTAAATGAGCGCTAAAATGCGTGTAAAAATAGATGTAAAACATCATAAAATAGACACGCATCAGTCGTCAATACCGGCATCAAACACATTTGTAAAAACCCAATTAAGTAGTATAAACGGGTTGTCGAACACGAAGACGGTGGGGATAGTTGTGTAATTATGTTCTAGTTTATGCGAGAGTCGGGGGTAATAGGTTTGCGAATGACTAATGACTAAAGATCAACTAAAACGAACAATTAAAGCAACTAAATAAGATCGAATCGATGGATGAGAAAACTAGGGTTTCGGGGGTCACTAAGGTGGCTAGACGAAGATGCTAGAAAGTAAACTAGAAGGTCTCAAACGAATAGTCTCGGGTAGTCTCTTCTCTCGAGTCGACTAACCTAGGTCGGAATACCCTAGCTTTCGCTACAAATATCACAACCAACCATCAAACATGCTAAGACAAACCCCCAACCGTCGCTAAAGGCAAGTCACGCTAAAATCAAAGCCCAACTTTCGTTGAGGCAAATCATCAAACACCTAGCATGCAACAAATGGAAGACTACTTTTTTAAGAACAACTAATCTACTTACTAGCATGGATTCATCATCTAAACAACACCCAAGATCACCCCTTGCCCTAGCAAGGAGACTACTCACTCATGGTAAATGAAACCATATGAATAAGGGATGAACAAAAGCAAAACATCATGAACAAACAAAGGATGAACAATTGATTCAAAGGAAACTTAAATAAAAGTAAAAACTAAGTAAAGATTAGAAGAATTATACCAATAACAATGGAAAAGGAAGTAGCTTGGATGACAAGTTGAAAGACTCTTTCAAATCTCCCAAAATACAACCCAAAATATCCTCTTACAATTGCTTAATAACAAGCCTAAGTAGAATCCTAAAGAGAGATTAACTAATAATGAAAGATTAAGTAAGGATCTAAAGAAGATTAAAATAAATTAGAGTGTTTTTGAGTCTAAGTGTTAAGTAATGGAACAGTAAAAACCCTAAAATAAGCTTAAGAATGCGTAATCAAATGAAAGACTAAGTGCGGGTTTATATAGTGCGCGAATTTCTGAAAAGCGACTCCCAGCCGGTCGACCGGCTGCCGGTCTGTGACCGGCTGAGAGTCCAAATTTGACTTCTGAAACTTTTCTCTTCTTTTCTTCGATTTGGCTTGGATCACCAGCCGACCGGCCGGCTGCCGGTCTGGCACCGGCTGGGAGGCCTATTCTTTCACTCTGATTTTTCTTCATTTTTCTTGAGAGTACAGGTACCCTCAGCCGGTTGACCGGCTGCCGGTTGGCCACCGGCTGGGAGCCCTTTTGCAATAATCTGCCCAACTTTGCATTTTCTTCAATTCACGAAATTTGGCTAAGTGTAGGAAAGCATCCCCAGCCGGCTAACCGGCTGCCGGTTGGTCACCGGCTGGGAGCATGATATGGGACTTCTGACTTTTTTGCACGAAATTGAAGTGAGATGGAACATTAGCCGGCAGGCCGGCTGCCGGTGGTTGACCGGCTGGTAGGCAGAGCTAAAATGGCTGTAACATTTCTTCAAATTTTCAAGGAAGTCAAGTCAATGCATCCCAGCCGGCCTACCGGCCGCCGGTTGGGGACCGGCTGGCAGGGCCTGGGAATGTTCCTTGCAAATTCCTTCACAATTCTTCATAAATCGCTCCAAATTCACCTCGATTTCTCTCGTTTCTTCGCCCCCGCCGTAATGCCTACAAAAATTGGACATAATAGGAATATACTAGGCAACGGACGTAAAAACACCTAAAGACACGCAAATCGAGGTCGAATCGTGACCGAAAACAAAGAAAATGTAAAGGAAATGATGACCAAAATGGAGCTCATCAGAATTCCCCACACTTAAACCTTACTCGTCCTCGAGTAAGAGATCAAGTAACTATATAACCCTTATTAAAAACAAAGAAACAAACTAACTAATCTATCTATAAGCCGAATCGGGTTTAGCTACACCCGTAGCCCTTTCAACTCACATTTTGAAATTCATGAGGGAGAATGCCCTATTGCAAGGCAAGTAAGGTCTTGCTACAAAACTTTTGATGCCAACAAGTAAAAACAAAACACGTATAGACAATCAACGTGCATCGGAAAAGAAAGAAAACAGCTTGCCTCATTCAAGCGGCGGAAAACAACTAAAAGGGAACAAATTCAAAATCGTAAACTCCCTCACAAATATTAATTCTACAAGTCACTAAGGCAAGAAGGATGACAACAAAACACCGCCAAATCATGCTAAACTAGGCTACTTTCATAACCGTTATCCAAACACTTTTGTCAAGGGCGATCGGATGGAATGGAATGATGATCCCCGCAATGCTAAAGGCAAAAGATACAACAAGTCTAGATTCTTCACAAAGTAAAGGTCATGGGTCGTCCCAAGATCGACAAAACGGCATGGCAAAATAGATTTTTTTGGAATGGAATGCTCAAATCAATACAAAATGGTGGATTACAATCGAAACTTGACCTCATTCAATTTTTTTCATTTCTTTTTCATGCCATGAGTTAGGATGGGGTTTGTCCCACGCGTGCTAATGTCATTTGCTTTCGCCAATCGCTTATTAGGCATCCGGTTAACCTCTAGACAATAGCTTATCGGGGTGACAATCACTCTGTCTTTGGGCGGTCGAATTCACAACCAATTGGGAAGCCAACTCAATGGCTACCCTCCAAAGCACATCGAAGTGGTACGCCTCCACCAAAACAACATGTTCTTATTCTTTTTCATTAACCATTTTCTTTTCTTTTCTTTTTCACTTGAGGTTTCTTTTTTTTTTTTCTTTCAAAACATTTCCACTTCTTATGATCATTGACAAGAGCATTCCAAATTTATTCATGAAAGTTATTTTTTTTTTTTTTTTTTTTGGGTTGCCAAACCGTCAAGTCGAACAAGGTCACCAAGACAAGATAATCAAAACCACTTCACATCACGGGGGTGGACAAGGTGACTCACATGCAAACCCTTGACTTGGTATTGGACCATGGTCAGAAAGATACTAGAAAAGCATGGCCTAGGGTGTTTTAAAAATCATTCTAAAAGACAAAGTCATAAGTAGAAGAATTATTTGCAACGGCCTAAACGATTTTGTCAAAGTTCTCAATTAGGCATTTTCAAAACATTATCCTAAATGCAACTATATGCCATGAATGCAACTAATATAGACATGTTATAATGCAAGTGAAACTATCAAACTACATGCCAAACAAAGCTAATGCATCTCCTAACAGCACAAAAGCACACAAGCCACACACAATCTCCACAATATACTCCACATCCTCCAAATACAAGCCCATCCTCCTCATTTGCAACGAAAGAATGAAAATGAGAGTGAAATAGAGGTTGGAACGATCATACCGTGGTGTCTTCAAGATCCAAAGCAGTGCTCAAGTAAGATAGTGCCTATGCAAAAGGAGAGAAAACAAGCAAAAATATATACAATTCTACACTAATAAGATAAAGACATGTTTTTGAAATTTTTGAAATTTTTATGGTTTTTTTTTTTTTTAAAATGAAACGAATAGGAAATGAATCCCCTTCCCACACTTAAAATGTACATTGTCCTCAATGGACCAAATGTATGGAGGAGATAAGAAAGCAAAGCATATTTTTTGGATTTTCAAGATTTTTTCTTTCAAAATTCCCTCCCCACACTTGAGACGGGCATTGCCCTCAAAAATCAAGTGTAAGAAGGGAGAATGGGGACAAAAATGCTAGATGCGAGTGAATCATGTAAAAAGGCATTCAATGAACGCATTAGTTTATCGAACAAAGTGGACCAATCCTCTCCGAAGTGGTCATAGGCCATCATGGGCAACAAGTAGGACCAACAACACCTATAAGAAACAAGATGAGTTAGAAGCAATGTATAAGCATAGATGAGCCTACTGAATGTGTCGAACTCACCCCAAGTCTTGTCATCCCGTTCCAAAGGTGTAGGAGGAAAGCCAAGACTCGTCACATCATGGACCTCATCACAACATTCATTTATGTTCCCTCCAAGAGTGTTGATTTTGTCCCCATTTTCACAAATTTCAAGCAAGTAATCGTCATGGAACAAATCAACCTCTTTGAGGGGAACGTCACAGTCACAATCATCAAAACTTAAAGCAAGCAAAGGAGTAAGAGAAATAAGGTCTTCATGATCGGTGGATGATAGATGTGACTCACCCTTAATACAAAAGCAAACCTCAAATCTCTCAAGAAGAGGGTCATCAATGGGATGCACCTCATAACTCCCTACTTCTTCCTCTTTACTCACTTCATCATCTATGTCAAACTCAAGAATCACTCTCTCAATAAACTCTTTTCCCAACAACTCATGATCAACCTCAAATGATACACACTCCAATTCATTTACATCCCATGGCTCCACAACTTTCTCTCCACGTAACTCAATCAAATCATCACACTCAAACCTCATAACCTCCATCTCACACTCATCACTCATCAAATAATCATCCAAGGGTTCTTGAGGAGCATAGGAAGAACAAAAGTCAAGGTCATCCCCACAATCACCACATGACATATAATTAGATGAGGAAACATGCATGGCATCATTTGAGTAAAAAGGAGTATGATATGAATGAACATTGTGCATATTATCATCATAATTCATCATATTCTTATACATGGGAGGTGGGGATGCATATAAAGAACAAGCATTAGAATCATGTCCCAAATAACCACATGTAACACAAAAAAATGAAAATGCATGCACATCACTCTTAATTAGGGAGGGAGGAACAACATAATTGTGTTGAACATTGTGAACATAAGAGGGAGAATCAACCTCAACTTGTGGTTCAACCAATCTTGTCACTCTCCCTAACCCACAATTAGCATCGGTCATAGCCACTTTCTCAAGCAATGATCTTGCCTCATCATCACCCAAATCATAAAAGGCACCTCCGGCCGAAGCATTTATCAATTCTTTAACGGATTGATGTAAATTGTTAAAGAAAGTTTGCATAATTAGCCAAATTGGGATCCCATGATGTGGACAAGATATCAAAAGTTCATTTAACCTTTCCCAAGCCTCACTCAAATTCTCAAACTCGCCTTGATGAAAAGAAACGATCTCATTTCTTAGTTTAGCGGTTTTCGAAGGTGGAAAATATTTTGCAAGAAAGGCTTGGACAAGGTCATCCCATGTAGAAAATGTGCTAGGAGGGTGAGAATATAACCATTTCTCGGCTCCATCCCCAAGAGT
Source organism: Silene conica (assembly GCA_029255685.2). Classification (NCBI taxonomy): domain Eukaryota; kingdom Viridiplantae; phylum Streptophyta; class Magnoliopsida; order Caryophyllales; family Caryophyllaceae; genus Silene; species Silene conica. The sequence continues at coordinate 6,681,290 of CM055313.2, forward strand.
AAGAGGGAAAAGCATAAGTTTCACAACATGAATTGGCACACCATTCTTTCTCACCAAAAGACACTTTCTATTAAAACGTTTAATATGGTCAAGCACACACTCATTAGGTGACCCACGGAATGAATCTTTTTCAAAGATCTCAACCCACTCCGGATGTAGCCCAAGCTCCACATCCTCTCCAATATCAATAGGAGAGTCACACAACTTTGGGTCGAGTCTACTATGGTCACGTAAAGTCATGCATGAAGACATGATAGAAAAAGAGACTCTAAATGCAAGTGACTAAAACTAAAACTAAAGATGCAATAAATAAAGAAACAACATATTTTTTTCTTTTTTCAAATATTCTATTTTTTTTTTGTTTTTTTTCTTTTTTAAGAAAAAGCAATAAAATGACTAAGCCTAAAACTCAACAAAAACTTATATCTAACAAAGCACCATCCCCGGCAGCGGCGCCATTTTGATGTGGCGGTTTTCGTCGTCAATACCGGCATCAAACACATTTGTAAAAACCCAATTAAGTAGTATAAACGGGTTGTCGAACACGAAGACGGTGGGGATAGTTGTGTAATTATGTTCTAGTTTATGCGAGAGTCGGGGGTAATAGGTTTGCGAATGACTAATGACTAAAGATCAACTAAAACGAACAATTAAAGCAACTAAATAAGATCGAATCGATGGATGAGAAAACTAGGGTTTCGGGGGTCACTAAGGTGGCTAGACGAAGATGCTAGAAAGTAAACTAGAAGGTCTCAAACGAATAGTCTCGGGTAGTCTCTTCTCTCGAGTCGACTAACCTAGGTCGGAATACCCTAGCTTTCGCTACAAATATCACAACCAACCATCAAACATGCTAAGACAAACCCCCAACCGTCGCTAAAGGCAAGTCACGCTAAAATCAAAGCCCAACTTTCGTTGAGGCAAATCATCAAACACCTAGCATGCAACAAATGGAAGACTACTTTTTTAAGAACAACTAATCTACTTACTAGCATGGATTCATCATCTAAACAACACCCAAGATCACCCCTTGCCCTAGCAAGGAGACTACTCACTCATGGTAAATGAAAACATATGAATAAGGGATGAACAAAAGCAAAACATCATGAACAAACAAAGGATGAACAATTGATTCAAAGGAAACTTAAATAAAAGTAAAAACTAAGTAAAGATTAGAAGAATTATACCAATAACAATGGAAAAGGAAGTAGCTTGGATGACAAGTTGAAAGACTCTTTCAAATCTCCCAAAATACAACCCAAAATATCCTCTTACAATTGCTTAATAACAAGCCTAAGTAGAATCCTAAAGAGAGATTAACTAATAATGAAAGATTAAGTAAGGATCTAAAGAAGATTAAAATAAATTAGAGTGTTTTTGAGTCTAAGTGTTAAGTAATGGAACAGTAAAAACCCTAAAATAAGCTTAAGAATGCGTAATCAAATGAAAGACTAAGTGCGGGTTTATATAGTGCGCGAATTTCTGAAAAGCGACTCCCAGCCGGTCGACCGGCTGCCGGTCTGTGACCGGCTGAGAGTCCAAATTTGACTTCTGAAACTTTTCTCTTCTTTTCTTCGATTTGGCTTGGATCACCAGCCGACCGGCCGGCTGCCGGTCTGGCACCGGCTGGGAGGCCTATTCTTTCACTCTGATTTTTCTTCATTTTTCTTGAGAGTACAGGTACCCTCAGCCGGTTGACCGGCTGCCGGTTGGCCACCGGCTGGGAGCCCTTTTGCAATAATCTGCCCAACTTTGCATTTTCTTCAATTCACGAAATTTGGCTAAGTGTAGGAAAGCATCCCCAGCCGGCTGACCGGCTGCCGGTTGGTCACCGGCTGGGAGCATGATATGGGACTTCTGACTTTTTTGCACGAAATTGAAGTGAGATGGAACATTAGCCGGCAGGCCGGCTGCCGGTGGTTGACCGGCTGGTAGGCAGAGCTAAAATGGCTGTAACATTTCTTCAAATTTTCAAGGAAGTCAAGTCAATGCATCCCAGCCGGCCTACCGGCCGCCGGTTGGGGACCGGCTGGCAGGGCCTGGGAATGTTCCTTGCAAATTCCTTCACAATTCTTCATAAATCGCTCCAAATTCACCTCGATTTCTCTCGTTTCTTCGCCCCCGCCGTAATGCCTACAAAAATTGGACAGAATAGGAATATACTAGGCAACGGACGTAAAAACACCTAAAGACACGCAAATCGAGGTCGAATCGTGACCGAAAACAAAGAAAATGTAAAGGAAATGATGACCAAAATGGAGCTCATCAAGATGTTCCCTCTTTTGTGCTTCCCCATACCCGGCCACACCAAACCCTAGCAACACTTGATAAATATTGTTGCATGCTCACAATTCATTCTAGTCCTTATGCTTGTTAGATTTTCTACGGGTGAGAAAATAATACAACATAAAATCCTCTAAGTAATTATTATAAGAAAATATTATACTAATTATATAAAAGATATAATATTAGTATACTAAGTTCATATTAGAACTTATATTGTTTAAGGATAATCCGATTCTTATACTAGCTTGTTCAAAGTCTCGGTTTGTTAAGGGGTTGTCTTGGTGCATCCAAAGGAGGTGTTCTTGTTGAACATTTGGAGGATCATCCTAGCATTACATTTCGGACCGTGTGTAAGGGCTCGAAATCTCTCCTATTTCCGCATATATTTAGCATGCATAAGATCTAAATCATGTTAATTAAAATGTTAATTATAAGATTATATTTAGTATGACTAAAAGTATTAGATTATGAGATAATTAAACCTAACACATTGTTTTTCCTCACTAAAGCCCAAAAGCACAAGGCCTTGTTACTAGGTGTTGGGTGGGAGCTATTATAAACATATCACAAGCCTCACATTCTACCGATGTGGGACAAATCTCCACACACACCCACATTCTACCGATGTGGGACAAATCTCATCTCATACTCGTGGGTAGAGCTGGCAAAAGCTGACCCGACCCGATAAACCCGACCCGACCTGCCCGAAACCCGACCCGATACAACCCGAGAATTGGACGACCCGAAACCGAACCGACCCAACCCGAACCGACCCGCTAACCGATAGCAGCATTATTTTGTCTAACCCGAACCCGAACCGAACCGACCCGGCCTGTGACCCGATATTTCTCAACCCGATAGATGACGTTATAATGAACTGGCTTAATAATGGTTTAAATGACACCAAATTGATAATTCTTCTTAATTATTTTAACTTAAACTTCAATTAATACATCTATCCATTAATTAAATATAAAATTATCCTCTAAAACTAAATATATAAGATAAAATATATGTCAATAACCTGACCCGCTAATGACTCGACCCGATTTGTCACCCGCCGATGACCCGACCCGAAGATGACCCGACATGAACCGAACCGACCCGAACCCGTACTAACCCGACATAAACCGAACCCGATATGACCCGACCTGCTTTGACCCGACCCGTAACCGACCCGAGTGACCCGATTGCCACAGTGTTACAGGACGGGCCTGAATTAGCTTTCAAAAACAAAAGGTTTGATAAAAATTCAGAAACGGTTAACAAAAAGAAACTCGAAGCAGTTGAGTTACTGTTTGTAGATTCCAAGGTTTGTCATTATTTTACAATAACTTTTATACTATATGTGTTTTTTATTTATTTATACAAGAACTGACCAATTTTTATTTTTATTCTTTTCATAATGATTTTATCCAAGCCACCCTAAGAAAACAATTGATTTCCCACTTTGGATCACAGCTGTGTGTTGGTGATGTTTACACCATTCGGAACTTGACCGTAGACAACAACACAGGACTAGACAAGGCAACCCCTCATCCCTATCGTTTGAGGTTTGAATATTCAACACAAGTTCAGAAAATCAATGATCCAACGTTAAAAATCAGTTTGTTCGAATAAATAGAATTGTTATATATTGAAATGAATTTACCTTTGTCGTCTTTAAAAATAAGTGTACACAACCCCGTACAACCCCGTGATTTTTCACGGGTGTTACACTAGTATTTGACTAAATGTGGTAACATACTATATGAATGACTAAATATAGATATACAAAATATTGCAAATTATTCTTTGGATTGTTGGGGCTGGTGTCCTTGACAATTAAGTACAATGACTTATTAAATCTCTTTAAGGATCACAAGGGCATACTTCAGTATTATTACCAGTTGATCCACGTTTATCAATAACGGTTGGCTTGCTAGATAAGTTTGACGTTATTGTCATACGGATGGCGGTGATCAACTGGTCCCTATACGTCACACCTATAGGACACGTTTGAGAGATGTGAAGGTATGAAAATACAGTCACATTTATGCCGAATATGACTAAACAGTTAGTCAGAGGTATTGACTACTAAATTAGTCAATAAGATGTTGAGATTATTATTTAATACGGATTAAATAATTTTAGCTAATACGGATTACATGTTTAATTCGTAAAATTAAATATAAGCGGTTATATTTAATTAAATATTGTATTCGCGTATTAATATAAACGGTTATATTAATTTGGGTAATTATACAATATCGTAATTTTATCAGACCATTATTAATACATCGACTGCATTAATATCTGATACATGTATGCGATTTATAATTAAAAATCCCGCAAATAATATTTAGCAAATCGGGTCGAATCACGCAAAGGAATAAGGTAAGAGTGGAGAAAGCCCACTCTCACCGATCCAATTCGGCCGACCCATGTATTCACTACATAAGGAGAGTCTTTCTCCTTATGTCAGTAACTGTTGAATCATAATTCTCACAATTAGGGTTTTTGAGAGCATTCTTCTCCCAAAACTCAGATCTCACATCTAAAACCTCAATAGCTCTCCCCATATTGCAAGGCAATTGGAGAGTATTTTCTAGCACACGCGGCATCATCTCAAACAAAGTCTTGGGTACAAGTTATAGGAGGGAATTTACTTTAATTCCTGTTCTTAGGCCTATTCAAGCAAGGACCCAAGGTTGTACTCTTTTTCATGTTTTTATTTATCTTATGACAATATTCACAACTGTAAATTTCATTATAATCCTGCAAGTTTAGGGCGAATACATGCTATATTCCCCACATGGATATCCTTTAATAATTAATCCATATAATACACTAATAAATCAGCAACCAAACGAATGAATTTACTTTTCCTTCCCATCTATATTAACCTTGGAAACGAATATTTAGATAATTATTATTATTATAAAATACATATAAAAATACGGCAACTAATGTGGTGAATTTCATTTTCCTTCCAATCTATATTAAATATGAAAAAGAATATTTATATAATTATTAATAATCAATCAAAAAAATACACTTAGAAAAAAACGGCAACTAATCTTGAAATAATCAATCAAAGAAATACACTCGGAAAAAAAACGGCAAATAATATTTACATAACCAATCAATAAAAGATAAGTAATATTGAGTCCATCAAGTTATTGACGTGGAATTATATTGCGTAAAAAATTGTGTAAATCTCATACATGTCAAGACAAAAAAAAAACAAAAATACAAGATTCCTTGAAATTTATATTTATCTATAATACATGTCATATATTAGCTTAAAGTAAAAATAAAATATATTGTATCATACAGCTATTCTAGGTATAGAATGCAATATGATGAAATCCATAAAAATTATTACAGTCATATAAAATGTTGTATTCTTATCTTATAAAATATATTGCAGTTGTAAAAATACTATTTTACAATTGTATTCTTATCTTCAATACTGTAAGTATGAAATATATTGTATCATATGTCTATTGTACGTATAGAATGCAATATGATCTATATATAACTATAATAGAGAAATCACTGGACATATGTCCGTCATTGGTTGAATATTTTTTCGTACATTAGTTATTTCGTTATTTATGGTAAAAATTTATTACTTAGTTTCAAATTAATACTAACTGTGATTATTATATTATCGTATTATTATATTTTCTCTTTTTATAATTTTAGCTAATCGTGTTATCTATATCTATTTATAATTTATTTCTCTTATATGACTTGATTATGTAGAATTTCTGTCTATTTGATTTTACTTGAGTACTTAAATGTTTACGGGGCGGAGTATTACTCGGTCAATAATCTCTTATTTGTAAAGAAGTACAGAGCATTTGTTGATGTAATTCAATAAACCAATTTTTTTTATCCTTTCAAAAATATAGAACTTAGATTTTGTGTTCAAGGTTTATAATTGATTCTACTAAGACATTTATTTTGTATGACTTATTTTTCAGGTTGTTTGACAACAATATTTTACAATAGAAAGACTTTAAAAAAGAACGAGAACATATTAAACATTCCACGACAATATTCTACTGCGATATTAATTTTGTGTGACTTATTCTACTGCAAAATGGAACATACTACTACGGTATTTCCCCACAAAACACATACTTTCCATAAATGAAACCGTATAAATTACGCACAGTCCACCAATACGGCTATATCAGTCCAAAACTATGACACGATGTATTTCTTTATTTACACCCTTTTACTTTTGCCTTCATTGTTTTGTTTTACTTTTTTCATACTATACTTGATAAATGAGTCGAATCAAGTTCTCTCGAATCAAGTTCTGTCGGGTAAGTTTAGTTCATCATTATTTCGGAATAATTCGGGTTAGGTCGGTCATTTTGGGTTTCAGATTTATTTTGATGTGTTAGTCGATTTAAGTGGCTCGGGTCATTTTCGAGTTAATGATCAAGAGCACAAATCGTAATTTTGGATCTTGGTGGTTTCAGATCGGTCTCTTCGGGTCAGATCAGTTATGAGTCAAGATAATTTAGGTTATTTTGGGCCGGGTCGGATCAATTTGGATTTTGGTTCACATTCGGGTGTTGTAGTTTGGGTCAATATCGGGTCTTATTTCAGCCTAGTTTTGGATCAGTAACACCTATTGTTCTCAAATACTTTTGAAGACAATAATAAAGATAAACTATGATAGTCGAGTAACTGAAAATAGGAGCTTATAAATAAAGATAAAATGTGAGACCAAATATTACTTTAAATCTCAAATTACAAGTAATTAATTGTGCCTGACTATTTTAACCCATTGACAAAACTATTATTCTGATTTTTTATACGTTTTTAACTTTTAAACATTTATCTATATAGAGCTACGAACTCTTCAACTATACATTTCTGTGCAATTTGGACGCTTCTAAGCTAGTTGAGTATATATAAGAAGGAGCAACTCTAAAAAAGAGATAGGCAAGGAAGAAGACGAAGAACTGTAATCCGAAACTGGAAAAACTACCCCTAAAAAACACATCATTAAATCCATAATACATTGGAGGATTGTTGCACATTTCACTGTAAGCGCCCAATTAAACCCTAATTTGCTGCTGTTTTTTGTTTGGATTTTTTTTTTTTTTGTACTGTAATTGATTTAGGTTAGTTTAATTGATGCATGCTACCCTAATTGTCAGATTTTATAATTAAATCAGACATTGAGTTATAATTTGACGTGTGTAGCTCTAATTTAGTGGGAATATTTAGGTAATTTATGTTTTAATTAATCTGGGGTTATTGACTGTTGTTGCTAATATATGAAATATTAGAAAAATTCCCGGAGAGGACCGTCTCCCTTACACTTAAAAGGGCAACCACGAAATGGAATATTATAAAGGTTTAGATGGAAGGAGTACATTTTTTCTGGAGGATACAAGAATTTTTCGAAATGTCAATACCTTAATGTGGCAAAATTGTGGGGAAGAAGAAGGTGATGCATGCAGGGACTGTTCAAACTTCAAAGTGGTATGATTTAAAGATTAATGGTTTCTTCATAAAGTTGCACAAATGAAAGGAAATTCAAAAATTGACGGAATAAGTCGCTTGAGTTAAGAGATTTGACAGCAAATTTTGGTTAGAATTGGTGTATATAAAAGAGTGGTGCACTGGTACTCATTAGAGAAGTGTATTTTAAAGTGAGTAATTGTTATTTGGTCACCTGTGTAGATTTACCGGCTTCGTTGTTGGTAGTTGGGAATTGGAAACAACACCCTTTGAAAAATTGGTCACTGGAAGAAGCCATGGGGATCAGTAGTGGGCAGCTGGAAACAGCACCCTGTAGAAATTTCACCCTTAAAACCGAGGAATCAGCCTTCAGTAGGCGCCCCGTCTTACTCAGTCACACCAAAGTCTACCTCCTCCGACCACCGCGGTCTCTCTCCTCCTGACACCCTTCACTGGATCATGTCCTCTTCATCCATCTACGATGTCGTCCGATGCCACTCCCTCACCTCTCAACCCCACCCCTTGAAGACATGTTAAGGAATTATGAAGATGGAGATAATGTAGAAGATGAGAATCCTGCTTTAGAATAGATGCTTTAATTAGTTTTCTGCTATAATTTTGTTTTCTGTTTTGTTTGGGAATGCTGAACATGTCTACTGCTTTAATTTTACCCTCTGTTTTGGAGATTATGAAGATGAGAGTTTTGTTCTCTGCATTGCTACTCCCCTATTGCTTTTGTATTAATTAAACTTCTACATTTATAAAATGTTCAATTATCAATGTTTTACTTTTTTTTCTTACTTTTGATTATAGTTTTTTTTTCTTACTTTTGATTATAGTTTTTAAATATGTAGATATTTTAGTATTTCAGAAAAATGCCGAGTCCAAAATAATTAACGGATCATTGATTTTAAGATTTCAAGAGTCGGACACTCAGATCCGTCCGATTTGGACACTTGAGTCCGAGTCCGAGCATCACAGAATTTGGCAATTGTGTGTTTGGAGCATCGAGTGCTTTAAAAGCGAGTTAGTAAATTCTTGCGGATGCCAACTCGGTGAGCTGCAAACTCTTATTCTGAAACTCGAGTTTTGTTCCAGGAAGACCAGGTTAATATGTTGGTCGTCCATGAAACTCGGGTTGCAATTTATGAAGCCCAACTTAAATGCATATATCAGATAACTAAGTACATTTTATAGGTTTCATATGGCTTTGTAAAAAGAGGAGAGGAAATTACATTCAAGCTTGAGTTATTGAGAGAGGCAGAATTCAGAAAGATGAACAACAGACAGAGGTGGAATTCAACCGTTCATCATCAGAGATAATAATCTGATAATTTTTGGAATATTTGGTTTCGGGACACTCTTAAGCAACTCAAGAGGTTAGATTTGATGTAACATTTCCTTTTTAGTAATAGAGGGAGTAACTTTTAGCAATAAAATTTGAATATTGACTAGTGTGAGTTGAATTATTTAGATACTTGATCTATCCTACATTTTACAGTTTTGTGAAGTTATTTGTCCTGGATTCTGAATTGCTGGACTGTTCTCGCTTCGCGTTTCGCTACGCATTTCCTGTTTAATGAGTATTACTCCGTAGTCAGGAAGTTTAAATCTTTAATGGTATTTGTGTAATGCGTAAGCTGATGTTGATCGTTGCTGGTTTTGGAATTATTTGCTTGCTTCCAAGTACAAATTTCAGGAAGTTAGCATTATGTCTTTTTAAGTAGTTAGATGAATATATTCGAGCTGAAAGTTTCTGTCTTTATAGATAGTTGAGCTGGTTTTGTTGGAAATGACTAGCACCTGAATTTCTGGTTTGTGTTGAGTTAGAAAGTATTATGTGGTTGTCAAACTATGTCAAGTGTGCTTTATTATTGGACTATCTTTGTCAATTTTTCAGATTTATTGAGGTTTATGAGAACAATGTTTATGGGTGGTATGGATTCTAAGGAAAATGAGGATGCTTACTTCATCATAATGCACGCAATATATACTTCTTTCGTTGATGATCAAGTGCAATTGGTGCATACAGGACTATGGATATAATGGAGAAGCACCTAGAGCCATCAACACGCCCGGTGAATCCTTAACAGATATCGAGAAAGAACAGAGGGGGAGACTGTTACTGAGCTTCTAAAGGAGGTGTGTCACTAGTAATTGCCTCTTTCTTGATCCTCAGATTTGGGGATTTGAAACAATCTAAGAATGACAATTATGCTGCTATGATGGTTTTAAATATTAGTCGCAACACTACATCATGACCGTGTTAACAAGGTTTATAAAACTACCATCACGTTTTGAGGCAATATCAGTGGCATACTTGCATTCACCAAGGCTGATTCAGAGACCAAGTCTCCTTACCGAGGTTAAATACCTATGGTTGCAATAATGATTAAAAAGTGAATTATTTATATATGTTATCATTTTGGGTTAACTTCATTATTTTCCTTTTTAATATTATTAATGTGAAATATATATTTTCTTATAATTAAACCTTTTTTTAGGAATTAAAACTATTATCTTGTAACTCACTTGATATTTATTCAATAATTCTTATCTTATTCAATTGTTTTTTAACAAAATATAAAATATAAAATAAATATATAAATTAGCCTTATGAATCTATAACTTCATTAATTTATTTCTCATCTCATATTTGAAGAGAATTAATTTTTTATAATGAAACAAATTCTAAAAAAGTACAAATATTATTATTATTAATCATAAATAATAATCATAAATAAAAAGGTAAAAAAAGAATTCACTATATGCCCATCTTGGTTGTAATGTTTTTTGAGAAAAAAAGGGAAAAGCAAAATATGTTTTATGTTTGACACGAACTTGGTTTCATTACGTTCCATCATTACTACACGGAACAATGAGATAGAGAGTTGTTAATTAACCTATGTTTGATTTTTTTAAAGTAAGTAAACTACAACAAACATAAATAATTATTAAATCTTTGTAAAAAGTAAGTAATGGTAAATACAACGTATATCATCTTTTACATGTTTTCTCCTATTTCTGTTTGAATCAAATACATCTATTGCATATGAGTTCTTTCTTTTTTGGTATTTTTTTTCCCTTTTATTTTATTGTCATTAAGTTGTAATACCATCATTTTCTTTTAATAAAAGACCGTTAAATTTTCTTTTATCGATTGCGTATAAGTTTTAACTCCTATCATATTTTTCTTTTGTTTTATTGTCATTAATACCTCCATTTTTTTCTTTAAATATCAAAATTTTCATATGTATATAAATACGAATATTAAGTATCAATCGTCTAATTCTAAAAATTTTTAATTAATTAATTATTTTCTAATTTTAATAGGAATATTGTAAATTCAATTTTTGAATTCTAATAGGAAAATTGTAAATAATCAATTATTTTCTAATTTTAATAGGAATATTGTAAATTCAATTTTTGAATTCTAATAGGAAAATTGTAAATAATCAATTATTTTCTAATTTTAATAGGAATATTGTAAATTTAAAATGTATTTTCAGTGTTTTTTAAAAAGTTGGAAACTCCCGCGTCAACAACAACAACAACATCAACATCAGAGCCTTAGTCCCAAAATGTTTTGGGGTCGGCTAACATGAATCATCCTTTGGAACTGTCATGAGTGAACTCTCATCTCAACACGAGAAAAAAGAAACAAAAGAAAAAAACGAAAGTAGAGTGAAACAAAAAATGAAAGGCAAAGGGGTTTTATAGATTTTAAATCGAACTTATCACATGTATAAAAACCCAAAAATAAATCAAGAATAAAGTTTAAAGTGATTTTGAGAAACGAAGTAAAATTTAATATAAGAATTTTGGGGGAAAAAAGTGTAACAAATCCAAAGCGAATTTTTTTTATAGAAAACTTAATAACATCAAAGGCTAGAAGTCCACATGTATCATATCCCTCCATAGTGCCCTCTCCATCACCATCCCCTCCTGAAGCTCGAGAAATCTCATATCGTGCTCAATCACTCTTCTCCAAGTTTGTTTAAGTCTCCCTCTACCCCTAGCAACCTTTTCTGCACCCCAGGTCTCCAACCTCCTAACCGGTGCGTCCATAGGTCCCCTTCTCACATAGCCAAACCATCTTAGTCGGTTTTCCATCATCTTGTCCTCTATTGGGGCCACTTTTACCTTCTCTCTAATCACCTCTTTCCCTAACCGGTCTTTCCTTGTATGGCCGCACATCCGCCTTAACATACGCATCTCTGCCACACTCATCTTATGAATGTGACACTGCTTCACGGCCCAACACTCTGAGCCGTAAAGTAAGGCAAGTCTAATTGCCGTACGATAAAATTTCCCCTTTAATCTTTGGGGCATACCCTTGTCACACAAAAAACCCTAGCACTTTTCCATTTCATCCATCCCGCTTTAATTCTGTGGGCCACATCTCCGTCTAACTCTCCATCGTTTTGGATAATAGATTCGAGATATCTAAAGGAATCCGCCCCTCAACAACATTTCCATCGAAAATAATGCTCCCCACCGCCGTCGATCTCGGCCCCGCAAATTGACACCTCACATACTCGATCTTACTCCAACTTAGCCTAAATCCACGAGTCTCCAACGTATGCCTCCATAATTCCAACTTTCTCTTAACCCCCTCTTTCGTCTCATCAATCAACACAATATCATCCGCAAACATCATACACCAAGGGATCTCGTCCTGAATATCCCTTGTCAACTCATCCATAACTATAGCAAAGAGAAAGGGACTAAGTGCGGAACCTTGATGCACACCAATGGTAATGGGGAATTCTTCCGTTCTTCCAACATTAATTCTAACACTTGTACGAGCCCCCTCATACATGTCCTTTATGAGGTCGATATATTTTCTTGACACACCCTTTCTCGCCAAAGCCCACCAAAGTATTTCTCTCGGGACCCTATCATATACTTTCTCCAGATCAGAATTTGGACATCGTTGGGGCGTCTCCTTAGAAGTGACGCGCTGCACTTCTCAGACCCGGGTGTAGTGATAAGTTTGTGAGGGTTGCTAGGTCGTCGCCCGGAAGCGACGCACCATCTTTACACCTGGGGGTGGTGTCAAATATGCAAGGGTGCGCTACATTTTCTCGGCCCGGGTGTAGTGAAAAATATGCAAGGGTTGTTAGGTCGTCGCCCGAAAGTGGCGCGCCATCTCGAAGTATGGGTGTGGTGACAAATGGGTTTGGATCTAGGAAGCATGGTCAAGAGCTGTGTTGCTCAGACTCTCCAGACACGTGTCGGGGTGTCGGACACCTCAATCCAAAATTTGTTAGACACTCTGATACGGTCAACGAAGTGTCTTGACCTGTTATAGGGACACCGATACGACACTTCAAAATTAAAAGTACACAAATTAACTTTAACAAATTAATAAAATAATAAGAATAATAAGAAGTTAATGAGACACAATTTTCAACTTCTCGGTTACCTACCTATTGTACCTAATACACTGCATATTAACACATCTATTCATTTGCCTCTTTATCTTTCTTTATTGGTTTCATTTTCTTTTATAAAAGTTCTCCATTTTTGGCTCTTCATTTTCCTCAAACCATCTTCATGACTTAATTACAGAAAAAATTAAAAAATAAAATCCATTTTCCCATCTTCATTTTCCTCAAACTTTGAGTATCATACTGTAAATCTATACTCATCTATTTTCAAAAGTTCCTCATTATTACTGGACATTGGAAATGGTGATCGAGTTCTTTTCCTTCATGATCATTGGCATCGTTCCCCTGAAGTACTCACTCCATTATTTTGTAAGTTTCTTTTTTCTCCATCGTCGCTGGCTTCACCGTGCACCGTGCAGTGTCGAGAGTCGTGTCTAACAATGACGTATCCCAGACGTCCTAGGTGTCGTGTCCAGTGTCGTGTCGTGTGGACACGCGACACGCCACCTAAGAGCAGTGTCGGAGCTACACAGGTCAAGAGCGGGTAAAGAAAACGGGACACAACTATAGGAAGGGTAGTAGCTTGCGTTTTGGTACTTGGAACGTGGGATCTTTGACGGGGAGATTAGCCGAGGTAGGGGAGGTTATGAAGAGGAGGGTTCATATAATGTGTGTACAAGAGACAAAGTGGGTCGGAGATAAAGCAAGGGTGGTAGCGCCATGGGGTCATGAGCTGTGGTACACATGTAAGGAGAAAAGTCGGGGGTATTGTCATCGTTAAGGAATACATCGATGATGTAGTAGAAGTATCGGGAAAGGGTGATAGGATTATGAGCATTAAGCTTGTAATTGGGGATGAGGTGCTTACCGTCATAAGTGCGTACGCACCCCAAGTTGGATTGGATGCTTCCTATCGACGAGCCTTCTGGGAAGACCTAGAAGAGGTGGTAGAACAGGTTCCTATTGGAGAGAAATTGATCATTGGTGGGGACCTTAATGGGCATGGTCGCTCGAAAAAAAACCTCCAATATATATTTATATTGATGATTATCTTGATTGATTGATTGATTATTTTTTGTGAAGGTATACACTGGCCTAACCATGATCTTAGTTAGGGGGAAATAATTTTCAGTGGAGATGAACTAATTACGTAATAAGATCAATTAGAGGAAAACGCAAAATCTTTCTTAAGACTTTCAAAATTTTCTCGTCCAGTAGGGACGCTCCTAAGTCCTAACTCCCTTTTGTTCTGTTACTGCGTGTAGATATTTAGAAACCAAAACATCAACCAAAATTTGTTTATCAGAAATATTAAGCTGGAACTAACAATTTATAAAGTTGTTATCATATTTTGCCTATATATCGACACTCGCATTGTAAATCAACAAATTTAACATCTTTTGTAGTCTCATAAATTCCCATCCCCTACTGCCACAAGCTACAAATTGAAAATATTGTGTTTCTTAACCTTTTGAATATCACAAATCTTGCTACTTACTTCAATGGAGTTACATAACTTACAACTTGCTACTCATACTGCAAGTCTTGTTGCTTTATTTTTATTTCTTTTACTGCCTGTTAAGCAGGGGCGTATTTAGGGGGGGTGCAGGGGGTTCACCCGCACCCCCTTTGTTCCGAAATATTTAAAATTTAGTTTCAATAAATTTATCAAATATTTGGTGGTGTAGTGGTTAGATGCTGAAGTTTTATTAGTTTGGTTATGAGTTCGACCCCCATAACTAACATTTTTGCACTTTTATTTCATTTAGTAATAAATTTTGACTTTAATGCTTATTTAATGTTCTAATATCATATTATCCGACTACAACTATTTCGATTATATTATAAAACGTAATTTTTTCACATTAAAGTTTTATATATACTTACAAATTTATATTTCTTCCATTCCAATCAATTCTATACATTTGTTTTATTCACGTTTGTCAATACTCGTATTCTTTTGTTAATATCTTTAGTTACATATCGATAAAAAATATAAAAATTTGATATTCATAATGTACTCGGTAAGACAATTTAAACAAGATCTCACATGACTAACTTTTATGTTATATATTAGAAATTGTGTCGAATATTCACTCGACTTATAAATAGTGTCCATAAAGTGAAATGAAATACAAAGTATTTTATTTATACCTTCTTGAATTATTTAGAACCAAATTTTCTAATTTTGTGTTTTACTTTAGCCGCACGATTTTTGTGTTTAAATTTTAGCTCACATCGCCAAAATAATTGTTAAATTTTTGCACCCCCTGTGCTCTAGTCCTAGATACGCCACTGCTGTTAAGAATGATTAAGAGCAATTTTACGACGAAATACCCACCTCAATCTTCAGGTTCATGGCCAATAATCGGTCATCTCCGTCTTTTTTGAGGGTTTTCCCACAAAACCTTGGGCAAAATGGCTGATAAATATGGCCCTATATTCATGATTAAGTTTGGTGTAACCAAAGCCATTGTTGTTAGCTCACATAAAATGGCAAAAGAATGCTTAGGCGTAGATGACAGAGTGTTCATGGATCGGCCTCAGACATTATTCATGGAAATTGTGGCTTATAACAATGCCATGTTCAGTCTCGCCCGGTATAGCCCATACTGGTGTGACTTACGCAAGTTGACCACTGTTGAGTTCTTGACGAATCACCGGGTAGAGATGTTCAAAAATGCCAGGATATCGGAAATAAGCTCTGCCATGAAAGACTTAATGGCCAGAGCACAGAACCAGTGGACGTGAAACTATGCCAAGGCGAAAAATTGCTGGTAGTCCTGAATTCAACAGTTAAATTGCTGGTTGGAAAGCCATTGAAGGAAATATGCCAAGGCGAAAAATATAGTAAGACGGTGAAAACAATAGGGAAGTTCTTTGAACTTGTAGGCGCCTTTGTTCCTGCTGATACACTTTCATTTTTGAGATGGTTTGATATCGGAGGGTACGAGAAAACCATGAAGAAGGTTGCAGAAGAGATGGACCAAATTTGTCAAGGATGGCTCGACGAACATAAAAAGAAAACAATTTCTGAAGAGAGAAAAGAGAAGCAAGGTTTCATGGATGTAATGGTTGGGCGTTTATTCGATATGGAACAAGAAAAACCTACCAAATTTGGAGCAGATACAATTGTCAAGGCTACTTGCATGGTAAGACAAATCTATATACTTGATGCTAGCTTCTCTCTTTAAAATGCTTAATAGTTAATACTACCTCCATTTATTTATCGTCCCCATTTGATGTTACTGGTGAACCGATTATCAATTTGACCATTAATTTCATTAGAAATATATTCATACATAGAGTTAGTGGCGGAGCCGGGATTTTAGTTCAGCGGGGGTGGAAGTGTAATATTATACGGGGGCCTCGAAAAAAATTGGAAATTTTAACTAAAAATTTCGAATTTTTCAAACGCCAGCGAGGGCGGACGCCCCTGCTAGTCCCTCCCGCCTCGCTCCACCGTAAAAGTTGTCATGTTTGATTTAACAAAAAGATTTATTTTCATATGTTGTTTCTCGTGTATATATAGACAAGAGTGAGAAAAACAATTAAGTTTGACCCCTTTTGATGAGCCAAGTTAAGTGGAGATGTTTTTAATAGTTAATGTAATGACTAATTGACAATCAAAAATGTGATGTTTGTTCGATCTCCAGACATTTTTAGCGGGAACGCAAAGTATCGGAGCAACCATGACATCGGCAGTGACATTGCTACTTAACAACAAAGATGCCATGAAGAAGGCGCAAACGGAAATAGACAAGATTGTTGGGAAAGAAAGACAGGTGAAGGAATCAGATATTAAGGACTTATCATACTTGGAGGCCATCCTCAAGGAGACATTAAGACTGTATCTTCCAGGGCCTCTTTCATTTCCTCGAGAAGCCATCGAAGACTGCATTGTGAACAACTACCACATCCCGGCTGGGACCAAGTTCTATATCAATCTCCACAAGATACAACGAGATCCAGAAGTGTGGCCAAATCCTTTGGAATTTCATCCTGAAAGGTTTCTTACAACACACAAGGATTTAGATTTCAAGGGCCAAAACTTTGCATTCACACCTTTTGGAAGCGGAAGGAGGATGTGTCCTGGAATAACTTTTTCCATGAAGTTCATGATGCTTACTTTAGCCACTCTACTCCATGGATTTGAAATCTCAACTCCTTTAAACGAAATATCAATACGTCTGAAAGTCTCGGACTAACCAGCTTGAAAATCACTCCACTTGATGTCATCCTTGTTCCTCGTCTCCCAGAAAACCTTTACAACACTCCTCTAGCTGTCCATGAAATCTAAATGTAAGACAAAAGTATTTACGTATATTTACTTCTAATACTTAATATTACATGTGTGTCATGTGGCAAATATTGCCTCTTCATAGGATTTATTTTGTGCACAAGTGTAACAGTATTAAAGAACTATAAAGTTTTGAGTTTGAGTCAAGGTATTCTTCTCCTTCTTTCTGATCAATATTTTAGTGTTATCACTTCACGTTGTCTCCATCAATGTTATGTTTTGGTGATGGCTCATGCTAACGATAATGACGCCAAGAAATATACAGTCTGCCAGTTTGCCACCCGACCCTCCCTAATATGTTGCAGGATGATGACACTTTTTGATCGTAACACCTTGTTAACCGCGTTTCAATAGTTGCAGCTAGATTTTAGGCTGACAGTTGCAGAGTGTGATCAGTTCATATGGATACTGTTCAAGAGAGCTTGTCATATACTGTTAATGTGACTATCTGAACTTGTGAAGTCATCTCAACAGGTAGCAGATTTGATGATTAAAGCTTTAGGGCCTCAGCAATGGACCAATGGTTCACTAACTCCGAAAATTGTTAGGAGGTAAGAGGTTTGTACAATTGAGTTACTATCCCTAACAGAATTGTGATGCTGCAATATCCAGAATAATTGAGCTATATATAATTCATTTAACTTAATCAATCATATGAACATCTTTATTTAGTTTTGTTTTCTTTCTAATTCGAGCTCATTTTAACGGCAGTCACTGTTGCTGCTTGCTTCCGATCTCACTGGAGTTTGTCAGATAGGTCATTCTATCTCCTCTGGGTCAGGTCTATAATGATTGTAAATATCGTGCAGATAGGTCATTTGTCAGATCAGTTTTGGGATGGTACCTGTGTTGGATACTTCTAAACGAGTTTGAGTAACATAGGTTACAATGTTTTGTGGTGGGGATTCCAAAGAAAATGAGCATGTTTAGTTCATTATAATGCAGGCAATATAATACTTATTTTTACTGATGAGCTAATGCAGTCGGTGCATACAGTACTATCAATATTATGGACAACCACCGATAGGTAGTCGAACGGGGAAGAGAGGGTCTGGCCGCAGTGGAAAGTATTGCATGGAGCCACCAACACCCTCAATGGATCCTTCACAGAAACGAGAAAGAACAACCAGGGGCAGATTTCGCTGCGTAACTTCAGCCCTGTTTCGTGGATCTCCCGTTCTCATGCTACTGAACTTCTAACCGAGGTATGTCCCTAGTAATTGCTTCTTTCTTTGTCTTTAGATTTGCTGCATTTTAACCATCTAAGAGTAGCATTTATAAGCTGCTATCCTGGTATTATATCAGTTCGTGGTACTGCAATGTACCCGACAGGGTTATCAAGGTTTTATAAGACTGCAGTCGCATTTTGAGGCGGTATTGGTTACATTAGTAGCTTGATGACTGAGGAACTGTTTGCGAGCTGAGGCTGAGGCTGAGGCTGATTCTGTGATCAAGTCTAAACCGACTTTTAATACTATGATTGCAATACTTTTACTATTCGAATGCAAGTGTTATTCATCCCAAGAATCTTTAAAACGTGTGTTTTCTACCCTCTATTATTTTGAATGGGACCCAAAAATCACATTGATCTTATCTCATAATTATTACAGTAAGATTAGCTAATTGTAAGATATTTAAGTCCATCCTAACCTCTTGAACATCACACATCTTGCTCCTTTACTTCAATGGAGTTACATATCTTACAAATTGCTACTCATACTGCAAGTCTTTTTGCTGTGTTGTTATTCTTTTACTGCCTCTTAAGAATTGTTAAGAGCAATTTTACGACGAAATACCCACCTCAACCTTCAGGTTCATGGCCGATAATCGGCCATCTACATCTTTTTCGAGTGTTTTCCCACAAAACCTTGGGGAAAATGGCTGATAAATATGGCCCTATATTCATGATTAAGCTTGGTGTTAAGAGAGCCGTTGTCGTTAGCTCACATAAAATGGCAAAAGAATGCTTAGGCTTGAATGACAGAGTGTTCATGGATCGACCTCAAACATTATTCATGGAGGTTGTGACTTATAACAATGCTATGTTTGGTCTTGCCCGGTATAGCCCATACTGGCGTGACTTACGCAAGTTAACCACTGTCGAGTTCCTGTCAAATCACCGGGTAGAGATGTTCAAACATGTCAGGGTATGGGAAATAAGCTCTGCTGTGGAAGACTTGTATGCCAAAATTAGCTTGGAGCCAGTAGACATGAAATTGTGGTTTAACAATGTAATCTTGAATTCAACAGTTAGATTGATTGTTGGGAAGCCATTCAAGGAAACTTGTGAAGGCGAAACATACAATAAAATGCTGAAAACAATAGGGAAGTTCTTTGAACTTGTAGGCGCATTCGTTCCTGCTGACACACTTCCATTTTTGAGATGGTTTGATATCGGAGGGTACGAGAAAGCCATGAAGAAGGTTGCAAAAGAGATGGATCAAGTCGGTCAAGAATGGCTCGACGAACATAAAAAGAAAACAATTTCCGCAGAGGGGAAGGAGAAGGAAGTTTTCATGGATGTAATGGTTAGTCGTGTATTCGAGATGGAAAAGGATAAGCCTACCAAATTTGGAGCAGAAACCGTCATCAAAGCTATTTGCATGGTAAGCCAATTTAATATGCTTCGTAGTAACTTTCACTGCTTAGAATGCTAAATAGTAATACTATTCTGTCCCCCATTCATTTATCGTCTTCATTTGATGCTATGGCCCCTATGGGTGAACCGATTATCAAATTGCAAGTTTGCAACTGATTTCATTAAATATATACTCACAAATATAAACTGTGAACTTGTCATGTTTGGTTTGCTAATTTAATCCTTGGAGGGAGTACTGAGTACTGACTAATTGATGATCAAAAATGTAATTTTTGGTTCTCCAGACATTTTTAGCAGGAACACAAAGTATAGCAGTGACCCTGATTTGGGCACTGTCACTGCTGCTTAACAACAAAGAGGCCATGAAGAAGGCGCAAGCGGAAATAGACAAGATTGTCGGGAAAGAAAGACAGGTGAATGAATCGGACATTAAGGACATGATATACTTGGATGCCGTCCTCAAGGAGACATTGAGACTGTATCCTCCAGGGCCTCTTTCATTTCCTCGAGAAGCTGTTGAAGACTGCACCGTGAACAACTTCCACATCCCGGCTGGTACCCAGCTCTTTGTCAATCTCTACAAGATACAACGCGATCCAGAAGTGTGGCCAAATCCTTTGGAATTTCGTCCTGAAAGGTTTCTAACAACACACACGGATTACGATGTCTGGGGCCAAAATTTTGCATTTACACCTTTTGGAAGCGGAAGGAGGATTTGTCCTGGAATAACTTTCTCGATGAAGTTCATGATGCTTACTTTAGCTACTCTGCTCCATGGATTCGAGATTTCAACTCCTTCAGACGAACCTGTTGATACGTCCGCAAGTTTTGGACTAACCAGCCTGAAAACCAGTCCACTTGATGTCATCCTAGTTCCCCGTCTTCCAGAAAACCTCTATCACCCTCCGATAGCTGTCAATAATATCTAAAGATTACATGGTCTCATGATAAGATTATCATGGGACTAATTCATATTATGAGGAGGTAATCTGTCCGGATCAATGGGTATACCGTATATGGTGAAGATTTTTATTGTTGAATTGGGATGGTCTAAAATCATATGAGCATCATATTAGTATAATACCATCTTACATGAGACCCATTTACTGTACCCAAGTAAGGCGAACCAGTGCTTTGGTGAAACTGTGAAAGGAACTGCTGAACTGTCCTGCTCATGTACTATGGCTGCTAGAAGGTCAGTTGAGTGGTGATATTTCCCCGGTTGAAGAAACTCATCTCACTGGAGTTTCAAGAGAGCGTCTTTTTCACTATCGTTGTTTATTATCCACGGCCATGACCTCTTACGTTATCATGTATCAGTATTTGTGATCATTGACTGTATCATTCTGGCAGTTATATGCCTGTTTGTGAGAATTTTAAGATAGTTAAAAATATCGAATATAGCAGCATGTTTGAACAGCGTTTATATATCATTGGTTAATCGCTGCCATTTTTTGCTCATCTCTGAAATACCATTTTGGCATTCCTAAAATTTTATTAATCGCGAAAGTTGTCAGTTGAATGCATAAACTCGACAAGTAAACTCATAATGAATCACTAGGGATTTTTTTCCTGCGCATCGCGAGCTATCAGAGGCTGAATAGAGCAGCTTCCTGCAGCTATGCTCGAGCTTTTTAACAGACTGTCCTGGCTCCTGACTTCTCATCTTGGTCAGGTTCGTAATGATTGTAAGTACCTTAAAAACCGGTCGTTTAAGGTACAGTTTGAGACTTTTTAGTCGTAGACTCGTGGGATATGGTCATTTTGAGTTTTGGGTTTGTTGGGGGAGTATTGTTATAGGGCGTATCTCTATCGGGTCATAGCTTGCACATCTTCTTAATCGGGTTTGATACGGTCATTGTAGGCTTGTAGGTCATGACTACGATAATTTTGCTGTTTCTAAAAATGATCATTTTAATTTTTAAGTGTGCTTCCGGCTTTGTCATTTTGGGTTATGTCGGATCATCTTGGTTATTGAGCCATTTCGAGGCACATGGTTTTGAGTAGTGTTATACCAGATTCAGGAAAATTTTCGTCGAGATCTGGGCCAAATCGGTCATTCCGTGTCTACTTCAGGTCCCGAGTTAGACTTATTGGAGTTTTAATAGCACAGAAGGATTGTTCTGAAAATATGAAGATAGAGAAGAAAATGCTCATCATGCTAGATTTCCATGCTAGTTTTTGTACTTCTGCCACGGTCGCGAAACAGGAAACACTCCATGGAATTTATGGAAAGCAAGACAGTGAGGAATTTCGGAAACA
The DNA here is from genome assembly GCA_029255685.2 of Silene conica. Taxonomy (NCBI): domain Eukaryota; kingdom Viridiplantae; phylum Streptophyta; class Magnoliopsida; order Caryophyllales; family Caryophyllaceae; genus Silene; species Silene conica. The sequence continues at coordinate 6,703,602 of CM055313.2, forward strand.
AGGGAATGTTCCGTTGGCAGACCGCAGACGCAAGCAATTCTGTAAAAGACATTTCGATTTTGACAAAATCGTGATAATGAAAGTGGTTCTGGCACGCTATATGCAGCAAAATGAAGTGTCGAAGTAAAATGATTCAAACCCCAACAATAACAATACAAACTTCATATAATCAAAATCATACAAAACTAAAGGTGGATACACAAACTATATATACTCCATAACATAGCATACTCCTTCCGTCCCGGTCATTTGCTTACGTTTGATTAAAATACTCCTCAGAATGAATATAAAAGGTAAGCAGATGACTGAGACGGGAAGTCAGGGAAGAGTATGAGATTGCTGAACTGAGTTAAAGCTTCAAAGGGCCAAGTCTACGGCTAGACGAGAGCGACCTTAAGCTGACAGATGGTTGAGGAAGAACGTATTCTTGATACATATCCGCGAAGAACTTATCAACAATGTCGACATAAACAGGACAACTTAACTGAGAATAGTAATTCAGAGCATCTTCAACATCCATGTCTTGTTCTTCATCCTCGACTTCCATCATTTCAAATTCTTTCATCTTGTATGCTAGCTTGCTAAAACTCCCTTCATTTGCATACCTGCAGGAAGAAATCACACAACTCGGCTCAACTTTCGTCTGAGCTAAGATTGTTGCATTTTTATCATCATCTTTGGTAGTGTCATTTGCATGGTTTATGAATGACTTGTCTGGAAGCGATTGGTTAGAGTGTTCAGTGACATCGCAGGGAATAGTAAGATCATGTTGATGGACTTTTTGGTTGATTATCATGCAAGATAAAGGGTTTCTAAATAGGGTTCTTGGTAAATTTCCATGGTTTTCAAAAGGGAATTTCTTGAGGTTTTTCAAGGTTTTATGCAAGAATTTTTTGGTTTTTATTATGGATTTCTTGAATGACATTTTCCCTTGTATCTATCTCTATGATGCAAGGGTGTTAATGTGAAGATATATAATCCAGTGGCGGAGCCGGACTATCAGGAACAGTCACTTTCGTTAAAATATGAAAAAATTTATTAGGTTTTAGATGAAATTTCGTTTGTTTTCTAATTTACTAGCTTTATTAACTTACGCTCTGTTCTTTTGGACTGAACTGGGTCTGAAGTTTTATGTTCTTTTGGACTGAACTGGGTCTGAAATTTTATGAACTGAACTTATATAATCTAAATTGAATTGAACCTATAAGATCTAAACTGATCCAAACTGATCTAAACTGAACTTGTAAAATCTTAACTGAACTTAATAGAGTGACTTTAAGTCCAAAAGAACGGGAACTTAGTAATTTACCTCCGCTAAAATTTTTCATCCCCTAACGTCAAATCCGGGTTCTGTCGATGCAATATGATTGGAAAATGAGGCATGTACTATGCTCTTACAGTGTATAATTATTACATGATAATTAGAATGAATGTGTTTGTACTAGTTACCAAGACGGAAACTTTGCATATGCCCTACTCAATGCCTGGCATCATCCTCTTAAGTGAAAGGCATAGATGCATATAAATGTTGGTGTTTAACTTAATATGGATTAGTATTTATAGGTTAATGGTATCCTATGCTATTTATAAGGTTATTTAACAACTTAAATCTTACACCTGAGTGTAATTCGACACTGTAAATTTTATAATTTTGTCGGCTAATATATGAGTTATCTTATTTAACCTACGAGGAATGAAACTAAGAAATAGACAATGAAAATAAGAAAATTCATTTCTTCTTTCACATGTCCCGGCGCAACTGCGCAAGGGATCATCAATGACTAACACATGGGAGTACTTTCTTTGTAAGGGTCATAGCCAAAAACAAAATTTAGAATAGCAAAGTTTATTCATATAGTTTAGTATCTTTGCTAAGATAACATTTTTAGAGATTTTGAGTGGCAGGAATAAAAAATTTAACTATTTTTCTTATTTTTGAATTTCTTGGTACCCTTTGCTTCTATGTAGCTTCCGCTGTTTTGTATTATCCAAAACCAGACCAGCCATGCCCTTTATTATCACAATTAAATATGGAGTAGTCGATAACAAAGTTATATCATAGCAACGACCCAACACAACGATTGCTTCGACTCAATGACAACCTATCCAAACCAACTTACTAAGGGTGATGGCTACATTGTCTAGGCAATGAGTAGGTTTGTTCAAGTTGCTAAATTAACACAAATTATGGTTAATATATTGAAAGAACCCTACAAGATCTATCTATATAGTTATTGCAAAAATGAATAGGCACTTTCAAGCAATATAGGGAGGTCTATCAAATAAAGGTTGCATGCCAAATTTTGGGGTACAAAAAGTGGGATTGCATTCATTTTTAGATAGACTATGGTCCAACTTGTTAATGGTCCCTAAAAATAATCCAATAACGATTGTTTTGGTCCATAATTTTGGGTGGTGCATCAACTCAAAGCAGTGGGACGAGAATTTATTTTATTCGATTTTTAAACATTTGTATTCGATCAAAATTGATATAAGTATGGTATAATTGGTATATATTCGCTTCAAAAGAAATTACTTTCGGAATAACAAAGTTGACACGAGGCCATGCCCTATTGGCCTTAGGGTGCTAGGGCCTAGGGATTGAATCGTCAATCGACTAATCGAGTGTGTCAAGTCAAAGCTAGTTGATCATTCAAGTTGTTATTGAATTCTGGTTATTTTCGATTAATGTTGATTAAGCATGAATAATATCGATTAGAGCTTGGAAGTGAAGTTGACATAACCTAACCTAAATCCCCCTTGATCGATCCAAAACTAACCAACTTCGAGATCAACTAACCATATGTCCACATCCATGACATTCGGGGGAAAATTACAAAGGGTGAGTACTAAATACAATAACAATTGGATGAAGGAAGAAATGTCACTAAATAAAGTTACTTTGTGACATTTTTCATCTTTTAACTTATCATGTGTCAGTTTCTAAGTGAGTAGAATATGTGCGAAAGGAAGAAGGGAAAGAAATGAGCGAGAACGAATGTCATCCCATAAAGGACGAAAAAACGAAATTATAAATGGATAAAAAATAGGAAATAATTTTATATCTTACAAGGTCTCATGACTCTCAAAGTCTCATCCTACATTCTTACCAACATATCTATATAATAATATAAAAAGGCTAGATTGAGCATAATATCGCGACACGTGGCAGCGCTAGATGATTAGAACCATTTACTTGATGTGTAATTAAAAAGACAATTGTGGTAAAGTATAATTATAATTAAGAGATATATTATTACAATGTTTATGTGTTAATTGAATCGAAGATAACCAAGAGTCGGAAATCTAAAACATCAACCATTTAATATATATATATATATATATATATATATATATATATATATATATATATATATATATATATATATATATATATATATATATATATATATATATATATATATATATATATATAGAGGCCGGATCACGTGAGGCCGCCTATTACGGTGAGGCCGCCGAACCCTTACTATGTTGCACATGATTTTCAATGTTCATTGGACTAATTTCAATGAGATGAAAATTATGGGTCATTTATAACAATTCATTTGGCCCAAATATTTTCTCTATCTAAAAAAATTATCCATTTTGCTCTTTTTCTTATTTCGTGAAATTTGGGCTTAAAATATTTGTTTATTCACAAAATGTTTAATTTCTTATTTTGTGAATCTTCGACCTTAATTTGTGAACTCGGTACCTTATTTCGTGAAACTTAGACGTAAAATGTTTGTTTGCTCACAAAATGGATAATTTCTTATTTCGTGAATTTCGTAACTTAATTTGTGAAGGCGAAACCTTATTTCGTGAAACTTGGACTTAAAATGTTTGTTTACTCACGAATTGTTTAATTTCTTACTTCGTGAATTTTGGACCTTAATTTGTGAAACCGGAACCTTATTTCGTGAAACTTGGACTTAAAAAGTTTGTTTAATCACGAAATGTATAATTTCTTATTTCGTGAATTTTGGACCTTAATTTGTGAAGTCGGAACCTTATTTCGTGAAACTTGGACTTAAAATATTTATTTACTCACGAAATGTTTAATTTCTTATTTCGTGAATCTTGGACCTTAATTTGTGAAACCAGAACCTTATTTCGTGAAACTTGGACTTAAAAAGTTTGTTTAATCACGAAATGCGTAATTTCTTATTTCGTGAATCTTGGACCTTAATTTGTGAAGTCGGAACCTTATTTCGTGAAACTTGGACTTAAAATATTTGTTTACTCACGAAATGTTTAATTTCTTATTTCGTGAATTTTGGACCTTAATTTGTGAAACCGGAACCTTATTTCGTGAAACTTGGACTTAAAATATTTGTTTACTCACGAAATATTTAATTTCTTATTTCGTGAATCTTGGACCTTAATTTGTGAAACCGGAACTTTATTTCGTGAAACTTGGACTTAAAATATTTGTTGCGCACAAAATATATAATTTTTTTTATTTCGTGAATCTTGGACCTTAATTTGTGAAACCGGGACCTTATTTTGTGAAACTAGGACTTAAAATGTTTGTTTACTCACGAAATTTTTAATTTTTTATTTCGTAAATCTTGGACCTTAATTTGTGAAACCGGAACCTTATTTCGTGAAACTTAGATTTAAAATGTTCGTTTACTCACGAATTGTTTAATTTCTTACTTCGTGAATTTTGGACCTTAATTTGTGAAACCGGAACCTTATTTCGTGAAACTTGGACTTAAAATGTTTGTTTACTCACGAAATTTTTAATTTTTTATTTCGTAAATCTTGGACCTTAATTTGTGAAACCGGAACCTTATTTCGTGCAACTTGGACTTAAAATGTTTGTTTACTCACGAAATGTATAATTTCTTATTTCGTGAATCTTGGACCTTAATTTGTGAAACCGGGACCCTATTTCGTGAAACTTGGACTTAAAATGTGCTTGTTTATTCACAAAATGTTTAATTTCTTATTTCGTGAATCCTGGAACTTAATTTGTGAAACCGGGACCTTAATTTATGAAACTGGGATCTTATTAGAGACATTACCTTCATTTTTAGGAAATTTTTGTGCTTAACCATTTGATCTCACAGGCTGATATTGACGATAGTGGTACCATTGATTATGGGAAATTTATAGCAGTCACTATTCACTTGAAGCGATAGCCAACAGACGACCATCTCTACTAAATGACAATGCTGCAATGCTCGTTGGGTACTTTGCATACTGAGACAATACGGATATGGCATAATTATAGGTTACAAATAAGGTAGATTGTGTTTCTTTTTATTATTTAGAATGATCTTTGGAAATGGTGAATTGTGAAGTTATGGTAAGGAGGCAGTTAGTCCTAGAAAGGAGGAGGCCAAGAAAAAGAGGAAACAGAGAAAAGAGAAATAAATTGAATACGTTTAAGAAAATGGGAGACAAAAGCCATGAATTTAGAAGGGTAATTTCCTTTACCACATAGATCAACCCATTTTTGTGGGTTATTCCACAGGTAATAGTAGAATGGAAATGGCACTATTACTCCTAAACCTGCTATTATTCCCATTTTTATTCAACTTTTTTATGCAATTTCTCTTCTCTTTCAGTCAACTTTCTGCAAATCTTGCAAAATGGAAGATGTAAACTTTTCTTTGTTGCTGGTAAGTTGTGCAGTATAGTGCTGGTTGGGTCATACGACTCATACTCAGTTTTACGCGCATAGATAATTCCTTCCGAACCAATGTCCGCACTCAGCTAAGCTATAAGCTAACTTTCCAGTATAGCTGAGTCCCTGGAACAAAATAGGAAAAAGAAGTGGTGGTTTGATCTAAACCACATATTATTAATAATTTGAATGGTAGAGATGAGTCCAGCGGCCTCACCCTAAGAAGGGTGCCTCGCGTGATTCAATTTCTATATAGAGGCCGGATCACGTGAGGCCGCCTCTTAGGATGAGGCCGCCGGACCTCACGCATCCCCAAGCTTCTAGTTTCACAGTTTCACAATATTTGCTTCCAGTTTCACAAGTTAAGCTTCTAGTTTCACAAGTTAAGCATCTAGTTTCACAGTTTCACAGTTTCACAATATTTGCTTACAGTTTCATATCTTAAGCATCTAGTTTCACAAGTTAAGCTTCTAGTTTCACAGAATAAGCTTCTAGTTTCACAAATTAAGCATCTAGTTTCACAGTTTTACAGTTTCACAATATTTGCTTCCAGTTTCACAAGTTAAGCTTCTAGTTTCACAAGTTAAGCATCTAGTTTCACAGTTTCACAATATTTGCTTACAGTTTCACATCTTAAGCATCTAGTTTCACAAGTTAAGCTTCTAGTTTCACAGAATAAGCTTCTAGTTTCACAAGTTAAGCATCTAGTTTCACAGTTTCACAGTTTCACAATATTTGCTTCCAGTTTCACAAGTTAAGCTTCTAGTTTCACAAGTTAAGCTTCTAGTTTCACAGTTTCACAATATTTGCTTACAGTTTCACATCTTAAGCATCTAGTTTCATAGGTTAAGCTTCTAGTTTCACAGAATAAGCTTCTAGTTTCACAAGTTAAGCATCATCTTTGCACTTCTTCATCAGAATAAACTAAACCTCAAACTGTCATTTTTGCACTTCTTCATTCACATTCAAAGTAATCATCATCTTCATCTTCAACAATATCCACTCATCCGTTCTTCTACATGGAGAAAACCTAGGAATTCCAATTTTCGAACTCATACCTTCTGTTAATTCATTCCAAGCGATTGAATTTGTCCATTAATTGCGGCTTGTACAGCTTATAGGCGACTTTGTAAATTCGGCACTAACTCAATTCTAAATTCAACGAAATTGAAGGAATCGACCGCCGCTCATTTTCGATTACATTCTTCGCTATCGAAAAATCCGCGTTACGGAAGTCGGTATATCGATACTAAGCATATGTCGGAACTCGTCAATGCTACTGATAAGCGGTTATTCATCGTCGATACTTACGCTCTCGTAATTACTCTTTCTTTCGTAGTTTTTGTGTTTTTTGATTCAATTTATGAGTGTTTTTTAGAAGAAATTGATGTAATAGGTGAGGAGATTAGAAGAACAAGGATTTTACGAAATTGAATTGGGGGAATTTAAAGGAAGAAGATGAAGATTGTGAGTTTTTACTTTTGTTGAGATGAACGGGTGAATAATTTTTTTGATATTATATAGGACACGTGTCAAGATCTCGTGCGCCCATGCTACTAAAATCTAACGGTTTAGAATGGTCCGGCAGCCTCACGCTAAGAGAGCGGCCTCACGTGATTCAATTTCTATATATATATATATATATATATATATATATATATAGAGGCCGGATCACGTGAGGCCGCCTCTTAGGATGAGGCCGCCGGACCTCACGCATCCCCAAGCTTCTAGTTTCACAGTTTCACAATATTTGCTTCCAGTTTCACAAGTTAAGCTTCTAGTTTCACAAGTTAAGCATCTAGTTTCACAGTTTCACAGTTTCACAATATTTGCTTACAGTTTCATATCTTAAGCATCTAGTTTCACAAGTTAAGCTTCTAGTTTCACAGAATAAGCTTCTAGTTTCACAAATTAAGCATCTAGTTTCACAGTTTTACAGTTTCACAATATTTGCTTCCAGTTTCACAAGTTAAGCTTCTAGTTTCACAAGTTAAGCATCTAGTTTCACAGTTTCACAATATTTGCTTACAGTTTCACATCTTAAGCATCTAGTTTCACAAGTTAAGCTTCTAGTTTCACAGAATAAGCTTCTAGTTTCACAAGTTAAGCATCTAGTTTCACAGTTTCACAGTTTCACAATATTTGCTTCCAGTTTCACAAGTTAAGCTTCTAGTTTCACAAGTTAAGCTTCTAGTTTCACAGTTTCACAATATTTGCTTACAGTTTCACATCTTAAGCATCTAGTTTCATAGGTTAAGCTTCTAGTTTCACAGAATAAGCTTCTAGTTTCACAAGTTAAGCATCATCTTTGCACTTCTTCATCAGAATAAACTAAACCTCAAACTGTCATTTTTGCACTTCTTCATTCACATTCAAAGTAATCATCATCTTCATCTTCAACAATATCCACTCATCCGTTCTTCTACATGGAGAAAACCTAGGAATTCCAATTTTCGAACTCATACCTTCTGTTAATTCATTCCAAGCGATTGAATTTGTCCATTAATTGCGGCTTGTACAGCTTATAGGCGACTTTGTAAATTCGGCACTAACTCAATTCTAAATTCAACGAAATTGAAGGAATCGACCGCCGCTCATTTTCGATTACATTCTTCGCTATCGAAAAATCCGCGTTACGGAAGTCGGTATATCGATACTAAGCATATGTCGGAACTCGTCAATGCTACTGATAAGCGGTTATTCATCGTCGATACTTACGCTCTCGTAATTACTCTTTCTTTCGTAGTTTTTGTGTTTTTTGATTCAATTTATGAGTGTTTTTTAGAAGAAATTGATGTAATAGGTGAGGAGATTAGAAGAACAAGGATTTTACGAAATTGAATTGGGGGAATTTAAAGGAAGAAGATGAAGATTGTGAGTTTTTACTTTTGTTGAGATGAACGGGTGAATAATTTTTTTGATATTATATAGGACACGTGTCAAGATCTCGTGCGCCCATGCTACTAAAATCTAACGGTTTAGAATGGTCCGGCAGCCTCACGCTAAGAGAGCGGCCTCACGTGATTCAATTTCTATATATATATATATATATATATATATATATATATATATATATATATATATATATATATATATATATATATATTACTTAACATCCATAATGTTTCATTAACATTTTTTGCTATTTAATTCGCCTCTTAAGGTTCTCCACAATCAATTATCTAATTTAATAATATCACAAAATAAATTAAATTTAAAAATAAATATGAGAATTTATGGTTATGTAATGTCTATATATACAAACTATAATTCCTATAATAGTTTATATTCACTCTATTTATTTAATATCTATTGTCCATGAGTTTTTCTATGTAGTGGATTATATTCTACGGTTTAATTTAATTATTTGATGATAGTGAGTATATTGAGAATTATTATTGAGTGTTGTTATTGTTATGGTACGATGATTGGTGTGCAACAAAATATATTTTAGTTTGTTACGTTGTTGGTTTTTATAATCGTTTGTTATATATTTGAAATCATGTTTTCTATTTGGTATACTTTAAATGATTTACATGTGACAATGGTTTGATTCATTTGTCAAGTTTTTGTCAGGTTAATGTTTTAACTTTTGATCAAAATATTTTTTATATAGGTTTTAAATTATCATGAAATGTATGTAAATGCAGATAAAGCAAAACATCACATGTGTATTTGAAGAGGGAAGAAATATAAAAGACACGGAACCAAGGTAAAATAAAAGTTTAAAAAAGTAAGGTAAAGACTTATAAGTTAGGGATGTACGAAGTATTAAAAGATATACTCGAATAAAATAGCGCATATTTTAAGTTAATGAGTCGGAAAGTTTACGGTGCAAATTTAAGATAATTATTTTGTTCATATATATTTGTTTTTGCAACTAACAAAAAAAATATTTATTCTCGTAATTTAAACTATTAATTGTTTTAAAAAATATGTAATTGTCTTGTACTATAGGTTGTAATTGTCTTGTATTATATATTTTAATTAATGTAAAAATTTGTTATACATTTATCTTTAAACATTGGCGTTCAATTTTGTGAATAAAAATATACGTCAAAAACCTAAGAAAACATAAAATTATCCCGTGCATTGCACGGGCTACAAAACTAGTTTACATAATAACAAGCCAAACATGAACCCAAGGGTGAGTTTGCAAGACCTAAACCACCCTTAACCGATCCAAAACCAACCAGCTTTCAGGTCTAAAATTTAAGATAAAATCATTTATCCCATTTTGTGTTTCATCTCATGTTACTGTTATCTTCTCAAATTGACAAGCCAAACATTAACACAAAAAAAAGTGAATTTTTTTTAAGGAAATAATAAGTCAAAAGGAGAAGATAAGGGTAAAACTGAATCAAGAGATGACCACTCGGCCTAAATATTCTATATATCATCACAAATTCTTACTAGCGAGTAGCGATCCTCAGGAAATGAGGTTGTGAGACGTCACAACTCACAAGCTCTAAACCGCCACAAGCAAAACTCTTTTATTTGCTAATCACTATTTTGCCAGCTAAAAAGTCAATGAAGTATTAAACATTAAACAGAAAAGAGGGAACTAAACTCTGGTGTTATATGAGACAACAGATAGGCAACAGTACATTTGTACAATGCAGAAACTTATGAGGTCAGTTTTGGTGGGTTCAAATATGGAGCATTCTCAGAGTACAGTCTCAATCCCACATTATCTAAGATAATGACATTGTAAATTTACTGCACAGTGCAGCTGTTGAGAATCATAAATAGAATTATGAAAATGGAACCCACTTTACAACCACAAATCCCGAGTAGAAATCGACATGGCATCATTCAGATTTGGGTGATTAATATGTACAGAGTATGCATCAAGCTATTTTCTCGGAATTCCGTATGTTATGCCATATAATTCATTTGTGAAATATTGGAATTTCGAGTGTTTTAAAAAAATGCAACAGAGAACAAAAGAAAGGCCTAAAATAAATGCATCTACCTGAGTAACCCGATATGAATTAGGCATAAACAGAATTAACTGAGATCTGAATTTAAACAATCAGACGTGGCTAGCCTGAACTCGCTGGGTTTAATATTGTACTGATCAAATATAACTGCCCTGAAGGCTGAAGCCCCATTAACTAGTAGTAATATTAGCTAGGTCTAGATAGGACATATGCGGGAAATTTCATAGAACGGAAGCAAGCTTTTGAAAATTTATTGCACCCTCAACTTTACATGGTTACCAAAAGAAAATGAATGCTGTAGGTGGTATATTTCATTTAGTCTATGCACATCAATGGTAAAATGACAAACAAGCCTTCTGAAGTAGACCCTAGAAAAATGATGGTGACTATACATATGTACTTGACTCATTTAAGTTTGGAGTACCCGATTCCTTAACTGCAAAACGTTATTAAATTAACTTACTTTGTTCTTGTTATTTCTGAAGAACTGATGCAGCGATCTGTGAATTTCACCGTAGTTGTTAGTCGTAGAGACGAGTCGGTCCCTTATCCACCGAGGTAGCTTGTTGGATGGGTGTGAACTGCTTTGCCTTGAAGGATCAGAAGCATAGCGTGAATCAACCAACAAAATAGCAGCATAATCATTTATATGACGGATAGCTCTACCTGCAAAAGTGAACAAAATACATAAGAAATCTTAATTGCATTGTTCTGAGCTTAAACATGGCTTAAATTTCAAATCACTCATTTGGGTTATTGATAAGGTTCTTCTCTCGTCGGATGGTTTTAAGATCGGGTTAATCAGTCAGATTCGGGTCAAGTCAGATTGTTAGGTGTACACGTGTTGAAAAAATAGCTACCAAAAGGATAGTTCAGGGAAAAAAAACAGAAGCTACTCTGTGATTTATAGCCAGCTAGTTTAATAGCTACTCTAGAGGTAATACTCACCAATTGACTGATTCACAGCTTTCATGCAAAGATTTTCATAGTACTCCTTCCCTCTGCGCTTGCAACGTCGTAGAATGTCAAATCCAGTTTGAACATCATTAACATTAGAAGACGTCTGCAAGTTTTTGCAGGTGTTTGTGTCAACAAGCCCTTCCATATGCTTTATTCTCTCAATTAACTCAATATCTGATGGGCTTGGGTAAGGAAGCCCGACCATGACTATACACCTACCCATCCCATCACTGAAGTTGATGCCTTCTGATATCTTACCACCAACTACAGCCAACAATACTGCGCCATTTTGAGAGGTTTGGTGTTCCCCAACATTTCTATTGGACAGTTTATGAATTGTTTCCCTGTACTCTTTTAGAACTGCCTCAATATCTGAACTGCTTCGGGGTTCTCTGAACAAACGCTTCTTTCTTGTAATTCTCTGAAGAATACCAGATATTTTCCATGCCTCATAGACCTTGGCCTCGTAATCAAATGAAGAGAAGAATACAACTATTCCATCGGGAACTACAGTTACCACATTGCTAAGCAGAAGACCTAGCTCTTCAATCTGCACTAACATGAAGAAAGTGGTCAGTACCTCTGATAATTTCCATGGTAAATGTATTCAAGTTAGAAAACTCAATGATTTACTTGAACTACTATCGCAACATTACCCTTGTGCGTCAATGGCTCCAGCCAGTGGCAAGATAAGAGGGTGGAATGTAAATAGTCCTAACGATGTGTTGAAAACAAAGAGAGACTGTTTGCGGATGACCTATAGTAAAATTGTCATAAAATGCATATGCACTCTCTGCTCTTCCATAAGGAAGCTTACGGAGTTTCGTATGCCGTTTGGCTTTACTCAATCATCATAAGCAAGAATTAGTTATGAAAGAATATTTTCCTATACTAATCTGACCATCGAAGTGACTATTTTTCAGTAATGTTTCAAATTGTGTAGAGTGAGGGAACCAAATGACTTACTGTCTTTGACAAACTTCTGGACGTATAGCTGAAATCGAATGACATGCCAGATGGCCCGCGTGAGACAGCAATGGGCAGAATACTCTCTGGAGGAACAATATGGCCACACGAAAAGAAATGTAGATGATCTAGAGGTAACCAGGGGAAGAGCCGCTCCCTTGTCTCTTCTATAGGCTGCAAAGTTCCTCCAACCATGACAACTGCATGAACTTGATTTACAATCTACAAAGAGCAAATAAAACACTTAGTGAGTCAAGCTGGAAATTCTCGGCAAGGCTAATGGAGCAAGACTGAGTCTTGTATGAGAGGGTCTCACATTGGAGACCAACCCAAATCCGTAAGTATTTATCATATATTTATTAGGTTGATGGGTTAGTCTCACAGGTAAGAGCGTCTTACAAAGCAATCCGAAGTCCAAAAGGTGAAGCAAACCTCAGAAAAGATTTTTTCACCAGTGAGCATAACATATTTGATGAATGCTTCTTGATCACCCATGTTGCTTGACTTCCGCTTTGAAACTATGACCCTTCCATCAACATTTTTGTTAGTCAACGCCAACAACAGATCAAGTAATGCTCGGAAACCAGACAAGGTGCTTCCCCCATCATTACTTACAGAACCATCAGGCTTCTGTTTTTCAAGACAAATCAGCTTATCTCCATACCCACTGACCTAAAAATACAATAATAAGTCAGCTAGAAACAACTTTAAGAAGTTCAATTGTATAATTGAAATAGAATGCTACTGCAACCCTTGCATACCTTGTGTATGATATTGCTCTCCTTCACGTAATTTATCAACTTCACAAAGTTGATGTTGTCAATATTCAGAGTAAATAAGAATTCATTTATCTCCACCGATGATTCACTTGAACCTCCCTGTGTATTTTTTTCAGTTGCTTCACTAATTGCACTATCATCGAGTGTAGCCTGGATAAATGCCCGAGTGAGAACCATTAGAGTCTGGATGTATCTCCTATTTCCAGCTCCCAAGCGACTATGGAATTTTTCAAGGTATTTTTCCAAGTGTTGATGCACATTTTCCAACTGAGAAGAAGAATTCAGCAAAACACAATACACCTTCAGAATTTTTGTATCAACATTAAGCACTTGAGCTACTCAAAAATTATATATTTAAGACCTGAGTTAATGCATTTTCATACTTTATATCCAAATCCAATATTATTCACTACGTAAAGGTATAGAACTGTGCCTTTAATATCAGGGTTTTCAGTATAAATAAATAGTCAAAATAAATAAGTCTATGAGAACTATCAAGAAAGGGAACTCACTTGTGACCCGATAATTTTTGCGTCATACATGCCAATCAGGGAATCAGCTAGATTGTGAGCTTCATCTATTATGATGACATTATTTTTAAGACTGAGGCCAAGGGATTCACGGGATGATTTTGACAGTAGAGATTGATATGGGAGCACGACAAGATCTGCTGCTGGAACCATTTTTCTTGATCCATAATATGGACAAGTTCCCAAACTGCTGCCAAGACTAACAAGTTCTTCAATGTCTAAAACCTCTTGTTGTGTGACCTCGCTTATAAACTCTTTCTGTAACTTCTGTTTCCGAAGCATTGGGCAGCCAGATGAAGCCTTGGTCTGACGCATCTTTCTTCCAGGTTCCAGCTTCTGCTAATATCAGTACCCAAGTCAACATTCTTAAAGCTAACATCTTTCCAGAGACCTAAAAACTAACAAGCAAGATATTGTATATCACACACCTTGATCTTAGAACTTCCAGTTTTCTTGCTCTTTTGCAGATCCAAACAGCGTTCATTGATGCTGGTCGGGTTTCCAACCTTCAACACCTCTAATATAACAAATAGCCACATGTTACACAGGATGGAAACCGACTTAGGCCCTGTTCTTTTCGGCTGAAACGAGTTGAATTGAATAAATTGGAGTAGAGCTTAATTGAACTAAATTGAGTGGAACTAAGGTGGAGTGAATTTAGTTGAATTAAAAGTTACTTTTGTGAAGAGATTAATTGAAAATAATTGATTGAACGTAAATAAAACTTAACGGAATACAACCAACCAAAATTGAAAGGGGCTGAAATTAAGCCAGAAAGAACAGGACCTTAGTCACCAACTGTCATTTATATTATGAAATACAGAAAACCACCCATGCTTCTTCCTATTATTGGTATATAGCGATCATAGTCTCGACGACTTCAAAGAGACTCCAAACGAAAATACTTTGGTAAGTAACGATCCTAGCCGCTACATTTCTTTTGCTAACAATATAACATCGATATCGTTATGGACAATATACACATCAATTAACGTCTAAGCGTGCAAATTCATCATTTTACTATGCTAGTTATCTCAAGAAATTCGTAAAAAAAGATTCAACAACCATTGTAAAAAAATTCAATAACACCGAAAGAGATGATAATGCCAAAGGTATAAACTTTTGAAAGTATACCTTCATTAATGCAAAAGTTCTTCCTAGACCCTAAAGTCACAACCCTCAACTCGGAACCAAACACAGTCTTCCTCAACTCCTTTATAAACTGCGAAAGCTGCGAATGGGTCCGACTACAAAAGTAAATCTTCAAACCCGCTTCCTCTTCCCCACCATCATCCTCCTCCTCATCACTCGACGAACTAATCGAAACGCCACCGCTTTTCCTCTTACAAACCCCACTCTCATCCTCCTCACTCTCATATTCCTCCACCAAAAACTCATCATCCTCTAACTCCACCAACCCATCACCCCCCTTTTCACTCCCCACCTTCACAACCCTCTCAACACCACCCTGACACCCGTTCTCACTCCCGAACAATCCCTGCACACCACCTGTTCGACGCTTTGCCTCACCGAACTTCTTCACCAAAACCTCACCTTTCTTCTTCACATGATCTGGGTTTTCCTTACTAACCACAAATTCCCGCATCCAATCCGGCTCATCGTCGGAAGCACACTGATTCAAAGCAGTTTTCTCCTGATTCTTTCGATCTACCAGCCATTGTAATGCGCTACAGATTATGCTAAGGGTTTTGCCAGTACCAGTAGGACTTTCAAGCATGGAAATACCGCCTTGTTCAAGGTATTGATAAAGGGAATTCATGAAATCTTGTTGAATTGTATAAGGTTTGTAAGGAAATGCTGGGAATTTCTGTTTCCATTGTTCTTCCCGTTGTGTTTCTTCTCGGCCCATTTTTTTGTTAGTTTATTCTGGTGTCAAATTCGGTGGTTTTGAAATAGTGTTTCTGGACTGAATTTGTTTTTGAGTTGTGTGAGATGTGATTCGCCATTTTTGTATGCTCCCGCGAAGTTAAACCGTGGTTGCGCGGGAATATAAAATGGGGGTTGTTCGTTGAAGTGGGCTTTAGGTTGGGCTGCGGAAAAAAAAACCGATGAATGCAGTTCGCGTTTCAAATTAAAATATCCGAATATTTGGATTCCATTTAAAGTGAATCGGATGTGGATTGCAAAATTTTGCGACTGGATATCCAAATTCACTTTGAAATTGAAAAACTTAAAAAAATAATGAAAAACAGGGGAAAAAAAAATTGTTTTTTTTTTGTGGTAGGGGTAAAAACATAACAGCGTCATACAGCTTGCAAGGTTATGGGAACCCTGTTTAGTTTCCTAGGAACAAAACTAATACAAAAACAATGAAAAAAGGAAGGTAAGATCTAATGTCAGCCAGCAACCCTTGAATAATAGAGGATGACGTAAGCACGCCAACCAGTTGCTGAACAAGAGCAAGGCAGTCCGAAGAAATATCCAGGTGTCTAATATTATTATGCCGAGCCCAAAGCAAAACTTGTTTAATACCCAGCGCTTCAGCTTGAACCGGAGATTCAGCCGAAAACCCAACCGCAAAAGAACCAAAACACGACCCATCCGGATTATAAGAAATCCACCCCGCAGACGCACGCAGAGAACAATGTCAACTAGCATCCACCTTGACACGAAAAGAGCGGCAAACCCCCTGACCTTTGATTAGGAAAGAAGGGAAGAAATTGCGAATATCATCAATCTCCGACTCGAAAGAGGGAGATTCCTCAGACGCCACAGTCAAGGCCTCAGCTGCCAGACTAACGGAGTACCTATGCAACTGAAAAAAAAAGAATAGAAGAAAGGACCTTACTAGAAAACACAACACTATTCCTCAAACTCCAGATGTTCAAAAAAGGGATAGAAATTGTAATAGAAGGTCAACTGGATCCTTCTTCGAAGAGAAGAAAAAAAGAATTCAGTTAATAACCCAATCCTTTTTTTTTTTGCCAGAGGTAAAAGAAGTTTACACATTAAGTGCACCTGACGCGATGTCATGCGCAGTCCTATTAAATCTACGAGGGATAAAAGAGAAACTAATACAGTGAAACCAGGTTGACAAGCTCAGGCAATCATCAATGATGTCTCTAACCATGTGACTTGGACTCTCCAGTCCAGAAATCTGACGAAGAGCATTAAGACAATCCGAAAAAACATGCAAATGCATCACATGTCTTTCCTTTGCCCATTGTACCACCATAAGCAGCCCAAGGGTCTCCGCTTGAAGGGCAGACTCCGCCATACAAGCTTTCCGGAACCGCCCCAGTTCCAATCCATCATGATCATAAACCACGAATCCAATAGTCGCATTCAGGGTCGAATTCCATCCTGCATCAACCATAGCTCTTGCGGTCTCACAGGATCCCTTCTGTCCAACAAGATGAAACAACTTACCTGCCGCCAGATCACTAGAATCCGAATCAACAGTCTCCCTAGCCTTCTTTTGCACTAAGTTCGAATCCGTGGAAGTTTCCGTCGCCGTGTGGAACGTCTCGACGTCACTAGCAGCAAGGTTGTAAAGAACCGGCACAGGCAGGTTGTTTTCATGAAAGATATTATTATTCCTGTGTCTCCAGATGTACCACGGGATGGAGACAAAGTAACATACACGCCACTTCCCATCCTTCAAATTCCCAAGATAGCCAATCCAATCGATGATCCATTGATGGATACTTAAGTGGTGGGCATGTTCCGTTCTAATCCCCGGAAAAGATCCATGCCAAAAACGAGAGGCAAACTCACAGTCCCGAAACATATGATTCAACGTTTCCACCTCACCTTCAGCACTCTTGCAGGAGATACAGCGGACAGGTCCCTGAAACTTCCTATTTCTTAACTCTGCCCCACATGGTAAAGTTTCAGCACATAATCTCCAGAGAAAAATCTTCCACTTTGCCGGAATATGAAGATGCCACAACCTCCTGCCGCAAAACTCCTCAGTAGCCTTACTCATTCTTGACCTATCTTTGTGACTGCTCTTTTGATCAAAGAGCTCCTTTGAGATAATCCTATATCCACTCTTAACCGAGTACTTCCCATCTCTAGTGTAAGGCCAAAAAATAACATCAAAAGACCGGGAAGAAGGGATAGGCATTGCAAGAATCTTAGCAACCCAACCATCTTCGAAGAGGTGATTCACCATCTCAGCATTCCACTGACCACAGTTTTCAAATAGGTCCCGGATCTCTAGTTTGTAGAGATGGGTCCAGTTCAGTTCCAGTAAGCAATCTCTTGGATTAGGGATCTTCCCATTGACCCAATTGTGAGTCCAGATATTTAACCTGGAATCCCTACCCGGCTTCCTCACCAGCCTCGATCTTATCCACCGAAGTCCAAAGAAAACGCTCTAAAGGCCCCAGGACGAGTTGCTTTTTAGTTTACGTCTTATGCCATCCATTCTCTCCTGAGAGCCTGAGACCAAATTCCTAAAAATATTACAAAAGAGCGAGTTTTCCCCGGATAGGATCCTCCACCCATGCTTCGCCAGCAGAGCTTTGTTCATACATCCAATATCCCTAATCCCAAGACCACCCTTCTTTTTGGGTAGGCCTAAGAATCTAGAGCTACACCACGCTATGTTTTTCCATGATCTACTACCCGACCACCAAAAATGTGACAGCAGAGAGTTTATCTTCCGTGTCACATTTACCGACATCTTAAAACCGATAGAAAATAAATGGAGAGATTTGAAAGTACAGAAGAGATTAGGGTCAAACGACCTGCCGCAGACAAGAAAAGAGCATTCCAGGATGAAATTCTCTTAGTAACGTACTCAACAAGCCCCCAGAAGATGTCCTTCTTTGAATGATGAAACTCCGTAGGGATACCAAGGTATTTTCCCAGCCCAACATTGTGCTTGATCTGAAAAATCTTGAGAGTATCTTGGATACAGCGAAGAGTAGAATTTGGGCTGAACAGCACTCTAGACTTCGAGTGGTTCAGCTGCTGACCAGATAAATCACAGAAACAATCTAGTCCACTATTCTCAAAGAAGAAGACCGAGTCATCAGCAAAGAAAAGATTGGAAATTCTTTGCGCCCCACGCCCCACTCGGATTCCTCTAAGACTATTACACTCTTGAGCCCAATTGATCTGAGAGGCAAGGACCTCCATACATAGAATAAAAAGGAAAGGGGATAACGGATCACCCTGCCAGAGCCCACAACTAGGTTTAAAGTTGCTCAGAGGCTTCCCATTTAAGAGAATCTCATAACTTACCGTTGAGACACAGTTCATAATCAGAGCAATCAAGTTAGAAGGGAAGCCATACCTTTTGAGAACAGCATGTAAGAAATCTCATCGGATCCTGTCATAAGCTTTGCTCATATCTGCCTTAAAGATACATTTGCCCCTCTTACCTGTCCGGGTGCTATTCACATTGTAAATCAGCTCATGGGCAAGAAGAATATTATCACTAATCTGTCGCCCAGCAACGAAGGCCCCCTGGGTCTTCCCCTACCAGATTTCCCATGACTTTTGCCATCCTATTCGCAATGCATTTTGAAACGATTCTCATTGTCACATTACACAGACTTATAGGTCGAAACTCAGAAACCCTCTCCGGGTGGTCAACCTTCGGGATCAGGGCGATGAAAGTTCTATTCATTTCCCATAGGCATCTTCATATTCCGGCAAAGTGGAAGATCTTTCTCTGGAGATTATGTGCTGAAACTTTACCATGTGGGGCAGAGTTAAGAAATAAGAAGTTTCAGGGACCTGTCCGCTGTATCTCCTGCAAGAGTGCTGAAGGTGAGGTGGAAACGTTGAATCACATGTTTCGGGACTGTGAGTTTGCCTCTCGTTTTTGGCATGGATCCAATCCTTCAAAGTGATAAACTGAGACATATCACACCTGATGCCCAATTCAGACAAAGCTCAGAACCGCGAAGCCCATTGACAATCACGAAAAAGTTAAAAGGTATTTTTTCTCTCTTATTTTACAATTTGTATTGAATGTATTTATATGATGTATTTTTAGTCGACATAGTTTTTCATCTCACTTGAGTTGCCAATTTAATCTAGTCATTCTCCGCTCTTTTTCTTGATGTATTTTATAATTTCTTTCTCCAAAATATGAAGTAGTTGTTTTTCACTCGAAATAATAACATTTACGGATCTTTTTTTTTCAAGAAAAATGTCAAAATGAAAACAGAAAAAGTCATTATTGAAAATTTGAAACTTTTACATTTAAATTGTTTTAAAACTGGATCAGATTCGAATTTTGAAACTAGATATTCAGATATTCGAATACATAGGTTATTTGTCTAGGGTTTATATTTATAAAATTCAATCCAGATTTGAACAAATTGAATATTTTGTCATGTTTATACACGTAATTATATAAATAAATCATTGAGAGACATCTTAGTAAAAGTTGAGACTTTGTATTGATATATAAAATAAAGTATCTTGACTATAAAAGGTAAAATATAAATGAAATTGTAGACACCGAAATTTTATTATTTCGGTATCTGATTTGGTATTTTTAGTATTAGGAGATAATTATCAAAAAAGATTGTGATAATATCTTAAGATACTATATGATATTTATTTTTATATTTCTTCTAAACTATTAGACTATAAATACAACTTCTCCCTAGGGTGATAAAAAAGAGAGCAATGGATTAACTCAACTGACCCCGTCTTCCTACTACCAAATTGTAGATAAGATGAAATAAGTCACAAAAGACCCCATCATCTCCCTACGAGATTAAGTCGATAAGACCCTCGTAGCACTATCAAAACCCCAAATAAATCCCCTAGAGACGGAATCAAGAGAGTTACGGAAATTGTAATCCCACAATCTTTCGATAATCAAATAAATTCTTGTTTTCCGTATTATTTTTATTCCTCCTTTATTGTTATTGCAGGTTCGAAATTTTATATTTAAGAACAAATTGGCACGCTCGGTGGGACAATTTTCGCTCTTCATCTCCATTTTCTCCAAGGGTCAAGTTTATAGCAAAGTTCGAGACAAAGTTGCAACCGACATAAATAAAGTCTCTACAACAAGTCTCGAGGGGGGCATTTGTAGACACCGAAATTTTATTATTTCGTATCTGATTCGGTATTTTAGTATTAGGAGATAATTATCAAACAAGATTGTGATAATATCTTAAGATACTATATGATATTTATTTTTATATTTTTGCCGTCTAAACTATTAGACTATAAATACAACTTCTTCCCTAAGGTAATAAAAAGGAGAGCAGATGGATTAAGTCAAACGACCCCGTCTTCCTACTAACAAATTGTGGGTAAGATAGAATAAGTCACAAAACGACCCCATCCTCCCTACGAGATTAAGTCGATACGACCCTCGTAGCACTATCAAAAACCCAAATCCCCTAGAGATGGAATCAAGAGAGTTACGGAAATTGTAATCCCACAATCTTTCGATAATCAAATAAATTCTTGTTTTCCGTATTATTATTTGTGTTACTCGTTAATTATTATTGCAGGTTTCAAATTTTATGGTTTACAGAAATATTATTCAATATAAAAATATCGGAGTTTATTTTCATAGTACGAATTTTACTCATTTAGTACATTTTACACAAATATTTTCATTTCATAAAAAAGAACACCAAACCTCTTATTTTCAAATCTTATTCATTCAACCTTTCAATTTTATCATTTGCGTTAATAATAGATGAACGATTATATGTAAATAAAAATGCTTAATTGCAAACTAAAAAAACAAATTGATGATTTTATTTTAAGAATTTCAATATTTTTTTATTTAATAATCAATAATATTGGAGGTTTCGATCTAGAGTTTGGTAATAGTGGACGGTAATAGCGGCAATGAGAATGGGTGAAGAAGCGACACTAGTGGTGGGAGATTAAGGTAGAGGAATGCGGTCACGACGAGTAAGAGACCCGAGTTAAGGTGGGGATTAGTCAATGTCTCGCTAATAGTTGTTTAAGCCTACCAATAAACCTTTTCAAGGAGTTATCATGCCGGAACAACGTATACGATTCATTGAAGCAATGTAAGTGGACTAAGTGGTGATGGGTAGATTTGATTTTTTCTTTTTTTCCTCCGGTGTACTAGATGTTTTCCTATTATAATCATTACTAGTTTTAACCCGTGCAAATTGCACGGACATGCATCTTAAACAATGCTTTAATAAATTGATGATTAAGTTTGTAAACAGTTTCTAAGAATTTTAATTTCAAGTATAAATTACACTTATTATTAAGAGATTGTAAATGACGCACTTAATATACATAATGCATTAGCCGTTAAGTATCAATTTTGAGTGAACAATATTTGAGGAAAATAATTAAATAAAAATTTACTTTCAATACTAAATATATTCGTTGTCTGCATTACTTTATACTCCCTCCTATTCTACCTATTGTTCCCCTTTGAGTTGGGCACAAGAATTAAGGTAGGGAGTAAAACAAGTGTAAAAAATTGGGTGGGGTTGGGTGATAGGAGAGAGGAATGAATAATTAGGAATTAAATAAGAAATTGTGGACCACACAGATTAAAAAATGAATAAAATATGAGTAAAAGAGTTAGGTGGAGTTTGATAATAGGAGAGAGAAATGAATAAAATAAGTGTAAAAGTTACCAAATATAGGAAGGGAAGAAAAGCTGAATAATCCGTTTTAGGAAATAGGGAATAATAGTTAGAATAGGAGGGAGTATATGTTATATATAATAACCTATTTTTGTAATTAAAAGTATTAAAATAACGAACTTAATAAATTTTTCTCATTTTTATACGTTTTATTCATATTTTAACACTAACTTATTTTTTTACTAACATGTCAACCAAATTGAGTTGTCTTCAACCATAAATTAACCTCAATTGGGTTATAATAGGTTTTGCTTAAGATGATTATATCTATCTTAAGGATAAAATGGGTTAACTACCACCCACTTGCATAGATGAGACAAATATTTAATTATTCTCAATACATTCCACTTTTGTCCTATGAATAATACTTGATTCATCGAATTTGCTCGTTTTAAATGAGAATTTGTAAAGGTCTTACGCGTCTTAACTCTGAAAAAAAATTTGCTCTTTAATTTAAACCATCATTTGTATACTGGGAAAAAAAATCTACAAACATGTGATTTTGTATTTGTTTTAGTTATTTAATGCGCCCATAATTTAGTTTATAATTTTTCCATTGTTATTATTTTTTGAATTTTTATTGATTAAATATATTGGATATATTAATTATCAACTATAAGTTATTGTAATTGATTATTGAAGTAACTAATATACAAATTGATGTGTTTAAAAAAAAAATATCATGAAAATTCAATTTTAGGAAAAAAAAATGTTGCTCTCAATTTATTCACTTTATCATTATTCGTTAATGTTTACGTAAAAATATAAATGTAAACATTTACGTACATAAAAAAATATAGAGGTTTTTCATAAATAAATCCAAAAACATAACGGTGGGTCCCATATTTAATATTTTTCTTTTTTTTAAAAAAAGGTTGGATATGATGATGTGGGTTAATATGGATGAGTTAAATGTTTTTGTATTAATATAGATAAGATATAAGGGGAGGGGTGGGTAATGTATTACCCTTCCGTAAGAGTAATATTGTCGAAAAGTGAATAATTACTCTCGTACCAAAAATAGAAAATGCATTTAACAGATCGGTCCCTACATTTCTCAACTTTTACCCTCAATCAAAGCAAACTCTAAACTTACAATTGTCCTCCTCCCACACGTTCTTAAAGTAAACTCATAGAACAAGCCTTTATAGCCAACTTCTTTCTCCAATAAGTCATTCTCCGATCTCCATAAATAAATATCAAACGTAATTTACTAAATCTCTTTGGTAACATCACAAAGTGCAAGTAAGATTTCCACGGAATTAATTTCCTTGCCAATACAATTGTTAATGACATTTGCTTACAAAATGAATTTACATTTTATTGAAAATATTGTAAAGGGCAATATTAGTTAAATAGATATTTAAACCTACTTCCTTAGAATTTATATTACTTTATTCAATTTTAAAGGGAATTTGAGGAATGACTCCTCATTATTATCTAGAGCTGACAAACAATGACACGACACATAATTAACGAGTTTGAGTTGAGGTTGAATGCCCCATTTATGTATGTATGTGGGTCGACACGAACACGACACGATATTTAATTGGGTCGGGTTTGGGTTGAGCTCTTTAAACACAAACCCGATACGAATGACCTTTTTACTAAATTAATCCTAATTTGTTTTATCCTCCATCAAATAAATATACTTAAACTTTCCAAATATGGTCATGACACGAAAACCCGACACGAACCCGACACGAAATAAACGGGTTAGGGTTGAGGCTTGATGACCCATTTATCTAAGCGGGTCGACACGAACACGACACTAAATTTAATTTGGTCGGGTTTGGGTTGGAGGGTTTGTGACCCGTTTACACGTGACACAAACACAAACCTGACACAACCCGATCTATTTGCCAGGTCTATTACTATCGCTACATTAGCACATGGTGTTAGTCTGGTAAGCAACTAGACACCCCCACAACTCATTAGGTCCGACCCCTACCCAGGCCGGTTAATTTCGGATTGGATTCTTATCCTGACTCATGGTTGATCTATAGACCTGGAAAATTGACCATGTTTAGATCAGGTTAGTTTCGAGTTTGTAAGAGTTCAAGTTGCCCAAACCGTTTCAGTTTCCTGTCATGTTTCAAATTAATTATTATGAAGTATTTATGCAGGTAATAATTTATGTGTAACAATAAACCTTAAAGTCAAACTACATTTGGTCGGGTTAAATCGTGTTCGGTCAAGCTAGAATCGGGTTACTCAGCTCAAGGACGAAACAAAACCCTGGAAACCCGAACTAGATAGACGGGCTCAAGGACGGGCTCAAGGACGAAACAAAACCCTGGAAACCCGAGCCGTTTATAAAGCCCACCCGACCCAAAAATAAGAACTAAAATACAGACGAAACAAAACCCTGGAAACACTCATTCCTATTTCCTACGCCGCTCCTTCATATCATTTCACCTTCCTGCCGTAACTCCATTATCATCATCCTCAACATTCCGCCATGGTAATCATCTCTTCCTCTCTCTCTATCTCTTTCTGTCCCCGTTTAGTTCCATATGTATAACTGATGATCTAATTTCATTGTTTGGCGACAAAAGACGAAAGGAACAGGAAGTTTTGGAAAGAGAAGGAACAAGACACACACTCTATGTGTACGATGTGGTCGTCGCAGTTTCCATCTTCAGAAATCTCGTTGTTCTGCGTGTGCTTTCCCTGCTGCTCGTACTCGCAAATGTATTCAATCTTTTCATTTTTCCTTCTTTTATAATATTATTTTATGTGCTGAAATGATTGTTTGTCAGATTCGTAATTAGTTACTAACTCCGATTCTTTGAGAAAAAAAAGTTTGAGACGGATTTGAACAGACGAGTCAATTCCAAAGAATCGCAGGGAGTAGCGTTTTATTGCAGAACCGTACTCCCCGGATCTCATTCATTTGTTTAACTTTGATTAAAATAACGTTTGCGAAAATAAACAAATGATCAGGACAGATTGAATTTAATTTTGCACTCATTCATTTGTTTAACTTTGATTAAAATAACGTTTGCGAAAATAAACAAATGATCGGGACAGATTGAATTTAATTTTGCCCAAAAGCTAGCCTAATATACCGCACGCAGAATCGTCTATATGATCGATGTGGGATTTAGGTGTTGTACCGTACAATCCTGGCGGTTAGATCATGACAGTTTTCTTTGAAAAATGTTTAGTTGGTTGCCTTACACTGATAGTGTGATACACACACTCAGCTGTTCGCCAATGCTTTGTAGTAGTCCATAGTTGCTCAGAGTTGTCGGTTTCTGGAATTCAATTCCAATTCTAAGTTCTCAAACAAGGCGTTATAGAATTTGGAACCTTAATCTCACACATTTTGGTGAGATGATTTCCATTATAATGTTGGTAGTTGAGTAGATCAGATGGGCTACATTGGGACCGTGGTCTATTGGTTGATTGTTATATAAGAGCCGTAATTTAGAGGGCATTATCGTCTGCTCCAAGGAATGTTGGGTTTTGTTTACTTTGTGTGGATTAGACTCTTAAATCTCGTGGAAAAGCTAGTTCAGCTATATATGCAAATCAGCCAATATGCATGCCCTTGTTATATTTTGTATGAAGTTGGGTGCTGATGATCTGTGTTGTTGGTGATGTAGACAACTGGAGTGTTAAGGCTATCAGGAGGAAGACTACTGGAACAGGTCGTATGAGGTACCTCCGTAATGTCCCTCGCCGTTTCAAGACTGGTTTCAGAGAAGGTATAAACATCCTCTCTCTTTCAACTAGTACTCTTAAGATACTCTGAAGTAGTTTCTTTTATGCCCATAAAATCTACAGTACGGAATAAGGAGCGCGCTTGTTTAATCTCCGTCTACCCTTCCTTCTCTGATGGGCACTTTTTACTATCACCCTACATTGCTTCTACATGCTCTCCATTTCATTTTGTGTTTGTAATCTAATAAAAGAATTAAAGACATGTCTTCGCTCGCTTCCACACTTTTAGTATTTGTACGTTCAGCTCTCAGCTATGACCTACTTTCTATGGAGTGTGTGCTCTCCATGGAAAACAAGCTGATGTCGTAAAAAGATGTCATTTTTCCCTCTGGACAATCGACTTTACCTTGAGAAGCTTCTATTGTACATTTCTGATGTAGTGATTGATATATTCATGTAGGCACTCAAGCTGCACCAAGGAAGCAAGTAGCAGCTGCATCATCTTAGAGAGTTTTGCTGTTGGTAGGACGGTTATTTTGGGTACTTCAACTAGTAACGACATTTTTGCTTATCTGAACTGTTGGAAGTTGGAATTTGCTCTATTTTCTTTTTATTTTCAAGACATTGTATTTTGATGGCAAGGATTTTTGCGCCCGTGTTTCCCGTTTTCATTCACTAAACGTAGTACTCCATCCCATGTTCCGGAATTGCAACTTTTGCTTTGGGCACATTGTGATGATTGATAAGTAGAAACGTAGCAAACCAACTATATATGCCAAATAAAGAAAATGTTCAAGTGGATTTGACAAGGAGGGAGTATCACGAGTCATGATAATTTTGCTGATTCTGAGTTATGACCGACATCGCCTTTGTTCCTTGCTGTTCATCAGTTAGTTATCTTGCGAAAATTCTGACTCCAATCCTATATGAATTGACGTAGTTTTGGAAGCAAAGTTGTAATGGGAAATATGTCTAATCCAAAACTGCTACCATGTCTTTGAATTCGGTTGAGATGGAAGTGGGTCATGCCAGTCCACAGTACTTGGAGAAGAAAATGGCACGGTCCAAACACGGGTGTGTGGGCTTCATGTGGCCCCAGCACAGTTAGCCTATGCCCTATGGCATGCCGCGTTGTGCTGTCCTGTGCTTGGGCATACATAAGTCACTTTATCCATATTTTCATATGGCCCAGGCCCCGGTCTATGGCGTGCCGCGTTCTGCTGTCCTGTACTTGGGCATACCTAAGTCACTTTACCCATATTTCTTTGTGTTTTGAGCGTGTTGTGCCCTATTAGACATGGTTTTTTTTTTTGTTTCAAAGTTCGGCTCAAGCAGACCCACGCCATGCGGTGCCAATCCTACAGTTAAAAATGCAGTATAATAGTGGGACCCAAGTCTCAGGCGAGATTTCACTTTAAGATATTTCATACTTTCATACCTATTTTGATAAACTGTCGCATAATTTTAGCATTAAAATATCTAAAATAAATAGTGAGCACGTTGATTTGAATGAGTTGGCCAACTGAACCCAGTGACCTAAATTGGAATAACAAAGAAAAAAAGTGCAAAAAGTAAAGCAAATAAAGACGTCAATCTGTCATAATCATACCTATCCCCCACTCTTTTAAATACCACTATAAATCTATAATTCAAATAAGTCCGTATACAATTCAATAACAATCTACACCAATACTAGTACGGAGTACTAGTAATTAATATTTATTGAATATACAGCAATTATTTCAAATAAGTCTCTATACAGTTCAATACTGTAACATTTAACATTGTACATTGTACATCCAAACTAGTACCGACTACTAATTAATTATTGAGCATACGGTGTTTATATGAGGAAAATATAAATATCGCTTTTAAATTACTAATGTCACTTATATTTTTAAGACGGTGAATAATGATATGCCCTTAAAATTTTACACTATTAAACTTAGATCAGATTGTTGTGATATTAAAAAAAAAATGTAGTGTTATTATCATAATAAATAAGTAAGTACGGAGCATGTCATAACTATATATGGAAGATTAGGTTATTAACTTAAAGTTTAAGCGTACGTAAATATAATATCCCTAGTGAAATTTATTAAAATTATTTCCCCCAATTTTTTTTTGAAGGAGGGCACACTCTTCCGTCTGCATTATCAAAAATTGAGCAAAACTAAATGATGAGACACAATGTAAAACCTCCTTAAGAAGAAAATCTTGTGGAGTATTCTTGACCCAATTTCATACCTTGTAGACTTTGAGCCTATTACCACAAACGACTTACCTGATATACGTAGTTTGCATATTATTTATTTGTTTGAAATGGTCCTCTCATATTGCTTAATACGATTAAAAGGTCTATTACTCCTATTTAATAACAATAAAGAGTAATGATCATTTAAATTTCAATTAATGTTTTCTTCAATAGACATATATATAATTACATAAAGATTTTGTTAAGGTAAATAATCAAACCTATCTAATACAAAGTAAATAAAGATTTCTTATTCCAATTATAAAATCGGAGTCTCGATTCGTTTCTCACGTTCTGCGGTTATTCTTTAAAAAAACAAAAAAAATAACAAATCACAAACGGTATTACACACACCTGTCTAATCTAGTTTGACAGTCGTACAAAGATTTTGCTAATGCATATTTAATCATTTTTTAAACACAAGCAAACGACGTCGTATAAACCATTAACCACTGTACTAAGAAACCAACGAATACATTTCCTTTTTCCCACTAAAAAAATACACTCACTCTACTCCGTATCACAGACGCCCTACTTTCTCTCTCTATCCCTCTCTCTTACTTTCAAACCATCTTCCGCCCACACTACATACACTACTCTATGTCTTCTACTACCACGCCGCCGCCGGAAACCTCGCCGTTAATTCCGGCTGACAACGCCACCGTCCTCACTCCGCCGTCTGTCGGACTTCCCGTCCCCGTTACGCCGCCGTCAAACATTGCGCCGGCCTCCAGTACTGGTTTCAGCTCCAACGTATCACCGCCGGCGCCGGCGACCACTGGCATGTCGCCGGCTACGGTGACGGCATTGGTAGTTGGAATTGGACTTGGAGGGTTAATTGTCTTGATTGGCGTGGGTGTTTTCGTCTTTTTCTATAAACGGAGTAAAAAGAAGAAGAAGTTATTGAGTTCTGATGATATTCCTAAATGTATGTTTCAATTTAATGGATTTATTACTCGCTCCGTCTTCATCATTTGTTTACGTTTTATTAATCAAAAGTATATAAATGAATGAGACGGAGATTATTGCTATTTTAGTTAATGTTAATATATTAATTAATGCAGTAATGTTTTAACTTTCATGGTTGTAAATGGTGGATTTTTGTGGGTTGGTAAATTTGTGAACTTTTGTCGTCATGTATATCGTTGATTTACCTAATTAATTGGATGCATTATGATTCATGATGATTAATGATTAATTAGGTATGTTGATTTAGTGGTTAATACTAATACTGTCACTCGTTTCGTAGTTTCGTCCCTGTCATTTATTTTGAAGGTAAATAAATGAACGAGACGGAGTTGCTAGTATTTGTTTGGTAGTTTATGTTGCTATATAAGTTGATATTGATATTTAATTTAATTAATGCAGTCGTGTTTCATGTTTGTATCTGGTGGATTTTTGCGGTTTGTCAAATTGGCGATCTTTTGTTGTTTTGTGTATTGTTAATTTGCTTAATTATTTGGATGAAGTCTGATTTATGATGAATAATTAGTTTAATTAGTTATATTGATTTAGTGGTTTATTAAAATTATTGCTCGCTTCATCAAAATCATTTGTTTACCTTTCATTAAAATGCCCTCGGAGAGAGTATACAAGGTAAATAAAAGATTTAGACGGAGGGAGTATATAGTGTGTAATGTGTTTGGGCTTCAGTATTGAAGGGATCTAAGGGGTATAAGTGAGAACAATGCTGCATTTTCATATAGGGTATTTGGGACAGTTAGTATTTGTGTGAGACGGTTGTATGGGTACTACAAGATGGCATATAACATGGTTATTGGATGAGCAAGAGACCGTTGTGGTTTTGGAAGATTACAGTTTTGATGGGTGAGGTAGAGAGTGTAGTGGGAAAATAGAAATAACATTGATATAGGGGATCATTAGTCGATCATTGGTGGATGGAATTGAGTTCGTTGTAAGATGTTATTCAAGATATTACTGCAACTTTTATGGAGGTGTTAGAGAGTGGAAGGTTGACTACATTATTGAGGCAGCTTGTCAGGCAATGCGGGAAACTGGAACCCAGACATTTGGGACGTTGGTTAATGGATGCATGATCCAGTTAAGAAATTTCGTAACCAGTAAGATGTGTTAGAGAAGATATTGTTTCTGAATTCTGATTGATACAAAAACGAAACGAGTTATGAACTTGCAGCGGAATGTTCACAAATAGGATAGATGACTGACTGTTCTATTACTAAACTCGCACGAAAGTAGGATTTTTTTTGACTTTGTGATAGTGAGTGTGTGGACTGTAATTGATGAAATGAGATCTTAGCCTTGTAGGTGATGGTTGTTCGACATGACTGTATCCTAACAAAGGGTAACATTTTTGGCGTGCGATTTTGCTGACTGTCCGATCTAAATTGCGTTACTTATCACAATCTATTTTTAGCCTTTTAGGCAGCAATTAGGAGGTTTGAGTGATGTCGAATGGATAGAATTGCGAGGGGAAGGGGTAAACCGAAACAAACATGGATAAGGGTGATTGAAAGCGATATGGATGTTTTGACGATTAGCGAGAAAATGACAATGTAAAGGGCATTGTGGAGAGAAATAGTTCTTGTTCAAGATGTAGTTTGAGTTTTAGATCTTTACTTCCTTTTTCATCATTTCACTTGCAGGACAATTTTATTATTTTTTTTCTTTTGTTTTCAACTCCTACTATTTTTCAAACCTATTTTTCCACGCAATTTCGGTTTTCACATTTTTCTTGCTCTGCTTTAATTTTATATATTTATTTCATTGGTTCGTTTGTCGTGATTCTGTTTTCTTTCACTTTATTTATTTTCTCCTTACCGCACTGGTGGATTCAAGCCTAAATGAATTCTGATGATTATACATGTCAGCGGACCTAAAACTGTGTTGGGACTATGACTTTGTTGTTGTTGTTGCTGCTGCTGTCTTTGCTTCTCTTTCAGTACACATTTGTAATTTTCTTTTAGGGTCATTCAAAAACAACTTACAGTATTTGCGTTGTTAATACAAGGGTAGGGTTGTGTACATCCTACCCTCTTTACCTCGCAATTCGCAGCATTTGAGTAATGATGTTTTTATGGTCCACATGGATGTCCGCATTTCAACCATACAGTCCAGATTGAACAAAAAATAGTTTCCTGCATGAAATACCTCTTCCATCTTGTGCTATTTGATTTTTTTTAAAAAAAGTTGTTTTGAGTTTCCAGTTTATTTCTATGTCCTATTACATAGACATTTGGTCATGCTAGCTGATGAAGTTGTTTTCTTTTAGATGACCCTTCTGCTGGAAAAGCGCACCAACGGCTGCACCATCACCAACCTAATCCTGATCCTCCACCTGGAGTATTGCCAAATGGACAACCAACTCCACAACAAGGTTCTGGCGCACAAATACCTCAATCAAGTGGTAGTGTGGGCTCAGAGCAATCACACCCATCACAATCCATTGGTTCGTTGCCCTTTCCTAGCGGCACATTTACTTATGATGAACTAGCATTGGCGACTGACAACTTCTCAAGCATCAATCTTCTTGGTCAAGGTGGTTTTGGTTATGTCCACAAAGGAGTTCTACCTAATGGCAAAGAGATTGCAGTCAAACAGTTAAAAACTGGCAGCGTTCAGGGAGAGCGTGAGTTTCATGCTGAGGTGGACACTATCAGTCGTGTCCATCACAGACATCTTGTTTCACTTGTTGGATATTGCACTTCAGGAGATGAGAGGTTGCTTGTATATGAGTTCATTTCAAACAAGACTTTGGAGTATCATTTGCATGGTAAGTCTTTTTAAGTTGCAACCTTTCTGTAAAACACTGGTCCAATATATATTCCATTCCCTAATTTAGAGGCATTCTTCTCTACATAGTTCTGAAATAGTTGATTAGGCTATATAAGAAGCTGTAACCTTGACTGAACATAACTCTAGCATATCGTACTTTTTTTTGGTAAATAGGTAAGCTTATATTAGAATAAACCATCCAAAGGCGTAGTACATTTACATGCTTTCAAAGCCTAGACATTTTAAATAGTGAATGTAAAATAGAATAAACCAGGGAACTGCATTCAGAGCATAGAAAATTATTACATATTGTCATACTTGAAGCCTTATTATCAGTTCTTTTTTTAATCTTTTGTTACGTTCAGGACAATTGTAGTTCTAATCTGTTTGGATTCTGTAAGTGACATTAGTTTTGCATTACCTCCGGGGGTTGGTGAACCGTGCTGACATTGAGGTGTTTACAAGCAGTTGATGTTCTGCAGGCGTATGATTTTTAAATTAATCCTGCAAACAACCAGATTAAATAAGAATTTTGGTTTCTATATGTTGTTGAGATATTTTTGGGTCAACATCTTCTCATATTAGAGTCAAATTTTTAATCTCTCTGAATCAAGACCTGTATTTCTGTTTGAGACTGTAAATACTTCCTTTCATTGGTGTAATTTGGGCTACAGTTAGAAAACTCTGCACTATCAGTGCATAATTGCTGCTTTGAGTGTAGGCTGTAGCTTTGCTTAAGTGTCATAATTCATAACAGTTTGGTTCTTCAATAATCAAGACCATGTGCACTTGTGCAGTTTAGACATTAAACATACTCTCCTTTTTTATGGACTTATGTTCTGTGTTGCTCCTATATGTAACATGTTTGTTTACTTGAATGTTTATAGGTGAAGGAAGGCCACCCATGACCTGGGCTACAAGGCTGAGAATTGCATTAGGTGCTGCCAAGGGACTGGCGTATCTTCATGAGGACTGTGAGTTGTCAATTGCCATTTCTCGTTTCTATGCCAAAGCATTTGAAAAGCTGTTGACTAATGGCTGGTAAATGTGCAGGTCAACCCAAAATCATACACCGCGATATCAAGGCTGCTAATATCCTTATCGATGACGAGTTTGAAGCAAAGGTAAACCATGAATTGAACATTTAGCTATTTGATTATCTATAAGAGTGTTTCTTTCGGGAACTTTTATTGTGATCTTATGTTGACCTCGTGACCCTTAAGACTATTTCTTATATATGATTCATACTTAATGACTGTAAATTTAATTGTCATTGATTGAATCTGCTTTATTCTCCAGGTTGCTGACTTTGGGCTTGCTAAGTTCTCTTTTGACACGGACACTCACGTGTCTACCAGAGTTATGGGAACTTTTGGGTAAAGCTCAAGATCTTCATGTGTCAAATTCTTTGCTAACTTCAGTCTCTAAATTTTATTGGGGTGATATGCAGTTACCTGGCACCTGAGTATGCCTCAAGTGGGAAATTGACAGAGAAATCAGATGTTTTTTCCTTTGGAGTCGTGCTTTTGGAAATGATAACAGGGCGTAGACCTGTTGACAAAGCTCGGCCTTTCATGGACGATAGCATGGTTGAATGGGTGAGGATACCATCTCTCAAGTCTAACTATTTCTTAGTCATGTATTTTGGAGCAGTTAATGTACAAGTCTTGGAATCTGATGGTGAATTTTCTCAATGGATGATGTCCTTAAAACACACAATTCTGCTCCTTGCTAGAATTTATATATGCAGGTTTTGATCATTCAGCTAATACCTTGAGTAAATGTGGAACATGGGGATGCTCTTTGGTTCATTGTTTATTTTGAAATGTTATGATTTTATTGTTGAACTTGTATGTTTAGGTGTCTATTAGGATTTTAATGCAAGGATATGTTTAGTGTTTTTGGTTCTATCCGGGACAATCCGGGTTAGACTTCTATATGTTGGTAATCTTTATCCTCAATGAAAGCAAAAGTTGCTATATTTTTCACAAGGGTGTGCACACAAAATTCTTGACATAATTTTCATTATGGTTCACCCTGTATCACTTAATCACCACAAGGATAAGACCATGTACATACGACTCCCTATCTAGCGCAGTGCATTGGGACTATTGTGTTTTGTAGCTATGGTGGACTCCTGGAGTCTGGTAATGCGTAATTGCTGTTGGAAGGAACTCAGCTTTTCCTTCATAATTAACTATTTAACCTGAAGAAAGCTCATTGAGGTTTTCCTTTTTTCTTCCTTGTTAACTTGCAGGCGAGGCCGTTACTCATGCAAGCTTTAGAAGGCGGAAGCTTCAACGATCTTGTTGATCATAGACTGGAGGATTATGATTCCTCTGAGATGGCTCAAATGGTTGCTTGTGCTGCTGTATGTGTGCGTAGCTCTGCAAGGCGACGACCACAATTGAGCCAGGTTAATATCTGGGCAAGAAATATATTCCCTACATCCTGTTTATATTGTGTTCAACTGAGAACTCTCTAAAACCGATATGAAAACATCGTTTATCCATGATAAATTTTATTTTAACATATTTAGTGACTCTAAATGCTGCCTATATGGTGAAATTAATGGTCAGAGTTGATGTCTTTGAACTCCAAAGGTAGTATATGAATCGAGGGAGTTAAGTTGATCTTATTTCAAAGTTAGCTATAGGTGAACTGGTGAAGGCAGTCCTATTCGCTCAAACTTGGGTTTTATTGTCTGTGGAATCAGGTAGTACGAGCACTGGAAGGGAACTTGTCTGCCGAGGATCTTCTAAAGGAAATAGCTCCAGATAACAGAACGTTCCACGGTAGCTCAGACTATGACTCAAGCCTGCAATACAAGGAAAACCTGAAGAAATTCAGGAAGCTAGCCTTGGAAAGCCAAGAGCAGAGCACTGGTGAGTACAGCGTGTTCACAGGTGAGCATGATCTGCCGCCATCAAGCTCAAGTACTGAAAATCAGCGTGATACTCAAGACTTAGAGACCAACAAGTCTAACGCGACAGGTGCTACAGGTGTCGTTGAAATTCGTGTGGAATGACAAAGTTAACCCTAATTCTACGCTTCATTCTTTCAAACAAATACGTTTTTCTTGAGGTAGTATCTATATTAATTAGAGAATTAGCTGTATAAAGAAGGGTTTTTGTTAAATAGGGCAAATGTCCTTGTATATGTGTTTTGGATACATCAGTTTGGTACTAACATAGTAGTAATTTGGGGTATTTATTTCCCATTCCATATTTAACTATTAGGTAGTTAATGGTTTGAGTATTTTCCATTTTTGTTTGTTTGGATGGAGTGTTGATGACAAGTACATTGGATTTTCTTCCCTTAACAGCTTTGAGCTCTTTATTTTGGCTGATACATATTCCGCAATAATTATTGTGTAAGACTATTATATTCACTCCCTGGAATTATACCGTTTAATTGAAATACTACTCACGTATATTCAACAAACGGTATGATTCTCGTGAATGGAAGGGTATCAGCTGTAGTGTACAATACCTCATTTGTTGATAGTAATATGCATACGGAGTTGTATTTAACATTTTAACCTATGAAGATGTTAACAGTACAATATGTATAATTTGTGCATATTACAAATGTATCTAATTAGCCTGGAGTCCTGGACATTTGTAGTTTAATCTGAGATACTATGTTGTGGTTAAGTGGCAATTATGTCGGTTATGAGTCGGGTTGAAACGGGTTGAGTTGTGTTATATTAGTTAGGCTTTGACGGGTCAACATCGAGATAAGGTCAGTTTAAAGCGAGGCCGTGTTGTCATCGGCCGGGGTTTTCACTAGATCATAGATCATAGGTCAACCGAATTTAACAATTCTTAATAATTTCAAATCTAACAATTCTAAGGCGTTTATTTTAATTTTAGGTTAATATCTTTAATAAGCTAACTTATTATTGGATCGAATTTAATGTTAGCTTAGATCAAGTGCAATGGAAGAACTTTTTAAAAAATTCTTCCTTTGCCATGTCAATTTTTGACAAACTCAAAAATTAAGAACATTATGTCACAATGGGAGAACTTTAAATAAAGTTCTTCAATGTACCCACACTATATTATTTAATGTTTTTCATTTAATTATCAATTTTTGTTTATTGGTTAACTTTTTTTATTTTTTGGAAGAATCAAGTTCTATTTCTCGAGCCAAGTTCTTTATTGTAAGGACAAACTTTATCCTACAATGGTAGGAACTTTATTTAAAAGTTATTGTTTACAAATGCAAAAAAACTCTCCATTGCTCTTATGAGACTTACGAGTCCGAACTAATGAGTCGTCTCGATTTAGATCCGGTCGGAACATAAGATGAGACGAGAAAATGAGATAAATTCAAGATAAACATTAATAAGAAGGAAGGTACTCAAACATCTCAAAATCACAATCAATCCCTTCTACATTTTCCCCAAAATTCCCCCTTTTACAAACCCTAAATCAATCACAAAAATGGAAGCAACAAAGGAAGACATGTCCCTTCTCCACAAAATCACTCCACCAAAACTGGAAGATGCCGGCCTCGAAGATTGCGCCTTACCTCTCCACTCAATCCAGGAAGCCTTCCTCAAAGCCGCCTCCGCCATCGCCGGAGGTTCACGCGCCGACGACAACGAGCCACCGCATGACGAGTTGATTGGGATAACTCCCGAGGTGGACCCTCCTTCCGGCGCGTGCACCGCCGGCAAGGGCGGCGCGTGGGATGCGAGTGGTGATCTGGTGGTTGGAGAGAGGAACGACGAAGATGATGTGAAGAAGGGTGATGTGGTGGTTATTGGCGGTGGTGGTGGTGATG
Organism: Silene conica; assembly: GCA_029255685.2. Taxonomy (NCBI): domain Eukaryota; kingdom Viridiplantae; phylum Streptophyta; class Magnoliopsida; order Caryophyllales; family Caryophyllaceae; genus Silene; species Silene conica. The sequence continues at coordinate 6,740,470 of CM055313.2, forward strand.
ACGGAGAGAAGAGTGGTTGTGTTGATGAAATTAGGGGCTTGGGGATTAAGGAGACGGAAAATGGCGGCGACGACGACGGAGATGATGAGGATAAAAAGAAGCCTACTTTGATTGAGGGCTTTTTTTTCAATCCTTAGATTTTGTTCTTTAGGCCGTGCTGATTAGGTTCGGGTTTAAGTTGGGGTTCGAGTTTTGATCATCGGAAGTAGGTTTGGGTTCGGGTTAGGACAAGTCGGGTTAGATCGTTTCGTGTTTAGTTCTGTTACTTGTGAGTTGTGATGTGTAATGTACTAATGTGTAATGTACAATCGTAATTTGTATCTATACGAATAATGCGATGTTCTGAATGTTGTTTCGATATTGGTTAAGTAAACCGTCTTTAAGCGTTAATGAGTCGGTTTCACATAACCGTCTCATCTAGTTTCTTATTATTCCGTAGTAATTATGTGAATGTCGTTTGCGACATGCCTAGACACGCAAAAATTGAACAAATTCGGAAAGTCACTAAATCAGCAGCCATGATGATGTCGCCGTCGATTCAAAATGTATGAAACATGGCTAACCAATAGTTAACCGCGGTGTAGTATTAGGGTTAGATGATAGATCAAGCCCGTCATTCGCGATAGCTTGTTTTGAACATTAAAAGCCTAAGTTCTTAATGGCCTCCGGAACTGCAGAGGTCTTCAAATCCCATGTACTCATTATGCTTGATCTTATGAATCATGTCGCCGATACCTTCCCCACCTGTGGAAGAAGAAGACCGCAGCTAAGATTTCTCGAACTTTAACATTAAGTATAAAAACCGTAGATTTAAGGGAGTTTGAAGTTACCGAGTAAAATAGCACTCGAAAATATGATGGTTGACAAAATGAAGACGATCAGCGAGGCTCTTCCCGCTTTTGCTATCCATTTCTTCACCACATATTGGCCCACAATCGAGGCGACTATTGCTATTACCGTCAAGTATGCAGCTACGAACACAAGGCAACCAGTTAGAAGATTCGCTTCCTTGTGGCAAACTAACTATGAATTTGAGTGACAGTAAGTTTTTTACACTGACCATAAGGTACCGGGAATCGGTCAAGAAGGTAATATTCAATCGCACAGATAGAAGCAGAGAAGGTCATTACAAAGGTTGCTGTGGCACTTGATACCTTCAAGCAAAAGAACTGTCAGCAGGAGCAGGAGCAACGAATCATATATGTATCTCTGATATCTGAATGTTGCAGTATACTCATACCTGAGGAATGATGCCCATCTCTAAAAACATGGGTCCCAAAAGAAAGCCACCACCAAGACCGAGCAACCCACCAAGGGTACCAGCCAACAGCGAGACTAATGCGCAGAAAATAAGCTGTTGGGTTGTTGTCGACCAACCTTCTGACTCTTCGCTTGGTGTTATCTGCCACTCTTCTCCTCCTCCTCCTCCTAATCAATTTAACTGCTTGGTATAATGTAACTCCAACAGCCACCGGGATCTGATTTCCGACATTGAATCAGTGCCACATTTCTGAGGTATTTCGACTTTTTCAACATTACAAAAAAAGCAGGATTCTTACCTGCAACAAGTTCAGCACCCAGAATGCTACTGAACAGGTGTCTGTGAAATCCTGTGTATTTAAGCAATATCAGTACTACAACCGGTCGCTGATAATTTCACATTTTCGAGGTAATGTCGTTATAGTACAGTCATTGAGATACCTTGACAATTTGGATGACCAGAAATGTAAGCCATACTGTGACAAGTATGGATAATTGCTTCCACTTGACATTTTCGACTAAAGAAACCTTGTGTGGCTCACTAGCACCTCCAAGTAATGGCCTGTTAATTTCACCGTCACTACTTCCACCGCCACCTGATTGTACACGTTGAGCCGACTCCTGGAATAGTTCGAAACAAGAAACTTAATTATGAGACTAGAAAACTCGTCAAGGTAGTTCTAAAGATGTTATAAGTGATAGATGAACCGTCTCAACCAAAACCTTAAGGTGATGGTTGAGGCCCAACTATTATTAATATTCCTAATACGCTCCCTCACTCGAATGCCCATTGGGCTTGAAGAGTGGTTAGTTTGCACAGGCCCCCCATACCGTGTGCTGGGTTTCCACTTCGTGAGTTTTCGAGGGGTTTTTGAGGTTGTCAGGATTCGAACCCGTAAATAAGCTATAAGTCTATAACCTTCTTTTTTATGGTTTCCTTCTTCCACATTTCTACACCTTTGAAAAACGATCTTGTCGAGGTTCCTGATCAAAACAAATATACCATCAGAACGGCTGTACCTGTCGCCTGTCGTATGACCAGGTTAACAAGGAAACAAAAAAATTACCCAGGAATGCTATTATCAGCAAGACTGTAACCATCCAGTTGGCGAAGATGACATTCAAGGTGACTCCGATACTGATCCCGAGTATTAGCATTGGCTGAACCATAAGGGCCAAGTCATAATCTATAATAGGGCGATTAAGTGTCGGATGCCTCTGCCTGAGATTGAAACAAGCTGTCGCCGCTGATAACCCCATGATCATGCCTGTCCATATATACGTTTTACCATAAGAAATATATTTACTTACCTCGTCAACAACACGAGTCTAAGACAGTCGAGTAATGTTGATGTGAATGACTTATATATAGAGATCGATATATGAAACTAAGACATGAAAACATACATTTGGAGATGGCAGCTGACGACTTAGCATCGAAGCCAATGACCAACGTAAGCATAGGAACAAAAATTCCGCCAGCACCAACGCCTCCAGCACTCCCAAATGCAGCTCCGAAAAATGCTATTAATGAACCGACTATTACCGTCCATCCAATTTTCAGCTCCTGTTAATGTATGTCACCCCAATTTATTTGTAAATATCACAGTAAATTAGTCCTCTTTTCCTGTATGAACGAACATAAATCTGTGACAAGTTTACAGGGGTGGACTTGGGATCGAACGAACTTAAAATCTGATATAAATAATACAGTAGAAGTTAAGGGGTCGGGCCTCTATCCCGTCTATCTACTAACTACTCACCGGCCAAATGTGTGAGTAGCGCGAGGGACCTTTCAAGCTTTGGACAAATTTCGCAAACAAATCCCATCGTGTATCCTCCTCCAAGTCAACAGAAGGCGCTGCAACGGCTTCGGCTCCATACACAAGATATAGTATACAAGAAAGAATTACAAGAAAAGCATAAGAAAATCGGACAAGTTCTGTAAGCTTAGCCATAGCCATGGATCGACAATTTGTTGTTAATGAGTTATAATGAAATTTGAATCTGTAATATTAATTCATATTTATATTAATGACATAAGAACTTTAGAAGGGTTTGAGAAGGTAGAATGAATAGAGCTCAGAATTTGGGATGCATTACAATCTGTTTTAGAAGTAGACCAAGTAGTGGAGTTCATTGTTTTTTTGATTTGGTTGATGATGTCTACAGCAAGCACTATAATAATACTGCTACTTGTCCTTTGTATCCAAACAAGATTCAGTAAGAAACAGTATCACCAAGTTGACATTTGTTAAACTCCCGATCCGGATCGTAGGATCTTACGATTCTACGATTCAAGAATTGGTGACCGATCCTGAACCTAGGTAGGATTTTAATTTTATAAGATCTTGCGATTCAACTTGTGTCAAATTTGTTCAGGGTGGAATTTAATCCGATCCTACTATTATGCAACTCGATCCTACATTATTAACATTTAATTTTTTTTTTCCAGTGACTAAAATCTTATATATGATTTTAAGATAAAAATCTACCATACACGAAAATAATTAGTAGGCACACCGCACATTCTAAGTTACATCTGTTTTGAGATTTAAGCACAAGTTTTAAACATATTTTGACAAAACAATTATGTATTTTACTTCATTTTTAGGATCTTACTATTCTACGATCCGATCCTACCGACTCGATCCTAAGAAGCTCATCGATCCAAAGTAGAATCCCGATCCTAACAACATTACATCGGTCTCATTGTCACTTCAATTCACATATATCCGAGGCATTTGTCGTTGTTGAATCAGTTTGAAACTTGTTTTTGCCGGGTGTTTCCAATCGCTTGACATATCTAAGACACATTCAAGGTTATTGCATCACTTGAATCTTATCTTTGCGGCGTGTTTCCATGGTGGTTATATCAGTTGAGTCTTGTTTTTGGTGGGTGTTTTCGATAACTTGATATATCTCTAAGGCACGCGTGGTTGTTGCCTCAGCCGAGCCTTGTCCTTGCTCGGTGTTTTCCATCGCTTGAAATATTTCCAAGTCATACGAGGTTGCGTGACTTGCATAGCTTGAGCCTTGTCTCCGATGGGTGTCTTCCTTCACTTGACATTGCTGCACTTGATGTATTTCCGAGCCATTTGAGGTTATTGCTGAATAATAAGTTGAACCTGGTCCTTCCCGGATGATTTCTACGACAGGGGAGCCGTAGCTCAGAAAAACGGGCTCTATCTGTAACACTTTGATAGCTAACGGAGTCAACTCACTCCACCCCATCCTATTGTTAAGATCTGTAGGTGTAGAAGGGTCCATCCTAGCATACTCCATAATACGAGCTACATCGTTCGCTAGCACACTTCCGTCTTCCAACAATTCAACTACCTGACCCATACTCAGTCTCCCCTCACCGGAAGGAAGGACTAATGAAAGCTTCAAGCCGTTACTCATTCAAGGTTCGGAAAGTGGAAGTTTCAGCGATGTTGTTGATCGAAGATTGGACGACTATGGTTCCTATGAGAGTGCATAATTGCTTGCTCAATGCTCATGCTGCTGCATGTGCTCGTGGATCAGCAAATCAGCAATGTGATGACCACCAATTGAGCAAGATGAATGTCTAGGCGAAGTACAATATTCCGTCCATCTCAATTTATGTCGTTTTTACTTAACAACTTATTCATTATATAATAAAGGGTAGCCCGGTGCACGATGGCGTCCCCGCAAGGCGAGGGTCCGGGGAAGGGCCCCACCACAAGGGTGTAATGGGGGCAAGCCTTCCCTTGCCATTTATGGCAAAAGGCCGTTTCCAAGACTTAAACCCGTGACCAATCTTGCGCTATATTTCCACTTACTATATACGGAATACTTACATTATTTGCGTAATTAGGAAATTAATTGTCAAAGTTGATGTCGATCAGCTATCGACCAACTCAAATGAGGTCAATAGATTTGGAACGAAAGTTGTACTCCCTACATGATTCTGGAAAGTTAACTTCTCCGATTTGAAGTTCATATCTGAAGGCAGTTCTACAAGCTCAAACTCGGGTTTTGTTGTCTGTTGAAACGGGTAGTACGTGTACTGTGTACGTGAACTGAAAATGAAATACTATTTGCGTATTTAGGAAATTAATCATCAAGTCCGAGTCATATATATATTATCAATCAACAGTTATGCTAAACTGAAAATGAAATATTAGGACGGGACTGCAGCCGTATATCAAAGCATGGCTTGTTTCCCGCGTCTGTCACAAGATAGTTTGTTTCGACCATTAAGCTAGGCGTGACAGGAGACAAGAGACGCGTCTTATGGAATACCACAAAGGTCTTCGAATCCCATGTACTCATTGTGATTGATCTTGTATATCATGTCTGATATTCCTGTCCCACCTGCGAAAAAAAGAAACAAAATGAGACGAGCGAAAGTTTACTAACATTTTAAGCATAAAAATCAAAATACCAGAGTTTAAGGATGTCGAAATATTACCAAGTAAAATAGCGCTGACAAGTATGATGGATGACAAAATGAATACGATTAACGATGGTCTTCCGGCTCTCGCTATCCAATTTTTAACTACGAATTGCCCAATGAGCGAAGCAATGATAGCTATGCTCGCGAAGTATATTGCTGCAACACAACCAGTGGTGTGAACGAGTCGCAAAAAAGTACTTGGTTAATAGGCGATACCATCAAGATATAACGAGTATGTACTCAAAGTCGTACCGTAAAGTAATGGGAACCTGTTGAGGAGGTAATACTCAATCACACACAAGGATGCCGAGAATGTCATTACAAAGGTCGCTGTGGCACTCGATACCTGATAAACATAGAAGTATTCGACATTAGGCTGTGTCGGAAAGAAGAGAATACGAGAAGATACATAATTATAAAAGAGCTTGTCCTAACTCCTAAGCAGATGTCAGCTAGCTTAGCTGGTAAAATCACGAGAGGCGTTGCTCATGACCTGGGTTCATGCCCCGTTTGCAACGCATATATTTGTCTTTGTAGCTCGCTTTAAACCAAAAAAATCAGTGTAACATAGTTGATACGAGACAGTACCTGAGGAATAATACCGATCTCTAGAAACAATGGACTCAAAAGAAACCCGCCACCAAGACCAAGCAGGCCACCAATCATACCGGCTAGTAGTGCTACCAAGGACTGAAAAAGAAGTTGTCGAATCGAGACGTAGCCAATTGGTTCTTCATCTGTACTATTGTCTATTTCTCTACTCTTTCTCTTCTGTCTAAGTGCTTGATAAGAACTCGCCCCATAAGCCACCGGAATCTGGATCAAATAACGGAGAGAGCGAGTTCACAAATTGGACAAATAATCAGAAATCGGAAATTTAACTAAATATATTGAAAAGTGTTCTATACTTGTAGCAAGTACAACACCCAATATGCAGTCGAGCAGGTTGTCGTGAATTCCTGTAACCAAGCAAGTTTAACATATACCATCAGTCGTGCGATCATCAAATTGGATATCATAAGTCGACATTTTTTCTTGAAAGACGAGTTAATTGCTTGCGTATTTGGGTAATACCTTGAAGATTTGGATGGCAAGAAATGTAAGCCATACTAATATGAGCATAGTCAATTGCTTCCACTTCACATTTCCGACTAAAGAAACCTGAATCGATAATGCAAGAAGTGTTTTCATTGAGCTCAAATTGATTACTCTGTACTCGATATGATCTTACCCTTGGTTGTTCGACAGGACTTTCGAGAAGTGGTCTCTGTAGTGCTTCAGCTCCAGTTCCACCTGATATATTCATATTAACATTTAATCAGCTCTTACTGCGTGCTAACTATCTTGACAGGCAGAGCCAATGACGCCATGACAGTGCCGTTAAGATTTTGGTTGAGATGGTTCTTGGCATGGTATCAGAGCCAGCATGACCAAAAGGTCAGAGGTTCATATCGTTACCACCCCTTATTTCTAAAGTGGCACATTTAGCATCGAGGAAGGGAAGGCCTGCATTGCATCGACACTCAAGCCCAATGGGCATTTGTTTAAGGGGCGTGTTAGAATATAAAACCGATCATGAGACTCCAATCATCAACTGATAAAAGAATTTAATTACCTGATGTCTGTCGTAGAGCGGCTTCCTGAAAGATCAAAAGAAGAAGAAACAGTAAGATTACAAACAAATAAAAACAGATATAAGAAGATGCTATATAACCTTTATCTTCAACTCAGTTTCGATCTTCCACATTTCAACACCCTTGAATAAAGACCTCGACGACGTGCCTAAATCAAATCGAAAATTATGTAAAACCAGAGTTAAAAACGATCAGAAAATAAGAAACACATTTCTGTATTTGTCAAAGCAAAAATATTAGCAAGGAACAGAGAGTTTACTGAAGAAGACTATAAGGAGCAAGACTGTGACCATCCAATTGGCAAAAACGACATTCAAAGTAACTCCGGTACTAATCCCGAGTAATAGCATTGGTTGGACAAGAAGAGCCAAGTCATAGTCTATAAGAGGTTTGCTTTTTGTAGGGTGCCTTTGCTTAAGGTTGCAAAATACAGTTGCACCTGATAACCCGAAGATCATGCCTGTCCATGTCAAGAATACGACGTAAGTGGCTGGTGATGGAACAGGGCTAGAAGGGGTGGTCACCCCCACCAACATTGAAAAAAAAGATCGAGAATTGTGCAGCAGTTCTTACATTTGGAGATGGCGGTAGACGACTTTGGATCAAATCCGAGAACCAAAGTAAGCATGGGAATAAATATTCCTCCTGCACCAATACCTCCTGCGCTTCCTAAGGCCGCGCCACAGAATCCAATCACGCTGCCTACGATTAATCTCCATCCAATTACAATTTCCTGTTTCGCAGCAACAACATTACCCTAATGCTTTAAACTTCTCTGTATAACGGGGAAGGGTCAAGGGAGCCAATTGCATGCAACATTAACTCTTGTGTTAATGCTGACGGAATTTGAACACCACTTTCCAAAACTTTACTATGTTAGTCGACATCTGCATGTTAAAGACCACATATACTCCGTTGTTTTATGTTATTGTTTGATTACTCGTGCTTAAATTGCACGAAAATTTTAGTCATTCCCTTGCTACGTCACATATAGGACTAAAAATTTGAACACGTGTCATGAGTTCTAGACTTTATTAGTTAAACTAAACGATTACGTTTGTTTGTCACGCACAATATATTTTTTATTTTCTAGTTCCTTTTAGTTGACCTCTCCTTTAATTTTACATTCCTTCTCAATTTTCAAATTTTGTACATAATTGGTGATAAAACTATTTTTTTGTACTTGCCTTTTTAATTGTATTGTTTTTCTCAAGTTAATCTCAAATGATGCACACATCACAACGAATCTCGATTAAAACCACGACAAATATTTTAATACATAAATCGAACTAAGTTTCTAATAATGTCTTAATAACAGAAGAATTCAATATTTCTATTAATAGAGTAGTTAAATTCCGATTTGATGTCGAATATGTCGATAACTAATCTTAAACGTAAAAGCGACAATTTATGACGGAAAATAAAGTAAAGTGAACAACTACAAAAATACTGACCTGCAAAACATATGCATAGCTTGAGGATGCTTTCAAGAACAGGAAATCGATCAGCTTAGCAGTAGCATCCTCTCCATCGACGATAGATGGCTCGGAAAAGGCTCCCTTTCTCGAGTACTTCCGGCTACTTTCATCCCCATAAACACCACATAATACCCAACAAGCAGATATAAGAAAAACAAAACAAAAAGAAAAACTAATATGTCGAAGCTTCGACATTAATAAGAATGAACACATGATGTTTATCTTTATTTTTTTTTTTTGTTTTTTTTAAAAGGAGCGCGTTGCTGTTAAATTGTTCGATTATTCATAAAACCCCGACATAAAAAAAATTCAATATAAATATATATAAACAGTTATAGTAATGTTTAATTCGAGCTGACTTTGATAAGTTCAAAAGGCCAAAGTACATCAAGGAACAAGAAGCCATGTCAACTTTTCGAGATTAAGAAGAAGCGGATGAACGAAGACATAATTTGGGCGTATAAATGTATAAAGTGCTAATTGTTATCATACGTACATTACTGTTTATAACGAGTTCTACATGAATTTATAATCTATTTTGGTTGAACCAGCACATTGGTTTTACTGTTTCAGCTCATCAACAATAACTCAATAACCTTGTGATAAAATAGTTATAAAATACTATAGATTTTACTATTTTGTATTGTTTACATATATATAATTATATAAGCAATAAATTTATAATTTTGGACATTTTTTTAGGAGCGTATATATTTACTGTTCTAAAGGACACCAATCACACCATTAGCTGATTACTAATGAGTGTTTTCAACATGTTCTACCGAGGTGTTGGTAAAAATATTTATACGAGTATTAATTTAGTGTAAAATCATGTAGTAAAAATGTATATGCAATTTACCAAAAATATGGTTAGTAACCGGTTTTACACGCTGTTTTTTTGGCTGAAAAGAGTTGAATTGAACTGGTCTTAGTGAAGCTAAATTGAACCGAACTGAATTGAAATAAGAGTTAATTTGTCATTAGATGAGTTAAACTAAAACTGAATTGAACTGAACTAAATGAACCTGAATTTAACTATACATAGCCTATTCCCTTCTATGTCATTAATAATTATACAAATGTTGTTGTATTAGTTTAAGAACATACGAAAAACATACAATATTTATTTTCTATGTGTACCTTTTAATTTTAATTACTTTGATCATGTATATTTTGATTATTAAATAAAAATAGGGATGTGTCGATGTCAGTAAGGCATGTACATTTAATTTAATGCTAAAAGTATAATAATCGTTGAATTTAAATTTAATATACTTTTATTTGTATGGGTAAAATATTGTACATTTATATTTAAATGAAATAATACTACAACTATAAAATTTTAAATGGCTAATTATATTCTTTTACATGTCCGTGCGGGCCGTGCAATTTTGCACGAGTTATAAACTAGTTAATGTATATGACGACTTCTACATGAATTTATAATCGATTTTGGTTGAACCAGCACATTAGTTTTACTGTTTCAGCTCATCAATCAATAACTCAATAATCATGATCAATATTGTACGTACTACCACGTTTCAACTTATATATTAATTGTCTATTTTGAAGAACAAAGTATTTAGTATATGATTATCAATAAAAATATAAGGAAAGAGGATATAATAAATATTAGATGATAAGTAGATTAAGCTGATGGTTAAAAGATTCAATTACCCATAAAAATATATTCCAAGAAAAGAATATTAAACAATTGATTCATACACCCAAAATAGGCAAACAAATAATCAGGACGAAGGAAATAGAATAAGTGATATATGCCTATAATTTTAAGAGTATCGTTACAAATAAATATAAATATATAATGAGCTTTTAATTTGGTAAAAAAATACCTCCTAACTTATATCTTCAAATAAAAGACTAGTTTTATACCTGTACAATAAATGTACATGTCTATTTTTAAATATTTGATTATTCATAAATATGTTTGACTAATTAATACAAATTAAATATAATTCAATATAAAAATTAAGTGAGAAATATATAAATTATTTTAAATTATCAATTATTAAAATAGACCATTTTTTTCTATCATAAAATCCAATCTGTTGAGTTTATCGACCCGGTACTTAAGAGGGGGAGGGGGTGAATTAAGTACCCTTTTAAAATTTATTCCACAAGGAATGACCACGAATGATTCTGAAATGATACTCAGGCAAATTAAACAGTCTGATTGTCTGTTTAATACAATACGAATTGTGCAGTAGTATTTCTTTGATCAATTTCGTGAAAGGCAATAATAAAACAATAAGAACCAAGCGTAAACAAAAGAAATAAAGCACGAGACACGCGATTTTTAACGTGGTTCGACCTACTCTCTAAAGGTCTACGTCCACCCCTTCTTTATTATTGATTTCTTAATAATTAACTCAAATTACAAGGAACTTCCCCACGATCAACCCCGATCGTGCAATCTCGAGTACAACCCCGTACCCCAAAAGTATCCTTACAAAAAAGAAGATTACAACTGAAATTGCTCCTTAATAAGATTCACTAATCAGAACAAAGGAGACAATTGAGATTCCTACGAGTATAAATACTTGTGAGAAATAAGACGGTCTCAAGAATACGGCTCAAAAAGAGTTTTGCAAAAATTATGAACTTTAAAACCAATTTTGCAAACAAAAGCTTTTCAAAATAAAACGTGTAGACCTCAAAGCTTAAAATACTCTTTTCTTTTTCTCTGTGAAAAACGTATCTCTGCCAAAATTCATACCTTCAATATATAGATAATTGAATGCTCATATTTTAGGCATGAGATTAAAGCATAGCAAATCTTTCCATATGCAAAAGAAAATATTCCCAGAATGATTACCTAATTGCATATGGCTTTTGGAAAGAAAATTATGAAGGATCAAATCACACGTTAAAGACAAAGGAAGGAGCTTATATTTTTCTTTATAAAATATTCCTTTTCTTTTGTTTCCAAAAAAGATAAGCCGTATATTTTGAGACCGAATATTAATCACAAGTTTAGATACTCTTACAATTCTTTCTAAATTCAGATGGAAAAGATATCACGATGGCCTTCATTTTCCGAATTCGAAAGTCTTCGAGTATCTGTCACAAAAATCTCGTATGCACATTAGAACACAAAATAAGGAAACTTGTCATCATCAATGTAGTGTCTCAACAAATTCCCCCTTTGATGATGGCAAGTTTCTTTAATGAACAAGTTCCTCCTCAGCAACAGCAAACAATCCTTATTAGAAACATACATAAGTAGTGATATTGAAACAAGGCAAAATATGCATTAGATCAACTTAGCAAGTTATCAACCAAAGAACAAGAGAAAACATAAAAGAGCTTCATCGAATTAGTCTGCACTAATAGCCAGTAAGTAATATAAGTCCTAAAAATATTCCCCCTCTTGACATCATCAAAAGGAGAGGGAAGTCAAAATATGCCAAAGTCGTAAGGCAGAATCAGAGAAACCTACAGGCAGCCACCGGACACAGTCTATAGACATCATCGTACTTAAGAGAGACAATTAGTGAATGAAGAAACATTTAAACAGCCTGCAAAATATTGACAAAAAGGAGCAGAAAAAGAGGGTGGTCAGGAGGAGGGACGGGTGAGAAGTTGGTGGAGAAGGTCTGGAATTGAGGACAGGGAGGTGAGTGCGTTGTTGATAGATGCCAAGTCCCGTGCAATAGCCCTGAGACCCTCGGTGTTGACGTCCAAGAGCTCGTCCAGCATGGAAATAACAGCCTCAAAGCCTCCGGAACTCGACCCAGTAGCATCCTGATTACGCAAACCAACCAATTTATCTCCCACAACCCGAATGTGCATTTGGCCCATTAACCCATCGCTCATGCAATCATCCATTGCCATACATACACTGTCATCAGAGAGCACACCTTTTTGCCAAAAAACATGAGAAAGCCACATCCCATACGGTAAGTCACGAGGCTTCACAAGAGAGGTGTTTTGAACATCAGTTGCTGTGTCACGAATAAACTGAAAAATGACCGAGGCGAGATTTACCGGCTTGTGGAGCATAAGATGATACATTAAAACCAAGTCCGGAATTTGACAGTAACCACGAGAGTTTTGGCGAGGAGTGATGGTGCGACGGATGACATTGTATAAGAATTGGTGAGGGGCATCAAGTTTTTGAGGACTGATTTTTGTTTTGAGAGTGGCAGTGGGGTCAAAATATTGTAGAATCTGTAATGGTTCGACATCACTCATCCCTGGCCAACAGTTCTTATCGCAAGTAGACAAACCCGTATACGGAATATCAAGAAGCTCAGCAAACTCATCGGCACGAAGTACAAACAAGTGACCATTAATTTTAGCCGAGAGAAGGTCACCTTTGTTAGTGACAGAGACCGACTGATAAAACTGAACTAGTTCCGGAATGAAAACGATTGAATGAACAGTAAACATACCAACCCATTTTTGATGTTCAAGGATGTCTCGGAAGAATGTGAGAGCAATATGGGAGTCTATCCAAGAGAGCGGATAATAGCGACCCGGAAGGATGGTATTATCCAAGAGACGGATACAGTGAGCACGAACATCGTCCTTCAGCGGTAAGGAGTTCAAAAAATCAATTATTTTTTCACGGTCCAGTGAGGTCATTAGAGTAGCTTTGAAGGGCGGCAGAGGATCATCAGAGGCAGTCGATTGACGGATCGGAGAGGACGATTTTTTCCGTTTAAAGGAGGTGACTTTTCCTTTAGATAAAGTCTTCAAGGTTTGAAGACTTACCCCAAGGCTTTCTTCCCAAGTAATATCATCAAAATCACCAGAGATAACCTTTTCTTTGCCCTTTTCGGTAACCGGACCGGAATCAGCAGGAACCTTGTCGGAAGTGGTATTTGGTTCAGGAAGAACACGCCCATGCCGAGTTCGAGGAGGGCGTTTAGGGACCGCAACTTTCGCAGCAGAGACGAGTTCGTCGGAGTTCGCGACCGGTGGTTCAGGAGAGTGGCGCACAGGAGAATCGGCAGTAATCTTGGATAAATTGTTGGTGGTGGCTTTGGTTTTGGCGGAAGTAGGAGGTGCATTGTGGTCTGGTGGGTTTTCATTGGTGGTGGTGGGTGGTGATTTGGGAGAAGAATTCGGTGGAGAGGGAGCGGGTTTTGAGTTGACCAAAGGAGCGGTTAATTTTGTGCGGGATCTGGTGGTGGTGGTGAAGGGTATGACGGTTTTGGAGGCGGAGGGTGACGGAGAGTTGGGGGTAAGGGTGGTGGTTTTGGTCTTCTTTTTCGGCGGCATGGTGGCGTGGGAGGGAGAGTTTTTGGAGATTGGGAAGGGTGGTTTGGAATAAAGAGGGAGATGAAGAGGCGAGGGTTTATGATTTGGGAAATTGACTTGGGGGTTTTGGAGAAGACGGGTGGGTGGGTAGGTGGGTAGATGTAGGTCAATAAATTGCAAGCAGTTAAAATAAATCAAACAATACACAAATATGTCAACCGTTGTTACTAGTCTATTGAACAAGTTCGCCGACTAGAATGAGTAAGCTGCAGGTAAGATCAAAGATAAGAACCGAAAAACAAGTGACAGAAGTGACTACCCCCTTCCAATCTAGTCAATCATCGGAGGTTTAAATTTGGACATATATAACTACAAGCTACTTTGTAACAGACCTAATTCTAAACGAATTTTCTCAAATGGTTCTCTTGCCAAAGGTTTGGTAAAAATATCAGAAAGTTGATCTTTGGTGTTAACAAAATTTAAGCATATGTTCCCTTTTTCCACATGATCACGAAGAAAATGATGTCGAATGTCGATATGTTTTGTTCTAGAGTGTTGCACGGGATTTTTAGAAATATTTATTGCGCTAGTGTTATCACAAAGAATAGGAACGCAATTAATGTTCATACCGTAATCCCGCAATTGTTGTCTTACCCATAGAACTTGAGAGCAACATTGAGCCGCAGCAACATACTCACTTTCTGCTGTTGATAAAGCTACCGTATTTTGCTTCTTGGAAGCCCAAGAGATGAGACATGGTCCAACGAAGGTAGCTACTCCAGACGTACTCTTTCTGTCAACTGAACACCCTGCATAGTCTGCATCTGAATACCCCGTGAGAGTGAAATTGCAATGTACCATAAATACAAGTCCTGGGTTCCAATCAAATATCTTAGAATACGTTTGACTGCAATTAAATGTGATTCCTTAGGATTTGACTGAAACCGAGCACATAGGCAAACGCTAAAAAGAATGTCAGGACGACTAGCAGTAAGATATAACAAGGAACCTATCATTCCACGATATACCTTTTCATCAACACTCTTACCCTTCTCATCTTTATCAAGTTTCAAAGTGGAACACATGGGTGTGGAGAAAGGATTTGCATTACTCATACCAAATTTCTTGAGCATTTCCTTAATGTACTTTCCTTGATGAATCATGATACCATGAGAAGTTTGCTTGATTTGAAGTCCTAAGAAGAATCCAAGTTCACCCATCATGCTCATTTCGAACTCTGACTGCATAAGATTTGAGAAATAAGCACACAACACATCATTAGTTGCTCCAAAGATAATGTCATCAACATAAATTTGAACAACTAACAAATCATCCTTGTCCGATTTCAAGAATAGAGTCTTATCAATTGAGCCTCGTTGAAAACCGTTTTCAAGTAAAAATTTTGAGAGTCTTTCATACCATGATCTAGGTGCTTGTTTAAGACCATAAAGAGCCTTATCCAATTTATAGACATGATTTGGAAAACTACTATCAAGAAAACCTGGGGGTTGTTCAACATATACCTCCTCTTCCAAATATCCGTTAAGAAATGCTGTCTTAACGTCCATTTGAAAGAGTTTGATACCCATATGAGCTGCAAAGGCTATGAGCAAGCGAATGGCTTCTAATCGTGCCACAGGTGCAAAAGTTTCATCAAAGTCGATTCCTTCTTGTTGATTGTATCCTTGTACCACAAGTCTTGCTTTGTTTCTTACAATCACACCTGTATCATCTAGTTTATTCCGAAAAACCCATTTCGTTCCAATGACTGAACGATCTTTGGGTCGAGGTTCTAAATGCCAAACCTTGCTTCTCTCAAATTGATTAAGTTCTTCCTGCATAGCAATCATCCAATCGGGATCAGTTAAAGCAACAGTGATATTTGATGGTTCTATTTCAGATAAGAATGAATAGTGAGCACAAAAATTGTTCAGTGAAGAGCGAGTTTTGACTCCCTCATGAATGTTTGTCAGAATGTTATCCATTGGATGGGAACTTTGGTGTTTCCAGCGACGTGGGATAAAAGTTTCTGATGTTGAGTCTGATTGAGCATCTTGCACGACTGTTTGATTCTGTTCCACTCGTTCTGTTCTCTGTGTAGCTTCTGGAGTGCTGAAGGATTGGTCAGAATTAAACATATCGGCTGTCTGTTCAGTTCCCCCTGTGTTCTGCACCTCTTCAGTATTTCTCTCCTGTGAAGACGAAGGCTCTTCACCTAGTTCTGAGGTTTCGTTCCTTATGAATCCAATCTCAAAGTCACCCTCATCCTGCAAATCAGCATTAAGAATATTAGTTTCATCAAAAATTACATGAATGCTTTCTTCAAAGCACATGGTTCTCTTGTTGTACACTTTATAGGCTTTGCTCTCATTAGAATATCCGATAAAAACCGCCTCATCACTTCTTGGATCAAACTTTCCTAAATTGTTTTTACCATTATTGTGCACATAACTTTTTGATCCAAAACAACGAAAGTGAGAAATGTTTGGCTTTCGCCCATATAGAAGTTCATAAGGAGTTTTCTTGTGAACGGATCTGATTGACACACGGTTACGAATATAACATGCTGTGTTCACAGCTTCAGCCCAGAAAGTTCGGGGCAAATCACTACAAAGTAGCATGGTTCTTGTCATTTCCTCCAAGGTTCTGTTCATCCTTTCGACTACACCATTTTGTTGTGGTGTTCTTGGAGCAGAAAAATTGTGATCAACTCCATGTTGCCTGCTGATACGTGTCTATTTTATGATGTTTTACATCTATTTTTACACGTATTTGGTCGCTCATTTACTATGTTTTAGCCTCTATTTCCCACAAATTGTGTACTTTCGTATTTTTATGCACTTTTGCAGATTTATGCGGAAAGGAGACGATTTAGCACCAAATTCGTATCCTCAAGTCTTTAGCTCAATTAAGGAATAAAAGGAAAGTCAACTGAAGTCAAAGTCAAAATGCCAATGGTCAAAACAAGAAGAAATCCGAAGACTTCCCAGAAGAGGCGGTCGACCGACCAACTAAACGGGTCGGCCGACCAGACCCAATTTTCATGAGGCCCAAATTTCAAGAAAACCGCAAATAAGAGAAGCCCAGCAGAAAGTGGTCGACCGACCAGTTATACGGGTCGGCCGACCAGAACGAGGCCCGTTCGATTCGTTTTCGGAAATAAAGTAGAATTAGAATCTTAAGGAAACTCTTAGTTTTTACCCTATATAAGCTAATCTTGTAGCTAGGGTTTATTATCAAGTCTTATTTAGAGAATTCTATTTAGTTTTTAGTTCAATTATAATCCTTCAATAGTTCTCAAGCATTCATCAATAAAGTTAGTTTCTTTCTGCCCTAATTCCAAATTGTGGTAATTACTCTTTTAATCTTGCTTTATTATCGTCCTTGTTTTTATTACAATTGTTAAGTCAGAATCCCAAAGCTGTATTTGAATCCTGCATGCTTAGATTATTTACTATGTTTTCCATGTTTACTCCCAATTTTATAGTCGTCTTAACAGTTATGAGTAGCTAATTTTCATATGTTAGGATGTAGGGGATAATATGCATAGGTAGATAAAAATCCGAAAACCCGACCTGTAGCAGGACCACGGTCGGCCGACTGAAATAGTCGGTCGGTCGACCGAGGCCGTGGTCGGCCGACTGGAGTAGCCGGTCGGTCGACCACTCGCGTCTGTTTTCTTATTTCGTCTTTTCTTATAAATTATAATATCCTGCAATGAGACCAATAGGAGACTTGTAGGATGTTAGTAATGACCTACCCAAGATTGAAAGATACGGGAAGGGCATTGGTTTACACTTTAAGACGGATAGGTTACTCAAGGCTGAAAGGTATGTGACCTGGAATTTAGGAATCACCCTTATTGTTGACACCCAATAATTGTGAGACCTAGGAACTAATAGCATAGGCCGAAAGGAGCTATTAGGTAGCATAGACCTAAAAAGATATGTTACACCCCCTTACGCGACTGCAATACATGTTGACCTTAGGATTTATTTTACCTTAGCTATTTATTACCCGAACATCCTAGCATCCCTTTTATTATATTTTATTCTCATCTTTTTATTCTTGTTTTATTTTAATCTTCACCTTAGATATAGTAATCAACCAATCATCCCCAAATTTGTTACCTTAAACATTAACATTAAGACAATAAACATTCCCCACCTCTTTGTGGTTCGACCCTGACTTTCACTATCTATTGTTAAGGTTAGGAATTATAAATTTATCTTTGGTACCCTCAACGACGGGCATCAAATTTTGGCGCCGTTGCCGGGGAGGTGACGCCAGTGTTTATTGTTTTTTTGTTTTTGTTTCTCTTTGTTTAAGGAACTTTTTGTTCCTTAAACCTTCTCACCTTTTTCTTGTAGTTTCCTCTTATGCGCAGGTCAGTTCAATGAGAACTCCTACCACTTGATCTCGAAATTGAGAGGACTCTTAGGGAAAGAAGAAAGCAACTTCTAGCAAATCAAGAGGGAGGGTCACCATCCTCTTTATTTCAAGAAGACCTTTTTGAGTTACCACCGTCTTCACCAAAAACACCACCTTCACAACCAAATTCACCCATCAATCCACTTTCACCAAAAACACCACCTTTTACCCACTTTCCAGTTTTTCCTAAAGAAGAAGATAACATGACAGAAGAAGCTACTATTGCCAGTCACTCTATGCCTCAGGCAAAGGACCTATACAAAGGGTTCACTTTACCTGCAGGTACTGGGAAGCCATTCGAGGCCAAGCCTGCCTATATTACTATGGTTGAAAGAAACCAATTCGGAGGCTCGGCCAATGAGGATGCAGCTAAGCATATTGAAATCTTCACAGATTACATATGCTCTATAGCACCCCCAGAAGGAGTAACGCAGGATCAGATTAAACAGACCATGTTTATCTTCTCCCTTAGGGACTCTGCGAGAGAATGGTACAGAGACCTTGACCGCACTGCTGCGGGAGTTACAGATTGGAACACCTTAGCCCTAGCTTTCTACAGGAAATACTATTCTGCATCAAAGACTAATGCCTTAAGAGCGCAGATTACTAATTTCAAGCAAGGACCCAATGAAGATTTTAGCGAGGCGTGGGACAGGTTCAAGAGACTTGTTCGATCCATACCACATCACGGATTCGAACAATGGTTTCTTTGCAACCAGTTCTACAATGGCCTCTATGATGACAATAGGGCCTACTTAGATGCTGCAGCTAATGGAAGATTCCAGGATAATTCAGGAGAGACTAAAGGTCTCAAGTTAATAGAAGATGTTGCTGTGCACCGCGCTGAGCATGGTACTTCCAGAGGGAATCAAAGAAAATCTGAGTACAACCTGTCAGCAATTGAGGCCTTAACGGCCAAGTTGGAAAAATTTGAAGCTGCAGGAAAGCTCGATCTAGGGAGTGGAAGCAAGGGAGGAATATACCAGGTGAACGCCGTTCAGGACGGACCCTTTGCTTGTGAGAGGTGCGGTGGAGAAGGGCATGTGTCAAAGTTCTGCACTTCATCTAATGAAACATGTGCCGCTTTTCAGCATTATCGTGGGAACAATTTCTATGATCCAAATAATAACAATGTCCATCCCAACTTAAGGTGGACAAGCCAGAATGTTCAAAACCCACAGCACATGCAACCTCAGCAAAATTCCACATATGTACCCCCACATAAACAGAATTTCCAAAGACCACCTTTCAACCCTCAACCACCTTCTAATCCACCACCCAACACAGATGCTCTTATCCAAAATCTTATTGGATTGGTTCAGAAGGAGTCACAGGCTAGAGAGGCGGGGATGAAGATGTTGGAGACCCAGATTGCTCAAATCGCGAGCAAGAATGATACTAGGACTCCGGGTCAACTTCCGACAAAACCAGACCAGAAGAAGGAGACTCTAAACGTCGTAACCCTGCGAAGTGGAGCTAAAGTGGGGGCTGAGAAAGAAAAAACAGCGAGTAGCAGCGAAGTCGGTCGACCGACCAAAAATCCTGGTCGACCGACCACAGAGCAGGATCCAAAAATTTCGCCTGAACAGGAGCTTGGTCGACCGACCGAGGATACTGGTCGACCGACCACTGAAGCAGAGCCCGAAGTTCCCTTTCGTCCAGAATTGCCGAATAACTTAAGGGATTTCCTTTTCAGGGGTGATAAGACCCCCAGGTTCTTAAAAAGGGCTGCAAATGCGGAATCCTCAGCTGCTCCCTTTCCAGAGAGACTCGTGCCTTCGAAGGATCAGGTATCTTTTGACAAATTTAAAGATGTAATTCGTTCATTAAATGTTCAAGTTCCATTTTTAGAATTAGTTCAACAAGTTCCTTCTTATCTAAAATTCATGAGACAACTTTTGTCAAGAAAGAGGTCTCTAGAAAAGGTTGAGTCTGTGGCTCTCACTGAAGAGTCATCTAGTTTTTTAACACATGTCATTGCCCCCCATAAATTAGAAGACCCTGGAAGTTTTTCTGTCCCCTGTAATATAGGAACCTTCCCAGTTAAAAAGGCTTTATGCGACCTAGGTGCTAGTATAAGTGTCATGCCCCTAAGCGTTGCCTTAAAACTAGGAATGACCGAATTTGCAGTGACCAGTATGACGGTCCAGATGGCTGATCGCACATCTATGGAGCCTATAGGGGTGTTAGAAAACATCCCTGTGCGTATTGACAGGTTTTTCTTCCCAGTAGACTTTGTTGTTTTGGACATCCCAGAGGATGCCCATATACCCATCATTCTAGGAAGACCCTTTCTTCACACTGCAGGTGCCATTATAGATGTAGGCACTGGAACTCTAACCTTCAAAGTAGGCAAACATTCTATTATCTATGGCCTATCCTATAGGAAGAAGGATGCTATGACCCCCATTACATGTAATGCTATAACTTCTGAGAAGAAGTATGAGGTCATCACTACTTCTCCACCTTTATTACCTGTTCCTGTATCTGTTTTTACACCTCCGCCCCAGATTGGGAGCAATAGGGAGGACACTTCTATCGTGACTATTGCAGGAACTGGTTTGGGAAAACCCAAGGAGAAGGAAGTTATCGTCCAGAGAGGAGGAATGGGATGCCTGAGCTATGAAGAGAATGAGGATCCAGACGTCGTGGATCGAGAAGAAAAAAAAAAGAGGAGGCAGGCTCAAGAAGAGAGACCGTCGCATATGCTTTGCGACGGAGGAAAGAAGATGTGTTTTGCTACTGAAGCAAAAACAGTGGAGACTACGGCGTGCCGTCAGAAGCCGTGGTCGGATATCCTCCGCATCTTCAGCGGATAGTTGTTTTTAAGTTGCAGTTTTAAGACAATTTACTTTATGTTGTGTGAGACTTTTTAGTTTTGTTTGCTAGTAGTTAAGACTTTAAGAATCGTTCCGGGCATCTCGCGCATTGTTGGGCGCGCATTTTTTCTTGCTTTTTCAGGATTTCCAATTTCCGAGAAGAAATAAAGACCTCCAGGACTCGGCTGGTCGACCGACCAGAAACATCAGTCGGTCGACCAGACGCGCTGTATCGCAGATTTTTTTCGCTGTTCACAGGAGGTCGATCGACCAGAAACACCGGTCGGCCGACCTACTGTCCGCTGCAGACTTTCGTTTCCCTTCCTTGGAACTCGTGAAATCAACTTGGGTACTTGAGTGGCACTGCTGGCCACCAAAACCTCCCAGCTTACGCTGGTTTGGGGAGGTTTTTTTTTCTCATGCATCTTTTAACCCAGTGAGTTCTTTCCAGTTTTTCCTTTATTTTATTTTCCTTGCATCTTTCTTTTAATTTTCTGAAACCTTTTCTTAGGCTAATGCACAATGGGGACATTGTGCGGGTTGGTTTGGGGAATGGTTTCGTGTTACATGCATTGCATTTTGTCACACGTTTATTGCATTTCTGTCTTGCATCGTTCTTTTCTTTATTTTCCTTATATATACAAAAATAAAAAAAAAAATCCAAAAAAAATTAAAAATTTAAAAAATCCAAAAAATGCACGTTTATTTTAGCATATAGGTCGAGTCGGAACGAAAGTATTTCAAGGATGATTTAGCTATCTTACATGTCTATGCCTTTACCTTGCCTTGTCAACTTGTTTTAGTATGAGAGTCTTTTGCATATCTACGAGTTTTTGTCAATTTGTATATCTTGAGACTTGACTTATACCTTGGCGACCTACTTATACATTCTAAGTTTTAGAGCTTTATTTCCTGGTTTCATTCTTAAACCAGTTGTCTAGGATGTGAGTAGTACTCCCCTTGGAGCATGTTACATCAATATGCATAAACATGAACTTGAATTGCTATATACTTGTTTTACTATCTCGTTTTGTGAGTCTTGATACGTGCATTTGGGATCCTTTCTCTCATATTTACCCATAAGCTTCACATAGCCAAAATTGCTTTTTTATTCCCCCAAAACTACATCCCATACTTAGCCTACCCTTCCAAGCTAGTATTTGTGGTAATTGGATTATTTTTTGAGGCATCTTGGTTTGTGTGCTATCATGAGCAAAAAGAGAAAAGAAAGAAAGCAAGAAAAGAAAAAGAACAGAAAAATTCAGAAAAGAAAGAAAAAGAAAAAGAAAAAAAAAAATCCGGAAAATACAGAACCAGTCGACCGACCGCCTCTATAGGTCGGTCGACCACCTGACAGCATCAAAATGCAAATTTCGTTCCAAAAATCCCTTTCTTTTAATTGTTATCACTCCCGTACTTCATTCAAAAATATTTGGGAGTCCTTTCTTATATTCAAAGTGAGAGTTGTGCTACAAAAGAGCACTTTCTTAATATCAAAAAAGTCGTGAAGTATGTTGTTGGGAATCGGTTTTACTAGCTTGGCTACTGACCCCACATATCCAAAAAAACGTCTTAACCACTTTTACCTTTTACCTCACATATCTTTCATTACCTCAATTGCATGTATCTAGGCCATTTAATGAGATTGTTATACATAGTTGTAGAATTCTTGTTCATGTTAGATTGCAGGCATGTTTCCATGGGTCGCAGTTAGGTGAGTGTCATGACAAATATACTTCTTTCTATCTTTTACATATACTCACCCTTTGCTTCATGAGTGTCTCGAGCGTACCGCGAGAGTCCTTGGTATAAGTCTCTATAGTCTTTATGTTTTCAAGTTTGACAACACCATAACTCGTTTGCATGACTTAAATACTTTCTCATTTTGTACTTGGTATTGGTTCAGGCTTACATGTAAATTTCGCTCTGAGATTGAAATCGTTCCATTAGTTAAGATCGAGTCTATTTCTTGCTTGGGGGCAAGCAAGGGTTTGGTTTGGGGAATTTGATACGTGTCTATTTTATGATGTTTTACATCTATTTTTACACGTATTTGGTCGCTCATTTACTATGTTTTAGCCTCTATTTCCCACAAATTGTGTACTTTCGTATTTTTATGCACTTTTGCAGATTTATGCGGAAAGGAGACGATTTAGCACCAAATTCGTATCCTCAAGTCTTTAGCTCAATTAAGGAATAAAAGGAAAGTCAACTGAAGTCAAAGTCAAAATGCCAATGGTCAAAACAAGAAGAAATCCGAAGACTTCCCAGAAGAGGCGGTCGACCGACCAACTAAACGGGTCGGCCGACCAGACCCAATTTTCATGAGGCCCAAATTTCAAGAAAACCGCAAATAAGAGAAGCCCAGCAGAAAGTGGTCGACCGACCAGTTATACGGGTCGGCCGACCAGAACGAGGCCCGTTCGATTCGTTTTCGGAAATAAAGTAGAATTAGAATCTTAAGGAAACTCTTAGTTTTTACCCTATATAAGCTAATCTTGTAGCTAGGGTTTATTATCAAGTCTTATTTAGAGAATTCTATTTAGTTTTTAGTTCAATTATAATCCTTCAATAGTTCTCAAGCATTCATCAATAAAGTTAGTTTCTTTCTGCCCTAATTCCAAATTGTGGTAATTACTCTTTTAATCTTGCTTTATTATCGTCCTTGTTTTTATTACAATTGTTAAGTCAGAATCCCAAAGCTGTATTTGAATCCTGCATGCTTAGATTATTTACTATGTTTTCCATGTTTACTCCCAATTTTATAGTCGTCTTAACAGTTATGAGTAGCTAATTTTCATATGTTAGGATGTAGGGGATAATATGCATAGGTAGATAAAAATCCGAAAACCCGACCTGTAGCAGGACCACGGTCGGCCGACTGAAATAGTCGGTCGGTCGACCGAGGCCGTGGTCGGCCGACTGGAGTAGCCGGTCGGTCGACCACTCGCGTCTGTTTTCTTATTTCGTCTTTTCTTATAAATTATAATATCCTGCAATGAGACCAATAGGAGACTTGTAGGATGTTAGTAATGACCTACCCAAGATTGAAAGATACGGGAAGGGCATTGGTTTACACTTTAAGACGGATAGGTTACTCAAGGCTGAAAGGTATGTGACCTGGAATTTAGGAATCACCCTTATTGTTGACACCCAATAATTGTGAGACCTAGGAACTAATAGCATAGGCCGAAAGGAGCTATTAGGTAGCATAGACCTAAAAAGATATGTTACACCCCCTTACGCGACTGCAATACATGTTGACCTTAGGATTTATTTTACCTTAGCTATTTATTACCCGAACATCCTAGCATCCCTTTTATTATATTTTATTCTCATCTTTTTATTCTTGTTTTATTTTAATCTTCACCTTAGATATAGTAATCAACCAATCATCCCCAAATTTGTTACCTTAAACATTAACATTAAGACAATAAACATTCCCCACCTCTTTGTGGTTCGACCCTGACTTTCACTATCTATTGTTAAGGTTAGGAATTATAAATTTATCTTTGGTACCCTCAACGACGGGCATCACCTGCAAAAGGATAAAAAGGATTCATTGTCAAATTCCCTTCCATGGTCTGTTCTAATGGAGATTAAAGAGTGTCCGAGTTTGTTTTGCAGCCTTTTGATTAAGACTTCGAATTCTTCAAACGTTTCACTTTTAGCATGCAAAAACAAAGTCCAAACGAATCTCGAGTAATCATCCACTAAGACACAGACATAAAGGCTCCCACCTCGGCTTCTAATCCTCATTGGGCCACATAAATCCATGTGAATGAGTTCTAGAGGCTTAGTGGTGCTTACAAACCTTTTAGATTTAAACGAGCTGCGAACATGTTTACATCGAGCACAAACGTCACAAACTCCTTCCATTTCGAACTTTATGGAAGGTAAACCATCCACTAAATCAAGTTTGTGCAGTTTGTTCAAAGAAGAGAACCCAACGTGTCCAAACCTCTTATGCCATAAGATAGGATCATTTTGCATAACTGATAGACATTTAATGGTTTCCCTTGGAATGCTTCCTAGGTCAACCACATAAATGTTGTTAACTCTCTTACCTTCAAGAACAATTTCATTGGTACTTACTTTGATTACATAACAAAGGTTTGCATGAAATTCAACTTTATTCCCTTTGTCACATAACTGTGAAATACTAATGAGATTGTGTTTAAGCCCTTTTACCAGCAGCACATCATCAATGGAGTGTGATCGAGACTTACCAACTTTTCCAATACCTACAACCTCACCCTTTTTGTTGTCTCCGAAAGTCACACTTCCACCATTGTACGCCTTCAACGAGAGGAATTGGTTCTTATTACCTGTCATATGTCGCGAGCAACCACTATCAAGATACCAACGGCTGCCTCCTCTCGCATGGCCCTGAAAAGAGATTAGTTAGATGATTTAGGAACCCAAACGAGTTTGGGTCCCTTCTTATTACGAACAAGGTCAAGGACGTCCTTTCTAATCCACATTTTCTTTACGACTCTAATGTTGTGATCCAAATGTCCTAAACGTTTTTTGCAAGCATTAAACACATGACCAGCATTACCACAGAAGTTGCAGATGATGTACTCAGGCAAGCCTACATACTTACGTCTCCTGAAGTCTCTATCATGGGGAGTAGGTTTCTTAGCATAAATGAAGTCTCCCTGCTTTAAACAGTCTGGAGGTGTGTTTAATCTTTGTTCAGGATTTCTGGCAGAATGATATTGAGGATTGTTTTGTCTACTGTCAGAGTAGGAATCATGCACATTTGAACATTCTGGAGGAGTGTTTATTTTCTGTTCAGGGACCCAGACAGTACGATATTGAGGATCGTCTTGTCTTGTGTCAGAACATGACTCATAACCTAATCCAAGTTTTTTCGTATTCTTAGATTGATTTACCAGAAAATTTAACACAATGTTACTTCCTTCCCACTTAGCTGCAACGTTTCTAGCATTAGTTAAGTCTGTCTCCAAGTTCTTTACTTTCTCAAGCAATCTTTTATTTTTATATAGGAGATCATCGTATTCAACATTAAGTCTATCAAGTTTTGAGCAAGTATCAGAATATTTAGCCGACTTAACAGCATGTGACTCTTTTAATTCATCAAGTTCTTTAGTAAGGACATCGATCTTATGAATAAGAGACTCATTTTTTGTACTAAGCTCAGATTGAACAGACTGGTTGACTGTTTGTTTGTTGACTTTCCTTAACTCACGCTTAAGGTCTATGTTCTCCTCCGCTATGCTTTCTATTTCAGATTGCATGATACTCATTTGTTTATTCTGTTCATAACTGTTATCAAGTGTTTCCTCTAACAATTTCAAGATCTTTTCTTTAGATAGAGAGCGAACTTTAGTTTTGATTAGTGAAAGACTTACCTCATCCTCTGATTCACTGTCTGATGCATCTGAATGAGCCATAAGACATCTGAGAGTGTCTTCATTCCTCTTTCTCTGAGATCTTGGTTTATAAACAGATCTCAAGCACACCTTCTCTTCCTCTTTTGAGGGTTCATCGTCTTCTGAATCAGACTCACCCCAAACCGCAGCCATCATAGCACGTTTGTACTCTTGCTTAGATCTTTCACGTTTTTCTTTAGATTTCTCTTCTTCCCACATAGGGCAGTTTCGAATCTGGTGATCTCGTTCACCACATTTAAAACAGCCCATTTTTGAACCAGAACGTGATGAAGAAGGTACAATCTCTCGTTGTTTATAACTATTGAACTTCCCATGATTTTGCTTTCTAATGATATTAGCAATACGTTTAGAAAGCAAGGCAACCCCTTCTTCAAGATCACTTTCATTATCACTTGAAAGGACATTTAACGCCAATCCCTTAGCTTTGGGTTTCTCATCGGCATTATTTTCAAGCACCAGCTCATGTGCCATAAGAGATCCCATTAAAGCTTCATAGGTGAGTGTAGTTAAATCTCTTGCCTCTTCTATGGCAGTGACTTTAGCTTGCCATTTCTTGGTTAAACTTCTTAGAATTTTTCGGACAATGTCCTCAGTTTCAAAAATTCTACCAAGATTAGAAAGTTCATTAGTTATGTTTGAAAAACGTGAAGACATGCTTTTGATTGACTCATCTTGTAGCATTTTAAAGGACTCGTATTGTTGCATTAGAATGTCAATACGTTGTTTCTTTACTTGCACAGTTCCTTCATGAGCCAATTCTAAGCTGTCCCAAATTTGTTTGGCCGTTTTACACCCAGCAATCCGACTTGTTTCAGATTCTCCGATACCGGATTGTAAGAGTGATATGGCTCTAGCATTCTTTTCTGCCTTTTTGTAATCACTCGCTGTATAGTCCTTAGGTTCCTTTTCACTTACAGCACCATCTTTGTCGGTGGAAGTGATAGAGAGAGGACCGTTTTGTATGATTACCCAACACTCATAGTCAGTTCCTTGTATGAAATGCATCATACGGTTTTTCCACCAGCCATAGTCCGTGCCATCAAAGACAGGACATTTGACGGTTGTGGAATTCATTAAAAAAAATAAACTCAGAAAGGATCAAACTCTTTGCGGTAATGCAATCAAGAGCACGAGGCTCTGATACCAATTGTTGAGTTTATCGACCCGGTACTTAAGAGGGGGAGGGGGTGAATTAAGTACCCTTTTAAA
Source organism: Silene conica (assembly GCA_029255685.2). Classification (NCBI taxonomy): domain Eukaryota; kingdom Viridiplantae; phylum Streptophyta; class Magnoliopsida; order Caryophyllales; family Caryophyllaceae; genus Silene; species Silene conica. The sequence goes on from CM055313.2 coordinate 6,768,370, forward strand.
ATTTATTCCACAAGGAATGACCACGAATGATTCTGAAATGATACTCAGGCAAATTAAACAGTCTGATTGTCTGTTTAATACAATACGAATTGTGCAGTAGTATTTCTTTGATCAATTTCGTGAAAGGCAATAATAAAACAATAAGAACCAAGCGTAAACAAAAGAAATAAAGCACGAGACACGCGATTTTTAACGTGGTTCGACCTACTCTCTAAAGGTCTATGTCCACCCCTTCTTTATTATTGATTCCTTAATAATTAACTCAAATTACAAGGAACTTCCCCACGATCAACCCCGATCGTGCAATCTCGAGTACAACCCCGTACCCCAAAAGTATCCTTACAAAAAAGAAGATTACAACTGAAATTGCTCCTTAATAAGATTCACTAATCAGAACAAAGGAGACAATTGAGATTCCTACGAGTATAAATACTTGTGAGAAATAAGACGGTCTCAAGAATACGGCTCAAAAAGAGTTTTGCAAAAATTATGAACTTTAAAACCAATTTTGCAAACAAAAGCTTTTCAAAATAAAACGTGTAGACCTCAAAGCTTAAAATACTCTTTTCTTTTTCTCTGTGAAAAACGTATCTCTGCCAAAATTCATACCTTCAATATATAGATAATTGAATGCTCATATTTTAGGCATGAGATTAAAGCATAACAAATCTTTCCATATGCAAAAGAAAATATTCCCAGAATGATTACCTAATTGCATATGGCTTTTGGAAAGAAAATTATGAAGGATCAAATCACACGTTAAAGACAAAGGAAGGAGCTTATATTTTTCTTTATAAAATATTCCTTTTCTTTTGTTTCCAAAAAAGATAAGCCGTATATTTTGAGACCGAATATTAATCACAAGTTTAGATACTCTTACAATTCTTTCTAAATTCAGATGGAAAAGATATCACGATGGCCTTCATTTTCCGAATTCGAAAGTCTTCGAGTATCTGTCACAAAAATCTCGTATGCACATTAGAACACAAAATAAGGAAACTTGTCATCATCAATGTAGTGTCTCAACACAATCTATTTCACTAGCAATATAAAAGGTAAATTTTATTTGTGACGGTTTTAGAATTGACAGATTTTTTTTTTTAGAAATATTGATCCCATGTTTTTATTTGTCATGGTTTTAGAATTTACACATTTTTTTCGTAAGAGTTTTGAGAGGTTTAATTGATAGAACAAAACAAACATAATAACCCACTTTTATTTTAATTGGCTTAACGTTGTATTATATACAAATATACAATATGCAAACGTTTTCTCTCTTTTGATTTTTATATCTGAAGTGTGATCAATAACTAATATAGATACGATATACTCTTAGTTCTCTTAGATTTTTCTTTTTTGAATCTCTCCTCCCCGGCCACCTCATCAACACGTGTTTGATGTCCTTTATTACTATCAATTGCTCTTGGAACGTAATTGACAATGATGTTAATTTGTGCTCGTATTTTTATCATCAAATTATTCTTATTATTACTCATTTTTCGACGCACCTAATTAAAATCTAAAAAATATTTAAATAGATAGTTTAAATATGTTAAAAGCTTTCTCTATTTTTTTTTATATTTTTCCCTCTAAAATTGTTTTATACCCTATTTTCTTTCTTCACCTAATTTTTTCATGTGTGATATATTAGAACTCTCAATTAAGATCTAAAAAGTATTTTAAAAGATAATTAAAAGTTGAGACATTATTTTATAATCAAATCTACTATCTAATATTAATACTCTACAAATTGTTTTATACCCCTATTTCTTTTTTTATTACCTTAATTTTTCTTCGTGTGATATGTTGGTATTCCTATTTAAATTCTAGAAAAAATATATAAATATATAGTTTAAATATGTTAAAACCTTCTCCACTTTTTGAAATTTTTTCCTCTAAAATTATTTTATACACTATTTTCTTTTTTTCTTCCCCTAATTTTCCATGTGGGATATATTAATACTCCCAGTTAAGATCTAAAAATTATTTAAATAGATAGTTAAAAGTTGAAATTATTTTATAATCAAATCTACTGTCTAATATTAATATTCTACATTTTTTTTTTTGCAGAAAAGCAAAGGATCTTTATATCATAATATAGGATTGAAAAATACAAGACCCCAAACAAATTCAACAAGGGAGACCAGAGTAGCCCCCTCCTAAAAAAAACCTTATAAAAAGGAAAAAAAGACCAGAAAAACATTACAAGACCTGCAATGTTAAAAAAAACTGGTACAGACGCAAGACAGTAGACTACCAAGGAAGTATCTAACTATACAAGCACCTATCAGAATGTTGATACATTCTTAGATTAACCATGTACAGAAGCTTCTCCCAAAGAGCTTGCCTTGTACTATGCCTCCCAGTGAAAATTCTTTGATTCCGTTCCTGCAAAACGAGATATATGATGGTAAGAAGAGCACAACATCTTCGTGTTTTAAGCCAGCTTCATTATCAAACATCGCTGTCACTTCATTCCATCCCCAACCACTAGCTCCAAATAGATCAAACACGTCATTAAAATTTTTCTTTATCGTCTTAAGACGATTTTTTAGGTGAGCTTTGGTGAGAGGGTGATTCATTTTCTCGGAACACTCTTTAACAATGTTATCATATGCATGTGAAGTGAAACTCCCATCGACTCGATTCCCAAGAACAACTTCATTCATTAATGCGTCAATAAAAACTTTATCCATCTGATCGGTCCATCTAAAGGAGGATGAGTTTGGAGCTTTCATATTTTTCTATTTTCCCATTTTCCAGAATAACTATGTACGACACATTCAAATTTCAAAGTATCAAAGCATTTATATGAGAAGCACTAGAATCAAAAATAAAAAATGCTTAGAATCAGAAATTAGTGAAACACTAGAATCAGAAACACTAGAATCAGAAATGTAATAACCCGAATTATTATTATTAAAATATAGTAATTCATGGGTGATTTATAGTTAAGCGATGAGTTACTTATTAAATTGGTCGTTTTATAAGCTTGTGCATACTCGCATTTTGATGAGCGTTTTGGTCTTCAGTGGGATTCGAAATGGGAAACAAGGCATCTTGTAATAATAGTAGTAGTATGGTGTTAGTAAGAGTCGAACTTGTGACCTACTGGTGCCTCGATTTGGGCCTCGAAAAGTGTGACAAAGACCTAGCCCATACGTTTATTTCAGAACCCCTGCTTAGAACCTCTGCCTGCCGCCATATATAGGGAGGTTTTCCATACCCTAAACGCCACTCAAACGCAAACCAGATCTCACAACAACCTAGCCGTCACTGTAGGGAAGGAGAAGAGCCTGCTCACGGTGGTTATAGGTTGACCTAGGGTACCTCGAATTGGCCAAGAACCTGGTATGCTCATCACGGCCACTTTAATCTCAGTTTTATGTATGGTCTTTGTCGTCTGTTTAAGGGAATGCAAACACGTTTATTATTTGTTGTTTTTACATACATTTATACTAGGATATGTACTGAACATGTGTAGACTATAAAAGTACCATCGTTGGCCATATAGAGACGTCGTGGAGGGTGGCAAACTCGGTGTCAGGGGGTCGTTTTATATTAAATATACCTGAGTTTTATTCTGCCAATGTTATCATGCGTTTTTCTTTATGAATCTGTAGTTTTGTTTTATAGTCTTCACGTATGGAGTTGGGTAGTAGTTAGGGGATGTCAAGGGTGGTAGTCACGGTGGCTAAGGGTGGTTGGTCGTGGTGGTACATGGGGTTAAAAAGGGGCTGTCGGGGGAGTTGTTTTCTGGTTGTCACTGTTCTGGGTTTTTGATTTGTGTACAGGGTGTTGGGGGTGGTAACATCGTTGACTCGGGAGAGGTCAACACGATGTTACCACCGTGTCTCTCGAGTCTGGTGTCAAGGGAAGGTGCTGGTGGTTAGATTGGGTGTTGGCGGTGGCTGGTCTGGTGTCGGAGGGTTGTCAAAGAGAGTGTGGTCAGGAGGAGGGGCGAGGAGTCTGGTCGGTTTGGGTGACTGGTTCAGATCACCGGCAGCCGGCGAGGGGGCTGCTGGTGGTTGGAATAGTGGAGGGTGGTTCTGGGAACATGTGGTGGTGGCTGTTGGCGGTAGATGGGCGTGACACGGTGGTCTTAGGGTGTTTGTACACGGAGTGTTTATCACGGGTTTGCTAGGGTTGTTCACGGTTTTTATTTTTAATGTTTTATTATTATTATTATTATTATTATTATTATTATTATATCTATTAATATGTTATTAATATAATTGCTATTTTGGTATCATTATTAATATGGAATATTGTTTTATTATAGGAAAGGTATTAATGTAGATATTAATGCATATTTTAAATAGTTTGAATTTCAAAATCAAAGTATCTATTTTTGGAAAGTTACTCATTTTAGAAGTTACTATTTTGGGAAATGCCTACTTTAGGAAAGTTCTATATTTAGTAGTCGTACTAGTATCACGTAATTAGGGAGTCTTATTAATCATGCGCATTACACGTTTAGGTAACGATTTCCGAGTGGAACATTTTTAGCAGCTGTGCAACTAACGACTTCATCCGGCTTTTGAGGTAGGGAAATATTTATGTGGTAATTGTGATATGACATGAAGGTACTCATTGTCTGTTTGATATATTTCATGATGATATATTGTGATTGAATGTTGATATTGAATAATGTGGAGAACGGAGGTTGTGATATGGGTCTTGTGTTATGGGACTTGTGATATGGCCATGGGAGGTGTGGTGTGTTGGAGGTGTGTTGGAGGTGTGGTGGAGAAACGGTTGTTGAGGAGATGAAGGAAATGTTTATTGTTTTATTTCATGTCATGACTATATTACCTACTCAACCTCGTGGTTACCCTATTTGTTTATTTGTGACTGTGTTGATCCAATTTATTGGGGAGCAGAATGACAGGTTTAGACTTATGGATGCTGGAAGGGTGGAGAGGACATGGAACAGACCTGCCTAGTGCTAGTTCATTCACTTAGTCTATCACCGCGTTTGAACTTGTAGTTTTGGTTTTTGGACAGTTGTAATATTTTTGAGACTTTGTTTAACATTTATTTACTTAATAAAGTACTGAATTTCTTCCTTTGTTATCTACTACCTCGGGTAACCGAGATGGTAACACCCTTGGTTATTTGGGGAGTCCTAGTTCAGGCCTCTAAATAAATGGTGGTGTTACAAAGTGGTATCAGAGCGAACGATCCTCAGGCCTAACCTAATGAACCCAATGAATGTAGGAAGAGTCTAAATAAAATGAACCCCGGGATAGAACTGTTAGGAGCACGCTAAAGGGGAAGTATGAGTCTGGGGCCCCCTCACACTAAACCATAGGCCCTCTCAGTTATACCCGGGTACCTTGAGTGAAAACGAGCAAAAAGTGTAGAGTAGGAAATGATGGGAGGTTATATGAATCTTTCCGTTATGTGGCTGGCATAGATGAGAAAGAAAGCGTATGCATATAAGAAGTATATGGTTGTTTTACGTAGAGTACATGAAAATGTGTATGTATGCGATAATCAGTGCTATATTAATAGTTATGTAAGCCTAATGATATGCGGTTATGTGATCCCTAAGCCTCCATGATAGATACTATGCTAGGCAAATTTATTAATACTGCGAAGGCACGTGAATAATAGTGCTACCATGATATCGATGTTGGTCTAAGTGAGTACCCTTACTTTGACCAGGGCTCATTGTTTTCCTTGTATATTATAGAATGCCTCCGAGAAGGAATAACGCGACTGACATCACTCAAGAGGAACTAGATCGAATATTAGCAGAGAATGAGGCTCTTCGGGCCAAACGCTTAGATTCTGCCAAGATGAGTACCGTCATCGCAAGACATAACCCTACTCAATTCACGGGAGAGGGGGAACCTCATTTACTCGGGGAATGGTGTCGAGAGTTCAGCAACTTATTCGAGTTGATAGACTATCCAGAAGAGCTGAGAGTAGACCAAGCTGCTCACTACTTGAGAGGAATGGCTGGTGACTGGTGGACCGGGAACAAGGGGAAAATCCGGGAAGCGGCGATGGGTGATGGAATTAATCATGTGGAGTGGGTTGCCTTTAAGAGCATTTTATTTGAAGTATTTCTACCAGAGTTCCAAAAGAGTAAGCTGAGGGAAGAGTTTGAACTTTTCCGCATGACCGATGAGATGACCGTTGAGGTTTATTACAAGAAGTTTCTTCAGTTATTGAACCATGTGGGGGAGATGGGGATGGATGAGCCGATGCTTGCCATGAAGTTTGAGAGAGGATTGACCATAGCTGTGAAGAAGAGACTCATTGCTGCACCACCCACTACTGTCCGAGACATCTATTTGCGGGTAGGAGCAGCAGAGAGGCTCGCAGACATGATCAGGGAGGAAAAGAAGACCAAAAGTGACAAGAGGAAGACTGTAACACCCCCATTTATTTAAGGGCCTGAACTAGGACTCCTCAGATAAATGGAGATGTTACCATCTCGGTTTCCCGAGGCAGTAGATGCAAAGGAAGATAAACAGTACTTTAAATTAAATTTAAACTCCAAACATGTTCTTACATAACCAAAATATAAAACTGTTCTAATCCAAAATAAAAGTACAACTCATCAACTGCTATTATGTGATCTAGACTCTAGGCAGGTCCGGGTCCATGCTTCTCCCTTCCCTAAGCTCCCAAAGTCTTTATACCTGTCAATCTGCTCCCCAATAAATTGGTTCATCACAGGTGATCACGAATACACAGGGTCAACCACGAGGTTGAGTAGAGAAAACTGTAAACAAAACCACATTACTATAAATAGAAAGTTGTACTTCTCCACTCCGAATCACAGACCCTTTTCCTCCGCACCAATCACAGACCCTTTACCTCCGCACCAAACACAGACCCTTTATCTCCGCACCAAACACAGACCCTTTATCTTCGCACCATATCGTATCACAGAATTATATATCACAATATACCAATCATATAACAATATAGATGAACATGGTTAATATCAACCAATAAACAGATTACACATCTCATATACGTAGTATTTCCCTACCTCGAACTGCAGAAGAAATGATAACTGCGCGACTGCTTCTAAAAATGCTCCACACGGAAACTTCCACCTAGATAAGTATTACTTTAATTAATACTTTCCTAATTCTCGTATAACATGCACACATTCTATTTATAGGCACTTCCTATATTTAGAAAGCTTCCCAACAACCGAGTTACCCAAAATAGTAACTTTCTAAATGTAGTAGCTTCTATAAATAGTAACTCCTAAACAATAAACAAACACTTGGGTTTTGAAATTCAAATCTAGATTTTTTTACCATTAATAAAATACTACACCATAAATACTAATTATATTTGCCATAAATAACATTCATTTAAAAACCAAATAATAATAATAATAATAATAAGAGTAATAATAACAATAATAGTAGTAATAATAATAATAATAATAATAATAATAATAGTAATAATAATAATAATAATAATAATAAGTATTATTACTAAGCAACAAACAACACACGAACAGCCCACAACACACTAGCCCGACTCACCACCAAACCGAACCCCCTAACACCACCGTTACCCTTCCACAACCACCAACCAACACTGACCCGCGTGCCCAGTACCACCAGCAACTCCGGCGACCATTGGCAACCAGGTCGCCGGCCACCGGCGAGGTAAACCATCACCACAAACTCGCCTGAAACCACCCTCCACCACGCGACAACCCTTCAATTACAGCCCTGCCGACAGACCACCAGACCAAACCACCACCTACGACTGACTCCTACACGCTCCCTGGACAACAGACACCTAGCCACGGTGGCACCACCGCGTCGACCTCCCCCGAGTCAACGGTGGTACCACCCCCAAAACCACCCTGATACATGCCAATAAATAACCCAACACGAACAGGGAACTCGAATCCCTCTGCCGACACCCCTTCTGCCGTCTGGAAACCACCGTGCCTACCACCAACACAAGCCCTGGACTCCTATCCGACACCCCGACCCATAACTGGTACCAATCAGGTACGAACCCAGACTCAACACGAACACCAACTTACCCAGACACGACAACAGAAAAAGAAAACGAACCCAGAAAACGTGCGCAGACCTGTAAACAACCACCCTTGCCACCGCCTTTACCACCAACGACCACCACCGACTAAGACAAAAATAAACATTATATGACATACTATTAAAATCATACAACACGAGTAAGAATTAGAGACTTAACACAGATTACTTAAGTGACGAAAACTATAACATAACACTGAGATTAGCAACGAGTGTGGCATACCGGTTTTCTTGGTCAATTCGAACCACCGTACACTAAAGTATGACCACCGTGAGAGGCTTCCCCTTCTTCCCTGACGCGACGGCTACGTTTTCGTGTTTTGAGATCTGAGTTTGTGTGTGTAGGGTTAGGGTAAATTCCAGCCTAAATAAGGCGGCAGGAACACTGTGTATCTGCGTTTCACTATGTTCCTGCTCGTGGGCTGACCTTTACACACAAATCGAGGCCCACGGCCGTGCTATCCTAGATCCTAGGTTCGAACCCCAATAGCAACACTCTACCACAATTACACTAAGGTAGCCAAGTCCCCAATTCGAGTCTCTCCCAAGTCCAAAACAACTCGTATAAAACGGGTACGAGTAAGCTTATAAAACGAATGATTTAAAATAAAAAGAACTAAAATGCGAGGTATTACAGTCTTCCCTCCTTAAAAAGAACTTCGTCCCGAAGTTCTACCACACTTAGGTGACAAAACAATGAACTCAAACGACTTGGGACATAAACAACACCAAGCAAACGTCATAAAACTTTGATTAAATCACAGAATGTTACATTCCACCCCCCTTAAAGAAAAGTTACGTCCGCGTAACTTACCTCAATCGAACAAATGTGGGTAACGCTCCCTCATAGATGCCTCAGGCTCCCACGTAGCCTCCTCCTGATTATGGTTGGTCCACAAGACCTTCACCAAGGACGTCTCCCCATTACGAGTCTTTCGTACTTTCCTGTCCAGAATTTCCTTTGGAGTCTCAATGTATGCCAACTGCTCATCTACCTCAATCACCTCATGTTGAAGCACATGAGATGGATCACTCACATATTTCCTCAACTGGGACACATGGAACACATTATGGACCTTGGATAGGGTTGGGGGTAAAGCTAAGCGATATGCCACCTCTCCAACTCTGTCCAAGATCTCAAATGGCCCAATAAATTTCTGACTCCGTTTGCCACGTTTGCCGAATCTCATCACACCCTTCATCGGAGAGACTTTCAGTAGTACTTTCTCTCCGACCTCAAATGAAATATCGCTCCTCTTCAGATCGGCATAACTCTTCTGTCTATCCTGAGCGGCCCTCATCCTCTGTCGAATAATCTGAACCTGCTCCACCATCTCCTGGATCATATCTGGCCCTAAAGTCACAACATCAACTCGATCATCCCAACACACAGGGCTCCGACATTTCCTCCCGTATAGTGCCTCGAAAGGGGCCATGCCTATGCTTGCATGATAGCTGTTATTATAAGAAAACTCGATCAACCCCAGTCGATCCTCCCAAGATCCTCCGAACTCAAGTACACAAGCTCTCAACATATCCTCAAGAGTCTGAATCGTCCGCTCAGTCTGACCATCAGTAGCCGGATGAAAAGCTGTACTCATCTTCAATTGGGTACCCAAAGCAGCCTGCAACTCCTGCCAAAATCTGGATATAAACCTCGAGTCTCGATCTGAAACAATGTCCTTGGGTACTCCATGTAGTTTGACTACATTCTGAACATATGACTTAGCCAACTCGGCTTTACTCCAGGTATCTTTCATGGGAATAAAGTGAGCCGACTTAGTCAAACGATCCACGATCACCCAAATCATGTTGTTGCCCCTCTGAGTCCGAGGCAACCCCACGATAAAGTCCATCGAAATATTCTCCCACTTCCACTCTGGCACATCCAATGGCTGAACCTTCCCTTGAGGTCTCTTATGCTCCCCTTTCACTCGTTGACACGTCAAACACCTCGAGACAAACTCTGCGACCTCCTTCTTCATATTTGGCCACCAAAACGTCTTCTTAAGGTCCTTATACAGTTTATCACCCCCTGGGTGAACAGAATAAGGAGTAGCATGAGCTTCAGTCAGGATCTTCTTCTTTAGCTCCTCAACATTCGGTACACACCATCGCCCACTGAATCTCAAGCTACCGTCGGTATGAATACTGAACTTGGATGTATTTTCACCAACCCCACTTTCCACCATTAAACGCCACCTCTGGATTCTCTCATCGTTCTTCTGCAACTCCCGAATCTCCCCATACAGCTCAGGCTCCACTGTCAAATCACCAAGGGCATCCCCTTTCCGGATCATAAAAATTCTCATCTCCCTTAATTCGCCATGCAAACCTCACCCTCGATCTGGCACAACTCAAAGCATGCATTGACTTCCTACTTAGGGCATCAACTACCACATTCGCCTTGCCCTCATGGTAGATAATCTGCATATCATAGTCTCCGATCAACTCTATCCACCTCCGCTGCCTCATGTTCAACTCTTTCTGGGTGTAGATATATTTCAGGCTCTTATGATCAGAAAACACCTTAAAAGTGGCTCCATAAAGGTAATGGCGCCACAATTTCAGTGCAAAGACCACAGCGCCCAATTCCAAATCATGAGTCGGATAATTTTCTTCATAGGTCTTCAACTGGCGAGAAGCATACGCGATAACTCTCCCATTCTGCATTAGCACACAACCCAACCCATGCTTTGAAGCGTCGGTGTATACTTCGAAATTATCACTTCCAACTGGCAAGGCCAGGATAGGAGCTGTTGTCAGGCGTTCCTTAAGAGTCAGGAATGTCTTCTCACAACTCTCATCCCAGACAAAACGGTTCTCCTTCCTCATTAACGACGTCAACGGCTTTGCTATCTTCGAAAAGTCTTTGACGAATCTCCGGTAATAACCTGCCAACTCCAGGAAACTTCGAATCTCACTCACATTCTTCGGACTTTGCCATTTAGTCACAGCTTCGATTTTACTAGGGTCGACAGATACCCTTCTTTGGAAATGACATGCCCCAGAAACGCCACTTTCTCTAACCAGAACTCGCACTTACTCAACTTAGCGTTGAGCTTATGCTCCTCCAAAGTCTGAAGTACTTTCCTCAAATGATCCTCGTGCTCTTCTGCATTCTTAGAATATACCAGGATATCATCTATGAATACCACCACGAACTTGTCTAGATACGGGCTGAAGACTCGATTCATCAAGTCCATGAACACAGCTGGAGCATTAGTCAATCCAAAGGGCATAACCACAAATTCATAGTGGCCATACCTCGTTCGAAAAGCGGTCTTCGGAATATCTTCATCCTTTATTCTCAACTGATGATACCCGGATCTCAAATCAATCTTGGAGAAAACCCCAGCTCCACTTAACTGATCGAACAAGTCGTCAATTCTCGGTAAAGGATAACGGTTCTTGATGGTTACGTTGTTCAGCTCTCGGTAGTCAACACACAACCTTAAACTCCCATCCTTCTTTTTCACAAATAAGACAGGTGCTCCCCAGGGCGACACACTGGGTCGGATGAACCCTTTCTCAGCTAGTTCATCCAATTGCTTCTTCAACTCCTCCATCTCTTTCGGCCCCATACGGTACGGTGATTTAGATATTGGTCCCGCTCCTGGCTTTAGGTCAATGGAAAATTCCACTTCCCTCCTCGGCGGTAACCCTGGCACGTCGTCTCGAAATACTTCCTCAAACTCCCGTACTACAGGTATCTCACTAGTCTTGGGGGTCTCAACCTCACAGTCCCACATTTGACTCGAGATTAAACTTTCTCCTTTCCGCAAACTAGACTTGAGAGTATTGACAGATATGAATTTGATTTTTGGTTTGACTCGGTATCCCTTGTAAGAAACCCTCACTCCTTTAGGTCCCTTCAAGGAAATTTTCTTTTGGTGACAGTCGATAAAAGCCCTATACTTCCCCAGCCAGTCCATCCCTAAGATCACCTCAAAACCCCCCAGCGGAAATTCTATGAGGTCACAATAGAATATTGCTTCCCCGATTTTGATGGGTACACTACCGTATACTCTATTACAAACTATTGACTCGCCCGAAGGTATGGTCACTGAATCCGCGACCCAGTCGAATCTCTCAAGCCCCAAAGCCTTAACATGATCTCTAGACACAAACGAATGGGTGGCGCCGGAATCGAAAAGTATGAAAGTAGGTTTAGAGTTCACAAGAAAAGTACCGGTCACCACATGCGCATCCTCCTGAGCTGCCTGCTTCCCCATGGCAAAAAGCTTGCCACTGGACTTGACCCCACTCTGACTGGCACTAGATGTCCCAGCCTGCTGGTTTCCCTCTGCTCCTGTCTTCTGGTTACCTCCATTCCCATAGCTTTGGTTCTGGTGCGAGCGGTTCTGATAACTGTTGAAGTTCCTCTGGAATTGCTGCTCCCTCCAGACTTCGCACCCCCACCATAGTTTGTCGTGGGTGTGCGATAGCTGCTGCCACCATAGGACTGAGTGCGGGATCCCTGATATCCGGATGTAGGCGTGCGATAACCCCCGGACTGATTCCCTCCAGAAGAGCGACATACTGCCTGCTTGTGCCCAATCTTTCCGCAGCCGAAACAGACCATTCCCACCGAACCACTACCAGAACCTCCACTCCTGAAGTTGCCCCCACTCTGGTTTCTCCCACCTCCAGAGGCACTACTCCCGAAGTACCCACTGAACTTGTTAGAGCTCTGCTTTTTCGATCCTGAACCCTCAGCTACTGATTCAGCCTTCCTCTTTTCAGACTTGGACTTTTTGTCCTCCTTGATCATCTCTGAAAGCCTCTCCGCCGCCCCAGCCCTTAAATAGATGTCACGGACTGTGGTGGGCGGAGCTGCAATCAGTCTCTTCTTGATGGCGATTGATAACCCCCTCTCAAATTTCATTGCTAGCATGGCGTCGTCAAATCCCATGTCTCCCACATAGTGCACCAACTGGATGAATTTCCTGTAGTAAGCCTCTACGGTCATGTCCTCTGACATCTTGAATGAGTCGAACTCCTCCCACAGCTTGCTCTTTTGGAATTCTGGTAGAAACACCTCGTTCAAGACCCCCTTGAATGCGTCCCAAGGAACAAATGCGGTTCCATCCTCTGTAGCTGCTTCCCGGATCTCTCCCTTGTTCCCGGTCCACCAGTCTCCAGCCAGTCCCCTCAGATAGTGGGCTGCCTGGTCAACCCTTAGTTCTTCGGGGCAATCCACCAGTTCGAATAAGTTACTGAATTCTCTGCACCAGGCCCCCAGCAAATGAGGTTCCCCCTCCCCGGTGAATTGGGTGGGGTGGTGCCTCGCAATTATCGTGCTCATCTTAGCAGAGTCCATACGTTTGGCCTTTAGAGCCGCATTCTCAGCTCGTAATTGGTCTAACTCCTCTTGCGTGATGTTAACGGCATTATCTCTTCGTGGAGGCATACTATAAAACAAGAAAAGAAATGAGTCCCGACGTACATGGGTACCCATTTGGTTTAGGGCTATGTTCCCTAAGCATCAAAATCTATAAACACTTATCATATAAAGTAGTTTTCTTTTATAACATGGCTCAGGTATCACATAACCGCATATCACTAGACATGATGAAGGAAGGATTTCTAACATGTTTTAAATCACTTAACATATCACATCAATATACACCCTTTCCAACAATTAAGGATTCATTCACGCTCATGCCCCTTCCGGCTTTTTCAAAAGTCACTTATATTCAGAATTCTCATAACATACTTATCACAGTATGCTATCACTTTCACCACCTCCTATTCTACCCTTTTCTCTCGTATATGCACTCTAGGTTCCCGGGTAAAACTGAGAGGGCCTATGGTTCGGTGTGAGGGGGCCCCAGACTCATACTTTGCCTTTAGTGTGCTCCTAACAGTCCTATCCCGGGGTTCATTTTATTTAGACTCTCCTACATTCATTGGGTTCATTAGGTTAGGCCTGAGGATCGTTCGCTCTGATACCACTTTGTAACACCCCCATTTATTTAAGGGCCTGAACTAGGACTCCTCAGATAAATGGAGATGTTACCATCTCGGTTTCCCGAGGCAGTAGATGCAAAGGAAGATAAACAGTACTTTAAATTAAATTTAAACTCCAAACATGTTCTTACATAACCAAAATATAAAACTGTTCTAATCCAAAATAAAAGTACAACTCATCAACTGCTATTATGTGATCTAGACTCTAGGCAGGTCCGGGTCCATGCTTCTCCCTTCCCTAAGCTCCCAAAGTCTTTATACCTGTCAATCTGCTCCCCAATAAATTGGTTCATCACAGGTGATCACGAATACACAGGGTCAACCACGAGGTTGAGTAGAGAAAACTGTAAACAAAACCACATTACTATAAATAGAAAGTTGTACTTCTCCACTCCGAATCACAGACCCTTTTCCTCCGCACCAATCACAGACCCTTTACCTCCGCACCAAACACAGACCCTTTATCTCCGCACCAAACACAGACCCTTTATCTTCGCACCATATCGTATCACAGAATTATATATCACAATATACCAATCATATAACAATATAGATGAACATGGTTAATATCAACCAATAAACAGATTACACATCTCATATACGTAGTATTTCCCTACCTCGAACTGCAGAAGAAATGATAACTGCGCGACTGCTTCTAAAAATGCTCCACACGGAAACTTCCACCTAGATAAGTATTACTTTAATTAATACTTTCCTAATTCTCGTATAACATGCACACATTCTATTTATAGGCACTTCCTATATTTAGAAAGCTTCCCAACAACCGAGTTACCCAAAATAGTAACTTTCTAAATGTAGTAGCTTCTATAAATAGTAACTCCTAAACAATAAACAAACACTTGGGTTTTGAAATTCAAATCTAGATTTTTTTACCATTAATAAAATACTACACCATAAATACTAATTATATTTGCCATAAATAACATTCATTTAAAAACCAAATAATAATAATAATAATAATAAGAGTAATAATAACAATAATAGTAGTAATAATAATAATAATAATAATAATAATAATAGTAATAATAATAATAATAATAATAATAAGTATTATTACTAAGCAACAAACAACACACGAACAGCCCACAACACACTAGCCCGACTCACCACCAAACCGAACCCCCTAACACCACCGTTACCCTTCCACAACCACCAACCAACACTGACCCGCGTGCCCAGTACCACCAGCAACTCCGGCGACCATTGGCAACCAGGTCGCCGGCCACCGGCGAGGTAAACCATCACCACAAACTCGCCTGAAACCACCCTCCACCACGCGACAACCCTTCAATTACAGCCCTGCCGACAGACCACCAGACCAAACCACCACCTACGACTGACTCCTACACGCTCCCTGGACAACAGACACCTAGCCACGGTGGCACCACCGCGTCGACCTCCCCCGAGTCAACGGTGGTACCACCCCCAAAACCACCCTGATACATGCCAATAAATAACCCAACACGAACAGGGAACTCGAATCCCTCTGCCGACACCCCTTCTGCCGTCTGGAAACCACCGTGCCTACCACCAACACAAGCCCTGGACTCCTATCCGACACCCGACCCATAACTGGTACCAATCAGGTACGAACCCAGACTCAACACGAACACCAACTTACCCAGACACGACAACAGAAAAAGAAAACGAACCCAGAAAACGTGCGCAGACCTGTAAACAACCACCCTTGCCACCGCCTTTACCACCAACGACCACCACCGACTAAGACAAAAATAAACATTATATGACATACTATTAAAATCATACAACACGAGTAAGAATTAGAGACTTAACACAGATTACTTAAGTGACGAAAACTATAACATAACACTGAGATTAGCAACGAGTGTGGCATACCGGTTTTCTTGGTCAATTCGAACCACCGTACACTAAAGTATGACCACCGTGAGAGGCTTCCCCTTCTTCCCTGACGCGACGGCTACGTTTTCGTGTTTTGAGATCTGAGTTTGTGTGTGTAGGGTTAGGGTAAATTCCAGCCTAAATAAGGCGGCAGGAACACTGTGTATCTGCGTTTCACTATGTTCCTGCTCGTGGGCTGACCTTTACACACAAATCGAGGCCCACGGGCGTGCTATCCTAGATCCTAGGTTCGAACCCCAACAGCAACACTCTACCACAATTACACTAAGGTAGCCAAGTCCCCAATTCGAGTCTCTCCCAAGTCCAAAACAACTCGTATAAAACGGGTACGAGTAAGCTTATAAAACGAATGATTTAAAATAAAAAGAACTAAAATGCGAGGTATTACAAAGACTGAGACCTTGAGTGATAATTCAGGGTCGAAAAGGCAGAATTCTAATAAGTTCAGCGGATATTTTAACAATAGTGCTTCGACTGGTACCAGAAACCAGAGTGGGGGAAACTACAAGAATGGGAGTTCGGGAACCAGTGTTGTGGGGATTGTGTGTTACGGGTGTGGAAAGACGGGGCATAAGCAAGCAGTGTGTCGATCTTCGGGAGGATACCAATCGGGGGGTTACCATACTCCAACTCCGGGGTACAGTGGTTCCCGCACGAATACTTCAGGGAGTGGAGGTTACCGTACTCCTATGTCAGGCTTTGGGGGGAATTCGAGGTCTGGTACTAGCAACAACTACCAGAGGAGCTATAACAATTATCAAAACCGTTCCCACCAAAACCAGTACAACGGGAGTGGCAGTAACCAGAAGACCGCAGCTGAGGGAAATCAACAGATATGAGCAGCCACTACTAGCCAGAGTGGAGTGAAGACTAGTGGCAAGCTCTTTGCCATGGAGAAACAGTCTGCCCAGGACGATGCCCATGTCGTGACCGGTACTTTCCTTGTGAACCTTAAACCTACTTTCGTACTCTTTGATTCTGGCGCAACCCATTCTTTTGTGTCTAGAGAACATGCTAGGATGTTAGAGCTTGACATCTATGATTGGGTTGAGGATTCTGTAACAATACCATCCGGGGAGTCGGTGTCATGTAATAGAGTCTTTAGGAGTGTGCCCATCAAGATCGGGGAAGTGACTTTCCATTGTGACCTTATCGAGTTTCCATTGGGGGGCTTTGAACTAATTCTGGGAATGAATTGGCTGGGGAAATACTGAGCTTTTATTGATTGTTACCAAAAGAAAATTTCTCTGAGAGGACCGAAAGGGGTGAGAGTGACCTATAAGGGATTCGTGGTTAAACCTAAGGTCAAGTTCATATCAGTTAATACCCTGAAGTCGAGTCTGCGGAAGGGGGAAAGTTTAATCTTGTGCCAGATGTGGAACTGTGAGGCGGAAACTTCGGGTGTTAGTGAGATACCTGTGGTGAGAGAGTTTGAGGGTGTGTTCCGGGACGATGTGTCGGGATTACCACCTAGGAGGGAGGTCGACTTCTGACACCCGTCGTTGAGGGGTGCCAAAGATAAGATTTATAAAACCTCAGCTTAAACTCAGATAGGATAAGTCAAGGGTCGAACCACAGAGAGACAGGGTAAATTATGTTTGTGAATTTAAAGTCTATTGAAGGTAACAAAAAGGGGGGTTTTGAATTGGGATTTAAACTAACAACTAAGGTAATAAACTAACAAGAAAATTAAAATAAGATAAAAAGGGGATTAGGAACTTTGGTTCCCCATGGTCAAAACAAGTCAATGAAGGGTAAGAATAATCAAATAACACAATCCCAAGGAACAAAGAATAAACCTTTAGGTCAATATTCTACCCAATCCTTACGGTCTTAGGGTTCCTACAAAAGCACTAAACTTTCGTTCAAGGGCAATCCCAAAGTTGTTGTTAAACTAATCCTAATAATCTTTCAATCCCAAGGATTAGTTCACCAACAACAATGGGGGATTGGTAATTTAATCATCAAACCTATCAAAGTCAAGTCTTTACATGGTTCCCCTAATTCCTAATCACAAGAATTAGCTATGCATACTTTTTATCATGGAACTAACAATTACCAAGAATATCAAAGAGATGAACATAATCAAAGATGATAATAAAAGAGTAAACATGAAATAAGAAAATAACAACAAGATGAATAACAAGATTGAATTAAAAGGAAAGATTAATTATCACAAACTTACAACTTGAATGGAAATCCTAAGAAGAAAGATGAAAGCTTGATACCAAAAAGTCTAACAATGGAGTCTTTAACATAAAGTACTTGAAAGAAAATTACTTAGGTAGAAACTTGCTGAAAAACTGCTTTACCTAATAGAAGAGTTTTGATCTCCTTAAATAAGAAATATTACAAGATTAGGAAATCAGAAAACAAAACGGAAGTCTCGAAACAGGGTCTGGTCGGTCGACCTGTTTTCTCGGTCGGTCGACCGGTTCTGCCAATGCGGACTTATTTTCTGCGAATTTGGGCTTCCGTGAAGAATTGGGCCCGATTACGTAATTGACATCGGTCGGTCGACCTGTTTTCTCGGTCGGTCGACCGATCCTCTTCATTTTCAGTTTCGATCCAGCCCGATAATTATACTTGAATACACCATATGAATTACTGCTCCAAAAACAGCTTCCTAAAGGCAAATAAGGCTTGGTTTTGCTTACTTCCGCGTATTCCTACATACAAAACACAGAAATACCAAAGTAGACAATATGGGAGAAAAAGCAACTAAAAAGTCACGAAAGTGTAAGAAAATACGTGCCAAAAGAGTAAATAAAATGCATAAAATAGGCACGTATCAAACTCCCCAAACCAAACCTTGCTTGTCCTCAAGCAAGCATTAAGACTCAAAAGAAAATAAAACTCCTAATGGAACGGACTTCATACTTTTCACAACCAAACACAACACTATGCTTAACCAATTTAATGCATCCTTCAACTATAATCAAACACAATGTCAAGAGCAAAACGAATTAAACATGTTGGAAAGGCATGCTAAAATTTCGACCTTGCAAGACTCATTCTAATTGGACTCTCGCGGTACGCTCGAGACACTC
This sequence comes from Silene conica, assembly GCA_029255685.2. Taxonomy (NCBI): domain Eukaryota; kingdom Viridiplantae; phylum Streptophyta; class Magnoliopsida; order Caryophyllales; family Caryophyllaceae; genus Silene; species Silene conica. The sequence continues at coordinate 6,787,346 of CM055313.2, forward strand.
ATGAAAGCAAAGGGTCAAATGTATATGTGAAAGATAAGAAGATAAATAAAAGTAAGGACTCTCACCTATCTACGACCCGTAAGAACATGCCTGCAACCTAACATGAATAAAGTCTCTACAACCGTACATATGCATTCCCACACAAAATAACCATGACACATGCCGAGGCAAATTTGGGATTGTGAGGCTAAAGGTAAGAAGGGGTTTAAAAAAAGTTATGGGAAGAGGGGTTAAACCGAGCTAACATCCGTCTATCCACACTATAAGATCACTTCTTATTGTTTGCTTTTTTTTTTCATATATGCCAATGTTCCACAATTCTTCCAAATATTTTTTTTTTCTTTCTTTTCTCCTTTCTTTTTTTTCTCATTTTTGAAAAACTGGCCCATTCAATGGTCCTGGTCGACCGACCAGGAGAACTGGTCGACCGACCAGCCTTGAAAACAGGCTGCTCCGTTTTTTTCTATCATTCCCTTTTTTTTTTTTCGTTTTTTGTGTCTTTCTTTTTCTCCCCTTTTTTTTTATCATTCTCCCAAAATCAAAATTCACCGATGAAGCATAAACCAAAGGGTGGCAAGGAAAACAGTCCCATTACTAAATTACTAGCTCGGCTAGGGTAAGCAAGTTTTAGAATGTAGCAAATGGGTAAAAGAGTTCAATTTGGCTATGTGAGGATAATGGGAATAAAGAGAAAGGGGGACCTCTACCACATGTGTCAACAAACCACAAAACCGAATGCATACAGGTATTAAGAAGACAAAATTCATGTTTATGCATATTGATGTAACATGCCTCAAGAGGAGAAACTACTCACAACCTATATGAAATCGGTCATGGATGTCACCGATTTATTAAGCTCTAATCCTTAGAATATGTAGTAGCTTGCCAAGAAGAGAGTCAAGTCTAATAATTTAGCATGAAATCAACAAAAACTCGTAGATAATGCAAAAGACTAGCTTGAAAATTTTTGAAAAATGCAAGGCAAAGCAATAAATGTTATGTGAGGCATGAATTGTATTTATCCGTTCCGACTCGACCTAAAAACTTAAGACAGAGAAGAACGCGCGACAGGTAAGCACACGCGGTAAGAGGGGATGGAAACAAGGAAAACACCTAAAGGAATGAAAAACAAAAGACACAAAAACAATTGCATACTCACAAAGGAGTATGCAAACACCCTCCCCAAACCAAAACGCACAATGCCCTCATTGTGCTCATCAGCATACAACCACAGCAAAGGGATGGGGGTAGGCGGAAAAGAAGCAAACAAAGAAAAGAAAAGGAAAAAGACTAAAAACTATAAACAGAGTCTATGGAGGAAGGAGGGAAAAACTGGAAATCTAAGGGGGAAAATTGGAAATCTAAAGAGGGAAAACACTTACAAAGTAAATGTGGACCTCTCCAAACCGAACCAATCAATAGGGGCCTCCCCAAACCGAACCCCAAAGAGGGTAAGGTTAAGCACGTCCCTATCCCGCTGAGTCGTAGAATGGCTCAGCGTTCTCCTCACCTTCTCCCTCATCGCCATCCTCCTCAGACCCTACTCCTGTTCATGAGGCAGAGCCTGAAGCTTCACCATGGTCACGACCGCCTGCGAGAGGTGTGTACCAGGTGGGGTGAGTCCACGGGCCGGTTGGGAGCCTACCTTGTGTGGCATACTCCCTGTAAACCGGGTATTGGAAGAGACTATCGTCCAACCGTTTTTGGCTGAACTGCGTGCAAAGACTCGCCAGCATTTGTGGCATAGATCTGTCATCAACAAAAGGAGGAACATAAACATTAGGAGGAGCAGTAAAATCTGGTGGGTACCCTGTCCCAGGTGTGGCATGGTGGCCACCGGGAGCAGGGGCCCTGAAACCTCTAGAAGCGCCTCCCCTAAGCGGGAGGCGGTAAGACGGGAGTAGTGGTCGGGGCTCCCCTATAACAATAGAAAGGGGGTACATAGGGGGAGCCGTGGTGATGGGGATGCGGTCACTGAGATAGGTGTCTATTTTTCAAACACCTCTACTGTTTACCCAACGCACAGACCTGACATAATCCATATCCATGTATCGGGAGAGAGGAGTGACCGCATCCTCATGGCGAGGGAACTGGGGTACAAAATAGCGGGCTAATCGGGTGACTAGCCCACCACAGACAATAGTGGTCAAAGAAGTTCCCTCACCTACTGACACAAAATGAGAAGCGACCAAATGAGCAGTGTTATAAGACTGCTGACCCGTACGTCCGATGTTAAGATAACCGGACAAAATAGAGAGCTCAATGGTGTTAACATTTTGAGACTCTTTGCGACCGAAAACAGTGTTGGCCAACAGACGCAAAAAATAACGGGGGGTGGGAAGGTGGATGGTACTGTTTTTCTTCTTCACATCGTTGGAATCAGAAATACAGGACCACATATCAGAATACGACCCCGTGGGGTCATCAGTAAGACCCTCAGAAGACAGACCCAAAATTTGAGCAAATTGGGTTAAAGTTAAAGCATAAGTTTCATTGAACATACGAAAAGAGATACAAAAACTATCATAGCCGGGGTGAAGTGCCCCTAAATCAAAGGTAAAGGAAGAAAAGAACTCAAGAGTAAGAAGGCGGTAGGTGATCTCGTCCATAGTGACGAGGCCTGCAAACCCGGTCCCAATGAGCATAGCAACCACCTCATCATGGCATCCCAAGGCATGCAAAGCTGAAACACAAAGGAAACGGGTCGCCACTACCGCGCACTGAGCGCTCAGATGGAGGAATCGGGCTTTCTGGGCCGGAGAGATGAAAGTGATCTGCGGATAGTCCGGTAGACTATCCGTGTCCTGAACTGCTAGACCTCTAGACCTAGAGACACGTCCTCTAGAAGTGCCTGCACCCGAAGTGCGTGCGCGTTTCCCACCTTGATCACGGCTAGACATCGTAAAGCTGCAAAGTTCAATTAAAAATATAAGTCTTATGAGCATAAGAAAACATTGCTTTAACAAAATTAGGCACGAAAAATTGCAAAAACAGAAATTTTGTCACAGCTCTGGTCGGCCGACTACAGGAGCCAGTCGGTCGACCAGATTTCTCAAGATGGTCTGTATTTTTCTGCTGCAATGAGAAATCAGAGACTGAAAAAATCATGAAAAATGCAGGTATGGTCGGTCGACCGTAATAACAGGTCGGTCGACCAAATTACGAGAAAAAATCAGAAACTGTATAACAAATAAACTCAGGAAAACGCGACTCTGGTCGGCCGACCTCATTTTCCGGTTGGTCGACCGACCTTTGTCAGAAAAGAAACCCAGATCTGCAAAATTTAAAAACCCAGAAATTCAAATTTCGGTCGGCCGACCTCCGATTCCGGTCGACCGACCGTAACAGTGATGGCGTCGGGTTTCGCGGTTTGAATTTCGCGCGGAAAAAGGCATAAAAATTGTAAGGAAGAATTAAACTATCCTAATTAGCACAAGATTACCCAAAATTTTCAGATCTAAGCATATAAACTCAAGAAGAAGGAGAAAACTAACATAAAAACACATAAACAAGCATGAAAACGGAATTAAGAGCAAAATTAAACTTTAAAAAGATAAACTCATACTACCTAAAACGAAAATAAGAAGGTAAAAACTAAAAAGAGAGAAAGAAAATGGAGGAAAAACATACCTTTAGGATGGAAAATGAAAGAGAGTAAGTAAAATGGTGGAGGAGGAAGATGGGTGAATAGTTTTTAGGGTTTTATGAGAGAGAGGGAGTGCTGGTAGAATGAATAGGTCAAAGCAATAATTTTATGTTCAAAACACAACAAACCCATGACATTGATTCTGAAAAAAATAAAACCGTAAAAAGTCGTGGTCGGTCGACCACTGTACTTTTACCTGCTCTGCGATTTTACTTACTGTGTCAGAAAAAATTCAAAAAGCTGTCAGTCTGGTCGGTCGACCAGAAAAGTCGGTCGGTCGACCACTGTACTGACTAATACCGATTTTTTTCTTTTTCTGCTGTGATTTCAATTTCCATCTGAGGATAAAACGAAAAATAAGAAGGAAAAACGTAAATTTAAAACTAAAGCACGGGTTGCCTCCCGTGTAGCGCTGGTTTAAGAGGCCCCGCACGACCTTTTACCTTCTAAGGAGCATCCTAAAAAGGGTCAAAGTAAGAAACTTCGACTTTTCCGACATACTCATTTTCTCCTCGGAAGTGCTTCACATATTGGCCATTGACTTTGAACCTCTCACCAGATGAGGTTTCTAATTCGATTGACCCGAATTTTGAGACAGCTGTGACGGTGTAGGGTCCGCTCCACCTGGATTTCAGTTTACCAGGAAAAAGACGAATACGGGCATTAAAAAGCAGTACCCTATCACCTACCTGAAAATCACGTCTAATGATTCTCTTGTCATGCCAGCGCTTTGTTTTCTCTTTGTAGATCCTGGCATTGTCATAGGATAACAACCTGAATTCTTCTAACTCATTTAGCTGCAATAAACGTTTCTCACGGGAAAGATTAGGGTCTAAATTAAGATCACATATAGCCCACCAAGACTTACGTTCTAACTCAACTGGTAAATGACAAGTTTTACCATAAATCAATCTGAAAGGTGACATTCCTATTGGAGTTTTGAACGCGGTTCTATAGGCCCATAAAACATCATCAAGTTTTAAGCTCCAATCTTTCCTAGACTTAGAAACTACCTTGGCTAGGGTCTCCTTGAGTTCTCTATTAGAGATCTCAACTTGACCACTAGTCTGAGGGTGATAAGCTAAACCCCTACGATGTTGGACACCGAATTTATTTAACAAGTCACCTAAGCGTTTCTCTTTAAAATGCATACCTCCATCACTTATGACAACCCTAAGGACACCAAAACGAGGAAATATGATTTTTTTAAACATCTTAATAACAGCTTTTGCATCACAGTGGGGAGTAGCAATAGCTTCTACCCACTTAGACACATAATCAACAGCTACAAGAATACACCTGTTACCTTGACTACTGGGAAAAGGTCCTTGATAATCAATGCCCCAAACATCAAAAATCTCTACCTCTAAAATACCTACTTGTGGCATCTCATGTCTTTTTGAGACATTCCCAGTCCTTTGACAGGCATCACAGTTACCTACAAAATTTCTGCAATCAGCATGTAAAGTAGGCCAATAAAAACCAGACTGTAATACCTTGGCCACGGTCCTAGATGGACCGTGGTGACCACCATATGCAGAAGAGTGACATGCTTCCAGAATGTCCTTCACCTCCCATTGGGGGACGCATCTCCGGATAAGTCCATCTCCGCATTCTTTAAAAACGTAAGGGTCATCCCAAAAATACTGTCTTGCATCAAACATAAATCTCTTCTTTTGTTGCCAAGACAACTCAGGAGGGATTTTACCTGTAACAGCAAAATTAGCAAAATCAGCATACCAAGGAGGGGGATAAGAACCTGAACTATTAATGATAAATAAACTTTCATCAGGAAACGAATCATCAATAGGTAAAGAATCTTCCCCATCAGTCAGCTGCAGGCGAGATAAATGGTCAGCTACCACGTTTTCCGCGCCTTTCTTGTCCCTGATCTCAATGTCAAACTCTTGGAGAAAGAGGATCCACCTTAAAAGTCTTGGCTTTGAATCCTTTTTTTGAAAAAGACCTTTTAAAGCTGCATGGTCAGTATAAACAATTACCTTATTACCTACTAAATATGATCTAAATTTTTCTAAGGCAAATATGACAGCTAGCATCTCCTTCTCTGTGGTGAAATAGTTGACTTGAGTCTCATCCAGGGTGCGGCTCGCATAGTATATAGCATTAAGAGCCTTGTTCTTCCTTTGACCAAGCACAGCACCCAGAGCATAATCACTAGCATCGCACATGATCTCGAATGGGAGATCCCAATCTGGTGGCTGGATGATTGGTGCTGAGACCAAAGCTTCCTTCAACCTGTTAAAAGCTGAAAGGCACTCATCAGAAAAATCAAAAATGGCATCTTTAAGAAGCAATTGTGTAAGTGGTTTAGAAATTTTAGAGAAGTCCTTAATGAAACGCCTGTAAAAACCTGCGTGCCCTAAGAAACTTCTCACCCCTTTGACATTAATAGGAGGGGGTAATTGCTCAATCACTTGCATCTTTGCTTTATCAACATGTATACCTTTATCTGAAATTAGATGCCCTGAAACTACCCCTTCAGTAACCATAAAATGACACTTCTCCCAATTTAAGACAAGGTTTACATCAATACATCGCTGCAAGACTTTATCAAGATTAGCTAAGCATTGATCAAAAGCATTACCATAAACAGAGAAATCATCCATAAATACTTCCATAATGTTTTCTATAAAGTCTGAAAAAATACCCATCATACACCTTTGAAAAGTAGCAGGAGCATTGCATAACCCAAAAGGCATCCTGCGATAAGCAAAAACACCCTGTGGACACGTAAAAGTAGTCTTACTCTGATCATCAGGATGGATGGGAATCTGGAAGAAACCTGAATAACCGTCTAGAAAACAGAAGAATTTATTAGAAGCCAATCTTTCAGTCATTTGGTCAACAAAAGGAAGGGGGAAATGGTCTTTCTTGGTGGCGGCATTTAACTGTCTATAATCAATGCACATCCGCCACCCAGTCACAACTCTAGTTGGTATTAACTCATTTTTATCATTCTTAACCACTGTGGTCCCTCCTTTCTTAGGAACCACCTGAACTGGGCTAACCCACTTAGAGTTGCCAACTGGATAGATAATACCTGCGTCAAGAAGCTTCATAACCTCAGCCATAACTACATCCTGCATCTTAGGGTTCAATTTACGCTGTCCCTGTCTATAGGGCTTATGCCCTTCCTCTAAATCTATTCTGTGCATACAAACATCAGGGCTTATGCCCTTAATATCATCCAAAGAATAACCTAGAGCTTTTCTATTCTTTTTAAGAACAATCATTAATGCAGAAAGTTGGTCAGGACTAAGTTTAGAGCTAACAATTGCAGGGTATTGCTCAGTATCATCTAGAAAAACATACTTAAGATTAGGAGGAAGTGGCTTACGCTCTGGTGCTTTTACCTCAACTGCCTGAACAGAATTAGCATCTATAGAATAGCATATGTTTACCAGACTTGTATTGGCTAGGCTTATGAGTTTCTCACCATCTTCTTCAGTGAGCTCATATTCCTCTTCCTCTTCTTCTATCAAATCCAGCTCTTCAGCATCTTCAGCTGGATTACCTGCACACTTATCCAAAACTGTTAGATCATCTAAGGGATCCTTGGTCAAGGATTCCCTCCAATTAAGGATAACATTCCTGTCTACAATATCAATGGAACAACAAGTATCGTCAGTAGGAATAGTTGCCTTATGGGCAAGACTAAACTCGATAGTGTCATCCCCAACTTCTAAAGTAATGGTCCCGCGTTTGACATCTATCACAGCTCCAGCTGTGTGTAAAAAAGGTCTACCTAAAATAATAGGTATTCGACTATCCTCAGCAATGTCTAAAACAACGAAATCCACAGGAATAAAGAACTTTCCCACTTTTACTGGGACATCCTCCAAGACCCCTAGTGGTCTTTGGGTTGATCTATCAGCCATCTGTACAGTAATATTGGTGACTTTAAGTCTACCTAAACCAAGTCTTTCACATACAGAATAAGGTATGACACTGACACTAGCCCCTAGATCACAAAGGGCTTTCCCTATTAAATGATTACCTATGGTACAAGGGATGGAAAAACTACCTGGGTCTTTTAACTTGGGTGCTATATTATCTTGTGAAAGAACATAACATTCTTCCACAAAAGCAACAGCACCGTCGTCCTGAAAATTCCTCTTACGACTTAAAATATCTTTCATGAATTTAGCATAAGAAGGTACCTGGGTAATTAAGTCAGTGAAAGGGATGGTTACCTCAAGATTCTTCACCATCTCTAAGAACTTACCAAATTTCTTATCCTCCTTTGAATTTTTCAGTCTTTCAGGATAAGGAATGGTGACTTTAGCCATAGGATCAGCAACCTTTGGCTTTTTCAGCTGTAAAATTTCAGTAAGGCTTTGAAAGAAGGAAGGGTCCAGCGATTCCGGAGTCAAAACGGCACTCTGCTCAGGAGCGTCGGTCGGTCGACCAGTATTAGTGGTCGGTCGACCAGAGTCTGCAAAATCCGATTTTTTTTCTTTTTCAGAATCTGGTCTCACGTCAGGAACAGTGGTCGATCGACTTACAGAAGTGGTCGGTCGACCTCCTGTTCTTTTGACGGGATCGGATTCTTGACTTGGAATTTCGGCTGGATCATCCTCTTGAGTTGAATCTTCACAAACACGGCCACTCCTTAGATTTATGGCATTCAGCGTCTCCATGGGTCCCTCAGAACTAGGTGGAGAGCTTTTTCTTTGGTTGGCTATGTTTATCAAGTGTTCCTCAAAAATCTTCGTGGAAGTGCAGTGAGCCTCATTTATCTTAAAAACTGCCGTGGTTAAGGCATCAACAAGAGCTCTTAATCTCTCAATTTCTCCCGTGTTGTCGACCGTAGTAACTAGGTTCGCACTTTCAAGCTTTAGCTGGGTTGCCTCAAGCTTTTCAAAACGGGCTTCAACTGTTGTCTCAAGAGCCATCACTCTATTCATCTCTACATTCAGCCTTCTTGAATTCCCACGTGAACCCTTAAAAGTAGCCTTATGCACCGCCATGTCTTCAATGGTTTGCCAACCCTTCATATGATCGGTGTTGTTCTGGAATCTTCCATTGGCGGCCACATCAAGGATCATCTTATAGTCATCGTAAAGAGAGTTGTAAAAGCGGTTACACAGGTCCCATTGTGGAAGGTTATGGTGAGGGATGGAACGGACCAATTTCTTGAATCGATCCCATTCTTCACAAAATCCTTCATCAGGTCCCTGTTGAAAGTTACGGATTTGGTTTCTCAAGTCCTCAGCTTTTGCAAGAGGGAAGTATTTCTTGTAAAAAGCCAAGGCCAAGGCGGTCCAATCTGTAATCCCTTCACTTGTCTTTTTAAGGTCCCGGTACCATTCTTGCGCGTCTCCTTTTAAGGAGAATAAGAACAGAGTTGCCAGCACCTCATCTCTAGTTACCCCTTCAGGTAGGGGTATGAAACAACAATAATCTGTGAAGGTTGTAACGTGCTTTATTGGATCTTCATCAGGTAGACCAGAAAATTGACTCTGCTCCACCAAATTAATATGAGTCGGGCGGAGTTCAAAGGAGCCAGTGGTGGGTTTAGGCAAGGCGAATCCTTTCGGTAAATCTTTAGGCTTCGGCTGTAGGTAGCTATAAATGGAGTCCATAAAGAGAGTACTCAAGCCTTCCTCTCAAAAACCTGTCTTCTAAACAGCACTAGAAGAAAAGGTAAGAACGGTCTTAAGGAACCTAAGTTCCTTAAGACAAGAAAAATAAACTAAAAATTAACAAACAAAATTATACCGTCTCCCCGGCAACGGCGCCAAAATTTGACACCCGTCGTTGAGGGGTGCCAAAGATAAGATTTATAAAACCTCAGCTTAAACTCAGATAGGATAAGTCAAGGGTCGAACCACAGAGAGACAGGGTAAATTATGTTTGTGAATTTAAAGTCTATTGAAGGTAACAAAAAGGGGGGTTTTGAATTGGGATTTAAACTAACAACTAAGGTAATAAACTAACAAGAAAATTAAAATAAGATAAAAAGGGGATTAGGAACTTTGGTTCCCCATGGTCAAAACAAGTCAATGAAGGGTAAGAATAATCAAATAACACAATCCCAAGGAACAAAGAATAAACCTTTAGGTCAATATTCTACCCAATCCTTACGGTCTTAGGGTTCCTACAAAAGCACTAAACTTTCGTTCAAGGGCAATCCCAAAGTTGTTGTTAAACTAATCCTAATAATCTTTCAATCCCAAGGATTAGTTCACCAACAACAATGGGGGATTGGTAATTTAATCATCAAACCTATCAAAGTCAAGTCTTTACATGGTTCCCCTAATTCCTAATCACAAGAATTAGCTATGCATACTTTTTATCATGGAACTAACAATTACCAAGAATATCAAAGAGATGAACATAATCAAAGATGATAATAAAAGAGTAAACATGAAATAAGAAAATAACAACAAGATGAATAACAAGATTGAATTAAAAGGAAAGATTAATTATCACAAACTTACAACTTGAATGGAAATCCTAAGAAGAAAGATGAAAGCTTGATACCAAAAAGTCTAACAATGGAGTCTCTAACATAAAGTACTTGAAAGAAAATTACTTAGGTAGAAACTTGCTGAAAAACTGCTTTACCTAATAGAAGAGTTTTGATCTCCTTAAATAAGAAATATTACAAGATTAGGAAATCAGAAAACAAAACGGAAGTCTCGAAACAGGGTCTGGTCGGTCGACCTGTTTTCTCGGTCGGTCGACCGGTTCTGCCAATGCGGACTTATTTTCTGCGAATTTGGGCTTCCGTGACGAATTGGGCCCGATTACGTAATTGACATCGGTCGGTCGACCTGTTTTCTCGGTCGGTCGACCGATCCTCTTCATTTTCAGTTTCGATCCAGCCCGATAATTATACTTGAATACACCATCTGAATTACTGCTCCAAAAACAGCTTCCTAAAGGCAAATAAGGCTTGGTTTTGCTTACTTCCGCGTATTCCTACATACAAAACACAGAAATACCAAAGTAGACAATATGGGAGAAAAAGCAACTAAAAAGTCACGAAAGTGTAAGAAAATACGTGCCAAAAGAGTAAATAAAATGCATAAAATAGGCACGTATCAACTTCTCTATCGATCTCAAGCCTGGTGCAGGACCGATATCAAAATCACCTTACCGTATGGGACCAAAAGAAATGGAAGAATTGAAGAAGCAACTGGATGAATTGGCGGAGAAGGGATTCATCCGGCCTAGTGTGTCGCCTTGGGGAGCACCCGTACTTTTTGTAAAGAAGAAGGACGGGAGTCTGAGACTTTGCGTTGACTACCGAGAGTTGAACAATGTGACTGTTAAGAACCGCTACCCCTTGCCAAGAATTGATGATCTATTCGACCAATTGAGTGGAGCCGGGGTCTTTTAAAAAATTGATCTAAGATCGGGTTATCACCAACTGAGGATTAAAGATGAGGATATCCCCAAGACCGCTTTCAGAACAAGGTATGGCCACTACGAATTTGTGGTGATGCCGTTCGGGTTGACTTATGCACCAGTAGTGTTCATGGATTTGATGAACCGGGTATTCAGTCCGTACCTGGATAAGTTCGTGGTTGTGTTTATCGACGACATTTTGGTGTATTCCAAGAACAAAGAAGAGAATGAGGAACATCTGAGGACCGTGCTGAAGACTCTTGAGGTGAATGGGTTATATGCTAAGTTGAGTAAATGCGAATTCTGGCAAGAGAAAGTTGCTTTCTTGGGTCATGTAATTTCCAAGGAGGGGGTGTCTGTGGACCCTAGCAAGATCGAAGCTGTGACTAGACGGCAAAGTCCAAAGAATGTGGGTGAGATCCGGAGTTTCTTGGGGTTAGCTGGGTACTACAGGAGATTTGTCAAAGACTTCTCGAAGCTAGCTAAGCCGCTGACGTCGTTAATGAGAAAGGAGAATCGTTTCTTATGGGGTGAGAGTTGTGAGAAGGCGTTCTTAACTCTTAAGGAACGTCTGACGACAGCTCCTATCCTTGCCTTGCCTGATGGGAATGATAACTTTGAAGTTTATACTGATGCTTCGAAACATGGGCTAGGGTGTGTACTAATGCAGAATGGGAGAGTGATAGCTTATGCTTCCCGACAACTGAAGACCTATGAAGAGAATTATCCTACTTATGATTTGGAGTTGGGGGCTGTAGTTTTTGCACTGAAACTGTGGCGTCATTATCTGTATGGGGCCACATTTAAAGTGTTTTCCGATCACAAAAGCTTGAAGTACATCTACACCCAGCGAGAATTGAACATGAGGCAGAGGAGGTGGATTGAGTTGATTGGTGACTACGATATGCAGATTGTCTATCATGAGGGAAAAGCTAACGTGGTTGCTGACGCCTTGAGTAGGAAATCTATTCATGCCTTGAGTTGTGCCAGATCAAGAGTAAGACTGCATAGTGAGTTGGGAGACATGGGAATTTATATGATTCGGAAAGAGGATATACTTAGTGATCTGACAGTGGAGCCCGAGTTGTATGGTGAAATCAGAGAATTGCAGAAGGAAGACTTGCGGATCCAGAAGTGGCGAAGAATGGTCGAGGGAAGTGATAGTGGGACCGAATCCAAATTCAGTGTCCATGCTGATGATAGCCTAAGATTAAGTGGGAGATGGTGTATTCCAGATAATGATGAATTGAAAAAGAAAATTTTAACCGAAGCTCATGCTACGCCATACTCCGTTCACTCAGGAGGTGACAAATTGTACAAAAACCTCAAGAAGACTTTTTGGTGGCCCAATATGAAAAAGGAAGTTGCAGAGTTCGTGTCGCGGTGTTTGACGTGTCAGAGGGTGAAAGGTGAGCATAAGAGACCTCAAGGAAAGATCCAGCCGTTGGATGTACCTGAATGGAAATGGGAGAATATTTCTATGGATTTCATCGTGGGGTTGCCTCGCACTCAGAAGGGTAACAACATGATCTGGGTAATCGTGGATAGATTGACCAAGTCCGCACACTTCATTCCAATGAAAGATACCTGGTGTAAGGCTGAATTGGCAAAGTCATATGTGCAGAATGTAATCAAGTTGCATGGTATTCCCAAGGATATTGTTTCGGATCGTGACTCGAGATTCATTCTAGATTTTGGCAAGAACTGCAGACCGTGTTAGGCACGTAGTTAAAGATGAGTACCGCTTTTCATCCAGCTACAGATGGTCACACGGAAAGGACCATCCAGACTCTGGAAGATATGTTGAGAGCTTGTGTGTTGGAATTCGGGGGATCATGGGAAGACCGACTGGGGTTGATAGAGTTCTCTTATAATAATAGCTACCACGCCAGTATTGGTATGGCTCCATTTGAGGCATTGTACGTGATGAAGTGCCGGAGTCCTGTGTGCTGGGATGACCGAGCTGACGCTGTGGTTTTGGGTCCGGAAATGATTCAGGAAATGGTTGAGCAAGTCCAGGTAATTCGACAGAAAATGAGGGCTGCCCAGGACAGACAGAAGAGTTATGCAGATCTCAAGAGGATTGACATTTCTTTTGAGGTAGGCGAGAAGGTACTGCTGAAGGTATCTCCTATGAAGGGTGTAATGAGGTTCGGGAAGCGAGGTAAACTGAGTCAAAAGTTTATTGGACCATTTGAGATTTTGGACAGGGTTGGGGAGGTGGCATATCGATTAGCTTTACCACCAGCCCTCTCTAGGGTCCATAATGTGTTCCATGTATCTCAGTTAAGGAAGTATTTGAGTGATCCCTCACATGTGTTGAGCCATGAGGTGATTGAGGTCGATGAGCAACTTACTTATGTTGAGCTTCCAAAGGAGATTTTGGATAGGAAGGTTCGAAAGACGCGAAATGGAGAGACAGTGTTGGTCAAGGTCTTATGGACTAATCACAACATGAAGGAGGCTACTTGGGAGTACGAGGCGTCCATGAAGGAGCGTTACCCGCAGCTTTTCGTTTGAGGTAAGTTACGAGGACGTAACTCTTTTTTTTAGTGGGGTAGAATGCAACATTTCATGATTTTGAGTAGTTTTAATATGATTAGGGTGTGTCGTGCGTATGTGTTGACGTTATGAGTGGGTGAACTTCGGGACGAAGTTCATCTTAAGGGGGGAAGACTGTAATAACCCGAATTATTATTATTAAAATATAGTAATTCATGGGTGATTTATAGTTAAGCGATGAGTTACTTATTAAATTGGTCGTTTTATAAGCTTGTGCATACTCGCATTTTGATGAGCGTTTTGGTCTTCAGTGGGATTCGAAATGGGAACCAAGGCATCTTGTAATAATAGTAGTAGTATGGTGTTAGTAAGAGTCGAACTTGTGACCTGCTGGTGCCTCGATTTGGGCCTCGAAAAGTGTGACAAAGACCTAGCCCATACGTTTATTTCAGAACCCCTGCTTAGAACCTCTGCCTGCCGCCATATATAGGGAGGTTTTCCATACCCTAAACGCCACTCAAACACAAACCATATCTCACAACAACCTAGCCGTCACTGTAGGGAAGGAGAAGAGCCTGCTCACGGTGGTTATAGGCTGACCTAGGGTACCTCGAATTGGCCAAGAACCTGGTATGCTCATCACGACCACTTTAATCTCAGTTTTATGTATGGTCGTTGTCGTCTGTTTAAGGGAATGCAAACTTTTGTTATTTGTTGTTTTTACATACATTTATACTAGGATATGTACTGAACATGTGTAGACTATAAAAGTACCGTCGTTGGCCGTATAGGGACGTCGTGGAGGGTGGCAAACTCGGTGTCAGGGGGTCGTTTTATATTAAATATACCTGAGTTTTATTCTGCCACTGTTATCATGCGTTTTTCTTTATGAATCTGTAGTTTTGTTTTATAGTCTTCACGTATGGAGTTGGGTAGTAGTTAGGGGATGTCAAGGGTGGTAGTCACGGTGGCTAAGGGTGGTTGGTCGTGGTGGTACAAGGGGTTAAAAAGGGGCTGTCGGGGGAGTTGTTTTCTGGTTGTCACTATTCTGGGTTTTTTATTTGTGTACAGGGTGTTGGGGGTGGTAACATCGTTGACTCGGGGGAGGTCGACACGATGTTACCACCGTGTCTCTCGAGTCTGGTGTCAAGGGAAGGTGCTGGTGGTTAGATTGGGTGTTGGCGGTGGCTGGTCTGGTGTCGGAGGGTTGTCAAAGAGAGTGTGGTCAGGAGGAGGGGCGAGGAGTCTGGTCGGTTTGGGTGACTGGTTCAGATCACCGGCAGCCGGCGAGGGGGCTGCTGGTGGTTGGAATAGTGGAGGGTGGTTCTGGGAACAGGCGGTGGTGGCTGTTGGCGGTAGATGGGCGTGACACGGTGGTCTTAGGGTGTTTGTACACGGAGTGTTTATCACGGGTTTGCTAGGGTTGTTCATGGTTTTTATTTTTAATGTTTTATTATTATTATTATTATTATTATTATTATTATTATATCTATTAATATGTTATTAATATAATTGCTATTTTGGTATCATTATTAATATGGAATATTGTTTTATTATAGGAAAGGTATTAATGTAGATATTAATGCATATTTTAAATAGTTTGAATTTCAAAATCAAAGTATCTATTTTTGGAAAGTTTTTCATTTTAGAAGTTACTATTTTGGGAAATGCCTACTTTAGGAAAGTTCTATATTTAGTAGTCGTACTTGTATCACGTAATTAGGGAGTCTTATTAATCATGCGCATTACACGTTTAGGTAACGATTTCCGAGTGGAACATTTTTAGCAGCTGTGCAACTAACGACTTCATCCGGCTTTTGAGGTAGGGAAATATTTATGTGGTAATTGTGATATGACATGAAGGTACTCATTGTCTGTTTGATATATTTCATGATGATATATTGTGATTGAATGTTGATATTGAATAATGTGGAGAACGGAGGTTGTGATATGGGTCTTGTGATATGGGTCTTGTGTTATGGGACTTGTGATATGGCCATGGGAGGTGTGGTGTGTTGGAGGTGTGTTGGAGGTGTGGTGGAGAAACGGTTGTTGAGGAGATGGAGGAAATGTTTATTGTTTTATTTCATGTCATGACTATATTACCTACTCAACCTCGTGTTGACCCTATTTGTTTATTTGTGACTATGTTGATCCAATTTATTGGGGAGCAGAATGACAGGTTTAGACTTATGGATGCCGGAAGGGTGGAGAGGACATGGAACAGACCTGCCTAGTGCTAGTTCATTCACTTAGTCTATCACCGCGTTTGAACTTGTAGTTTTGGTTTTTGGACAGTTGTAATTTCTTTGAGACTTTGTTTAACATTTATTTACTTAATAAAGTACTGAATTTCTTCCTTTGTTATCTACTACCTCGGGTAACCGAGATGGTAACACCCTTGGTTATTTGGGGAGTCCTAGTTCAGGCCTCTAAATAAATGGGGGTGTTACAAGAAATCACAGTAAAAAACAAATATAAAAATAATAAAAGTATGTTATCAACAACTTTATATGAGAAGCTCATAAGGTCATTATAATACATAATTTCCCCACATTTGAGAAGCTATCTCATCCCGAAATTTGGCGGCCTTGACTGAGTCTTCTTTACTTGAAATAAGGTCATTCTCTTCAATATTTTCAGCTAGCTCTAGGTCTACTTCTTCAATAAGACGCTGGTTGTAGTCATGATCGACTCCCATAAGAATGTTGTGAATGATACAACATGCCAAAATCATTTTAGTTACCGTCTTTTGTGAATAATGAGGCTCATTCGTACTTCCAATTATTGCAAACCGCTTTTTCAAAACTCCAAAAGTTCTCTCAATTGCATTGCGTAATGAGGCATGTCGATGATTAAATAGCTCATGAGTGTTTTCGGGAGCTTGAGAAGTGTATTCTTTCAAATGATATCTTACACCTCTATATGGTGTAATCAAACACGATTTTAACATATAACCGGCATCCCCCAGATAGTACTTGCCATAAGGTATTGTTAATTTATCTTCCCTACTAGAATATAATGCATTTTTAACAATTCTAGAATCTGAAGCAGTGCCCTCCCAACCAGCCAACACATAAGAGAACTTAAGATCAAAAGTACACGCTGCCAACACATTTTGAGAAGTAAATCCCTTTCTACATCGAAACCTAGAAGCTTGTGCACCAGCTACTTTCACACGAATGTGTGTCCCATCAATAGCACCTACACAATCCTTAAAATATGGAAAAAAAGACTATCATTTTGAATTTCAGGTGGTGTATCTGTTCCTCCTTTGGGTTGTTTGAGAAACATATCTTCCATTGATATAATGGCATTCAAAACTCGGTGAAAATGTCGACTAATGGTCTCACCCGAACGTTTGAAAAAGGAGCTAAGGGTGATGTTCCTAGCATTATGACCAATAATATGTAAAAACTTTGCCACTTGCTCTTCTACCGAAGCTCGTCTTGTGTCTAATAAATATCTCCCATTTCTAAGAATTTTACAAAACCTTTCAAAAGCATGTGGACTCATCCTAATTAAGCCTTGACAACTTCTAGTAACCTTAAGATCATCCATTAGCTCAAAACGTCTCCTTTCCCTTTTTATGTATGCATCCAAACTGTTTTTTGGAGTCAAAGTTTTAGGTTGATCACAAATAATCCTCAAAGAAGTAAAATATGAAATATAAGCAGCTACATGAACAACAGCTTCCTGGCGCTTTTTTCCCCATATTAATTCTAAATTTTCATTCTCTTCATCCTCTCCATCAACCACCTTATCGCTTTGTTCATCATCATCCATCAATAATTCATTTCCGACACTCTACGAGTCTCTCTCCATATCTTAAAATCTGATCAGAAAATGCAGTAAGAAAAAGAGGAAGAGGGGTGGAATAGTTTGGGTTAAGGAGACCGTTTTTGGTGCTGTGAAGTTGAAACATGACGAAAACCCGGGTGAAGAAACAGTTTGAATTATCAGAATGTACATGTCATGATCAAAATGTTACTGAGAATGGTCTCGGATCATCTAATGTTCTGAGATTGGTCTCGGATCATCAAATGTTCTGAGCTTAATCTCGAACTGATTAATCACGATTTCTTATTCTTGTAATACAATAAAATAGTGTACAGATAGTTCTTATTCTGCTGTTCTTTGATTAAATTGATTTTTTTTCCTTGGCTTGTGAACTAAAGAGGATTAATCTTGCGCAATTTCGTTCTAGTATGAAAAAATTACAAAAGAAGAGATTGAAGAGAGAAGACGAACCTGTAAACTGAATTTGAGTTTGAATAATCAATTTCGAACCCAATGTATGATTGCAAATTTCCCTGAAGAATGAGGAGTTGAATGAGGAGTGATATCGGGTAATAGATTTTTCTTGCAAACCCTAGATCCCCAAATTGTAAACCCTAGTCATTTGGTTGTATCGTCTGATGAATGAGTAGTGTTCCTAATTAAGAGTCTATTGTATTACATATTTTTATTAAGGGCATAATTGTCTTTTTATAATTTAAAGGAGAGTATCATTGTTTTCCTTCCAAATCTCACCTCCTTTGGAAAGAAAACAATTTGATCTAAAGGAGGGAAAACACATCCTCCCATTTCTTTCCCCCCTCATTTCTCTCCCTCTAAACATTGTATCCAAATAAGAGAAAACTCATCCCTCCCTTTCCCTCCAAATCTCCCTATCCCAACATAGCCTTAAACTATCTATATGGGACATGAATTTGCATCCTAACAATCCTCCCTTCAAACAAAAGACCATCATCTTAACTCGGACCTTGATCTCCATGGAGAACTCCCACACTCTACAGCCCCAACTTCCAGACACCCGAAACATCACCAAGTTTTGATAACCTCCCTCTTAGCCGACACACCATGCTATCACGAGTCATGTCTTGCACCACATGTTACCGCCTGGTCAAGTAAGTGCCCCCAATCTACCAAGACCGGGTCCGTCACTTCAGAAATTCTAGAACACAAATTGTTTCTGACATCCAACCTGGAAAGGACCAACCAGTGTGACACTCAATTTGATAAGGGTCCACATGATCAACAATTCTAATACACAAATAGCCTTTGTCCCACAAGACCTATGACGCCTTTCATGCATTTAGGCCCGGGGCTTGCTCAAGGACTCACCTCGAGCTAAGAGTTCTATGCCTTACAGTGTACAACTTCAAGTCATACCTCTTGTCGTGCGGAAACGTGAATATCTCGTGTTGGGCCTCTGCTGCGCTGATGTCCATTTTCCATAATAGTACGATATTATCCGCTTTGGCCAAACCCTCACGGTTTACTCTTGGGCTCCTTCCCAAAAGATCTCTTACTATTATATTTTCATGACACTTATAAAGATGATACTCTTTAAACTACCGAGATGGGACATAAATTTGTATCCTAACAGGTAAAAATCCGAGTAAATCGGAGGTTCTCCGTTTTGATCCCGCGTGTTTTCCATGCCTCTGTCCTTTTCCTATAACGTAAGGATTAACTATTAACAAACTAAGGTAATAAAGACACAATTAAGCATTAGTTTGGGAAAAATCATAACAAGAAATGTAGTCTTTAAATAACTTTTACGAATGATATATTTAAATGTATAGATAAAAGGCTCGTCGTTTTAATTTAATAGTTAACGTAAGAATAAAGAAATCAATACTTTGCTTCGATGTGTATCGTTTGTTCTTTAGAGACAAATACCTTCTACTTTTACTAACTACAAGCAAGCTTAAGATGACTGGAAGGATTGTTACTCAATTTTGAGGAAAAGAAATATCGTCTAATAAGAAACGACATGAAGGATTCAATAATACGAGTTAGCTTAAGGGCTAAGAGTTTTGAGACGGAAGTACAAGAACGAGATAGGAAAGTAACATATATACGGAACCTGCTGGATGGAAAAGATCCTGCAATGCAAAATTTGAGACTTATGAATCTCGGTAATCATAAGTGAACTTCATACTAATAGCATCTGCTTTTACAAGAATAGCAAATGCCTTTGCATACAGCTAGAACTACCTTTACTGGTATACGGAACCTGCATGGAAAAGATCGAGAATATTCAGAATTCAGAGTCAAGTGATCGATACTTTCAGTTGAAACTTGATTACTTGAGAGTTATAAACAAAACCATACTCTAAGTTCTGTACAATCTGATCAAAGTTGTAAACATACAATGGGAATTTTTTGAATCCAGGAAGGACTCAAATTGTTCAAATTCACTTCAGTACGGCCAAGTTCCGGAAGTGTCCCTGATGAAGGTAATTATCTCAAAATAAGCGTTCGTGTTCTTAGTTGATAGACTGTGACGAGGTTTAGACTTTGGAGGAGCAGTCGAGTTATACAGATCGACCCTGATGAAGCAACTTGGCATGAATATCATGGTTTCGATCTGCCCATTTATCTCTGTCTTACAGCTGATTTCAAGCATCTCTCGCAAGGAGCGCCACTAATATCAGGACTACATTGGACAGCACAACGCAGAACCGATGACACGTTTAATTGGGTTGTCGCGAAACCTTGCAAGTTTCTGAAGGAAGTCGCTTGTTTAATGAGCTCGTCCATCGCGCTGTCAAATTCATCGTCGAGGTGATTTAGCAAATCATCATTTATCAGCTGCAGCCACAACACACTCGTGGCAGCCTAGGGGATGTATATCATCAGCCCGGCAGTAGAAAAGGGCGTTAACTTGGTCAATGCCGGTGCCATTTGTGGAGCTGGCGAAGGCAGATTTCAAGGCCTTAGCGGGTAATACAGAGAACAGGGTGTCGTTGAGTATCGACTGGAATGTGCTGCCAATGATGTACGTGTTGTTGCTCTTTTCGCAATTGTGCATGACATAGTGAGAATCCTGGGTTGAACTGATGACAATTTTGGGGTAGAATTGCAAGCTGAGTATAAATAGAGACGGCAGTAGTAATCGAAGGGCGATTTTCATGTTGCGGGTATAATCAAGGCATTATCATTGTTATCTGTGAATAGTTGACAATGGAACTATTCATATCCATAGAACAATTTTAAAGACACAAAAAAAAAACATCATGGTTGCTCTTTAAAATAGTTTCTAAACTTCAGAGAATATCAGCTAGTTTACCTAGTAAAATGACTGCGTGGTCATTGACTCGGTGATTTTCTTTAACACGAAAGATATCGTTGCCATTGAAGTTATCTTAGTCGATTTGACTTTTAATCGAAAGGAACTTGGAGATGATTGATATTCTGAATTAATAACCAAAATAGAAAGTACAAAAACGATCTAGAATTCTCGCTTGCAGAAACCGTCACCTCATTATACAATTTGCCATGATCATTCTATAAGAGAGTTGAACTGTCGAAGTCGTTGTCGTTCTCATATGCCTCCAGTCACCATGTTGCATATATTTAATCTATATATCAAAGTCTTTGAGATTCCTTCTTGATGTTACTTCTCAATAAAGAAAGCATGGAGAAAGTCAATGAACATTCTTGGGTGGACTTCCTACGTTTTCTATGGCCTTCTGAGATGTAAACTGTACCGGTTACAGAGTGATTCGAATGAATATATAATCCAAGTAAACGCTCCTGGCTCGAGTATCGACGTGCAATTAATTCAAAACAGCAATATAAAATCCTAGCATCTTGGACCAAATAAGTTTTAAATAGATTAGAACTCACTGAGCTGAA
This sequence comes from Silene conica, assembly GCA_029255685.2. Taxonomy (NCBI): domain Eukaryota; kingdom Viridiplantae; phylum Streptophyta; class Magnoliopsida; order Caryophyllales; family Caryophyllaceae; genus Silene; species Silene conica. Next base: position 6,808,521 of record CM055313.2, read on the forward strand.
AGTGAATATCAAAACTAAGTCGAGTCAAAAGTTGCGAAAATGGGAGGCTCTTCCAGCTTTTCGGCGGTCCTCAATCTAATCACTTTGATTGTGACGCTGTCGACACATGGTCTGATCACAGTAAGGGCACAATCGGGAAACCAAACAACGCTAAGGATTGCGGTTCCACCAAAGCCCGGCTTTACTCAGTTTGTCAAGATTACCCGCGATCCAGTTACTGGCCAGCGGAACTTCAGTGGGTTTGCGATTGAGGTATTTAACCAGGCTGTGAGTTCAACTGTAGACAATTCTATCTCGTTTCAGTTCGTTCCCTTTGAAAGGCCTGACGGAACCATGAACGGATCCTATGACGATATGGTGGAAGCTGTCTACAATAAGGTGCGTATATCAACAATTCTGTTATAAGACGGTCTTACATGCGTGACTCTTACAGTTAGAGCATTGATTGTTTACGATGAGCAGCTATACGATGGTGCTGTGGGAGACATCACCGTAAGGTATTCAAGGACGCAATGGGTCGATTTTACAATAGCTTACACAGATATTGGAATATCGATGTTGATTCCTACATCACAGCAAACCACCAACAACGCAGCTGACTCTCTTACTGCATTGACCCGACAAATGCTGATTGGTACACTCGTCGTCTTCTTCCTCAGCATCCTAATTTTTGTGGTTTCCGACATAGCAAATTTTGTGTTTGGACGAAACAGAGGTAAGTCTCTTGCTAGAACAATTTTTGGGTTCCGACATAGCAATTTTATAATAGCTTGCATGAGCGAGACTGTATGATATGAGACTATCTTACATGTAAGACCGTTTTATTCTTGCATACACTAATGTCTTGGTGGGAATACGGAATTGCAGATAACGCAAATCAACAAGTTAGACAAGAGGGTGAAGGCTATAGTAAGTTGTTCAATAATTATTAATTCCTCGTATCTTTAAATCTTTAATAAATACATTACAGTATCGATAATAATATAGGACTCCCGGTATAAAAGCTAATTCATCTCAATATCAAAATTGCAGCCGCAATAATTCAACTCAGAGAAAGAAGAGAAGCAGATTGGAGGAGTAAGGCTCTGTTCTTTCTGGCTTAATTTCAACTCCTTTCAATTTTGGTTGGTTGTATTCTGTTAAGTTTTATTTACGTTTAATCAATTATTTTCAATTAATCTCTTCACAAAAGTAACTTTTAATTCAACTAAATTCACTCCACCTTAGTTTCACTCAATTTAGTTCAATTAAGCTCTACTCTAATTTATTCAATTCAGCTCGTTTCAGCCGAAAAGAACAAGGCCTAAGTACTTAGTCCCCAAATCCCTTCATAATCTACTTGTTTTAGGTAGCGGATGAGCGAGAGGAGACTAACAGGGACTGTCGCTCATCTCCTAACCCGGAACTGTAAATCCCAACTTGTTTTGAATCATAGAACGATTTTATATGAGAATTTGTCGATGATGCAGGGGAGATGTTAGGGACTGTAAAGTGTACAAGACTGATGATTCTACTATGGTTGGTGATCATACTCTTCTTGATCACTTACTATGCCACAAGCTTGGCTTGGGTACTTTCAAGCCGCGACTCAGCTGCACCAAACAAAAGTCTGAACCAAATCATACGCACCGGTGAAAAGGTGGGGTATTCGAGAGGCTCATTTGTGTATGATCGGCTTAAAGATTACGGACTATCAGATAATCAATTGTATCCCTACGATTCAGAGTTGGTATTAATGGATATGCTAAGTAAAGGAACTGCAGACGGCGGGGTCACAATTGCCATTGATGAAACACCGCCTCTTTCGGTTTTCCGTGCTCAACATTGCAGCAACTTCACCCTTGTTCCTATTCCCAACCTTCATTCTTCCGGATACGGCTTTGTATGATCTCTCCTCCCTCTTCGCTATGCCACAAGCTTTCGTACTACAACTGGTGGTATAGTTTATGAACTGATATATTTCTATGGTTCGTGTTGCGTCTTTTGTTGCAGGCTTTTCCAATAGGATCAAATTTGGTACAAGAAATCTCAAAGGGAATAATAAAAATAATTGACAATGGCCAATTAGAAAGGATTCGAGCGAGGACGATTGGTGGTATAGGAACGTGCGACATCGACCCAATTGTCGATGTTGCTTCCGACATTACAAGCACAAACATCTATCGATTATTCAAAGCATGCGCCATTGTTTCTGTGGCCTTAATTGGAATCACATATGTAGCATACATTATGACAACTAGTCGACGTTGTCTTCGATTTTTGTTCCCTTAAGCCATGTTGTAAGTTTGAAGATGGTACCGAGATTTTATACCACTAGATGATGACATCGCGTTTTTTTCCCTGTCAAATATCTTCTCAATAGCTAGTTTATCCGCGGTAAAGTGATTATATAACCTGGTTGAAAACATAGTCTACATTGTCTTTAAAAATTCCTTTCGCAACCAAGTGGTGTTGGTCCAGTGGTAACTGAGTTAAACCTTAAAGCTTGCAAAAATGCAGGAGTTGAGAGGTCTCGGGTTTGACCACTGCAACCCCTTCGGGGATGGTTTACATGGTCCATGTGATGGTGCGGGAATGCATGGGGCCGGGAATTAAACCCCTCATCACGAAAAAAAATCCTTTTGCAAAGGAGAAGAAAAATTATGCTCCATATAAATCAATCTTAGTCGAGATGACTTTAAATTGTAAGGAAATTGGAGGCGGTAATATTTTGAATCGACGACTAAAACAAAGGTTGTTTGCCAGCATGATCATCTTATCGAGTAATATATAATGGAGTCAAAATCTCAACTCCAAAACCTTGGACCTCATTTTTATAGTGGGTAAGTCACTTATAAAACCGTCTTACAATAAAATATTGTAAAATCATATAACAAAGATATCATGAAAAATGGTAGTTTGTGGAAGTTATTTTAATCGGATTATTTAGTTAATAATATTCTACATATCGATCACTTGGTTTTACAATAACACTTGTGTATGTAAAACGGGTTTATAGAAGATCGGAACTATTGTTTTATAATATAGTTGAACTATCAATGTAGTTTTCAATGTCGAATTACAAAAGTCGTTCGAGAATTCTTTAGGCATATTATCTTCTCATTTTAAAAAGCATTCCTGAACATTCTCTGCTGGACTTGGTCACAATTCACAAATGGAAGATTACAATAAAACATTCTTGCATTTTCCGTAACCTTAAACACGCTTGAAATTTTGGTTGGGGTGGTTCATCTATCATGATATGAGCCAGTGTGACGGAAGGTCATGGGTTCGAATCCTGACAACCTCAAAAACTCACGAAGTGGAAACTCAGCGCACGGTATGAGGTGTGCTATGGAGAAGCCTGTGCAAACTAACTGCTCTTCAAACCCAATGAACGTTTGAGTGAGGGAGCGTATTGAGAATATTAATAATAGCTAGGCCTCAACCATGACCTTAATATTTTGATTGAGATGTTTCATCTATCAGGATCAAAACTACGTCAAGAAGATGACAATGAAAGACTCATCCAGCTTGCCCGCGGTCCTATATCTTATGACCTTGCTCTCGACACTGTTTTATAGGATCAAACTTGGTACAAGAAGTCTCAGGGGGAATCATAAAAATAATTGACAATGGTCAATTGGAACGGATTAAAGCCAGGACGATTGGTGGTATCGGGGCATGTGACATCGACCCAAGTGTCGATATGATGTTGCTTCCGACATTACAAGCACAAACATCGTCAATCTATCGAATACTCAAAATTTGCGCCATAGTTTCGGTGACCTTAATTGGGATCACATATGTAGTGTACATTATGACTACTAATCGACATTGTCTTCGATTTTTGTTTCCTTAATCCATAGTCTACTTCCAAAACTATTACATATAGTTTCCTAAATGTAGCTTAAGAATAAGGTATCATCGAAACTCGTTATTATTTGATGACACTAACTTCTGTCATTATGAAATACTTAAAATACTTGATTTTTATTTATCTTTTATTTCATATTTGTACAATGATACTTCTTATTTCTTGTTGAGGTAAAGTACAACAACTATTTGTGAATGAGAAAGTAGGTTGATCGAAAATCATTTATTGAACTAACGAAGGATGACTACAGTACGTGGCTTCTTTTTAGTTTGTAGTACTTTCTAGTAGCTAGTAAAGTAAATTAATGTAAAATGATGATATAGAAACTCAGTACCATCGTGATATAGAAGCTCAGTACTATCGTGACATTTTTTATGTTAAATCGCTAAATTCATGGTGACCGTTGTGATTTGAGAGTTTGTGTCATTATACAACTGGGTTTTATTCTACCTATCATATGATAAAGTATGATAAGTTAGGTAGTAAGGCCAAATTCTCATTTAATCCGAGTGCAAACAGGATAAACGAGCTGATGCAACTTAATTTAGTCGCCATAGAATTTTCAAGGCCAGTATGATTTTGAAAAATTTCTTTGTGAATTTCCATAGAAAATATAATACATATTTTTAGTTGAAAATATAAATACAGTAAAAAAATACCCCGAAAAGAGACCCTTAACTCCGCCAATGCCATGTGGCCTGCTCTCCAGTCATACCTGACTCGGCACACATTCTGATTTAGTGTCAGTTAAACTTCCCTCAATGGCTCAATATGCTTTCCCTGCCTAACCCACCTTTCTCACCTGAACGGATTAGGGTTTAGTGAGTTGAGTCGGATCCATAGCTACCATATCATCAAACGGACATTATTGAGCTAATTAATTCTCACTTCGGTGTACTCTCAAGTCTCTACCTTTAAAGTTTGGCTTTTATTTTTTATTGCCCTTTTTAAGGACATCATAGTATTAAAAAATACAATTTTTTATTTAAGACAAATATAGTTATCTTATTTTTAAAACGAATCAAGTAATATAAATAAGACAAAAGTAAAATGAGTAAAGAATATCAAATTTGCTATACAATATATACATTTGGGTTGATAGTTGATCGTTTTAGTGTTAATAAAATACATCCGTCGTAATATAGCATTTGGGAAAAAACGTCCTCATTTTTTATTTTTATTTTTTAAAAAAACTTTATAACATGTCGCTGCCCCGGACAGCGACAAGTTATGTGACCAAATTACAAAAGAGGAACTATTCGCTGTGTGGGACATCGATATGTCCATGCATTGATGATTTAAAAAATAGCAGCATTGTTGAAGTATGAGACTTTTAGTGTCTTCTAGAAGTTTTTGGAATGTTTTAGATTTATCCGGAATGTGTCGGAATAATGTAGAAACATCTAGAATGTTCTAGAACACTTGTGAATACACTAGAATAGTCTAAAATACTCTAGAAGGATCAAGAATGTTCTAGGTATGTGTAGAGAAGTCTAGAACCTTCTAGAAATACTTTGTAAGTATAGAAGAAGGCTAGAAGTCTAGATCACTCTGGAATGCTCTATTCTAGAGAATTCTTGGAAGGTAGGAGAATGAGAAGGAGCCCTATAAATAGAGGACCTCCCCTCCCATTTTGATGTATACGAACCTAAGGGTATCCAAGTGTATCCAAAAAATTCACAAACAAATCAATAACAAACTAATTCCTCCAACTAAACTTCAACTAATCAAATAAACTAACTAACTAATCTCCAAATCTATTTCATGCACTCCCCCATACACCGACAAGTAGTATCAGAGCTCTAAGGATCTTAAGGGCTACTAAATAAAACAATGGCTTCCGCATCAAACATTCTATTACCCGTTCCTCTAGATTTTCTAGATTTATTTGGAGGAGAAAAATACGACCATTGGTGCATTGAAATGAAGCTCTCCTTAAGAGCAAATGCACTATGGGAGATAGTGGAAAATGGTCCCGGGAAACAAAAAGAAGGTGTTCCAACTACCGAAGCAACCTTACAAAAAATAAAAGAGGATGAAATAATTGACGCCAAAGCCCTCTGTTTCATCTTTGTTGCCGTTTCGGACACCATTTTTCCAAAAATAATGTGGGCATCTACCGCAAAAGAAGCATGGAATTCACTCCAAAATGAATCCTATGGAGGTGAAAGGATAAGGGCAATACGTCTCAATACCTTAATAAGATTTTGAATTTGAAAATGGGGGAAAATCAAGACATAAAAACCTACACTTGGAGAGTAATGGAGACAGCTAATCAAATGAAAATATGTGGTGAAGATGTTTGGCGATACAAGAGAAAGAAGAAAAAGATCGAAGTAGAATGTTCGAGTTCCTCTGATCCATGTCCGGAGTTACACCAAAAGTCTCAAGGAGGAGTGTTGAAGTATGAGGCTTTTAGTGTCTTCTAGAAGTTTCCGGAATGTTCTAGATTTATCCGGAATGTGCCGGAATAATGTAGAAACATTTAGAATGTTCTAAAATACTTGTGAACACACTAGAATAGTCTAGAATACTCTAGAAGGATCAAGCATGTTCTAGGTAAGTGTAGAGAAGTCTAGAACCTTCTAGAAATACCTTGTAAGTATAGAAGAAGGTTGGAAGTCTAGATCACTCTAGAATGATCTATTCTTAAGAATTCTTGGAAGGTAGAAGAAGGAGAAGGAGCCCTATAAATAGAGGACCTCCCCTCCCATTTTGATGTATCCGAACCTAAGGGTATCCAAGTGTATCCAAAAAATTCACAAACAAATCAACAACAAACTAATTCCTCCACCTAAACTTCAACTAATCAACCTTCAACTAATCAAATAAACTAACTAACTAATCTCCAAATATATTTCATACAATGCCCCATACACCGACAAAGCACACTCCTCCCCGAAGCTAAACTACAAAGCAAAGAAGAGTACATTAATGTCTTATCTAAACCCTAAAGCTATTTGAGTGTCATCTCAAATGCAATGGCTGAACCCACCTTTACTCTCCAATCTATTTATTTTGTGATTATGACGATTGTTACTGTAAATTGAAACATAATTCGTCAATGATAGCATTTCCAATGTACTAAGCTTCTCCTGGATTACTTCTTTGCTCGCTTTCGGGGATCGTAAAACATTAAATCTCAACAATGTTCCCCAAGTAAATTAGGTTAATAGTGTACTCGTTTTGCTACTAAGTTTGCAAAGAAAACTCGGTTTATGATATTCATATGGTGAAATTAAGGTAATAACCGAGTTGATGTTATGTTCGTTTTGTTGCCGTAGTATTAGATTTTGTAGCAGGGTATGTGATTGAAATATGGGCTAATCTAAAGCATCCCTAACCTCTGTTCTACCGTTAGAGGTAGGTTTGAGAGAAGATAGGTTGTTAAAAAGGAAAAGACAGAGTAGTAGCAGGATAGCTCTTTTGGTGAAAGGCATGCTATGAAAGAGTAGATGAATATAGCGTAAATCTCTTTTTTTATATATTAAGAATGGTTATTAGTTGTTACATCCTCAGGCAAGCATATACGGAGTATAATTCTATTAGGATAATACTTTTGGAGGATCTAGACAACCATTGATATACCAACTCTTGTGTGCTTTGTAGTTTAGCTTTGGGAGAGACAGGGTGTTGCTGTATTTCAATTAACGCAAATGTTTTTGGTAAATTGGTGTTATTTACCAAACTAATTAGGAGACTGGTGTTGAATTGAAAATAATTGGGGTTGTAGTGTCCACGTGGACACTTTTCGAATATTTTGCAGATTTTCACTAAAGTCGCTGAGGTTCATAGCGGCTTTAGTGAAAAGGGGTAGAATGTTCATTCCAGTAGGCAGTAGCCACTGGAAATGGAATATGAAGAAAGTACTTGAAGCCGCTAAGAACCATAGCGACTTCAGTGGGAAAACTCTGTTGAAATCATTGCAGTAGCTACTGAAATGTAATTGTCTCTGGTTTTAACTGAAGCTGCTGAGGACCTAAGTGGCTTTAGTCCTATATTTTTTTTCGTTTCCAGAAGCCACTGGATTGGATGCGTGGTTTTTACTCAACATTCGCTAAAGTCGCTATGAACCTCAGCGACTTTAGTGAAAATCTACGAAAAATACAAAAGTGCCCACGTGGACACTACAACCCCAATTATTTTCAATTCAACACCAATTTCCCAATTAATTTGGTAAATAGCCCCAATTTACCAAAAAATTCACTAACGCATGAAACATGCATATCGCTGTCTCACACAGCGAATAGTTGTCTTTTTTTTATTTGGTGAAATAGCTTGTCGTTGTCCAGGTCAACGACACGTTAATAATTTTTTTTTAAAAAATCATAAAAGCTCAGAAATGATGACGTGGACCCATTTTTGGTAATTATTTTCAAAAGAGCCCATTTTGTTAAATAGTTTCGTTTGGAACAACATTTTAGCAAAAACTTCTTATTTTAAAAGAACTAGGTTGTAACCCGTGAAATTCACGGGTCTGATTTTAGAATTTTAGATGAATATAGTTAATAATATTAAAGATAAACAAACTAATTATTTACGGATAAATTAATTTAGAATTATGTATCACATATATCAGTATACATGAGCTAATATATATTTTATTCATTAGGATGATCAGGAATTAAAATAAAAATAGTGCACTTGTAATTACCAATTGCACCATTTTTAAAATATTTAAAATAGTCATGCAATAAAAGTTGTATATTACAGATCGTACAATAAAAGCAAACGTAAAGAATATGTTGAGACGGAAGTAGTAAATGAATAGTTGGTTTTAAACGTAAATTTTATTATTTTTTTATTAAAGATGTTCAAATGGTGAACAACAGTTGTTGCGTGCGACCATCTTACACTAAGACAGTTCAATTTTATTAAATAAACACAAATTCTCATGAAAGACGTGCACTATCCGTCACAAATTGGAGACGGATAGTGCCCCTCTCACATAATGCAAGTGGCAATATCCACAAAATGCTCAATTTTCTCTCACTTGCATGTCCACTTCTTTTATTGTGAAACTAAAGTATCCGTCTTCACCTTGTAACGAATATTATCCGTCACAAGTAAGACTCTTTGTTAAATAACAGTCCGTTTTTTGTAAGACGGACATACCCGTCGCAAGCTTGCGACGGGCCAAATATCGCTTAAATGGGGCAAATATATACCACTTTATGGCTGACGGATCCATGCAAGTGGGGTGTGATGGGGTTATGATGTCATCATTGATTAATTAAATAAAGGGGGAAAATGAGTTGTCCATTGGTGTTCCCCAAAACCCTCGAGAACCCAAAACCGTCTGTCATTTCTCATTTCCATTAATCACAAACTGCAAACATCACTCCTTCTCATTTTCATTAATCAGAAAAACTCATTTCCTAAAAAATCACTCCTTCTCTCTACATTTCTCTTCGTTTCTCTTTACCAAAAACCACAAAAACACCGAACGTAAAAGACTAATATGGTTACGAAGCAGAGTGCGAGACGTGGATTGGTGAAGAAGGTTGTCTCATCGACTAACAATGATGAAGGTATGCACATATTTGATTATTTTAAGTGTGTTGTTAGTAATTTGTTGATAGTTAGGTAATTTGGGTTTTTTAAAAATGCATCTTCAATCATAAAAAAGTTGTTCATAATTACTCATGTTCGTTTTTTTGTTGATAAATGTTAAATATTTGTTGTGGTTTTGTTGATAAATGCATGTGGTTTTCTGGGGAATTTTAGTGTCGTCATTTTTTGTATTTTGTAGGGTTTTCTGGGGAATTTTAGGGTTCCTTGTATTTGAGGGTTTCTGGGTTTGCATGTTTTTTCATGGGTTTGTGGGTTATTTGTAGGGTTTTGGGTTTGTTTTGTTGCATGTTTTTTTATTAAATAATTTGTGTGGATTTTGGGGTTTTGTTGTTTTGTTGTTTAAAGATCTTCATTGGTATGCATTTTCTTGTTTAAATAATGTTGTTTGACTTGTTTTATCTGGTTTTATTGTAGTTATTTATGTGGGTTTCTGGGTTTTTAGGGTTTGGTTTGAAGATCTTCAATGTTCTGACATCGTAAAATGTCAGATTTGTTTAAATGTCTGACATGAGAATGCCTGACATGGTGAAGAAGTCTGACAGGTAAACATGTCAGACATGTTAAAATGACGAACAAAAATGTTGGTACTTATTCTGATAATGTATTTGTTGTATATGTTGCTAGTTATTCTGAATATGTATTTGTTGTTCTCGTGATGTAATGTAATATATGTTGGTAATTGTTCTGAAAATGTAGTTGTTGTTGAAATATGTCTGAGGGGAATAGTAACATCCTATCTGTATAGCCTGACATAGTAACATAGATAATTTAATAATGTATTTGGCTTGTGTGACATGTTAAAATGTTCCTATTTAGACGGAAAAAAATGTTGGTGCTTATTCTGATAATGTATTTGTTGTTTCATGATGTAATGTAATATATGTTGGTAGTTGATATTGTGGAATGTTGACATGTTGATATTGTTAAGCATTATGTTTCGTGCTTACATTGTTGTATATGTTGTCAACATGCATGGTTCTGTATTGATAGAAGTTTGTCAAAGAATATGTTATCTTGTTTGATGATTATGTAGCATACATTACATAATTTTATATGTTACGTACATATGTTGATACCGAATTGTGGTTACCTTCTGTAATTATGTTCTTCTCTGGTGGTGTTAACATTTTGTTATAGTTGGTTTACATACAGTTTATTTGGAGTTTGTTAAGATGTTGTTATTCTTAATCATTATGTTTGATACTTACATTGTTCTTAATGTTGTGAACATATCTTCTTCTGTTGTTTTTGTGAATATGTTTTGTTCTTTGATTATTATGTAGTATACATTACATAATTTTATACGTTGCGTACATATGGTTAAACTTATTTGTGGTTACCTTTAGTAACTATGTTCCCCTCTGGTGGTGTTAACATTAGGTTATAGTTGGTTTACATACAGTTTATTTCAAGTGTGCTTATATGTTGTTATTCTCAACCATTATGTTGGATGCTTACATTGTTGATAATGTTGTGAACATATCTTCTTCTATTGTTTGGTGAATATGTTTTGATCTTTGGTTATTATGTAGTGTACATTACATAATTTTGTTTGTTACGTACATATTGTTAAGCTGATTTGTGCTTACCTTTTGTGATTATGTTCCCCTGTGGTGGTGTTAACATTATGTTATAATTGGATTACATACAATTTATTTGAAGTGAGTTTAGATGTTGTTATTCTTAACCAATATGTGGGGTGCTTACATTGTCGTTTTGTTGTCAACATATCTTCTTCTGTTGTTTTGTAAATATGTTTTCTTCTTTGACTATTATGTAGTATACATTACATAATTTCATACGTTACGTACATATGGTTAATCTTATTTGTGGTTACCTTTGGTAATTATGTTCCCCTCTGGTGGTGTTAACATTATGTTATAGTCGGTTTACATACAGTTTATTTCAAGTGTGCTTATATGTTGTTATTCTCAACCATTATGTCCCCACTGACGATGAACTGCAGGCATCATACGAAGATGTAAGTCCGTTACGCTTTCTGAATTCCCTCGTTCGTTCATTTATTTTATAATTTCGGCAACTAAACACCTTATGTTTTTGTGTTATATTGAATCACCCCCCACAGGTGCGTACTCGAAACTGGATGACTACCAGGCGAAACCTGTCGATCGTGTCAACCCTGCACAAGACCCTCATGAAGGCCGGTGCTATAGGTGACGACGGTGGTACGGAGCAGCAGGCAGGATCAGTTGGAAGCGTTGCTGGTTGTGAGGGCTCGCCAACGCAGGGCTCGTTCACACAAGCACTGGGCAGTCCGGGGTTCGTTGCTGCGTGGGATGCGGTTGGCGCGAGGTTGGATGCAATGATTGAAGTGGAGATGATCACGACTTCTTCCTTCTCCCTTGGGCTCGATGATATTGGCATGACGACCCAGCCCGCCCAGACAACAACCCCCCCCCCCCCAAAGGAAGACTGGCGGGGCAAAGTAATGTGACCAGATGTTAGACAGTACATGTTTTCGGGAGGCCGGTATAATGGCCTATTTTGGATGTACAGGATGTTTAGCTTGTTGTTGGTGTACGCCTTTTTTTTGGGGACAATTTAATAGGTAGGTCCGTTTGTTTTGGACAACCTGTAGCATTTTGAAGGCCTATGTTGTGCCTTTTGTTATATATTCAGCTGGCACCTAACTGCCAAAACTGTGGATGGTCTGCATTGACCATCATTTTGGGGTCTCATCCCGTAGTTACTTATGAATCTTCCCCTTGGGGGGTATACCCCCCCTTTGGGCGTTATGAATAAAGTCGTTGTTTTTTCCCTTGTGCTTATTCGATGTTTTATCCATAGGTTATTGACACCATATATAAGGATTATGGTTTGAGGTTGAGGTTTGTTTGAACATGTGTAAAATTAACACATATAGAACTTTACAAAAACAGAACATAGTGGTTCAAAAAAACAAACATGTCAAGGCACTTCGATAACAAATGTATACACATGTGCATGGGGACAAAATATGTGAGAATATATGTACCCATTAAATAAAATAATGAAAATGCATGGTACATAATAACAAATGCAGGGACACATATTCATCAACACATAAGAGACACTACGTTTATATTTTATCAATAAATATTAGTGTGTTTTATGTTTTCTATTTTCTTCTGTTCATATTTGTTTGGTAATATGCGTTATAAAGACTGTTGCCTGATTCTATGACTCATATACCTTGTTGCTTCACATATCTTTTATCCACGACCGTGCCCCCCAAAAAACAAGGTTACATTGTTGAACAAGTCAATCATAACCTTAGATTCAGCCATACATGTATATAATACAATCTGCAAAAGACAACGACAGAAAATATGTTCATATTTTCGGGTAATATGTGTCCATGTCTAACATATTACATCGTAGGTCAACTGGGAAGCATGCTGCAAGAGGTCAACTAGCGGGAAGACGGACGTCGGGGTTGTTCTAATACAATTGAATTCCTTCCGCTCTTCCTCCCCCCTCCATCTACGGACCGTCGTCTCATATATACCAAAGAACTCCGTCACGGACGTTGTCTTAGAGGCCTGAAACCCCATCGCGTGGTTCGTGCTTTCGCTCCTTTGAGATGACAGAATTCCAGCGGAAAAATAGGTATTGTTCGGCGCAGTACACCATTTAAAACGCAGGCCATACAATCTCATGAACCACGGATTGTCACCGATATCGTACTTCGGCATCATTCCCTGCCAGCATTCTTCGAACTCGTCCTCGTTATAGCACCCATTAAGGCATTTGTTGAACAAATCCTGTAAAACCCTGTCATGCTTCAGAGATCCGAAGTGAGAGATGGCGTTCTGTTGAATATGCCACTGGCATAGTCGATGCCTACTTTGTGGATAAACCTGCATTAAACAGAAGATAATGTCACCCTATTAGGCTGGTATGTTCATAACAGAATGGACACCCACATCTGAGCGTTTTGTGGTACCATATTGATAAGGTAATCAATGTCTATACAAAAAGGCAAGTATGTACCATACATGCCCACTATACTCATCACTGCCAACATTACCACTGCAAAAAGGATATGTACCTGTGAGTGCTTCAGGTACATCTCGTACACATCTTCCCATGTTGCTACTTCCATACCAACTAGCGAGCGTGAAAAATCTGCTGACACAAACAACAGAGAATCTTAGAATACTTTGCCGCATACATAAGCACACATAAATGCCGACATTATTCTGCATAGAGTGTCTTAGAATACTGAAACCCAACGCCTGTGAGTGCTTCAGGTACAACTCGTACACATCTTCCCATGTTGCAACTTCCATACCAACTAGCGAGCGTGAAAAATCTGATGACACAAACAACAGAGTAACTTAGAATATTTTGCCACATTTCAGTATAACTTATGCACATACATGCATCCCCAGGGGGTAACTAATGCACTCTAACAGGGCTACATAACCCCCAAGTGCCGAACATCCTAAAGCCATGTACTAAATAGACAATCTTGCCAGGGACACATATCCCCTCAACCAACCGACATTTTTACTGGCTCACACAAATTATCACACATACTTGCATCCCCACATGGTAACTAAAGTACTCTTACAGGTGCACATACACCCTGACTCTAACAACATTTTATCTGAATAAACTCTTACCATACTTTGCCAGGGGCACATAAACCCCCAAAATTAGCAACATTTACCTGACATGTAAACTTCATAATAATATAACTAAAACAACTTCTTTTCTGAACAGGCTCTTACGATACTTTGCCAGGGGCACATTAACCCGTAAAAGTAGCAACATTTGCCTGGCATGTAAACTTCATAATAATATACATGCATCCCAGGTACTAACTAAAGGACTCTTACAGGTGCACATAACCCCTATCCCTAACAACATTTAATCTGACCAGACTCTTGCGATACTTTGCCAGGGCACATAAAACCCCAAAGTAGCAACATTAACCTGACATGAAAACTTCGTAAGGAACATGCCTTTACCTGACATGCAAACCCATAAACCAGTCCACACCCAGAAACCACATACCAATAGGAGAAGCTTGATATGGTAAATAAAACACTAAATAAAGATTATCACAAAGATTAAAGTAACAAATATCGAACACTAACATAGATGAAAACACAATATAGAACCGAACACACAAAGAATAAGAACCCAACATAGATGAAAACACAATAATCTCCAATGAACATTTCATCACCATATCCATGTTTATAACAAAAAAGTCACATATACCTTCCATACTACAATTTGGTTCCGAAATCTCTTGAGTTGTATTGTCTATATCGCTCCGATGATCAGCTGTTTCGTTAGTAACCAGCCCGTCTTCAACCGCGTCCGTCATCTCTTGGTAACTTGTATCATCTCCCTCCCTCATATCATTAGTAACCAAAACGACATCACCCCCGTCCATCATTCGTCGGATTTTTGTTATGTTATATGATTTACGTAAAACTTGTGGGTAAGGGACTGGGTTATATGAAAAAAATTAGAGAGGGAGATGATGTTGTGATGATGTGTTTATGAAGAAATGAGGGAGGGGAATGAAATGAAGCAAAAAAAATTGTAAAATTTGAAAGAAGATTGGCGGTAGTAGCAAATTGTGATTGTGTGTTGTTTGGATGAGTATAATATTTGATTAATTATTATTAATAGTATTATTAAATGACAATTATTAGAAATAAATAATGCACAAAGTACATTGAAGGACAACATGGCAGGGAAAGGACGGCAGCCATCAAGTCCTCCATCAAATCTGACCCAGACCCGTTTTGCTACAATGTGGTGCGTATTTGGCCCGTCGTAAGCTTGTGACGGGTTGTTCCGTCGCAAATAAGAATTTGTGGTTAAATAAATAGTTACTTATTAAAATGAATTCATTAACATGAAAAATCGGCTTACATTATAACTAAAATGTACTCTGGTAATTACCGTGCACACATTTATATATAAATCGAGCAAGAATTTAATCCGACATACTCCCTCCTATTCAACATAACCTTCCCTATTTCCTTTTTCGTCTATTCACAATATCTTCCCTATTTCCTTATTTAGTAAAGTTTTTATACATATTTTAATCACCTCACCCCACCACAATACCCCACTATACTCATACTTTATACTTAATTTAATCACCTTACTCACAACAATTACCCCATAATTAGGGATGGCAGTGGGTCGGGTACCCAACCCAGACCCTTAGGGTCGGACCCTAATGGGTCGGGTATGGGTCTGAATTTTTGAGAGCCACTCGGGTATGGGTTGGGTCTGGGTCTTGTATAAAAACTTCGGGTCGGGTATGGGTCTTGGTCTTGGGACCCTACCCGACCCTTAGACCCTTATATTTATTAAAAAAAAAGAAAAAGTAAAACAAAAACCACACATACGAACGTCAATAACCCAAATAATAGACACAAACAGATGACTCTTATTAGTTATCATTAATATACTATACGCATATCCAAATAATCATTAAGAATAACGAGGTAATTGGCGAAAATGATGAGTTTGGGTACCCTAAATGATACTTCCTCCATTTTTATATAATGTACCCATTTTATTAAAATACTACACTCATATATTCAACAAATGGGAACATTATATAAAAACGGAGGATAGTATAATTTAGGGTCGGGTACGGGTAATGATCCAAATAACCAAGATTTTGTATTATTTTAATCAAAACTTTTTAATTTAATTCGAACCTTAGTACATTTTATTGAATGACTAGTTAAGAAAAATTGGACCCTAGGGTAGACCCTACCCAGACCCAGACCCATTAGGGTCGGGTATGGGTCCATTAATTTCAGACCCTTTAGGGTATGGGTCGGGTATGGGTCTAAGATTTTTTACTGCGGGTCGGGTCGGGTCTAGCCGGACCCTACCCATTGCCATCCCTACCCATAATACATACCCTCTCTCCAATTACTCAACCCCACACTAATACTTTCCCATATAATAATCCCCTCCTTATTCTACGTGTCTTCCCCAAATAGGGAATGTTATGTTGAATAGGAGGGAGTATATATTTCTAAAATTAAACCACAAAAAAAATTAATAATTATCTAAGTTCTAGAATGCTCCACATCCATAGGAATATCTGTAGTAAGCATATCGGCGGTCAAGTGACATATGACAATGAGAATGCAATTGAAAGTCATAGCATAATTCTTAAAATTGTTTTTGATTTTTGTGATTTGTGAAGGAGGGAGTCATGGAGATGACTATATGTATTTTATTTATAGTAATTCTCCTATACTGTTTTGAGAACTAATTAGCTATATTTTGGGCACCATATCGTCCATATCTCATTCACACTTCACTGTAACATGATTGAAGCTTCAATATGATTTTATCCTACTTCCGTTTTTTAGGAATCATTAATTTTTTTAATCCTATATATAAAAGCAACAACCATGTTGCTTAGTTGTCGATCAGCCCTTTAAAGAAGGAAACTCAAAAGACCACTTAGTTTTAAGAATTAATTACTTTGAATAACCACCGTACCATTTATGAGAGTTATGTCTTTAAATTACGTCTTTAAATCAGGCCAAATAAAGTGCTTTGAATAAGACTTGATTGTATATGAACATTGATAACTTATTTAAATCAGGCCAAAAAAATTACATCTTTATATGCTTCAATATTTAAATTAAATTCATAAAATTATACGCCAAATTATTTAACAGTAATCAACTAAAAAAAGAAAAATGTAACACTTATTTATAGTTTTTTGTAGTGAAGGATTTTATATTTATACAATAAAAAAAATTAAAAGAAAGTGAAAGAAAATAGTTTTAAAACGAAATTCATTAATTATAGTCGAAACATCTTATTTATTAAGACAAAAACATTTACCAAATGTTTAGAATAAAAACGGCTAAAATAAGTATATAAATTTCTAGATATTCATAATTAATATCGTCTGAAAAATCGTTAAAATTATAGTTACAAGATTAAACAAAATTAAAACAAAAAATACAGAAGAAAAAAAGTAATATTAATATAATAAGAAAAATGAAAAAAAAAGAGCATTATGAGGGAAAATAAGCACAATATTTGACGAAAAACGATCACAAACGTATAAATGCATGTAATATTTTTAAATAATTAACTTTTAAAAAATAAATACATTGACAACTAAGTAACGAAAAATTAGAAAAATTACAAAAATAAATGTAAAAATATATGGAAAACAAGATTAATTACAATTAATATATTAAATATCCTATATATAAAATATAATAATTTAGAATTTTTAAAAAGAAAAAAGTTGCATGAACAAAATAGCATCAAAATGAATAAATGATAAATACTGGATTCATACTAAATACGAAGTATTATTTATTATTGTAGCACCCATTGCAATAATGAATATTAAAATCTCAAAAAGAAAGTATATCATAAATCTCAATGAACATAATTTACTTTTTATTTATTAAACAACAACCATAGTACTTATTTGGCGAACAATCTTCAAACAAACAAATTTCATGTAACCACTTGCTAAGGAAATTAATTAATTAGAAATTCTCATTGATAAAATTAGAAAATTACAATATGGTTTTTAGGAGAAATTTTACATTTATTTACAATTTATAGTAATTTAAATCATCAATTTATCAATGTCACAAAAAGTGACGTCTAATGCAACAATAAACTTGAGCTTTATTTTTTTTCAATAGGTCTATCTTGTGACGGATATATCCGTCACAAGCTTACGAGGGGTCAAGTATACCACTTGATTAGATAAGACAAGAATGGAAGTGTATTGAAAATTGCAAATAATTTGTCTTTATCCCCCCAAATGAGTTTAGTTGACCCGTCACAAACTTGCGATGAATATTATCGTCACAAATGAGAATTTGTGATTTTTTTTAACAATTTATAAGTTTACAAACATCAATTCATTATGAATAATATCGAAAGTACATTAAATTCATCAGCTTCGTCTCAAAAAAAATTTATTGAAAAAACACGATATTCAACAATTATATGACAACAATTAAACAATAACATAATATGGAGTAATATAAACTGACAGCAAGTCTCCCTTCTGGCGGGTATATCCGTCACAAACTTGCGACGGGTCAAATATTACTCATATTGGTAAAAGACAAAACAGAATCTTACTCCCTAGATACTTAACTTTTGTCTAATCTCCTTTGTTGGGTATTAATTAACCCGTCGTAAACTTGCGACGGATATGTCCGTCACAAATTCTCATTTGTGATAAATTGAATAACTATAATTCATAGGAGTAGTACGGAATATCGAGTAACTGGCAGTAATAATAATTGTTTTAAAAAATTGGTTAACCCTTATTTTTTAAAGTTGTCTAGAGGAAAATGAATGGAATGTTTATACGTATTAAAAGAAAAAAAAATTGTTTTACGTGATAACGACTCAATAACTTCCCAAATATATAAGTCGATCTAACATAATTTTATTGTAAAACTGTCGTATAATAGTATTCGTGTACATAAGTACATGATCCAAACTACACTCATAAATCATAATCTTTGTAGTAGATAATAATTATACCAACAAATGACTAATCAAAACATAATAATTTTTTATAATACAATTTAAAAATCTTAATTAAAGATATCATTATTTATTACATTTTTTAAAAAACAAAATTTTAAAAAGCAACCCGTGCAATTTGCACGGGTTTAAAACTAGTTCCATTCACATTCTTTTACCTAGAATAATGGCAATCAGTTCTTAAAGTTTAGAATTTTAGGATTAGTTTACTACTATAACTCATTTTAGTATATATAATCTCCACAATTTTAGCATTAACATATTGATTTTTGAAAATCTCTATAAATAAAAGGAAAAATTACAAATTACCACCTAATATGTTCCATTTTTTACAAAATACCACCTATTATATTCAACTTTACAAATAACCACCTAAGTTTTTTATTTAGGGTTATTTCATAGGAATAATCCAACCTATACCTCATCTTCTCATATTAATCCCTACTAACGATTAACTGAGAAAAATCCAACCTATAACCTCAATTATCTTTTATTGAACTTTGTCTATTTTTAAACTCTTATTTTCGGTAAGCAAGCACATCACATTGACTTACTTTTTGTTTTTCCTTCTTCCTGGACAAAAAGTAAGTGAAAGTGACGTGCTAACCTACCGATAATAAGAGTTTAAAAATAGTCAAAGTTCAATGAAAGATAAATGAGGTAATAGCTTGGATTTTTCTAAGTTAATCATTAGTATGGATTAATATGAGAAGATGAGACATAGGTTGGATTATTCTCATGAAATAACCCTTTTATTTATCCACACTAATCTAACTTATTTTACATACGCATGACGGTTTTGCGTAATTATCGACTCGTTTTCATTTTAACGACTTCCGATCCTTTTTTATGACCAAACTACCCTTACTAATTATAATACACACATTGACTTCTTTTTTTTTTCCTTTCTCTTCTATTGTTCACAATTAAGAAACATCTATTTCCTAACCTAGAAATCAATTTAGGGATTTTTTCAATTTATCCTCTTTCAATTCCATTTTACAATAGTTTACAACCAAGCAAAAAAATAAGTATACAAGAAACTGAAGTGCGAAAAAGAGAGATGCCATACATATAGACATAAAAAAATCTATTCTAAAGCTCAGCCTTGTGATATCATCTCTGATGGAACCGCTTCACAACCACAATCAGATACCATGCCAGCATATTCAGCGACTTGCATACCTGCCTCATTCAGTCACCCAAACTAACTGGCATATGTGGAAAGCAACCCTCATTCATGCTAGGCAGAGTGAACAATAGAAGAGGATAAATTGAAAAAAATCTCTAAATTGATTTCTAGGGTTAGGAAATAGATGTTTCTTAATTGTGAACAACAGAAGAGAAAGGGGAAAAATAGAAGTCAATGTGTGTATGATAATTAGTAAGGGTAGTTTGGTTATAAAAAATGATCGGAAGTCGTTAAAATGAAAACGAGTCAATAATTACGCAAAACCGTCATACGTATGTAAAATAAGTTAGATTGGTGTGGATAAATAAGAAACTTAGTTGGTTATTTGTAAAGTTGAATATAATAGGTGGTAATTTGTAAAAAATGAAACATATTAGGTGGTAATTTGTAATTTTTCCTAAATAAAATAATCAAATTAATTTTATAAAAGTAACATTCTAGGAAAACACTGAATATTTCATTTTGAATATGGAATATTCTAATCCAATTTAATGCCAAATTCATTTTTTATTTCAATGGTTGACTTTTTTCTTTTAAATTACTCAAAGTCTCTAATATAGCGACACATCATACTGAAATGAAAATTTGTGGTGTCGTGTCAACGGGATTGGCTTTTGCATTAGTACAAGTATATAATTAATATGCATTTTTAATTTGTGACAGATAATATCAATCACAACGAAAAAAAAAAATTAAAGTGAAATGACGGACTAAATTGTCAAATCAGGAAGATTTTCAATGCAGTTGGTCTTGCTTGTGACGGGTCGGATGGAGTGACGGATAATGACACTCATAAAACGAATAGGGGGACAAAGGTGAGACACCCCATGTGCTTTCCTCTCTCCTTTAAATGGGCATTTTGTGAGACAAAATGGTATCCGTCTTCTCCTTGTGACGGATACCTCCGTCTACAATGAGAATTTGTGTTTTCAATGAAAGTTGGTATCATGATTCGCAATTTGTTTGGGACATTTTTCACGTGAATTTTAGTGTTCTACCAGTCATGTCATAAAGCATTGTTATTTGTTAGGTAGCAAAACCCACTTCGTTATTGGTCGAGCCACAAAATCTAGCGCAAATTCTATTTTATACGAGTTATTTTTATTTACCAATTTTCATTTGTGACGGCGGTATCCGTCACAAACCTGTGATGGATATCGTTTACTCTCATAAAATACTCATGAGAGGTGGGTGGGAAAACATGAAGGGTGTTCCACCTTATCCCCTCTCCTTTTTGTGACGGGATTAGCCCGTCACAAACAAGACTTGCTAATTTTTATTTGAGATAATAGACTGGATTTTAATATTATTATGGGATCAATTATCTCTATTATAATGGTCTAATTAGTGTTATAGCTTCTTACTCTCTCCGTTTTGGTCATTTATGGGTTTATTTTATTTGGGGTGCGTGTTTCACTTAATTATTATACTTTCAATTTTAGAAATGCATTTGATTAGCAATTAGTTCATTATTTATCCTTAATTTGATCCACTTGTCAGTTGTCATTAATAATTAACCGCTCCTTTTTTTTCTTTGTGTCAAACCAAAGAATAATAATTAGATCGGTACAAAGGAAGTAATAAGTTATAACTACATCCTATTATTTCAAACAAAACTGTCTCATCCGAAGCAAAACCAACTCACTATTTAAGGGGGTAGCCGATTTTCTTCTTATAGATCTTCGAATAACAAAAATACATTATTTAATTTTTTTTGGATTTGGGATAGCCAGTGTTATCCTACTCCATGGTTTCGATAATTTGTTGTCGTATTCTATTTTTGGATATCTCGATTAATTGTCATTATTTCTATTTTAAGAATGCATTTGTTGAGTGATTAGATCAACTTATCATCTAATAATTGATACACTCTACTTTCCGTAGTTTTTGTATCAAAAGAAAAAAAAAAAAATTAACCGGCACGAAGGGATTACTATATAACTCCTCCTCACACTGTCACTAAAACCGAGGAAAGCAGGAAAGAGCACAAATGGAAGACGAAAAGAGAGTGCAATTACTAGGACTATGGGCTAGTCCTTTCGTTAGAATGGTGAAAATTGCCTTAAAACTTAAGGGTATACCTTACGAATATATAGAAGAGAGTTTGAAGAAGAAGAGTTGTTTATTGGTACAACACAATCCAATTTACAAGAAAGTTCCTGTTCTTATTCATGAAGGACGTCCCATATGTGAGTCATTGATCATACTTGAGTATATTGAAGATACTTGGAAGTATCCACCCCATATTTTGCCAAAAGATCCGTATGTTCGATCAAGGGTTCGATTTTGGGCTAGTTTCATTCACAATCAGGTATGTCGTCTCTCTCGAAATTTTTGTTTTAGATTGATAAACAGATTCAGCTAAAATAGATACCACGCATTCACTATTCTATATAACTATATATGTTATTCTCACATTTCTATGGATTATATACTTTTATAAAGAATTATTCGCTACAAGCCCCATAAATACCACCAATTGACGTACCTTACCCTTTGCCCTTCACCACCACCACCTTAAGCATGCACAAGTCTCAACCGTAACTCTTAAGCTTAAATCAAGCAGTGGCGGATCTGTGAGTAGCTATCTTTGTTAGTTGGACTCCTAGAGAGATGGAGTTTAACGACGCAAATTCATTCAACTCATATGGTTTTGGTTTTATGCCTTTTGTAACACGTATACAAATGGTTTAAAAAATGAAAAATAATACGAGTAATATACAAAAAGTTATGGTTATATTATATGTATCATCTGGTGACAACTTATCATTGACTTTTGACTCATATAATACTTTGGTGTAGGTGTATGACGGTTATATCAAGGTTATTGTAAAACACGGAACTGAAGAAAAGAAAGCCATAATTGAATTAGAAAAAAATTTAACGATTTTGGAAGAAAACATGAAGGTGATATTCTCAAATGTGACACCTTCGACCGATGAAGAAATTGGGATGCTTGACATATTATTAAGTGCATTACCTTCTGAATTAATAGGAATTGAAGAAGCCTTTAATTTGAAGGGTATAGTTGACTCTGAAAAATATCCATTAATTTGGTCAAGGATGGAATCTTTAAGTCAATTTCCATTGGTCAAAGATATTGCTCCATGTCATCACAAATTGGTCAAGTTTTTTAGAGCTTACAAGAAATTGTATGCTCCTTACTAACTCCAACAAGGCAATAATCATGTTAAGAGCAAACTCTATGAGCAAATATGGTATTTCGTCCTATTAATTAGTTTTATTATCTTTGAAATTTGATATTTTCTTAATTAGTTATTATCTGTAAAATTTGATATTTTGTTAATTAGTTAGCATTTGTGTGACTTTATTCGTTGATGATAATGATTATTGGCACTTATCAGTTGTCACTTGAGCTAATAAGTATTTTGAGATATTAACTTGTATTGTTGATTGTTGTAAGCAATTGGATTTGTCAGTTATTTTACCCTTATCTTTGTTTCAGAAATCAGTAGAGTGGATTATTTGCGTTATTGTTATTAAACTTAGAAGTCGTTTGTTTGCATGTAATAATTCGTATTGTCTAAGAAAACATAAAACACATGATTTATTTTAGAATTCATGTGAATTTGAAAATATTGTTTGGTTGTCATGTAGGAAGTGCAATTCATGTAGTCATTTTCACTTACCTAGGAGACCTAGGTAAGACACTTCCTCCATTATGGAGGAATTGCAGTTCATGGGAACTTCAAATTCATTTGAATTGGGGTAATCAAACAAAAGGTCAATTTTGTAATTCACGTGAATTCAAATTTCTACGTTTTTAGTAGGGCTGAGCAAAACCGGATATCTGATTCGATTTTGGCATCCGGATCGGATATCCGAATTTGAAATTTTCAATTTTCATGATCCACATATAATCCGAATATTTCGGATATCCGGAAATCTGGAATTCGAAAATTCGGTTATCCGGATTTCGAAAACCAGATTTGATCCAGATTTAAACATAGATAATGTTCCACAAAGGCTATTGGGCTATTTGTCATTGGGCTGTTGCAAACTAAAAGTAAAGGCAATTTAAGTCCATTTCACATTTTGCAACCTACTTTAAAAGGGTCTTCGATGGCCTAAATTACAAGTCTTGAATCTTGATCGTATAAATTACAAGCCTCGATCGCATAAATTATTAATTTATAAGTTCCGATCGCATAAATTATTAATTTACAAGTCTCGATCGCATAAATTATTAAATTACAAGTCTTTGTTACAAATTTCAAAACGTGTTTAAAATCCGCATACATTAAACATAAAGTTTCTAAACAATTTTTATATAAATTTTAAAATTCGGATCAGATTCGGATATCCAGTTTTATGAAAATCTTGATCCACATCCGGTCCAGTTTATTCGAAAAAACCGGATCGGATATCCAATTTAAATGATATCCATATATTCAGATTTCTTTTTTCGAAATTCGGATCGGATTCGGATAAAAAATCGTATCGGGGATAACCAAACGACCCCTTACTATATAACATGTAAAATAGGTAAACAAATAATTAAAGGGTGTTGCTAAATCCCGCACAAGATTTTGCTTAATCCCACACACTTTGTCGTCTTGTTCCGACTTTACCCCTCTCACTTTTCCCACCCAATTAGAGAGAACAATTCAAGAGCAAAGAAATTCAAAAAAAACATATATGCTTAGCAACCCACCACCCCTCGCCCCGCCACCAGCCGCTCACAAACTGAATGCACCACCACTTGCTGCGATAAAACGACCCCCACCAGCCGTCATAAACTGATGCACCTTTAACAATCCAAAATACAAAATACAAAATACAAAATACAAAATCCCTAAATTTCAAACCCTAATTGTAAAAATCACGCTCTTTAAGATAAAAAAAACATTCATTCAAGCAATTAAAATACGAGTATTAATAAATTTGTTGATAGAATAATGAAATTACTTGTGAATGTGCGAATTAAAATCCATAATTTGTTAAATTATTATCAATTTGGTGGGTGGTGAGAAGAAAATCCCTAAATTTCAAACCCTAATTATAAAAATCACTTTCTTGAAGATAAAAAACATCAATTCAATCAATTTAAAGAAGATATTAATAAATTTGTTGATAGAATAACAAAATTACTTGTGAATGTACGAATTAAAATTCATAATTTGTTAAATTATCAAATTATTAGAAATTTGGTTGGTGGTGAAAAGGAGAGAAGATAGATTTTTTTAATAAAGGGTACATTCGGAATAAGGTGACAAAGTGTGCGAGATTTAAGTAATATCATGTGCGGAATTTAGCAAATACGTAATTATATGGAAAAGTAACAAGTTCACATTTTTAAAACTAATGAAGTTTTTTTTGTTAGGATTTGTCTTATGGGATTTACCCAAATCAATTTCAAAAAAGATCTCACAATTAGGAGTATTGGTCCAAAACCTGATCAAATTAGATAGAATAGACCGAACTAAAAATCGAAATTAAATTAAGGTAAACCAAAGATTGGGCTTAAAAAATTGTTCTTGCCCCCGGATCAAGCCTTTATTTTTCTGTTAGCTCTAATTTTGGACTGAAATAGACTGAATTACAATTTCTCATGTGTAATAAGAACGGAGTATATAATAAATAAAGTTTAATTCTATTAATCAATTAACTAACTGATTAAAGTATCTCTTAGTGTATATTAACCATTGTAATATTGTTTTAAATATAAAATGCATGATTACTTTATAAAGTTGCGAAAATTTATTCACAACACACCAAAATTTGACAATTCGATCTAGACCGACAGTACCTAGTCTTATACCAGATCGAAAACCAAAACATTTAAAAGTGTGGACCAAGTTCATAAGCTAATAAATATGGTCCAGTTCAGTTCAAGGCAAATGATCTGAGTCATCCATTTTTTTTTAATCTAGGCTAAACTTGCTCACCCATGGTCAAGATTAAACATGGCAACATGTTAATTGAGCCGAGTTCGAGTACGAGTACGAGTTTTTCGGGTTTACAAGTATTCTTGGGTCAGGTTCGGGTAAGCTTTTCTCTAGTTATTTGTACATAATATTCAGCTTTAATAATAAGCATTCGGGTCGGATTATATATGATCCGATCAATTCAAGTTCGGTCAAGTTCGGATCTTGAATTTGAATACTGGGTCGGATTATAGGAATCCGCTCAATTTTAAAAAGTCTACTCAAGAATCAAGATAGTGAACAAGAGACAATGCATCAAATAGGCATTCAACATCGACTTATATACCACATCAAAATATAAATTGGGTTTTTGGGTTTATTAGGACCGGCCCACATAGATTTAGAAAAGATAAAACGGGCCGGTAGTAAGCCAGACAACAAATGAATCACATGCCAACCTCTCCTGGTAAAGTATGATCCAGTCACTTTAATTGAAAACAAAGAACTCGTGAGGATGTTTATAAGTAGACTAATTTCGGTGTTCAAATTCTTTTGATTTAAAACGGGTTCAATATATAGCAAATTATATGGTAAATTGTCTAGAAGATACCAATATCTTTATCACAAATTCTTATTTGCAACGGCACTATCCGTCACAAACTTGTGACGGATACCGTTTTTTCTCACAAAATACCCACTTTTTCTCTCTCTCCAACACTATTCATGTGGTCCCCTTTCTCCACTAACTCATTTTGTATCCATTTGATCTCATAAAATATCTGTCACAAATGTTGACCCGTCGCAAGGAAGACTTGCTATATCTTTATCTAGTTTAAAGATTAAGGATTTGTTTGGATTTAGAGAATTGGAGGGAAAGGAATAGACTAATAGAGTTATCATTATCATTATATCATCATAATTCATCATATATATTAAAGAATTAGGTAAAATCGCTGACGTAGCGCAATGTGGTTTCAGAAAACCTTTTTTCAAACCCTCTTATTCACTCTCACAATTTCAATTTTTCTCGGCCAATTAAAATTAGCCATGTCAGCAACCGTGATATTAAGATTTCTTTTTTCAATCAATATGTCACGTAATCAATATGTTAATAAGGAAAGATTTCATGCGTGATTTTTTCATGCGTGATTTTTTTATTAAGCAAAGATTCATAATATTAAGAGTTCTTTTTTAAATCAATATGTCACGTAATATTAAGATTCCTAATATTAAGATTTTTCAGCCAATTAGGGATGTTATTGGGGCGGGTACAAGTGGATACCGCCCCGCACCCGCCCCAGTTGGGGCGGGGATGGTTTGAGTTTTGGCGGGTGGTGGGGCGGGGACGGGTACGAAAATTGTACCCGCCATGGGTAGTGAGGCGGGGATGGTTTTTGCATGTTACCCACTTCATACCCGCCTACCCGCCAACTATTACAAAAATTAATACAATTATTACGATATTTTATAAATATTATTTTTTTATAATTAAGATGTAATGTTAAAAATAGCTATTTTATAAAATATTTTACCAACTTCTTCGGTAAATGACTAAAATTATATAAACAAATTTCCAAAAATAGAAATTAATTGTGATCAAACCAATTGTACGAAAACAAGTCGGAAAAATTTATGGTATAACGAGTTAATGGGTAAGTGGGCCGGGGATGGTTTGGAACTTGTACCCGCCATGGGTGGTGGGGCGGGAATGGTTTTGGAAACTTGTACCCGCCATGGGTGGTGGGGCGGGGAAGGGTACGAGGTTTTCTTGATGGGTACGGGTACGGGGAACCTATAACCAGTAGTCCAGCACCGCCCCACCCCAATGACATTCCTACAGCCAATATGTCACATAATATTTCTTTTTTTAATCAATTCTTACTAAATATTAAGATTCGTGATTGATAACAAAATAAAATTTCAATTTAAGTCATTTCTTACTAAGATACGTAATCTTCCTTTTTAATCAACGTAATCACGGAATCTTAGTGTGATCTTTCAATCTTTAATAGCTGCCAATTTTAACATAATCACGTAATCTTAGTCTGTCAATCTTCAATCACGTAATCACGGAATCTTTAATAGCTGCAATATTACTTTAAAATAAGATTTTAAAATAATGGCTATTAATATTTAGAAATATTTAACAGAATTTTGAGAAAATAAGATTTTAATTGACTATTAAAATTTAGAAATATTTAACAGACTGTCAATTTCTCATAATCTTCTCGGTTGCAGCTATCTTTTTATTCCTTATAATCTCTTCACTTCAATACCTTTCTTTATGCGAATGAAAGGGGGTGTTCTAAAACCTATGCTTCGCGTTTTTTTGTCTTCTGTTTTTGTTAGGGTTTGGATGTGTTCGTTTGGGTTAGGTAGGTATTTTTAATTACTTGATCCGACAAGATATGATCTGTTATTCTATTCATGATCCGGTTCGAATTTGTGGTTAATCGATCTTATATTTAGTTATTTACATTCCTTTTATCACGGAAATAAAAGACCAAATTTTACGTAAATTGATTGATATTATAAGTTTTCAATGAATAATAGTATTTGGTTAAAGTCGGTAAGGTGGAGTTTTGTGGTTAAGACTTAGTTGAAATTCTCAACCGGGTACAAGCAAGCCTTTTCAAAAGCAAAATTTTATGAAATATTTTTGGCACGAGTCCATTCCTAAATAGAGTTTGAGTCTGAGTCTGTCACCCTCTGTAGTTTACATTCGAAATTTATGGTGAAGTTCATTTTTTTTTTTTTTTAAACTTTTCTCATTATTTCTTTGAATCTTTTAGATAGCTCATTTTATGAGCTTCGTGAAATAACAAACACTCATGAGCGAAGGCATACAACTACACAGTCAACAAAGAGTAAAGCACCACTTTATGGAAATACCTCAGGTACCTACTATTTTATTAATTAATTTACTAAATGCAATTTCAGTTTAGATACCTTATACCAGACGATAGATGAACAACTAAAATTAGGGACTTAGAGAGGGAACTCATATTGTATTAATTTTTGTAGAGAGGAAGAGAAGATGCAAAAGAGTAAAAAATTACCGTACTCCGTAGATAATTTGAACTCAACCAGTGTAGTGTATTGTGTGAAAATGAGATGGATCATTGATTTTTATATAATAAAGTGAGTTACTATATTTGTTTTGTAATCATTATATTTTGTTATTAATGTGAATTACTGATATTTATATAATATAGTGAATTTTAAGTCAAACAGTGTACTATGTGAAAATGAGATAGATCAATATTTTTATATAATAAAGTGAATTACCATTTTATTTTGTAATGATTTATTTTTAATTTAAAATTAATATAAGGTACGTCTATGTTGTCGCTACGTGACATAACAAACCAACAAGGACAAAGGCAAGCATCAATTCAACAAAATTATGGTAAAGCACCAATGGTTCAATCTCGGAATGGTACGTCTCTCAATTTTAATAAATTTTAATTATCTTTATACAAATAAAACTAGATATACATTTTCAAAGAATAAAATTATTTTCATTACCTTAATTATGTTACATGGTTACTTATATAATTTCGCACCACACATGATGTTATAGTGTCTGATTTCACACAAGTATTTCAAACACCTCCACATATCCAATGTCAAACATTAATTCAATAAAGTAAGGGTAAAGCACCGTTGTATACGACCCAAAATGGTACGTTTCTAAATTTAAGGTTTTTTTTTAAAATAATCTCAAAATGAATCACTTTGATTATCATATAACTAACTTATTTGTTTATGTTATCCTCATTATCTTAAATTCACTAATTTTACTCAAGCATGTCAACCGCATCCAAATATTCAAGGTCAGTCTTCAATTCAGCCATATAAGGGTAAATCACCATTATATCAATCTCAAAATGGTATGTCTCTCAATTTAAGCATTTGTTTTTAAATATAGTATAGCTGTGAAAATAAAAAAAAATATACTTTTTCATTATCGTTTCTTGGTACTCAAGAATTTTTGGTTTTTTAATTTTTTAAAACGGATAAATAATGACACAATTGCATAGTTAGGACAAATTCCTTACCCATCCTTAGACTTTTTCATTTTTATCTTATTCCTACAATTTGATATTATTTCACCTGTTTCAACTTGAGATGAATATATCCACATTAAGTGAGACTTATTGTTATAGATTAGCACACTATATTGTATACAAATACTGTATACATGTGATATTTATTACTCTCCAAATTCGAGCATGTTACCTCCACAAACCATTTATTTATAATTAAATCACCATAGTTTCAAGACAAAATACAACACATCCATCTTATGTCAATCCTTTTTATTTTAATAGTATTTAAATCGATTGTAAATATATTTTAATTTTAGACCGTCTGAAATAAGAATATGAGCATCGGTTGAGAGACCTCTCACATATGCAATTTTTTTTGAAATAATGCAATTTCAGTTTAGATACATTTTACCTATTATTCATGTATTAGTTACATAGTAAATTTTTTTGTGCACTATTTTTGCAGATGACCTTCAGAATATTAGATCCATAGAGAAAATAACGTCAACGTCCAGTAACACCCATTCACAGTTATCCAATCATATATCAATTGACCAATTTAATATAAACATGTTGAGTAATCCAATTTATTTGTTCTTTCATTCTCCTAACTATTCGTCTTATAAATCTAACAATTTGATTCAACTAATATAACCACAATCTTGACTATAATTTTCATTTTTTGTAGTATATAGAACTTAATTATCTTAATTTTGATTTTTTTTATAAGTTTGTTATAAAATACGTATATATATATATAATGATATTATATTATTTATTTTTTATTTTTAAAAAGTACACATGTTCGAAATAAATAGAATTGGTTATATAATGATTTATAGTCATCTTTAAAAATAAGTGTACACAACCCCGTGATTTTTCACGGGTGTTACACTAGTTTTCCTTTGTTTGGATACAATTTATGGAGGAAAGGAAATGAAAGGGGAAGGAAATGAGGGATTTAATTTGTCTCCTTTAGAACAAACGAAAATTTTTCCATGAGATGCAAGATTTTGAGAGAAAATTTTATTTGAACCTTCAATTAATTACGCAAAGACATATTTTCTTGGATAGTCTCACTCCATTATACTATCTCCTTCCTCCCCTTTCATTTTCATCTCATCAATTTTATTATCCAAATAACTACAATTCATTTCCCCTTCCCTTTCCTCCCCTCCCTTCCCCTCCCCTTCCACTCTGTTTAATTTCCCTCCTAAAATTGTATCCAAACAGAGCCTAAGATCCATACTATGACACTCCAACTTAAACAAGGGTTATTGTTCGATGTTACGGTGTATTCCGAACTTAACAATGTAAAAACTTTTGAGAAATTATTATGCCTTTTGTGTATAATAATCACTGTGTACCGTACTTTCTTCATTCCATTCAAGTCTATACATTTGATTTTATTCACGTTTGTCAATATCCGTTTTCTTTTATTAATATTTTTAGTTACATATCGATAAAATTATAAAACTTTGATATTCACTATGTACTCAGTGAAACAATTTAAACAAGATCTCACATGACTATCTTTTATGTTATATATTAGTTGTGTTCAAAATCCACTCGACTTATGAATAATGCCTAAAAAGTAAAATCAGTAAGGCCCCGTTCTTTCTGGCTTTTTAGAGCTGAACTGAACTAAATTGAACTGAATTGAATTTAATCGAGCTGAGCTGAACTGAATTGAATTGAACTGAATGAGGTTGAAATTAATAAAAGTGGATGAAGTTTAATTAAATTGATCTCACTAATAACTAAATAATAATAATAATAATAAATTTTGTTTGATTAAAAGTTTGCGGTTAAAAAAAAATTAATAATATTAATAATAAAATAAGTTATTAATAATTTCATTCGGTTGCAAAACTTGGTATACCAGTTATTCAACATTAAAGTACTCAAAGAAAAACATATTCAAACATGGATGATAAAGAACGGAAGAAACTCATGGACAAAGTTCGAAAAAATAGGGCATGTTTTGGAGTCTATAATGACCATGATATTGAAACACCATGTTGATATGGAAGTCAATAACGAAATAACATAGATGATGTCTTTTTTGTTAATGATATCTATATTTTCAAGATTATGATTTTCGATTGTATTAACAAATATCACGATTTGAATGTTATCTAATTTTACTTCTTAAGTACCTTTTTCTCTACTCTCCCATGTTTCAATAATAATAATAATAATTAAAATAATTAATAAAAAAAATAACATAATGGATATATAATATAATAATAATAATAATAATAATAATAATAATAATAATAATAAACTATAACAATAATAATAATAATAATAACAATTAATAATTAATAAAATAATTATATAAAATAATAATTATAATAATAATAATAAATAATAACTAATAAATAATAAATAATAAAAATAATAAAAATAACAAAAAATAATAACAATAACTATAACAATAGCAATAATAAATTAATAATGTAGCCTGAACTTAATAAAGCTGAACTGAACTGAACTGAATTATATGAAGCTGAACTGAACTGAACTGAACTGAATTGACCTGAACTGAATGATATGGAATTGAGCTAAGCTGAACTAAACTGAACAGAGCTTAGCTGAACTGAAACGAGTTGAAAATAAGTTAGAAAGAACAGAGCCTAAGTCTCATTGAAGATGGACATTTCCGCCACAAGGTGAAAGAGGCTCAAGTAATAGCCAAGTTGGTTGATACGACAAAAGCAAATTATCAAGGGAGTAACATTATGCTTTTGTCTTATCTAACCACTTAAGTATTACTTAGCTCGTCTTCAGTGAGAATTTGTGAAATAAATGTATAAAATTAATTGGAATGGAAAAAGTAATAAATAACAAAATTGAAATTATTGATATTGTTTATACCTAAATATAATCTAAATGAAATAAAATAAAATAAAAAGACAAATCGGTTAGCGTGTATAATGGCATAATGTATTTGGAAGACCTAAGAAATTTTCTTATTTTTTTCTTAAATTTACATTCACTTTTGATAAACTCGCTTTATCTACAAAGTAGTCAACAAATTAAACCATCTAGATTGTTTTAAATTTTTTTTATAGATTATACCTTAAAATATCTTTTTATTGAAATTATTTTTTAGCCAAAGTTGAAAATTAATAACGATGTTTATTTATTTCTAATATTTAAAAGTTATTTTATTTTCGCATATCTAAAACTTTTATCTAACGTATAACATTGTATAAAATTTCAATTTATGAAACCTCTAAAATTCTCTGAAATCCTCTGAAATTCCTCTGAAATTCCTTCCATGATTAAAACATCCTCGGATCTGCTCCCGGAGATCTACCTCCCCCCAAACCTCCCTCCGAGGGGGATAACAGTTAATGGCGATAGTCACCCTGACTTTCCACACCCCTCCAAAAAAATGCTAAAAGAAAAACTATGCATCTTAATGAGTTCCTGGCTAATCCGTGACAGACACCCTCGTCATCCGCTGTACTCGTAGAAAAGCTGACAAGCGCTTTCTCTGGAGATTTCTTATCGTTCAGAGATGTCGTTGACAGATTCAATCCCATATCTAACTCACTTGCCGAATCTTTTTTGGATGATCCGGATGTCGACTCAGAAGATGATACAGATATAGCTGATACAGAGGAGGATCTCCTTTGTCCACGCATCAGCCTTACCAAGGAAGAGAAAGCCATCATTCGTAAATCTTGGAGACACTCTCTCATCATCAAAATGTTTGACAAGAAAATTGGATACCTATCACTTATGCGTAAATTGCAGGCCCAATGGTCCATCAAGGGAAAACTAACGTTGATTGATCTAACGAATTCATATTATGTTAGAAGATTTTCATCGAAGCGGGACTATGAATTCGTCTTAACTCAAGGTCCTTGGATGATAGACGACCATTATCTCACAATTCGAAAGTGGATCCCAAATTTTATTCCATCATAAGACAAAATCAAATATCTTACGGCTTGGGTGCGGATCCCGGACTTGCCAGTGGAATACTTCAATGAAACCTTTCTTCGTAAAGTCGGTAATAGAATTGGGAAGGTTGTTTGTATAGATAAGAACACTGCTTCCGCGGAGCGTGGACAGTTTACAAGACTGAGTGTCGAAGTATACATTTCAAAACCGCTTCTATCAAAATTTCGAATGTACGGTAAGGTTTATCGTATACAATACGAAGGACTGAAAATGATATGCTTTAAATGTGGTAAACTAGGCCATAGTTCAGATACTTGTGATACACAAGAAACCAGAGACTCCAATATGGAGTTGGATAAGCAAGCTCAGTCCGCTCCTATCCCGACCCCGAATAACCAGTCATTTGAATCAGGCCTATTCCCTGAAGAAAGTTCTGACTTTGGCGACTGGATGATGGTGAAGAAACCACCATGTAGGAAAGTGACGGAAAACCAACCAATAGAACTGAAGCAAAATCCAGTACCCTAGAGTGCATGCAGTTGGACCCGCTTTCGAGTACGGTAAATCTACGAAAAACCACGGGTCAAGATTCGATACTCTATCAGATTTTTTAGGAAATATCCCCCCTCATCAAATATTCCTTCCCAAAATTTCCATAACAATCAAGAAAATTTTTCGAGTATCATGGAGAATATTGCACAATTGTCATTTTCCTCTGTTCCAAAATCTTTTCCAAATTTCAACGCCAAAGCCAAGGATTTCAACGCTCTCAATTTCCAAAATATATCCCATAACAATAGGAATTCTTTCCAAACTAAAAATCTGAAGAGCTCCTATAAAAAATCTACCTCAATTCCTGCCAAATCACAAAAAAAATCAAACTCTAAGAAATATAACCAATATACCTACTACTTCAATATCAGAAAATATCCCATCAAACTTTCAATCTAGTAAATTTCCTTTGTCAGTTACAGAAGTCCAAACTAAAAGCCCCAACATTCGAAATACCAGTACTACAATTCGTGACCCTAACACGAATGTCGATCATCCCCCGACAATCCTATACGGGAAACTCCCCCAACCAAGATGGTTGTCGGAGTACCCTCAGACAGTACGGATTCCTCCAAGCTGGAACCCAATCATATCGACACGGGAGAAGATGCCAATTCCCGTGTTGGGTGTGATGATCTCGGAATCCCAGTAATGGAACTTTAGTTCAACCGACTACAGAAGGAATCGATGGATCTCCAAGTCTAGATTTCAATCCCATGGAGCATTAGCCATGTCCTAACACTCGTAAGTCGAGCTTATCCAACACATTTACCGTTTATACCTTGTTATATGGCCGAACAGATACTGAATTTATGCCCCAACCTTCCCCCCTTGACTTGTATGATTTGGAATATACAATGCACAAAGAGTAAGAGTAAAATTACTGCACTTAAACATGTGGTAAGGACATATAAACCATTTATACTGGTGTTAATCGAAACTCATATGGGTGGAGATCATGCTGAGAATATTAGAACTATTATAGGCTATTCGGGACATTCTCGAGTAGATGCGGTTGGCTTTAGCGGAGGCATATGGCTCTATTGGCGACCCTAGTTAGTCACAGTTACTCCTCTGAAGGAGCATAACCAATACGTCACAGTAGAAGTCTCGCGTTGTGCAGGCCATACGCCGTGGTTCTTCTCGGCAGTATATGCCAGTTCTGATACAGGGAATAGACAAGCATTATGGGCAGAGTTGGAAAATTTCGCACGAAACAATAGTCTTCCTTGGATGCTCGCTGGCGATTTTAATGAAACTCGGTCTCTTAGTGAACGACATGATGATGATGCTAATATGGAAAGAAGATGTTATAACTTCAATAATTGGGTTAATAATTGCGAACTTCTGTATTTAGAGTCCTCCGGTTTTGCCCACACTTGGTCTCGGGGTAATTCGTCGGAAACAAGACAGAGTGCCCGCCTTGATCGAGCTATGTGTAATGGCGAATGGGGGATGGAGTTCGAGGATGCTCACGTGAAACATCTACCTGCTTTTCAGTCAGACCATTGCCCCCTCCTTATTGCTCCAAACGGCTTTACTCCGACCAGTACCATTAATCACCCGTTCAAATTTCAGGCAGCGTGGATGACTCACGATAAGTTCAGTTCATTCGTTCAGAACAACTGGCCTAAAGAAGAGTCATTCCCGACCAGATTATCTAATTTGTCATCCCTTCTTCAAGAGCGGAATAAGAACGTGTTTGGTGATAGTTTTAGGCAAAATCTAACTCTTTTGGCTCGACTTGAGGGATGTCAAAAAATCTTGGCTCATTCTCGTCATATTCGATACATCAAGCTGGAAGCTAATTTGAGAAAAAGCTAGACCAGGTGTTGGATAGGGAAGAATTAATGTGGTACCAAAAAGCTCGGATCGAATTTATCAGAGACGGAGATCGTAACACAAAATATTTCCATGTCAGCACTTTGGTACGACGTTGGCACAATAAAATTCAGTCCCTGCGACAGAGTGATGGTAATTGCGTAGACGATCCGGATAAGGTGAAGAAGCTTGTTGTTGATTATTTTCGCAACCTCTATACTGATGATACTCCTTATGACATGGAGGCTGATATTCCATATGACCTATTTCAAGAGTTCAGCAATAAAGATTTCAAGAGACTCACTAGCCCGTTTTCGCTTGCAGAAATACAACGAGTTATTCATTATATGGGGTCGTTAAAAGCCCTGGACCGGATGGATTCCAAGCCCTCTTCTATCAAAAAAATTGGGATATTATTTCCCCCTCTCTTATACCTATGGTTATCAACGCTTTAGAAGTTAAGGGATTTCAGATTGGTCTGAATGATACACATATCGTTGTCATTCCCAAAGTTAAAGCCCCAAAGTTTATTTCACAATTTCGACCCATCAGTCTCTGTAATGTTGCGTATAAGATTATTAGCAAAGTTTTGGCTAATCGTGTCAAGAACGTCCTCCCATATCTTATTTCTGAGACCCATAGTGGATTTGTCCCAGGACGACAGATTACAGATAATATCGTCATTTTTCAGGAGCTTTTACATACCATGAAAAAGAAGAAAGGCCGGAAAGCTTATGTGGCGATCACAATAGATCTTGAAAAAGCATATGAAACATTAAAATGGAGGTTTATCAGTCATACTTTGAAAGATATGTGTTTCCCTCCGCTCCTTATTGATACAATCATGGAGTGTGTTTCTACCACCAGAATGCTAGTCTTATGGAATGGGGAACCCACAGAACAATTCACCCCCACTCATGGAGTACGCCAAGGAGACCTGTTGTCATCCTATCTCTTTGTTATGTGCCTTGAAAAGCTTCAACAAATGATTGACAAACAGACGCGTGCTAATAATTGGCACGACCTTCCCATTTGTCGAGATGGTCCTGTTATCTCCAACCTTTTCTTTACAAATGATATGGTCCTATTCGCAGAAGCCAATACAGAACAAGCAGATACTATTAATTACGTTCTTGATAATTTTTGCCGAGCTTCGGGTGAGAAGGTCAGTCAAGCCAAATCACACGTTTTCTTTTCGGCTAATACTCATCCAGAGGTGAAAGATGTTATCTGCTCAACTCTGGGATTTTCCGAGACAATCGATTTAGGTACTTATTTGGGAGTTCCTACTATCAACGGTCGAGTTACAAAGCATACCTTCTCTCATTTAGAGTCCAAAATCAGTAAACGTTTGGCAGGTTGGGCA
Source organism: Silene conica (assembly GCA_029255685.2). Lineage (NCBI taxonomy): Eukaryota > Viridiplantae > Streptophyta > Magnoliopsida > Caryophyllales > Caryophyllaceae > Silene > Silene conica. Next base: position 6,846,283 of record CM055313.2, read on the forward strand.
ACAAAACGCCTCTCTCTAGCTGGTCGTGCAACCTTGGTCCAATCCACTATCACTATAATCGCCAATTACAATATGCAATCAGCCCGAGACTACCGCGATCAGTGTGTGAGTCTATTGATCGTAACGCTCGAAGATTCTTATGGAGTGGTAATGAAAACAAGAGGTCCACTCATCTTATTTCATGGGAAACTATCCAAAAAAACAAAATCATTGGGTGGCCTCGGAATAGTTTCTGCTAGACAAGCAAATTCAGCCTTTCTCACTAAATTGGGTTGGAGGGTGTTAGCTGAACCGACCAAACTATGATCTAGAGTTCTTCGAGCTAAATACTGTAAAGGTAGATGCGACTTGGATATGTTCAGACCCAAGCAAGGTATGTCCAATGTCTGGGCTGGGATAGCTGCTGATCTAATTCTATCGGACGAGGAACTTCGATCTCAATAGGAAATGGCCGCGATACTCTGTTTTGGGACCATCCTTTAGATAGATGATACTATTCTCTCGAATAATGTCATATCTAATATCCCATCTGCTTTATTAACAACGACAGTAAGTGATATGTGGGATGAGTCTAATGGTTGGAAAGGGGATTCCTTTGCAAACTATCTCCCTCAAATCGATTTACTCAAAATAGCAGCCTATTCGGTGGTACCCTATCTAAATAATACTGTATATTGGCGGGGCTCCTTTTCAGGCAAATTCACTATCAAATCAGCACTTGGCTTTTTGAAAAGTCAAATTCAACCCAGCAACTCCGAAACTCCTATTTGGCGTATTATTTGGAAACTCCCAGTTCAACAACGCATTCGTATGTTTCTTTGGATTGCTGCCCATGACCGTCTTATGACCAATGTTAGCCGAGTCCATAGAAACATGGGAGATGATCCACTTTGTCCCCGTTGTTCGGCCGAAGAAGAAACCGTGGAGCATCTTCTCCGCTCATGTCCGGTTTCATTGGCCATCTGGAGTCAAGTCGGCGGCTTGGCTACCTCACCCTCTTTCCTTACCGAAAACTTTAACGACTGGCTTGTGAACAATGCATCTAATAATTATGAAAATGTCGGTCAGGATTGGGCTTTCTGTTTTGCGATTACTTGTTGGCTGTTGTGGAGATGGATGAACAATTTAGTATTTGGTAGGGATGAGAAGAACTCAACCTTTCCGAGGGATTTCTTGTTTCAACAATTTGATCAGAGTCGTCGGGCATTCGATAAATTCTCTTTGTTTAATCCGACGTGCGGGACGGCCAATAGAGAAGTTTATATCCGTTGGCTGCCTCCGCCGAATGGATGGATCTTACTTAACACTGATGGGGCCTCTAAAGGTAATCCGGGTCTAGCTGGTAGCGGAGGTATCTTTCGAGATGAAAGGGGTAATTTCATATCGGCTTTTACGTTTTCAGCCGGTATTTGTTCTTCTATGAGGGCCGAATTGCTTGCACTACTAACTGGCTTTTACGTTTTAATGTGTTTAGACACTTCATTTAAATACAGTTATTGTATTATATAAGTTCTGTTATTGTATTATAAAACTCAGTTATTGTATGTAGTGGTGACTTCATGGGGTGTTGTTGTATTATATGCATCACTTTGTGTTTATTTAGGTCGTATGGTTCTTTGCAGTGCTGCGAAGATTAAAGTCAGTTGCCGCCCTAATGTTCTAGTTAACCTTTTGCAAAAACTTAGATTGTGGTGTTTTTGTAATGATGCATATGATGTTTTACAACGGGGAGTTGTTTACATCAGAGTTGCATGATCCATTAAAAAGGATTATTTACAGAGCTGATATTGCTGTTATCCTAGTTTTAGCTGATATCAACAAGAAAGAGAGAGGTTGTTGCCTTTAGTTGAGGAAATTGTAAATGTTGGAAATTGTAAATGTTGCTTGGTATTGGAAAGGATTGTGTGTTTTGTAAAGCCTAGAAAGTGTTATTTTTGTGACAGTTATTGTAATTTTCTCAGAGAATTATTGTAATCATGTCAGACAGTTTTTGTAATGGTGTTTTAAGACAGTTATTGTAATTGTGTTTTCAGACAGTAATTGTAATGGTTTCAGGCAGTTATTTTAATGATTTCAGACAGTAATTATAATGGGTTCATACAGTTATTGTAATGATTTTCAGACAGTTATTGTAATGGTTTTTACACATTTATTGTATTATATAAGTCTTGTTATTGTATCTAGTAGTGACTTCATTCAAGACAGTTATTGTATTATATAAGTTCTGTTATTGTATTTCCTTTTTTTACACAGTTATTGCATAATGTCAAATATTGTATTGCATAATAATACCTGTTATTGTAATGCATAATGTTACTTATTGTATTGCATAATACATGTTATTGTATTTAGTTTTCCATTTTGTAGTACTTGTTATTGTAATTCATAATAGCTGTTATTGTATTCATAATAGCTGTTATTGTATTCATAATAGCTGTTATTGTAATTGATAATAGCTGTTATTGTATTGCATAATACATGTTATTGTATTCAGTTTTCCATTTTGTAATACCTGTTATTGTAATTCATAATAGCTGTTATTGTATTCATAATAACTGTTATTGTAATTCATAATAGCTGTTATTGTATTGCATAATACATGTTATTGTATTCAGTTTTCCATTAGTGACTTCATGTGCACAATGTAGTTATTGTAACATTACATGTTAATTATTGTAATGCATAATATATGTTATGTGTTTACATAGGATTCTTTTCCTACTGTTATTGTATTCAATGAAGTAGAGTTTCCAACTGTTATACTTCATTTCTTTTTTTAAAGTTATGTTGGTTATTGTATTGCATAATCCAATACCGGTGTTGAAAATTCAGTTTTATTTGTGATAGGGAATTGTTGAAGATATGCTGGAAACCACTCATGGGGTTAATACTCCAAATGACAGTTATTTTAATGGTTTTTACACAGTTATTGTATTATATAAGTTCTGTTATTGTATCTAGTAATGACTTCATAAGAGAGTTATTGTATTATAGAAGTTCTGTTTTCCTTCTACAGAGTTATTGTATCCAGTAGTGACTTCATGAGTTTGTCATAATTATGTTATTCTTTTACTCAGTTATTTTAATGTTTTCAGACAGTTATTGTAATGGGTTCATACAGTTATTGTAATGATTTCAGACAGTTATTTTAATAGTTTCAGACAATTATTGTAATGGGATCAGGCAGTTATTGTAATGGTTTTTAGACAGTTATTGTAATGTTTTAACTCAGTTATTGTAATGAGTTCAGACTGTTATTGTAATGTATTCAGATAGTTATTGTAATGGTTTAAGTCAGTTATTGTAATGGTTTAACTCAGTTATTGTAATGAGTTCAGACTATTATTGTAATGTATCAGATAGTTATTGTAATGGTTTAAGTCAGTTATTGTAATGAGTTCAGACATTTATTGTAATGTAGTCAAATAGTTATTGTAATGGTTTAAGTCAGTTATTGTAATGGTTTAAGTCGGCTATTGTAATGAGTTCAGACAGTTATTGTAATGTATTCTGATAGTTATTGTAATGGGTCAGATAGTTATTGTAATGGTTTATTCGAGATAGTTATTCAAAAGAATACCCTTTCCATGCCAAAATTGCACATGTTGAACTCCAAAAACACGGTTTTCGTCATTATTTCTATTTTTAGTAATTGATTACTGTTCAACTCAAAAATGCAAAATGTAAGACAAATTACCAATCTATTATTGAATATAGTAATCTAAGACAATATAGTAATCTAAGACAAATTACCAATCTACTGCGTTAACCAAACTCATTTATTGATTCAATGAAAATGACTAGTTATTCAGTTAAATAAGATGAAATCAAACACAAGGTAGAAATTTGAATATATTTGAGTTTCGTTTCAATACAATAACACGATTTACTCATTACAATAACTAAAATACTGAAGGGAACTCGGGTAGTCTCACTAACAAGTTCATATATTTAGTCTTACTAATTATTACTAATTTTAATTAATCTCATATTAATTTATACTCAAGATCTTATGCATGCAATAAAATATGCGGAACAATAACGAAAAGGGCCTTACAAACGGTCCAAATAAGTGCTAGGACGATCCTCCACGGAGCAACCAAAATAGCTTGCCTCCTTTACGTTGCACCCAAGACCTACCCTTAAACACCGAAGACTGAACCCGAGCTAGGAGACGGAATTGGGTTATCTTAAAACCGTAAACTAATATTCATTTACTAGCTTACTAAAATATTATGTAAATAATATTTAGAGAGCTTTTATTTTCTTATGCTTAGAAAATATACATAGAGGATTTATGAGTCTTTTCTTACTCTAGAAAATGACTTAGGTTAGTTCAATATAATGTGTTCATCACATATATATTATGGTGGGTTTTGGGTGGAGTGTGTCGTGAGGTGTGTTGGGGTAGGACAATTAGGTGGCTTGTCTTACACATGCAATTAGGGTTGCATGCCTACTATTAGGCATCAACCTATCCTAATCATTATGCATGTAAATAAATAATATTACTAATATTTACCCAAAACACACACACTTACACGACACACTAAGTGTAAAATGGACTTCCATTTCACAATTTGTAATTTGTACAATTGTGTAATATGTGACATCCTATGTGACATAATTCAATTGTATTAATTTAAAATATATTTATCACATAAATAATGTTTCTAAATTAATCAAATCATATTTAACAAATTATTTAGTAATTCATAATCACCGTCTCAAAATATGGCTATTATAATAATCGTCAATACGATATACAACATTTGTTATAACCACGAACCCATCTCATTCTAATTTCGACATTTCATAAATATCGATTAATATTTGACAATCGATACATTTCGATTTCAAATATAAATCTTACTTTAAGATTTAACCTCTGATTCCTCAATATACGGTTTTAAGAATATCGATCAATCTGTATCCTATACAATCAATCAATATATATTATTTAAGGGGTCTGTCCTATAGGTGTGACCTAAAGGGATCAACTGACTACCACCGTCATACGACAGTAATGTTAAACTCTAGTCAGCCAATCATTACCGATTAATGTTGGTCAGTTGACTAAATCAATATTGGATCGTCCCTTGCATATTCATTTCATAAGATTTATGACAATGATTTTTATCACTGTCGTGATCGCACAATTGTTGAGGACACATTTCCTAACAATCTCCCACTTGTACTCGACAAGTGTGCGTCACCAATTCTCTTGTCCTATTACGTCATCTCCCACTCAATGCAAGGTGTCTTCCAGGTCGTACTTGCATTTGATCATATCTTGAGCGTTTTTTCTCGATCTGGAGATTTAACTGCTTTGACCGGAATTATCTACCATAGATACCTTCCGAGCGTGGCCACGCATTTTCAGTTAAACTTCTCCTCGAGTGGCCTTGAGATTTAAGACAACCCTGACAAGGGGTTGGACAATTCCTATCCTACTGTTCCCTTCGCTAACACAGTCCATCATGACCCAAAAGAAGCCCATTTGACCCCCTTTAACGGTTGATCGTAGAGCTAAAATCAAAGTCAATCTGGGGCTGCATCACCTTGGGCGAACAGTCTCAAGTCAAAGAATCGACTTATGTGAATAATATAGTAGCTCTCGCCACGACCTGGCTAATTATAAAATTTCCAGAACTCTATAAGCGGTCACTAAATGCCCGACAAAGTGTTACACAGTCTGCCTATGTGATCGACTAGTCATCCCATATGACTCTATGACATTTGAACTTGCCATCAATCGCCTCACATTCTAGTCGCTTCGAGACGTCACCTCATACAAGCGACTATGGGCTATACTAAGTTAATCCAGTTCACTTATGGGGTTCAAATTGTCTCTTACAACCCATTTGGATTTCACAAAGTATAAATTGTGAGTTAATAATAACTCAAACGATAAGAGTGATTGTTATGTGCGAACAAACAATACGATATTGTTGCTCCACATAAACAATCTTTGATGATCATACATCAATTTGTATTAATGGTTTATTATGTGAATATACCCTATCTTCACATCTTTTAAACCTACAAATTTCGGTTTCCTTTTGACTCATATTATCTCGCATAATATGATCTTATTCAAGTACATTTCAAGTCTTTTATACTCGACTTGAGTCTCCTTACTTTAAGGAAGCTCCCACTGTTTTCCTAAAACTTATGACATGTCATCCATATGAACACAGTCATATTTTACTAGAATTCATATCGTAGTTAACCTAGATTCGATCTCTTAGTTCTCCTCGAGAAACTTATATCGAAATAGGGCTTGAGTCTCCTTACTCGACTTGAGTCTCCTTACTTTAAGGAAGCTCCCACTGGATTGCTGCCCATGACCGTCTTATGACCAATGTTAGCCGAGTCCATAGAAACATGGGAGATGATCCACTTTGTCCCCGTTGTTCGGCCGAAGAAGAAACCGTGGAGCATCTTCTCCGCTCATGTCCGGTTTCATTGGCCATCTGGAGTCAAGTCGGCGGCTTGGCTACCTCACCCTCTTTCCTTACCGAAAACTTTAACGACTGGCTTGTGAACAATGCATCTAATAATTATGAAAATGTCGGTCAGGATTGGGCTTTCTGTTTTGCGATTACTTGTTGGCTGTTGTGGAGATGGATGAACAATTTAGTATTTGGTAGGGATGAGAAGAACTCAACCTTTCCGAGGGATTTCTTGTTTCAACAATTTGATCAGAGTCGTCGGGCATTCGATAAATTCTCTTTGTTTAATCCGACGTGCGGGACGGCCAATAGAGAAGTTTATATCCGTTGGCTGCCTCCGCCGAATGGATGGATCTTACTTAACACTGATGGGGCCTCTAAAGGTAATCCGGGTCTAGCTGGTAGCGGAGGTATCTTTCGAGATGAAAGGGGTAATTTCATATCGGCTTTTACGTTTTCAGCCGGTATTTGTTCTTCTATGAGGGCCGAATTGCTTGCACTACTAACTGGCTTTTACGTTTTAATGTGTTTAGACACTTCATTTAAATACAGTTATTGTATTATATAAGTTCTGTTATTGTATTATAAAACTCAGTTATTGTATGTAGTGGTGACTTCATGGGGTGTTGTTGTATTATATGCATCACTTTGTGTTTATTTAGGTCGTATGGTTCTTTGCAGTGCTGCGAAGATTAAAGTCAGTTGCCGCCCTAATGTTCTAGTTAACCTTTTGCAAAAACTTAGATTGTGGTGTTTTTGTAATGATGCATATGATGTTTTACAACGGGGAGTTGTTTACATCAGAGTTGCATGATCCATTAAAAAGGATTATTTACAGAGCTGATATTGCTGTTATCCTAGTTTTAGCTGATATCAACAAGAAAGAGAGAGGTTGTTGCCTTTAGTTGAGGAAATTGTAAATGTTGGAAATTGTAAATGTTGCTTGGTATTGGAAAGGATTGTGTGTTTTGTAAAGCCTAGAAAGTGTTATTTTTGTGACAGTTATTGTAATTTTCTCAGAGAATTATTGTAATCATGTCAGACAGTTTTTGTAATGGTGTTTTAAGACAGTTATTGTAATTGTGTTTTCAGACAGTAATTGTAATGGTTTCAGGCAGTTATTTTAATGATTTCAGACAGTTATTGTAATGGGTTCATACAGTTATTGTAATGATTTTCAGACAGTTATTGTAATGGTTTTTACACATTTATTGTATTATATAAGTCTTGTTATTGTATCTAGTAGTGACTTCATTCAAGACAGTTATTGTATTATATAAGTTCTGTTATTGTATTTCCTTTTTTTACACAGTTATTGCATAATGTCAAATATTGTATTGCATAATAATACCTGTTATTGTAATGCATAATGTTACTTATTGTATTGCATAATACATGTTATTGTATTTAGTTTTCCATTTTGTAGTACTTGTTATTGTAATTCATAATAGCTGTTATTGTATTCATAATAGCTGTTATTGTATTCATAATAGCTGTTATTGTAATTGATAATAGCTGTTATTGTATTGCATAATACATGTTATTGTATTCAGTTTTCCATTTTGTAATACCTGTTATTGTAATTCATAATAGCTGTTATTGTATTCATAATAACTGTTATTGTAATTCATAATAGCTGTTATTGTATTGCATAATACATGTTATTGTATTCAGTTTTCCATTAGTGACTTCATGTGCACAATGTAGTTATTGTAACATTACATGTTAATTATTGTAATGCATAATATATGTTATGTGTTTACATAGGATTCTTTTCCTACTGTTATTGTATTCAATGAAGTAGAGTTTCCAACTGTTATACTTCATTTCTTTTTTTAAAGTTATGTTGGTTATTGTATTGCATAATCCAATACCGGTGTTGAAAATTCAGTTTTATTTGTGATAGGGAATTGTTGAAGATATGCTGGAAACCACTCATGGGGTTAATACTCCAAATGACAGTTATTTTAATGGTTTTTACACAGTTATTGTATTATATAAGTTCTGTTATTGTATCTAGTAATGACTTCATAAGAGAGTTATTGTATTATAGAAGTTCTGTTTTCCTTCTACAGAGTTATTGTATCCAGTAGTGACTTCATGAGTTTGTCATAATTATGTTATTCTTTTACTCAGTTATTTTAATGTTTTCAGACAGTTATTGTAATGGGTTCATACAGTTATTGTAATGATTTCAGACAGTTATTTTAATAGTTTCAGACAATTATTGTAATGGGATCAGGCAGTTATTGTAATGGTTTTTAGACAGTTATTGTAATGTTTTAACTCAGTTATTGTAATGAGTTCAGACTGTTATTGTAATGTATTCAGATAGTTATTGTAATGGTTTAAGTCAGTTATTGTAATGGTTTAACTCAGTTATTGTAATGAGTTCAGACTATTATTGTAATGTATCAGATAGTTATTGTAATGGTTTAAGTCAGTTATTGTAATGAGTTCAGACATTTATTGTAATGTAGTCAAATAGTTATTGTAATGGTTTAAGTCAGTTATTGTAATGGTTTAAGTCGGCTATTGTAATGAGTTCAGACAGTTATTGTAATGTATTCTGATAGTTATTGTAATGGGTCAGATAGTTATTGTAATGGTTTATTCGAGATAGTTATTCAAAAGAATACCCTTTCCATGCCAAAATTGCACATGTTGAACTCCAAAAACACGGTTTTCGTCATTATTTCTATTTTTAGTAATTGATTACTGTTCAACTCAAAAATGCAAAATGTAAGACAAATTACCAATCTATTATTGAATATAGTAATCTAAGACAATATAGTAATCTAAGACAAATTACCAATCTACTGCGTTAACCAAACTCATTTATTGATTCAATGAAAATGACTAGTTATTCAGTTAAATAAGATGAAATCAAACACAAGGTAGAAATTTGAATATATTTGAGTTTCGTTTCAATACAATAACACGATTTACTCATTACAATAACTAAAATACTGAAGGGAACTCGGGTAGTCTCACTAACAAGTTCATATATTTAGTCTTACTAATTATTACTAATTTTAATTAATCTCATATTAATTTATACTCAAGATCTTATGCATGCAATAAAATATGCGGAACAATAACGAAAAGGGCCTTACAAACGGTCCAAATAAGTGCTAGGACGATCCTCCACGGAGCAACCAAAATAGCTTGCCTCCTTTACGTTGCACCCAAGACCTACCCTTAAACACCGAAGACTGAACCCGAGCTAGGAGACGGAATTGGGTTATCTTAAAACCGTAAACTAATATTCATTTACTAGCTTACTAAAATATTATGTAAATAATATTTAGAGAGCTTTTATTTTCTTATGCTTAGAAAATATACATAGAGGATTTATGAGTCTTTTCTTACTCTAGAAAATGACTTAGGTTAGTTCAATATAATGTGTTCATCACATATATATTATGGTGGGTTTTGGGTGGAGTGTGTCGTGAGGTGTGTTGGGGTAGGACAATTAGGTGGCTTGTCTTACACATGCAATTAGGGTTGCATGCCTACTATTAGGCATCAACCTATCCTAATCATTATGCATGTAAATAAATAATATTACTAATATTTACCCAAAACACACACACTTACACGACACACTAAGTGTAAAATGGACTTCCATTTCACAATTTGTAATTTGTACAATTGTGTAATATGTGACATCCTATGTGACATAATTCAATTGTATTAATTTAAAATATATTTATCACATAAATAATGTTTCTAAATTAATCAAATCATATTTAACAAATTATTTAGTAATTCATAATCACCGTCTCAAAATATGGCTATTATAATAATCGTCAATACGATATACAACATTTGTTATAACCACGAACCCATCTCATTCTAATTTCGACATTTCATAAATATCGATTAATATTTGACAATCGATACATTTCGATTTCAAATATAAATCTTACTTTAAGATTTAACCTCTGATTCCTCAATATACGGTTTTAAGAATATCGATCAATCTGTATCCTATACAATCAATCAATATATATTATTTAAGGGGTCTGTCCTATAGGTGTGACCTAAAGGGATCAACTGACTACCACCGTCATACGACAGTAATGTTAAACTCTAGTCAGCCAATCATTACCGATTAATGTTGGTCAGTTGACTAAATCAATATTGGATCGTCCCTTGCATATTATTTCATAAGATTTATGACAATGATTTTTATCACTGTCGTGATCGCACAATTGTTGAGGACACATTTCCCAACAATTACTACATTACAATAACTACAAATATCATGGTTTTACATTACAATAATTGAGTTTCTACATTACAATAATTAAGTTTTGAGTTTATACATTACAATAACCGGGTTTCTACATTAAAATAACTGAGTTACTCAATTAAACAAGCTGAAAACAAACAAAACATAGAAATTTGAATACATTTGTGATCTCAATACAATAACACGATTTACTCTTTACAATAACTGAGTTTCTATATTAGAATAACTACAAATAACTGAGTTTCTACATTACAATAACTGAGTTTCTACATTATAATAACTGAGTTTCTACATTGGTATAACTACAAATTCTTGAGTTTTAAGATTACACCTGAGTTTCTACATTTCAATAACTGAGTTGTTAAATTAAATAATATCAAACTAACAAAAAAGACCAGGTATATGCATCATTTTTCTCATTGAACGTCAATTATTCACGTCTATCTTGATTTAACCTGCAAATCACCAAAAAATAGAATATAAGTTAACAAAATTTCCAAGAAGTAACTACTAGATACAATAACTGAGTTTTAACATTAATATTACAACTAAGTTTCTACATTCAACTAGGCATTTTAACAAACAGTTGGTGTGCTAATCTAGATTATCAATAATTTTTTAAGATTATGATAATAAATTATCAGTCAAATGTCAACAATATGATAAACAATACATAAATCGTCGTACAATTTGTTATTTGAATCAAATAATTCAGTTATTCGAGTATTAAAATAAGAAAATCGTAAGAAATCTTGGTACCTTCGAAAAATTAGGGTTCCTGGAATATTTTCGTTTGATCTTTCTGAATTGATAGTTTTTAGTTGAATTAATCAAGATAATGAATGAGTTTAGGTAATAATTGTGGATTTTGAAATCAAAAATTGAAGAATTGATGATTTTTGTGCGATCGATTTGATGAATTTTTGTGCGATTGATTATTGATGATTTTTTTGGGAATTTGGCAGAGAGAGAAGGGGGAAACAGAGTTGTTAGTTGAAACAAAATTGTGAAAATTTAGGCGCGTGTTGAATTTTAGGTCAATTGTATTTATACGCGGGGGTAACTCATAGAATATGACAAACTCACCGGAACCCGCCTATATATATATAGAGATTGTATCTTGTGAGGTCTATGATCTTAAATGAGGATTGAGGTCTACTTGTAGATTTAAGCAAAATTAAAAACAAACTGCCGTGATCAAGGATCGAACCCACGACCTTGTGTATAAAAGACAAACACCTTAACCAACGGACCACAACGTGTTTGATGATTAATATAGTATTGTGTAATATTTAACACGCGAATATTTTCTATTAAGCAAAAATTAAAAAAACAAACTGCTGTGGTCAGGGATCGAACCCACAACCTTGGGCATCGGAGATTAACAACTTAACCAACAGACCACAGCATCTTTGATAATTAATATAGTATTGTGTAATATTTATCACGCGAATATTTTCTACTAAGCAAAAATAAAAATTTGCCGCCACTAGGGCTCGAACACCAAACCTCGGATTTCAAAGTCCGGCACCTAAACCCATAGACCACAAAGTATTTGTTGATAATATTGTATAATATTTAAGGAATAAACATTTTCGAAGACAATTTTTACTCAAATTGCGAATTGGGATTGAACCCGAAACCTTCGAAATTATATTTTCGAAATTTTTTTTTCGAAATTTTTTTCATCGGAATTTTTTGAAAAAGAAATTCTTGAAACTTTTTTCCGAATTTTTTTCTCCAAATTTTTTTTTCGATTTTTTTTCTCCAATCCTTTTTTTTCTCGAAAAGATTGGAGAAAAAAAAAGCGTAGATACACATCTCTTAATGCGTGGATACACATGTCTAAATGCGTAGATACACACCTTTAAATACGTAGATACACATGGCTAAATGCGTAGATACACATCACTTAATGCGTAGATACACATGTCTAAATACGTAGATACATATCTCTAAATGCGTAGATACACATGTTTGAATGCGTAGATACACACCTTTATATGAGTAGATACACACCTCTATATGAGTAGATACACATCTCTAAATGCGTAGATACACACCTCTATATGAGTAGATACACATCTCTAAATGCGTAGATACACATGACTAAATGCGTAGATACACATCTCTAAATACGTAGATACGCATGTCTAAATGCGTAGATACACACCATTAAATGCGTAGATACACATCACTAAATGCGGAGATACACATGTCTAAATGCGTAGATACATACTTTTAATGCTTAGATACACATGGCTAAATGCGTAGATACACACGTCTAGTAGATACACACCTTTAAATACGTAGATACACATGGCTAAATGCGTAGATACACATCTTTTAATGCATAGATACACATGTCTAAATGCGTAGATACACATCTCTATATGCGTAGAAACACACCTTTAAATACGTAGATACACATCTTTTAATGTGTAGATACACACCTTCAAATGCGTAGATACACATCTCTAAGTGCGTAGATACACATCTCTAAATGCGTAGATACACATCTTTAAATGCGTAGATACACATGGCTAAATGCGTAGATACACATGTGTAAATGCGTATATACTAACCATTAAATGCGTAGATACACATCTCTAAATGCGGAGATACACACCTTTAAATATGTAGATACACATCTCTAAATGCGTAGATACACATGTCTAAATCCGTAGATACACACCTTTAAATGCGTGGATACACATCTAAATGCGTAGATACACACCATTAAGTACGTAGATACGCATGGTTAAATGCGTAGATACACATCTCTAAATCCGTAGATAAACATGGCTAAATGTGTAGATACACATTTTTAAATGCGTAGATACGCATCTCTTAATGCGTAGATACACACCTTTAAATGCGTAGATACACATGGCTAAATGCGTAGATACACATGTCTAAATGCGTAAATACACGTTTAAATTCGTGGATACACATCTAAATGCGTGGATACACATCTAAATGCGTAGATACACATGTCTAAATGCGTATATACAAACCATTAAATGCGTAGATACACATGGCCAAATGCGTAGATACACATCTCTAAATGCGTAGATACACATGGTTAAATGCGTAGATACACATCTCTAAATGCGTAGATACACATGGTTAAATGCGTAGATACACATCTTTTAATGCGTAGATACACATGGCTCAATGCGTAGATACACACCTTTAAGTACGTAGATACACATGGTTAAATGCGTAGATACACATCTCTAAATGCGTAGATACACATGGCTATATGTGTAGATACACATTTTTAAATGCGTAGTTACGCATCTCTTAATGCGTAGATACACACCTTTAAATGCGTAGATACACATGGCTAGATGCGTAGATACACATGTCTAAATGCGTAAATTCACACATTTAAATGCGTAGATCCACATGACTATATGCGTAGATACACATGGCTAAATATGTAGATACATATCTCTAAATGCGATGCATTGATACACATGGCCAAATGTATATATACACATCTCCAAATGCGTAGATATACATGTCATGTCTAAATGCGTAGATATATGTCTAAATGCGTAGATACACATGTCTAAATGCGTAGATACACCTTTAAATGTGTAGATAAACATTTCTAAATGCGTAGATACACATGTTTGAATGCATAGATACACATCTCTAAATGCGTAGATACACACCTCTAAATGTGTATTTATACACCTTTAAATGCGTAGATACACACCTCTAAATGCGTAGATATACATGACTAAATGCGTAGATACACGCCTTTAAATACGTAGATACACGTGTTTAAATGCGTAAATACACATGTCTAAATGCGTAGATACACACCTTTAATTGCGTAGATACACATGTCTAAATGCGTAGATGCATATCTTTAAATGCCTAAATACACATCTCTAAATGTGTAGATACACACCTTTAAATGTGTAGATACGCATGGTTAAATACGTAGATACACATGTTACTCAATAAAATATTACGGGTTCTCCAAAACAATATTACGAAAAGAAAAAAAAATCTCGAGAAAAAAAAATTGATAAAAATATCTAAAAAAAAAAAATCGAGAAAAAACAATTTCGAGAAAAAATAATCTCGAGAAAAAATAATTTCGGAAAAAAAAAATTCGGAAAAAAATCGGAGAAAAAAGGTTCGGAAAAAAAGTGGGAGAAAAAAAGTTTCGTAAAAAAAATCCGGAGAAAAAAAAAAGTTTCGAAAAAATTTCGGAGAAAAAAAAGTTTTGAAAAAAAATTTCGAGACAAAAAAATTTCGGAAAAAAAAGTTTCGAAAAAAGATTTTCGAGAAAAAAAATTGATAGAAATATCTCAAAAAAATGTCGAGAAAAAAAAATTTCGAGAAAAAAAAATTCGTAACAAAAAATTTTGGAAAAAGAAATTTCGACAAAATATTCGGAGAAGAAAGGTTAAAAAAAAGTTGGAGAAAAAAAAACTCTCGTAAAAAAATTCGGAGAAAAAAAAAGTTTTGAAAAAAATTCGGAGAAAAAAAAGTTTTGAAAAAAAATTTCGAGACAAAAAACTTTCGGAAAAAAAAGTTTCGAATAAAGATTTTCGAGAAAAAAGATTTGATAAAAAAAAATCTCGAGAAAAAAAAATATTATCTTAGGTGTAAGTTTTCTTTACCAAAGTTACAAACCTCAATTAAATCCAATGGTTGAGATGCAATCATCATGTAAGAATAGACCTCAATCCTCATTTAAGAACTAGACCTCACAGGATCCTCGCTCTATATATATATATACGCATTTAAAGGTGTGTATCTACGCATTTAAAGGTGTGTATCTACGCATTTAGTCATGTGTATCTATGCATTTAGCCATGTGTATCTATGCATTTAAAGATGTGTATCTACGCATTTAGAGATGTGTATCTATGCATTTAGACATGTGTATCTACGCATTCAAACACGTGTATTTACGCATTTAGACATGTGTATTTACGCATTTCGCCATGTGTATCTACGCACTTAGAAATGTGTATCTACGCATTTAGAGATGTGTATCCACGCATTTAGACATGTGTATCTACGCATTAAGAGATGTGTATCTACGCATTTAGTCATGTGTATCTACGTATTTAGACATGTGTATCTACGCATTTAGAGATGTGTATCTATGCATTTAGAGGTGTGTATCTACGCATTCAAACATGTGTATCTACGCATTTAGACATGTGTATCTACGCATTTAGCCATGTGTATCTACGCATTTAAAGGTGTGTATCTATGCATTAGGAGATGTGTATCTACGCATTTAGCCATGTGTATCTACGCATTTAAAAGTGTGTATCGACGCATTTAGGCATGTGTATCTACGCCTTTAGCCATGTGTATTTACGCATTTAAAAGTGTATATCTACGCATTTAAAGGTGTGTATCTACGCATTTAGACATGTGTATCTATGCATTTAAAGGTGTGTATCTACGTATTTAGACATGTGTATCTACGCATTTAGAGATGTGTATCTACGCATTTAGACATATGTATCTACGCATTTAAAGGTGTGTATCAAAACAATATTACGAAAAAAATGAAAAAAAAAACGAAAAAAAAAATTTCGATAAAAAAAATTCCGAAAAAAACATTTTGAGAAGAAGCAATTAAGAAGGTAACCAAAGAAGAAGTCCGATGAATAAATAAGAAATTGATGCGAAACGGGTATAGTTGTTAAATTAACTCCAATCAAAGACCTCCTAAAAAATTGTATAAAGCTTTTACAGTACGAAACTAATCAGTAAAGTGTACATGGAACAACGGATAAGACATTTATTTATGAAACCTGTGGTTTCGTGTTCGATTCCCATTGGCAGCGTTAAATTTTTTTTGCTTAAACCTGACCAAAATTGGACTTCAAATATTCTTTCATATTATATAAATCATTAAAGATGTTGTCGCTGAGTTGGGAAAGTGCTTGTCTTCGAAGTCTTACGTCGCTTGTTCGAATCCTGCTGAAGTAGTTTTTCGTTTTTTGCTGAAATTGTACCTTATCCACGTGGCATCATCTCATGGTTCTTCTTGTTGATCCAATGGTTCTTATTTGGATCTACAAGTAGACCTCAATTCTCATTTAAGATCATAGACCTCACATGATGCAATCTCTCTCTCTCTCTCTCTCTATATATATATATATATATATATATATGAGTATTATATTTAATAATTCAATTTATAAAATAGAACGATAAGAATAAAGATGTCATGAAAGATGACAAAAGAGAAGAAAAAAGGTGGAGATTTAGAGAATTATTTTTTTGAAAAATTATTTTCAAAAAAATGTAAATTAAGAGTTTAACACTACTTCAAAATTAAAATAAAAAATTTTAAAAACTAAAGCAAACTATCATAATTCAAAAATTTAGGGTTTTGGAAATTTTTATTTGTGACAGATATTAGATTAAAAGTGAGAGAAATCTCCAAAGCTCTTGAAGATTGACGCTAACAAGCAAGATTTTGGCTCTGTTCTTTTGGGTTGAAATGAGTTGAATTGAATTAATTGAAATATAACTTAATTAAATTAAATTGAGAGAAATTGGGGTGAAGTGAATTTAGTTGAGCTAAAAGTTAATTTTGTGAAAAAATTAATTAAACGTAAAAAAACTTAACGAATACGGCCAAATAAAATTAAAAAGAATTGAAATTAAGCCAGTAAAAAGAGGACATTCCTAGGATGTGCAACATGTGAACAAACCCGCATCAACGAGTCGGTTTTAATTAAAGTCACATAGTGTGATGATAGGAAGTTTTTGCTTAAATGGTGTCGAAAACCGAAGTATTTACCAAAATAGTGCTCTTTTGAAACTAATTACCAAAAATGGTTCCACGTCATCATTCCGATTTTTTAATTTTTTTTTTTCTGAAATTTTGCACTAGTCGCAGCGACTAGTTGCTTCCATTTTTATAGCTATAACGAGCTAACTTCGTCAAGTCCGTTCTCCTTACTCCGACCACCATTCTCTTCTTCTCACTTCCCTTATCGTATTCACATGATTGTTTGAGTTATTTGTTCCATGGTTTCCGCAAAAATGGGCCTTAATATCGCCGTTCATCAACAATTTCGGTTTCGAACACTGCATTCCTCTGTTTTTCTGCCTCTCCTCTATTCCATCCCTCTTCTCTTCTGTTTCCTTCCACCACTGTCCAACTTTTCACAACTTTTTGACACTATTATTGAGGTTCAAGGGTTCGTTTTAATGACATGTCTTGTAATACTAAGAATTGTCGTTAGTACAGTAAGTTATTTTTCATACCAGAAAAGTAAAAAAAATGTTAGTGGAAAATCATTGTGAATAGCAAGTATTTCTTAGTAAGAAGGCATTTCTAAAATTGCAAGTATCTATGCAGAAGGCACAAGATAACAATGATACTCTAGCATATTGGTTATCAAATACACCATTCCTGTTGTTGCTGCTACAACGCACACTTAAAGTTAGCGGTGCTGCTGGAATGGCCCCAGCGCGTAGGCACACTTCAGCTGGTCTCTTACGAAGGATGTGTTGGTAAAATGCTGTAACAACAATAAACAAAGACCGAAAAAACGAGAGGAGAAGAAGACAGAACCGTAAAATGTAGCGCCGTGGTAGGAGACCACTGCCTTGAAAACTATTTTTCCGGTACGACCGTGGTGGCGATCAGCTGGTGCCGGTAGTTCCCCAAGGTTAACACTACAGCCTCCACGCAGTTCCGCCCACTCGGAACTGTGAGACTTGGAACGAATATAAGCAGTTACCCAGAAATGAGAGAAGAGTAGAGGAGAGATTATGAGAGAGCAGATTGTAATTGTGTGATTGTTGTGTTTGCAGAGGAGGGTATTTATAGGAGGGAACCAGAACCCTAGGAGGAGGAAAAACGCCTCCCTTGAAATCAGTAGTCAAGGCTGGAAGTGGGGAGAAAATATCTCACCCACTAACAGTCAGTTTGACTGACTATTTCAACAACACAAAACCGTCACATACACAAAACACAAATCCGCGGCCCAAAAAGATAGGCACAGCCCGCCGCAGGCGATTGCCAAATCCCGAATCCCGAATCCCGAATCCCGATCCGGGCCGGGCCGGGCTCGGGCTCGGGCACGCGCGCGCGCGCGTGTGCGAGTTGAATTAAGCACCTCGCAAAGCCTCTACAAAAGGCTCCCTTGACCCACTAGTGATAGGTGTAGTAATAGAAGGATATATAAACACAAGCAAACTTCTATAACTCTCCTATGTGGGACAAATGTTAGAAAAGGACTCTCATTAAAGCCCCTATTTCCAACAGGATGACCCATGTATGGTTGCTTTTGATTTGTCTTGGTTGTGGGTTTCAATTTTTGTTAAGATGTGGTAAATCTAATTCATCAGAGCACTTTGTTATTAGAGTTTCCGTGGGATTCCTCGGAATGTCGATCTTTCTTCGATTGACGGGAAAAAAATGGTAGTGTTGATGGCCTCTTGAGCCAGATTGAAGCCAATTCTAGTGGTGGAAGGAAACAGAAGAGCAGAGGGATGAAATAGAGGAGAGGCAGAAAAACAGAGGAATGCAGTGTTCGAAACCGAAATTGTTGATGAACGGCGATATTAAGGCCCATTTTTTGCAGAAACCATGGAACAAATAACTCAAACAATCATGTGAATACGATAAGGGAAGTGAGAAGAAGAGAATGGTGGTCGTATTTCATCATTTGGTGGTCGGAGTAAGGAGAACGGACTTGACGAAGTTAGCTCGTTATAGCTATAAAAATGGAAGCAACTAGTCGCTATCCTGGACAGCGACTAGTGCAAAATTTCAGAAAAAAAAAATTAAAAAATCGGAATGATGACGTGGAACCATTTTTGGTAATTAGTTTCAAAAGAGCACTATTTTGATAAATACTTTAATTTTCGACACCATTTAAGCAAAAGCTTCTGATGATAGGGGCATAAAACACATCAGCCCGTGAATCTATTTCGTCAAATAGCATTCAACATAATTAGACATTTGGCAATTGGCATCTTTGCACGGGTACTAAGCTAGTACATGAATTGGACATGTATATTCATAACTATCTTAATTCACTTATCTAACTGTGATTGTAGGTCATCTTCTCACTACTTTTATTTTTGACATCTTTCAAACTTATTTTTTTTTGTAAATAAACATAGTGTTTGCCATGTATTGTCAAGTATTAGTCAAATATAAATTAGGTTTTATACATCTGATATTTTATGTAACATGCGATACTCTTTACGCAAAACTATTATATTTTAACAACCCGTAATATATCATAAAGTACGAAAAGCTGAATTAACATTCGATATATATTGTGTAATAGTCTGTACTTTTTATGTGAAACAAAATTTAAAATATAAATCTAATTTGAGTAGAGATATAATATATTTTACAAATTAATTTATATATGCACACATCATTTGGTCTTTACAAAGATATACTTATTTATTAATACATTAACAGGAGTGTGTGATAGAATTGGGTTGTTATATCTTAAATGTGGGATATAAATATTTAACTTTGCTCTATAATGTTTCTTATAAAATATATAAATAGTTATATTAAGAGTCCATATATTGAACAGTACGTCAGACAATATCTTAAATGTGGGATATAACTATTTAACTTTACTCTGTAATATTTCTTAATAATTATATTAAGAGTCTATATACATTCACAGGAACAAATACTCTTAATATAATGTTAAATATATGGACTCTTAATATAATGTTAAATATATTTTATCAGTCAGACAACATAATTTAAAATATATAATTAAGATGTAATTTAACATCGCACATTCTTAATTTTACTAAACAAAATTTCTTTTTGGTGTTTATTTTATAAAATATGTTCTATAAATGCTATTATGTAATACTTATGTGAGAAAAATTTATAGATGAAATGTTAACAAAATATATTCCCGTGCAACTTTGCAAACTAATAAGGTTGATTGTTAATTTGATGAGTATATAAAATTTTAAATATAAATCTTCATGTGAGTAGAGATGAGCAATATATTTTTATACGGAAAGTTATTGCCAAATAAAAGATACAATAAGAAGGTAACTTGGGTAATTTTTTAATGTAATATAAACATGGCAGAGAAATCCTTTAAGAAGATATTGTTCATATACATATTGCTCAAGTAAATTAAAAGATACGCAGTATAATTTTAGGATTTTAAGCTTTGAGCGGGAAATTTTTTAACGTGAGAGCGACACGTGTCCAACCTAATGCATAGTGGTTCTTCTCTTATACTTATATATAGACATCTTGGCAATTGGCATCTTTTATGGAAAAACTTACACATTCCCGTGCATTTTTGCACGGGTACTAAGCTAGTAAATTAATAAATGACTACTCTTGAGTAGAGTTGGAAAATGGATCACTCGGGTCGGTATACTATAACCGTGTAGATCGGTCTAGTTTGAGTTGTGTTATTTTTATTTGTCACATATTTTGGAACGGATTGAGTTATTTTGGATTTCAGGTCAATTTTAGGATATCCGTTATTGCGTCATTTGGATATAGGTCATTTGGGTTGGGTCGTTTTTGAGATAGTGGTTACTCACATTAATTAGTACTATATTAATTATGAAATACTATTTTGCAAATTTAACCCTATTTATTATGGACTTAGTATATGCCTTTTCGAGTAATTTTAGATTGGCTCAATCATCTCTGGTCGGGTCAACAGTGGGTCATACAAGGTTCAGGATGGGTCAGAGCAATTCTGACTTCAGGTCATATTCGGATCAAAAAAGTTTTGATCACTTTCGAGTATCGAGTCAGTCTTATCAAATCTGGTCAGTCAAATCTAACAATAGACCCCATTACAAAAAATTATACCCGGCCTTTTATCTAGATCCGATTGTATATACTCCTTATCTTTTAGTAAAATTATCCAATCCAAGTAGTCCAACAATAGACCCCATTACAAAAATTTTGACGATTGTTTAGAATAGTTGGAAAAAAAACTCAAAAAATTGTATTATGTAGAAAATATAAGTATAATAACAGTAAATTAATTTTTTTTTTTTTTTTGGTAAAATGTTATGAATTTCATTAAAGCTCAAGTATGGACCAAAATCAGTCCACTACTAAGTAATTACATCACATAATCGTTTTAACAACAAAACTCAGCTCCTTTAGCTACCAAACCAGTTACAGAATCTGAATTCTCCTACACCATTGCTCATTCCCAAGTGACAGCCTCCCCCTAAAGGTAGCTTGGAAGTGCCTCTGAAACTCCACCTTAACATGTTTAATCAGAATCCTTGGTAACATGACATACCCCTCCATCCTACAAGTATTCATGTTCCTCCAAATCCAGTACAAAACTCCCACCACAATAGCTGCTATAACCTGCCTCTGCAACATAGTAAACCGTCTATTTCTGAAGGTACTGTTACAGTCAGTTACTATAAACCCCAGCCAGTTAGTAAGTTCAGTAAATTAAAAATTACTCTTCTTTAAAATTCAGTTTTTAAAAATTATTCTCTTGTACTCTTATTTTGTAGAAAATGTAATTGTAATAAGAGTATAACTTTTTTCTAAAATATATACACTTTTATAAAAAAAAATTGCTTCAAAATTTCAATGTAGGTAACTTATTCTGTCAGTTTTTGAACTTATTTCATTTATGCCTTAGCCAAATTATACTTTAGAAGTTACAATTGTGTAGACAAATGGAAAAAAAAGTTAAAAAAACAGACGGAGTAAGTTACTTAAGTGAGAGTTTTGAAACAATTTTGATAAAATTATGGTGCGTTTAGTTAGAGCAAAGGAAAGGAAAAGGAAATAAGAAAGGGTAAGAGTGGAAAAGAAAAGAGATTAGCTAAAACATAATTGGTTGTTTGATTACACCAAGAAAGGGAACTAATGGTATACTCACACTCACTCCTAACCACTAACACACGCCACCATAAACAACCTCTTATCTACTGGCGGCGGCGATGGTGGTGGGGTGTCATGGCGGCGGCGGTGGTGGTGGGTGGTGTCATGGTGGTGGCGGTGGCGGTGGTGGGGTGTCATGGCAATGGTGGTGGTAGAGATGTCATGGCGGTAGTGATGACGGTGGTCACGACGGTGATGGTGGTGGGGGTGTCACGACGGTGGTGGCGGGTAGCAGTGGTGGGGGTAGTGGCGGCGGTGGTGGTGCGTCTTGGTGGTGGCTATTGTGGTGGTAGTTGTAAGTGTGGTGGTAGGTGAAGAAAGTGGTTGAGGGTAACACAAACACTAACAAAGGGAATGAGTAACTTTTGTTTCCCTTTCCCTTTTTTATATACCCCAACCAAACGCTTCCTTATATTTTAAGGTAGTAATTTTATAAAAAAAAATTATGTAAAAGAGTAATTTTATAAATTTAAATTTTAAAAAGAGGTAATTTAATAACTTAGGCTCTGTTTGGCAAAACTAGCTGAAAAGGTACCTGAAACCTGAAAAGGTAGCTGAAAAGGTACCTGGAAATTAAGACCTGAAAAGGTAGCTGATTTTTGTTAAAACTGTTTGGATACTAGCTGAAAAGGTAGCTGATATTTAACAAAATGACGGAAAAGTATGTAAGGGTTTTGTATTGGGTTTGATTTTTTTAATTAACGTTATACAATCAAGGGTAGAAAAGGTAGATGAAAATAAAACAGGTACCTGATTTCTCAAATGCTACA
Organism: Silene conica; assembly: GCA_029255685.2. Taxonomy (NCBI): domain Eukaryota; kingdom Viridiplantae; phylum Streptophyta; class Magnoliopsida; order Caryophyllales; family Caryophyllaceae; genus Silene; species Silene conica. The sequence continues at coordinate 6,869,650 of CM055313.2, forward strand.
TAGGGTAGCTTTTTATTTCAGTTACCTTTTTTTCTCAAATCAGGTTCTTGCCAAACACCCAAAAAGAAATAAGGTACCTGATTGTTTTGACAAAAAAGTCATTTCAGACAAATAAGGTAGCTGATTTGCCTTGCCAAACACAGCCTTAGGCTTATTTGTATTTTTTATGAGCCGTATAAAGAGATCGGTGTTTTTACAATAACATGTGATTATTAATCGTTTTATCTATAACCGATAAACCTTTATGCATTAACTCCCTTTTACCATCAACCTACTTTCTTTTTCAAATGATCTAGTGTAACATAATTGATTTTATTTTCATGATGCCAATTGTACAAAAGCGAATGATTGAATTAAATTTGAAATTCAATTCTAAAATTGCGCTTGGAAAATCCATAAAATTGGGTTTGAAATTAGAATTAGAATTGTACTTGGGCGAGACGGATATGAATCGAGGTCCTCGGATTATAATATTTTTAAAAAAAAAATATTGTCATGGAAAATATTTGTGCGCGGAATAAATATCATAAATAAAAATATTGCATGAAATTGGCATTACAAAATAAAATGTAAGAAGTAATGAAATTGAAATGACTTCTATATGGTACGTATTTGAGAGCCCCAAATTCTAACTAGAAGGAATTGAGTCAATTCTAATTCAAAATTCTAGTGGTTTCCAAACACTTTAAATATTTCAGTTACGGAATTTAATTCCAATTCAAGGTTCACAAACATACCATAAAACCAATTTAACGTTACAAAATAGGGTTTGGGTATACAAATTTAAAATCTAATAATATCTATTATACCTCAATCTTAACTACTGAACTAAAATATCTCCGATACCTATTAGTCAATTACCATCAACCTACTTTCCCATGCAATTATGAGAAGGTTCTATAACTTGAGCTAGTTGAGACATGAGATGCATTTTAATAAACATAAACCTGTGTTGGAAGAATTCTACCGTAGCTCACATATTTACAATTAGAGTTGGTATGATAAATGACGAAAATATGACAAAATTAAGCATCAAGCCTTCCAAATTGTATAACCACCCTATCATACTTTTCGTTATATTATTTGATTTAGTTTGAATTCAAATCGGGTAAGACTATCAAAATTATTATCAAGGTTTAAAGTCAAAATTTTTAACTAAGAACAATATATTATCGGTTGATCCAAGTATTTGGGTGGAGTCTAGTGGTTAAAACTTGGGTGAAATTCCCAGGAGACCCGGGTTCAAGCCTCCCCAAGAGCAAAATCTTGTGGAGCATTCTTGGCCCGAATCCATGCCTAAATAGACTTCGAGCCTGTATGTGGTTTGCAGGCTATCACATATACCCGCGGGTCTTGGCCCGAGTCAATGCCTAAATAGAGCCTCGGGTGGTTTACCTGCATGGGGTTTACCCAGTGCGCACTAAAGGTAGCGGCGTATGGGAGGTTGCCCTCGCTAAATTTAAATTTTATTTTTTAGTTGACTTTTCGAGGTTTACTTTAAAAGTTATCAGTTAATTCTCGCTAAAAAATTACGCCCCTTTAACAAAAATCATAGTTCGGCCATTAGAAGATGACAATATGAGATGTATGTATGTAAATAATTAAGCAGCCAAAAACATGGCAATTTTAAGAATTCCGCGTAGTTGGACTTACATACGAGTGATAATTTGTTTTTTTGCTTGAAATATATATATATATTGACTTAATTAAAAAGTACGGTCTATTTGGCGAGTTTGTATTAGTTGTAAACTTGTAATAAGAGTAAAATAGCCATCGTTGACTTGTTGACCAGATCAATACTACACGTTGGATTGACGACTTATTTTGTTTATGATTCAATGATTGATCATCCATCGTCTACAACTTATGCCTTGTTGCATATTACCTCATGTTTACTTATGCCATATTATTTACTTATATTTTAATTATTATACTTTCTCCGCCCGATTATTTAGAGTACTTTTTATAAATAATCTAATTATTTATGTCTATTATGATGTACTTGTATGTATTTGTTATTTAATAACACTAACCACAAGTGATGCCCTTTCATTTTCGTAATAATTGTGTTAAACCAAATATAAACAGATGACTGAAACAAAGTAAATACTTGTTTTAGTTTTCTATTTCGGCCTCATGGTCACGCGTCGCTTTGGAGTCATGGCCGACTAAAGATTGCTCGGTCTCCCTTTGTCAAACTAAGAACCGGCCCGTCCAATAGGGTTCTAGGACGGATTGGGTAGGCACAAATGTGACCTTAACTAGGCTCATTATGTTATTTATTTATTCCTATAGGATAAGGCGGCGATGCTCAGCTTAAACCAGAGACCGGAACTGGCCATGCTCAAGATCATGCCAATACGGACCAATGGAAGTAAAGGGAGACAACCTAAGTTGGTCGAACCCAGTCAACCCATATTGTTGTCTAGACCTGGAAAACGGGTCATTCGGGTCATATTCGGGTTAAGTAATTCCAGATCGGCTTATTTTCGGATTCCCTTGTTCTCGGGTCATTTCGGATCTGGTTGTTTGGGTAATTTTGGGTCATGATCAGGGCAGGTCCGAAACATTTGGAGGCCCTGGGCGAAATTGTAAAATTGGACCCTAATTTTTTAAAAAATTGTTTAACTAATTCATGTGTAATTATCTTATACAGTTTAATAAATGAAACAAATGACGCAGAAAAACGTTTTGAATTAGATGATATTGACTCATGATTTTGCATTAATTTAGTCATTTTGACTCGACCAAGTCATTTTGGGTCACTCAAGTCGGGTCACTTCGAGTCTATCAGACCACTTTCCGATCATAGATGTCAGATCATATTCGAGTCTCGGATCAGGCTAGTTTTATTAGGTCTAGTGTTGTCCATGTTTGTATTTTGGTGTTTTTTTTAAAGTAGATGGGTACAAAATTAGGCGGAAATTAGATAAGAAGAATATTATTGATATTATAGAATTAATTAAATTTACGGTTGAGATTAGGGTACGTGGCAAAGTAAATTGTTGTTTGATTAGACCACGTGCTTTTGAAATTACTAAGGTTAGATGCGAATATGATGTAATTGAATGAAATAGTACGTACAAAATTAGAAAGAAGGATGGAGTGGTTGTAGAAGCGTTAATGAGTTTGGTTCTTTTTTGGTGAGAAGGCATGGCTCTTATCTTATCTCATTCTATAGCCAAGTATATCCTTTGTGGCATACACTTCTCCTATTATTTTGGCCTAATAATAGAATTAATGGTTTACTATAGTATTAAGGAAAAAAAGTACGATAGCACGGTCTAATTCGCGATAATAAATTTTGATATTATTATTATATCTTCTTTTAAGAGAACATTTTTTGCTAGTTTAGTGGGAGACATAGTATAAAAAGAAAAGGAAAATATCGCTAGATTAGTGGATGACATAGTATAGAAAGAAAAGGAAAATAGAATATTATCTTTAACATGTGAGATGTCTCCCGTTAACATTATTGAGGGACCGTCTCTCTAAAATTTTTGTGTTATTATATTTGCACAAAAACTTTAGTATATGTACTTTAATAAATATAAGATCGGTTGTCAAAAAAAAATATATAAGATCACGTTATTTAGATCGGATTCGATGGTTTGTACATGTCAATGCAACAGTCGTTTACATTAGACGGTGAAAATTCACCTTTTAGCAGAGACTTTGCAAATTATTTCATAACTTATATACTGGGCGTTTGGTTCGAGGGGAAAGAATGGAATGGATTGAAATGTCATACCATTATGGAATGGCTTCTAAATCCCATACTTGGCTTATATTGTTTGGTTGAACCTTGGAATGAAATAAAATATCAAGTATTATGGAATGCAGTTGGAATTTTGGGGGTAATGGTGGGTACGATATTAGTGGGGATTGGAATGGATTTAGAATCCATCCGGATTCTAACTCCATTCCAAAATAGTTCAACCAAGCATTAGAATAAATTAAATTCATTCTATTCCATTCCAACTCTCCCAACCAAACATCCCCTTAATTCATTTGTAGCAAATTAGCCCCATAATTTTCCATAAATATGCAATAAGCACAAATTAATTTATCTACCAGTTTTTATTAACTAAAACCTACTTGTTTAATATTATAAAAATTATTTTAAATATATCTATTAAAAATTTAGTTTGATATTTACCTATTAAAAGAAAAATGTGAACTAAATTTAATATAAATAAAAAATGGGTCAAGTAACATATCATTGTAACTTCACCAAAAATTCTTATATTATGAATATTTTTTCACCAAAGTAATTAAAAGAAATACCAAAACATGTTTTTTTAATAATTAGAAATTTTATGATTAAAATTGATCAATATTTTTAGCTTTTAATAATAGTAAATATTTAATTTAATAAATTTATTCTTAAAAACAAGTTAAATTGTACATTAAGAGAAATTTATAGAGCCAATTTACCGATAGATAACCATCTCAACCAAAACCAACCCTCACTCAATTGCTTATTGTGTGTGCTGGGTTTCCATTTCGTGAATTCTTGAGGAGTTTTTAGGTTGTCAGGATTCAAACCCGCGACCTTCTATCACACTGGCTCTGATACCAAGATAGATAAACAATCTCAATCATAACTTAAGGTTTTGGTTGAGATGACTCATCTATCATCATTTTGCTACAGTTATATGTTAAGGGTTTAATACTTTAATTACACATAATATCAAATTTATGGGGTGCTTTACTGCATTGCTATATTTTCCCACTTTTAGTAAGAAGAGATTTTAAATTTAGTTGTAATGAACAAATTTCTTTACATATACTCTCTCCGTTCTAAAATAATTGACGTTTTCATCTTATGAAGTGAGTCTTTGAATTCAAAATCTATAAAAATATATTGGTTGAAAAATTGTAAAAATCACACCATAAAATTAGGGGTGAGAATCGGTCCAAGACCGGACCGGACCGGACCGAACCGGACCGGACCGAAGACCGGACTTAGAAATTTGGTGGACCAAAGACCGGACCTAAAACTTTCGGTCTTGGACCGGACCAAACCCGAAATATTTGGTCCGGTCCGGTCTTGAACCGAAATGGACCTAAACTATTTTTTTCACTATTTCGTATATGATATTACATTTTAATTCTGCTAAATAATATTCATTTAAATAGTTAAACGACACTTTTTATGAAAATCATTGATAATACTAATTTATAATGTCTTTTGAAGATAAAATGTTAATTTAATTCAAAATACTTTAATGATTAGGCGTAAAGAACAAGAACTTTGGTCCATTCGGTCCGGACCAAAATTAACCGGTCTTGGACCGGACCGGACCGAAGACCAAAACTTGGAAAAATGAGGACCGAGGACCGGACCAAAATAAATCGGTCCGGGTTTGGTCCAGACCAAATGGTCCGGTCCGGTCCATTTTTCCGGTCCGGACCTAAATTTGCTCACCCCTACATAAAATTCTTTACGAATAGAGTTTTAATATGAATATACATTTCAATATATTTAGTTATATATTTTAATAGATATTGAAGAGAGAAGTAGGTGTCTTAAAATGACAATTAAAAAGAATAGAGGTAGTATATTTTTTCTTGAAACATCTTTACTTCTAATCTCGATGGCTCGATTTCATATCTAGGCAGAAGGTTGAAGAAGTGGAGCACGTAAGATGTAAAGAGCATCAAGCTATCAAAAGTCAATATGTCACACATTTACTTGTTCAGTTTAAATGAAACTCTGTATTCAGACCTAATTCAATGTGTTACCCTATTGGCCAATTCAATTATAAAATAAAAATCTTATTTGTGACTGACTTTAATTTATTAATTGGTTATCCTTTATTAGTTTACTATCTTAAACTTTTAATTAGGATGATACTAGACTTGATATTTTAAAGGACCCGACTCTCATCCGAATGGAGTATATAAATTTGAACCATAATTCCAATTGACTCAACCTCATCTAACCAAGGGAATATTTACTGTCCGATAGAGTGATACTATTGTCCTAAAAAACTTGAATAACACCTGGAAATGACCAAAATCCAAAGGAAATTGATGCAAATCCTAGTTAACCGGACTCACAATTCACAAACAACTTAATCAACTGATTTACTAAGTTTAGATAATACATACATAATCTATCTTTCTATTAAAAAAAACTCGAATGACCATACCAGTTACTCAATTGTTTTTAGACCATAACCTATCTTTCTATTATCTTGTAGGTTATGTTTCATTTATCAATATTTTTTCGTAGATCTTCTTTAGGAGCGTGTTAGGTTAAAATCTTTTACAAATTCACATACATACTTATACTCTATCTTTTTAAAATCGATTGTAGTATTATATCTGCTTAACTAAGTATTTGGTTATTTCTTTTATTTTCACGAAGATTATAAAAACAAAGTGGTATATTGATCACATTCACACCCAAAATGTCATTAATTAATTTTAATAAGGCAAATCATGAGGGCCATGGGACAGTTGGCTAGCTAACTTGGCTTATCAACCAGACACTCCTAGTGGTCTTCATTTTTTTCTGCTCATCTTTTTGTATTATTATTTATTTATTATTATTATTATTATTTATTATTATTCAATAAATTCCAGGAAATGAACACAACTTGTTAAATCAAAAATCACACATACTATAAATAACCAGCATAACATGCATCACACCACACAACACAAACACACAAACAAAAACTCACAAATTTGTCACAAATTTGTGACAACAAAAGCATAAACTCCTGCAATAAACATCCAAAATTGCAGTAAAAAAAGTTATCTTTAATCAACAATTTTATATTTTCTTAAGGGGTGATAAGATATTTGGTGGGTAATTCTTGAATTTGTAAAAAAAAGTGAGAATTATATGATGGGTAATTCTTGGTTGATCAAGTTTGTTGTGTTTAGTGTTGTGTTTGTTGCTAGTTTTTTACTGTTTGCTTCTGCAAATGAAGAAACTGTAAAAGAAATTGCAGCAACTGAGATTGAAATTGAACAAGTTGAAGTTAGTTTATTAACTAAAGTTGTCAACTTTTTATGGCAAGGCGCAAGTGGTTATGTTCATGTTTGGCCGGTGAGTTTTCACTTCATTTTTTACATTTTTTTACCCCGTGGCGGAACTAAGGGGGCTAGCAGAGGCAATCGTCTCGTTAAATTATATTGTCAATTTAAAGGGCTAGCAGGGCCGATCGCCCCTAAGAAGTTAAAAAAAATGAAATCTTTAGTTTGTCGCGTAACTAAAAATACTGGTTCTGCCACTGATTGTAATAATTCGAGTTTTTAGGATATGAATTTGGTAGTTGATTAATTTGTGATTGAATGGCAGGACATGAAATTTGGATGGGAAATAATATTGGGTTCATTGATTGGATTCTTTGGAGCTGCATTTGGCAGTGTTGGAGGTGTTGGTGGTGGTGGTATTTTTGTTCCTATGCTTACACTTATCATTGGATTTGATTCCAAATCTTCAACAGCTATATCAAAATGTAAGAATTTCATATTGATCGATATTTCCGTCTTAAATAAGAATTTGTGTTTTTTATTTTGCAAATTTTGTACTTTTTAGGAAGATACTTTTGAGTTTTGATGATGGTATACTTGAAATTGGAAAGGATCTAGTACTAAATTTGTTGATCCCAAAAAAGGGCTTACTTTTTTCTGCAAGAAATTTTATGGAGTATTTCTTTTTCCCTTTTAGTATCTTGGATTAGAGCTTTTTCTTTGCATATATGGTGCATAGACTCAGCTAATAGTGTGGATTTGCTGAACATTTCGTATTTTGGATTAAAATGAAGTGTCGAGTATGTGTACCCATGTCCAAGTGTCGAGTATGTGTACCCATGTCCAAGTGTCGAGTAATTGACACGGGCGTTTGAGGGATATTGAATGCAAGCAACACGGATTCGACTTACAATTTGTGCTATTAGAATCTGTCCTATAGCTGTCTAAATTAGTTTTAGTTGTTAACATTTGATTATTTGTTCAGGTATGATTATGGGTGCTGCAGTTTCGACTGTTTACTACAATCTTAAGCAAAGGCACCCAACTCTAGAGATGCCTGTTATCGACTATGATCTCGCACTTCTCTTCCAACCTATGCTCGTACTTGGAATCAGTATCGGTGTTGCTTTCAACGTCATCTTTGCAGACTGGATGATCACTGTCTTACTTATCATTCTCTTCATTTGTATGTACACTATGACAAACTTCAGATTTTCGATTCTTTTAGTTGAATTGTTGAATATATCGTGACTAATTTTGCTCTATGAAATGCAGTTACATCGACCAAGGCATTCCTCAAGGGTGTTGATACATGGAAGAAAGAAACAATCATGAAAAAGGTCCTTAACTTTGCTAATCCCCTCAATTGCAGCTTTTCGATCTGATATATATCGTTTTTCTAACACGGCTGCTAAATGTCTTTCAGGAGGCTGCTCAAAGGGTAACAAATGGTGATGGCAATGGCGGTGACTACAAAGCTCTTCCTGCCGTTCCTGAGAAGAAAGAAGTGGTAAGGATGTTTATTTCAGTGAGTCGTGTATGAGACAGTCTCACATATAAGACTCGGTAATTCTCGTTGTAGACAAAATCCTAATGTTGAAATTTGAATTACTTTTGGTTCACCAGGTACCTATTATGGAAAATGTGCACTGGCCACAAGTGGCCGTTCTTTGTGCCGTATGGCTTGCAATTCTTGGACTCGAGATTGTCCAGGTACGTTGTTGAACTTGTACTAAACTTGTTTGTGTAACTAGTACTCAAGTTAATTGGTAATTACTGAAGTACTGAAAACCGTATCTTCACAATTGCAGAAGTATACCTCTACTTGCTCTATAGCATATTGGGTGACCAACCTGTTGCAGGTATCTTTCCGATGACAAAGATCTTATTTTCAGTTGTGATGCGATGATAATATGATTAATATCTCTTATATCTTTCTATGCAATGTGCTGAACTCCATTTCTCTGTGATTTTTCTATCTCAGATCCCGATAGCAGTCGGAGCATCAGGATATGAAGCGTACATGCTGTACACCGGAAAGAGAAAGTTGACTTCCCGAGGGGACGAAGAAAGCAACTGGACAATTCCTAAACTAGTACTGTACTGCTTTATCGGCATGTGTGCGGGAATGGTTGGAGGCCTACTTGGTCTTGGTGGAGGATTTATTCTCGGCCCTCTGTTTCTCGAGATTGGCATCATTCCTCAGGTCATACTTCCTTACATTTTGAGCCAAATTTCTTAAAATTCAGCTCGCAGAATGAAGCAAAATGACTCGTTAAACTGTTTGTGCTTCTTACATTATTAAGGCTCTTGAGTAAATGTTGATGTATAATATGAGATTAACCGCGATACATATTTTCAACAGGTATCAAGTGCCACTGCTACCTTTGCCATGATGTTTTCCTCGTCAATGTCTGTCGTAGAATACTACCTTCTCAACCGATTCCCAGTACCATACGGTAAACCTTCATTCTAACCTCAACCGTAAACTCATCTTCTATCATTCTATACTATGTCCCCATCCTTCAAAAGCTAACCACATTTTACGCGTCTCACAGCTGCCTACCTTGTCGCTGTCGCCACCTTTGCCGCCTTAGTCGGGCAAGTCCTTGTAAGGAGACTAATTGCTATTCTTGGAAGAGCCTCTCTTATCATCTTTATCTTGGCGTTCACCATTTTCGTCAGTGCTATTTCACTCGGTAAGCATTTAAGATTTCCGTTTCTACCCGTATATATATTCCATCAATTTTCGGTAAATACACGGGTTGATAATTATGTTAATTTATGATTACAGGTGGAGTAGGTATATCAAACATGATTTACAAAATTCAACATAATGAATACATGGGATTTGATAGTCTATGTACTTATGATGCATAGTGTGAAGACATTTAGTGAAGATATTTTTTTAGTTCTAGAAGCTTTACTAGCACAAGGGTAAAGCTGCGTACATCTGATCCTCATCTTACCTGTAATCCGCGGGAGCCATTAAAGCAATCGGGTGACGTTGTTGTCGTCTTGTCGAGAAGCTTTGCTAAAGTCTACAAGGGTCCTCCTTTTTTGTTGGTCAACATATTTTTCTTCAATTTTTTTGTACTGTGTTTTGTAGTGTTATTGTACTCCCATCTCAAAGATTATTCATTGTAATAACAAGATGAATTTCTGGCAATTTATTGTTAAGAAAAATTTCATAAATAACTTGGGCAATTTAAGTTAGAGTATTGTTTACACATACAATGTCTCAAATGACAACAATATCGCTACAATTACATCGAGTAGTACTAGGATATTAATTAATACTTCGTACTAGTATAATAACCAGTATAGAGATCGTATTACACGATGATGTTATCTCATTTTATGTCGTTAACTACATAATTTATGAGTTTCCTTGACGTATATTCTTTGCAGAGTCAAATGAATTGTCCGTTTATTTAACAAAATCTTTTTATCAACAAAAAAAGAGTGTCGATATACATTTAGGGGTTAGGGGTTAATGAGACGAGACAGCTCGCGAGCAATTCGAGACTGATACGGTTAAAACTCGGCTCATGCGAGAGCTTAACGAGTCAAACTGAACAAATGCTGGCTCCGCTTGAAAAGCTCTCAGTGATTCGAACGTGTGTGATTATATAAGATATTGCTCATATTTTATAAAAGTATTTTATCATAATTATATTTTTGTATCGCATTTATTAAATAGCTCACCGATTTGCCAACTATTTTATATTTAACTTACGAGCCTTGTTAATGAAAATATCGGAAGCAGAAAAAAAATCAAAAAGTTAACCATTATATATATACTCAATTTGAGCTTGCGTTAAAGCTTGCAAGCTTGATAGCGAGCACAATTTTTACAAGCTCGGGTAAGGTTGAGGTCGAGGTTGAGTTCGAGTTTTGATTCTTGAGCCCAAGCCAAGCAAGGTCAAGCTCGGGCTCAGCTCAGCTCGTTAGCACCTCTACGCCAATGTTTACATCAATACACTTTGGATATTTAACGTTGATTTTAAGAGGTTCACCACAAATAGGATTATACGTTCATCTGTATATGAGTATCGCATATCTAACGCAAATTAAATTGAGATTATATGCAATTTTTTGAGGTTTTAAAGTTTTTGAGATATATGTTAATTTTTAGGTGTAAAAAACAAAATTTTATTGAGTTTGTATGTATTATTTTTGAGTTTCAATATATATTTTGAGTTAATTTTTTTTTTTATAAGGACGCCCAATTTTTTTAATAAAGCTCGTAAAATTATCAAATTCTTTGTTATAAAACTCTATAAATCTATACTATCAGTGTATACAATTTCTATACTATAAACACAAATTCTTATTTCAAACCAAACATATCCGTTTGAAGCAATAAAACGGATCAAATAACTATCACTTTATATATAAGACAAAACCAAAATGCCTAGATATTAGCAAAAGGATTTGTCTTATCTATGCAAGTGGTGTATATTTGACCCGTTTTAATCTTAAAACGGTTATATTCGTTTGAAGAGAGACTTATTGTACTATAAAAACTAAAGAATTTCTTGCAATTCTATTGGTCTATGTTTTTTTTGGGAGAAAAAATATTTTCATTTCAGTAGGGCCTACCATGTTCTTTGTAGGAATTAATTACTCTCTCCCTTTCTTTCAATTTAACTAATCATTCCTAAGTTTAAATTTAGCCCTTCCTTTCAATTTAATTAATCCCTCATAAGTTTAAATTCAGAAAAACAAAATGACCTTTTTTTTCTAAGTTGTTAACCATTATTAAAATCAGCATTTGATAATATATATAATTAGTGTAACACCCGTGAAAAATCACGGGGTTGTGTACACTTACTTTTAAAGACGACAAAGGTAAATTCATTTCATTATATAACAATTCTATTTATTCGAACAAATTGATTTTTAACGGGGATATTTTGCATATAAGATATGTTCGGTCAAAAGGTGAATTTCCTGGTACACTAATTTTCGAATATCTGTTAGCAATCATGAAATATTTGGATTAATTATGATAACATGAATGAATAAGATATATAAGAAAAAACAATAAACGATTAAAAAAAAGATTAAATAATTAATAATGATTAATTTGGAAAGTTATTGTCTTGTGGTGAATTGGTGACATAATTTAAGTTGACGGACAAATAGGATGAATAAAATAACTAATCAGGTAGAAATCTAAATTAAATGGGTGTATTAAAATTCAATAATCTAGGACAAAAATTACAGTTTCTCAAAAACCTCATTATAAACAACATTCGTTGTTGTATTAGTCATTCCTCCTTCTTCATCAAGAAGTAGCACTTTAAGATCTTTCTTACTTGTAACCCTAGATATAGTAACGTACAATTGGTCATGGGTAAAGACTGGTCTAGGAAGATAAAGTCCAACACGGGATAGAGATTGACCCTGACTTTTGTTAATAGCCATAGCAAAGCAAACTGCTAAAGGAAATTGTCTTCTTTCAAACTTAATTGAGAACCTGGTTTGATCGGAAGTAGTCAAGGTGATGCGGGGATTCCGGGGAATATAGACATTACTTCCGATATGACTGCCAGAAATAACGGGTGCACTAATAACGCAATTTCCTAGATGTTTTAATGCCCGATTTCATACGATTTATAATTCAAAATTGTACACCGACTATGTAGGATTTTAATTACCCCCATTTTTTAATAAAGTTTTTGTATTTTGTTTAAATATTACGATCTTTACTGTTCACTTCAACATTTGAAAAGTATACTTTAAAAAAGTTCAGAAAAAATACACATGAATTTGTTTAGATTTAGGTTGATTGTACCATACAATTGTACAACTGCTATATAATCTTATTTGTGTTTTAAATGAGCTTAACCATGTTACATAAGCAAAACGAAAATCAAGGGTTGAAAATTTGTATGGTACTCGGCCGCAACAATAAACTATCTTTCATATTAGATAGATCGAACATAGCTCAAGTGGTCAAAAATTAAATTTTACACGTTAATCAATAATCATACTTTTGCTTGCTTATAATACATAACCAAACATCACAAAAAAGTAAAACCAATATCTACTTGAGTTTATGATCAGGAAAAGACTTAATAAGTACAATAATATCGTTGCGGCCATATAATTAGCGTTATGATTTCTAATACTTTTATATATACAGTAATATTTTATGTATATTATCTTTCAAGTGGAATACTACAAATTCATAAAAATTAGTAATTCTATACACAACACATATTAATATCGAGTGGATTGTGAGACTAAATATCGTGGAGACGTGTCTTCTTAATACATTTCCTTAAGAAGGAACAACTTGGCAAAACCTATTAACCGTATTTTAGTGATCCATGTTATCGAATATTATTAAATAAATTTAGCGTAATATATTTTACTAAAGGGCTAATTAATCAACTTAATTTTATTAAAATTTGTTGAGAGTACGTAGTTTGGTCGATGACTACAAATGTCAAATAAACACAATATGTAATTATGTGGTAGCTTTAGTAGTTAGCTATATTTATTAGATTGATTTTTTATGATTGTGTATGCATTGACATACACCGTTACACCCATTCAAAAACCAGAACCTTAGATCTATCAAATAGAAGTTAAAATATTTTACTTAGTAAAGAATATAGATGCGATAAGAAAATTAGAAGACGTACCATGAAAAAAATCGATATCCTATTTGGGTTTCTTAACAATAAGAGACATCAATAAATGTTGGGATGGAAAAACATGTATACAATTACATATGTTACAATAGTTGAATTTTTTTGAAAATTACAAAGTCAAAATAAAACTTGGACAATTAAAGTAAAAAACTACCTAATCATAGTGGAGTCAACTTAATAATATTAGAACCAGTAAGTGGATCATATATCCGATGTACTACCATCAATTTTATAGTTTTTGAGCATTATAGGCTTATAGCAATGTTTTTGAGTTTTGTTTTAAAAATAATGAGTATTGCTATAAAGTTCTCGAGTTCATTTATTAAATATTAAACTAAAAAAATTACAGTAAAACTCAAAAACATTATATATAAACTTAGTTAAATTTTAGTTTTGACAGAAACAAGTCTAACCTATAAACTTTAATAAGTTCAGAAAAACTCAAATGCTCAAAAGAAAGTAAAGTTTGAGATAATATACCCGACGTATCTTTTCTTTTTTTCTCTATTAAAACTTACCCCGTAGCTTATTGGGAGTACTCATAAAGATGTATATTTGATGATAAAGAATCCATGAACATGCTACAAACTAAGAATATTTTCCTGAAAAAAAAAATATAAACGTAATTAATTAGAAAATCACACTCAAAATAAAACTCACAACAATAATAAAAAGCATTAGGCTAAAAAGGCATATAAGATCGGAAATTTAAAAAATATAGTCATGTGTTATAGACCTCATAAGAGTCATAAGCCATAAATAAACGGATTATTACATAATAATTAAACCCAAATAGAATAAATAGTATAAAATTTGCAATTTACTCGGTTGTATTTTATGAAATATTTTGACGGTATTTGGAATTTACACGTTTGTAATATTATAATAGTTTTATGGAATGGAATATTTAGCTTAATTAGGGGTTTAATAGAAATAAATATTTATGGAATATTTAGGGAATATTTAGTGGAATATTTATGAAATATTTAATTTGGAACAAAATCAAAAATTTACACGGTTCTATTTTATAGAATATTTAGAGAATAAAATCAAAGATTTACACGGTTCTATTTTATGGAATATTTTATCAATGGTTTAATTAGGCTAAATATTTATATTTATGGAATATTTAGGTAATATTTAGTGGAATATTTAGGGAATATTTAGGGAATTATAGTTTAAACATTTTTAATATAGTATTATAATAATATTATAATATTATAATACATACAAAAATATGACGTGACGTACATAAATTATGGGTTCTGATTGGTTTACAAAACTGTTTTTTGTGAGGGTGAATGTGAGTGCGAGAAAGAGTGAACGGTGAAACATTATTGCGCCACGTATGCAGTTTGACATTTTGCATTTATAGTAATAATGATAATACCATAATATCATCAATTAACTAAACAAATCTTATAAAATCTTATAAATACACATAACTACATACATGTATACGTTAAAATACGATTGGAGAGTCGTTGTGGGAGGATGATTCTTCTGTTAATGTGACCATATTTCAAACTCAAGGGGGTTGATTACCACTCCCACGGTAAATAAGTTAACATCAACATGGGATATCGTTTTAATTTTTGTTAAATAAGAAACCATAACTATCCAATAAAATCAACATAAAAATCGTTTGATTAACAAATGATCATTATCATTATCATTATTATTCTTATTAGTATATTATTAAAGAATCTTGTAAAATTGCTGACGTAGCGAAATGTAGTTTCAGAAAACCTATTTTCAAGCCCTCTCATTTACTCTCACAAATTCAATTTTTATCGACCAATTAAAACTAACATCACTGCCACGTCATCAGCCGTGATATTTAATTAATTTAATAATTGGAATAATCTCCCATGATAATCACGTGATATTATTAGTCATGCCAATTGCCAAACAAAACAAAAACAATAAGATGCCCACCCACACTTGCTTAGGATATCAATTTTCTCGACTGCCGATAATTGGCATCTTATTGTTTTTGTTTAGTAATTCATACCTTTTTATCCTACAAAATCTTCTCGTCTGCCAATTTCCCATAATATGTTTTATAATTAATATGGAAAATTTCTAATTTATAACTACTCTAATTTTATAATTTATAATTTGACATGTTATAGAAACATATTATTACACATCTTCCATGTTAATCACATAAACGTATTATTTTCATAATAATCACGTCTGTTTTAAAATTACACATCTCTATAATTAATTAATATGTAAACATATTATGACAAATTATTATTTCCCTTAATTAGTGCCAATTAAACTCTTTAAGACCCAAATTTCCAATCTTTTTATTCTACAAAATCTTCTCGACTGTCAATTTCCCATAATCTTCTCGGTTGCCATAAATAATTTTATTCTTCATAATTCCTTCACTTCAATATCTTTCTTTTCATCTTGCATCTTTGAACCTGTAAAACAAAATTTGTGAAATATTCTCAAGTCTCAACAATTTCTGAAATGGCCATGACAAACGATCTTACTGTTAGTCAACTCAAATATGGAGTTCGACTTACTCAAATAAACATTAGGGTTATTCACAAATGGTCCAGGCCTGAATTTAGCAACAAAAAAAATAAAGACAAGAATAAGAAGCTCGATGCCATCGAACTTTTGATACAGTATTCTATTTTAATTTGTATTAGAACCTTTTTTTTAAGTTGATTTTTTTAAGTTAATTTATCTTTTATTTTAATTTATTTGTTCTTTCATTCTCCTAACTATTCGTCTTATAAATCTAACAATTTGATGCAACTAATATAACCACAATCTTGACTATAATTTTCATTTTCTGTAGTATATAGAACTTTAATATCTTAATTTTGATTTTTTTTATAATTTATATAACTTAAATTACTTAAATTTGTATGTTATAATTTCGTTTTTTAACTATGTCTTAATTGTTTCATTTTAATCCTGTCTTACAATTGTAACTCCTATTAACATTATCATGTGTTAGTTTATTAACTTACCTAACTTGAAGTTCTCAAATGTGAATGTTATAATTTCCGTATATATATATATATATTTTTTAATATATATATAATGATATTATATTTTTTTTATTTTAAAAAAATTTACATGTTCGAATAAATAGAATAAGTTATATAATAAGTAAAATTTATAGTCATCTTTAGAAATAAGTGTACATAACCCCGGAATTTTTCACGGGTGTTACAGTACTAGTTAATGATTAATGAGTAAACCAATTGCACGGGGTATAAAGCTAGTTACTTGTATAGTCAACTAATTGAATATTTGATATTACCAATTTACCACTACAAGATATTTAACATCTTTTGTCTAACATCTCATGTACAAACTTAAATATATGCGAAAGTGGTGATTAGCTCCCATAATTTTCAGCAATTGTGAAATTAAGTCCAATAAGTTACAAACGTAGCAATTAGGCCCCATAACTTTGACAAAAAATAAAATTTAACCCTATTTTTCATTTTAACATAAAATAATCTATCATTAAGTCATTTTATATTTATATTCATTGTACATTAAATAATTTTTAATATTTTACAAGAATTTAAATAATTTATTAACTAACATAGTTTTATATAGGGTATTTTATATATTTTAACTAGTTTTAATATAATTGATATACATATGAAATTATTTTATAAATTCTAAATTTTATGTAATTCATTCAAATTTTTTTTTTTTCCCAAAATGTGATAAATTTCTTACAATTTATAAATGTATAACAAATTTTTATTGTATTGATAAATTGTATCAATGAATGAATTTGGGTTTTTGGGTGCAATTTTGGATGGAAATCAAAAAATTGGATTCAATTCCACTTTTACTTAAAGTTATGGAGCTTAATCACTACATTTGAAACTCGGGAAAGTGGTAAATGACCCCCATAAATTTGCTATAATGTGAGATTAACCCTTTGACTTTATTTTGGAGTAAATTACCCCCTTGACTTTATTATAAAGTGAAATTAAGCACTTTTTATTTTTCCGGTCAAAATCTCACCGGATTTTTCAATTTCACCAATATCTCGTATTAATGTACATAATATGTATAAATTTCACTCTACAATATACTTTAATATTTTATACATGTAGATATGTAATTATACCGTCTTATTTTATTACATGTCAACAAGTCATATGTACAACTATCTTAGTTTCAAAAAAAATATCTTATCTCTCTCTTGTTTTGTATTTAACATGTTTTAAAAACCTAATTAATATAATAATTATATACAAAATTGGAACTACATATGCAGTGGATTCAAAGAAATTAAAGATGGAGAAGGTTGATTGATTACCTTTAGGAGAGCATACAGACGGTGCCGGAGACAGAGACGGAGATGGTACAAACATAATAGCAACAAATGCAAGAACTAGAGAGATAGAGTTTCACAGTGAGACAGAAATTAGGGTAGATGAAAGAGATAACTATATCAATTTTTGTATAAAAGTAATATATGTACATAATGTAAGTATATTTATTCTTATTCATGTAACAAATACATTTTGATGAGAAATTGGTGAGAAATTGAAAAATCCGGTGAGATTTTGATCGACAAATAGAAGGTGCTTAATTTCACTTTGTAGTAAAGTTAAGGGGGTCATTTACAGTTTACCACCTCCCGATTTGCAACTTATGGGGCTTAATCTCACAATTATTCAAAATTATGGGGGCTAATCGTCACTTTCGCGCATAAACATATTAATATATCATATTCTCCCTCAATTCCAGTCAATTGTTATCCTATAATTTTGGCATAAAGACCAAGAAAAGTAGAGGGGATCAATTATAACACGACAAATAAACTAAATTATTGAGTATGAATAATTTAATTGTTGTAATTATAAAATAAAAAAGATAACACTTGACTCAAATCCCTATAATAAAATAGGATAACAAAATGACATGAACAAAGAGAGTACTTACGAAGTACCAACTAAAATAATTATGCAATTCACGTTTAAGCGTTATTTTATTGGTTGTTTAGAAATTTACTCAAACAACTAAACCCCCACAATGAAAGTAACTTGTCAATCTACTCCGAACTTAAAGCTATTTTGCTTCAAGAGTTTATGATGTTCGATCTTTTAGGTTTACACGATCAAAATCTCAAGGGTCACTTAAGAACATGGAGATTACAATTAAAATCTAAATACTAGAATCATGGAACATATTCATTATGTCACAGTGCAACTTACTTATACATGAAGATTTACAGCTTTTGAAAAACACTTGAAGACTTTAAAATTGAAAACATTTTTGCAGTAACTTAAAAGATGAATTTTAAATGCACAAGTGATTTGCAGAATTCCCAATAAATGTTTTGAAAAGTCTTATTAGTAAATGTGAAATGAGATGGTTATTTATAGAGGAAGAAATGTGTAAAGTTTTTATCCTAAACAACCTATTTTTCTACCTAATTTATTTTCGCAGTACGTATTTTACTTATCGTAAACCTTTTTACCCAAATTTTTCCATTTCATACCCTCACTACTCCCTTAGACTAGGAAAAACGATAAACTAATTTCTTTCAATTTTAACCATTCAACTTCACAAATCAATCGATTTCTTTACGAAATTTAAAGATATACGGAGTATAAGATATCTAACTTGCTAATTGTTAATTATTGGACAAAGTAATGGTTTTTTGTCATAATTTTAGTAATTTATAGTCTATGGTTATATATGGTGATTATTAGGGTTTGAGAGTTGTGGTTGAAGGCGATCCGCCGCTGATTGGTTGCCGCTACGTATGGTTGGGGGACTGAGATTTGGGTTTTTATGTATGAGTGGTAGAAGGGTGGTTGGAGGGAGCATGCAATGGTTGGTCTAGGACATCGCCGTCGACTCGACATGGATGGTGGATGTTGGATAGGTGGTGGAAGGGAAAGCGCGGTGGTGTAGGTTTCAATGGTGGTGGTGGTGGTCTGGACTCTGGATTAAGTGCTTTAGGTAGGATGGTGAGAGCGTTGGTGGGAAGTGCTGATCGGAAAGGGTGGAGGGGGCAGATGGTGGTTCAGTGGTGGCGGGGCAGTGGTGGTTGGCTGGTACGTTGTTGATGGTACTTCATCTAGTATTTTTTTTTACAGAAAAATAGTAAGTGCAATGTACTGGGAGAAGGACTACGGTGGTCTGGTGGTGGGGCAATGTGTGGTCAGGGAAGAGTGGTGGTTGTCGGGGAAGTTGGGAGGTTGGTGTTGGTGGAATCATGATTTTCATTTGTTTTTTTTTTCTTCTCAAGTATAGTCACGCCATTAATTGTAATTTGTGGGAAAGAAATAAGAGGGGCAGTATTGTCAAAATCGTACTGTAATGGGTAAAATGTGTACTGCGTAAATCAACACCCTTACTCTATTGTCCAAGAGTTGGTAGTAATTTCATTTAACAATGCTAAAGAGTGTAATAAGATTTGTAGGCTCAATGCAAAAATTTGTTTTCAAAACAACGAGTGCTTTAGACACTTTAAATGAAAACTCACAATTTTTCCAAAAATATAAAAGGTAAAAGACCCATTGTTGGAATTTAAATCCATTTGCAGGAATAAGATTGACATCTTTTTTAGATTATCTTGCAAACATATTCTTTTTGTTTTTTTGAGTTGGAAACAACATCTTTTTGAAAATAAGACAAAAAAATGTCACATTTTCGAAATTATTTTTGTTCGTTAAAATTCTCCATACGTTGGTATAAATGGTATCAGAAGCAACAGTGCAATATAAATAGAAATGTTACACTTATTTTTACAATATTTCGACTAAGGTTAAGGATGATATATCTTTGTCTGACTTTATTTTGACTTCAATTGATCACTTCGAGTCTTCTTAAAAATCTATTTGATGATCTGAGTCACTAGCCTACTTGTTTTGCTTCAAACACTAAACATTGATAACTAAAAGCAAATAACCAAATAAGTGTTCCAACAGATAGTATAATGTTTTACTAGTTTGCTTTTAAAGATGATTCTTTTTTCATTACTCGATTTCATAAAAATATTAATTTACGAGAGTAAATAAGGAATCATAAGGAGTTCCTCTAATCATTGAATTAAACTTGCTCTAATCATTGAAATATAATACGAAAGTACTATTCACAAGTCATAACAGTTCAATCAACAAATCTGTTGACATTATTTGATTTGAAATCAAGTACTCCGCAACAATAATTAGAGTTATAAATTATAGGCTGACGTCCAGAATTAGGCAAGATGCACGTTGATTTAATGTCCAACATATAAAACATATACTGTACAATTGTACATTACAGAGTATTACTGTATTAGAATAAGAACTAATTTTAATCCCGTGCAAATAATGCACGGGTTATTTTTAAATTCGTGCAAATCATATTGGTGTTTACGATTATTTTTCTATAAAAATATTGTTGATGACGAATTTTCCAGTAATTATTGTTGCTTTTGAGTAATATCTTTATTTGAAAATAAATTGTTTAAATTGATTTTAGCATTTGAGATTTTTTAAAAAAATGGTTTCAATGACATAAAATAACTTGATAATAACTGACTCAAAAATAACTCAAACCCGAAATAATCCGGCTCGATCAAATAACCCAACTTGATTGTCCATTTAACCAGATCTAGGGAGGGGTTCAACAATTTTGTTTTGGATTAATGGATAAGAATACTCTGAACTATGAGTGTCCTGCTCAAAATATTCCAAACTCTATTTTAACTACCAATATAACCAACTAATGCTCTAACCCTTCTTTGACCCGTCTTTCTCTTTTTATTTCTTTGTTAATCTATTCACCTAATTACACCAATAAAACATGCTACAATAACTTAAAAAAAACAAAAAATTCTATTCAAAGTTAATGAGGGCACTAGTTGGTTATATTGGTAGTTAAAATAAAGTTTAGAGTATTTTGAGCAGTTCACTTATAGTTCGGAGTATTTCTATCAATTAACCCTTTTATTTTTACGTTACTATTTTGCCTAAAATTAGTAATAAAAGTAATGATAGTGTCAATCTCCACTTGTCCGTTCCCCAATGTTAATCGTAGTTATCACCATTTTTTCATATAATCAAACTCATTCAGCCATTTTTTTCATATTATCAATAACTCATCCGTGTATATGAATTATTTTTGTACCTTGAAGATTGAAATCAATTACATTGTTTTATAATAAATAATGTACTTCGTAATAATTTGTAATATTCTTTGTAATATATATAATTTTTTTTGTTTAGATTATATATTGGTAATATCATAGAAAACGTTTGAACTTTTTCAGTGAAGATTTTTTTTATTAAAGTCAATTGATATTTGTAATTATTTAATTTGTAATTTTTGAATGTTTATATTGTATTGTATTGGTAATAGCAAATGTATAATGTATGATGTTGCATAGTGTGTGTTAATAAATTTGGAA
Organism: Silene conica; assembly: GCA_029255685.2. NCBI lineage: Eukaryota > Viridiplantae > Streptophyta > Magnoliopsida > Caryophyllales > Caryophyllaceae > Silene > Silene conica. The sequence continues at coordinate 6,891,718 of CM055313.2, forward strand.
TTATAATTTAAGTAGCTACAAAATATAAAAAATAATTAAATTGAGTGATGAAACATGGGGACCTACAAAAAAAACTTACTTTTTTCACCTTGAAATAAGAACGAATAGGAAGCCTCTATTTTCTATTCATTTTATAGTAAAGAGATTTGATTTTCGTAAAATCAAATAATTTGTACACGGTTGCGGTTGTATAATAATTTCTACGTTATTTTAATCTTTTTTTAATTTTGTGTCGGTTTTTATTCCTGTAAATTGTTAATTATTATAATGTTTTTTTAATAATTATTTAAATTGTTGTCTAATCGTTTTAGACGGGACATATATATTCGATTATATTATACTTAGTTTTATGTTATACAAATTGATCGTTTTTCATAGAAATTCATATTTACGAATTTATATAAAATGTTACGTAATATTCCAATTTCTACGATATCAGACATTTATTTAGAATATCGGGCGGTTATGTCTCAGGAAATTCAACAAGCACATTGCGTGTTAGGCCGAGTAGGCCTTACGTATTCCGCTCCTTGTATTTACCAATCTATGGTATTCCGCTATCATAATTACCAATTTCTTGTATTGACAAATCCATTGTATTTGGCTGAGTTGATTCATTGTATCAGCCAAATACTTTGATGTATAAATAGTTTGGTGATTGAAAATAATAAAACAACCATTCATTCTATCAAAACACAATTCCGTCTCAACTATCTTAACATGGTATCAGAGCCTCACGCTCTTGAGGCCTAAAATACAAAACTCCGTTGCCCTGCCGGTGGGTCAATAAGGTAGAAAAACACCCATCGGCGGGATTCGATTCTTGACTATATACTTATAATTTAATTTTTAAATTACAAAAAAAAAAACTAAATAAAAAACGGTACATGCTGCCTTTTGTTTGCTCAGAAAATTAAGCAAATTATGTGTGGTTTGTGCCATGTATTGAGAAGCATTCAATTACTCATTCAAAACCATAAAAGTGAATAAAAAGAGGAAATTTATTCTTTCTTCGAAATTTGATTTCTAGGTCTTCAAATTTGATCAAGGTGGTACAAAATAACTGGCGAGTTACACAACCATAATCACCACGATGGTGGTCCAAATTTGTTTGGAGTTCGAAAAACTTAGCGTTCTCCAAATATTGAAATTGACGGATAATTTTCCGTTTTGCTAAAATTTGTTTAGGTCCGATTAGTGTTCCTAACAAATTATTTGATATTCGACAAGTCCGAAAAGCTTAACGTTCTTGTACGAAGAAATTTTCAAGCGAGTCTTATACTCGTTTCTTTAACACCTTGTGAAGATGAGAAGAATTATGAAGGAAATTGAGACGAAGAAATGAGGATATTTTTTTTTATTGGTTATGTTTTTCTTATAATTCTCCAATCGTAAAGTTCGTACTATATACTGTTTTTACGATTGCGGGAGGGTGTTAGGCCGAGTAGGCCTTACGTATTCCGCTCCTTGTATTTACCAATCTATGGTATTCCGCTATCATAATTACCAATTTCTTGTATTGACAAATCCATTGTATTTGGCTGAGTTGATTCATTTTATCAGCCAAATACTTTGATGTATAAATAGTTTGGTGATTGAAAATAATAAAACAACCATTCATTCTATCAAAACACAATTCCGTCTCAACTATCTTAACATTGCGGAACCTACCTGAGAGAATTAAAAATAAAATCAAAACTTAAGCTTCAGAAATATTTCTGTAATTATATAGATAAGATGAAGAATAGACAGTTCAAAATAACAACGATAAACATACACCCTATTTAAACCACAAACTAACGATGTTACAATATAAACACGTACATACATAACACATGTTATGTGACTTATGTCACATGAAGATCGATTCACATATACTCAGTTACTCACGTACATATATCACTCTAATATATATCGGTTTTTTAACATGTATTCTCTAGCCTCTTAGGACAGACCTCACGTAGAAAACCGTAAGTTATGGTGAAAACCGTAAGTTATGGTGAATTAGTGTTCTATCATGTTATCATTAAAATCAAAGACGAAGAATCGATTTCATCCTAAAATTTAGGATCGCTTTTTACGGGTACCCTGATAAGTGATACGGAGAATCATATATTAAGGTTTCGACAATTATATAGCTGTATTATTAGAATGGACGAAATTTAATTAGTTATCAAACTTTGAATTGAACAAATCTAACGTGGAGACGATGGATACAACTCATAGAAGATAAGAGCTAGAGAGATTCCAGAATTATTAAATTAATTAATTTGAATCTTATCTGGAGCAGTGATGGGTAACCATATAATTTAAGAATTCAGTATATTCCTTCAGATTTCAATAATTCAGTATTGATGGCGGAATATACACATTATTATTGAGTACTAATACACAGAGCAGAAGGACAATGAAGGTCCCATTTGACTATTTGCGATTACAAATTATTAAAATGGTTATTACATTCGATTAAAATAAATTTTGAAATTATAAATATTGTGAAAGTTTTAATGTAAGACGGTTTTAAATCAGGTTTACTGAAATAATTAATGATTCATTTGATTTAGAAATACTTTTCAAATTACAAAAAATTATACTTCTTTCGTTCACGATTATCTATATGTATATCAATTTAGCTGTTTGAAATTAGGAAATACAATAATACTGTTATTAACCGAATATACAGATTATATTCTAACCCCTATAATAAATATTCAACATGCCCGGTTCTTTTAACCTGATCGAAGCTATCTAGACTGAACTTAATGAAACTGAACTGCACTAAATGAAGTTGAACGGATCTTAACTGAATTGACCTGAGTAGAACTAAACTGTGCATAAATTAAGTAAAAAAACGGTGCCACAATCGTACAATGCATGATATGATTTTTCATAAATTTATTAACTAATAATCGAGAGATCTTAGTTAGGGAAAAAAAAAGATAATCATGTATTGCTAAAACTAAAGGATGAGCTTTGATGGACCACCACGAAATCATGAATCACTTCCTAACGCGTTGGTTCATTGACCGTTGTAAACTCCATCAAACTTGTGTAACACATGCGATGATTTTAATACAAAACAATGGTAAACATAATCGAGTGTTAATTCTTTTTATTATTTTAGAAGTAATGGACGATTTGTTATTTTTAATGTATCATTATAAAATTATTTCTCTTTTTACCTCGTTAAAATACTTGATCGTTCGATTGTTTCAGAATAAAATTTGCTCCGTCGAGAGGTAATAAAAGGTAATAAATAGAAGAGAGTAATGGATAGAATTCAGACCGCAAATGAGTTAACCAATCAAATTAAGCCAATTAAATGTGTTGGCCAAAATTTTGGTAATAACCATAATTACATTATGTACTATTCCCATGTTTTTTGACAAGCTAATACAAAACCTAGTCCATGTTGCTTCAGTAAAACGAAGTTGAGCTGAATTAAATTGTACAAAATTGAACTGAAGTGACTTGAACTAAATTAAATTGAAATTTATTAGGATAAATAGAACTAAAATAAGCTGAAATTAAACCGAAAACAACAAGAACTTAATCTGGACAAAAAAGAACAAATTGTAGTTGATTAATTACTAAACGAATAAATTAAGATACAAAATTATTGAAAACTTTAATTAAGGATCTCAAAATTTTCAATTTTAAAGGTAACAGTCGCCACCGTTAGCTCTCCTGCCTCTACTACTACTCACAAGTAAGGTGACAGTCTGAACGATTTGAGGTGGACCAGAGTTTTTATCAAAAACATTTGTATTTTTCACGTAGTTATATATTTTACATGCATATTTTTAAAAATTCCCATGTATTTTTAAATTAAACGACGAAACGAGTGAAATAAGTTAGAATGAACCGACAACTTAACTATTGTAGGGCAATAGAAAACAAGTGAAGTCATAAGCTATAACTTGAACACATGTTCACCAAGCATAATAACTCATGATGTATAAACTATCAGATGAAATAACGTAGAGTATCTCAAAGCCACTTAAAATACAAAGCGTCTTACTTGTGACGACTGTGATAAGAACTATTTGTCTTGACGGAATTATTTATCTTGACGAATAGTGTTCCTCTCACCATAAAACGAGTGGAGTAGACACTTTTCGTTTTCAGCATGTGATGTATAATGTCCATCTTTAATGTGATGCTATGCTTAAAATAAAGCTCAATAATATAATACTCCTTTAGAGTCGTAGTGTTGGTTCATGTTTCCCTTTTGATGCGAGTTTAGTGATGGTTCCTCTTTCCCTTTTTAGTAACTTTTTTGTGCTCCAAAATCAATTCAATGTAGGATAAGGTGTTTTGTGTGGTTACAATCATTTTCTTATTTTTTTTTTACAAAAAGCAAAGGAAACCAACACTCCGACTCTAAGGGAGTATGAATTTGGATCATCTCTTCTATTTTCATGTCCTATTTTATACTCATTTTACTATCTTTATCTTCTAACGCATAATCATCTTACTATACATACATAAATAGTACAGGTAACCCTTATTTGTAAAATGGAGAACTAAAGAGACATAAAACAAGACATGAAAAATTGGCAGAGTATCTGACTATAATTAGACTTGACAAAATTGAGCTAACACTCGAATTCAAACCCTAAGCTTTACCCAATCCCGAATTAACTCGATTCAATATAACCTAATCTAAGTGTTTATTTCAGTTAATGTACTATACAACCAGATGTATACATATAATAGTATAGATTTAGAGTTTTATAGCAAATAATTTGAGCTTATATGTAAATTTTACGAGATTTATTGAAAAAAATCTGAACGTATATATAAAAAATTTAACTCAAAATATTATACTAATATCCAAAAAAATATTAGATATAACCCCAATAATATATTTATTTTAACAGCTAAAAATTACAAGTAAAATGTAAGTCAAATTTTTTAAAAAGCTAAAAAAAATTACATATAAGCTCAATTAGATTTTTATTGAAGGTACAATCCTCATATATACAGGAGAATGTATAATCCTATTTTTGTGTTTATTTTTATACACAAATTTTATCTATAAATTATTTGATAAACCCGATCGGATCAAACTTAAGCTTTTATAAACTCGAACCCCACCCGATTATCCTGTTTGTGAGGTTTACCAATAACACAAATTCTTATTTGCAACGGCACTATCCGTCGCAAGCTTGTGACGGATACCGTTTCCTCTCACAAAATACCCACTTTTTCTCTCTCTCCAACACTATTCATGTGGTCCCCTTTCTCCACTAACTCATTTTCTACCCATTTTATCTCACAAAATATCCGTCACAAATAACGACCCGTCGCAAGCAAAACTTACAATACCAATAAATGAGAATATTTAGAAGTCATAGTCGAAAATAAATGGAATAATAAAAGAGAGTGATAAGGGAATGCTCTTATCCACATAGTGAGAAAAGACAGCCTACCATTTGTCTGAAATGGGCCATGGGCTTCGGAATTTAAGTGGTGGATGCGTAATTGACTTAAGCATGGACCATTGATGCACCCGTATAGCCGTACGAGGCGAACATGAAATTAGAACCAACAAAATGTTAGGGTCATCACATTTAATGACATTGCTTTCAACTTCACAATCACGATATACAAGAGAGAATTTTGGTGCATGTATTTACACACGAGAATAGTTGTTCAATCTGATATCAGCTAACTATTGGGTTCGTTCTTAGTAGAGGCCGTATCATTAATTAAATTAATTTTCAAATTTACCGAGTTTTTTTTCCGTTTAATGAAGTAAAATGAAAATTCTAATCTGTAAATTTTATTTTCCCTTCATTTCTAAAAATAATAATTTTATTTTCTCATTTACTTTGTTTTATTGTATTTTATTAGTATTAGTCCCTAAAACATTGGTTATAAATGTAGCAAAATATTGACAAACATTAAGTCTTGCTTAAGACGAGTATTATCCGTCTTAAGCTTAAGACGAGTCAAATACTTTTTTTCTTTTTTTTGTATTAGCTATTACACGAGGAACGACTACCCCGAAAATATCCTCCCTAAGAATAGACCTTAAACCGCCGCTTTGACTATCTAGAAACGTAGGAATAGATTTAGAATTCACACCTTGATTAGCTAGAAAATCTGCTGCTCGATTTGTTTCCCTATACACATGCTCAAGCTTAACCGTCCATCTTGAATCCTTAAGCAAGTCTTTGCACTGTTTGATCAAGAACTTCAAACCGTTGGTTACTAGCTGATCCTCATTGATAATTTGGACACAAGGCTTGTTATCCATATGAATGATAAGCCTTGTAATGTACATGGCTTTGGCTCGTTCTAACCCCACCAGAAGGGCTCGAAGCTCGGCTTTCATTGACGTGTGAAATATTCCACCACCCCCTAAAGGTCCATACGAGTCAAATATTATCAAGTGAGGATAATAGAGATAAAAAAAAATGTTATTTTTTAGGTGACAAGTGAAATGATTGAGTATGTATTTGAATTGTCTTAGGCTTAAGAAAGATAACGACGCGAAAATTTGCGATGGATAAAAATGCAATAATTGTTAGTAGTTGGTCCCACATTTTGATGGGACTTTATCCCTGAAAAACTGAATCCAAAGTGCAAATGTATTAAAAGTCGTTTTCTATTTACTCGTTGAATGGTAGATATGTTCGTCTTTGCTTCGTTGAGTTGGAGAAAGACGTAAAGTAAATAAATGTGTTTCACGCATATTTGTCACTTTTTTTTAGTGTGAATGCTTTAACTTTGTTAACCGTTATAATATTAGAACCGGCAAACACTTAGGTCGGCCAGATACCGTTACCCGGTCAATCTCTTCCTAAACCGCGTGATTCATACCTCGACTCAGCACAACCTTACTCGAGCCAAGTCCATGTTAGTTAGATCTGGCGAAATCAATTTGACTCAATTGACACGAAATACAGAACCCAAAATCCGAATTAATCCGACATGGTCCAAAAATGGCACAAGTTTCTTGACCAATAACAGACCCGCCTGAAATAACCCGATGAAACATAACTCTAATTCACCAAAAAAGACTTTCAATAGTTTTTTCACTCTTAACCATTGCCCAAAAGAGGCGACCCGATAGGATAATCCTAACAGTACCAACAAACTCGAAACAAATATGTAACACGAAATGGTCCGACCCAAACACGACTGGCCTGTTTACCAGGTCTAGTATTGATCCCTCCCAACCTGGTTTGAACACACCTAACCCAACGTAACCCCAACCTGACCTCTTCGTTTAGATTTTCGAAAAAATAGTGTGTATCAAGTTATAACTTTATAAGCCCAGCCCAGCCCAGCGTTATGCCAAGTCCAGTCCGAGTGCTTGACCGTTGGCTAGCTTTATTTCGTATTGAAGAAAAACATCATTGACCGAGTGCCAGACTTCCTAAAAAGTTTTCCTCCAATTAATTAACTTTGTATACATAGCGCCCATAGCGGATTCAAAAAAAATGACCCAACATGTGAAAATATAAAATGTCATCCAACTAGAAAATGAATTTCTGATGCGATTTTCATATTTAATAAATTGGACAGCAGTATAATTAATCGACTTCGACATAAAAATTGTACTCGGTAAGTTCTAATCTTGATAAATGTATTAGAGATGTTCTCCTACCTGCAACTCTGCAAGGCAGCAACTGAGAGCAACTAATATACAGTTCATCCTTGGCTGCTTTATCTTCAACTTTCAGGTTTTTCTTGATAAATGCCGTCATTTCCTTGAGGCCGGACTTTGTCCACAGTTTAACCTGATACCAGAAACATAAACTCAGCAAATTTGTCCGAGGCACAGAGTTGGCTACTAGTCTACTACTATACTATAATCAAAAGTAGTAACAAAAGGAAATTTTCAGTCTAGCTTTTACTCAAATGCACATTTCAATGACATGCCCAGTAATTTTCCATGTCAAGGAACAGATGTCCCTGTCTTTACAAGACGGTAAAGGAGAAAACTCAATGACCGATAACGTCAACTAGGGAGTAGGGGAAGACCCATACGGTATAAATGGGAAGGAGACGGTATTAAAAGTTTAAAACATCATAAAATATACTCCGTATCAGAGAATATGCAACAACACTATCTAAATAAAAACCACACATATTGAGTGCGAAAATTAAAAACAAAGTACCTAAGAAAGCTCACATTATTCGGATTCAGGAAGAGCTTGCGATTTGTAATATACAACAGAAGTACAGAACAAGCCCATCCAAAATCCCAGAGCAGAACTCCTTCATTCAATTTTTATGGTAAGCTTGTAATGCAACGGAAGTACGAATCAGTACCATTCAAAAGCCTAGAGAAGAACTCTACATACTGCCAATTTAACATGCTACACACGAACATAGGGAGCTAAAAGAAATGACTCAACAAAGAGCAAGCAGACGGCAGTGTGCAACAAATGCAAACCAACACTTTGAAGTCATAGCTCACATGTTTATAACGTCTAGAGAAGAAAGGTCGGAAATCAAACGAATCTAATAGCATCTCGCTTATCAGTTTATGAAAAACTTCACTTTCTTTATGCTAGTATCTTACAGAAATGAGTTCTTAATCTGGAAATTAATAATCAGCTGATGGACGCAAACCATAAAAATTGTGCTACGACTACAAATCATCTGAAAGATTTTACTTTCAGAGGGACTCTAGATCTGCTCCTAGTCTTAAAGTGAATTTAGAAGCTACTAAAATTGGTGTCCAGAACAAAGAAATTAGAAAGAACTTTCAGACTACTCCTCACAATTGAGGAAATATGTGAGGCTGAAAGTAAGGACACTAAACTATGGGTCCAAGCAAAGCAAGTTGACCGAAAGGTACAAGTGATTATCAAAGAGAGACGTATCACCAAAACATGCAGAAACCTTCATGAGGGCGAGCAAGTGATCATCAAAGAGAGACGTATCAAACTGAAAGGCGTATCAGAAAATACGTTATCGGAGAAATCAGTTTATAATCCTACAAGCCAATAAGTACCACAAACTATCTCATGCAATCATCTTTTTGTTGAATCCTTGGAAGTTGCAACTTGCAACTTGCAATGTGACAAACACTAGCAAACATACAGTACGGTTGTGACCAGAAGAGAAGGAGAGCACAACTCTGTCAAGGTTGCGACCAACAGAAATTTGTTATAATTCAGAAACTGCAGCATTTTACACAAATGACAAGCGACTCAGGAGTCATATTTGCGCCTGTAGTTGCCATATTCCCTTTCAGTCAGTCCCTACCAATAGTTTACTTTTCCTTCTCAAAAATATTCAGTAGGGTAAAACGTCGATCCAAAACAATGATAAACTTAGTGGCTATTTTTACTTTTGGTTTGCACCATCCAGTTTAATCTAAATTTGAGTACTTTTGGCTTGAACTCAAGACATATGGTTAAGCTAAATCAACTCCTCACTGGTTGATCTAAATGTTTGGGTTACAAAGCAAGTGTCTTGTGTTTAAATAAAAGCACAAATAAAAATGTGCTTATGCAACCCCCTTTCTTACCTACATCCTACGATACGTTACAACCCTATTCGTCAACTGCTTGTATTGTGTTGCTATTTGCTAACTAGCGTGAATTCATAACAAATCTCGGGATGTTGGTCAAACTTCCCTCTCCCACTTGTGAATTTGTTTCACTAGCACCTTGGTCATCGTGCGTGTTGCTTAGCTAGCATCAGGACATCGTCACCTCCTTGGAATCTTTAGATGACGCCTCTCGCTCTTGTCCTCTACTTTGCATTGTTTATGTGCTTTTGCTTGAGGGCAAACAAGGGTTTAGTTTGGGGGATTTATTAAGTGCTTAACTTATCATGTTTAATACCTCGTCTCAGACTCATTGATCCTATTTGCGCCTATTCGGGCACCATTTGCTAACATTTCCCTCTAGCTAGGAGGATTCATGTGTCTAACTGAAATTATAGGTAACAGCAGGTGTAGGAATGCTTTCTACAGCTTACAACGTGATACGAATTCTTGAGCAAAGAAATCGTCCGCGGAAGCTTTCTTGGAAATCTTGAGAACAATCTTGAATGAATTAATAAAATAGGCAAAGTATGGAACAATCTTGAAACAATCTTGAAAATAATGAACGATGGATGATGAAGATGGACGGTGGTGATGTCGTTGATGGTGGTGGTCCGTCGGTGGTGATGGTGATGGTGGTTGTTATTGTAGTTGTGACGGTCTTGAGGTGAATCACCAAGGTAGAAGGATATTTGTTTGCCCTAGACCTATAGTTCAAACAATGGTGAATTACTCCCTAGACCTATAGTAAGTAATTCGTGCTAATACTTGAAACGCGACAAATATTAACGGTTCGGATCAACACTCGATGAGTCCTTGAGATTTCTTTAAGAATGCCTTAAAAAGAAAACTTGTAAATTTTATTGAATACTTGAATTGGATCATAAACAAGAAGAACAATGTGCCCTATATATAGGGTAATCACACGTCCCAATGCCCTAGCACACGTCTCCTATTCTCGAAACCCTAATGAGAATAGAAGTTCTAAATTAAATCTAATGGAAATAATCCTTATTAAATAAACTCTATCCTAGAAATTAAAAAGAATTAAATAACTAACCCTAATAACCCTAGGATAACAACCTAACAAGATAGTAACTACCTTGTAACCAACTTATAACAAACTTTCCTAACAACTTTAATAAAATAACTAACTTCTCAAAGATAATAAAAACAACAAAGTAATTAAAGATACTCCAATACTTAGTAGGAAACCAAAATAGTCGAGTAACAATTCCTCTTTGGCCGAGCCATGACCGGCTGTGACCGAGACTCACACGGACCGTGCTTAGGCCGTGACCGAGCAACCTTCGGCCCATGGGTCGTGTCTTCTTGCGTCGTTCCTTCCTTGGACTTGAGTCGTTTCTTGATATTCTCTTATTAGCCCAAGGTCTTAAAGCCCACCGAATCTTTATTAGCAAATATACTAGCCATATGATAAATACTATTAACTTAGCCAATAAAATTTGCTTCAGTGATTTCCGAATGAAATAACGATTGGTAGCCCTATCCATAATCGGATCATCCCCTCCCCCTTGAAAGAGAATTGACCTCAATTCTTGATGATTGAAATTTAAGGACCGTCGATCTTGGACCCTATTTCCTGCATCAATGGATACAACCTGGTTTATCAAGATAACATCGTTGTGACCGCGCTTCCTAGTAACTTCCCGCGACACGACTACGACATCCTCCTCCATAGACTCGTGCCCCTTCTTCCCTAACAAGCCATCAACCCCTAGCCGTATAGGAATACCCGACTCGCCTAGCATTCTTGTTCCCCCACGGTCACAAGTCCGTGCCAAACACGACCCCCGCACCATCCTCCTTATATCATGGAACCCTAATGCGGTTATGTTTGTCTCACGCACCCCTAGATCAACCGTGACCAAACCCGTGCTAACCACTACCCCTTTACCTTCCTCCTTAGCCTCGACCGACTCCACCGCCTCCTCAACCTCTCTCGCTATAGCAAAAACCAAATTGGTTAGTTGAGTGTTTTTTCCCGAGTTGGCCCTCATCAACCCTACATCCTTGGGACTCATAGGCTTAAGGATGATTCTCTTCCCCTTATCCATAAGCTCATATTCGTTCACCCTTCCCCTATGTAGAACATCCCTATCGAATTGCCAAGGACGCCCTAGAAGAATGTGACACGCATCCATAGGTACTACATCACATAGCACCTCATCCTTGTATGAACTTATGGCTAAGTTCACCTTGACTTGTTTTGTAACCCTAACCTTGTTTGCATCTCCTAACCAATGTAAGGCATATGGTTTAGGATGTTTTATTGTAGTTAAGGCTAACTTAGATACCATCTCCTCCGAGGCTACATTCGTACAACTACCTCCATCAATAACCATACAGGCTACATTCGTACAACTACCTCCATCAATAATCATACTACACCACTTATCCTTCACAAGACACTTGGTATGGAAAATATGATCTCTTTGTTCGGTAATCATATGTATAGTTTGGGCTTGCAATGATCTAAGTACTAGGGTAGATGTATTTGGTGCTTCGAAGGACTCACCTCGTCCGTCCCCCTCACGCTCACCAAACTCGCCCAACACTTCCTCCTCCTCTTCCTCCACTACTAAATTTAGACAAGTTAATGCCTCCTCATCGTCACAACCCTTTTATTAGGGTAAGCATTCTTGAAGTGCCCAAACCCTTGACACTTGAAGCACCTTACTTTAGAAAGGCTGATCTCACTTGGTGTAGGAGATGGAGTAGATTTGGATTGTGTTGTCCCGCTCGTACTCACCTTACCTGCGCCGCTCACCACGCTTGTGCTAGGGTTTGCCCTCGAATTCTCCCCTTCGCCTCCCTCAAGCGCACGCCCCCACATACTACCTCCTCCGAATCTGTTCTTACTTTGTGCTTCTACCCGTAAACACAAACTTGTTAGAGTATCAAAATCAGAATAAATTTGAAGTTCCACAGGATTAGCAATATTTTTATTTAACCCTCGCAAGAACCTCGCCATCTTTTGTTCTTGATTTTCCTCTACCTCTCCCACTAGAGTAAGATTTTCGAACTCCTCTACATACTCACTCACCGACATCTTGCCTTGCACAAGATTAGAAATCTTACGATATAAAGCAAGTTTATAAGTTGTGGGTACATACCGTTTTCTCAATCTTTTCTTTAAACTATCCCAAGAACAGATTTTCTCATTACCGGCTCTAGCCCTTTGAGCCTTAAGTCTGTCGAACCATAAGGATGCGCCTTTGCTTAATCTTAGGATTGCGTACTTGCATATCTTACGATCGTCTAACTCCTTGAATTCGAACATACGATCCATCTTCCTCTCCCACTCAAGGTAGTCTTCGGGATCCGTACCTCCTTCGAATTCCGGCAGTTCTGTGACTTTAAATTCGTCGACCGGTCGTGGTGGCTCCCTCCTGGGTTGCCAACGGTTTTCGTTGCTAACATGCTCCAAAGCCTTTTTCAAACTATCCAAGAATCTTGGATCTTCAAAATTCATGATGCCCCGAATGGATTTTCTTGAAAGATAAAGAATTCAAGAGCCGAAGCTCTGATACCACTGATGATACGAATTCTTGAGCAAAGACATCGTCCGCGGAAGCTTTCTTGGAAATCTTGAGAACAATCTTGAATGAATTAATAAAATAGGCAAAGTATGAAACAATCTTGAAACAATCTTGAAAATAATGAACGATGGATGATGAAGATGGACGGTGGTGATGTCGTTGATGGTGGTGGTCCGTCGGTGGTGATGGTGGTTGTTATTGTAGTTGTGACGGTCTTGAGGTGAATCCCCAAGGTAGAAGGATATTTGTTTGCCCGGTGAATTACTCCCTAGACCTATGGTTTGTAATTCGTGCTAATACTTGAAACGCGACAAATATTAACGGTTCGGATCAACACTCGATGAGTCCTTGAGATTCCTTTAAGAATGCCTTAAAAAGAAAACTTGTAAATTTTATTGAATACTTGAATTGGATCATAAACAAGAAGAACAATTGCCCTATATATAGGGTAATCACACGTCCCAATGCCCTAGCACACGCCTCCTATTCTCGAAACCCTAATGAGAATAGAAGTCCTAAATTAAATCTAATGGATTAAAATAATCCTTATTAAATAAACTCTATCCTAGGAATTAAAAAGAATTAAATAACTAACCCTAATAAGTAATAACCCTAGGATAACAACCTAACAAGATAGTAACTACCTTGTAACCAACTTATAACAAACTTAACAAACTTTCCTAACAACTTTAATAAAATAACTAACTTCTCAAAGATAATAAAAACAACAAAGTCACAAACCATAAAAATTGCGTTACAACTACAAATTATCTGAATGATCTTACTTTCAGAGCGACTCTATAGATCTGCTGCTAGTGGTAAAGTGAATTTAGAGGCTACTAAAACTGGTGTCCAGAACGAAGAGATTAGAAAGAACTTTCAGACTACTCCTCACAATTGAGGAAATACGTGAAGCTGAAAGTAAGGACACTAAACTATGGGTCCAAGCAAAGCAAGTTGACAGAAAGGTACAAGAAGTGATCATCAAACAGAGACGTATCACCAAAACATGCAGAAACCTTCATGAGGGCGAGCAAGTGATTATCAAAGAGAGACGTACCAAACTGAAAGGCGTATCAGAAAATACGTTATCGGAGGAATCAGTTTATAATCCTACAAGCCATAAAGTACCACAAACTATCTCATGCAATCATCTTTTTGTTGAATCCTTGGAAGTTGCAACTTGCAACTTGCAATGTGACAAACACTAGCAAACATACAGTACGGTTGTGACCAGAAGAGAAGGAGAGCACAACTCTGTCAAGGTTGCGACCAACAGAAATTTGTTATAATGCAGAAACTGCAGTATTCTACACAAATGACAAGCGACTGAGGAATCATATTTGCGCCTGTAGTTGCCATATTCCCTTTCAGTCAGTCCCTACCAATAGTTTACTGTTCCTTGTCAAAAATATTCAGTAGGGTAAAACGTCGATCCAAAACAATGACAAACTTAGCGGCTATTTTTACTTTGGTTTGCACCATCCAGTTTAATCTAAATTTGCGTACTTTTGGCTTGAACTCAAGACATATGGTTAAGCTACATCAACTCCTCACTGGTTGATCTAAGTGTTTGGGTACAAAGCAAGTGTCTTGTGTTTAAATAAAAGCACAAATAAAAATGTGCTTATGCAACCCCCTTCTTACCTACATCCTACGATACGTTACAACCCTAATCGTCCTCTTTCTACGCTCTTGCTCTTCATTTCCTAGCATTGCCATGTATGTATTTAGGATAGGGTACCACACTGAGTGTAGGAGCATTTCGCAAATTGTAGTACGTGAGTGCTTTTGGTTATCGATTTTGGATAAAACACTCATCCGTACTTTCACGAATGACAAAAAACGCGAGAAGTATCGTATTCTAGGTCCTCTTTAGTCAACTGCTTGTATTGTGCTGCTATTTCCTAACTAGCGTGAATTCATAACACATCTCGGGATGTTGGTCAAACTTCCCTCTCCCACTTGTGAATTTGTTTCACTAGCACCTTGGTCATAGTGCGTGTTGCTTAGCTAGCATCAGGACATCGTCACCTCCTTGGAATCTTTAGATGACGCCTCTCGCTCTTGTCCTCTACTTTGCATTGTTTATGTGCTTTTGCTTGAGGGCAAACAAGGGTTTGGTTTGGGGGATTTATTAAGTGCTTAACTTATCATGTTTAATACCTCGTCTCAGACTCATTGATCCTATTTACGCCTAGTCGGGCACCATTTGCTAACATTTCCCTTTAGCTAGGAGGATTTATGTGTCTAACTGAAATTATAGGTAAAAGCAGGTGTAGGAATGCTTTCTACAGCTTAGGACGAATTTTGAGGGCAGTTGTCAAAGAATTAAGAAAAGCTAAGAGGAACCCTCTCCAGCTCAACAAGGACTCTCAAGGCTCCAAGGGGAACACACGCCGGCTAAAAAAGGACCCAGTCAGGCTCTCATGCTACTGCACAGATGACAAATACGGACCCCGGGTAAGCCAGATATTTTAGCAGAAAAGACCGACAATCTGGCTGGGTCCAATATTCACTTCAGATTTTTAAAATGGACTTGTGCTTAAAACCTTATTTTAGAAGCTCGCTTATAAGTACAGCTCATTTGGCAAGACCTAGCCGCCTTCTAACTAACTTGCTTACTCTTCGAATTAAACCTTATATACTTTCAAACATTCAAGTGTGAATTTAATCGGTTTCTTGGCCCTTGACCATCAATGGGACATCAATTAGAGACTCCTCAACCCTGGAGAGAGAACTCAATGAGATGATCATATTATTCACAAAACCGAGAAAAATGTGATAGTTTACCATAACTTATTACTCAATGACTTGTAAACGGAATTCTCTCGCGTGAGTAAGGCATGTCAGTGAAGATATCGGCTTTTCCTACTTGATTAAACTTGGTTCATTAAAATAGCTTGCTTAAATTACATTTTAGCTTTAGTTAGTACTCTAGAGTCTAATTCTCTCAAGTTTCAACCAACCATCATCTTCCGTTCGACTTAGATAATCTCCTAGGATTGAGCCAACTAGTGTGCCATAGTTGGTCGGTTTGGATTCAACTCTCAATTGCACAACGATTCGCTTTCACTTGCGAGGTAATCAAAGCTAAGGGATGCTAACCCATCTTAACAAGATTCAGCAGAAACGAGACACAATCCTCGGAACATACCCACAACATATCTAGTACCCATTGAATTACGGAAAAGCGAGAATCTAGATAACTCAGCCAATACAATATGCAACCATTGAAATTCAGCATTATGAGAGTATAATCATTGATACCACATTTCACAATCAAAGACCAACACTTCATGAAGATCACAAGAGCATTGCGAAAACGCGAGAATCTAACTAATACAACCATTGAAATTCAGCATTACCAAACTAATTATACCACATTATACCCTCAAAGATCAAGACTTTATGAAGATCACACGCACATTGCAAAAACCAAGTTAACGATTAAACATAAACCAACTAATATACTACTACCTCCGTTTCAGTCAATAGCTAATGTTCGCTTTATTTTCCCTCACAAAATAAAATAAACGTAAACTATTGACCAAGGAAAAAAAGAAAAAAAAAGACAAGGCCTTTATTACAGAGAAACATACGCAGACAATTCACCCGTGTAACCAAAGTAACATTAGTAATAAGAGAACAATAGGTATACCTTAATAGCCAAAGACGATGTCGTTTTCGGGTATCTCTCAGCGTCAAGCTTAACCGCTGAAAGGGAAAACCCTAATTCAGTCAACAAATTAACAGCTTCAGCAAAATTGGGGCATCAATTCAGCATTTTAGGACACCAATGTGAATAATCCAAGATCAAAACATGCTCATTTTTGTTGATTATTTTTTTGTGGGGTGTTATGATTGATTCAATTCAATCACGTTTCTTCGTGTTTTACTCAAACTTTTGGCATAATCAGAGATATGGGTTTGTTGGTGTTGTTGGATTTCTTCTTGTTTGGCGATTGATAGGAGTAATTGGAATTCATCGACGGAAATTAAGAGGTGGTGAAGTGAAATGTGGTGATGGAGAAGATGAAGAGGGAGATGAAGAAGAGAGGTTTAAAGAAGGGTTTTTGGTTCAATTAGGATATTTTTAACGGTCTAAATTATGATTAGATTCGAATGGGTGTGGGAATAGTAGTTGGTCTTAGGGCTGGTCAAAGCGAAAGGCTGACACGACTCACTCGGTAACCAGCCTGTTACTCGAGTCAATCTTGGTTCGCCCCGGTCGACTAGGGTCAGGTTCGGCCCAATCATGTTAATAATTACGGGGTACTTTTATTCACTAAAAATGTTGGGGTTTGGTTTTGGAGTACTTCTATAGTTTTATTAGCTAAAACAAGTTGGGGCAGGGAGTATAATCGAATCGTGTTTTGGGATGATGGAGAGAGGTTAGAGAAACTCCAGTGCTTGTGTTCCGGTAAATTAAAGAAGATTATGTTACTCTAACTCGTTTTGAGTGTTAAAGGCGACATTGTGTGAAAATGTTAAGATACCGTAATTTTTCGCCTACTTTTCAGTTTTTTTGGCTTAAAATGAAGTGTTGAAGTGTTGTGTTCCTCTTTGAACACTTCAATTGAGAGGGCAGTTGTAGGACGAGTGAATTAGCGATTGTAAGACAAGCTACACGTTGACCTTAGTAAATTTATGGAAATACCAAATTTAGCCACTTATTTTACAAACAAGCATATTAAGTTTAGAGGACAAGATGTCATGTGAACAAGAACAACTCTATTCTTGACATCTCCATCTTTGCAAGTCTTTCTTCTTTTTGTGACAAGATTGAACCTTTATATAAATAAGAAACAAATCCCATACAAAATAAAAGAAAATCAACCTGTATCTAAATTAACAGACCATAAGAGAAATAAAATGAGAAAATGAGAAGGCATTCCTAACCCTTAAGGAACGCCTGACAACAGCTCCTATCCTGGCCTTGCCAGTTGGGAGTGATAATTTTGAAGTATACACCGACGCTTCAAAGCATGGGTTGGGTTGTGTGCTAATGCAGAATGGTAGAGTGATCGCGTATGCTTCTCGTCAATTGAAGACCTACGAAGAGAATTATCCGACTCATGATTTGGAGTTGGGCGCTGTGGTCTTTGCACTGAAATTGTGGCGTCATTACCTTTATGGAGCCACTTTTAAGGTGTTTTCTGACCATAAGAGCCTGAAATATATCTACACCCAGAAAGAGTTGAACATGAGGCAGAGGAGGTGGATAGAGTTGATCGGAGATTATGATATGCAGATTGTCTACCACGAAGGCAAGGCAAATGTGGTAGCTGACGCTCTAAGTAGAAAGTCAATACATGCTCTGGATTGTGCCAGATCGAGAGGGAGGTTGTATGGTGAACTAAGGGAGATGGGAATATTCATGATCCGGAAAGGGGATGCTCTTAGTGACTTGACAGTAGAGCCGGAGTTGTATGGTGAGATTCGGGAGTTGCAAGGTAATGATGCGAGAATCCAGAAGTGGCGCAGGATGGTGGAGAGTGAGGGTGGAGAGTCTGCAACCAAGTTCAGTATTCATACTGATGGTAGTTTGAGGTTCAGTGGACGATGGTGTGTTCCGGATGTGGAGGAGCTAAAGAAGAAGATCCTGACTGAAGCTCATGCTACTCCATATTCAGTTCACCCAGGGGGTGATAAGCTCTATAAAGACCTTAAGAAGACGTTCTGGTGGCCTAACATGAAGAAGGAAGTCGCAGAGTTTGTATCGAGATGCTTGACTTGTCAGAGAGTGAAAGGGGAGCATAAGAGACCTCAGGGGAAAATTCAACCGTTGGATGTACCAGAGTGGAAGTGGGAAAACATTTCGATGGACTTTATCGTGGGGTTGCCTCGGACTCAGAGGGGCAACAACATGATTTGGGTGATTGTGGATCGTTTGACTAAGTCAGCTCACTTTATTCCAATGAAGGATACCTGGAGTAAGGCCGAGTTGGCTAAGTCATATGTTCAGAATGTGGTCAAACTACATGGAGTACCCAAAGATATTGTTTCAGATCGGGATTCGAGGTTCATATCTAGATTTTGGCAAGAGTTGCAGGCCGCATCAGGACATCGTCGCCTCCTTGGAATCTTTAGATGACGCCTCTCGCTCTTGTTGTAATACCTCGATTTTGGGCATGTTGGTATCTTATTTTCTTATATGTATATGTGTGTGTGTCGTGCTAGTTAGGGGATTCGAACTAGAGATCTCTTATATATGTATCATGCTTGTGGTAGGGTTCGAACTTGGGATCACTAGGAGTAAGGTCTTGGGCCTCGAATTTCGTGTAACACAAGGAGCCCATGATTCACGTTACTCACGTTTTATGAAACCCACACACACCCCTTACTCCTGCCGCCATATAAGAGGTAATTCGACCTAGTTCTGACCTATCTACAAACACCACCACTACCCTAGATTGCTCAGCCGCCATCACACTCCAGAAAGATCAGATCCCCACGGTTGTTTACCTCCGTCTAACCCCTTCGTTTCGAGTCAGAAAACAGGTATGCGCAGCCTGTGTCTTTCGTTGGTAATTTATTTAATTTGTCTACGTTTGTTGCTCTTTCGAGAGGGGTTTGCGTGTCGGGGTTGCGTTAGTTTTTGTGTTGTTGTTTTGCTAGTGTCTGAAGGTTGGTCAGGGGGTTAGTCATGGTGGTTTTGGGGTGTCAAGTACGGTGGAAAAGGGGTGAGCGTTCTGCTGTCTGGTTCTCGGTTTTAGTCGAGGGTCAGGGATATCGTCACAGGAGGTGTAAGGGGGTGGTACCACCGTTGACTCGGGGGAGGTCGACACAGTGGCACCACCACGGTGGTTGAGTCTGGTGTCATAGGGTTTATAGGTGGCGGTTGTGGGTGGTGGAACCCCTGGTGGTTGCGTCGACAGGGGCTTGTTCAGGGGGGTAGCAGCGTCGTGATAAGGAGGAACCAGTGTTTGGTTTGGGTCTGGTCTGACTTGTTGGGTGGAGTCGACGGTGGTGGCGGGTGTCAGGGATGGAGTAGGTGGTTTGGGTGTTACGTAGGGTGGCTGTCGGCGGGCAGAGGGGTGGTCGTGAGGCTGTTAGAGGAGTTGTTAGGGTGTAGGTGAGTCGTGAAGGTAGGAGGGCTGTTTTGTTGTTCTTTTTACGTTTTATTATTTCGATTATTATCAATAGTATTATTATTATTATTATTATTATTTTTGGTAGTATAAATTGTATTTATGGTTGTGTTATTTTATTTATGGTATTATATTTTAATTATGGAATTTTAGTTATGGTAGTAATGTATAGAGTAATTTGAAATTCAAAACGAATGTTGTCGTATTTAGAGGTTGCCATGTTTGGAAGTGCTATATGGGGAAAGTTTCTATTTATGGAAACTTTCTATTTATGGGGTTTTGGGGTAAGTATGATCGTTAAGGGAGTCGTATAAGTTATTAATTCGTTACATATACCTGTTTAGGTAGCGAGTTTCGAGTGGAACATTTCTAAGCATATCTCGGATTGTATCTGCGTTTCTGCTATTCCAGGTAGGGAAATACTGGTACCTGATAATGTGCAATCTGTTCTTATTTGGTTTGAGCATGTTTATTACATATATCGTGTGATTATTATATGGTGTTATCTATATATTATTCTGTGATATAATACATTGTTTTCATGATGGGCCTTGTGTTATGGAGTTGGATCGGTGCGGAGTATATATGGTGTTGGATCGGTGCGGAGTATATATGGTGTTGGATCGGTGCGGAGTATATATGGTGTTCGATCGGTGCGGAGTATATATATGGCGTTGGATCGGTGCGGAGTTTATTATATTGCTTTAATTATTGTTTTCCCTGCTCAACCTCGTGGTTGACCCTGTGTATTCGTGATCACCTGTGATGAACCTATTATTGGGGAGCAGATTGACAGCTGCTGAGACTAAGGGGGAGCTATGGGAGGAAGAGCTTGGATCCGGACCAGATTAGATGTCTAGATCACCTTAGTCAGTTTAATACGAGTTGTACTTTATTTATGTTGTTAAGACCTTTGGTTATGTAAGAACATGTTTTGAGTTTAAAGTAATTTAAAGTACTGGTTATCTTCCTTTGTATCTACTGCCTCGGGAAACCGAGATGGTAACACCCTTATTTACCTGAGGAGTCCTAGTTCAGGCCCTTAAATAAATGGGGGTGTTACAAAGTGGTATCAGAGAGAACGATCTTCAGGCCTAAACTAATAAAACCAATGAATGTAGGGGAGTCTAAATAAAATGAACCCCGGGATAGGACTGTTAGGAGCACACGAAAGGGGAAGTATGAGTCTGGGGCCCCCTCACACCGAACCATTGGCCCTATCAGTTTTACCCGGGAACCCAGAGTGAAAATACGAGAGAAAAAGGGTAGATCAGGAAAAGATGGAAGTAATGGTATATTGTGATAAAGTATCTATGCAAACTTGAGTATATGAAACTAATGGGAATAGCCGGGAGGGGCATGAGCATGAAAGGGATTTTAATTGTGGATAAAAGAATTGTGAACTTATGTGGTTATGTGAAGTACCTTGAAACATGTCAGTAAATGCTTTCATTTCCTTTCGCATCATGTCTAGTGATATGCGGTTATGTGATCCCGAGCCATGTTATAATTTTGTAGTACTCAATCTGATAGTTGATGCTATACTTTATTGTTTAGGGATTTTAGCCCTAATCCTAATGGGTACCCACACGAGTCGGGACTCATTCCTTTTCTGTTGTATTATAGTATGCCTCCGCGAAGAGACAACCTCGCTAACATCACACAAGAGGAGTTAGATCAATTACGAGCTGAGATTGTGACTCTAAAGGCTAAACGAATGGACTCCGCGAAAATGAGCACAATCATCGCAAGACATCACCCTACCCAATTCACTGGGGAGGGGGAACCTCATCTGTTAGGGGCTTGGTGCCGGGAATTCGGTAACCTGTTCGAGTTGGTGGACTGCCCTGAAGAACTGAGGGTAGACCAGGCTGCCCACTATCTGAGGGGTATGGCTGGAGACTGGTGGACCGCGAACAAGGGAGAGCTCCGGGAAGCAGCTATAGAGGGTGGATCCGCGTTTGTTCCGTGGGATGCATTCAAGGGGGTACTGAACGAGGCGTTTTTACCAGAATTCCAAAAGAGCAAGCTGAGGGAGGAGTTCGACTCATTCCAGATGTCGGAGGACATGACTGTAGAGGCTTACTACAGGAAGTTCATCCAGTTGGTACACTATGTGGGAGACATGGGGTTTGATGATGCCATGCTGGCCATGAAGTTTGAGAGGGGGTTATCTATCGCCATCAAGAAGAGACTGATTGCAGCTCCGCCCACCACAGTCCGTGACATCTACTTAAGGGCTGGGGCGGCGGAGAGGCTTTCGGATATGATAAAAAAGGACAAACAGTCTAAGACAGAAAAGAGGAAAGCTGAAACAGTAGCTGAGGGTTCAGGAGCGAAAAAGCAAAGTAATAACAAGTTCAGTGGGTACTTCGGGAGTAGTGCCTCTGGTGGTGGGAGAAACCAGAGTGGGGGTAATCACATGAGTGGGATTTCTGGCAGTGGTTCGGCAGGAATTGTGTGTTTTGGCTGTGGAAAGAGGGGACATAAGCAGGCGGTGTGTCGTTCGTCTGGAGGAAATCAGTCCGGGGGCTATCGTACACCTACATCCGGATACCAGGGACCTCGCACTCAGTCCTATGGCAGCAGTGGTTATCGCACACCCATGACAAACTATGGTGGGGGTGCGAAGTCTGGGGGCAGCAGCAATTATCAGAAGAACTATAATAATTACCAGAGCCGCCCGTACCAGAATCAATTCAATGGAGGTGGAAGCAACCAAAAGACAGGAGCGGGAGGAAATCAGCAGGCTGGAACATCTTCTGTCAGCCAGAGTGGAGTCAAGTCCAGTGGCAAGCTCTTTGCCATGGGAAAACAGGCAGCTCAGGAGGATGCGCATGTAGTAACCGGTACTTTTCTTGTGAACTCTAATCCTACTTTCGTACTTTTCGATTCTGGTGCCACCCATTCGTTTGTGTCTAGAGATCATGTTAAGGCTTTGGGACTTGAGAGATTTGATTGGATCGCGGATCCAGTGACCATACCATCAGGCGAGTCGATAGTCTGTAATAGAGTATATGGTAGTGTACCCATCAAAATCGGGGAAGCAATTTTCTATTGTGACCTCATAGAGTTTCCTCTGGGGGGCTTTGAGGTGATATTGGGGATGGACTGGCTAGGGAAGTATCGAGCTTTCATCGACTGTCATCAAAAGAAGATTTCCTTGAAGGGACCTAAGGGGGTGAGGGTGTCTTACAAGGGATACCGAGTCAAACCAAAAATCAAATTCATTTCTGTCAATACCCTTAAGTCTGGCTTGAGGAAAGGAGAAAGCCTAATCTTATGTCAAATGTGGAATTGTGAGGCTGAGATCCCCAAGACTAGCGAGATACCTGTAGTACGGGAATTTGAGGGAGTATTCAGAGACGATGCTTCAGAATTGCCGCCGAGGAGGGAAGTGGAATTTTCCATTGACCTAAAACCAGGGGCGGGACCAATATCCAAATCACCGTACCGTATGGGACCGAAGGAGATGGAGGAATTGAAGAAGCAGTTGGATGAACTAGCTGAAAAAGGGTTCATTCGACCCAGTGTATCGCCCTGGGGTGCCCCTGTTCTGTTTGTGAAGAAGAAGGATGGGAGTTTGAGGTTGTGTGTTGACTACCGAGAGCTGAACAATGTGACTATCAAGAACCGTTATCCTTTGCCGAGAATTGACGACTTGTTCGATCAGTTGAATGGAGCTGGGGTTTTCTCCAAGATTGATTTGAGATCCGGGTATCACCAGTTGAGAATAAAGGATGAAGATATTCCGAAGACCGCTTTCCGAACGAGGTATGGCCACTATGAATTTGTGGTTATGCCCTTTGGATTGACTAATGCACCCGCTGTGTTCATGGACTTGATGAATCGAGTTTTCAGCCCGTATCTAGACAAGTTCGTGGTGGTATTTATCGATGATATCCTGGTATATTCCAAGAATGCAGAAGAGCACGAAGACCATTTGAGAAAAGTACTTCAGACCTTGGAGGAGCATAAGCTCAATGCTAAGTTGAGCAAGTGTGAGTTCTGGTTGGAGAAAGTGGCATTTCTGGGGCATGTAATTTCAAAAGAGGGGGTGGCTGTTGACCCTAGCAAGATCGAGGCAGTGACTAAGTGGCAGAGTCCGAAGAATGTGAGTGAGATTCGAAGCTTTCTGGGTTTAGCTGGTTATTACCGGAGATTCGTCAAAGATTTTTCAAAGATAGCGAAGCCGTTGACGTCGTTGATGAGGAAGGAGAACCGTTATATCTGGGATGAGAGTTGTGAGAAGGCATTCCTAACCCTTAAGGAACGCCTGACAACAGCTCCTATCCTGGCCTTGCCAGTTGGGAGTGATAATTTTGAAGTATACACCGACGCTTCAAAGCATGGGTTGGGTTGTGTGCTAATGCAGAATGGTAGAGTGATCGCGTATGCTTCTCGTCAATTGAAGACCTACGAAGAGAATTATCCGACTCATGATTTGGAGTTGGGCGCTGTGGTCTTTGCACTGAAATTGTGGCGTCATTACCTTTATGGAGCCACTTTTAAGGTGTTTTCTGACCATAAGAGCCTGAAATATATCTACACCCAGAAAGAGTTGAACATGAGGCAGAGGAGGTGGATAGAGTTGATCGGAGATTATGATATGCAGATTGTCTACCACGAAGGCAAGGCAAATGTGGTAGCTGACGCTCTAAGTAGAAAGTCAATACATGCTCTGGATTGTGCCAGATCGAGAGGGAGGTTGTATGGTGAACTAAGGGAGATGGGAATATTCATGATCCGGAAAGGGGATGCTCTTAGTGACTTGACAGTAGAGCCGGAGTTGTATGGTGAGATTCGGGAGTTGCAAGGTAATGATGCGAGAATCCAGAAGTGGCGCAGGATGGTGGAGAGTGAGGGTGGAGAGTCTGCAACCAAGTTCAGTATTCATACTGATGGTAGTTTGAGGTTCAGTGGACGATGGTGTGTTCCGGATGTGGAGGAGCTAAAGAAGAAGATCCTGACTGAAGCTCATGCTACTCCATATTCAGTTCACCCAGGGGGTGATAAGCTCTATAAAGACCTTAAGAAGACGTTCTGGTGGCCTAACATGAAGAAGGAAGTCGCAGAGTTTGTATCGAGATGCTTGACTTGTCAGAGAGTGAAAGGGGAGCATAAGAGACCTCAGGGGAAAATTCAACCGTTGGATGTACCAGAGTGGAAGTGGGAAAACATTTCGATGGACTTTATCGTGGGGTTGCCTCGGACTCAGAGGGGCAACAACATGATTTGGGTGATTGTGGATCGTTTGACTAAGTCAGCTCACTTTATTCCAATGAAGGATACCTGGAGTAAGGCCGAGTTGGCTAAGTCATATGTTCAGAATGTGGTCAAACTACATGGAGTACCCAAAGATATTGTTTCAGATCGGGATTCGAGGTTCATATCTAGATTTTGGCAAGAGTTGCAGGCCGCATCAGGACATCGTCGCCTCCTTGGAATCTTTAGATGACGCCTCTCGCTCTTGTTGTAATACCTCGATTTTGGGCATGTTGGTATCTTATTTTCTTATATGTATATGTGTGTGTGTCGTGCTAGTTAGGGGATTCGAACTAGAGATCTCTTATATATGTATCATGCTTGTGGTAGGGTTCGAACTTGGGATCACTAGGAGTAAGGTCTTGGGCCTCGAATTTCGTGTAACACAAGGAGCCCATGATTCACGTTACTCACGTTTTATGAAACCCACACACACCCCTTACTCCTGCCGCCATATAAGAGGTAATTCGACCTAGTTCTGACCTATCTACAAACACCACCACTACCCTAGATTGCTCAGCCGCCATCACACTCCAGAAAGATCAGATCCCCACGGTTGTTTACCTCCGTCTAACCCCTTCGTTTCGAGTCAGAAAACAGGTATGCGCAGCCTGTGTCTTTCGTTGGTAATTTATTTAATTTGTCTACGTTTGTTGCTCTTTCGAGAGGGGTTTGCGTGTCGGGGTTGCGTTAGTTTTTGTGTTGTTGTTTTGCTAGTGTCTGAAGGTTGGTCAGGGGGTTAGTCATGGTGGTTTTGGGGTGTCAAGTACGGTGGAAAAGGGGTGAGCGTTCTGCTGTCTGGTTCTCGGTTTTAGTCGAGGGTCAGGGATATCGTCACAGGAGGTGTAAGGGGGTGGTACCACCGTTGACTCGGGGGAGGTCGACACAGTGGCACCACCACGGTGGTTGAGTCTGGTGTCATAGGGTTTATAGGTGGCGGTTGTGGGTGGTGGAACCCCTGGTGGTTGCGTCGACAGGGGCTTGTTCAGGGGGGTAGCAGCGTCGTGATAAGGAGGAACCAGTGTTTGGTTTGGGTCTGGTCTGACTTGTTGGGTGGAGTCGACGGTGGTGGCGGGTGTCAGGGATGGAGTAGGTGGTTTGGGTGTTACGTAGGGTGGCTGTCGGCGGGCAGAGGGGTGGTCGTGAGGCTGTTAGAGGAGTTGTTAGGGTGTAGGTGAGTCGTGAAGGTAGGAGGGCTGTTTTGTTGTTCTTTTTACGTTTTATTATTTCGATTATTATCAATAGTATTATTATTATTATTATTATTATTTTTGGTAGTATAAATTGTATTTATGGTTGTGTTATTTTATTTATGGTATTATATTTTAATTATGGAATTTTAGTTATGGTAGTAATGTATAGAGTAATTTGAAATTCAAAACGAATGTTGTCGTATTTAGAGGTTGCCATGTTTGGAAGTGCTATATGGGGAAAGTTTCTATTTATGGAAACTTTCTATTTATGGGGTTTTGGGGTAAGTATGATCGTTAAGGGAGTCGTATAAGTTATTAATTCGTTACATATACCTGTTTAGGTAGCGAGTTTCGAGTGGAACATTTCTAAGCATATCTCGGATTGTATCTGCGTTTCTGCTATTCCAGGTAGGGAAATACTGGTACCTGATAATGTGCAATCTGTTCTTATTTGGTTTGAGCATGTTTATTACATATATCGTGTGATTATTATATGGTGTTATCTATATATTATTCTGTGATATAATACATTGTTTTCATGATGGGCCTTGTGTTATGGAGTTGGATCGGTGCGGAGTATATATGGTGTTGGATCGGTGCGGAGTATATATGGTGTTGGATCGGTGCGGAGTATATATGGTGTTCGATCGGTGCGGAGTATATATATGGCGTTGGATCGGTGCGGAGTTTATTATATTGCTTTAATTATTGTTTTCCCTGCTCAACCTCGTGGTTGACCCTGTGTATTCGTGATCACCTGTGATGAACCTATTATTGGGGAGCAGATTGACAGCTGCTGAGACTAAGGGGGAGCTATGGGAGGAAGAGCTTGGATCCGGACCAGATTAGATGTCTAGATCACCTTAGTCAGTTTAATACGAGTTGTACTTTATTTATGTTGTTAAGACCTTTGGTTATGTAAGAACATGTTTTGAGTTTAAAGTAATTTAAAGTACTGGTTATCTTCCTTTGTATCTGCTGCCTCGGGAAACCGAGATGGTAACACCCTTATTTACCTGAGG
The DNA here is from genome assembly GCA_029255685.2 of Silene conica. Taxonomy (NCBI): domain Eukaryota; kingdom Viridiplantae; phylum Streptophyta; class Magnoliopsida; order Caryophyllales; family Caryophyllaceae; genus Silene; species Silene conica. The sequence continues at coordinate 6,919,372 of CM055313.2, forward strand.
AGTCCTAGTTCAGGCCCTTAAATAAATGGGGGTGTTACACTTGTCCTCTACTTTGCATTGTTTATGTGCTTTTGTTTGAGGGCAAACAAGGGTTTGGTTTTGGGGATTTATTAAGTGCTTAACTTATCCTGTTTAATACCTCGTCTCAGACTCATTGATCCTATTTGCGCCTATTCGGGCACCATTTGCTAACATTTCCCTCTAGCTAGGAGGATTCAAGTGTCACTGAAATTATAGGTAAAAGCAGTTTTAGGAATGCTTTCTACAGCTTACGACGAATTTTGAGGGCAGTTGTCAAAGAATTTAAGAAAAGCTAAGAGGAACCCTCTCCAGCTCAACAAGGACTCTCAAGGCTCCAAGGGGAACACACGCCGGCTAAAAAAGGACCCGGTCAGGCTCTCATGCTACTGCACAGATCACAAATACGGACCCCGGGTAAGCCAGATTTTTGAGCAGAAAAGACCGACAATCTGACTGGGTCCAATATTCGCTTCAGATTTTTAAAATGGACTTGTGCTTAAAACCTTATTTTAGAAGCTCGCCTATAAGTACAGCTCATTTCGCAAGACCTAGCCGCCTTCTAACTAACTTGCTTACTCTTCGAATTAAACCTTATATACTTTCAAACATTCAAGTGTGAATTTAATCGGTTTCTTGGCCCTTGACCATCAATGGGACATCAATTAGAGACTCCTCAACCCTGGAGAGAGAACTCAATGAGATGATCATATTATTCACAAAACCGAGAAGAATGTGATAGTTTCCCATAACTTATTACTCAATGACTTGTAAAAGGAATTCTCTCGCGTGAGTAAGGCATGTCAGTGAAGATATCGGCTTTTCCTACTTGATTAAACTTGGTTCATTAAAATAGCTTGCTTAAAATACATTTTAGCTTTAGTCAGTACTCTAGAGTCTAATTCTCACAAGTTTCAACCAACCATCATCTTCCGTTCGACTTAGATAATCTCCTAGGATTGAACCAACTAGTGTGCCATAGTTGGTCGGTTTGGATTCAACTCTCAATTGCCCAACGATCCGCTTTCACTTGCGAGGTAATCAAAGCTAAGGGATGCTAACCCATCTTAACAAGATTCAGCAGAAACGAGACACAATCCTCGGAACATACCCACAACCTATCTAGTATCTATTGAATTACGGAAAAGCGAGAATCTAGAAAACTCAGGCAATACAATATGCAACCATTGAAATTCAGCATTATGAGAGTATAATCACTAATACCACATTACACAATCAAAGACCAACACTAATAAGAATATTAATAATAGTTGGGCCTCAACCATCACCTTAAGGTTTTGGTTGAATTGGTTAATCTATCATGGTATCAGAGGCAGCATGACTGAAGGTCACGGGTTCGAAACCTAGCAACCTCGAAACCCAACACACGGTATGGGGAGCCCGTGCAAACTAACCACCCTTCAAGCCTAATGGGCATTCGAGTGAGGGAGCGTAATAGGCCTCAACCATCACCTTAAGGTTTTGGTTGAATTGGTTCATCTATCAAACACTTCGCAAGAATCTAACTAATACACAATCATTGAAATTCAGCATTACGAAACTAATTATACCACATTATACCCTCAAAGATCAAGACTTTATGAAGATCACACGCGCATTGCAAAAACCAAGTTAACGATTAAACATAAACCGACTAATATACTACTACCTCCGTTTCAGTCAATAGCTAATGTTCGCTTTATTTTCCCTCACAAAATAAAATAAACGTAAACTATTGACTAAGAATAAAAGAAAAAAAAAAAGACAAGGCCTTTATTACAGAGAAACATACGCAGAAAATTCACTCGTGTAACCAAAGTAACATTAGTAATAAGAGAACAATGGGTATACCTTAATAGCCAAAGACGATGTCGTTTTCGGGTATCTCTCAGCGTCAAGCTTAACCGCTGAAAGGGAAAACCCTAATTCAGTCAACAAATTAACAGCTTCAGCAAAATTGGGGCATCAATTCAGCATTTTAGGACACCAATGTGAATAATCCAAGATCAAAACATGCTCATTTTTGTTGATTATTTTTTTGTGGGGTGTTATGATTGATTCAATTCAATCACGTTGCTTCGTGTTTTACTCAAACTTTTGGCATAATCAGAGATATGGGTTTGTTGGTGTTGTTGGATTTCTTCTTGTTTGGCGATTGATAGGAGTAATTGGAATTCATCGACGGAAATTAAGAGGTGGTGAAGTGAAATGTGGTGATGGAGAAGATGAAGAGGGAGATGAAGAAGAGAGGTTTAAAGAAGGGTTTTTGATTCAATTAGGATCTTTTTAACGGTCTAAATTATGATTAGATTCCAATAGGTTTGGGAATAGTAGTTGGTCTTAGGGCTGGTCAAAGCGAAAGGCTGACCCGGCTCACTCGGTAACCAGCCTGTTACTCGAGTCAATCTTGGTTCGCCCCGGTCGACTAGGGTCAGGTTGGCCCATTCATGTTAATAATTACGGGGTACTTTTATTCACTAAAAATGTTGGGGTTTGGTTTTGGAGTACTTCTATAGTTCTATTAGCTAAAACAAGTTGGGGCAGAGAATATAATCGAATCGTGTTTTGGGATGATGGAGAGAGGTTAGAGAAACTCTAGTGCTTGTGTTCCGGTAAATTAAAGAAGATTATGTTACTCTAACTCGTTTTGAGTGTTAAAGGCGACATTGTGTGAAAATGTTAAGATACCGTAATTTTTCGCCTACTTTTCATTTTTTTTTGGCTTAAAATGAAGTGTTGAAGTGTTGTGTTCCTCTTTGAACACTTCAATTGAGAGGGCAGTTGTAGGACGAGTGAATTAGCGATTGTAAGACAAGCTACACGTTGACCTTGGTAAATTTATGGAAATACCAAATTTAGCCACTTATTTTACAAACAAGCATATTAAGTTTAGAGGACAAAATGTCATGTGAACAAGAACAACTCTATTCTTGACATCTCCATCTTTGCAAGTCTTTCTTCTTTTTGTGAAAAGATTGAACCTTTATATAAATAAAAAAACTAATCCCATACAAAATAAAAGAAAATCAACCTGTATCTAAATTAACAGACCATAAGAGAAATAAAATGAGAAAGTGACCGATTTCAGAGATTGAATTCCTCACTTCCAAATTAAAGGTACTAATTGCAAGTCTTTCGTCCATACACAAACATGATCTCACTTGGAAATTATTAATTTCACAAATTATTGTCTTTTTTTAAAAAAAAAAATCATTTGTCCTAATATTATTTTCTACTTTATTCGAGTGTTTTTATTTTGTTTCCTCTATTAGGAATGCTTCTATAGATAATTTAATCTTTTACATTCATTATTTGTCCATTAGCTAACAATCCAATGACAATAATCGTAAATGGTCATCTTTTCTCTCCTTATTTTTGGCCAAAAGCAATGACAATCAAATTACCGGGGCCAACATAGTTGGTGATCCATGCCCCTTTCAAAGTTTATAAATGTTTTTCACTTTTCATTTTCTTATTAGTTTACTTGATAAAATCTGAACTTGTAGGTCAATTAGACCGTTAATAAAAAATTGACCCTCTAGACCAGTGCAAATCCTTTGTTCTATTATTTCGTCTTCCATCTTGTATCTCATCACTCCTCCTATTGACAAATAAGCACTCTAATTTCTGTTATTATCATTTTTATTAGTTTATATATGATGTGTTAAAATCTTACGATCATAATAGATAAAATAAAATATAAAAGTAAAACAGGTGATCTCAACTAATATATCGGTCTTAGGCATTTAAGAGAAATAATTGGCTCGTTTGAGCAAGGCAATACTACTACAATTTGTATGTCGACGAACTTTTCAGTTGATTGGCAGAATGCTAATAATTGGAATGGAAAAACAAAGTACGTTGTAGTGTTAAACTATGTATGTTTTGCGGCGCCAATAATATGCACATATTCAATCTTGTTAGTGGGAAATGATCTATCAACAAGCTGACTTGTACAACTTTATTCACACGTTCCATAAATTATATCATAATCAAATGCATCACCAACTATATACGGGTATTAGGAATTACGGAGTACAAGTTTATTTTGAGACGATTATATCTACTTTAAAATTAAAACGGATTAAATATATTAATATTTAAGCATTTTACTTTATCTTGTCTATAAATGTGTAAGTTTTTTAATTCGTTTTAGATTTAATTGATAGTGCTTATTTTAAATGAGAATTAATGATATTGTATATTAAGAGCAAGTGCAATGGTTTAGCTAAGGGACTTGCTTGCAAATATGAAAACTTGTAAGCTACTAGCTAAACCATTGTACCACTACATTTGGATTAGCTTGGATTAAGCAAGTAGCCCCATGAGGCTAGTTGCTTAAGAAGACCCACAATTTGCAATTAACCAATCTTAGTGTAGTTGCATTTAATGAATAAACAACTAACTTTTTTTGTATGGATTTATTGATTGATTTTTTGGCATAATTTAACTTTTAAAAAAATTGAAAAATTGTGGGGTCATTTAAGCTATAATGACTATTGCTTTATCATTGGGTGTGATGTTAGCTTAAAATCGGAGTAGCTTAAAAATATGAAGTGACAATTTCTAGCTACAACCTTATTGCTAACCATTGCACTTGCCCTAAGACCATCCCCAAGCAAGGTCGATTGGGAGGTCGATATGGGGTCGAGTCAAGTTAATTGTAATTAGAAAATCGATTAGAATTGACTTAAGTCGATTTGAGTCACAAATCGACCCAATTTGAGGTAAATTGACTCACCAATCGACCTCATACGTGGCATATTCTAATTGGTTCCAAGTCACTTCCAACCATTTAAGAAAAAAGAAAAAAAAGAAAAAGATGAGTGAATTTGTTTGATTTCTTAATTAAATTGATTGGGTTATTGACCTATGTCGTGACTTTTTGCTTGAGAGGGTTTAAGTGGGTCAATGTCAATAAGGGGAGATTAGGTATAATATGTAATTGACCCGATTAAATTGATTTCTTGCTTGGAAATGGTCTAATGGTTGTGGACTAATGACATATAAATTATAAAGTACTTGATCTATGATTTAGTTATTTTGTGATTGATCAATTTCACGAGTTGCATACCGAAAATGTATGAAACTATACATCGACTAAATTAATAATTATAAAAAACAAAAATGTGGCTATATTTATGAATTATGATTGATGCGAGCAATGAGTATATCAAAATCTAAACTTAAATATCATCGGAAAAATTTCAGATAACCAATTTATAAATTATAATATAAATATAAAAAGTATAAATAAATTTGGATAACAATTTAACGTGTACATTATGTCTACAACTTACAATAGTTAGTTTGCTACAAAAAAATATAAGATACTGCACTTTTAGATCGAATGAAGTTGAACTGAACTTAATTGAGTTGTAGCTAGTTTAACTGAACATGTCACGTCACGGGTTCAAATTTTAGGTGCCCCCAATATCTCATCATAAATGAAATGTATACGCATTGATATTGAAACTCAATAACATTTAGGGGTGTTTTGTTGGGGCATTTAGAATGAATTAGAATAGATTCCACCCATTCAAGTGTTTGGCTGGGACTTTTTGAAATGGAGTTAGATACCAAGACATTCTAAATCCATTCAAAGATACTCATGTCTCATCCAAGATTCTAACTTCATTTCGGCCCATCCCAAGTAACTTATTTTTTATAACACAAATTCTCATTTAAGACGGAAGTATCCGTCTTAACCTTAAAACGGGCCAAATAATGACTCATTTGCATAGAAAAGACAAACTTATTTCTTTACCCTAAACTTTTTTAATTTTGTCTTATTCATACAAGTGGCTATTATTTGACCCGTCTTAACTTAAGTCGGAAAACTTATTGTTTTTATAAAACATTTTATGTGGATTTTTTTTCATAAAACATTTTATGTGAATTTTTTTTCATAAAAAAAATTTGCGTATTTTTCATAAAACATTTTATGTGGATTTTTTTCATAAAATATTTCATGTGGATTTTTTTCATAAAAAAAGTTGCGTATTTTTCAAGTTATGTGGATTTTTTCATAAAACATGTTATGTGAATTTTTTCGTAAAACATTTTATGTGGATTTTTTTTCATAAAACATTTTATGCGAATTTTTGTTATAAAAAAAGTTGCGTATTTTTCATAAAACATTTTATGTGGATTTTTTTCATAAAACATTTTATGTGAAATTTTTTTCATAAAAAAAACTTGCGTATTTTTCATAAAACATTTTATGTGGAATTTTTTCATAGAACGCTTTATGTGGATTTTTTCGTAAAACATTTTATGTGAATTTTTTCCGGTCTTAGAATAATTTTACTATTGTCGTATTATATGAACATGAGTCAATTTTTATGGATTAATTTGAATTTTGGCTTTGTTGTAGTTAATTTTAATTCAAAATAATATAATTGCAGTTATATATGATAAAGAAAATCAAATAATTTGAAATCAATTCCAAATGTGAACCAAATAATAAGAATGACATTTACGTACAATCCATTACAAGATCAAACCAAACAAGCATTAATAGTAATAGTGTGAGGTATTGATTAGTTCGATTCATCTTGAAGTGATGAATGCCCAAGTTATACACCGAGTTATATAATATTAAAGAAAATAAGAAATATAACTATCCTAATTGTTGTGCGGAAGCGTGAATACCTCGTATTGGGCCTCTGCTGCGTCGATGTTCATTGTCCAGAATAGTACGATATTGTCCGCTTTGGGCCAAGCTCTCACAGATTTACTCTTGGGCTCCTTCCCAAACGGCCTCGTACTATTATAATTTTAAGACACATAACCTTTACACTACCGATGTGGGATATGGGTTTGCACCCTAACAATCCTCCTCTCAAACCAAGGACCATCATGTTAACTCAGACCTTGACCTACATGGAGAACCCCCACACTCTACAGCCCCAACTTCTAGACACCCTAAATATCACCAAGTCTTGATAACAGTCGACACATCGTGCTATCACGAGTCATGTCTTGCACCACATGTCACCACCTGGTCAAGCGAGTTCCCCCACATGCTCATATATCAACATGTCCATGTGCCCTTCTTTGGGATTTGCTACACATGCATATCGAACATCCTCTACATCCAATATACCCTGGATTGGGTCCGCCACTTCAAAAGTTCTAGAACACAAATGATCAATGGCATCCAACCTGTAAAGGACCAACCAGACTTGTGACACCCAATCTGATAATGGTCCACCTGATCAACAATTCTAGTACACAAATGGTCTTTTTGTCCCACAAGACATATGACGCCTTTCATCCATTTAGTCTTGAACGGGGCTTGCTCAGTTAGGAGTTTCATGACTTATAGTGTACAACTTCAAGTCTTGGCCCTGCTGATGCATCCTCGTGTCTAGCCCCCAAGTCGAACCTTTGGCTCTGATACCACTTGTTGTGCGGAAGCGTGAATATCCCGTGTTGGGCCTCTGCTGCGTCGGTGTTCAATGTTCATTACAATACGATATTGTTCGTTCCTTCCCGAAATACCTCGTACTATTATATAGTGCCAGTGTCCATTGTCTGTAATTGTACGATATTGTCCGTTTTGAGTCAAGCCATCACGGATTTACTCTTAAACTCATTTCCAAAAAACCTGTTACTATTATATTTTCAAGATATATATAAAGATGATGTTTCACCTTCATATTACCGATGCGGGGCATGAGTTTGTACCCTAAAACTAATATTAATCGAAGTCATTGTGGCTAGACTTGCTACCTAATGTTTACCGTCACTCTATCGATAATAATCGATAAAACAATTGTGTTAAGCAGAACTAAATCTACACGTAACCTCAATAAAGAAATTTTAAATCTACTTGACTACATACACGTTTCACTTAATTAGAGACATAGCCACAGTTCATTAATAACTTCGTGTACTTTGCACAATTCTATTTCAATCATCTTCCAACTAATCTTGTAAGCTAAATTATTTTAATATAGGTTAACGGTAAAGTGATATAAGGTGATACCCAATTTTGATGTCACTCTTTTACATACACTTTCTATTATTAGCACATATTCTTTGTAAATTTAGCTTGTGATAGATCAAATATTGTCATTTTGGTAGAAAAAACAAGTCATTTGTGATTTCCTAGGTTTTGTCTTATATACTCAAGTGGAAGAATTTGACCGTTAAAGAAGTTTGCGACGGATATATCCGTTGCAAAGAAGACTTACTGTATTATTGGAGTTTTCATTTATTACAGGTGATCCACCATTCACTATTGATGTCCCCACTTATTTAATACTTCCCCATTTATTAGTTTTCTTCCCATTTGTTTTATTGCGCTTTTCAAGATACACCTTTAACCGTCTTTTTCGAGACCTACACGTTATTTTTGTTTTGTGAAATTTTTTTTCTCTCAAAAACCTTTTGATAATAATTGTAAATGTTCAAATTTCATAACTTAAATTTATTATTGTCTAACTTATTTACGGTCAAAGTTAAAAAATTTAAACTCCAAAAAGCAAAATTCAGAGAGCGACTTTAAGATTAAACGTCACCGATAACGCAACTCATTTTTCTTTTAGAGATTGCATGAGTCGTACACAATATCACTTACTCGATCGCGATTAGTACATTTTTCCATTGTAGTACACTTGCTCCTAATCTCAATTTGATACGAAAGGAGTATTTTTTATTACTCTGTATACATAATTGTAAGACTAGGATATGCATCTGTGATCTGACACATAACATATGTACAAGTGTACTACACTTATTTAGTGGCATGATCAAAATTTGCACATAAACAATTTACATGATTAGTTTTGTCTAATTAAAAATTTAAAATATGAAAATTTTAAGGGTTGTGTTTAATATTAGTAATAAATTTTTTTTCATATTTTAAGGGTTGTATTTAAGGGTTGTATTTAAGAAACTAAAAATGAATAAATCTTTAATATTAGTAATGATTGCATTGATTAATGTGTAATTTAATTTTCAACTAGTGTAACACCCGTGAAAAATCACGGGGTTGTGTACACTTATTTTTAAAGACGCCGTCGGTATATTTATTTGAATATATAGCAATTCTGTTTATTCGGACGAATTATTTTTTAACGGGATGTTTGAATATAAGATATATTAGGTGAAAAGATGAATTTTCTGGTGCACTAATCTTCGAATAGCTATTAGTAATGATGATAATATTTGGATTACTTATGATAAAATTAATAAATAAGGTATGTAAGAAAAAACAATAGACGACTAAAAAAATATTAAATAACAAATATAAATTAAATGGATGTATTAAAATTCGATAACCCAACACGACAATTACAGTTTCTCGAAAACCTCCTTGTAAACAACATTTGTTGTTGTATTAGTCATCCGTCCTTCTTCATCAAGAAGTAGCACTTTTAGACCTTTCTTACTGGTGACCCTAGATATAGCAACGTACAGTTGGCCATGGGTAAAGACCGGTCTTGGAAGATAAAGTCCAACACGGGATAGAGACTGACCTTGACTTTTGTTGATAGTCATAGCGAAACAAACCGCTAAAGGAAACTGTCTTCTTTCAAACTTAATTGGGAACCTGGTTTGATCGGAAGGAGTCAAGGTGATTCGGGGAATATAGACATTGCTTCCGATATGACTGCCAGAAATAACGGTTGCACTAATAACGCGATTTCCTAGTTGCCTTACCTCCATTCGGGTGCCATTGCACAAACCATTTGCTTGGTCAATGTTTCTTAAAAGCATCACTATAGCTCCAACTTTCAGTCTTAGGTTGTGGTTAGGTAAACCGGAACATCTGATAGAGTTAAGAAACTCTGTAGAGTAAAGTTCTCTGACCCCGTAATATAACTAAAACTCATAGGATATTGCACGTTGTACTCTTTTTCCTTCACTATGGTTTTTCCCACGGGGTTTTCCTAGTAAGGTTTTAATGAGGCAACATTTCATGTGCATTGTAAATAATTATATTATATTTATTTTATGCATTGTCATTTCAGGGGGAGTGTTATAATATATAGTGAAATGACCTATATGCCCTTCTCTATGTATATATATATATATATATATATATATATATATATATATATATATATATAGGGTTGGGATCCGGTGAGAACCATCTTACAATGAAAACCGGTGAGAACTCTTCCTTACGGAGGTTTTTTTTAAAAATTAATGACATAATTGGATTCGGCATGGAATTTTATGGTCAGAGAACATATTTCTTGGTCTAGAAAATAAATACTAGTGGCGGAAAAATGATAGATACGAAAAAATAGATAGTAGGTGCATGCAAATAAATAAAACGTATCTCACCTTGATTTCCGTCACTAGTATTTATTTTCTAGACCAAGAAATATGTTCTCTAGCTATAAAATGTCATGCCGAATCCAATTATGTCATTAATTTTTTTTTTAAAAAGTCCGTAAGGTAGAGTTCTCACAAAGTTCTCATTGTAAGGTGGTTCTCACCGGATCTCAAGTCTATATATATATATATATAAGTGTAACCTCTTCATGTATTATACATAAGTTATTTTTATTCTCATATTTCTACCAACATATCCCTTCATATAACATACTTATAATACAATCAATATTAATAAGAAATTAAGTAATGATTTTTTATCATAAATAACGAAATAATTACTGAGCAGGAAAATATTTAACTAATGACTGTCATGTGTCTAATGGTTTCTCTATTATAATTATATATAGATAGATATATAGATCGTATAATTTAATATCTCCTATATTAGTTTCTATTTGATTAAACAATAAGTCTTTTTTAAGACAGATCGGTTATATAGCACTTGTGTAAATGATCAATAGCTAATTATTAAAAATAGTTCTTAGTTTTATATTTAGCCGTGACATAATAGTACTATTATAGAATTGAAACTATATGTTATAGTTACGCTTAAAATGGTAGTTTGGATCTCATTGAATTAATTGAATATTTGAATAATATTGCACGGGTAATTAATTAAATGTGAGAATATTTTTTCCAACAATTGTATGTCAGAATATTTTTTGGAGGTTTTAATATTGCACGGATAAATTTAATATTGTACGGATAATATCTTTGAATAATATTGCTTGCGGTCTATTGGCACCAAGAAGTGTCTAAATTTAAAAGATATATAAAATAATTTTTATAGAATATTTATATAAAATATTTTTGCACGGATCTATATAGAATATTTTTATAATCTAAACACTTCTAAATTTATATAGAATATATTTGCACTCAAATGCATAGGAATATTTTAGATTTTGAATATCAGTCTAGATTTATTAAATATTGCACGGACAGGCCATTCTCTATTTTGTATACATTAATCAGCGAGAATGTTTTTTCCAAGATTTTCCAAAATCGATATTATATCATGGGAACTTGGGCGGGAAAATTTTTAATGTGAGAGTGACACGTGTCCAATTCATGTGTAGTGGTTCTTCTTATATACTTTAAAAATCGATATTATATCATAGTCACTGGGACTTGAGGTTTTTCTATCAGAATTTGGAAGGACTTTGTCTTGGTCGTCTCTTCTTTGATCAACTGAAGCTCTTCTGTGAGATCAGCTAGACGCATTCTGAAATACCATTCTGGGAGATCCTCAAACGTGTCTATGACATATTCAACTTTGCGAGCTACGTTCAGAATCAGATTTTTAAGGCCTTTCGATTTCTCATGATCATCATGCTTGAATGGATTATCTTCAAGAAATGTATTGCATATGATTAATTCATTATGAAGTGCTTCAATTTGGTGCATAGTAGACGGTGCATAGTCGACTTTACCATCCTTCAATTTCATCAGATTTTCTAGAATACTCTCTAAAAATCCCAATTCAGAGATAGACAGCTTGGACGACGACAGTTTACAGAACTTCATATAAGCTCTACTGACCGATCCCTTGAAGCAGTCGACATTTTCCACCAGACTACAATGAATGTCCTCTCTGCATATTTTGGCAGATAAGTAGCAATTAGCAAAACATTGTTCCTAATTCACAGATCCCCGTTCCAATTTCCTTGAGGATACCGTCTAATTCCTCTTGCTCATAATACAGCAAAAGCGGATCCGTAAGAATACACCTCAGAATATTGAGCCCTGACTCCAAACTGTTAACTTGTTTTTCTGTGAAATCTACTCCAACAGATTCAGAATTTATTAGCTGCATTAAGTTACTTATCAGAAACCGGATAGCCTGAAGCATAACTTCGTCCTTGCGTTGTTTAAAGTCTGTCAGTCCCCAAATTGGAACATCAATGAATCTAACAAAGATCTTGCCCAGTTCCGGTTCCTCATTATGTAACAACAACTGATTAAATGATACTGTTTCATCTGCTCCGCTCATCAAATGTATGTAAGATAGGCATGCAGCCCTCTCAGTCAAATCTTCCAGATGAGTCAAGAGATCATTTCGGCTTTTGTCATCAACACACAGCACTGCAGTTATTTCATGTAGAAGTCCCAAAAACGATATCGCATCATCAAGTTGACAGCCCATCTCAGAAAATGAGTCTGGATTACAGCACTGCAGATTACTTAGTTTGCTAGACAGAGAATCAGCAAATTCCAACCCCAGAGTTTCGCTCATTGTACAATAAGTACAATGAGTAATCTACATAACAATGAGAAAATAGACCCACCAATTTAGTACGCTACTTCTATACCAAGTGAATTGCTTCTCTGCCAAGTGAAGTTCTACAAAAGATTCTAACTAACATTTTGAGACACCTACTTCATTCATGACTCTCATAATATTCAATTAGAAACATAACCAATCAACATTGGAATCAATTAGTGTCGAGAAGATGTAAAATATTACTAAATACCTAGTTAAGTTATAGATTAAAATCAAATTTCAGAATGTATATATGTAGTCAAATTAAGGAAGAACACCAAGAATATAATATCTCAATTCGTGGTAATTGAAACGGACAATTGAACATTACGGTGTGAATGAATCACGGAACTTGAAACTCGAGCAAACCTTGCTTGCGGTCACTTGATATATTCCAAAGAAATTTATTTAAACAAATTAATCATAAATTATCAAAAATAAAAAAAACATCAACAAACATATGAATAAATCAATGATTTTCTCTAACAAAATCCAATCTATATCAAACTATATTAAAAAAAAAAGTGTAGAAATGAAACAATACAGAGGTAAATAATGCAATGAACTTGAAATTCCATCTTACCATGATTAGATTCGTCCTCAATCTTGATAATCTTTAGTTCGCTAGCTTTGAAAATCTTTACTTGTCATACTTCACGATTGATTTTGAAGAATGATAATTGATGAATAATTCGGGATAATAAAAGTAAATGGGTAAATTAACGGGAAAATAGGTGAAAAATAAATTGTAGAAGAGAGGTAATTACAGTATAATGGAAGAGAAGAGGCGAGCAATAGGTGGCGGCGTAAAACTAAGATCTTGACATATTCTAGGGTTATAACACTAAGCGGCGTAAAACTAAAATTATGTATAAATTTCTCAAAATTAACCCCGCAATTGTTTAATTATACATGGGAAAAACCATAGTGAAGGATTTAGCAATAGTTGGACTTTGATTATGATTTTTGAAAAAGACGAACAATCAGTTTTGGGTGACGTTTTGCTTTCTTTCATCATTATTCAAAATATAGAAAGGATAATTGTTTTAAGAATGATTGTATTCAAAATTGTATTCAGAATGATTGTGATGATTATATTATGGTAAAATGAGAATGAGTCAAATTTGGAAGGATATTATTCTGATTCAGTTTTTGTATTTAATAATAAATAAATAAATAAATAAATAAATAAATTATTATTAAATTATTAAATTAATATGAGGTGGCATAGATGAGTAAACCTGATTGGTCGAAAAAAATTGAAAATGCTGAGGATGAATGTGAGAGCTCGAAATACCCAATGCTGCAATATGACTGCGCCACGTAGGCGGAAATCCATCCTTCTTTTATAGTAATAATGATTCATAAATTATAATACTCTCTTATTCCGTTTATTATTCCCTTTTTTTCCACGATAATTAAAAAAACAATTTAAATCACACAAAACACCTTGTACCACGTGAAATTGAATTTGACCCACATAAAGATTTTCAAATCAGGAAAGAGATAACAAAATACAACTAGCATGTCTAGCACTATATTTGAAAAATATTCCCTCCAATCAACCCCATATTACGACTAGTCGACTATTGTATTTTGGTCCATTTACTCCGCAGTAGCATTTTCCTTATTTGGGAAAATAAAACCTCATTCTATCTTACTGAAAACAGTGTATTTACGATAAATGTCACTCAGAGTCTCAGATCATCATTATTACTATAAAAGCAAAATGTATAACTGTATACGTGACGCAATAATATTCCACCATTCACTCTTTCGCGCACTTACATTCACCCTCACAAAAATCAGTTTCGTAGACCAATGAAAACCCTTAATTTATGCCAAGTCATATATTTTTATGTATTATAATATTATTATTATTTTTATATTTTCCATAAATAAATATTGTTAAGTACCGAGATTCCCTAAATATTATAATATTATTATTTATTTATATTATTATAACTAGCTTAGCACCCGTGCAAAAATGCACGGACATAAATAAATAATATATATAATTAAGTTTTAAAATGTATAGTTACAACATTTTATTAATTCTAACGCACAAATTTTATATAAACAATTCATATTATTATATTAGAATTTAATGCTCGAAATCAATATAAATTATTTGTAATGATCATTTACACCACAAAAGCAATTGCAAACCTATAATAATAGTGATATATGTATCATTCCATCATCTTGAACAAATGAATCTCTCCCAGTCACCATCATAATCTATACAAGGAGTATCTATTAATCGTAATATCAATTTCTTATACATCAGCTTAGTCTTGAAACGCATGCTTATACATTTATCACATACCCTCTACCATTCCGATTTCTCTTCCCGATTCACTCTTTTGGGCAGAAGTTGAATTTTTTTAACCAAAAATAAGTTGAAAAATAGGTAATATTAAAACATAACACTACTACAAAAAAGGCCTAAGACATCAATTATAAGACACCTGTTTTTTTTCTAACAGATTTCTTAACGTAAGACACCGGTGATTTAATATAACAAGTTTGCAATGTTTAAATAAGAAACCTGTCCTTCAGGATCCGGTTTCCTATATTTTAACTAGTTTTAAACCCGTGCAAATTGCACGGGTATGTTGTTTAAAAAGTTATTATAAAAAGTAGTAAGCGTAAATTAAGTTTTAAAGCAAAATAATAAAATTCCCCCTACTTGTTATTTGATAATTTAATTGGCCAATGTAATAATTGGTTAATAAAAAAAATTATGAATTTCATTTGAAAATTTCACATGCAATTAGTATAAAATGAAACAATAGTGTTAATTGGTTGGAGTAATTATTATAGTAAGATATAATTTGTATTTCTAATTAGGCGTTGTTACTTAGGCGGCGGCCTAAAAAAGGCTGAGTTTTATAGATAAAACAAAATATACAAAATAATTCATGCGGAAATTATCATAGAATTAGTAAAATTACAAATTGTTAACCTATTTTTTCATTTCATTATACCCGTGCACAGGGCACGCATAATGAAACTTTTGACCCGTAGATGTCTTAAAATACAAATTCTAACTCAATTTTCATTTCGTACAAATTGTTACTTAGTAAATAGAACAAATTTAGAATAAACTTCTACAAATTATTACTTTGTAAATGGAACAAAATTAGAATACTTCATAAATCTCGTTAACATGTACTACATAAGAAATATCATCTATTTTCATGTGTTGGAAAAATTACATGAATAATTATTGTTGTAAAAATTGTAAATAATAATTCATATTTACCAATACTTGCAGAAACAATTACTCCATAAAATAATTATCAAATACTATCTCTGACCCAAACTTGTACTTTGTGGAAAGTAATAACACATACAAAAAAATAATAGCCTAGTCTCTCTTAAGACAAAGGTATCCATCTTAACGTCAAAACCGGTCAAATATGATCCCTTAAGCATAACAAAGTGGTTGTTTAGCCCAATACATTATGTTTTTATCTTACACATAATACCTAACGCGTCCTAAACTTAAGACAGATACACCCGTTTTAAATAAGAACTTGTAAATATCGAGTAGTACCCGGGTAAATTTGTTTCCAACAATGGGTTAAAACGAATTCAATATTACTCCATAAACTACATGACCCACCTCCAAATAAGTCATATTATACTTTTCAGAATTTTTTGCTTCAAACGGACCAAAATAAGACGGATCAAATATCACCATCTTTTTATTAGAATGTAACCATTTAATAACAAAATTTTTTATCGCAAATTTGTCACTTTTTACCCTAAAAATGATTGTAACATTTTAACATTTTAACAAAAAATGTCAACATTTTATTGTAAAACTGACAACAATTAGTCCCTCATATACCCTTATGTGCATATAAAATCTTGTAAACAAACCCCGGCGCTATATTTATTCTCTTTCAAGTCTCTCAACTATCAATCAGCTATCAGTGTCTATCACTCTTTTGCGTATTATATGGATACTCATCACATATATGGATTTTTTAATTATTATTTTATCAGTTAAAGTGTTGCGGTTTTTTAGTTCAATTTTTGCTTATTTCAAATTTATTTCAAATATTTTTATTTGCTTTTTTCATATGGTTACCCATTAATTACGACCTAAGTCAATTAATTACTTTTCATTTAAGTAATGTGTTTCATTCAAATGAAAAAAAGTCGATCTATAAATTTATATATTTTATAAACTATTGTTTTTATTGAACAATATGTTCTTTTATTTAAAATTTTCAATTACTTTTGGTGCAGTATAGTTTTGATTATTTTTACAACATTAATATTGATCTATAATTTTTTTAAGATTTTGACTCTATCGAATTAATTTAATTTTTTAGTTTTTTCTATTTTTTTTCTATTTTTGACTATATTTTTCAACTCTTGATTTACATCACCGTTAACTTTATAACGCAATTTAATTTCATGATTGGCTTATATATGATGTTAGATTATTGTACTGTGATTTAATAATATCACGTAATTCATTCGAATTATATATCTATTTTAATTCACACATTTTTTATTATGCAAGTAATTTAGAAAAAAATATTTGTATTATTTTAAATTAGACCGCATTGTTGACTGAATGAACGTATCCCGTGATACAGATTTATCATTTTGTATTTACTTAAATAATTATGTAATCCTAAATTTTAAGTTTATTAATTATTTCGTTTATATGATATCAACAAAATGAGTTCGTTGCTTTTAAATATCTAACACGACTACACGACGGTTCACCTTAATTGTTGTATCACGAATTCTGTATATAAAAGCAAAAAAAGATGGGAGAGTTAGTGGAGAACATTGTGGGGGCCACTAAGAAAAATAAAAAAAATAATGTACTTTAAACCACAGAGCGACACATCAGCTCTGTGGTTGTTGCTTTAATGAATTAGATTTTCAATTTATTAATAACTAAGAAACATGTCCTCCAAAATCCGGTTTCCTATATATTAATTTTCAATTTATTTAATAACTAAGAAACCTGTCCTCCAGAATCCGGTTTCTTATATATTAATTTTCAATTTATTTAATACCTAAGAAACCTGTCCTCCAGAATCTGGTTTCCTATATATTAATTTACAATTTATTTAATAACTAATAATAATAAATTATTCTTAAATAATATATTGTTTAATTAATTCTACTAGATTCACCGAGTAATACATGCATACCTCTATCTCTTAACTTACCATAATCCACCGCCTAACACATTCTTTAAATAATAATTATCAATATCTACTTAAATATATCAAAGACACCGGGTGTAAATGAGAGTGGTGTCATAGACAGGGGCGAACCCACCTTAGAGCAAGGGGTAGCAGCCGCTACCCCAAACTTAAAAAAAATTGGTTTAAAAGACGGTTTTTTGCGACTCCAAATATTGATAAATAGTAGATAATTAAATGTTATCTCAATAAATCTACAATAAATATCTTGTGACTCAATGGTACAGCCATTAAATATCCTCCTTGTGGTCGTGGGTTCGAATCACATTGCATGTATTGTTTATAGATATATGCCAAAGACACCGGACATAATTGATAACAGGTATAAGTCAAAGACACCTGTTATTAATAAAAACAAGTCTCTTTCATTGTTAGCTAAGATACCAGTTCCTCCAACAGGTTTCTTAACCAAAGACACCTATGACAGGTGTCTAAGGCCTTTCTCAACAGGTTTCTTTGGCCTTTTTTTGTAGTAGTGTAAAATGAAAATATTTATATTTATTATGAAAGTATATTTCAGAAAATATAATTTCCGAAAATAATAAGCAACGTATACACCGCGAAAAACCCGGTCGAAGTGTTGTGTTAGAGACCGCGTAAAAACAAATGGGAAAAAATAATGAATTGAAGAGAGTATCATACGTAGAGATTTGTGTCTCTTATCTTTGATATTCAAACATAGCGTGTCGATAATTTTCATTGTGAACATATTCTACCTATTTGATAACTTTAAATGCAAATTTCAAAACCTAATTAATCAAAAAATCATATGCTTATTCCCGGATCACCGAGTAAAAAAGTCCTTAAATTTATTTATTAATACATTAACGGAAGTATTTGATAGAATTCTGAGGTAGGCCGGTCACGCTGTTTAGTTTATGGTAAAGATTAGGCGTGTCACGTGCGTTTCAAAATTAAAGAAGTGTCGTGTAGAAAACTAAAAATAGAGGGGTACTATATGTAGAACCCCCCAAAATAATTACCTTAAGTTTATTTATTTATTAATATTTATATAACATGAGGTTCGACACCGTTTTACATTAATTTTGTGTAAATAACGGATTCACAAAGAAAAAGAAACATAAACATATTGGTTTGAAATGGAGAACAAAAACTGAACGCTTTACATAAACTCTCACGTGTAATGTCCTTACACAAACAAAATAGTTTGCATGAGACCTGATATTATGTTTAGTAGTAAGAAGAGTGAGTCCTGACCTTGGATAAGGAAGTCATGTTATAATTCGATTAACTTAGTTTCCTTCACTTTTTTAGCATCATCATATAACCCATGAAACTATTAGCATTTCTATTTCTTAATTACACTACATTATAGCAAAGTATTTATTCTCTAGGTGGTCATAACAATATAGATTGATAAAGACTTCACTTTTAAGGTTATTCATTAATTTGATGCATGGTCTTTAACTTATTCGCCAAGCACCTAAATTAAAATTTATACAACAAACTAATTAGCTACTTCATTATGGTGAAAAGGTATTAAAAGTAATCTTACCTTATTTGTCGTGTCTCCGATTACTAATTGTTTGAAATTAACTTCTCTATGTTTGAAGAGATACAAAAATAATCAAAGAACATAAGCTAATATTTTTGGATGATGTCAACAAAAAAACAGTTTCATCCTCTTGAATTAGCCAAAATGATAACAATTATGAAGAAATCTAACATTAATCTTGACTTCTAATGCAAGTTTTGAAGAGGCTGCCCACAGTTCCAAATAGACTATTGATTGGCTATAGTCGCATATCTCTAAGAGTAATCCAGGGCTCCATGGTCCATCACCCGTATAATAATTCGGTATATTCCAACGTCGATCAAAGTTTATATTGCCTCTTCATTTCTTCCTCCATGAAAGAGGATGCTTTGCTTATTCAAAATACATCAGTTACTTAATTCATTCTCGAACTACAACACCCGCCTTCAAGAATTTTAATGATCTTAGTTTAATCTAATTGTTGTTATTGAAATTTGTTAAAGTTCAAAGTAGTCCATCGATAATCGATAATATTTCCTTCCCAATCACTTATTTAACATTGATTAAAAAAGCCTTCACGGAGAACTAAAAGGGTAACGAATAATTGATGTTTCGTGGTTGATAAAAATGAAATAAGAGCAATTGTCATGTACACAATTGTAAAAAAATAAAATAATCTATAATACAAAGAAAAAAACTTATTCAATAAATAGAAAATTGACTTTAACATAACTACGCAGAAAATTCTACCCACAAGTTCCCTTTGCCACAAGCCCATAACAATAAAGTTTTTCTTGAAACGGATATAAAATTTGTGTTGCCACAATCCTTTGTTAAATCGTCGATTAAAAATTGTCTAAGACAACTTACCTGAACAAATAGCAACGATATAATAATACACAGTTCCATATAGACACCTCAGTTGATGAACAAATAGCCTTATAGATTATCTGATCTTTGAGTTCTTCTTTAATGTCATCATAATAGTGAGCAATTCTACCTTTTTAATAGGAGGCGAAGACAAATGCATAAGTAAAGTTCATTCTATTAGTTTATGCGTTTGTATTTTGTAAAATGATTAGGGTTAGAGTAATGAATGGAAACATATACAAAGATACAGAAAAATGGTCTTCTTACTAAAATTTTAAAAATAAATAATACGTAGTAGTATAAAGATATATATATGGGAAAGATAATATTTGGGAAGGGAAGCATGGGTTAGTATTAGATGGGCGGGAAAATATTTGCTGAGAAGTTGACACGTGGACAGAATAATCTCTAGTGGTTCTTCTTTTATAGTTATATATATAGATATATAGATGATAACATAGATTTTCTTAGAAGGCAAGTTTTGTATACGTAATTTTGTAAAATAATTATGATTTTCGTTTGAAAAGTTTACTAAACAAAAATTAGGTCATGATTTCATAAAATCTTTGCGTAATATGCACAGTATCGGATTTTGCATTATTTCAAGTCATATATTTTCATTCCATAAATATTGTTACATACCGAGTCATATACCGGGATTCGCTAAATAATCATTCCATAAATATGTTCCGTAAGCAATTCATCAAAAGACAATAACTTTCCAAACTACTCATTATTAGTTATTTAATCTTTTTTTTAGTCGTTTATTGTTTTTTCTTATATACCTTATTCATTAATGTTATCATAAGTAATCCAAATATTATCTCATTACTAACAGCTATAATTAAATTAATGCACCAGGAAATGCACTTTTTGACCAAACATATCTTATATGCAAACATCCCGTTAAAAATTAATTTGTTCGAATAAATAGAATTGCTATATATTGAAATGAATATATCTTCGTCGTCTTTAAAAATAAGTGTACACAACCCCGTGATTTTTCACGGGTGCTATACTAGTATCCCACTATAATAAACCATAGAGATTAGAGACTACTCTTTTATAAATTAAAGCAATTATCCTTTTATTTTTATTTTCCTTAAATACTTGTGCATGTGTTGAGTTAAATGGAAAGAATATTAAATAGCTAACATTACCTTTAAAAATAATATTCTCTTCACATACTTATTTTCACCCATTTAAACAAAATACTTCTCACATATATTAAAGAAATGAGATAGAAGATTATATGCAAAAAAAAGTACTTAATTAATATACGAATAACAATTGAATTTAATCCGCCTATCACAAGCTTGTAAAGCTTGTAGTCTCTTGTAACTTCTCCCCGGCCTTGCCACTAATACTCCCACTTGCAGATAAATCTATGCTCTAATCATTATAACTCCATGTCACTTACTCTCCTGCCCATGGTAAATGCACCCTAGAAAATGGTCACAATCTTCTAACATCATAAAACGTCACGTGAATAATGTTTTTCTAATAAATTTTGAGCTTTTCCCTCACATTACATATTCAGTTAGTCTTACTTGTGACGGGTCGGGTGGAGAGACGAATAATGACACTCACAAAATGAATAGGGGGACAAAGGTGGGGTACCCCATGTGTTTCCTCTCTTCTCTAAATGGGTATTTTATGAGACAAAATGGTATCCGTCTTCTTCTTGTGACGGATACCCTCCGTCTACAATGAGAATTAATTTGTGTTACATATTTACATCCCTACCACTTTTGTTGCTAATAAAAACCCGTGAATGTCTCCTCCATTCATACTTACATTCTCAATATATCATATCATAAATCAAACCGAATTTTTATCGAATTTTCAATCGATTTTTGTAACATGGGTTATGATAAAGAATCCGAGTTATTAGAAACCAGTCGGAAAAAGATAGTCATAATGGTGCCGTATCCAGCACAAGGTCACGTAACACCAATGCTAAACCTAGCATCCTCCTTAACAACGTACGGTTTTAAACCGTTGATCGTTGTACCGGAGTTTATACACGGTTCGATCTTCACGAAAGTCAACGCAGCAAGCAAGGGTGAGATTGAGTGTAAGTCAATCCCAGATGGGTTAGATGAGACTGAGCCACGTGATTTCTTTGCCATTGAGATGGCTATGGAAAATCACATGCCGGCTCATCTCGACCGACTAATTCGCAATCTCAACGACGATGGCGATGTTGGTGGCGATGGCGATGGCGATGGGGTGGTTGCATGCATGATAGTTGATGTTTTGGCTTCGTTTGCTATTAACGTAGGGAAAACACGTGGGATTAAATTAGTTGGGTTTTGGCCAGCAATGTTGGCTACGTATTCCTTGTTCAGTTCTATTCCTCACTTGGTTCAAACCGGACACATCTCCGATTCAGGTAACTTTACCAATATTACCATACATCCTACTTATTTATCGATTTTAAATAGTACTTCGTACTTGTATATGACAATTTTATAAGATAACTATTGTATAAAATTACATAACTATTTACAAAGGGTGAGGTTGTAACTATAGTGCCGACTTTTGACATGTATAATATCGCGTCTAAAATGGTTCATCAATACTCACTATCCCAAATCCAAAAAGAAATACTTCGTAAATAAGATTATCGATTTCTGGTACCTGCTTAAGCTAGAATAACCACGACTCGAATATTAAACCTCTGATTAAGTTAGAACAACCCCTTACCAGTTAATCTAATTATTAAGCAAAATTCGAAGTCAATGGCGCAAACTACAAACTGCTAACCTTAATGATCCTAACCTATTTAAGGTCAATAATTCAAACCTTATCACATGGCTGCACTTAATCACCTAGCGTTTACTCTAATTTTTTTTACAAAAAGTTTGCGTTGATTAAAGCCTTTAACATTGAATTGGTTTAAGCCTATCATATCGACCCTTTTTACGAGTTAAACATTCGATTTTTACAAGAACTTAAGATAGTATATATACTCGAGTGTAAAAATTTGAAACTTTGATCTATTGGTTAAATTTACATGCCCTGATGCCATGTGAGAAAATCTTTCTAATAGAAATCGTAAGCTAATGGTTTAAGCCCAATTAATAATCTTATCATTTAATCTTGGGTAAGGTGCCTAATTTGCAAATCGGTGGCTGAGTCAGAACTCAGGAACACCATTTGGAGTATTTTAAACGCGCGAACAAATAATGTAAAGTGAACTCAGAAATTTCAAGAATTTTAACAAATAACTTGATAGTTGTCATTCTCCATCAAAGTGCGCACTTCTTTGCTAGCATCAAGTCTCATTGAAGACGAATATTCTGCTTTAGTCTTATCTATCTGATTGATTTTTACTTATCTGTTCCCAACTTAAAATAAATGTGCCCGTCTTTAATAAAAATTTACGCTCGGGTAGTTTACAATTATGAAATTGTATTTTCTGATATCATGAATAGCATATTCTGATGAATGTTGCTGAATCACATGCATAAGTTTGTTGTGTTACCAGCACAGTCTAACAATCAACTACCAATATCTTATTATTTGTGGGAACATCTGTTGTATATATTCATAAATAAATATATTTCGAAACTAATATTTTTAATTTAATGTCTGCGCCGTAGTCGTTGAAACCGTCTGCTACGAATGTATTTTGTAATATAAAAATATAAAAATAAAAGATTACTACTACATATATTCAACGATGATGGATTAATAATTAAATTCACATTGTTTGCAACGAGTTGTACTACAAAATTGATTATTACCAAACCTGGGCCCGGGTCTGACTTTTGGATCCCGGCTCGTAGTTTAACCCACCCCAGGATCCGCCCAACTGCTCCTTGACCCGCGGGTACGTAAATCTGTCATCCTGGCCCGCAAGACTCATGAATTACCCGTAAACCTCGGCCGGTTTTGGGTCAACCTGTGTAGATCTGCCCTGTATATGCTTCGGGCCGTGTCCCCCATAATTAACCTGGTTACCCGACCTGACATGTCCGACCCGCACTAATGACCAGCCACGCTCATAACAAATGTATTATTTAATGAGACATTGTCTCTTCAAAACTTTAGTATAAATATTAATATATCTATAAGTTGTATGCATGTATACTCCGTACAATTATTGCTCTTTAATATAAACTTGTTTATGTTTCCAGAAGTATATGATTGTTTTATAGAAGTTCAAACTTTTGGGTTAAATTGTTCTACACTATAACGTTTGACTATAGATCAAGTTGAACCATTATCATAAGGATCCATGCAACATGATCTTCTATCAAAATTATTTGTTCAAGTGTTTAACTATTATATTTTAAAATATTCTAATCATTAATTTATTTTTCTACTCTATAATGATCAATTGATCATTTATTTGTATTTTATTTCGCATATCATCCTATGATAATAGTAACTACTCCCGTTGTCCCATTTTTGTTATTTAAATGTCTCGGTCATTTTTAATGTTTTCATATTAGTTATATAGAAGTTAAATTATTTTTTCTCATGTGTATATTATTTTTCACTTTTTGCATTTACTTAAAAGATATATCTCATTTTCATAATATTTTCTGTCAAAAATAAATTTATAGAAATAATAGGATCCGAGTGAGAAATTATTCTCCTCATCCGTTTTGATTTTTATGCCTAAATGAATGTAAGAAATGATGGGATACTCATAGATTAGATGATAAAAGGTGCTTCACATATATTAGAGGTATTTCTTTTTAACTCGCAATAATTTGTAGAGGAACCAATTTTATATAAAGCAGTTTTATGTAATATTAATTAAAACCATCTAATATTATCCAAATAATCTCTTAATTACTTCTTAATAACAATTCTCATTTCAGGCCGATCTCATGTGACCATTTTTATTGTTAAATGTGACCATTTTAAGGTAAAACTTCAAGGGCATATAAGGCCCGTCTGAAGCCTTCAGGCGGAATAGACCATCTTCAGGGAGATTTTTTGTCTTAATAAATATCTTTAAAAGGATATTTAAATAATTATATAAATAGCTTTATTTATAAACCGCCTTAAATGAGAATTTGTGTTTGCAGAGCGTATTACATTTTCTTTCTCAAATTTCATTTTTTATAGGACTTCCAAAAATTCAAGGGCATATATCACATCTTTATCAACCACCATTGAAAATTGAAGACTTGCCATGGCTTATTGGAACTCAAGGAGCCAAAATTGCAAGATTCAAGTTTTGGGCAAGAACCATGGAAAGGTCCAAATTACTTAGATGCATCTTAGTCAACTCATTTCCTAATGAAACACAAAGTGGCATCAACTCAACTAAATGGGCCTCAAATCAAATAATGGGCCCAAAAATATACCCAATTGGCCCATTAAAAAGAAATGGGCTATGTAAAAGCCCAAGTTTTTGGAAAGAAGATGAAAGTTGCTTGGATTGGCTAGATGAACAAAAGCCTAATTCAGTTGTTTACATTTCCTTTGGAAGTTGGGTTAGCCCAATTGGAGAAGCAAAAGTTAGGAATTTGGCATTGTCATTAGAAGAATTGAGAAAGCCATTTATTTGGGTACTTGGGCCTTCTTGGAGAAATGGGTTACCTAAAGGGTATAGTGAAAGAGTTGAACATTTTGGGAAAATTGTAGCATGGGCTCCACAAATGGTTGTGTTGCGACACGTGGCGATAGGTTGCTACCTGACGCATTGTGGCTGGAACTCGACTATGGAAGCTATAGAATGTAAGAAAACTATGTTGTGTTTCCCCGTGGCTGGTGACCAGTTCTTGAACTGTGAATATATTGTTAATATATGGAAGATCGGCGTTAAGATGAATGGGGTGTGTTTCGCTGATGTGAGGGATGGGATTAGCAAGGTTATGGAAGATCGGTCAACGAAGAAAAGGATAGAAGAGTTGAATGAGAAAGTTATGGGAAATGAGGCAAACTTAAAAACTAAAAATGATATGTTGTTCTTTGTAAATGATGTAATGGGAGATCAATTGTTGAGTACCAATTAGATATATAAAGAGTTTGATGATATATATGATTTATATGAACAATGGTGTACATATCACAACTTATTAAAGTAAATCATTAATAAGATTTCATATTTGCAACTTAATTCTTAGTTTCTCGGGATCCTACAAATCGTTGGTCAAAATACCTGTTATAAAGAATAAAAAGATAAACAAATAATTAAAACATTCTTTTGAGTCTATACAATGGAACAACATTCAAATGTCATTAAATGGCTAGACATAACACACAAGTGTCACTCTTTGATCGAATTACCGGCTAAACGAGCTGAAATCGACATTTCCGGCTAATCTATCGATTCCAAGCCCAACTGCCTAAGCAAGCAAAGGCTTGTAACAGTTTCAATTGATCAACTAACACACTCATATACACAATTAACTAGTTATACATGAATTTTTCTTGAACTTGATCGTCTTGGTACTTAGATAATCGATAGTAACGTTGCATAATATATGAAGACGGTGTCTAGCTCGAACAAGCTTCCCTACAACATCTCCGCGAGAATGGATCTCCATTTCGAGTAAAAATGGAACTAGACCGCCTTTAACACTCGACACTTCTAAACTCTGTCCTGCTCCATACAATGGCACTGTATCTCCATACAGTATTACTGGAATTGTGCTTCGACTCTTTCTTCTTTGGTAGTGATTGTCTAACTGTACACACAAACAAATCGACATATGGGTCAGACCGTCTTATTCTCTGAATGATAATACAGTCGTAAACAAGGTTTTCGACATAAAACTATTTGGCATAGAAGACGATTCAGTCCCGTACCTGGCCAGTGGCGACAGTAATTTTGGAGTAGAGGAGAGAAATGGGAGTTGAGGTGACATGAATGCCGAAAAATGTAGCAGGATTATACAGGCCAAGCTTCAATGTGCCATTAACTGTTATCACTCTGGTTGGCACCCCTGAGAAATCTGTTGCTTCTGCTACATATAAGTTATTTACCACCAAACTCTGCAGTAATTAATTAAGAACAATTTAAATTATGAAATTCATTGGCAAATGTATATATATCATATTCAATCATGCAATTTACATAAAGTTTTTAGCTGATACGAAATTATTGGGTACACGTGGTATACCACGTAAGTACGTCACCAACTCACCATATATACTCCCCTGTCAAACGATGCATCCTTGTTGATTAGGGTGTATTAGACGTGGTACAAGTTTACAACGAGTTTCTCTAACAGCGGTTGAACTATATCAGAAGTCGGAATAAATTTTTCTTTTTTTTGGTAATCGTAAAGGAAGAGTTCTTATACAGATAACATTTGACTGATTTGATCGGAATAAATGAAAGGGAGAAAACATTAACTTTTCTGTTTTGATGCAAAATGTACAAATTTAACTTGAAAAAACAAAGTTTGATTGTGTTAAGAGTAGTGATACATAAAATCAACCATTTTTAGTTATTTTCAGAAAATGAACGCAAATTGTTAATTGTACACTTAACCGATTTAAGAATAAAAAGCGCCTTAAAACGATTAGTATAGACAATTGGGTAGCTACTATTTATGTAGTGGGGTCTCGAGACCCTAAGACCTTTTAGACAATTTATGTTTTTATGTTTCAAATTTTCTTATTCCTTAAAAATCCATAATAGAAACCAACATATAATCCGTGACAATAATTATACTAAATTTGTCTTCACTCACAAATAATTCTAACTAAATTTAACCGCATTCACTAATAATTCTGACCACATCTCTGGTATCAGAAACGGCATAAAGTTCCTCACAAGTCACGAGAACATATGTGGTACTATACCTAAGAGCCTAACTTTAATCCAACTAAATTTCTCTAATTATGCGTCACATTATGTATAAGAAAAACTTGACAAATGCTAAGTTTTCATCAAAAAAATTAACAAATTCAATAAACCAAACAGAGGCGGACGCAGGATTTTCCTATCACCGATTCACCATTGGGAGGACAACCTATGTTCATTCAATAAATCAAGATATTATCCTGTTAACGAGCTGAATTGAATTAATTGGAGGATGATTTAATTGAACTAAATTGAGGAGAATTGAGGTGAAGTTAACGTAGACATGTAGTTGAATTAAAAGTTAATTATTTAAAGACATTAACTGAACACAATTAATTGAACCTACATAAAATTTAACGAAATACAACCGAACAAAATTAAAATGAGCTGAAATAAATCAGAAATAACATAACCTTATCACACTGTAAGTCTGTAATCAAACTTTTTTTACTAATTCATAGCCAATTATTTGCTAATATTTAACTAATTTTAAATTTAAAACGGATGTACTCGTAGTAAACCAGAAAAAAAAAACAGAGAAATGAGTAGTTTACCTTCAAAGTGACTTGAGTTTTGAAAGGTCTACTAGCACCCCAAATAATCAAACAAAAAACCGTAAACAAAACAATAAAAGTAAGTAAGCCAATCAAAGCTTGAAGTTTCCTAGAAAAGCCTTTCTCATCATTATCATAATTCCCTTCTTCCATAATGACATTACATTCAGGCCATCCTTTATCGTTTCGTCTACGACTTCCTTTACGACCGGAAGACGACCTAAAAATACCCGAAAAGCGACTAGCAGACGAGTTTCTTGAGTGTCGACCAAAGGAAGGATGTGAGGGTGATTCCATTGGACTGTTAAACATTGGTGTCGCATGTAATGAAGCTGATTTATCCCCATCGTGTGAGTCTCTTGACGGACTTTGTACGTAGTAGATTGGTCGTTTTGGTGATCGTGGTGGTGACGAGTTTGCTAAGCTTGTTATGTCGGATTCCGACTTGTTATGTATCATTTTATTAGTCGCAAAATGATTTGGGGTCGGATTTTACGTATCTATGTATTGAATGGAATGGACTACTACGACTGTTGGGAAATAAAGATGGAAATTTAAGATATAGTTTTGAGATGTAGAGAAATGGAAGGTGTAAAATGTGGTGTACAATGAAGAGGAAATTGATGGAGGCTTTAATGATTCCTGGAGAGGGACCAATATACTGTTTACAACATTTTTTTCAGGGTCGTACGTAATATTATCACAAACGATAATAACACAAAAAAAATGGCATCGATTCATTGCTTCATAATACTCGGTATTACAAAATGTTAATTGGTTGTAATTTTTATTGGAAATAGGGGCTTAATAAAGAGAGTTATTTTCTAACAATTATCCCACATAGGAGAGTTATGGAAGTTTGTATGTGTTTATATATCCTTCTATTATTACACCTATCACTAGTGGGTCAAGGGAGCCTTTTGTAGAGGCTTTGCGAGGTGCTTGATTCAGCTCATACACGCGCGCATGCCCGGCCCGGACTCGGGATTGGGGATCGCCTGCGGCGGGCTGTGCCTATCTTTTGGGCTGAGGATTTGTTTTTGCTGTGTGATAGTCAAAACCGTCTAGGTTCTTCTGATGTTAATAACATAAAAAGAATGGTATTGACTGATGGTTATTTCGTAATACTCGGTATCACAAAACATTGGTTGTCTATGATTTATTATCTTGGTCGATAACTCAAAAAGAATAGCATTGACAAATTGTTACTTCATAATACTCGATATCACATAACGTAGGTTGTCTATAATTTATTATCTCAGTTGATAGTACAAAAAGAATGGTATCGATTGATAGTTATTACTTCATAATACTACTCGGTATCACATAACGACATAGCGTTGGTTGTCTATGATTTTATTATCTCGGTTGATAACACGAAAAGAATGGTATCAATTGATTGTTATTTCATAATACTTGGTATTACATAACAATGGTTGTCTATAATTTTATTATCTCAGTTGATAACACGAAATGGTGTCGATTGATTGTTACTTCACATTACTTGGTATCAAATAATGTTAGTTGTCTATGATTAGTGTTTTTAAGCCGGGTGAATTCAACTTTAGGGTAATGAAATTTCTGAGGTCATGACATATTAACCATAACCCCTATTTAAACCATTTTTGTTTTCTAGACAATATTATCTTATGATGAATATTTAGCTAGGATAATATTAATGATGAGAATTTAGCTAGGAAATAAATGTAAAACGGGACCAATATAAATAGAAAAATGAAAAGACATCATTAAAATGATGAAAAGTATAAAAGAATGTATATGAAAGAGCGGCATCAAGACTCTGTATTATCTGGTGACACCTGATCATTATGTATAAGTATTCCTCATATTTAGCTAAGAAATGTAAAATGCGATCAATACATATAGAATAATGAGATAACATTATTAGAATGATTGACAAGTATAAAACAGACATATGAAAAGATGGTATCGAGACTCGTATTATCTAGTGACACCCAAAAATTGTATACATATACTGTTATTAGAAATCAAAATGATTGACAAATATATAAAACAGACATATAAAAAGATGGTATCGAGACTCGGTATTATCTATCTGATGGCACCCGATAGTGTATACAAATATGTATATGTATGAAGCATTTGTGTAGTAACTAGTAAGTGGAGGGTGTAAATGATGCTAGTTGCACATTGTAGAGACTAGAAAGTGCCAGCTACACGCATACAATTTGTGCTTTTGTTGGTGAATTTTATTCAAGTCTCAGTGGCAACAAGTAGACCTCAGTCACCAGTGTGCCTTTAGCTTGTGTGGATACCTTTCGCTTTTAAGTGTCGGCAACCGACGAGTACCATACATACAACAGTTTTGAGAGTATACATCAACTATATTACTCGCTCGATTTCGGTCTTCTTTAATTTTGACACAAATATAAAAAAAAAAGCAGATGATTAATTATTAAATAACAAGTGAAACAAATTGAGCGTGTTAAATTGTTTATCAAATTTATTCTTAAAACAGAAAAGACGACAATTGATCGAGACACTCTAAGCATAAAATAAGACATCAAATGACATGGATAGAAGGAGTATATGATTATGATGATTACTTGATGATTAGAAATATACTTCTATTATTTTAATTTTTAAATTAATTGGTTTGGTTTGCGGAGATTAAATCTTAAAATTTCTAAAACTAGGATAGGATAAATTGTTTTTGAAATATGCCGTTGATAAATTGATCTGAATTATTAATAAGAGCGAATGAAATATACATTAATAAATTAATCTGAATTATTAAATAAGAGCGAGTGAAATATATATAACGGAATTATTTGATCTTAGTATAAAACTAGCATACAATTTGGTTTGATTGTTTTCATTCTTTAAATTTTAAACTCTACCATAACGTATCAGGATACATATAGATTAGACTAATTTAGATAAATCTGATTTCGCAGTTCTCAAACGAGAATTAGAAATTCTGTATTTCATTTACATGTTACATCTTGTGTCGTCTTATTAATATGTTTATCTCGAGGGACATGATTAACGTATCACGTATGAAGTCATTATTTAAATGACTAAATAATATAGAGGATAATGTGTCATAACGTAAAGATAGTGAAGCATAACAATGACATGTAGCAAATGCATTCGTCATCAACTAATAAAAGTTAAGAAGTTACAATGTATTGAGGATTATGTATGGTTCATGTTATTTAAATAACTTTGTTAAAGTTATGACTAATGACTAATGAGAAAAAGCTTGAATGCTTTAAAATCCATGAATTGAATATGACGTTTATGCAATAATGTAAATGACATAATCCGTATCTAATAATTGTGTCCAACACAAAACAAAATAAAACAAAACAAAACAAAAACAAAAAGATGGGTTTGTACTTGGGTCCACACACCTTCAATTGAGTCCGTAAGAAATTCAACTTTATCAGCCCAAGCCCAAACTGATGTGTGAGAGTTCGGCTCTGTTCTTTTGAAGTGAAATCGTTTGAACTGAATGCTAGTTTTAACCCGTGCAAAATTACAGGGGATTATAGGTATGAATTACGAAAATAAAATTTCACATAATTATACTTTTAAATATCAATAATATTCAACATTCATAGCTTATAAATTATCTAATAAAGTTATAAATATTGATTATTTTTACTCTTGTAATTACGTTCCATATATATCTAATAAAATTAGAGAGTGTATTAATTATCTATTAAATTACATAATTTTTGTTAAATATAATACATAGTAAAGTTAGAGAATCAATATATAAATTATCTAATAAAATTATAACTTTGTTACTAAATTTCCAATCTAAAATTAATGTAACATTTTTATTAAGCGTAAATATGAAAAAAAAAATTGATACAAATTATTCATAAATTGTTATTTAACACGAAGTAATATTTACGTTCAAAACATAAACGTAAATTTTACGTACGAAACATAAGCATTGACGGTTTTTTAATAATTAATTGAATTTTCTTAGCCGTGGGTCCCACCTTTATTGTTTTAAAAAAATTAAAAAAACTTATTTGATGACATGACTTAACGAAATTGCTTAAAATGTTATTGTAATTATATAGATAAGATTATAAAGCATAAATGAACTGGACTTAACTCAATGGATTTGAAATGAACTTAATTGAATGAACTAAAGAGTTAATTTGTGAAGAGAAAAACTGATCTGAACGAAATGAAACTGAACTGGATTAAATAGAGTTGAATTGAACTTAAATGAGTTGAAAATAAGTGCAAAAGAACAGGGGGCTTAAAGTTGTCAAAAATGAGCCGATCCGAAATAACTGCCTGAAAATAATTGGAAATAACCTACTTTTTTTAAGCCGTACCTAAAGATGACTCGACCTTAATAATAACCAGCACATTTAGGATCAAGACACGCCAAACACGTGACTTGACTTGAACTGAAATAAATAGTTTATTAAAATTTTGTATTTAAACAAATAAAAACAATATAAATGATATGGAGTAATAAGAACTGAACTTTGAAAATTTTGAAATAAAATATGCACCTATTTATTTTTTATTTTAAAACATAGTTTTATACGTAATTAATTATTTAAATAATTATCGTATAAATATAGTCATTGCTGGTCATGTAGGTGTAAAAACTAATCAATTCAATATTTCGTATGGTATCATGATATTGAATATATTAAGCTAAACATTGTAGTCAAACTATATTTATAAGCAAAATGAAAGGAAATAAACATTTGGCAAAAAGCGTTAATTAAACTCATTTTAAACCCGCAACCATAAGACCTGTATTTTGCAAATCTGAAATTAACCAAATCCGTATTTTATCCAAACCAATAACCCCTCGTTCAACATGTTTATCAGGTCTAGTGACACTGTAACACCCCGATATTTTCCATATTATAAATTTAAAGATTTAATTTAATTTCGAGAATAATTTATATTTCATAAAATTTCGTAAATATATTTTATGTTATAGCATTTTAGTTTCAATTTATATTTCGAGTTTTATAAATTTAAGTTTCGGTTTTAATTTTCGAAAATGACAAGTATGTGGGATAAATTCATGAGTTGTGTGGGTTATTTGCATAATTGGTTCTATCTTGAGTAATTTTGGTCTTAAGATGTTATTTCCGTCTTGGTTAATGTTATAACCCCTATGTTGTGTTTTATTTCTAACAAAAAAATCATTCTTCATCCTCTTCAAAAATCAGAAAACCCAATTTCACCATTGTTGGTGTTTCTCCTTGAGCACAAACCCGACTCTAGCATCCTCGTTTCTTGCTCAAATTCTGAGCTTTTTACATGTATGTTCTCCTCTTCTCCTTCTCCTTCTTTTCATGTCTTTAAAAGCTAGTATTGTTGGGTTTTCGGGAAAACCCATTTTTCTAGGGTTTGATTGTGAATCGTTTTTCTTATTGTTTGTTGGCGAGAATGGATGGTTGGACTTCAATGAAGGATTCTTTGAGGATTTGAAGAGCCTTAAAGGTAACTTTGAGAGGTTACTCGACTTTAAGTCAAAAATCGATTGTGTGGTTTATTATTGTAACATCCCGTATTTTCGTAAAATCTAATTTAAGCATTTTAATTATTTTAAGTAATAAAATAATAATTTAGTAATTTATTTTGAAAGACTTTAATTTGATAAATAAGATCCGTCTTAAGAACCTCCAGTTCTTAAGACGAATACAACTTGGCATTGTTTAAAAACCCGACTCAAATAACCGTTTCTAAAATCTGTAACCGTTTAAGCAAGACGGAAAGGACACTTCATTGTACCCTACTTATAAGGTATGTCGACATAATCATCTTCAACATTTCATTTTACTGCAAAACAAACTCATCCATAAACCTCCATAAAACCTTCCTTTCTTTTGTGAAATTCTTCATCATCCATCCTTCAAATCACAAAAGTAAGTACATTTTCGGAATCCTCGCGCAATTTCCAAGTCATCCGTCACTTCGGTTTTTCAATTTCTTCACTTCGAAAATCCGGCCTGTTTTGCATAATTCCGTTTTTACGCTCCTAAACTGGTTTTTCCGTGTTGTAGGTGAAGGACTTGACAACCCGGACGTTGATAGCTTCATACTCGAGGAAGATCTTTAGCCGGATAAGCTTAAGAGGTGACGATAATGAGAAACTCGGCCTTTATGTGTATATTAGCATAATTGTTGTGATTTTTGTATGGTTTCTGTTTTGGTTGTTATATTTTGATTCAAGGACTTAGTAACATGTTTAGGATGATGTTAAGATGATGAATCCATGCTTGAATCGGTTGTTATGTGTTCTTAAGCTTATTTTCAGTTTTTCTCATTTTGCGACGGATATAAGATATATTCATTTGAGGATTGTTATGGGACTTACATGCTGGTAGATTAGTAGTAATTGATGTTTGATATTGTTGTGTAAACATCACATGAATCATTGTGTAAGTTTTGGTGTCGATTGATTGAATTTTGAAGAAGGGTGAAATCCCGATTTTTGCGTTACAGGCTCTCTGAGCCGGTCGACCGGCTGGGAGAGCGTTTGTGTATTTTTCATATTTTTGAGATTTTGGCCTGGGACTGCCAGCCGGCCGACCGGCTGCCTGCCGACCGGCTGGTAGTCATCTTTCCTTGTATTGTGTGTTTTTGCGATAAACATAGCATAGGAGGGAGCCCAGCCGGCAGACCGGCCGCCTGCCAGCCGGCAGACCGGCCGCCTGCCAGCCGGCTGGGAGTGCATATGGGGATGGATACGATTTTTAGTAAAGGCTAGGGAATGGGGTTCCCAGCCGGCCGACCGGCTGGGAGTCCTTCTTGGTGTTCTCGGTTTTTGAAAAGAGGTGTAGGCTGAGGGATCACCAGCCGGCCGACCGGCTGCCTGCCGACCGGCTGGGGACCCCTGTAAGCCATTTTGAGTTTTTGGAAATTAAATCGTAACTTTCAAACGGTTGATCGGTTTTGATTGAAACTCGTTTTGTATGCCTTTGACATGTATTTGAGGTCCCCGGTGTACGGGCAACATCATATTGGGTTCGGGAACGGAGTAAGGATAGAGACCCCCCGGTCGGGTAACCGAAAGGGAAACCGGCTCTCCCTCAACTTAGTTCTCGGGGCCAGTTAAGTGTTGATTAGAGGATAAGAAAAGTAGAACTAGTGTTTAGTTCATAGACTTTGGTTGATATTGTATTGATGCGTATTAAGTTATGCCTTAAGCTGGCCTCTGAACTTAATACGTGAGTTGTTTGTCATATATGGGGATATGCCTTAAGTTGGCCTCTGAGCCCTATATGTGTATGTTTGTCGTGTCTGGAACATGCCTTAAGCTGGCCTCTGAGTTCAGACATGTGTGATAGTGATCGCGTCAGAACATGCCTTAAGTTGGCCTCTG
The DNA here is from genome assembly GCA_029255685.2 of Silene conica. NCBI lineage: Eukaryota > Viridiplantae > Streptophyta > Magnoliopsida > Caryophyllales > Caryophyllaceae > Silene > Silene conica. The sequence goes on from CM055313.2 coordinate 6,955,317, forward strand.
AGTCTGACGAGTAGAGCAGCTGCACAACGGGGTAGCTAAGGAACTGACACCTTGCCCGGAGTGCAGATGTTTGGTGCTAGAACATGCCTTAAGCTGGCCTCTGAGTTTAGTACCTTGTGATGTGGTGAAGGGACATGCCTTAAGCTGGCCTCTGAGTCCTTTACTTTTGGATGCTAGTCTATGCCTTAAGTTGGCCGCTGAGTCTAGTGTCTTGCTGATTGGCAGGTCCATGCCTTAAGTTGGCCTCTGAGTCCTTGCTTGCTGATGTTTGGTGTTTAGGTTATGTCTTAAGTTGACCGCTGAACCTTTTCACTTGCTGAACGTTTTGGTATTAGGTTATGTCTTAAGTTGACCGCTGAACCTTTTACTTGCTGATTTTATCTTCTTGCCTTGAGTTGGTACGTGTCAGATAGAGATATGGTTAATGATGAGTAAATGTATTTCTGTTGAGTTATGGTTTGATCATCCAAGGCATTGGGTGACTCTTAGTTCGGTTTCATAAATAGTTGGATTGAAAGACCCCCCGACTGGGTAACCAGTAGGGAAACCGGCTCTCCTTCCTATTTGTTTATGAAGTTGGTTGAGAGCCGTGCACAGTAATTGCATGTTAGTAAGAGATCAGATGATGAGATGTTTATGCTTCACATGTTGATATATGTTGGAGTGTTCTGTATTGTTTTATATGTTACGTGTTGTCACAAAAGGTGGCTAGGAGAACTCTAGTCACTCCCCACTGATTGTGGCGTACATGTTTTCATGTATGTAGGTACATGCTGGTTGGAGCAGGGGTTCACGAGAGCTAGCGAGCGATGATCCGTTCATCATGACTTACCTTATGTCGTTTAGCTGGACTCGTAGTTTGTTACTATTGTTTTGGTGCCGGTAGGGATGTTCCATCCCCGGCTGATGTATTTATTTTATGTTTCAGTTTGATACTTAGTACCGTTACTTATCTATCTTGGTTTCAGTTTCAGTTTACGTTTTAGCGTAAGACTTCTCGCATGTTGTTTTATCTTCTAAAAAGTTTTAATTCCGCTGCATTTTTGGTACTTTTATGTGTTTATATTTCCGCTTTCGCGAGGGGTTTTACAATTGTTGTTTTAATTTCTGAAATTTTGATGGATTGCATGGTGTTGTTCATTATTCAATTGAATGGAATGAATTTCATGTTGATTAGTAGTAATGAATGAGGATTTTGGTTGTGGTTAATGGGTAAGTTAGTATCCGTCACATGCTTAGTTCGTTCATAACGATATTGTGATTTCCGATTGAATTAATTCATGTTAAAGGTTGTAAATCTTGCTTATTATCGTTTGTTTATGTTTGTATATCAACATATATATGAATTGATGGGATTTTATGTTGCTTATACCGCTTAAGTCATGCATATTTATCGTCCTTAAGATCATCGCAATGTCCAATTATTGTGGTGAAGAGCTGCTGCGTTTCAGGCGCGCGCGAGCAGGGAATTGCGCAGCCTGCGGCATCCCTGCGCAGCCTGCGGCCAAGGCTGCCTAGCAGCACTGTTTTGTGGCGTGTGCGGGCTGTTTTGGCTCGTTTTGTTTGGTTGTTTCGCGACTGTTTTGAGGCTTGTTATGGGACTGTTTTGAGGCTTGTTTCGGGATTGTTTTAGGGTTGATTCGGGACTGTTTTAAGGGCTGATTCAGGGCTGTTTCGGGGCTGTTCGAAGGGCTGTTTTGAGCTGTTTGGGGTTTGTTTTAATGTTTCTCGAGTGTTGTTACATGATAAAAATACTTGGTTTATGATGTATAAATTGTTGGGAACTAAGTTCCTGATTTTATACTCAAATCTAATGTGAGTTTTGTTTCTTTAAGTTTAGGTTATAAAACTTAATAAGATCTTATTCATGTATGATGATATCATAAGATGTGATTGTCCTTACATTGGTTTTAGAAGGTTTATACTCAATAACCACCTATTATTTGAGTCTTCAAACAACCGAAATACCCTTTAACGATCTAACAAAAATCGTCTCCTAAAGATACGTATCAAGGACCCGATCTCAAACTAAGACTATTTTTGTTACTAGAAAAATAGAATTAGTATACTATAAATATTAATAATATTACCCTTAATATTATTAGTATAGGAAATAATTATTTTTCATAGGAAAAACTATTTTACCAAGAATGGAGAGAATGATGTTGTGATGTTAGAACAATAAGCAAGCATGAACTAACAAAGAACTAGTAGTCATATGTGGTGTGTGAGTGTGTCTTAAATAGAGCAACAATTGCTCACACATGAGGGCAAGAGGCCGGCCAAGGCTTCCTCAAGGGAGCCAATGCATGCCCATCTATCTCTTACACAAAAGCATGAATTATACCTTACATATTCCCTTTGCCTTACACACTCAATCCTCTTATACACTTACACACACAACCATCACACACACTACACTTACACGGCTGAAATGAGGTTCAAAATGGACTCATTTTATCTTTGTCAATTGTGTTAATTTGTAACATGTCACACATGTCCCATAACACATGACCCAATTTGTTAATTATGCAATTTTAACTATTAAAATTCATAATTCACAATTTTATGACATTTAAATAATTATACTAATAATTCGAAATTATTATTGTATAAAATGTAATATCATAATTTTGATTACAACTCTTTGTAATTTTATGATCAACCGTGTTCATTCTCAATTTAATCGTTTCCCAAACGAATAAATAAAACCGAGTAATAAAACAATTTTTATTACTTTGACTATTATTATTATAATCCCATTATAAAATATTCGTCATGTAAAATTATTTCCAAATTTCCAGTCATTAATTAATTCGTATCCAACACGATATTAATTAATTATTCCACTGAGACAGAATTTCCTAAAGATATGACCTTAAGGGATCAACTGATCACCACCATCATATGACGATAATGTCAAACTCTAGACAGCCAATCATTATCGGTAACTGTTGATCAGTCGACTTTAAAAGAGTAACACTCCCAGTTGTGTTTCATTCAAATGAGTTTTAATTACGTCAACACACTATTGTCGATGACACTACCTCCAATAATCTCCCACTTGTCCGAGACAAGTGTGTGTTACCAATTCTCTTGCCCTATTACTATCTCCCACTCAATGCATGGCGTCCTCTCAGGTCGTGCCGGCAATTGATTTAAATCTAGAGTGGTTTGTCTCGATCTGGAGTTATAACTACTGACCGGAATTACCTACCATAGATACTGTAATACCCCGTATTTTATTTATAATATTTATTCTTTATACTGACATGCGCTCGATAATTAATTTATCGAGTAGGGGTTTTGGTATTATTATAAGCTGTGAGTTATATGTTAAGTAAGTACATTAGTTATATTTTAAGTTGCGACTTATGAATGTTATACCTCAATTTGTCACTACGATATCTACGTTTATAATTGTTATAGTTGTCGTAGAGATGATATTTAAATATTGCTAGTAATTGCTAAAATTGTTATAAAAAGGTTTGTGACTTGTGTTCGTAAGGGGGTTCGATCCTCAGACCTCATGTACTAGTATAGGCCTCGGTTTTTGTGCTTCCCCTTAGCAGCCCATACTTAGTTTATTTTTACAACCCTAGCAACCCCACCTACTATGTGTATGCCGTCATATGTAGATGAAGTTTACCCTAGGTTAAACTTCTCTTTTTCCCATCTCAAACACCACATCCTCCAGCCGTCATAGCAAGGTAAAGATACATAGTCCCTCGGTGGTTGTAACGCGGTCAAGTGGTGGTCGAGCACCTCGTGAAATAGGTACGTTTAAACGTTGTAGAAGTCAGTTTCACATCTGCGTTTTGGCATGCTTCGTTGAGTCTTATTTGTTGTTTGTTTGGTCTGTTTCTTTCGAGTAAGATGATCTTTGGGGTGTGGGTGTCGTGTTTAATGGTGGTCGTAGTTGTGTCAGCCACCGTGCTACACCAAGGAGGGGGTTTTGTGACGACAGTCACGAAGGCTCCTTTGTTTTGTTCATGTGACCAAGTCTGACCAACGACCTTGTTGGCTATATCGACACCTTTCCTTTGGCCGTGCCTTAGGTTGGTTTGGGTTAGGGAACATAGGGTAGTCGGAAGAGGGTTGTGATGACGGTAACGGTGGTTACTGGTGGTGCATACAGTGTCGTTTAGGTGTTCCGTTCTCTGTTTCAGATCTGGGTTTCCTTGTTGTTTAGAGTTTGGTTGTTTTGGGGGTGGCACCACCGCTGACTAGGGGGAGGTCGGTGTGGTGGTACCACCATGTCGGGGTGTCTGGTGTCAGGAAGTGGTTGTGGTGGCAAGGCGGCGTCGTTCTGGTGGCTGTATGAGTGTCGAAGAGGGGAAGTGCTGGTCGTGTCTGATGCTCGGCGTGCTGAACCAGGCCTGGTTTGGGCCCTGGTTCACCACGTCAGGGGTGGTCGAAGGGGTGGACGACGGTCGTGGTGGTAGGTGATAGTCCTGGAACCAAGGACTGGTGGTTGTAGTTGGCTGCGGCAGGGCTGCGGTGGTGCAAGGAGGGTAGGTTTGGGTGTGAGTCGGGTTAGTGTTAGTTGTTGGGCTGTTTCGTGTTTTCGTTTATTGCTTATTATTATTACTATTGTTATTATTATTATTAATATTACTTATTATTATTATTATTATTATTATTATTATTATTATTATGGTTGTTATTATTGTTATGATTAAGTTATTTTAATAATAGTATTTTGATAAGTGATTCTAGTAATATGTAATAAAAGCCGTCTTTCGTCCTTTTATTAATTCGTTATCATGTAGTTAAGTTAAGTCGGGAAATCGTTAAGTTAGGAAAGTTTTTATTTTGGGAACTTTCTATTTTAAGGGGTTTCTATTTTTGGAAACTTTCCAATTAGGGAAGTTTCTATTTATAGTAAGTGTAAGTTGTTTTGGGGTTCGGGAAGGTTTTAATTCGTTACATATACGTGTTTAGGTAGCGAGTTTCGTGTGGAACACTTCTAACGAGCTTGGACGTATCTACATTTCCTGCTGTTTCAGGTAGGGGAAACTACTGGTATAAGATGATGTGTAAACTGTTCTTATTTGATATCAAGCATGTTGGTTATTTAATACCTGTGTTCGTTATATTGTGTTATCTATATCATTCTGTCATATTATACGATGTGAATATATATTGGGTCTTGTGATACGATGTTGGATTGGTGCGGAGATAAAGGGGCTGTGATTGGTGCGGAGATAAAGGGTCTGTGATTGGTGCGGAGATAAAGGGTCTGTGATTGGTGCGGAGATAAAGGGTCTGTGATTGGTGTGGAGAATTATGGGTCTTGTGATTCGGAGTGGAGAAGTTCGACTTTCTATTTATGGTAATGTGGTTTGTTTACAGTTTTTCTCTACTCAACCTCGTGGTTGACCCTGTGTATTCGTGTGACACCTGTGATGAACCAATTATTGGGGAGCAGATTGACAGGTGTTGAGACTATGGGAGCTAGGGGAAGAGAGAAGCTTGGATCCGGACCTGCCTAGAGTCTAGATCACCATAGTAGTTACTTATGAGTTGTACTTTTGTTTTATCAAGACAGTTTGTTTTAATTCAGTTGTATAAACTTGTTCTTTGAGATAACCCATCAATTTAAAGTACTGTTTATCTTCCCTCGTATCTACTGCCTCGGAAAACCGAGATGGTAACACCCTTACTTATCTGAGGAGTCCTAGTACAGGCCCTTAAATAAATGGGGGTGTTACAAAGTGGTATCAGAGCGAACGATCCTCAGGCCTAAACTAATGAACTCAATGAACGTAGGAAGAGTCAAATAAAATGAACCCCGAGATAAAACTGATAGGAGCCCCAAAAAGGAACGGGATGAGTTAGGGGCCCCCTCACACCAGACCTGGGCCCTTTTTGTTCTGTCTCGGGAACCCAATGAGAGTAATTGAAGAGTGGGGTAGACTATAGTGAACCAGTTATACTGTACTAACGTTTTCGCAGAAGAAGAATGAGGTAAGTAATATGTTAGTTATGTATAATGATGTGTGTTGGAACGATATGTGTGATATGAAATGTGGATCAATCCGGATGATGGAATTGAAATTTGAGGAGTTTTAGTGGTGTAATTGTTGAACTGTGGTTAGAGTAACGAGATCATAACGTGTTGGTGCATGGAATGTTCATAGGGTGTACAGTTATTAAGTGACTATCGTAGCTATGTAATATATTGGTTGGTATTTAGATATGAAAGATCAAACTCAGATTGTTATAGTAATCAATGTCTAGTGATATGCGGAATGTGCTACCCTAAGCCATGAATGTGTATAGTTATGTGTTGCGTGTATCGTACTTAAAATTTCATGCCTGTTATACGCATTTAAATTCGTTATGAAGACAGGCATCAATAAGGGATACGTAGTAGTCCCTAGGTTATATTTCCGTACTTGGATGAGTTGTGATTGTGCGATGGGAGGGACTAATTGATTTTGAAACACATGTACAACTATCAAGCTATCTAGTTGATCTTATTTCAGTTTCGAAACCTTTACTGTATTTTGATGAAAACTACAATTGAAATGAAGAATGAATGTTAATATGGTACAGAGTGATGTTTATGTTTCAAATGATTGTCAATGTGTTTGGAATAAGAAAGGTTGAGTGTGGATGTAGTAATGTGTAGTAGCAAAGGAATCGAAATTTTAATATTTTTTTTTTCAGAATGTTGTCTGGTTTGTACGGGCTGTCATTTTATACGTGTTCAATAATTGTGTATAAAAAAAAAAAAAATTATGCATGATAACCTTCTGAGTTGGCTTTACAATGCTTTTGATTTCACGATAATAGGAGCTATATTTGAGGGAAATAATTCTTTTAGTTGACAGTGGTCAGATTGTTACTGTCCGGTTCTGTTTTGACCCATGTTTTTGTGAAAGAAGTCATTTGAAACATGTTTACTTTTATGTACAATTCCAACTCCACTGTTTAAAATATTCTTTCACGTTTCCCAAAATGTTAAGCTATGTAAGAACTTATCGAGTTGTTTAATTGTGATTGTTTTGCAAGCTGTCAAATAATCCGATGAATTGTTATAAAGTTCCTGTCCCAACCAATTAAGTTGTGAGTTATGTAAATCTTATATAAAAGTTTAATCAAATGTGAACTATGCGTTGTGACCATGTGATAACCTGCTATGACATTAGTAACATGAATAGTAGGCCTATATTATGATTCTGAACCTCACGATATGATAGTGTAACCTGGTTTAATTTACCTCGTTAAGTTTAAATATAAAATCGTTTCAATTATACCAACGCTCTTACTGCTTAGTTTTACGACTTCCTAATCGTTATGTGTTGTCTAGATGTGATGTCAAAATCATGTTTATCTGAGAAGTGCCTTGCCATGTGAGAGAATGGAGTTAACTTGTAAGCTTATAAGCATGATATAACGATTTAATTGTTATACGTAATGGTGATTGTTTGAACAATGTGAATCGTAATGATGTTCTCTCGTATATTAATGGTTTATCTTTGTTTAGTTCCATGAGTTCATAATCTTTATAACTTCTTCAAGTATATTGTTATACTATACAGTGAATTGCCTATTGCCATCTTCCAAATTTGTTCACAATGTATTGAATTATTAACTAGTCGACAGGTAATTTATGGAAGTACTCGTTTAATGAATTCGTTTATTTATTTATTTATTTATCTATTTATATTTCTATCGGTAAAACTTTTATAATTCAAGAACAATGTTTTATTAAAGAAAAGTCAGAACGTCTCCGGGTAGTCTCGCTTCAGATTACAGCTTGTAAATTCGTCTTTTGACTTGGGATTTTAAATCGTCACCAATTTACCGCTTCAAGGTTTCAAAAGTTTTAAAGTTGTATTTCGAAGTGATGATTACCCATGATGACGCTTGATCTTTTAATCATTATGATAATTGTTTGCAATATGACAAATTCTTTACTTACGGTTGATGAAAGCATGCCCGAATGCTGAATTGTTGCGCTTTATATAAACCTTTATGTTGCAAGACATGTATTTTATTAGTCTCATGATAAATGATGTAAGTTGAGTTATACCTAAGTGATCTTGATAACTATTTAATACCTGGAAATGTTATACGGTCTTGGGAGTCTATGAATTGTGTATACCCTGTGAGATATGTCAATGCTCCATGTTTAATTATGTTAATAATTTCATCCTATGCCTTTTCTATAATATGTTTACGAACACTAAATGTTTTAAACGGTCAAGTATGGACTATGAGCTCTGGGTTGTTTACGCTGTTGTGAATATATGGACTTTGTGTTAAAAATTTCAGTGGTATGTCAGTGTTGGCTACTCTGAATCTGTTTTACTACGTAACACGGGTTCTATCTATCCTAATACTCTTGTCATTGCTCGAGGTTATGCGTTTACGTGATTATTGCTATGAGTTTCTCACGAGTAGTTATATGAGTTGAATATTAGTATTTGTTCTTTTATGTCGGTTGTTAATATTTTCTTTTGATGAGAATTGGTTGCTGGTTGGAGTTATGAGTTATTAGGCCGTTGTGCCACAGGGTGCTTTCGGTCAAGCGTGACCTTCTTTATTGAGTCATATTCTGGGTTTGAAATCGACATTGAAATGGAAGTATTGATTGCGTGTCTATTCCGTTGGTTCACTCACCTCTTGACCTTGGTCTTGGATTCGACGATGAGTGCGATACTTGGTTACTTTGAGTAAGATGTGTTGGAGATTGTGTCCTCCACATGTAGTGTGATAACGTCATTGAACATACCCTTGTACGGACAAGTGGGAGATTGTTGGGGCTGGTGTCCTTGACAATTAAGTACAATGACTTATTAAATCTCTTTAAGGATCACAAGGGCATACTTTTGTATTATTACCAGTTGATCCACGTTTATCAATAACGGTTGGCTTGCTAGATAAGTTTGACGTTATTGTCATACGGATGGCGGTGGTCAACTGGTCCCTATACGTCACACCTATAGGACACGTTTGAGAGATGTGAAGGTATGAAAATACAGTCACATTTTGCCGGATATGACTAAACGGTTAGTCAGAGGTATTGACTATTAAATTAGTCAATAAGATGTTGAGAATTACTATTTAATACGGATTAAATAATTTTAGCTAATACGGATTACAAGAATAATTCGTAAATTAAATATAAACGGTTACTCTTGTTGCACTGTAACATGATTCTCAAGTAAAATTAGGGTTTTGAGAGCACTCTTCTCCCAAAACCTCAGATCTCACATCTAAAACCTCAAGGGCTCTCCCTATATTGCAAGGCAATTGGAGAGGATTTCTAGCACACGCGGCCACGTCTCAGACTAAGTCTTGGGTGCAAGTTATAGGAGGGAATTTGCATTAATTCCTGTTCTTAGGCCTTTTTGCGCGAGGACTAAAGGTTGTACTTCTTTTCTCATGTTTTTAATCTTATGACGATATTCACAGTTGTATATTTCATTATAATCCTGTAATTTTGGGGTGAATACGCGTTTTATTCCCCACAAGATGGTATGAGACAAAGTGATGAGTAAGATGGACTAATGAGCTGAGATTGTATCATGAGGTTACGGGGACGTAACCATGTTTTAAGGAGGATAGGATTGTAAAATCTTTTGATTTATAATATGTCTAGATGTTTGACATGGCTAAGTGGTATATGGTGATTGTTTATACGTGATAATCCTGTTTACTTCTGTCATGCATGTTATTATGATTCATGAAGTATTCCTTAAACTTGGTAATTTGGTAATACATGAAACTTTGGGGACAAAGTTTTTTTTAACGAGAGTAGAATGTAACATTTCGTGTTTCAAAGTACCTTTGTTAGTTTTGTGGTTGTGTATGTGGTGTCACTGTTGGGGCTGGTGTCCTTGACAATTAAGTACAATGACTTATTAAATCTCTTTAAGGATCACAAGGGCATACTTTTGTATTATTACCAGTTGATCCACGTTTATCAATAACGGTTGGCTTGCTAGATAAGTTTGACGTTATTGTCATACGGATGGCGGTGGTCAACTGGTCCCTATACGTCACACCTATAGGACACGTTTGAGAGATGTGAAGGTATGAAAATACAATCACATTTATTCCGGATATGACTAAACAGTTAGTCAGAGGTATTGACTATTAAATTAGTCAATAAGATGTTGAGATTATTATTTAATACGGATTAAATAATTTTAGCTAATACGGATTGCATGATTAATTCGTAAAATTAAATATAAACGGTTATATTTAATTAAATATTGTATTCGCGTATTAATATAAACAGTTATATTAATTTGGGTAATTATACAATATCGTAATTTTATCAGACCATTATTAATACATCGACTGCATTAATATCTGATAACATGCATACGATTTATAAACAAAACCCGCGAATAAAGTTTAGCTAAATGGGTCGAATCACAAATTAGAATAAGGTAAGAGTGGAAAGCCCACTCCTACCCTATTGGAAATTTCGGCCAAAAGAGCTACATAAGGAGGAGGACTCTCCTTATGTGAGAGACTGTTGTTTCACTGTTTAAACAAATCTCAAGGAAAAATTAGGGTTTTGAGAGTTTTCTTCTCCCAAAACCTCAGATCTCACATCTAAAACCTAAATAGCTCTCCCAATATTGCAAGGCAGTTGGAGAGGATTTCTAGCACACGCGGCCACGTCTCATTCTAAGTCTTGGGTGCAAGTTATAGGAGGGAATTTGTGCTAATTCCTGTTCTTAGGCCTTTCGCACAAGGACCAAAGGTTGATTTCTATTTCATGCTTTTAATTAACTTATGACTATAATCACAATTGTATGTTTCATTATAATCCTGCAAGTTTGGGACGAATACATGCTTTATTCCCCACAGTCACATGTCTGTACGTGCTTAGTGAACAGTTTGTTGACCTCGGGATAGTGAACTTCGGGACGAAGCTCATTTTAAGGGGGGAAGACTGTAATACCCCGTATTTTATTTATAATATTTATTCTTTATACTGACATGCGCTCGATAATTAATTTATCGAGTAGGGGTTTTGGTATTATTATAAGCTGTGAGTTATATGTTAAGTAAGTACATTAGTTATATTTTAAGTTGCGACTTATGAATGTTATACCTCAATTTGTCACTACGATATCTACGTTTATAATTGTTATAGTTGTCGTAGAGATGGTATTTAAATATTGCTAGTAATTGCTAAAATTGTTATAAAAAGGTTTGTGACTTGTGTTCGTAAGGGGGTTCGATCCTCAGACCTCATGTACTAGTATGGGCCTCGGTTTTTGTGCTTCCCCTTAGCAGCCCATACTTAGTTTATTTTTACAACCCTAGCAACCCCACCTACTATGTGTATGCCGTCATATGTAGATGAAGTTTACCCTAGGTTAAACTTCTCTTTTTCCCATCTCAAACACCACATCCTCCAGCCGTCATAGCAAGGTAAAGATACATAGTCCCTCGGTGGTTGTAACGCGGTCAAGTGGTGGTCGAACACCTCGTGAAATAGGTACGTTTAAACGTTGTAGAAGTCAGTTTCACATCTGCGTTTTGGCATGCTTCGTTGAGTCTTATTTGTTGTTTGTTTGGTCTGTTTCTTTCGAGTAAGATGATCTTTGGGGTGTGGGTGTCGTGTTTAATGGTGGTCGTAGTTGTGTCAGCCACCGTGCTACACCAAGGAGGGGGTTTTGTGACGACAGTCACGAAGGCTCCTTTGTTTTGTTCATGTGACCAAGTCTGACCAACGACCTTGTTGGCTATATCGACACCTTTCCTTTGGCCGTGCCTTAGGTTGGTTTGGGTTAGGGAACATAGGGTAGTCGGAAGAGGGTTGTGATGACGGTAACGGTGGTTACTGGTGGTGCATACAGTGTCGTTTAGGTGTTCCGTTCTCTGTTTCAGATCTGGGTTTCCTTGTTGTTTAGAGTTTGGTTGTTTTGGGGGTGGCACCACCGCTGACTAGGGGGAGGTCGGTGCGGTGGTACCACCATGTCGGGGTGTCTGGTGTCAGGAAGTGGTTGTGGTGGCAAGGCGGCGTCGTTCTGGTGGCTGTATGAGTGTCGAAGAGGGGAAGTGCTGGTCGTGCCTGATGCTCGGCGTGCTGAACCAGGCCTGGTTTGGGCCCTGGTTCACCACGTCAGGGGTGGTCGAAGGGGTGGACGACGGTCGTGGTGGTAGGTGATAGTCCTGGAACCAAGGACTGGTGGTTGTAGTTGGCTGCGGCAGGGCTGCGGTGGTGCAAGGAGGGTAGGTTTGGGTGTGAGTCGGGTTAGTGTTAGTTGTTGGGCTGTTTCGTGTTTTCGTTTATTGCTTATTATTATTACTATTGTTATTATTATTATTAATATTACTTATTATTATTATTATTATTATTATTATTATGGTTGTTATTATTGTTATGATTAAGTTATTTTAATAATAGTATTTTGATAAGTGATTCTAGTAATATGTAATAAAAGCCGTCTTTCGTCCTTTTATTAATTCGTTATCATGTAGTTAAGTTAAGTCGGGAAATCGTTAAGTTAGGAAAGTTTTTATTTATGGAACTTTCTATTTTAAGGGGTTTCTATTTTTGGAAACTTTCCAATTAGGGAAGTTTCTATTTATAGTAAGTGTAAGTTGTTTTGGGGTTCGGGAAGGTTTTAATTCGTTACATATACGTGTTTAGGTAGCGAGTTTCGTGTGGAACACTTCTAACGAGCTTGGACGTATCTACATTTCCTGCTGTTTCAGGTAGGGGAAACTACTGGTATAAGATGATGTGTAAACTGTTCTTATTTGATATCAAGCATGTTGGTTATTTAATACCTGTGTTCGTTATATTGTGTTATCTATATCATTCTGTCATATTATACGATGTGAATATATATTGGGTCTTGTGATACGATGTTGGATTGGTGCGGAGATAAAGGGGCTGTGATTGGTGCGGAGATAAAGGGTCTGTGATTGGTGCGGAGATAAAGGGTCTGTGATTGGTGTGGAGAATTATGGGTCTTGTGATTCGGAGTGGAGAAGTTCGACTTTCTATTTATGGTAATGTGGTTTGTTTACAGTTTTTCTCTACTCAACCTCGTGGTTGACCCTGTGTATTCGTGTGACACCTGTGATGAACCAATTATTGGGGAGCAGATTGACAGGTGTTGAGACTATGGGAGCTAGGGGAAGAGAGAAGCTTGGATCCGGACCTGCCTAGAGTCTAGATCACCATAGTAGTTACTTATGAGTTGTACTTTTGTTTTATCAAGACAGTTTGTTTTAATTCAGTTGTATAAACTTGTTCTTTGAGATAACCCATCAATTTAAAGTACTGTTTATCTTCCCTCGTATCTACTGCCTCGGAAAACCGAGATGGTAACACCCTTACTTATCTGAGGAGTCCTAGTACAGGCCCTTAAATAAATGGGGGTGTTACAGATACCTTCCGAGCGTGGCCACGCATTTCTAGTTATTATTCTCCTCGAGTGGCCTAAAGATATTTCTCAACCCTGACAAGGGGTGGACAATTCCTAATCGACTTATTCCTTCCGGCTGGCCACAACTCATCATAACCCAAAATATGTCCTTATAAACCCCATTTACGAAGGTGTTAGGACATAAATCAAAGTTAATCTGAGAACTATGCCACCTTAGAGAACAGTCATTAGTCCAAGAACTGACTCATGTGAAACACGATAGATGCTCCCGCCACGACCAGGCAGTATTTTAATAAGAGTACGCCAGAGCTCTATCAGCGGTCATTAGCCCGGCAAATGTATCTTAACATGTCTATGCCTAGGTGATCGATTAGTCATCCCGTATGACTCTATGGCAATTGAACTCTCCATCAATCGCATCACACTTCTGGTTGCATTGAGACGTCACCTCACTTAAGCAACTAGGGGCGAGGTCATGATAATTCAATTCACTTTAATGGGGTTCAATATGGTCTTACCATCCCATTTGAATTTTACTTGACCTTTCGCGAGTTATAAATAACTCAAACAATTAGTGGATTACACTATCCAAGTGGTCAACCTTTGAACACCATTTAATTTACAATTAGCTTTAGTGTCTCTCGTTCACTTCCTCTAATTTTGTAATTATCTTCATTTCGAGTAAACCAGGTTTGCCACGTGCGAGCGTTCACTCTACGGATATATCCATGCATGCTCTTTCATCTGAAAGAGATAAGTCATCTCATGACTAACAAATATTATGCGCATTGTATAACTCCCAGCTACAGCAATGCTATTACATAATTTGTGAACTTATACATTTTGTAGAATCTTGTGATGACCATGTAGTTAAAATATAAGTCATTGAGATGCATAGTCAATGAATGTAAGCCAAAGATTATTATAAATCTTTACTTGATATTTTGGAACTTGAGTCGTTGTAAACCCTTTTATCATATGACCAAGTTATCTTCCAAAATCTTGAATTTGTCTTTCATCTTCATTGGAGAATACTTTGACAATTGATCAAGGTTTAATCATTGGTTTAACACCTGTTTAACAGGTTGTCCTGCAAGCGGCGCGCATCCACTTTACACGATTATACTAATGGCGGAAACACTAGCATTTTAAACGTGTAAACAATAGTACTTAAGGTTCGATAAATTTCCATGATCTCATCATGGTAATACTATCTTCATCTCTATGAACAACCTTAATACTTTATAAACAAGACGTCTTTTACAATCTCAACCAAACATCCCATGTTTATTCAGATTTTAAATCATATCAATATGTCATCTAGAATTAAAAACTCGTATACTTTTCACAAGTATCAATGCTTCATTCCAAACGAGCAATGAGTTGTTTTAGATAACGTTTACTCCCACTTAACTCTTGTTCTTGCCTGATTCTGAAAATCCAGAAGTCATTCCCATGACTCAATAGGTTCAAATTCTGGTGTGAGAACTCCCACTGAACTTTAGATTTAACCATAAATCATAAAGCTCCCACTCAATTCAATGTTCCTTAACATTTAATGAATTGAAATGGTTGGGACTTAACCATATGTGCTAATAGTCACATTCTTTTCAAATACCCTTTTGAAAAATGGTTATTGACTTTACTGAATTCATTCTCAATGAATTATTTCACTACTTTCAACAAAGTTACCCTTGACTTTGCAGACTGCAGACATCCACATGTCAACCTATGCTTCTCTCAATAAATCTCATTTATTAGCATGTATATCTTATAAATTTCATGGTCTTAGAATTTGCATTGGCACATTTAGATCACCATCTAAATCCAAGAACCCTTTATTGAGCCTTTGCAAAATCTTTTGAATAATTTTCTTCGAGTGTCCTCCCGTAGTTTCTATAAGAGTCTTCGAGTGTGGGAATTTTCAGTTCCCCACATTTATCTTATCTTATACTGTACGAGGACTCTATCATGGATCTTATTGATAACTTCGTTATCTACGCGCTTTCCATACCTCAAAACTCCTTCTCGTGGCCCGTTTTCTTGCTTTTTATGTGTTCTTCCGTGTTTAATTTGCATATAATGCTCAACTTGCCTTTTGGGGAGCTTGTTTCGGGTTTTGGTTGTGTTTGTCGATTTTTGTAGGGGATAACGGACCCATTTGATAACCTAAGGCCCAACACAAACCTATGGATAGCCCAAAACAGAGAAATAAGGAAGCTAACTGAAGGCACCGTAAGAACCGTGCCGTTCCTCTCCAGGGAAGAAGTAGTCGTGCTCTCCTAGCCGTGTCGTGCGGTTATCTGCCGTGCCGTTCCTCTACAGGGACGAAAGAGCCGTGCCCTCTGTGCCGTGCCGTGCCGTTCTTGCCGTGCCCAGCTCAGTTTTTGCGCGGATCTTTGTTTACTTGAACGACAATGTTTTGGGTCGTTTTGCCTTTTTGTAACCTAGTATATAAGCACTTTTCCTTCTCTTTTTACTGTACACCCTACCTCTAGTTCAAGTTTTTAGGAAGAGAAACCCATTTTCCTTTGTAATTTGCAACAAACCCTTAATCAACTTCAATAGTTATCAAGCTTCCTTTGTTCTTTTGCTTCATTGTTCTTCCTCGTTCTTCCTAGTTGGTATATTTCTTATCTCTTTCTTTATTTTGTCATTTGTTTACATTTTAGTTGATTTAGTAGTTTGGATTTTTCACTTAGCTTGTTCACAAAGTTTCTTCCTTTGGGCTTGATTATTGTTTGTTTTGATTTATTTTGCCTTAGATCATTGTTGTAGTTGGTTTTTGCATGTTTGATAGTAAGAATTTATCCTTCATCATGTTTAATCACAAAGTGTCATCTTTTGTTATGAATTTGACTTTCTTAGTTATGACTAGTGAGTAGTCTCATACTAGGACTCGATTAGCTCCATCATGGGTGTTTCATTTTATTAATTTCTCACTAGCTTAGTCCTTGGGTTTGGTTTGTGAGGGTAGACTAGGGGATTTGGCTTGTTTATGGGTTTTTGCGGGTTTCATTGACTCTAGACCCTTGTCCATCGGCGAGAGTCGGTTAGGTTGGGAGTCGGGGTGGCTTGTTTGACCTTATTGTCTACCTAGGTTGAGACCGAAAGGGAGAACCTTCGAGAGGAGGGGATGTATGACCCGGAAACCAACGTGGGTATTTAACTTAGGACATCGACTTTCGAACCCGAGAGGGGGGTTAGTCGGGATTGCTAGTGTCTTATAGTGAGCCCGAGAGGGAGTCTATGAGCGAATTAGAGGCGTTTTCCCCCTTTTTAACCCATACCCGTTGACTAGTAAAGAGAGATCATAATCATGAACACTTATGGTGGAGTGAAATCGGGTCCTAGGCCTTTTCTCTATTGAATTACATCCATTTCTTTCACTTGTTATTATTAGATTTATTTAATTCACTTTGCTATTTCATACTTAGCTTATTTGTAGTTATTCATCTCAACCATCTCATTGTCGACTTAGCTAAACTCATAACTTGAATAGCTAGTATTGCGATTTTAGCTCCCTGTGAATCGACCCTCAAGTGCTACTTCGTCAACCGTGCACTTGCGGTATTAAAACATCCACATCAAGTTTTTGGCGCCGTTGCCGGGGAGCCAATAATTGCATATTAGCCAATTTTAGTTTAGTCTAGACTAAGTCATAGTTAACTTTGCACACTCCGGTGTGCCATCTTTGTTATTGATCTTTTTCTTCAAGTGTGTAGGTTTATTGCATGAGTAGAAGAACTCGCAAGGTCCAACCACAATATCCTATAGACCTTGAGATAGAAGCTACTGCAAGACGCCTCAACGCTTTGAGAAGAAGGGGATTGATCGAAATTCCAATTGAGGAAGTAACTTCATTCGGAGAGAGTTCTCAACATTTACCTTTTGAGAATCCTTTCCACATTCCGGAGGAAGATACAATGGTGGAACCCGAGCCCGTTGCTATGAGAGATCGATTGGCCCCTAAGACGGTTGTAAACCCGAGCATAGTCAAGCCTCCAATTCAAGCTAACAATTTTGAGTTGAAAGCAACTTTGTTACAACTAGTCCAAGGAAACCAATTTGGAGGAGGAGCCACCGAAAACCCCAATGAGCACATAAATGACTTTCTTGATAGTTGTGAGATGTATAAAGCCAATGGTGTAAGTGATGATGCTATCCGCTTAAGACTCTTTCCGCACTCTTTGAGGGGAAGTGCTAAAGAGTGGCTTAAGAGTTGTGAACCGGAGTCGTTAAGGACTTGGGATGATGTCTCTAAAGCCTTTCTCAACAAGTATTTTCCACCACAAAGAACCGCAAGGATTAAGAGTGAGCTCCAAGGTTTTACACAACTAGAAGATGAGACACTTTATGAGGCTTGGGAGAGGTACAAAGCATTGCAAAGATTGTGCCCACACCATGGAATCGGAGAGGACGCGACGAACTCATAAATAATTTCTATGAAGGACTCAATAATGAAATGAAGATGAACCTTGATTCCGGTTCCGGGAAAGGAACACTAGACAAGATAGACCACAAAACAGCTAAGGGATTGATTGAAGAAATGGCTTCTAGGACTTTCCATTGGAGTCATGATAGGCATAAGAGGAAAGGGAAGTCAAGTGTTGAGACGGCTAGTAATCTTGAGGTTAAGGGATTAATTGATGAATTGAAGCAACAAGTTGCTCTACTAAGTGTCAACAAGAGCCAAAGCCACACCTTAAACAACTCGTGTTCGAGCCGTCAACAAGTGTATTATTGTGATTTTTGTGGAGATCAAGGGCACTCTCCCAATGAGTGTCACTTGGTTGGAGGAGATGGAAGCGGGATGGAACAAGTGAATGGTTTGTGGGAGTCCACTCCGGTCCAAAGAGCTTTCAATAACAATCAATACCACCCGGGTTTGAGGAACCATCCAAACTTTTCCTACAATTCTCAAATTGTTCAAAATCCAAATTTTCAATCAAAACCACAACAAAATCCCAATTTTCAAGCTCAAAAACCAAATCCAACATTCAATAATGCACCTCCCGGGTTTCAAGGGAAAACCTTTGCTTCAAGACCACCATTCCAAACATCCAACCAACCTTTTCAACCAAACCAACAATTCACTCAACAAAACCACCAATCCTTCCAACAACCATTTCAACAACAACAAACCCAACAATCTTTTCCACAACAACAAACTCAACCAAAAACCAACCTTGAATCAATGATGGAACAACTAATGACCAATCAAAACCAATTTATAACAAATTCCAACCAAAAGCAAGAGGACACAACCACATCAATCAACCAATTGCGGAGTCAAATGCAAGCCTCTCAACGAATGACCGACAATCAAATTTCTCAACTAGTCACTCAATTGGGTAACTTGCAAGGTCCCAACGGAAGATTTCCGGGTAAGACGGAGGAAAACCCAAAAACCGTAAACTCCATACACCTAAGAAGTGGTAGAGAATTGCAAGACCGGGTACCGGTGAAGAAGAGAAAGAGTAATGGCGGTCAACCGGAGAAGGTTGTTGTTGAGACTAGCAAGGAGCCGGAGGAAGACCTTGTGGAGATAGTGGTGGAAACACCTATGGTAATTGATGAGCCGAAGAAGGTAGTTGAAGAACCAAAACCAAGTGTTGTAAAGCCTTTTGTGCCACAAATTCCATTTCCGCAAAGGTTGGCAAGAGCAAAACTTGAGCAAAAGTATGAGAAGTTCTTGGACATGATGAAGGATGTGAACATCACCATTCCATTTCTTGATGCCATTAAGGAAATCCCAACTTATGGCAAGTTTTTGAAGGATTTGGTGTCCAACAAGAATTCCTTTAACACCTTTCAAAAGGTGAATGTATCAAAAGAGTGTAGTGCCATACTCATGAATGAAGCTCCCACCAAGCTTGAAGACCCCGGGAGCTTTTCTATCCCATGCCTAATTGGGGATGTCCGTGTTGAGAGAGCCTTGTGCGATTAGGGGGCAAGCATTAGCCTCATGCCTCTTAAAATATTCAAGAAGTTGAAGGGGTTTGAGCTTTCTCCTACAAGAGTTTCTCTACAACTAGCGGATAGATCGGTGAGATATCCAATGGGGCTTGTGGAAGATGTGCCACTCAAAGTTGGAAAGATAATCATACCATGTGACTTTTATGTCATGGATATGCCCGAAGACACAAATGTTCCCATCATTTTGGGGCGCCCATGCCTTGCCACGGGAGGTGCCCTCATTGATGTCAAAAACGGGAAGCTATCTCTACAAGTTGGGGATGAGAAAGTGGAGTTTTCTTTGGATAAAGCTATGAGTGAGCCCTCGGAGGGAAAAACATGCTACATGGTAGATATCCTTCAAGATTGTGTGGAAAAGAAAACCAATGAAGGGGATACTAGCTTACAAGGGTTCCTAGAAGGAAAAGTGAGGGATTGCAAAGAACATAGGGAGTATGCCATGGCTATGGAGGCAACTACTTTGGAGGAGCCGAATAAGAAGTTTGAAAGCTTGAGGAAGGATGGTAAAGAAGAGGAGAGATCCACGCCTCCTCAAGTGGAGTTGAAACCTCTTCCCTCTACTCTTAAACATGTTTTTCTTGGTCCTAATGACACTTACCCTATTATTGTTAATAGTGCACTCAATGACATTGAACTAGAAAAATTGCTTGTGGTTGTGAGAAAGTACAAGGATGTCATTGGGTACACCATTGATGATATCAAGGGTATTAGTCCCTCTTTTTGCACCCACCGCATCCATTTAGAGAATGAGGATTCATCATCCGTAGAGCCTCAACGCCGCCTTAACCCCACTATGAAGGAGGTGGTTAGAAAGGAGGTGTTGAAGCTTTATGATGCTAGCATAATTTACCCAATTTCCGATAGTGCATGGGTTAGCCCGGTTCATGTTGTACCAAAGAAGGGTGGTGTCACGGTAGTGACAAATGAGAACAATGAGTTGATCCCAACAAGAGTCACAACGGGGTGGAGGATGTGTATCGACTATAGGCGCCCCAATAAGGCAACTAGGAAAGACCACTTCCCCCTTCCTTTTATTGATCAAATGTTGGAAAGACTTGCCCAACACTCTCATTTTTGCTATCTTGATGGATTTTCGGGATTTTTCCAAATCCCAATCCACCCTAATGACCAAGAGAAAACCACATTCACTTGTCCATTTGGTACATTTACATATAGGCGCATGCCCTTTGGGCTATGTAATGCGCCGGCCACATTTCAAAGATGCATGTTAGCTATTTTCTCGGAGTATGTGGAGGATATCATGGAGGTGTTTATGGACTATTTCTCGGTTGTAGGTACATCTTTTGATGGGTGTTGAACGAATTTGTCAAAGGTCTTGAAAAGGTGTCAAGAAACCGGTCTAGTGTTGAATTGGGAGAAATGTCACTTTATGGTGACATCCGGGGTAGTTTTAGGTCATGTTGTGTCAAGTAAAGGCTTGGAAGTTGATCAAGCCAAGATTGAGGTCATTAAGACTTTACCCCCTCCCACTAGTGTCAAGGGCATTCGTAGTTTTTTGGGTCATGCCGGGTTTTACCGGAGGTTTATCAAGGATTTCTCCTTGATTGCCCGACCTTTGACACTTTTGCTTGGTAAGGATGTTCCATTTGTTTTCTCTAATGAGTGCTTGCTTGTTTTTAATAGGCTCAAGGAAGCCTTGGTCTCCGCTCCAATTATGCAACCACCAATTTGGGGTGAGCCGTTCGAGTTGATGTGTGATGCGAGTGATGTGGCGGTAGGTGCGGTTCTTGGCCAAAAGAAGGATGGCAAGCTTCATGCCATTTACTATGCAAGCAAAACTTTGGATGATACACAAGACAACTACACCACTACCGAAAAAACGCTTCTTGCGGTCATATTTGCCATGAACAAATTCCGTTCTTATTTGGTGGGTTCTAAGGTCATAGTCCACACGGATCATTCGGCTCTCAAGCACTTGTTGTTGAAGAAAGATACCAAACCAAGGTTAATCCGGTGGATTCTACTTCTTCAAGAATTCGACATGGAAATTAAAGACAAGAAGGGAACGGAGAACTTGGTAGCGGATCATCTTTCACGTCTTGAGAATGGAAGTTTGGATGAAGCTATACCGATCGATGATTCATTTTCCGATGACCAATTATTTGTACTTGCACTTGTGGAAGCCCCTTGGTATCCGGACTTTGTGAATTACCTCGTTTCGGGAACCATTCCACATGACTATGACTCGCACAAGAAGAAGAAATTCTTCCATGATATCAAGCAATTCTTTTGGGAGGAACCATGTCTCTACAAGTCATGTGCCGATGGGATGATCCGGAGGTGTATACCATATGAAGAAGTCGAATCAATCATCAATCATTGTCATGGTATGCCAAGTGGAGGGCATGGAAGTGCAAGGAAGACCGCTTCAAGAATTCTTCAATGCGGTTTTTATTGGCCAACATTGTTTCATGATGTGGCCTTACATGTGAAGGGTTGTGACAAATGTCAAAGAAGTGGTAGCATAACAAGGAGGCACGAGATGCCAATGAACTTCATTCTTGAGGTGGAAGTCTTTGATGTACGGGGCATAGACTACCAAGGTCCTTTCCCATCCTCCTATGGGAATGAATATATCCTTGTGGCGGTGGATTATGTAAGCAAGTGGGTGGAGGCAATTCCAACCAAGACTTGTGATGCAAAGTCCGTCACTAAACTCTTGCAAACTATCATCTTCCCAAGGTTTGGAGTACCGAGGATTTTGATAAGTGATAGAGGTAGTCACTTCAAGGAGCGGACCTTAGATGCTCTTCTTAAGAAGCATGGGGTGCAACATAGGAGAAGCCTTGCCTATCACCCTCAAGCCAATGGACAAGCCGAGATTTCTAACCGAGAGCTCAAGGTCATCTTAGAGAAAACGGTGAGCCGATCTAGGAAGGATTGGGCAATCAAGCTTCATGATGCATTGTGGGCTTATCGCACCGCTTTTAAAACACCGATCGGGGCTTCACCGTACCGATTGGTGTATGGAAAGTCGTGCCATCTTCCGGTAGAAATGGAACATAGATCCCATTGGGCCATTCGGCAATTAAACTTTGATTTGAAGAGTGCGGGGGAGAAGAGGCTCCTTGACATTAATGAGCTTGAAGAGTTCCGGTTAGAGGCCTATGAAAGTTCTAGGCTCTACAAGGAGAAAACAAAGAGATTTCATGATAAGGCCATCATCCGGAGGGATTTTAAAGAAGGGGACCTTGTTCTCCTATTCAATTCAAGATTTAAATTGTTTGCGGGAAAGTTGAGGTCAAAATGGTCGGGGCCATTTACCGTTACTCGTGCTTTTCCATATGGTCGGTGGAGGTGACCGATGGAGAGCAAACATTCAAGGTCAATGGGCAAAGGCTTAAGCATTATATAGCCGGAAGCCCGATAGTGAAGGAGATATGTGTCGTTACCACTTGCATCATCCATGCTTGAGTTTTTACTTGAGTTCTTTTGAAGCTTTTCAACAAATTTTCGTGATGTGTGACTTAGTCGAGCCTACGACTTAAAACAAGGGCGCTTCATGGGAGGCAACCCATGCAATAAAAGTCATTTTTGCAAGAGAAGAGAAATTTGAAGACATGGGATTCGGAAGAGGAGGAGTATTGGTTGTAGAAATGGATTTTTTGGGTGTGTGTAGAGGTTTGGGATGTCAAAAAATGAAGAAATGAGAAGTCCTCTGAAGGCACCGTAGGAACCGTGCTCGACTGGAGCAGGGACGAAGGGGCCGTGCGCAGGGCGTCGTGCCGTGCGGTGCGGACCGTGTCGTTCCTTGGCAGGGAAGAAGGCACTATGCACTGGGTGCCGTGCCGTGCCTTCCCAGCCGTGCTCAGCAAAAAAAAAAAATTTCCTTAAAAATAATAATAATAATAATAATAATAATAAACCGCACGGTCCCTGCCTCATTCACCATTCATTTTTTTTCACTCTTTCTTCTTCCTTCCAACCTTAAACTCCATTAAAACACTTCCTTTTTCTTCTTAAAAACTCCTCCAAATCCACCAAATCAACCCAAATTAAAAAGCCAACACCATTTTCTCAATCTACACTTAATTTGTAACATTTCTATCTTTTCAAAATTCGATTTTGGAGATAAAAATTTTACCCAAAAATTTTGTAGATCTGATTTTTTGCCCTCTTATTGACCTTATTTGTTGTTCTTTCTTTTGTAGGAAATAATAAGGAAGACAAGGGGCAGCTCTAGGTGGAATTTTCGAGCAATTCCAGGCAGTTTCAAAAATCTTGGAGTCGGAACACGGTGACGGCTACTCTTTTCCGCTTATTTGGTAGTGAACTTGCATATTTTACAACAAAGAATGTCTTCTAAGCGCTCAAGACATGAAGGTATGACTTCAACCTCTCGTAACCCCATCCCCGAGTTAGTAAGAGTCCCCCTTTCTAGTTTTCGTTATAAGACCCGGGGAGGGATGGGTCTCGCCGGCTTCAACTCTCAAGATGACTATCGTCGTTACATGAAATTGTTAGGAAAAAGTTTTTCCCCAACAAAATTTTTGTGCCCATATACTATGCGTCGTATGAGGATCTTTGACGATGTTAGTATTCTTTTGAGGAGAGGTGGGTTTGGAATCGGTTTTTGTCATGCTTTCTCATATAGACACTTGACTTGCGAGTTTTTAGCTACCTTTAAGGCGGACTTAGATAGTCTTAACCCCTCCGTCTCCTTTCAAATCCTTGGATATCAACGTAGGATTAGTCTTGAGGAGTTCTCCGAACACCTTGAGATTCCTTTTAATCATGGGGGGCACTACACCACCCATAAGAAACACAAGGATAGAGACGCCCGTGATAAATTTTGGAAGTTAATAGCTAGGGAGGGGATATTTGATGCGCGGACGGCCACAGCCTCTTCCGTAAGAAACATTGTCTTTAGATATTTTTTGAGGTTGTTTGGGGATGTCTTGATAGGGGGACACGAGTCTCATCATCGGGTAGGGACCGTCGCTCTTCAGTGTCTAATGGAAATCATGGAGGGTAAGCCTTTGACCGTAGACATAACAAAGGCCGTAATCTATCACCTCCTTTACTTGAGAGACTCCACACCAGGCACCATTGTGGGTGGGGGGTTAGTGACTTTGCTTGCAAGGAAGCTAGGGATGAGGGAAGAGGAGCCCGATTTTCCGGAACCTAGGGCTCCCGGGACTACTAGAATTGACCCTAGCTACCTCACAAGTTGTCTTTTCGAGTGGGAGGTGAACGGGGAGGATAGGCTTTGTTATGCCATTACCGAGGTTAGAGCCCTAACTCTTCCGGCTACGGAATTTACCACAATCCGTGACCGGAAGAATTGGGGCATGCCCTATAGGTCGGGGGAATTGATTAGAATGGATGATGAGTTCGATTGGGAGGTAGCCTCATATGGTTACAACCCCGACCGTTTGCATTATGAGTATCCCTTAGACATTGATGAGAACCTTCGGTGGCTTGTTAGCTCTGTTTTTGGTGATGAGTCCCCGTCCGATGATGAGCAAGATTTCCCTTGTCGTGACACCCAACCAACCCCCCCTTTTAACCAAAGTCAACCTCGCCCCTCCCAATTTGAGATGGGGGGAACCTCTTCGGGAGCCGGGTTCCAACCCGGCTACCAAGGCTTTGGGTATAACCCATACCCCAACCAACCGTTCATGCCCCCTCCATTTACCCCTCAACCTCCACCCATGGCCTACGGCCGTGGTAATTGGGACTTTGGCCCCCTTTTCCAACAAGTGAACACCTTGGCCAACAACTATGACTCCTTATCTAGCAACTACACTACCTTGTCTACCAATTTCGATAGTCAAGGTAGGGCTTTTGAGGAATTCCGAGTTGAGACAAGGCGTTCCTTCGAGGAGTTGCGGGTGAAGACTAGGAAGTCCTTTGAGGAGTTGAGGGGGGTAAACCAAGCGACCTCGGATGCCGTCGGCCGGATTGAGTCCTCTTGGGACTCTTTCTTTACCGACTTTAGCTCGCGCTATCCCCCGAACCCGCCTCAGTAGACTTTTGGGTTCACCTTGGGTGAGGGTAGTAGTGTTGGGAGGACCTTGGTTTATCCTTGGGGTGGTTGGACTGTTTTTTGTGCTTTACATGTTATTGGGTCTTGGTTAGTTTTTGGTTAATTGAATGTCGTGATGTTGTTTCTCGTTTCTTTCTACCATTCCTTGCTATGTCCGTTTTTGGCTCTTGACTTGGCTCTTTTGATTGCTCCCCTCTTGCAATATCCAAATGACAACTTAGTTACTTTTTCTTTCATTTTGTTTTATTTTCTCAATTTCCTCCACACATTTATTTCCATTTGGAAATCATGTAAATAAATAAGTGTGGGGAGGAAATTGCTTCTCAAAAATCCAAAAACATGTATTTTCCTTTTCAAAAAAAAAAAAAATAGAAATCAAAAATCCAAAAATATGTCTTGGTGACCTTGTCGGTTTGGGTGGGATGGTAACTTGAGATTTTTGATGGTTCTTTAAATGCTCATTTCTTTAAATTTTGGTGTGAAATGTTGGAAAAAAAAGTGAAAAAGAAACCTCTTGTGGAATATGATCGTGTAGTTTAGGTGGAGGCGTACCACTTCGATGTGTTTTGGAGGGGGGCCAAGGATTTGGCTTCCCACTTGGTCGTGAATTCGACCGCCCAAAGACAGAGTGATTGTCACCCCCGATAAGCTATTGCCTAGAGGTTAACCGGCCGCCTAATAAGCGATTGGCGAAAGCAAAGGGCATTAGCACGCGTGGGACAAACCCCATTATCTTAACTCATGATAAAAAAAAAAAAAAAATGAAGAAAAACATGAAGGAAAAAAAAGAGACAATAATAAAAAAAATTTGAGGTCATTTGTTGTGTTTTCCACCTTTATGAAATGACTTGAGCATTTAAACCCGAAAATCGAATTTTGTTATCCTTCCTTAACAAACTTGGAACGATCCATGACCCTTACTTGTGAAGAGTCTAGACCGGTTAACTCCTTACCTCTAGCATCATGGGGACCTTCCTCCATTCCATCTGATCGCCCTCGACAAAGTTTTTGGATCATGGTCGTGAAAGTAACCTAGGTTAGCATTATTTGGTAGTGTTTTGTCGCCATTCTTTGGGTTTTAGTGACATGTTGAATTAGTATTTGTGCGGGAGTGTATGATCTTGAATTTGATCCCTCTTAGTTGATCGCAGTCGCTTAGATGAGGAAAGCGGCTTTTCTCCTTTTGTCGATGCGTCCTATTGTTTGTTTATATGTTTCATGTTAGGATGTGTCAAAAATTTTGAGCAAGACCTCACTTGCCTTGCAATAGGGCACCTTTCCCTCGTAAGGTGTCAAATTGTGAGTTGAAAGGGCGTTGAGTGCGCTAATACTCAATCAGTTATTATAATAGAATAGCTATGTGATTTTTGTGTTGGTTTTTCACCTTAGGTTAGTAGACTTGTTTTGCGTTGCATGTAATATTGCTTGAGCTTACTCGGGACGATTAAGGGTTTAGTGTGGGGAGATTTGATAACTTCGTTATCTACGCGCTTTCCATACCTCAAAACTCTTTCTCGTGGCCCGTTTTCTTGCTTTTTATGTGTTCTTCCGTGTTTAATTTGCATATAACGCTCAACTTGCCTTTTGGGGAGCTTGTTTCGGGTTTTGGTTGTGTTTGTCGATTTTTGTAGGGATAACGGACCCATTTGACAACCTAAGGCCCAACACAAACCTATGGATAGCCCAAAACAGAGAAATAAGGAAGCTAACTGAAGGCACCGTAAGAACCGTGCCGTTCCTCTCCAAGGAAGAAGTAGCCGTGCTCTCGTAGCCGTGCCGTGCGGTTCTCTGCCGTGCCGTTCCTCTACAGGGACGAAGGAGCCTTGTCGCGCCGTGCCGTTCGTGCCGTGTCGTTCTTGCCGTGCCCAGCTCAGTTTTTGCGCGGATCTTTGTTTACTTGAACGACAATGTTTTGGGTCGTTTTTCCTTTTTGTAACCTAGTATATAAGCACTTTTCCTTCTCTTTTTACTGTACACCCTACCTCTAGTTCAAGTTTTTAGGAAGAGAAACCCATTTTCCTTTGTAATTTGCAACAAACCCTTAATCAACTTCAATAGTTATCAAGCTTCCTTTGTTCTTTTGCTTCATTGTTCTTCCTTGTTCTTTCTAGTTGGTATATTTCTTATCTCTTTCTTTATTTTGTCATTTGTTTACAATTTAGTTGATTTAGTAGTTTGAATTTTGCACGTAGCTTGTTCACAAAGTTTCTTCCTTTGGGCTTGATTATTGTTTGTTTTGATTTATTTTGCCTTAGATCATTGTTGTAGTTGGTTTTTGCATGTTTGATAGTAAGAATTTATCCTTCATCATGTTTAATCACAAAGTGTCATCTTTTGTTATGAATTTGACTTTCTTAGTTGTGACTAGTGAGTAGTCTCATACTAGGACTCGATTAGCTCTATCATGGGTGTTTCATTTTATTGATTTCTCACTAGATTAGTCCTTGGGTTTGGCTTGTGAGGGTAGACTAGGGGATTTGGCTTGTTTATGGGTTTTTGCGGGTTTCATTGACTCTAGACCCTTGTCCATAGGCGAGAGTCGGTTAGGTTGGGAGTCAGGGTGGCTTGTTTGACCTTATTGTCTACCTAGGTTGAGACCGAAAGGGAGAACCTAGGGAGGACCCCCTAGTCTAGCGTTTGAAATCAACCTTCGAGAGGAGGGGATGTATGACCCGGAAACCAACGTGGGTATTTAACTTAGGACATCGACTTTCGAACCCGAGAGGGGGGTTAGTCGGGATTGCTAGTGTCTTATAGTGAGCCCGAGAGGGAGTCTATGAGCGAATTAGAGGCGTTTTCCCCCTTTTTAACCCATACCCGTTGACTAGTAAAGAGAGATCATAATCATGAACACTTATGGTGGAGTGAAATCGGGTCCTAGGCCTTTTCTCTATTGAATTACATCCATTTCTTTCACTTGTTATTATTAGATTTATTTAATTCACTTTGCTATTTCATACTTAGCTTATTTGTAGTTATTCATCTCAACCATCTCATTGTCGACTTAGCTAAACTCATAACTTGAATAGCTAGTATTGCGATTTTAGCTCCCTGTGAATCGACCCTCAAGTGCTACTTCGTCAACCGTGCACTTGCGGTATTAAAACATCCACATCACTTATCCATGTATAGATTTTTTCTTACAAACTTTAAGAAATTATTCTTAAAGTATCCTTCAAGGCCGGGGCTGTTGGGATCATAAGGCGTAGATTTTTACCAAATCGTAGATCTCATCCACAACCTAATCTACCTTCATAATGATAAGGCGTAGATTTTTCAAATCGTAGATCCCATCCACAACTTAATCTATCTTCTAAATTTCTTGCACAACCAAAACACAATAAATCCTACTATTCATCAATAGATCATATAAATCCTACTATTCATCAATAGATCATATCTATTGTGCTCCTCAAAATCATGTGCTATTTGTGGCTTTTCAAATTTCTCCCACTCTATCTTTGTAATAATAATCTCATTTCATTATCAAAGATAGCCACTAAGGCCACAAGCAATGACTTTGATGTTGGTTTGTGTACCCTTATGATTTATTACAGAAAATATTTGATTTAAAGCTTAGATAGTTTTGGATGGTTGATAACTTTTCCTCATAATTGAGTTCTAAACTTAATTTGATTTTGATTTGATTTGAATTAAGTATCCTATACCTATTCGGTTTCAATGGTTATACATTGAAATGTAACAATCAATTCTATTTTATGTTCAAGATTTGCAAGTGTTTAAACTAATTAAGAACATAATTATAAAACCGATAGTGACTTGGGTTGAAAACCAAGTCACTACACCATCCAAAATACAACAAATTGTTCAAGGATTATCCTTTTCTCGTCCAACAAGGAAATCAAACATAGGTTCTAAATTGTTCTTACAACACTTGAAATACTAGCAAAATAAGCGAAAAACAAAGCTCCTTGATCATCCCGAGTGGAGCTACTCTTAGTTCCCTTGATCCATCATGCTTGTTTTTCCTTTCCCTTATCTTTGCTTTCATGCCCTAATTCAAGTAAGAAGAGCATTCACATCGCAACTTGTATCATAATACATTAGTTGAGATTAACATAAAATTGGGATAGTTATCATACCAACTGGAAGAATTTTCCCAGCTTTGAGATCGCTGAGATACATGGAACAGTTCCTCTTCCAATGTCCCTTGCCATTGCAATAAAAGCACTTAGCTCCTTGATGAGGGCTCTTCTTGGAATTTGAGGTGCTTGCCTCAGAAGACACTTTCTTTGAACCTTTGGAAGGTTACTTCCCCTTTGCCTTACCCTTCCTTTTGAACTTTCCTTTGCTCTTAACATCAATGTTGAGCACATCCTTAGGGGCACTAACATTTAGGCCCATATCCCTTTCAGCTTGCACGATCATATTGTGCAATCCATCGAGAGAGATGTCTTGGTTTCTCATGTTGAAATTCACCCGGAATTGTACATAAGTTTTCACCTTAGACAAGGAGTGGAGGATTCTGTCAATCACAAGTTCCTTAGGAATGTCCACTTGATTCAACCTTAGGGTTTCTACATGTTCAATTAACTTGAGCACATGTGGGCTAACCTTTTGCCCCTCCTTAAGGTTAAGATCAAAGAAGGCCGATGTCGCCTCGTATTGGACAATTCTCGAAGCCTTTGAGAACATTGTCACAAGCCTGGTGTAGATTTCATAGGCCGTGCCAATCTTTATGGCACTCCTTTGGAGTTCTGGCTCCATCGAGAAGATCAAAACATTTTTGATTGCCGCAGAATCCTTCTGATAAGTATCATAGGGTCGCCTTGCTGCGGCGGTGACATTTTCTGCAGGTTCAGGAGGTGATTCTCGATGAGGAATTCGGTCTTACCGTCACCTTCTGCCGCCAACAATAGTTGGGCATCCCAATCGGCAAAGTTTGCCCCATTCTTTTCTAGCTTACAACGATCCATGAAGGAACGTAACCATGAAGTGTTTGTAGTAGTGGAAGCGGTCATGATTGATATTGATATGAGGACTTAACTACAAAATTTTAAACATATGAAGAAATTAAATGCTAATCGTTTTTACTTTTATTTTAACTTGTAAAAATTTTTACTAAGTTGATGCATCTATAAAATGACCTCTATCCAATTTTATAAATGATTCCAAGACCCAAACCCATACTACCGAAATCGTGAACCACTGGAACTCCGACCCAATGATATCGTTTGGTGGGTTAAAATAAACCGGTTCTACCATAGAACTCTTGGTTGATGACAAATCATTATTTATTCATCTTAGCCCGGAACACATTGACCACTGAACTGAATCCACCTCATCGCCCCATTTATCCTACGTAATGAGGTTCGTACTGCCCACTGGACTAGCACCACCCCACGAAATAGAAGCTCATCGGTTCTACTATTTGGTAAGGCTAATTCTCAATTGTTTTGTTTAATATAGAGGTCTTGTCAATTTATTATCTATCTCCTTTAAGTGAATTAAATTGGTGAACTCGATAATTATAATCGACACGGTCGTTTTTAACGATTTAAACTAACATGCATGTTTATAGCGATTTGGCTATGCATGCAAACATATAAATAATGCAAAAATAAAAGCAATAAAGCAATAAAATCCTAGTATGGCCTTCCTAGTAATATTGATTAAAACTAACAAACCCGTGATACGAGATCACATAAATTACAACCGAATCAATTCAATATTCCCTTTCATTACGGGTAATATTGATTAAAACTAAGGCCATACTAAGAAAAATTACATAATTCCAAATTATATAAAAACATTCAAATATGACATTCGCATTAAATAAAATGCAATAATAAAATATGTATGCACATGCTCAATTTTTAATGCCAAATCGCCTTATGGGAGCAAATATCTCATATTTGTTTACGGTTTTTACGGATATGCGCGACTTTAACTATTAAAATCAACAAAATTACATAAATCTCATTTATGTCCAAGCTAATCATCCTAACATACTTTAGGAATCAATGTTTAGTCCCTACTAATGTTTCATCATGATTTAACTTGATTTTGCATTATTGTTCATAAATTACTTGTATTTTCGGGAAAAATAAACAAAATATGGCCAAATGAGTCAATAAAATTCGAAAATTAAAATTCAAAAAATTTAAACTTTCTGGAAATTTTCTAAAAATTCAGAAATTAATAAAATGGTCTTATGCAAATATTTATAGTTTATTTCTTAAATAAATCGTATAATAGTCGTTTTTATGGTTAAAAATCCGATTTAAATTATAAAAACTTGCAATAAATTGCTATAAATTTTTAGTCATCCTAAAATATACTTCCTCCATTTTAATCCAAATGTGCAATTTGCTTTTTGTACACTATTCACCAATCAACTTTCAATCTCAATTTTCTCTCAATACATAAGAAAAAATATATTCATGTGGGGTCTTGTTTAATTCGTCTTTACGAGTACAATGAAAATATATAACTTTTATAATTTTTACAAATACGTAGTTAAAGATATGAAGCACGCAAAACGTGCGTTGGCAAACGTGAATAAAGCAAATTGCACATTTGGATTAAAATGGAGGAAGTATATTAGAATCTGAAAATGACCAAAAATTACAGACCATGCTCGAAATTTTATTTTTATGACTCATAAATTACGATTATTAGCTAATTAACTCATAAAAAATTAATAATCATAAAAACAGAAACTTTTTGATATCCAACTTTTAGATCTGATGTTCCTATTATATAACATATCTATGGGTAAAATTTTATGCCATAATATTAAGATTAGCTATTTTTACACAATAAGTCATTATTTCCCCAATTTTAACTATTAAAATCATAAAACATGCATCACTTGAGAATAAATTCTCAAAAACTTATATACATTCTGTAAATATTGCATGTGACATTGTGTAAAGTTTTTATGGCAAAATTCCAACTATAACTATTAATGTCGAATTTGAGTCACTATTAATACGATTTTTACTATAAAAATCATTAATCATGCAAAATAAGTCCAATAATTTCGAAAATTCATACAGGTACTTTATATATTGCATGTGACTTCTCATAAAATTTTTAAGGTCAAATTCGAAATATAACCTCCTATACCCATTTTTACTCATATTATGACTATTTATCTCATAAAATTCATAATCCATGCATAATAACTCCATTTGTTAAAATTTATATACAATATATAAAATATGCATGTGAGAACATATCAAAAAATCTCGGCCAGAAACTATGTTTAACTATTTTTCCCATTAATTGTTGTTTAAAACCGATTTAAACTACAAAATATACAAATAAATATAAAAATGAACAATAAAAGTCCATAAAATTATTTTTATGTCCTAAAACCATTTTAGAATCAGAAACTTTAACATGCAAAATTATTTTGTGATTTATCATAAAAAATACAAAAATGTCGAAATTTATATGTTAATCCATTTAACATAAAACATGAATCCGATCATGCATGCAACAACCGTAATGCTCTGATACCACTTGTTGGGAACTTAGTTCCTGATTTTATACTCAAATCTAATGTGAGTTTTGTTTCTTTAAGTTTAGGTTATAAAATTTAATAAGATCTTATGCATGCATGATGATATCATAAGATGTGATTGTCCTTACATTGGTTTTAGAAGGTTTATACTCAATAATCACCTATTATTTGAGTCTTCAAACAACCGAAATACCCTTTAACGATCTAACAAAAATCGTCTCCTAAAGATACGTATCAAGGACCCGATCTCAAACTAAGACTATTTTTGTTACTAGAAAAATAGAATTAGTATACTAGAAATATTAATAATATTACCCTTAATATTATTAGTATAGGAAATAATTATTTTTCATAGGAAAAACTATTTTACCAAGAATGGAGAGAATGATGTTGTGATGTTAGAACAATGAGCAAGCATGAACTAACAAAGAACTAGTAGTCATATGTGGTGTGTGAGTGTGTCTTAAATAGAGCAACAATTGCTCACACATGAGGGCAAGAGGCCGGCCAAGGCTTCCTCAATGGAGCCAATGCATGCCCATCTATCTCTTACACAAAAGCATGAATTATACCTTACACATTCCCTTTGCCTTACACACTCAATCCTCTTATACACTTACACACACAACCATCACACACACTACACTTACACAGCTGAAATGAGGTTCAAAATGAACCCATTTTATCTTTGTCAATTGTGTTAATTTGTAACATGTCACACATGTCTCATAACACATGACCCAATTTGTTAATTATGCAATTTTAACTATTAAAATTCATAATTCACAATTTTATGACATTTAAATAATTATACTAATAATTCGAAATTATTATTGTATAAAATGTAATATCATAATTTTGATTGCAACTCTTTGTAATTTTATGATCAACCGTGTTCATTCTCAATTTAATCGTTTCCCAAACGAATAAATAAAACCGAGTAATAAAACAATTTTTATTACTTTGACTATTATTATTATAATCCCATTATAAAATGTTCGTCATGTAAAATTATTTCCAAATTTCCAGTCATTAATTAATTCGTATCCAACACGATATTAATTAATTATTCCACTGAGACGGAATTCCCTAAAGATATGACCTTAAGGGATCAACTGATCACCACCATCATATGACGATAATGTCAAACTCTAGACAGCCAATCATTATCGGTAAATGTTGATCAGTCGACTTTAAAAGAGTAACACTCCCAGTTGTGTTTCATTCAAATGAGTTTTAATTACGTCAACACACTATTGTCGAGGACACTACCTCCAACATAAATATATTATAGGAGTTTCGTAAATCAAACTTCCTTTAGGCCTATGTTAATTTATCACATGCACAATAAAAAGTTATTCATTGTTTTACCGCTTGTTCGGACATTGTTTAAGCATGTTAAATCATTATAAAACTTGTATTAGAAAGTATATGTTTATCATGTATGATTCATGAGTCGAATTACGTACAACTTACATTGTTTAATTCACATATGTACGACATTAAACTTGTCATCAAATGCTAGCTTATTTATTTTACTTCCCGAATTAAATGTAGACTCGTAGAATGAGACTTGTCAAATGAATTATTGTTATCTTATACTCATGTGAATCATATGCTTGGGTGTTTCCGTTGTGGTTGTATGGTTGAATGCTTAAGCCGTTTTAAAAGCTAAGTTGAGGAGGAAGACCCCCCCGGCCGGGCAACCGGAAGGGAAACCGGTTCCCGCTTCAAGTTAACTTCTAGGAACTAGCTTAAGCGTTGTTTTGATTGAATTAAAGCTCACATGTATTAAATGAGTTAGTTTACGGTTATGTTAGCTTGAATGATAATGATAACGGTTATGCTGTCTTAGTTGTAATTTGATAACGGTTATGTTATCTTAAGTTGAGTCGGGTAACGGTTATGTTACCTAGCTTGTGTTTGGGTGACGGTTATGTCATCCTAAGTTATGTTGGTGACGGTTATGTCACCTTGTTTGTGAATGGATAGCGGTGGTACGATTTGTGTATCATTGTAATGAACTAATGCCACCCCGGTTATGGATTTTATCTATGTTCGGGATTGGTCGGTGTCCGTGGTTATGCGGCCCGGTCCCCGTGTATCGTTCGGTGTAGGTTATTACATCGAGAGGTCTGGCCAGGTCTTAGGCATATAGTTGTCAGTTATGCGCTATACATAGAGTCGGTGTCGTGGTTATGCGTCCCGATAGCTAGTGTCGTGGTTATGCGATCTAGCGATCAGCGGTAACGGTTATGTTCCCTGACGGCGTTCATTCTATTCTTGTGTGTTCTGTGATTGGCCATGCCATCTAGTGTTGGTCTCTGAGTCGATCACTTGGTTGTTGTTTGTGTGAATGAACATGCCATCAAGTGTTGGCCGTTGAATCATTCACTTGGTTGATTATCCGTTTGATATAGTTCACGTGATGACCTTGATTGTAATTCACATGTTGGTTCATGCTTGATCACGTTTGTCATATTTGAATATGTCATATTTGATTATTTATCATTGTATATGCATGTTCATATGTATATGTTGTGTTGTATTTCCTTTTACGTGTTTTCTGACAAAAAGTCGCTGGGAGAACCTCGAGTTACTCCCCACTGACTGTGGCGTACATGTTTCATGCATATGGGTTGGTGCTGTTTGGGGAAGACGTGCGGCTAACGAGCATTGTTGATTAGTCGGCAATTACCTATTTACGTTTAGCTTAGATTTATTTATGTTGCTATCGAGGGATACCTTATTATCCCTTGTAAACTTTCATTTATCTTGTATAAGTTATACTTTTCCTTTAGTTTCAATCTTCCGCATGTTGTTTTGATATTCCACGATTAAGTTTATTTATAGATGTCGAAAGTTTTTAAGATACCGTATTTCCGCTGCAAGTTTCTTGTTTATTTTTATGTAATATCGTGGGGTGTCACAGACAGCCTCGTTGGATTTCAAGTACAACCGGCCAAATATTATTTGGGATTGCAAAAAGGTTTCATGATCTTCTGGGCATACAATACCGACACTCCAATAGTCCAACACCTGATCTATAAGAAGAGTTGTTAATGAGTCATTCCGTCCATTAAATTTACATCATTCGTAGAAAGGCGGGTAACATAATGTAATTTCCCAAATTTATATACATTTTCCGATAACTCATTGTAAATATACTAACCCGCCTTTAATCATCTCTGCCTAGAAATTATTACTGCCATGATATAGAACAATTAAATTTGATTTTAGGGAGGAAAGTAATAATATATAAGATTTGATTTTTTTAGGTTTAGAAAAAGGGTATGGTATAGAAAAATAATGAAAAAAATGTATGCGAAAGAGTAAAGTCTGTATGTGAAAAAGTAATTCCGTTGTATATATCCAAAAATGATACCCGGGATATAGCCCCTTAGACCCGTGTTGTGCTTCGTCCGTGCATACGGCATATAAGTGATCCTCCAAGTTGGCATGGAGCCATGGACAATGTTAGCCATGTCGATTCGAGGCTTGATGGTTTTCGATTAAACATAAACCAAATCAAAGTACCACATCGTCAAATTCGATTTTTTTTTCGGTTACATGACACTCTTTTTGCAAAGACATATATGCCAGCCCCACCTAACCGCCCTTCAGAATGAGTCGGCCAGCTGAGATTGGCTCTCGGTCAATTAAGACTAAGCAAGTTTGGGTATAAAATGAGATAATGGACGGGACAACGACATTTGGTTTGGGCTAAATTCTAAGTTTGGTCTTTGGTCAATTTTGAAGTTTAGGTTTCCAGTCTAATTTATGGACACATAGTGAGTACAACCACAAAGGAGGTTTATTAGGATCAAGTTTATTATAAGATGGAAGCTATACTAATTAAAGGGTGTTTATCAATAACAAGAATATTGAAAATTGTTATAGGAGAAAATATATTAAGAACAAGAGTATAGAAGATTATAGAAGAAGTATGTTTTGGTGTGAATTAGCTTGGTTTGTTCATTACCAAGCTCTTCTATTTATAGTGCTCCAAGAGCATACATGCTAAGAGGTTTAACATACACGTTGCAAGCTATAGTATTGCCTAAGTTTGGCCTAATAACTAACCTACACCTATTTCTATACTTGTACACTACTTAGTTCCTAACTTACACGTTTGCACATTACTTCTAACTACTAACACTTATTACTACACTTTTTTATCTATATCTATCCATAAGTTTTCTAATTTATTATTATTATCTTTACAAGGTGTAGTGTCCTTTATTTATTTTTACATAGGTGTAATGTCCTTTATTCCCCCTGTCTCCAAAAGAGAGCGGTGCTCACATGGAGGTGTTGTTGTTGTCGGAGTCACTTTCTTCACTGTTGGATATATTCTCTTTGATGTATATCTTCAAACCTGGAATGCGATCTTTAATTATATACGGTTGT
This sequence comes from Silene conica, assembly GCA_029255685.2. Classification (NCBI taxonomy): domain Eukaryota; kingdom Viridiplantae; phylum Streptophyta; class Magnoliopsida; order Caryophyllales; family Caryophyllaceae; genus Silene; species Silene conica. The sequence continues at coordinate 6,992,587 of CM055313.2, forward strand.
CCATATCCTGCCACAATTTGTGCGTCATTCCAGCGGTTGATTTCAATGCCATCATCTTTTTGAATTTGGAAGGTAGTAGTCTTGAAAGTGATCGATAAGCATCGTATGGCCTTCTTTTCTTCGGATATTTTCCTGCCACCACGTGGGATCTTGAAACATTGTAAGCCATTTATATAGTAATTTGTAATGTGGCTTTCTTATGGTTAGGAGACATTTTGCCAAGTACTGTAATAGAGGGCCTTTCTCCATGAGGACTTCAATTGAATAAAGTTCAGCAAGATACCAGAGCACGAGGTAGGCTACAGGAGGAAAATTTTTGTAATGTCTCGGATCTAGGTGGATAGTAGTAGGTAATGGATATGGGGAATGGTAAGGTAAACCAAGGAGAGGGCCTTGGCTTATCCCATATTTATGAACATACAGAATATGGAGTTTATGGAGTGTTTCAATGGCCTTGGTTCTCAGAACTCTTTGGAGAAGTTTGTCTTGCAGATCCGAGGGCATATGACTTACCAAAGACCTCATTTGTTCTTCCTCTGGTTGTGCAAGGGTGATCATATAAATCACAGGAATGATTGGTGAAATTTGACGTTGAGTTCTTGATAGGAAGTCTGGAAGAAAGTTATCTTTCCCTTTAATGTGTTTGACCTCAAACTTCCACTGAGAAAACCAACTAGCCCATCGTAGCAGCTGTGCTTGGGGGAGAGTCTTTTGTTTGAATTGCAGCATCTTTGGAAATGATGACATGTCCATTTCTATGAGAAAATGCTGGCCGATAAGGTGAAACTCAAATTTCTCAATGCCTCTCTTTACTGCGAGAATCTCCTTGTAAGTGGAGTAGTAATGTTTCTCCCCTTCTTTGAAAGCTCCACTCTTATAACCACATATCTGCCTGTTGCCTTTCTCATCTTCCTCAAGTAGGACAGCACCCCAATAACAGTCACTTGCATCAGTTTGTAAAACTTTTCTTCCTTTTGATGGGATTGTTAATGCTGGAAGAGTTTTTGTGATACGCTTTAACTCTCTTACTGTATTTGTGCATTTCTGACTCCATGGGACAACATCTTTCTTCAATTGGGCTGATAGGATTGACCTATGCTTTGCGAGATCATGAATAAAATCTGCCATGTAATTGACAATCCCAAGAAATTGCTGGATTTGCTTGTATGAGAGTTTTTCGTCTGGGAATTCTTCAAGCTGGGTCGCAATGTGGGGTTGAAGGTGGTATTGACCTTTGGAGATGTGCATTCCTAGAAAATCAATTTTTGTTTCTCCAATGACCATCTTTTTCTCTGAGAGCATTATCCCATATTGCCGAATAATATCGTGGATTTTGATAATAAGGCGGAATGGGAGTCAACATCCATAGAAAATAAGAGAATATCATCTATGTAAACCAGGGCATTTGGGAGAATTGGTTTGAAGATCTTTATCATTGCTTTTTGGAATAAAGATGGGGCTGTTTTTAGTCCAAATGGCATAACTTTCCATTGGTAATGGCGGTCAGGAATACAGAAACCGGTTTTTGGTCTTTCTTCTGGTTCAATTCCTAATTGCCAAAATCCTGTTTTAAGGTCAAACTTTGAGAATATTTGTGCTTGAGGCAGTTTTTGAAAAAGAACCACTCTTTTTGGTAGTGGGAATTTGTCATCTGTGAGGAAATGATTAAGAGGTTGAAAGTTGATGACTAACCTCAACTTTCCACGTACCTGTTCTGCTCTTTTATTGACATAAAACGCCTCACAAGCCCATGGTGAGGTTGTTGGTTCAATGAGGTTTTCTTTTTGTAGTTGGTCAATTTCTTGAAGAGCAAGAGTGTAATGGTCTGGGTTCATCCCTATATGGCTTGCTTTTGTCGGGTTAATATCTTCATTCTTTTTGAATGGCAAAGTGATAAAGAATTCAGGATTTTGCCATAATGGTGAAGAGCATTTTGTGAGAAATTCAGAGTGGGAATCAGCACAAGAGGTTTTGGCTATCTCACCTCTTATGGGATGAAGAACTTCATAAGAGTACAGATGAGGGGTTGATGTCCATGGTAATAAGTGATTTTTTGTGTTTTAGCCCCTTAGGATGCCATGATACCCTTTTAAGACTATGCAGAATATCAAAACCAAGTATAAAGTCTTTTCCAGGAAGATCAGACCCATATACTTTAGTTTTCAGGGTGTAACCCGGAAACAGTTGAATGTAGATCAGTTTACTTTTGAGAGATATATAGAAAACTTGACCATTTGCTGCCTTAAATGCTACAGAACATGGTTCCCAATGTGATGGTGGAAGAATGCTTGGTTTGATTATGGAGGATGCAGCACCAGTATCAAAATATGCAATGACAGGTATGGGTTTGTCATATTTATTTGGGAAAATGTAAATTTTTGCATTTGGAGAGGGCTGAAGAGGGTAGGTTGGAATGGTCTCATTTTGTGGTTCTGTTTCACAGACTTCTATGGGACAAAGATCAAACCTGACAAATTGGTCAGTAATACCTTCGTCGTTATCAGAGTCTGATTCTTCAGACGAACCTTCTCCAAACTCCATTCCCATTGCCAAAATGGTTTCATCTGTTGGCTCATCATCAAGGGAGAAAATGGATTCAATATCAGCATCATCAATATCTTCGATCTGTGCCAAATATCCGACAAGATTATTTCTTTTTTTCTTGTCAAGGCAATCTTTTGCGTAATGCCCTTTCTTCTTGCAGATATAGCATCTATCTGATTTTTTGAATCCTCTTTGTTTTTTCTTTCTGAAAAATTTCCATTTTCTATTTTTGGATAATTTGGGAAAATTTTTGTTCCACTTCTTTTTGTACATCCTATGTTTCCTTCCCTCTGAGGACGTACATCCGCATTTCTGAGGCTTGCACTTGATGGATAATTCTGGATGATCACATGCTTTTCCGAGAAGCTTTCCTTGTTCTTGCAATTGCTTAAAAAACTTCTGGTGGTTACATAGTTTTTCAAGAGCTTCAAGTGTTGTTTGGTAAAGTTCTCCCAGTGTAGCATTGCTTAAGGGTATGTTTTTGAGGGAGAATTGTCTAGCGGTTTCATTTCCCAAAGGTTCTGGAAGAGAGTTTAGATAGGCTTGTTTGAGATTTACATCATCCATGCCTCCAAGAGCATAGAACCGCTTGGACATCCTTTCATAATGTCATTCAAGATCTTTTCGCATGAATGAACAACATTTCATACTCAGGAATTCTTCTCTTGCTTGAGTTGTGTAGTGATCCCAAACACCCAGAAATTCATTGTGAATATTTCCAATGAAGGCGTCAACTGAGGAGGATTGTCGAATTTGCAATTGTCGATAAGTTCCAAGACTAATCCACCATTGGCGCAAGCGACCATAAAATCTTGAGACTAGCCTGTCTACTACTGTTGCAAGGCTGGCTCCAGGGTAAAGGAGTTGTTCGGTACACCAGGCATGCATTTCATAGATTTTGTCCCTCCACTTTGAGGGTGGAATATTATCGAAGGAGAAACCATGACCTGGTATATCCTGACCTTTTGGGTTCCATCCGGGTGGAGGATGAGCTTCAGGTTGTTCTTGCTCTATTGGATTTTCAGTATCACTTACTTCCTCAACTGAAGCAGGTTCAGCCATCATAAATTCGGGCATCAAGACCTCGTCTGTTGTGCCCTGAGGCACAGGCTTCTTTGTTTTGGGTTTTGCTAGATTGGTTAGAAGAGAAGAGATGGGATTATGGTATTCCATCATGAATTGGGAGGCATTTTCTGAGCATTGTGTGGCTGGAGTTTCAGTTTGAGTTATTGTAGATGTTTTTTCTCCATCACTTGTGGTAGATTGTCTCTTTTTTATTACATGTCTCTCTTCTAAAACTTTCGTCGGAAGGAACGACGATGCTCCAAAAGGATTTGATTCTGGAGATAATATAGGAAGGGGTTGTGGATGTTTTTCAAGAGGACGTGTATGGACTGGATATGGGGTGAATATATCACAAGGCATTTCAGGTGGTGTTGTTGGTGGATTTTGTAAGGAAGAGAGTTGAGCTTTTAATGATTTTAGTTCAGATTCTTTTTGGGAAATAAGTGGTGATACTACAGAAACTGTCGTTGCAAGTTGTAAGAGTTCTTGATGTAATAAAGAGATTTTTTGATGTATCTCTTTTACAGCAAGATCCATGATTGTTACCTTTTTATCTAGCTGTTGCAACAAATTGTTTTGAGCTCGTGCATTTTCCGATTGCCAGTTCAGGGTTGCCTCCGCTGCGCTTATTTGTTTGGTTGAACCATCTGGATTTTTGGTGGTTGGATTTTTAATTTTCCAAGAGTGTTTGGTATTTTCTTCTTCCCACTCTGTTGGTGGAAAGCTTGTATCTTGGGACGAGGATGGACCAAACATGAAACATGTAGGGATTTCTTCTGATGGGTTAGTAGTTTTTTCTGATCTTGGATATAGTACATAATACTCAAAAGGTTTTCCCGTTAGTACCCCTAGAAGATCGACACTCGGATCTCCCGACTCATATCTTTCCTTAAGAATTTGTTGGGAGGATTTTTTATTTTTCTTTTTCCTTTTTGGGTAATCATCTTCATCTGAGTCCATCGTGATACAATTGTCACATTCACAGACATCAAAAAACTGATGGCCTGTCTCATCTCTAAACACGTATATTGGATCTCCAAGAGAGTTAAAAGATTGGATAGGAACATTAAGGTAACTCTCGTTTTGTTTCATTGGGATGAGGAGAGGAGTAATCATATTTATTTCGGTACAGAAAATTGGTGGACAGGATTTTTCATTTGGTTCCTTCTTGAAGAATATCTCAATGGTCCCGTCTTTTTGTTTTGTGATTTTAGAATCTATGGACTGTAGGGGGGTGTTGATATCATGGATTTTTTCGTAGTGAGTGACCCAAGATTCCGGAAGAAGTTTGATGAGTTCCTTTTTTGGAATTTGTCTGGGGATATGAATACAAGAAGGGCTGTGTTGTGATTCTAACTGGATGAATAAAGCATCTTCTGTATCTCTAGGAATACTGAGGTCCATTGCATGATTTTGGACCCTATATGCCATTTGATGATGTAATGTTGCGGCATATGTATTTCCTATTTGTGGGGTTCCAGTTATTTGTAACAGGATATGGAGATTTTGAAGTATCTGTGGGTCCTCTAAAGCCATGTTGAAGTTTGGGAACAAGGTAATAAATACAGTACCTGCATTCAGTGTTGTTTGGATAGTTGCAATGCATGCATGCTGATATTCTCTGTACCTTGTATCCAGAAGGGCCATCCTTGCCACAACAGGAAGTCCTTTTCTTCCATGGAGCGTCAGTGCTAGACGTACTGCTCCATAGTGAAGGTGAGTATAGCCATTCATCCTCCAAGAACGAAGCATTGCTTCATTAAGACGGAGAGGAATCATTTGTTCTGCTTCTGTAGCAGGGACAAAATGTTGTTCTAGTCGAGAGGCTAGAATAATTTCTTTGGCTGTGTTTTTATGTGGACCAAGTACTTGTTTAATTACTTTAGGAAAGGAAGAGTTTGGTTTTGTGAAAGCCCTATAAGGGTTTAGTAAAGGAAGTTGAGTAATAGGAACTTTACTTTTTTCATCTACATATTCTATTTCATAAAGATAGTCTACTTTACTAGCATTTGACTTACGAGAAGAAGAAGAAGGTGCTAAGATATTAGGAGTGTTTTCCATATTTTTGATATGAAATCAGTAACCATAACAGAATGTTTTATCTCTTATCTTACCTTTAAAGATTCAAATTATAACGAATATTCCTCCTCTTTTATATGATATGGTATAGTATAAAGAGACTAATTTTGGTGTACTTTAAAGTGCTAAACCGAGACAACATGTTATTTTAAACTTTCTGTCTCAAGGTACAAGCTTTAAAGAACATCATATTTATCTCTTTATACTTGATTTCTCCTAGTATGGGATTTTCTGATGTGGAAGATCCACAAAGTGGCAACCACAGAGCATACTTCTCTATACTTAGGGTAGAGGGGATAACTCATTATTATCTAAAACTTTTTAGGAAGATAAGAGCCAAAGCTTAGACTGTCATGGCTCTGATACCAAATTTACGGACACATAGTGAGTACAACCACAAAGGAGGTTTATTAGGATCAAGTTTATTATAAGATGGAAGCTATACTAATTAAAGGGTGTTTATCAATAACAAGAATATTGAAAATTGTTGTAGGAGAAAATATATTAAGAACAAGAGTATAGAAGATTATAGAAGAAGTATGTTTTGGTGTGAATTAGCTTGGTTTGTTCACTACCAAGCTCTCCTATTTATAGTGCTCCAAGAGCATACATGCTAAGAGGTTTATCATACACGTTGCAAGCTATAGTATTGCCTAACTTTGGCCTAATAACTAACCTACACCTATTTCTATACTTGTACACTACTTAGTTCCTAACTTACACGTTTGCACATTACTTCTAACTACTAACACTTATTACTACACTTTTTTATCTATATCTATCCATAAGTTTTCTACTTTATTATTATTATCTTTACATAGGTGTAGTGTCCTTTATTAATTTTTACATATGTGTAATGTCCTTTATATTTCGATTTATTTAGGGTAATTAGTACGAAATGTAAATTTTTCAAGACCAGCCCTTGTAAGTTTATAAAATGTTTTGGTAATATACACATTATAAATTCAATAATCATATTGTGCTATATATATTATATATAATCCAGTAATTAAGGGACTTATATAAAAGTAGATAAATTTTTACGGTTAAATTGTACTATATAGTTTAGATGTACAAAGAAGTATAACATAGACGAATATTAAGTATGTTATGTTTTGTTGACTATGTAGAGGAAAATAAATGAACATTGTTTCAAAAGATACAATATTTTATAATTTATATATATTCCATAAAATTAGATATAATCAACAAATTTAAAAATTAAATTTGATAAAATAATTACAGTTACATTGAAGGTAGCAACTGTGTTGGTACTCATTTGGGTAATAAAAGTAATAATAATAACATGAGGGGTTGTGAAATTAAAGTAGTAGTAAGTAGTAACAACCATGAGACTATGAGAGTAGTAAAATTAACATTATAAAATGTGTGAGTGGTAAGAGAAACAATAATAGTGGCGAGAGTAGTGAAAGTAACAATAGTCATAACAAATGTAATGAAAATAACAGTAAAAACATCAGAGAAATTATAAAAATTAAATAACTATTCGATTGAAAAAAAAATATGTATTTAAATATGAATTGATAAAATTAACAAGAATGAATATAACTTTGAAAATAATTTGAGTAGTCAAAGAAAACAATAACCGTATAAGTAGTAAATGTTTTTTTTTATTTGGTGACAATTATAAGTAGTAAATATAATAGTGTTAACATGACATATCGTGAAAGTAATAATATTAGCTTCAGAAATAGGGAATCTCTCATAATGTTTTGATAAACTTTATATTTTAGTATAAATGATAAATGAGTTAAGCAAATCTAAAACAATTTTATTTTCCAGAAAATTAAATTTGATTATAAATATTAAATAGAGTAGTTCGGGCTAGAGCTGTACATTGGGATGGACCGGGCCAGGATGAGTCGGGCTGGGCCGGGCCGGAGGCGGGCTGGGCAAAAGAGAGTTAGCCCTGGCACGACCCTAAAATAACATAGGAATGGGCTGGGCTGGGCTGGGTTGGGCCAAGAAAAGTCAGCCCTGGCCCAGCCCTGTGTAATTATTATTTGTGTTGGTGGGCTGAATTTGTGTTATTTGTGTTAGTTTTGTTAGGGGCTGGGCTGGCTGCATTTCGCACAGGTCTGCTGATCGGGCTGGGCTGACAAAATCTGGCCCTGGCCTTGGCCCTATTCACTATCGGACTGGGCTGGCCCAGCCCTGGCTCTGTGTGGGCTAGAAAAATTGACCCATGTAACAGAGTTGGGTCGGACCGGGTCGGGCTGGCCCGCTACGTTGTCCAGCTCTAGTTCGGGCAGAGCCGGGCACCGAACCTAGTAAACTACCAAGTACAAGTGTACAGCCCGTTTTGTCTCTCTATAGAGTAGCCCAAACTCATGTGTTACTGGCTTACATCCTTGTTGGATTTCAAACTCGGACGGTTGTCAGGCCCAAATAAATTGGGCGCAAGGTTTTATGATGGTCTCGGCATGCGGTCCAACATTCGATCTGTAATAAGAATTGTTCACGAATCATTCCGTTCAATAAATTTAGCTCATTTGGTTTGTGATAAAGATGGGTAGGACAATGTAATTTATAAACAACTCTCTTGTAAAACCGTTTTATAGCTTAAAAGTATAGAACTTGCTTAAATGAAGAATAGCTCACAATTAATTTTCAAAATGTATATTCTCCAAAGCCTAGTTCTTATATGTTTATAAAGTGTTCTAAAATATGAGAAATAAGTAGATAACAAATGCTTGAATTTTATTTAAGGAATAGTCTTACCATATGGTTAGTGACTCAAATGATTAGCATACAACTATAGTCCATTTCTGTCACGTACGCTTAACAGTGTATCGATTTAATATTTCCTTTAGCGTCTCGATCAAAAGTCGTATGAACTTTTATTTTGGGTTGAAAATCAACTCGGCTCGTTGGATCAAAAGCAAATTACGAATATTATTAAAATATTAATATTTTAAATTATATTTGAAACAATAAATAGAAATATAATTTTTTGAAGTATTTAAATTAAAATTTTAATTCAAGAATTAATTTTATATAACTTTTACATGATTTAATAACAAAAAACTGTTAATTCTTTTATGAGGTTATGCAATTTTAGAGTAATTTCATTTTATAGAAATTAAATTTTAATGCGAAATAAAAGCAGCCTAAGCAAACTGAGTACTAAGTAGAATTAGTAAATAAGTAAAACCAAATACAATCTATTGTGTAATAAATGACCCTTCGATCAAATATTAAATACTTTATTTTGATAACGAAGGCAAAAGACAACAAGTCAACAACGCAATAGAAATATAAAGATGAATTCAACATCATAACCTATTATCTTCAATCAGTGGGGATCATCTGTCCCACTTTTTTTTGTCTCATTTCATATACATCTTTGACACAAAAAATACATAATAAATGTGGTAATGTGTCATAATTTATTGTATGAAGTGAAATTCTATATGAGACACAAAAGTGGAAGAAAAATGAACATACGTAAATGCATTACCTTAGATTTTACTTGTTTTTGAGCATATATGTATTTTTTCTGAGTTTATTACCCAAAATTTATTTATTTTTGAACATATGTCTATTTTTTCTTAATTTATTAAAATTTATAAGCTAGATTTTAATTTTTTTTCCCGTCAAAACTCAAATTAAACTAAGTTTACATGTAATGTTTTATTTTGAGTTTTTTTATAGTTTGTTGAGCTTAATTTTTTAATAAATCAACTCAAAAACTTTATAGTAAACTCATAATTTTAAAACAAAACACAAAAATTTTATTATAATGCTTAAAAATTACTTATGAAACTGGTAGTAATATATCGAACGTATAATCTACTTACTACAAAAATAGAATACAGGATCCCGACTACAATCCTCGTATCAACCACGAGACTAAAACATTTTCCGACCCCCGCATTAGCCAAATCCCAATAATATTCCCATTATCCTTAACAAGATGTAAACTAACCCTTCCCTAAAATAATCAAAAAAGACATCCCTTTCATGACAACTTGTAAACACACACTTTCTTAAACATGCACCCCACGTTCTTAATACTTCCTACAACTCAAAAATAGTAAACATCTCACAAAAACATCATTTTTTTCTTCCTAACCTAAACTTAATAATAATAATAATCTTGTATACTTAATCTAATCTCCTCTCATAATAATTTTTTTTTGTTGTTGAATCAAACAAAGTCAAATTACAATCTTTCTTCATTACCCTTTTTTTCCTTCCTTTCTCTCCCTCCCTCCCTCCTTCCCTACCTCAATGTAAATGACACAAAAATAAACCAAAATAAAAACATTATTATCGTTTATTTTTGTGTCATCCAAAATTGTTGATAGTTGATGGGTCGGGCCGAGTTAGAACCAGAACAAGAACAGACGACGAATATGTCTCAATTTAAAGGAACGAAAGAGGGTGGTGGTAGTAGTAATGGTCGTAGACGTGCACATTCGCATAGCATGGTTATTGAAAGTTCGAGGTCAGATGAATTGGTCGACGATACTCGTTGCACCAAGACTCAACCGACTAAGTCCGATAAGCCTCTGCCTAAGCAGAGGATTGGTTCTTCCTTGGACTCGGACCATGGTCATGGCCATTGTCCGAGGTCAAGGATAGGACACAGCATTGGTGGTGCTGATCGCGAGTCTCTTCTTAAAGGTACATACGACCATATATTTATATCTTTTATATATTATTGCTGTCTTATTTCATGTTGGGTTATCTGAAGTCGGGTTACCAACCAATAATGTTGTCTTACAATGTATCTAAACCAAAATGGTTTCCTAGGCAAGAATATGTACACCCGACCCAAAAGGCCAAAACTAGTGCGCAGTGGGTTATCTGAAGTCGGGTTACCAACCAATGTTAATTATATCGATTGTTGTCTTACAATGTATCTAAAGCAAAATGTTTTTCTATACTATAAGTTAATATAGAAATAAATTATATGATCATGTCTAGGCAAGAATGTGTACATCCGAATCTAAACTGATGCGTAATGAGTAATTTGAAGTCGGGTTACCAACCAATAATGTTATATTGGGTAATAGTGAAACTAGGCTTGTTTTTTGTTTAATTTTGAAGTATTTATTATATGGTACCAGATATGGAGATGATGAAGGATAGGTTCGCGAAGTTGTTACTAGGAGAAGACATGTCCGGTGGAGGGAAGGGTGTCTCGTCTGCGTTGGCATTGTCCAACGCAGTCACCAATTTAGCCGGTAAGGACCGTACCATTTTAATTTCAAGAATGTACTCCTATATTTTGTGACGTATCTTAGAGAATAAGTATTGGAAAAATAAACGGCTATATTTCAATGCAGCGTCTGTGTTTGGTGAACAGAGGAAACTAGAACCAATGGCTCCGGAAAATAGAGCTAGATGGAAAAAAGAAATCGACTGGCTTTTGTCTGTCACGGAACACATTGTTGAATTCGTCCCTTCACAGCAAAAATCCGCTAATGGAACATGTATGGAGGTAATCAATCACATTCTCAAAATGTAATGCTAAAACGTGAACACGGGAAAAAAATTCTTATATGAGACAGTCTCGTATTAATATTTATGTTTTGACGTTGGTTGACCTAAGAGACCGTTTATCTTACGAATTTCTGAACAAGATTACTCATTGTAATGACAGATAATGACAACGAAACAACGAACAGATCTTCAAATGAATATCCCGGCACTCAGAAAACTTGATGCTATGCTAATTGTAAGTGTAAAGAGGTTGTCCATGTAGAATTTGTAGTAATTTTCAGGAGGATTAAACTGGTTGTATGACTAAATATTAATAATGTAGGATTGCTTAGACAATTTCAAGGATCAGAACGAATTCTATTATGTGGCGAAAGACGCAGATGAATCAGAAAAGGGAGCCACAAGAGACGACAAATGGTGGTTACCGACTGTCAAGATTCCTGCAGACGGCCTTTCAGATGTCACTAAGAAATGGCTACAATTTCAGAAGGATTCCGTCAACCAAGTGTTGAAAGCCGCCATGGCTATAAACGCGCAAGTCCTGTCAGAGATGGAAATCCCTGAAAACTACATTGAATCCTTACCAAAGGTTAGTGTTCATAGCTGCAAATATTGCAGACATAACAAATGTGCATTGTCCCTGACTCCTGGTCAAGTCGATTTGGTTCGAGTATATTATGCCTTTTGGATCAAGTCATTTTGCGTTGGGATATGTTTTGAGTACATCATTATCTGGTTATTTTTAATTCTCCCTATTACGCTCCCTCACTCAAATGCCCATTGAGCTTGAAGAGTGGTTAGTTTGCACAGGCTCCCCCATACCGTCCAGTTCGTGAGTTTTTGAGGGGTTTTGAGGTTGCCAGGATTCGAACCCGGTCACACTGGCTCTGATACCAAAACCTTAAGGTGATGGTTGAGGCCCAACTATTATTAATATTCCTATTATGAATGAGATCATGTTGGATAATTTTCAGGGCAGTGAGTGAGTGAGTGTCGGGGTGATCAGTTGTCGTTATATCAGGCTCCCGTCTGTTTTCAGACTTCTGATGTACTGATATTTCAGTTGTTAGTTCAGTTTTTGTCCCTAATTAACGGCGGTTTAATGAATTGGCAGAACGGAAGAGCTAGTCTGGGAGACGCGATCTACAAAAGTATCACAGTCGAGTACTTTGATCCTGAGCAGTTTCTTTATTCAATGGACTTATCATCGGAACACAAGATTCTTGACCTCAAGAACAGAATCGAGGCATCTGTTGTGATCTGGAAACGGAAAATATACAGCAAAGACATCAAGTCTCCTTGGGGGTCTAGTGTCAGCTTGGAGAAGAGGGAGCTCTTTGAAGAAAGAGCAGAAACCATTTTGCTAATACTCAAACAACGTTTCCCCGGAATTTCTCAATCTTCACTGGACATAAGCAAGATCCAATTCAACAGGGTATGGTCACAAAATAGCCTTTGCGACAGATGCAGCCGAGTCAGAGTAACATACTAAAACCCGATGCCATATTTGTGCAGGATATAGGACATGCATTGTTGGAGAGCTACTCAAGAATCCTAGAGAGTTTAGCGCACACAGTCTTATCACGAATTGAAGACGTTCTGTATGCAGATTCTCTAACACAAAATCCGTCACTGGCGCAAAGCAAGAGGAACCCGCTAATTGATGTGAAGATCACATCAACAAAGTTTCCAAATGCTGATGAAGAGATAGAGAAGCTAAATGCATCAGGAACACCTACATCAATGACACTCTCAGACTTTATGGGCTGGACTATGGATCAAGGTGACCCAGAAGGGAAGCCCAAAGAGGCAGTAGAGAACGAGGAACTCGTGAAAGACGGTGAACTAAGTAAACATTCAGGGGAACTCCCAAATCTTATCATCCCTAGAAAGGGTTCATATCTTGACAGTTTGGGTGGTTTACGGAGTCCCACATCCCGCCATTAAAGACAGGTGGGTTAGGGTTAGATTCCGAAGACTTTGTAACTACATTACGGGAGAGAAACGAGGGAGGGAGGGAGAGAAAGGGGAACAATTTTGGAAAGATCAGAAAGTCATGTGTAAAGCGATACATGATCAAACCCGCTTGTACATCTTTCCAACAAATTTTTGTACTCTTTGCTTCCCTTCTTCTACGAATGGGGGAAGGTAATGCAATGGTCGCAAGTAATTTGAACCAGCATTGTTCAGCATTATTCAACACTGTTCTCCTAGACTTTTAGCTAATTCAGATGTTCAGTTATCACGTAACCTGAGGGTTTACACAGCGCGCACTTAAGTAGCTTTCATTAATCATTTATCAATCCAAAACACAGAACATAAATCATTGAAATGACTGTCAACCGAAAGCTCTTAGAATTTGTCATTGTACACGATTTCAGTTTCGACAATTCAGAGAAATAGAAGGCCAGAGTTGTCTGAAAGCACTAAGCATATACATACAAGTCAAAATGGCAACATAATTTTGAATCAAAGAGTAAACTTAGATCTTGCCACGGGGACCGAGCTTAGGGGGAAGTTGAGGACCCTTCTTAATGGGCAAAACATCAGGAGGCGCAGTCGCGCTGACATATGTAAGCAAACCACCTCCTCCCAATATCAAAAACTTGAGCAACAATCCTCTCTTGGTAAATGGTGCTGCAAATGTCTCAAAGAATTTGCTCTGCATGCAATTTTTTCACCATCAAACTCTTTTTTACTGCTCAATATTTGTGTCATTAAGCAAACTATATTGACTAATACTCCGTATTATCTAGGATACCAAGACTCGGTTAGAAGAACCCGACACCAAGTCACCAAGTATATAGGTATAACAAACAATTGTTAAATACAGATTGTTTACATTTGATTAAAACGTTGGTCATAAAAGAATATAAGTGTAAACAACCTGTTGAGTCGGAGGTGATTTTGATCTTTATTATCTTTCTTGCATATGTTATAAATCGACAAAAACCAGTAAAGAAAAACCCTGTCTGTCATAACTTTTCTCTCCTCTGCTGGTGGACGTAGCTAATACATACATACATACGTTGTTTATTATCTTTCTTGCATCGGCTATAACAGAAAGATTACGCTTACACAAGAACAAAAATGGAGAAAAACCCGTGAAGAAAAAGAAGAGAAGAAAGAACCTGAAGGGAGTTATAAGGAGAAGGAGCATCAGAACCATACAAATCCCATTGACCAGTAGTATTAGCAATATCCTCCAAATCAAAGTAAACACTCTTATCACCATACTTAGCAGAAACAACAGCAGCACCTTTTCTTCTAGAGCTGTTAAGCTTGACATTATTATTATGAAGTCTTGTAGTATTAGCAGCCATAAAGTTAAGCTTGTTAGTTCCTGTAATGGAACTTCCTGCAAGACCTTTGATGCCTGTTGGCTGCACACATGCCATGGTTGCTAGTGATGCCATGCTATGCTGTGCTGGTTTTTCTTGTATTATGAGTGTGTCTTTTGCAACAAATGTTTAGTGAATTTGTATTGGTTTACATTTGTAGAAGATCATATTTCAAGTTTATGTGGAAGTGAGTGAGTTAGAGTTGGGATATGTGGGGAAAGTGTGAAGGCCTGTTATGGTTTGACATCTGGAGTTGAGGCTGGATAATGCTATCTATTTTGATTCTCTATTGCTTCTCTTTTGTTTGCTTTTGTTTCGTGTAGGTTTTAGTATGTGGTTTAAGTAGATTTGTTAGACATGCTTCCACTCGAATGCTCTCATCAATATGTTAAACACTGTGATTACGGGCGTTAACGAGTCGAGCCGAGTTCGAGCTTGGCTTTGCTCGGCTTGTACTCAATTATCAAAATTCGATCTCGAGCTTACTCAAGCTTGGAAAAAAATGTGCTCGTTACAAGGTTGCGAGTTTTAACACGAGATCGAGCCATACTCAAGCCCAAATCAAAATATAAAATTGTTTATTTTTGTTTATTTTGTTTCCCGATATTTTCAATAACAAGGTTGTAAGTTTTTATGTAAAAAATATTTAGCAAATCAACAAGATATTTGATATATATAATTCGTATGATACAAAGATATACTGTAATAAGGATAAAATATTTTTACAAAATATGAGTAATATCTTGGGTAATCTCAAAAGTGTGAGCCGCTCGCAAGCTTTTCGAGTCAAGTCACCCTTTACTTGGCCTGACTCGTTAAGCTCACGAACTAACCCAAGCTCACACGAGCCGAGCTTTAACCGAATCGATCTCAAGTTGCGCGCGAGCTATCTCGTCTCATTAACAACCCTAACTGAGTAACTATGATACTCAGATTCTTCACCTGACCCTGTGGATTCAATGGACAGATCGGGCATGGATCCTTGACGGATCCTTCTATGTTATTTAATCGATTTTTTTAGAAAACATAAAAATTCCCCGAGTTCAAATTTAAAATTGGATCCTCGTATCTGAGTTTGTGTTTTTAAGATTTCAATTATTCGACACTCGGATCCGTACACGTATCAGATTCTCACATCCAAGTCCGAGCATCACATTAAATTCGTAATTTGTAGATTCAGCATTTAAGTCAAATCATTTATAATATGAAGTGATTTTGTTTGTTGTTAAATGACTCTTAAAATCATTAATTACGAATAAGGCCTATAAGGGGATATACGAATTTGTGACCCATCAACTATTGTCATGATATATCCTGCTTAATCACTAGGTTATGACTTTTTGATATAGTATGATGTAAAATGATTGAAAGAGGCCGGCATAAATCGGCTAAATGTAACGTATGATGAAAATTATCTAAGAATGACAAAAACATCATATCATGACCTAGAATTACCTAAACCAATGGGAAATGACCATGATACATTTATACTTAACCAATAACCAATGGCATAGAAGGATTTTGATATTATTTTCGTGAAACCAACAAAGTTACCGATTTTATGGCTTTTATTTACTTTTGTGTCCGACTCTTTTGAGGTGATTTGAAAGTAGGTAGTTTCAACTTATCACATTTATTCGAAAAGATAAGATAGTTTGATCTCACCACAGACGATCAATCTAATTTTCTTACCTAATTCATAAAAAAAACACGACATTGGGAAAGGTTGCAAAAGTGTGGCCCTAGTCCAACCATAAGAAAGAAGTGGGTTCACTTACCGATTTACAAGGCTAGTAGGGACGCTCGTTCCCGTTGACCATGGAAAAATTCGAAAATTTTAGTTAAAATTTCTCAGTTTTTTTCAACTTTACATTATGCCGTGACTTATTCATCTTTGTTGAAAATTTTTGCCTCTCTAACTGTAAATCCTAACTCCGTCACTGCTAAACTTCTTTATACTTTGCCTAAGCCAGACTGATATATAATCTGTTTTAATGGCACAAGGTGGCCTAGATTGAGAAACCTTGATTCGGGCCCGTCCTTGGTTAGAAGCGGGTTATACCCGTGCACATGCTTGAAAAATATAGGTTCAATGTGGCGGGAAAGTTAAGTTGGTTGGATGTGGTTATGCCCGTGCTAGCACACATGCTTGAAAATATAGGTTTAATGTGGCGGACAAGTCAAGTTGGTTAGATTTATCAATAATAACGTGAAAACAAGAATTACAAAAATCACTTAATAACACGTCTTGACAAAACACAATATATACAATCGTGAAGTAACCCCGAACTTAACAAATCAAAAGCAATGACAATTACTAACCGACCCGAGTAACCGGATTCCTACAATAATAACACACACAATCAAAACAATCACAATTGCTAACCGACCCGAGTAACCCGATTTCCAACTAACGTACTACACACATAGAAATATAGAATTGGAGGATGAGTTGGCGTTAGCTGGCAGGGAGATAACTCCTCCAATGGCCTCCATGCCAACCAGAAAAAAACAACCATGTGCTAACCCATTAAAAAAACACCACAGATATTATTAACCAACCCACTTGCGCTTTTCCCCTTTTCTCCTTCCTCACTCTTCTCTCTCTCCCCTATCCTATCTCTCCGGCGACCACCTCATTTTTCCGGCGACTTTTCACCGTACTTCTACCTTCTCAGTCTACTTTTCTGCCAATTACTTGCTCTAGTTTTCACTGTCATCTCTTCATCGATCGAAGCAACGCAGATCATTACTCAAGTCTACACTTACATTACCTCGGTAATTAATTTTGGTGATTATTGTTTTGTCGACGAAACCCTAATTGAAACTATTTTGCAATTGATTCGTGCGATTTTGCAGTGTTTTTGAACTAACTAAGGTTTGTTTTTGTTTTTTGATTTTTTTACTGGCAAAATGTAGGTTTATTGTGATATGATAATTTGTGCCCTAGCGGATTGTTTAGGGTTGGTATGATTAATTGAGCTGTGTTTTTTGTTCGAATGCAAGAAGTTATTAGTTAGTGTTATGACAGTAGTAATTTCATCTTTAGTTAGGGTTTTGTAGTAGCTAATTTGTAGCTTAGAATCGTGGTTAATGGAATGCTTGATTGATTAATTAGCTTAGCTTTCGTCGGAAACAAGGTAACTTTAGGGTAGCAGCTGGGGTTTGAGATTGTTGATTTCATCCTTGTTTAGATAATGCTCGTATCTAGGGTTTCGGGTCGTTGGTTGTTATTGTTTAATGGGTTATGTGGAAGATATTTTGGATGTCGATGGAGTTGGAGGTTGCTTTTTGGTGGTTGGCCGGAATGTAGTCGTGGAGAACTAAGGTTGAGCCGTTGAGGTAAGCCCTGTTGGTTACGTTGCGCTTTTCTTTGTTGTATGGATAAAGTCGGGAAATATTAAGTCGCTATTTGTTCTGGTGATAATGGGAGTAATGAACTTTGGGATAGTGTGTAGTGTAACTGTGTAAGTGCAGCTGTCGATTAAATGAGGACTGGGCGAAATGTATGTGGCAGAGTGGAAGCGTGAACTGTTTAGCAGTATAGGTTATTGGATAGTGAAAAGCTAGAGTTAGTTTGATGAATTCATGTTCTTATCAATGATCATTTGTCCAAGAGCTATTTCTTCGGAGTTCAATGTGCTATTGATCACGTGACAGACTGACAGTAGAGGTAATATAAGCTGATATCGATTGAAGACTCCTTGTATAGTGGATTTTTGACGTGTCATCACGTAATAGGCAAGAGTTGATGTTGCATATTACACTGTACTCTGAGCCCTAAGCTTCTGGGTTGCCGTATTAGCTATTACAGATTGCTTCTCTATGCGGTTGATTTTGTTGAGAAGAAGCCATTAGTCAAGGCAAATGGTTTCAGTGTCATCACGTAGTAGGCAAGAGTTGATGTTGCATATTACACTGTACTCTGAGCCCTAAGCTTCTGGGTTGCCTTATTAGCTATTACAGATTGCTTCTCTATGCGGTTGATTTTGTTGAGAAGAAGCCATTAGTCAAGGCAAATGGTTTCAGTGTCTTGAATTGAAAATGGATAATACGTGGTGGTTAACTTTCAGTTAAAACCTACTCCGTGTTAAATATATTAGCATAATCAAACTTTGGTTTACTTAGTATTATCAGACTTTGATTTTGACCTGGTCTTGGCAAAAATCTGCTTATGCAGTTCCGTTACTGCAACTTTCCTATGTTTACGGGGATAGAACTGACAGTTTTTATATTTATAATAATCACATTCTATGATAAAGGACATCCGTAGTTTCGAACTCAAAAGTCCCATCTGAGGCCTTTTTATTCATTACATTGCTTATTCTTTTGGAAAATCGTGAAGATTTATGGTATTTAACAGTCTTGCAATTTGCATTTTCAGGTGATCGTTTCATTTAGGATATGGCAAATGCCAAAGGATCTACAAACTTACGGAATCTGATGCCAAATGGGAAAAACTTTCTACTCCCTCCTAAAAGTCCCTTTCCTAGTATCAATCCCACATACAATGACTATGCCCCCAGCGCCAATTCAGGACAAAAACCATTCTCGAAGAGTAGAGAAGGAAATGCATATCATCAACGAACTTCATCAGAAAGTTTTATCGAGGAGCAACCTTCTTGGCTGGATGAACTTCTAAATGAGCCTGATACTCCGGTACGGAGAGGCCATCGTCGTTCATCGAGTGATTCTTTCGCTTATTTGGATGCTGCCAGTATGTCAAACATAGAATATGTGCCAGCCTCACGTGCTGAAAGCAAGTTCAGACCTGCGACTTCACCTTTATGGGGAGCCCATAACTTTGAACATGGCAAAGAAACAATGCAAGGGTCTCCTTATGCTGACTCAAACTTCTATGGGAAACCTAAGAACAGGCCATGGGATGCAAGACTGTCTCCTATAAATCATCAGAGTGCCTTATATTTATCCAGAGATAATAGTGTTTCTCAAAGCCAAGGATCACATGCTGCAGTTGATCTCGATTCTGGCCCATCTACAGGAACAGACATGCAGGATCTTTGTGAATCTGGTTCACATGATCCTATGATGTCCTCAGAAAAGAAAGACGGATCTCGTGCCAGACCTTCATCTGAAAATGAAACAAAACGTGCTAAGCAGTAAGTCTCATTCTGATTGCTTTCTCAATGTTTCGCTAACTTACAGTACAGAGTAAGAAAGATATTGATTCTTATGCAGTTCATTGTATACTTTAATTTATTTATTCTGTGTTACCTTTTCTCGCTTAATAACCCTAGCATTTCTCCTTCTGTATTCATTTTACGGAAAGTGAAGTAGTCACTGGAAGAATGGTGTTAAGCGTAACTGCTCATACACTGCTTTTAATTCTTCAGATTTCGGGTCTTATGTTCTTCAAAATTGCATGACTGTAGATTTTATATTCTTATCGCAAGGTGTGGGTTTGCAACATTGCGCATATTTGAGTAGGTGCTTTGTTGCTGCGCAAAGATCATAGACTATGAGTTATGGAGCTCACTAATTTAAAGTTTGAACATCTTCTTTGGCTTTAAGAAGATCAACAAAATCATATAATCACAAACAAAAGAGCTCATAATGCTGTAAATGTATAGGCGTAAATTTGAATGTTTTTGACTTTTGTGCCAATTGTGACGTGATGCAGGCAATTTGCTCAACGCTCACGGGTTCGGAAACTTCAGTACATAGCTGAGCTGGAAAGGAACGTGCAGGCACTTCAGGCATGCTTCTCTTTAACTACAACCACTTTCTAATGCTTTTTGTTTAGTTATTATGATGCACAGGAGCTCTTCAAGATTGGTAATTGGATTGTATGATGTGATTTATAGGTAGAAGGTTCCGAAGTTTCTGCTGAGCTTGAGTTCCTCAATCAGCAGAATCTAATTCTGGGCATGGAAAACAAAGCCCTGAAACAACGTTTGGAGAGCTTGAACCAGGAGAAGCTCATTAAGTATTGTAAGTGTTTTTGTGCAGCGATATTCAGAGATTCAGATTATGTGGTAACTTGGTTTAACATGTCTTTATAGTGACAATGCTTGGGAAACAGTCATCAGTGAATACATGTTTGCTAGTAATGTTTCTTTTATTGATGGTTGCGATTGCCCTCGTAGGTTACAATCCTGGTTTTTTTCTCACTCTCCTCTTAGATTATTAGCTGTATTCATGTCCTTCGAATGGTAAATTACTCCTTGTATATCAATAATGTAAATATTGCCGTCATGTGTAATGTTGCTTGTTGCTTCATTGATTGCTGGTGATTAGAGTGGATGTCATTATAAGTTACTTTGTGGTGCTTAAACTAAAAGAGTTTGTGTTAATTCAGTGGAGCATGAAGTTTTGGAGAGGGAGAAAGGCCGTCTTCGGGCTTTGTATCAACTACAACAACGACAGCAACAGCCGGAGCTCCAGCATCAATCGCAGCCACGCCAGCGGCCTTCATCCAGTCACAGACGAAACAACAGCCGAGACCTTGATTCTCAGTTTGCTAATCTCAGCTTAAAGCACAAAGAGGCTAGTACTGGCACTGACTCTATTAGTGGCCCCGTTCGTATCTGAACTTGAGTTGTGACTTCTGAGATGATCTTTTGAGCTATCTATTTTTCTTCAAATCCCAGTTGCCACGGCATCAAATTGTCATTTCCACTGCAAGATTGACTCCTTTGATCATTGAGGTGCCTCAACTTGTTTAACCTAATTTGAACTTTCAGTTTCTTGTTTCCATTGCATTTATCCGTTATGCACCTGGTGGTTGTCGTTGGAATGGAAGCTTGTTCCTTTTCGAGATTGATGACTTGCCGGAGGTGGTTATTGCCTTATTGGAAGGTATTTTGTGTTGTGTGTAATGTAGCCATCACCAATGTAAAACTCTCTTTATCCCATTGTATGTGGTAGCAGTTGCTAGTTAGTTGATGCCGGAGCAATCGCTTCTACAAACGCATCATTAGTGTTGGAACCCTGCAGAAAAGCAGGAGTGATTATGTGATGCTACTTGTTAAGTTGTCAGTGTGTCTTGCAATAATTTGCTTCATAAGGCAGCAACTATGAAGCGAGCTTTCTCTTACGAGCCTTTCTTTTTGTTTATCTTTTTGTGTCTGAAGAAAGCTACTTCCTCGTTTCAAACCCAAACACGCTGGTCTCACATTTTCTGTTAGAGAAATTTTGAATATATAGGGTGTTCGGATTTGAAAGGAGGACGTACACGAGTTGTTTTTGTGGTGATAGGTTTCAAATCCAAGTCATAAAACCTGACTCAAGGAGACTATAAATTACACTAGCTGCAACTGTTTTTTTGCTAATAGTGCCATTGTCAATCGATATGTTACAAAGTGGTCTAGTGTTGAGAACTTGAGACGTTACTGTCCCCTGCCTCAGTGCCTTGCTCTCTCTTTGTAGGACATCTAGATTGTCTTATTTACTGGGACTCGGTTATCTCGTGATTATGTGAAAAACTATATTTAGGGACTTTATTGCCTTAAAGTTACAATGCGCAACCCGTGTGAAATAAAACTTGTTGATAAAAATACGACTTCGGAAATATAGCAAATCATCCTTATAACGATATTATTTACAATCAAGCCCCTTAATTTATAAATAAAGAGTAGGTTTTCTGAAAGACGATCTTTTAATAAGCTTATTGAGAGATTATTGTACAAATTTAAGAAAAAAATGGTATTAATTTAACCTAATAAAATAGGTAAACATTAGGATTAAAGATAAAATGAGTACATTTATCACGTAAATATTTACGGAATCACTGTCACGATCAACGATAACCTTGGGTACAAAGGAATAGTGTCTCCATAACTTATTGAAGGACCGTATCTCTCAAGTTTTAGTGATAAATATAGCAAATCAGCCTCATAACTTTTTCTCAATGTGCAATTAAGCACATATCTTATTTTTAAGAATGAAATTTACTAAATTAAATATTTTACTATTATTGAAAGTCAAAATTATTGATCGAATATTAAGTCTAGAATTCATAATTAGTAGAAAGCATGTTCAAATATTTTATTTATTTATTTTACTGAAAAATATTCATAAGAGTTTGTTTAGTTTAAATTTAGCTCACATTTTTCGTTGAATATTAGAGCCGATCAAATGGCTCATGCCCCAAAAGCCCGACCTGACCCGATTCTCCTTTTCCCGAGTTTGAGCTAAAGTCTCGGCCCCAAAAAAGCCCAAAGCCCGACCCTAATTTTAATAGTTTGTGCAATGTGTAGTTGTGTACACTGTATACGTAAGCAAAAAGTGAAAAACCGTTGATTATTGATATGCTACTACCTACGGCCAAGTTCCATATTCATGCTGTCAATATCAAGTTTGGGTTCATTTGATTTGGAATTATGGATTAGAATTTGCTAAATACTCATTTCAAGCTTGTTTTAGTTGTATTTTTTCAATGTGCGTTTTTTTGCCTCTTTCACCATTTGAAGGTGTCACGAGTCGTAAGGGCCAAAAAGCCCGATCTGGCCCGAGGGCTCATTTGAGACCACAGGGGTTGGATTTGGGCTAAAGAAAAAGACCCATTGACTTGGCCCGGTCGGACCCGATCCCAATGGATGAGTTGTTTTTAACATGTCATCCCGGCCCAAGCCCTATCAAGGCCGCCCATGATCAACTCTATTGAATGTATTGAGTAAAATGTGTACTGGGAAAATAAGTTACGACTAAATATTGTACTCGTATATGGTTTTTATTAAATTTATTTTAAATGGTTTTTATATTAAAAAATAAGATTTTAGTTGAAAAAAAATAATAGAAAACTTGATTTGTGCTTAATTGCACATTTTTAAAAACATATGAAACTAATTTGTTACAAATCTACGGTGTACCGTCGAGTTTTTCAATTTTCTATGTTGTACCCTTACATTTTTTAAATTCTATGGTATGCCCTTAAACTCTATACATTAGTCTATGCAATGACCTTATTTATTTGCTTTGCTAGCTTAATTTCTTAATTTATCTATTAAATCGTCTATTTAACATTTTAATTATTCGACAACCTGCTCATTTACTTATTAGTACGCCGAATTACCATTAACCAACCAAATAGTATACAATCTAACTCAATTTCATCAGATTGCTGTTATTATTTCATGTTTCATAATATATGTTTTTAATAGAAGTTTATACTTATTTAAAGTTATTTGTGACTCTCTATATAGAATGCTGATACCACTTTTATGAGTTAAAATAACGGTCAAATTACGACTTTTTATAGTGATATATTTATTGGAGATTTGAAGGAGATATTATGGAAAATAAATAAGACGTTGAAGGGTATATCATAAAAATTATAAAATGTACGGATATAACATAAAAAACCGAAAACACGGAGTAAATCATACAATATCCCTATTATTTAAATTAATTTGCACATAACACATAAGTTATGAGGTTATTTGCTACGTCCTCAATATAACTTTAAATTTAGGAGTAGTCGTCGTTGTCGTCAATATTAACACAATAACACGTGATTTGATTTAGAAGAAAAGGCATTAAAATACCGTGAACATGACGCTAGACTAGCGTCCCATTCCCACGTACGACACTTGTTTACATTCATACTCTACAGTTCAACTCCATGTCCACATATTCATTATAACTATTCCAACAATTTAGGCCTTCTTTCTTCAATCAACATCACTCTCACTTTCACTCTAACCTACGATTTCCAGTTTTTTTTACCCTAATTCAAGATCGCATTTTCGATTTTCCAGGTTAATTTCCACTAGTTTCATTAAATTATTGCTCACATTGCTTAATCAATCAATCGATTAGTTAATTACTGTTATTAATTGTGATGATAGTGATTGAATCAGGTGATTAAGCATCGACGAAGTGTAATTAATTACTTACTTAATTAATTAATTAATTAATTATGAGAGGTCGTCAAGCGCAAGGAGATGCAGCATTATCGACGTATAAGCGTGTTCCTGCTAAAGATCATTCACATCATCTTCTTCCTGGTTTTGATACTATTTCTTCTGCTTTTTTTTTCCTTTTTGTAATTTTTGATTTTTCGATTGCGATTTGATGAAATAATGGCGTTCTTCTTGTTTCAGACGGTATTTAGTTTTAGGATATACGACGTAGTCACTATAACTGTCGTTGAAGCGGAAACATGTCGTTTTAAATTTACGGTTTCAAATGAGAATTTGCGTAAATAATGAGCAGTCATTGTAACTGTCGTATGGAAAGATATAGTTTTAAGCTTAATACTGTCTCAAATGAGAATTTGTATAAATAATGAGTAGTCATTATAACTGTCGTATGGAAATATGTCGTTTTAAGCTTAATACGACCTCAAATAAGAATTTGTATAAATAATGAGTAGTCATTGTAACTGTTGTATGGAAAGATGTCGTTTTAAGCTTAATACGGTCTCAAATGAGAATTTGTTATAAATAATGAGTAGTCATTAATTCATTATGACTGTCGTATGGAAAGATGTCGTTTTAAACTTAATACGGTTTCAAACGAGAATTTGTATAAATTATGAGAGTGCATTTTAACTATCACTAAGTGAATGTCCTAGTATGGAAAGATGTCGTTTTAAGCTTAACACGGTCTCAAACGAGAATTGGTATAAATAATGAGATTGCATTTAGTCAGCTGTTGGTTGACTGAAAATAGCAGAGTTGCTACATTTTATATGTGTATATTGCCCCATTTGTTGTTGTTTTTGTTTATTTACTGCGCAAAATTATAGTTCAAAATTGTATTTTTTGCGTGTTTGGAGGAGAAAAACTGCAAATTTACCAGTAGTTGCTTTATTTTAAGTTGATTTTACTGTTGATTTTATAGTGACTGAGTTGTAAGGAAAATTGGAAATTAAATGCAGAAATGACATGTATACTAAAGATTTAGGTTTTGGTAGATGTATTTGTGATATTATGTAGAATTAAAATTGTTGCCGTTGATTTGGGAGTACACCAGTACTGAACTCAGCAAACTGTGTTTGTTTTGGGTATTGTTTAGGTCGCCTTCCGGGGTTTGGGAAAGAAGGTGGAAATCCAGCATGGTCAAAGTCGCTACCTCATGTTATTGTTGCTACGATTTCGTCGTTTTTGTATGGGTATCACCTTGGGTATGTGCTGAGTTCATATAAGTATACTGATTTTCAATTATAAGACTATATTCCTATGATGTTAGAGTAAGTTCAAAAGGAAGCAACAACCTTTGAATCTTTGACAGGTTTTAAATTTCACGTGTAAGGGTCCTTTATTGCTAGTCACATTGAAGTGTCTAATACTGATTAGAGAGTAGACTGTTGATCACTAAATAAAAGAAAAAGTTGCCCCTTTTATCGCAATTAGTTATAAGATAGATACTACTTTAGGCTTGCAAAGTCTCCTTGTTGGTGTGACCTACACTCGTTTTTAGGTGGGTTTGATATGAGGTTTTTGAATTGAAGTCATGCCATTTTTTTTTTTGATAAAATGAGGATGGTTCCTCTTATTGTTTGTGCATTATGTGCCTTCATTCTTAATTCGTAAGGAATAAAGCTCCGGGTAACTTTTCAAGGAACCTCATTTGTGAGGGTATGGCTGTGATTTGTGAAGGGTCCTGACCTATGTAAATGTTACATGTGATTGTCTCACTGAGAGAGTTTATCACTTTGTAAGAGAAACTATCATCCTGTTGAAAATTGGTGTCAGAATAAAACTTCCTTTGAGCTTGCAAAGTGGAAATGGGCTTGTAAAGTGAACTCCTTCTTCCTCTTTGTGGGGGTGAATCATCTGAGTATATGTGGATTTTCACAATTTACTATGTAAATAGGCGGGGATTCAGGGAACTAAAGTCTTGTATTCGTCTAGGTTTTGGAATTTAAACTTAAAACCATCATTTCTGTCTGTCAAGTCCTATTAAGGTACCTGACAATTATCCCGAGACTAACTAATGTGTCAACTTCCCTAGCCAAGATATGAGTTTTGTGAATTTAGGTGGGTTACTAAGCCAATTGCGATTGGGAAGGGTATAAGTATATACCTAGTTTTGAAAAACGTGAGTCAAATAAGTCTAGTATACCAAAAATGGCAACGGCGAGGATCAAAGAATCATCCAAAAATGGCAAGAATTTAAAGAGAGTACAACTGAGTGTATTGGCAGATTTTAGTTATTTGAAGAGACAAGTTTTTTTTTTTTGTTTTTTTGGTGACGAGGGAACCCGCAGCCGCTACCTTCGGTGCGCACTGGGTAAACCCGCGGGTATATGTAATAGCCTGCAAACCACATACACCAGGTAAACCACCCGAGGGTGACAACCACCCGAGGGTGACAGACTCGAAGTCTATTTAGGCATGGACTCGGGCCAAGAATGCTCCACAAGATTTTGCTCTTGGGGAGGCTTGAACCCGGGTCTCCTGGGAATTTCACCCTTGCGGGCGAGGAGACAAGTTTTACTTGTGAAATAATGATGATAATTAGTTATACAACGGTTCTTTACTTGGTTAACTGATACATGTATTTAATGTTTTATGCAGAGTAGTAAATGACACACTCAAAAACATATCCTTAGATCTTGGCTTTAGTGGGAATACTATGGCTGAAGGTAAATTTACATTCGGTTTTTGTATTGTTATGTGTGTACTCTACCTTTTTTTTATATTCGTTTCTGACAGAGTCTAAGTCTTGTTATTCTTTGGTGTGAGGATATGATGTAATAAAGCAAAATGACTTACTAATTTTCTGCGCCTGTATTGTGAAACAACGATTAATGCAATTGTCAGCACCCTTTTTGTTATGGGTTACGACTTATGAGGAAACTGTGCTTTAAGAACCCGTGTAAAGCTGCTTACATTTTACCCATTACCTCACCATAGGTAGGAGCCTTAGAGTATGTGTGTTATTGTTGTTGTATAGTTAGGGGAATTGGGGCATTAAGCTGTTGTTATCTTGGACCTTGATACATAGCAGCTTGTTGAGGACTCAAGGTCTACTTCATGAGGACCTTTCTAAAGATTTGACTACATTTGACTGCTCATTTACTTTCTTGTCATATAGGTCTTGTTGTAAGCACTTGTTTAGGTGGTGCATTTGTTGGATCTTTATTCAGTGGTTCAATTGCTGATTATTTTGGTCGGAAGAGATCTTTCCAGCTGAGTGCACTGCCTATGATTATCGGGGCTTCAGTAAGGTGAGCAGAAGGAAGTGCTCTTCTCTTTGATGATTTTGATGCATATTACAAAGTTTGTAAAATTTTGGGAGAAGACAAGGGTGATGGAAATTGTTTGGCACTCCATCCTCTAAGCTTTTGTCTTTTGCTTCTGTTAGCTTACTGGGAAAATAGTAAGAACCTTTAGGTCTTCTAGCCACTAGGAGGAGACATATTTGATATTTGGATGTATAGGCTATTAGGCATCATTAAAGAATTCGACAATTCGTATTCGTGCGACATTATGGTTCAATTATTGACTGCTCTCATCTTAGTTGAATGAATACGAGGCCGCGAGGATGCATGTTTACGCTGTTTTGACATAAACACCTCACTTCTTTTACTTTTTCCTACCTTACTCTCTTTTAATGACCCTGGAGCGGGGGTGGGTGGGGGTTAGGGGCATCCGACCGTCCCCTACCCACACTTTGCGGGTGCCCTTGAGGGCTTTAAATAATGTTGTGTTTTCCTTTTATAAGTATATTTACATTTATTGTAGTTTATACTGCACTCTCCGGACACTCGATTACATTGTTTTTTCCCATTTCTTTTTCCTCCCAAATTCTTAGAGGTTAATTACAAAACAACCAAAGGAGCTAGATGATTATGAAGAGAATGATTAGGGGGAGTTCTTCATTGTTTTTTTCACCTAATTAATTTCATAATCACACAATTTGTGTTTCCTAATTTCTGGGCAAGTAGCCAAAATGATTAATAAAAGAAGAGTGAAGGTGTAGTTCATTTGGTCACCCCATCGTGAATTAGTATAGGTATGTAATCTTTTATTATGCTAAATGCTTTGTGATTGGTATCCTTATGGATTGTGTTGACATAAACAATTTTCAGCGCAACAACACATAGTTTGACTGGTATGCTTCTTGGGAGGTTTCTTGTTGGAACTGGCATGGGACTTGGCCCGGCTGTTGCAGCTCTTTATGTGGCTGAGGTACATAAAATCTTGTATTTCAATGACTAGAAGAAGCAAATCTGGAAATTTGCATTGACATGAATATTTATCAATATAATGCAGGTTTCGCCAGCTTATGTGAGGGGTACTTTTGGTAGTTTCACCCAGATTGCAACTTGCCTTGGGCTAATGGGGTCTTTTCTAATTGGCATTCCTTCTAAGGACACTAAGGGTTGGTAAGAACACATCAAAATAATAAAATTATGGTTTAATTTACTTTTACAGGTGATGTAGTTGATACAATAGTCTTAATCTACTTAAGTTTTCAGGTGGCGTGTTTGTTTCTGGATACCTGTAGTTCCGGCGGTAGTACTTGCCTCTGCAATGGAACTTTGTGTAGAGAGTCCTCACTGGCTCTTTAAGGTTATTCTTCCTCACTTAGCTTTCTTTTCACTTTTTATGTTTTTTTGTAACAAGGCATTAAGCTTTGTAAGTTTACCTCTTGCTTTCCTGGAATGCATGCTTGGTAATCTGAATCTTTGATAACAAATTATGAAATACTTGCCTCTTTTATCTTTTTGTGTTTGCGATGAGAGATGTGTCCCAAAACCAGGTGTGGATATAAGTTTGTACGTAGTATTTTTTTCCGTACATTCTAGGACACCTGGACAATCTATCCACATCTTATTCTTTGAAAATTCACGGTGAAACAATAGAGAAGGAATGCAACCACTTCATCCAAAGTGTGTGATTGCTAGTAAACTCTAAGGAAATTTGAGGCGCTTTCCTACCATAGAAGTCACATGCTATTTCATTCTCTAATTTGAGAGGTATCTACGGAAAATGATATGGCACACGGTTTTCAAATCGAACCAAAGATTATATTCTTAGGCTTTAGAATGTGATAGGGTAAAGCAATGACTTCCTAAACTATCTCCGCTTCTTGTGTAATGGCACTGAGTCAAAGCAATTTTCAATACCATTTTCTTTGCGCCATTCAAATATCAATCAATGTTTTGACTCTTTTGAGTAAAGACGTTTAGGGAACGGGTTATGGTTGTTTAAATTGATCCCAGTGGGAGTTTTTTGTAGGACTGGGATGTTGTAAATATGATTCACTATTCTATGATCTAGGCCCGGGGATAGCGTAGAATAAAGTAAAGTGTCTCAGAACCGCCTAATTATGTCTACAAGTTATAGCTACACGCTCATTGGTGAGACTTTGAGAGGTTGGATGCACTGCGGTAATTATTTTCCTTGAAATTCAAGAAAATAATATCTCCTGTCTTTAATAAGAATTCATGACTAGGGTGTACAACATGGAGTTGGCAGATTACTGAAATTATGAGGTCAATTTTAAAGAAAGACTAATTCTTGGCCAAAATTTTCTCCGGAAACTGAATTGACTGTCCTAGTTAGCTCTGCACCTGAGCAGGATAACAAAATTCCGAATTACTGGTGTAGTAGGATTGCCCATTTGCATACACAGATTATGCGGTTCTTTGGGATCCATGCAACCAGACTTGCTTTAATAACATTGTTTTTTCTTCAATCTTGATTAACATCTAATACAGTGTAAGGCCTCTTAACATTCTATGGGTGGCGAATATTATGCTATAAAGTTATCTAACTTTAAAATCTTTTTGTTTTTGGTATCCTCTGTTCCTGCATACTTGAAATTGTTTTAACTCACTTTAAAAGTTGAGGCTCTTGAGCCTCGAGGGTTCTCTGTAAGCATTCTCTATGTTGATCTCTTTTTTCTGATCTTAGAAAGGAAGGAGTGTTGAAGCTGAAGCTGAGTTTGAGAGAATATTGGGCGGGTTACATGTGAAGAGTGCGATATCTGAGTTGTCAAAATCAGAGAGAGTTGATGAAGCTGAGGCAGTGAAATATACAGAGCTATTTTATGGCCGACATTTTAAGGGTAAAATCCACCACTTCTTCTAGAATGTTAGTGTCTGTACCCTGCCTATAGCTCCGGTTTTATATTTTGCTTCATTTTGCAGTGGTTTTCATTGGGTCTACCCTCTTTGCTTTACAGCAGCTATCAGGCATAAATGCTGTGTTCTATTTCTCGTCCACTGTTTTTAAGAGTGCTGGAGTTCCATCAGATGTTGCAAATATGTGTGTAGCAGTTGTTAACTTATCTGGTTGGTATTTTTATATTCTCGTGTAGTTGAGGTTTCATGATTTTGAAAGGTTTTAATTTCCAATGCATCTTTCTCTCAAAAATAATAAATCAACCAAGAGTTATTTGAATGACATTTCTAATACACATGCATAATTTAACTTGTAACGTAAGATCATTCATCTATAAATTCGAATGGTACTAACTCACTCTTCAATTATTTTTCAGGATCATGCGTTGCAACGCTACTTATGGATAAACTAGGAAGGAAAGTGCTTCTTTTGGGAAGTTTTTTGGGCATGGTAAGATAAACGCTCACGTATTTTTTTTCCTTAAAAAATTTCTTTTACCTCATTCGGACATTACAACGGAATTCCGTTCATGAAAATGGGGCCTGTGACTAATTTCCTTTTTGCATTTTCTTTATTGGGGTAATTGAACACTGAGTTGTACACCACAAAGTTAGGAGGTTCGTCCTCCTAGACTTGGCATTTATGTATTTTGCTTATGCTCTCACTTCATGAGTATTTCTATTAATGTGTTTCACTAATTAAACTATTTCAGCCTTGGGATCTTTTGGGTAGAATACATTTTTTTACTTTTTCCTTTTTATAATTGCTATGGTGATTT
This sequence comes from Silene conica, assembly GCA_029255685.2. Taxonomy (NCBI): domain Eukaryota; kingdom Viridiplantae; phylum Streptophyta; class Magnoliopsida; order Caryophyllales; family Caryophyllaceae; genus Silene; species Silene conica. The sequence goes on from CM055313.2 coordinate 7,023,909, forward strand.
TGTATCCTGCTTCTTGTTCTTTCCTTTTATCTGATTTTTTGTTGCTCGCCTTCAGGCTTCAGCACTGGGTCTTGAAATTATGGCTGCAAGCTCTTTTGTTTCTCGTGGAGCATCGGTTTATCTTTCTGTTGGAGGCGTGTTACTGTAAGTACGCAGTATCTAAGATTGAACTGATTTTATTGTCATGTGGATAGGCTGTTATAACTCACAAGGCAAGTTCCTTTGTTTTGTTGTCGAACATCAGTTTACCCGTATACTCTCAAGTCTTAACTAATCCTGAGTATATAGGTCATAAAGAAATGAGGTAGCTTGATTTGGATTATTTCCTTTATGATCAAGTAAAAGGTGTCACATTTTAGGTTAGGTGCATGCATGGTTTTAAATCTCGGCCGATACGATACGACTCGGCCGAGTTGTATCGGATTTTCACTCTACCGATACGAGATATCTCCCGAGAAATCACCGAGATTCACCGTGATCTGTCCGCGGTGGCCGATTAAGGTCCGGTTATACCGCTACCGCGACTTCGACCGATACCGAGATTTAAAACCATGGGTGCATGCTTTGGGGAGAGAAACGCCTAAAACCTTTCTTTATTGCCGCATTTTAAATTTATCGTTTGAATGGCAGAGAAAAATGTGTTCAGATCTATGCAATGCCATTTGATGACCAGTTGACGTAGTGTATTTCGATGTCTGATTCATGCTATATTCATGATGTTGCATTGCTTTTCTAGGGTGGTTCTTTTCTTTGCACTGGGAGCTGGTCCTGTACCTAGTGTTCTCTTGTCAGAAATGTTTCCCAATCGAATAAGAGCAAAAGGGATGGCTTTGTGCATGGCTGTGCACTGGGTAATTTTGTTTACTGTGTTCAATCTCCCAAGGTTTTATTGTTATAAAAATTAATTGCCGCGTTAAATTTGGTACTCTTGTTATGTCTATAATATTGTGGAAGATACAATAGTTGCATATTGGAGCTGCTTGCTTCAATTCTGTATGCAGTTTCTCTTGATCGCGCTGATGCGGGAGCACTTCATTGGGATTTTTTAATCACCAAGATATCCGTTGGGACTCTTTAGATGTTTGAATTTTTGTTGCTAATATCCTGTCGTACAGTTGTTAATGATCATGTTGTTTCCAGGGGGTAAATTTCTTCGTCGGTCTATTATTTTTGCGGTTACTTGAGCAATTTGGAGCAAAGCTTGTGTACACATGCTTTGCGACTTTCTGTTTGATGGGCTTCGTCTTTGTGAAACGCAACATATTGGAAACCAAGGGAAAATCGCTACAAGAAATCGAGCTTTCACTTCTTCCTGAATGAAGGTATGTCAGTTTAGAATGTTGTAAGATGACAGGCATGTACAATAAAAAATCTCCAAGTGTTTTCCAACATCATAGAGCAAAACTAAATTGTTATTTTGCTTAGGTAGCTTGCTTTCCAGTATAAGTGGACCATAGTCCGTTGTTTAGATGGAATAAATTTAGGTTTAAATGAGAAGTTCTCACTTAGGTATAGGACCGTCTCATACAAGAATTTCTGTTAGATGAAACTTTCCTTAAAAATATGAGGTGGATACTGCCCTCTTCCCCATTTCATGTAGACCCACATCGATCCTCCTCAAAATGTCTAACCGACATGTAGATGTAGGGCTATTCCAACTGACTTTTACTTCCGAATTTTGCAGCAAACTATTTTCAATCTTTCATCCAACACAAGGAATGCTGCTAATGGACTATGACCAAAATGAGTCTTTTATCGCCACATTTGGTCGTCAAAGCTACAATTTGAATTTTGGTACATACATCCCCTAGAGTCTTTAAGTGTGTGGCCTTGGTGATATCCCTGATAGGCGCTCAAGAGAAGTTGTTTATATGGTGCACATTTTTAGAGCCTTTACCGATATTGACATTGCCGTTCTACACTTCTACCCCCAGTAAGACTAGGTTGGGAGAGAGTTGGGCTTTCGCCTTCTAACGAATTCTGTGGTTGTTAGATGTTGTGTTTCTTAGGAAGACAAGAGATTTGGTACATTTATGTATAACATATCAAAGGGAGATCTTTATTACTATAACTTCGAAAAGTTGATATTTATTAATCCCTCCGTCTCACTTATTTGTTCTTTGTGACGGAGTAGTACTTAGTTTATTGGTAAAGTTATTAAGTAGTACGGAGTAATATCATGTTCTAATTCACTTATTTTAACTCCCTTTACACATCAATTCATGATCCAAAGAAGATGCTTAAATAAGGTTTGTTCAATGTGATCGAAAGATTCAGTTAATGTTTTATGCTCTGTATAAATGGCTTAACATCATATTACAGATATGTGATGGTTGGGAATTGATGTCAGACCTTCGCTTTTCCCACCCTCTCCTTCCACAAGGTAATACTTTACAATAAATACTGCCTCCGATTCAGAACTCTAGTTCATGTTTCCTTTTCGATGTGAATTGATTGATGGTTCCTCTTTTTTTTTTTTAGCAATTTTTTTGTGGTCCAAAATTAATTTAATGTGGGGTAGGGTGTTTTTTGTGGTCTAGAAACATATCCTTATTTTGATGCCCAAATCAAAATGACCATTACTCTGAATTAGAGAGAGTATATATTTGTTCACTTGCATCTTATTACTCCCTCCGTCTCGATCAATTGTTATCTATTGCTTTTGACACGAAAAAAAAGTATGAATGAATTTGGACCACACAAATCACATGGATCCACATGCATTGAATTGTGATCCACAAAAGGTTGCCAAAAATGGAAATAGATAACAATTCTATGATACACCCAAAATAGAAATAGATAACTATTGACCGGGACGGAGGTAGTAGTTAATAGCAAAATATAATCCTTTTAATCGTTGTATTAGATGAGAAGGTTCGAGATGAGCTTGAAAATAGAAGTTGCCTAGCAAAACTTTGACAATTTTACGTAAGTCTATCCACAATTTAGTTCCGAGTACATAGCTAATATTGACGGATTGAGGTAAGTGACCGAAGAGACTAAAAGTGGGATAAATATTGACCGGAGGAGAGTGGGCTCTTCCACAAATTCTTACTTGCATATAGGGTAGACCTTTTTAGGTTAAGATGAGTCAAATATAAGAATAAAAAGAGTAGAATACATGGAAAAAACAAGATAAGTGGATAATATTTAACCAGTTTTATTATTAATATCACTCTGTTCTTTATTAGAAAGTTTAATACCTCAAATGCATATCATAGAATTTTGTTGAAATATGAGACTTTTCCTATCTTTTAAAAGTTTGCGGAATGTTATAGATTTATTCGAAATGTGTTAGAATAATGTAGAAGGATCATGAATTTACTAGGTATTTAAAATCTTTTAAAAATGTCTTGTATGTATAGAAGAAATCTAGAGTTTTATATGTCTAGGTCACTTTAGAATGTCACATTCTAAAAAGTTTTTAGAGTGGAAGATAACGAGAAGGAGCACTATAAATCTCCTCCCATTTCTATGTATCTAAAAATTCCTTCAATTAAACTCCAGCTAATAAAAAACTTAACTGCTTCTCTAAACTCTACTTCACACTTACTCCCCCATACAAGGGATGACAGTGGATTAGATATGGATAGATTCAGCTCCTTATACTATATATCATATGGTGATCTAGATTTGGTTCATATCTACGAGTTTTAAAATTCCCTGTTCCATATTCAGATTCTGTCGATCTGGGTTGAGTTTGGATCTATGCCATATCCATTTGATGATAAACAAATTATTTTAAAATATTAAAATATTAGTTTTTGGGTTATCTTACAACTTACTGAACTATTTTTTTATATTAGAATATAAACATTAAAAATAAAATATAAAATATCGAAATAAAGTTCGGTAACGACCAACGAGAACAAAGAATATTTTGCAATTTTGAATAAATTTCTATAGCTTACTTTATGAGAAAAACACTAACGAAGAGTATAGTCTTACTATTTCTTTAACTTATTTTTAAAATTTTATTTTGAAATAGAATTGAAATGGATCTAGGGTAAGATCTGAATCTCGACCATATAGATCAAATTCGAGTCCGTTTTTATGCATGTGGATCTGATATATATCCATATCCACATCCACATCTACAATATTGTGATCCCGTCCGTTGGATCTAAATCCCAGAATCTGAACAGAATTCGAGATTCATTACCATCCTTACCGGTCCTACATCAACAAATTTCTATCACCATTAATTACAAATAACACAAAGACAAACTTCTTTTATGAAATTTTCAACACCTAAAATGATCATGCAACTCCATTTTCATGCATACTAGTATTTCTAAGCATAGCCAATTCATCTTCATTGACCTCCTTATGAGCCATCTTCCTTCTTTGCTCCACTAATGGTCCATATACCCAACTACAATATATGTAGTAAATTATGTTTATGAAGCTTAATATAGCAAGAAGCCAATAATAATAGTCATAGTGACCTTTATTTACATTGCTTGTTATCCAACCCTCCTTACCTCCCTTTCGAGTAACACTGTCCACAACGTTCATTATTACACTCCCAATCAAGCTTCCAAATGCCATGCCTACGCCACCTAGAGAGGTTGCGATACTTGACATGTTCTTGGGGAGCTCCGAGTAATAAAACTCGATTTGTCCTATACCATTAAAGGCCTCAGCTAAGCCAGCGAAGACATAATGAGGAATGGTCCATAAAGCAGACATTTGGAGTACTGCTTGTGGATTGTTTTCGAGGCCCTCAGTTATGGCCTTTTGCCTCCGGATACTCTCTACAATTGCGGATGCCACCATGGACATAGTGGAGCAGAAGAGGCCAATACCCATTCTAAGTTTTACGCTAATGCGGACAGGTTTTCCACAAACTTTTGAGGCCAATGGAAGGAGAAGTCGATCATAGATTGGAATCCAGATTACTATGACAATGACGAGAAATGTGCTGAAAGAGCCAGCTGGGATTTCAAACCTTGGGCCAAGATGCCTATCCATGGTCTTGACTAGCAGCACGGGGAATGAACCAACGCTCGTGGTTACGAACATCATGATAGAGGCTGACCAAATCGGAACGACTCTGAGAAGGGATTTTAGACCTTCGACTTCATCAACTGTGGTAAGTCGCCATGGATGAATGGCAAATCCATCAAGGCCAATGTCTTGGTCAGGATTATTAATGATGCAAGCTTTATTCAAAAACCTAAAAGCACATTAGATTACAAGATTAAACACGAAAGAATGAGACTTAAAAGGCATAAGAAATCGTGTTTGTAAGCTGAAAATTAAACCTTAATCTGCTACTTGGTAAGGATGTGTCACATTCCTTTCTTTGATAGTAATGAACTTTTGTTCCTTGAGCCAGATAATTCATTTTCCTGTTCTTATAAGCTGCAACAACTACTTGCGCCACGCTTGAAAATAAACCCTTCTTTATTTTGATTGTCAAATAATACCGAGAAGCGAGGAAGAAGGAAAGAGCTGATAAGAGCATTAGAATGACAGGGATTCCGAACCCTATCCTCCAACCAAAATGATCTTGAATATAGACAACCACCGTCAATGCAATAATAATAGAGAGACAAGCACTTGCATAGTAAAAATTGAAGAAGGTTTCAAGAACCCTCTTATTATTAGGACTGTCTCTTTGATCCACTTGATCAGCACCAAATGCTTGGGAGCAAGGCCTAACACCACCGGCTCCAATCGACATGAGAGTAAACGCGACAATTAGAAGAGTATACTGCCCTGCTGTCGGTGATTGACATTTATTTGCTGACAGGTTGCACAGTGGAGGCTTTGCTTGCGGAATAATTGTTGTCATCCACAGTGTAATCATCCCCTACATATCAAGAACCCACAATACAAACGGTGTCGTAAATAGACGTCCGCTGCAATATACTCCGTACATCCTAATTGCAGGTCAATGGACACAAATGTTGATAGACATCACACTTATGTTAGAAAACTGATAAAATATGTAGTTAAAATAATCGACATTTATATACGACAATTACCAAGAGACTGATAACGGAACCAATGCCAATAGTAAGAAATCGGCCTGCGAAAGAATCAGCAACAAATGCACCAACAATGGGCAAGAAATTGTTAGCTGCATTCCAAAAGTAGAGCAAATTCTGTGCTGCTGTTACACTCATTTTGTAATCATTCATCAGGTATACGATCATGTTTGGCAACAACCCATAACTCGCCACCTTTTCAAACGACTCATTTGCTGCAGATACATGTATACATTGATCAAAATCCACAAGTCTTACTTTTACACATATAAGCTTAAAGAGCTGGTCTTATTTAAAACCGTCTTAAACTTATACGGAATAACATATTACAATATTATTATTCCGTCTCTGTGTTATTCATTTGTTTACCTATTACATAGTACATTTAAGACTGTTTGTTGGGTTTTTTGTCTAACACCACCTTTAAAAAACTTTTTCTTCCAAACACCACCTTTAAAAAAATAATTTGTCAAACACCACCTTTAATAATTTTTTTTTTGCCAAACACTACTTTTTGGCCAAAGCTTCAGCGTTTGTGATGGGCTAACTTTCAGTCAATGTTTGAGATAGCAAACGAGGTTGATTTAGAGTGTTCTTGAACTCGTTGGAAAGGTGTGAGTACAAGCTTTCCAACGGCTGTGAACACGGTGGTCAAAAGTGTCCTTATGTGGGGTAGATTTATGTGTAAAGTAAGGCTAGTCACATAGGGTTAATGTAAGTTGAAGTAGGATTTTTCGTGGGTCAATTCACTCCCGTTGAACCACCACTTGCACCAACGACCACCACAGTGAACACAACGGTGACATACCTTGCTCTCCTCTCAACCTACATACCAAATTTCAAACCAAACCAAACATCATAACCCCATTTAAAGACCCTTGAAAACCCCTCTAACAACTCGCTGTAAACCCAAATTTCTAGCCATTTCTCTAACCAACCTTACTTTACACATCAATTTACCCCACATAAGGACATCTTTGACCACCGTGTTGACAGCCGTTGGAAAGCCTGTACTCCCACCTTTCCAACGAGTTCAAGAACACTCTAAACCGACCTCGTTTGCTATCTCAAACATTGACTGAAAGTTAACCCATCACAAACGCTGAAACTTTGGCCAAAAAGTGGTGTTTGGCAAAAAATTTTTTATTAAAGATGGTGTTTGACAAATTATCTTTTTGAAGGTGGTGTTTGGAAGAAAAAGTTTTTTAAAGGTAGTGTTAGACAAAAAAACCCCTGTTTGTTTACCTTTTTACATTGGGAAGGTATTTTATGAACCAATTCCACTTATCATCCACTAACTACAATCGGCACGGGGGAGTTTAAGCATAATACATAATCATACAACATGATCACTATAGCTATGTAGAATGGACCGTGTAAGTTGTAATATAGGGGAAAAAGCTTAAGACGGTTTTAAATGAGACTTTGTAACATTCAATTACCTATGATAAATGGTAAGGTGATAAAGCCACCCTTTTTGTTGCTGCAGGACGGCTCTTGTTTATGACCTTGGTTCATCTTTGTGTCTTCTTCACTTGTCTCCATGACATCTTGGACATAAAAGAGAGAAGGAGAAATGAGGAAATTTCTTAACATTTTGTGTTGGTAACATTGTAGTAGCATCACTAACATGATATGAAACTTGTTATTTTCGACTTAATGTCACGCCTTTTAAGTTAAGTTCAGTAAAATTAAGTCAACTTTAGAAAGGTTAAGCTCCAATAAATTAAGTTAAGTAAAATCAAGTTCAAAAAATTAAGGTCCTTGAAGAGTTTAAAACAGTTAAGCTTTTATAATTAAGTTAAATTTAGCAAAACTAAGTTGATAAACATTAAGAATTTATAAATTAAGTTAGTTAAATTTATCAAAATTAAGTTCAGAAAAGTTAAGCAAAATTAAGTTCAAATTAAATTCAGTTAAGCCAGTTCAGTTTAGAGAAAAGTAAGCTCCTAGTATAAATTAAGTTAAATTCTGTAAAATTAAGTCCAAATAAACAAGACTTTAAGTTTAAGAGTACATCAATTTTAAACAAGAACTTGTGTTAAATAAATAGAACCTAAATTCTCATTTATGACGACACTGTTTTCGTAAGGAGCAAGTGACATAATAAGTGGAAAGGCAAACAAAATGAGGCAGGTAAAAAGGTTAAAAGCTTGGGACAGTAACAATTCAAACTCTTTGTAAACATAAGACCAAGCAATATTTTACAATGGGAAATGTGTGACAAAAGGGAAGGTAGACTTTGTTTTCTCGGGCATGTTAGCTTGTTTCTCTCCTTTATCTTCTTTGATTCTCATCGTTGACTCATAAATCTCGATAAATATAGTAAGCGTATTTAGTGGCAGTCCCAGAACTTTTAGAATGAAAACGTACAATCGGAATAAAAAACCGAAAAACATAAATTTGTGTAATTAACATTAGTCTCCCTTAAGACGGATATATGACAAAAATAAAAAAGCGTAAGAAAAAGTAAAATATTTATCTTATACTTCCTTCATTCATATCCAACCTATATATATTCCTTTTTCATCCATTCATATCCACTCTACCACTCTCATAAAAAAGAAAACAAAATGACTAGACTACCCTTATGGAAATCATTTATCTACATAAAATGTCACTCCATGGCTCATCTATAATCCAACATAACACATTTAAATTAATAAAAAAACATCTTACACACTTCCAAATGTACTTTTAATAGTTTTTTAATATCTTTCTTAATATTTGTGCGAAAAGCATATATGCGCTTTGGATATGAACGGAGGAAGTATATGCAAATAGATCATTATTTGGCCCGTCTTCACTTTAAGACATAATTCCGTCTTTAATGAAAATTTGTATAATTATAAGCATTACATGAATATTTGGTATCATCCTTGAATAAGAACGATAAAAACAAAATGCCGCATTCGTTTTGAACACTAAACTAAATGCAATTACAATTGTATCAAACATAAAAACTTCAAGGACGGTCTTTCAATTTCAATAACGTTATTGAAAAATCTCTTAAATTGATAGGGTGAACACTCACCGATTAATGTTTGAGATAATTCATTTTTGGATAATCTTGGTGTAGAAGACTTCTCAGTAAATCTCCTTCCCACGTCATTTTTTTCAAGTTGTTCATCTTGAGAAGATAATAGAGGAAACTTTTGGTCATTTTGATTATGAGAAGATAATAACGAAGATTCTTCAACATTTTCATTCGGTTTTTCATTTTCAGAAGATAACAATGGAGACGACGATGATGAAGCGTTACGTGCCTTTCCTCGTACATTCCAAAAAAAATTAAAATTTTTGTATATCTTCATTAATTTGATATGAATGCCAAACTCAAATTAAGAGTCTAGAATTTTAGTTAAAAAAATTTGAATTGCGGTTTTGTTAATGAACAATTAGATAAGCAAGTAATCCAAATTCACACAAAGTTGATTACGATAGCAGAATATAATAACTAATCCTTATAGTGACGTATAATTATTCATTGTTAAGTCAAACCACGTAATACATGTGATGCCTGTGGACTCTGGTCCTACGACAATTGATTTTGGTGTTTGATTAAGCCGACGTGGTAAATGCGTGAATCAGATTATTTCGGGTTTATTATAAAATTTGTTCGAATTATTTCGGGTTTTAATTCAATTTTCGGGGACTTGTCAGGTTGTTTTGGGTGAGTCACTTTTAAATATGAGTTATTTTAGAACAGATTGCTTTCGGATTAATAGCTGAACCACTTTAGTTAATATTACTAGTGTCAGTGGCGGATCTTGAATCATTTTACGAGGGGGACCGAAGAGAACTAGTACTATTCCGACGTATTAAAAAGATCATGTAAATTGTAATGTAAACTAATTTATTAAAATTAATATATTAGTAAAAAAATTCCTACAAATCAAACAATACTCGACGATCTTTGACGGATTTAAAATCGTCAACAATGGCTCTAAACTAAAAGATTTTGAGATTTCTCTTTCAATATAAATAATCAAATTGGAATATGAGTAAATATAGGAAGTTATTTTTAATAATTTTTTAGAATGATGTCATGACTTTTTGACTTTTCAACCTTCCAATTTTATTACACATAATTGTTTGCAAATTTTTAGGGGGCCCAATAAATAACATAAAATATCTATTGGCCCAATAAATAACATAAAATATCTATTGGGCCCAATAAATTTTATTACACATAATTATTATTTTTAAAAATAATTGTTTGCAACACCATTGAGATCCGCCATTGACTAGTGTAACACCCGTGAAAAATCACGGGATTGTGTACACTTATTTTTAAAGACGACGAAGTTATATTCATTTCAATATATAGCAATTCTATTAATTCGAACAAATTAAATTTTAACGGGATGTTTGCATATAAGATATGTTCGGTAAAAAGGTGAATTTCCTGGTGCACTAATTTTCGAATAGCTGTTAGTAATGATGATAATATTTGGATTTTGTTATGATACCATTAATGAATAAGGTATATAAGAAAAAACAATAAACGACTAAAAAAAAGATTAAATAACTAATAATGAGTAGTTTGGAAAGTTATTGTCTTTTGATGAATTGCTTACGGAACATAATTTGACGGACAAATACGATGAACAAAATAACTAATCAGGTAGAAACATCAATTAAATGGGTGTATTAAAATTCGATAAAGTAGGACGAAAATTACAGTTTCTCGAAAACCTCCTTGTAAACAACATTCGTTGTTGTATTAGTCATCCCTCCTTCTTCATCATTAAGTAGCACTTTTAGACCTTTCTTACTCGTAACCCTAGATATAGCAACGTACAATTGGCCATGGGTAAAGACTGATCTTGGAAGATAAAGTCCAACACGGGATAGAGATTGACCCTGACTTTTGTTAATAGTCATAGCAAAACAAACTGCTAAAGGAAACTGTCTTCTCTTAAACTTAATTGGGAACCTGGTTTGATCGGAAGGAGTCAAGGTGATGCGGGGAATATAGACATTACTTCCGATATGACTGCCAGAAATAACTGTTGCACTAATAACGCGATTTCCTAGTCGCTTTACCTCCATTCGGGTGTCATTGCACAAACCATTTGCTTAGTCAATGTTTCTTTAAAGCATCACTATAGCTCCAACTTTCAGTCTTAAGCTGTGATTGGGTAAACCGGAAAATCTGATTGAGTTAAGAAACTGTGTAGAGTAAAGTTCTCTGACCCCGCAATTAGTCTCTTCCTTACTTATTAGCAAAACAAATTAGTTGCTAATATTGCATCGAGTTTCTTTTTGTTAAAAGTTTCTGATTTTTTTTTTCAAAATTTTTGTTTTTAAAAGCTAATTCAGGCCTCTCCCATTTGTGTACCACTCTTACGTTGATCTGAGTAACACGAACCCCGTACTTGAGGTCGCTAATAGTCAAAAAACTTGTCATAGCCATTTGATATGAAAAATTGTCGAGGTAGGATAACAGGTACTGAGTTTCACGTGAATAATAAATTGTTGAGGTAGGTACTGAGTTTCACGTGAATAAAAATTGTTGAGGTAGGTACGTAGTTTGTGGCAGCTTAAAGTCTCTATTTATCATTCGGAGATAGTTCTTCTCAAGTGAAACTCTGTAGGAGGTAAAACTCTGTATTTAGATAATATTTACCATTCAGCCGTGTAATTAGCTTATGGAATATGTGTGTTTTTATTTCTTGAGTCGTGTAATCATTATTAGCCAAAGATTATACACTGAATATTAGCAACTAATTTTTTATGGAAAATTCCGAGATTACAATCTTTTACTATCAATCAATATCAATATTAGTCAATATTAGCAACTAAATTTTATGATTTACCTTGACCGAGAATCTTGCCTTATGCAATTAATTTCGACTACTTCCTAAAATATTATATGATTTGGTTTCTTATTATATGATTTGGTTTCTTATTTATGAAATTATGGAAAGATTTAGATAATTTAGTTATGGAATATTTCTTAATTATCGATCCCCGAGATTACAGCTAATATTTGTGATTGTACCTAAATAAGAATTCCATAACTAACAATTATCGATCCCCGAGATTTAGTTATTGATGTTCATATCTTTTACTATTGACGTTCATTTAGATGATGATAATAATAATAATAATAATAATAATAATACCTGAGTTAGACTTCTGTGAATTGTGGAAAGATTTAGTGAATATTGTAATATTATAATAGCTGAGTTGGTTGTAGAATGGAAACTATTAATCATAGAATAATTAAGAGATGAGCCGTGTATCATACTAAGTCATGATTTATTGACTATTTTATGATTTGTGGAATGTTATATGATTTGGTTTCTTATTTATGGAATTATGGAAAAATTTAGATAATTTAGCTATGGAATATTGCTTAATTATCGATCGCCGAGATTACAGCTAATATTTGTAATTGTACCTAAATAAGAATTCCATAACTAACAATTATCAATCCCCGAGATTTAGTTATTGATGTTCATATCTTTTACTATTGATTTCACGGCTATAATTAAATATGATGCTGAAAGTAGTATTATTTTTAAAAATAAGTGTACACAGTCCCAAATCATACACGTTTTTTTATCAAATATATCCTACACGTTTTTTATGGAGAAACGTTTTTATTAAATCATAGAATATTTTTGTTATCAAATAAATCATAGAATATTTTTTTTATTCGATTCTATCATTTATATTAGATCCTACACGTTTTTTATGGAAAAATGGAATAATTTGTATTTAATTATTAGATAATTATTAAATTATTATGATGTGGCATAAATGGGAAATGCTGATTGGTCTACGAAACAGAAATTTCTGAGGGTGAATGTGAGAGCGATAAACACTAAACGTTGAAACCTTACTGCGCCACGTCAGCTGAAAAACATTTTGCTTTTATAGTAATAATGATTTTTGTTAAAAAATACCCCCTCTCATTCATAATAAGTATCTCAATGCTGGGAAGATAGTTATATTAAGGAATATCATTGTTTATTATTTTGGGTTGTTAGGGGGTAAGAAGATTAGAGAGATGATGTTGTGATTTATATTGATAATTAGTTGATTAAGAGGCTAATAACTCCCTCCCTTTTTACACCAAATTCGTTTCCCTCCATATTCAGAAACACACTAGTTTTATACCAGTGCAAAAAATGCACGGGTCGTAATAACAAACATCATTAAATACAAAACGTATAAAATGAGTGTGATTAAATGTTCAATGTTGTGATAATATCAATGTTGTGATAAGATAAATATAAATAAATCGATAAATGAAGATTTGACGTATATATAATTTAACTTGTTAATCACTATCATTCGATGCAGAGTATGTTAAAGTTCATAAGTAATCTGAAAGCTAACAGATACTCGAAAATGCAGAGGCTGTTTTTTAAATTTTTCGTACGATATTCAAAATACTCACAAATTTCATTAGTTTTCAACTTTATTTAACTCAGATACGACTTATGACAGATCTTAAGTAAGCGGTGTTAAATGAGAACGCGTGAGAACTTAAAGCCCAATTCGGAATAATTTTTGTTTTTAAAAAAAGGGCTTTCAAGTTAATTTATGTAAATTTCTAGTTAATTTATTCGCTAGCAATCTTTTTTAAGGTCTAAATGAGTATGAAAAAAATTGACTCTTAATAATTCATCGATCGGTTAGTCTCCAATAATACCGACGTATTTCGTTTTAACATTAAAGCGTGTCAAATATTATATCACTTGACCATATAAGACAAACATTTGCATTTTTACATGTTTTATGCTTTTGTGTTATTCTAATAATTATTTAACTTGCCTTAAAGTTAAGACATATACGCTCGTTTTAATTAAAAATTTGTGTTCACTAAGAGGCCGTCCTTATCCAAAATCTTTAATGTAGAATAATGGGATCAGTAAGTTTGCTACGTCACTTAATTAGTGAATAATTAAAGTTTAGGCCAAACGATACAAATCGACAATCTCTTAACGCATTCTATTTATTTAACTTATCTATCTTATAAATAACCACGACGAACCCTCAATGAGGCAATATTCTTTTTCACTCAGCCTCTCAGCTTCCTAAACTCACTTACCTTTGGCAATTGCTTCGATAAAAAACAATTTGTTTTCACTCTAATTATCACTTGCGTTTATATTATCTATTCCTTTCACTCTATTTTAACTTAATTTCCCCCAAATTTTAAGTTAGTTCTTGTTAATATCTATAAAGTATTCCTCCGTAGTTGATCTTAAAATAATTTTTTACTATGTTCAGTTTTATGAATATTGTTAGGTAAAATGGTTATATTTTTGTTGTGTATTTTAATTTTAGTTTTTGTAAAAGAAAAAAACATTTTTTTAAATTTAGAATTCGTCATGAGTATATATATATATATATTTTTTTCAAATCTACCTCATTATTTTTTTAATATCAGCAACGACTAACGAATGAGATTTTTATTGATTTTTATAATTATATTCAACTAGTTTTAGCCCGTGCAAAATTGCACGGATTTGGTTATTAAACTTGTTATTAAAAAACTTTAAGAAAATTATAAATAATTGAAATCGAAATTTCATAATCAAATTTTAAAGTATTAATCAATATCATAGATGAATGAAAAGTAACAAAACTTATACGTAGGTTAACGACATCATAAATATTGGTGAATCTCTATTATCCCATTTCAAAATCATTATAAACAACATTAAAGTTTGATTTTTATATAGTTGTAATATTAAATAAGTAATTTGACACAATTCTTACAACAAAAACATGAAAAAACATTAATTTGATCATAATTATTTGGTTGGCAAGAACAAATTTATAATTGAAGTTTGTACACCAATTATATGTGATGTTATTTATTAAAATTAAATTTTAGCTAAATTAATTTTGATGAGTTTGGAAAGTCCGGAAATGAGAAATGAAGATAGTGGTGGGAATCATGCAAACAATGTAGGTCCCACATTTATAGAATTTTTGAAAAAAATAAAAGTTGTATCACAAAAACTTGTATAAGACCGTCGCACGTGCGACCAGTTGAATAGTGACCATATTGTGATAAGTAGTGACCACTTTTGAGTAAATAGTGACCACATTTTCTAAGAAAAAAATGACCTATTTTTCAAAAGTGGTCACTTTTTATCAAAAAGTGGTCACATTTTACCACAAAATGGTCACATTTTGTAAAAAAGCACGGGTGAGACGGTCGTATAGGAGAATTACTGAAGTTGTATATGATGATGTGGGTGAAGGAAATTGCTTTAAATGTTTTTTGTTTAATATAGATAAGATTTGTAATTTTTTTTTATTTCTTTGTAATTATTCAATTTGTAATTTTTTTTGTATGTTTATATTGTGTTGATAACATTAGGAAATGTATGTTATATGATTATAGGGGTTAGGATATGTGTTATGGGAAGAATGAAATAAAACAAAAATCAAAGAATTAAATCACATGGGAGGACGTGGGTTTTAGGGAAAAAAATTGTTTTTTAATGCCTAAAAATAAGGAACTAATCAAGAGTCTTTAAATTCTATCTCTTTTATAGTAAAGGGATAGTAGCGGCTGCTCTGTTTTTTCATAAGACGGTTATGATACACATTGTTTTGCATAAAAATAAAATCACAAAAACTGAAATAATTAATACGAGTATTTTCTAAATTATAATTACATTACATAATTAAATTACATTAACTTAAAATAGAATTACATTAAACTCTAAATTGAAAATAAGTTTCTGAAAAAATGGATCAAATTAAAACCGAAAGATGGACTTCAGATTAGCATTGATTTCCTTCATCTTAATAAGGTTCTGAAAAATGGATCAAAATCGTAAGACGGACTTCAGATTAGCATTGATTTCTTTTATCTTATCTTGATTGGCCCAATTGAGATGTCCCATAAACCAACTTAACCCAAATGTCAGTCTAAAAAACATTCCTATACATTGTCACCTAAGTCTTAAATTGGCACCAAAATTCAAATATTATGGAGCCAAAATACTAACAGATGAAAATATTGCGCCTGAACCAAAGTTTCAAAAGAGTGCAAAATTTTTTCTCATATAAATACAAGTTTATTTATGGTGATTCATTCATGAGCAACCAGCTAAAAAAAATACTTTCACATACAGAGCTTTTACATCAAATAAAAGTGAATGGAACATTCAATGAAAAGAAATCTCACAAACTTAGAAAGATCAAAAATAAATGAAACACTATTAGAACAACAATAATGAAAAGTCAAGCTTTGGTATTATTAATGAAGTGGCAGCAAGGTTTATGGTGGACAGGAGAAGTGTAAGTAGGATATGAAAGTTAGCTGAAGCGCAAAGAACAACAAATACAATAGTTGATGTCAGCAACAGAAAGAAAGGTAGCAAGAAAGTTGGCAGGGCGACGTTAGATCGATAAGGAGAAGATCAAATCAATTGATCTACTGAAAAGGACAACACAACAAGATCTGGCCGACAACTTAGGGGTCAGCCAGGCAACTGTTTTATGATGGGTGAATACAACAGTAATGGAAATTAAGTACTTCTTAAAAATAGATGAATACTTGTTATTTAGTGCTGAAAATCGAATACGCTAACTCATGAAACGACCTCAAACACATGGTAGAAAAAAATGGTAAGAAAAAAAAGAACTCGGTACGATTTCTCAAACAACTCAAAATTAAGTGTATAATACAAGGTTTTCGGGATTTCAAGACCCTAAACCAAAAATGTCTGTAAATTATACACACGATTTCTCGGGTAAGATAAAACAAGCACAAAATGTTTAAGAAGCAACAAAAGACATTTAAGGTTGCCGATATACCTGATAAACGTGTCTCAAACGAAAATCAGGTATTCCTTAATAATAGATGAATACTTGTTATTTAGGGCTGAAAATCAAATACGGTAACTCATGAAGTGCCCCGGACACGTGGTAGAAAAACTAGAAGGAAGAAAAACATAACCTGACATGTTTTTGAGATTTCAGTGTCCCGAAACAAAAATGTATATAAACCATACATACAGATTATAAGAAGCTGTCACGCAAATATAGAGAAAAAAGAACATTTGAATGTGTTGGTTGGCAGTAAACTAGTCTAGGA
This sequence comes from Silene conica, assembly GCA_029255685.2. Classification (NCBI taxonomy): domain Eukaryota; kingdom Viridiplantae; phylum Streptophyta; class Magnoliopsida; order Caryophyllales; family Caryophyllaceae; genus Silene; species Silene conica. The sequence continues at coordinate 7,040,985 of CM055313.2, forward strand.
TGAAAATCGAGTACATTAACTCATGAATCGACCATAGACACGCAGCGAAAAAGCTAGGAGGAAAGAAATGGATGAATAAGAGCTCTCAAACGACTCAAATTTATGTGTATAATACGCGGTTTTTGGGATTTTAAAATCCCAGAACAAAAACATCCCTAAATCATACAAAAGATTCCTCGGGTTAGATAAAGCAAACACATGAATTTAGGAATTAACAGAGAATATTTAAGGGTGTCGGTACGAGATAAACGTGTCTCAGACAAAATTCATGTATGGAGTACTAGTTAAATACAGATCAATACTAGAGGGTTGAAAATTGAATATAATGAAGCAACCTCCTAGCCACGCCTGCTCCCAAGCTTGGCCGGCCCATCCTAGCCCAACCCACTAAACAACCGTACCCATAGCCTCATTGACTCATGGGTGGGCTATTAACATCATTTAGTCATAAAATCTCATACAGTTTTCATTATATATTCTAAAACACACGTAAGAAACACGTTTAAAGAAAAAAGTATTTATTACGTAGTTCTTTTAATAAAAGGTTACCATAATATACAAATGGTTTTCGGACGAGGTAAAACCGTCTCACACAAAAATTACATTGTATTATACAATTACATGCTATTTCATGCCAACTAGGCTACTAATAACTACATAATTGCAAATTACACATTAGCAAACTTTTTCTATACATTTTCATGCTTACTAATGTTTTTAAGCATAGCCAATACCTACATTGATCTCCTTGTGAGCCACCTTCCTTCTTTGCTCCACTAATGGTCCATATTCCCAACTACAATACAAGTAGTAGAGTATGTTTGTGAAGCTCAACATAGCTAGAAGCCCATAGTAATAGTCATAGTGACCTTCATTTACATTGCTTGTAATCCAACCCTCCTTACCTCCCTTCCTAGTAACACTGTCCACGACGTTCAATATTAATCCCGCGGCCAAGCTGCCAAATGCCAGACCTACACCGGATAGACAGGTTGCGATACTTGACATATTCTTGGGAAGCTCTGAGTAGTAAAACTCGGTTTGTCCAATACCATTGAAGGCCTCAGCTAAGCCCGCGAAGACATATTGAGGAATGCTCCACATAGCGGACATGTGGAGTACTGCTTGTGGATTGTTTTTGACGCCCTCAGTTATGGCTTTTTGCCTTCGGATGCTCTCAACAATTGCCGCAGCCACCATGGACATTGTGGAGCAGAAGAGACCCATCCCCATTCTTAGTTTTACGCTGAGGCGGACAGGCTTTCCATAAACTTTTGATGCCAATGGAAGGAGAAGTCGATCATATATGGGAATCCAGATTACTATGACAATGACGATGAATGTGCTGAAAGAGGCAGCTGGGATTTCAAACCTTGGGCCTAGGTGTCTGTCCATGGTCTGTGCTAGCAGCACGGGAAATGAACCAACGTTCACGGTTACAGACATTATGATAGAGGTTGACCAAATCGGAATGATTCTGAGAAGGGACTTTAAACCTTCAACTTCCTCTACTGAGGTAAGTCGCCACGGATTAATGGCCAATCCATCAGGGCCGATGTCTTGGTCAGGATCCTTAATGGTGCAAGCTTTATTTAAGAACCTAAAAACACATTCGATTACAAGATTAAACATGAAAGAACGATACTTAAAAGGCATAGCAAAACATATCTTGTTTGTAAGATGAAAATGAAACCTTAATGTGTTACTTGGTAAGGATGCTTCACATTCCTTACTATGATAGTAATGCACATTTGTTCTGTCAGCCTGATAACTCATTCTCCGGTTCTTAAAAGCTGCAACGATGACTTGCACCACGCTTGAAAATAAACTCTTCTTTACCTTGATTGTGAGATAATAACGAGAAACAAGGAAGAAAGACAGAGCAGACAAGAGCATTAGAAAGACGGGGATTCCAAACCCAATCTTCCAACCGAAATGATCTTGAATATAAACAATCACCGTCATTGCAATAACAACAGAGAAACATCCACACGCATAGTAAAAACTGAAGAAGGTTTCAAGAACCCTCTGATTCTTAGGACTGTCGCGTTGATCCACTTGATCAGCTCCAAATGCCTGGGAGCAAGGCCTAACGCCACCGGCCCCAATCGATGTGAGAGTAAAAGCAACGATTAAAAGCGTAAACTGCCCTGCTGCCGGGGATTGACATTTGCTGGTTAATGGGTCACACGGTAGAGGCTTTGCTTGCGGAATAATTGTTGTCATCCACAGTGTAATCATCCCCTATTTATATCAAGAATTCATTACTAAAACAGTACTGGAAATCATATATTCTCATTGAAGACGAATACTATACAAGCTGAAAAGGAATACTCCTCTCTCACAATATGCAAGGTAAATCAAGTGAAATTAAATGGAGCACCCCACCTGCCATCCCACTTGTGATATTGTGAGAGTGACACTATCCGTCTTCATCTTGTTACGGGTAATACACATATTTAATGAGACAAGCTAATTGGAAATAGATGTCCGATGCAATAAACATCCTAATGACAGGGGAAGGACATTACCAAGAGACTGATAATGGAACCAATACCAATAGTAAGAAATCGACCGGCGAAAGAATCAGCAACAAATGCACCAACAATGGGCAAGAAATTGAGAGCTGCATTCCAAATGTAGAGCAAATTCTGTGCATTTGTTACACTCATATTGTAATCATTCATCAAGTATATGATCATGTTTGGTATCAACCCATAAGTGGCCGCCTTCTCGAACGACTCATTTGCTGCATGTACATTATGCACACGTTTTTAAATACGAATGTATGATCATTATAGCTATCGTTAAATGGACCATGTTACATGGAACAAAGAAACTTAAGACGGTTTTAAACGAGATTTTGTAACGTTGAATTACCTATGATGAATGGTAAGGTCATAAAACCACCTTTTTTGTTGCAGGAGGGCTCTTGTTTATCATCTTGGTTCATCCTATTTTCTTCTTCACTTGTCTTCTCCGGTATAACTTAGAAAGGGAAAAATGAAGAAAGTGTTTTTACAGTCTGTAATAAATAAACAGTTGATTTCGAGAATATAATTAAAACGTGTCAAGTAATATTCAATTTTGCCCTTCTGTAGACATTTTACTTGCATCATACAACCCCTGTTTTGTAAACAGCGGATTGATATTGGCAGAATCAGATTTAAAAGCAGATTTGACTAGCAGAATGATTTAGCAGATTTGACCAGCAGAATTACTTTAGGGGCGTTTGGTAATTGGCAGTTTAGATTAGCAGATTGTCTAGAATCTTTGTAAAATGACATATAAGGACATGAAAAAATTATTTATTGAATATATAAAATGAATGTTAGTATTTTATTAAGAGGGTAAATAAGACAATTTTTTTCTTTCTAATATGCTAATCCAATATGCCGGTAGAAGCAGCATATTGTAAAATAGCATATTGGACCTTAATATACTATTTCAATATTCATTAATCAAACACTCTAAATAACATATTGATAAGAGTAAATTAACAAAAACTCTCTTCAATATATCACTTTTCAAAATTAACTCCATTATGAAAACTTTTTAATTTTTTACCCCCAAAAGATATACTCTGATTAAAACTTACACCCAAGGTGACTTTCTGATGAAAAATATGAATTTATGACCGATTTGCCCCTATTTTATTATTGACTCTTCTTCACTTCACCCTCATTTTCAAGACTCTCTAATCAATTTTTGGGTTCATGTGAGAATCCAGATTCATATACTTACTAAGTTTTAGTAAGCATAATAATAATAATAATAATAATAATAATAATAGTAGTAATAACAGTAATAATACTACTAATAAGAAGACAAATAAAGAAAATTAATTAAATTAAGTGGGTTTAAAGTCCTGAAACATAGCATTCATTTGATTTCTTCAAGATCAGGACTCCAATATAGATCATCATCTTCCAGATTATCAACATCATTATTGTCATTGTCATAATCAGGAACTTGTCCTCCATGGTTGCGTTCAAAGTCTAATTTTTGAGTTTAAAACCCCCAAATCTGGGTTCAAAACCCCCAAATTATTGTTCAAAACCCCAAAATCACAATCAAAAAATCTAATCTCTGAATTTGACACGGTGGCTGCCGGAAAGTCGTGAAAGAAGCAGATCTGAAGGTGGAGTTTATCGAGGGAGTTTGGGAAGTTGCAAGGATATAGTATATGTTTGTGGAATATCATACTGGGTGGTAGTCGGGGTTGACATTATGGCGTGGTTGTTCTATGTGTGTGTCGTGAGTTTTAGTTAGTGGTATACTTAGAGTATTAGGAGTAATTGTTTGAGATTAATTTGATAGAGTTATTAAAATTTGTAGGAAATTTGTTAGTGATGAAGAAGGAAAGGATGTAGGAGGATGAGGATGAAGTGTATGAATGGAATGAGGTAAAAACAAGCAAGTAGGTAAAAAAGAGGGAGAAGTATGAAAATGAATGTATGAATGTATGAAGATGAAGGAATGTATGAAGATAATCTATGAAGATGGAGGTAAAAATAAAAGGAGAAGGGCAAATTCGTCCGAAAAATACAACTAAATTAAGAATATTCGATTTTTGACGGAATATGCTCTCTGTGCGTCAGTTTGGGAGCAAATTTTGATCCGAGTACATCTTTTGGGGTAAAAAATTAAAAAGTTTTCATAAGAGAGTTAATTTTGAAAAGTGATATATTGAAGGGAGTTTTTGTTAATTTACTCTATTGATAAGTCAAACATGCTAAATCTCTCAAATATGCTGAAATTTGTTCAATATGTTGTTTACCAAACAGAGTCATAGTGTAATGTGTATATACCTTATTTAATTAGTTTTAAATTTGAGACGGAATAAATCCTGTTTTAAACCCGAAATTGTTGTTAAATAAATGGACAAATCTATAGAAGAGTTGAATAATTTTAGCGCCAGATTTTATTTTCTTTGATTCTCTCATTGACTCATGAAACTATAAATTTGGAACGTCGTTGTTTGTGGCGGCCCTAGAATTTTTGGAATGAGAGTGCACAATTGAAAAAGATAAAAAAAAATCAGGGTCTTTTATCAAAATAGTCGTTTAACTCAAACTATTTTCTAAACTGATCATTTTATAAATTTAACTAGCAAAATGACCATCTAGGTTAAAAAGTTGCCATAAAAAAACTAAACCAATTTTGTTTGTCAAATTTATTTATATTCCCTTAGAATAATGTAAATATAGACATAAGAACCATGCAAAAATTTTATAAAACTGAAAAATATTAATTTTTCAATATTAGTTTCAGAATATTAAGAAAATTATTTGTTGACCCATGCATCTACTATTGAGTTAAAGCCTACAAATATTTTTAAGGTTTTAAAAGAACATGCAATTTTATAAATATAAATAAAAACATTTTTATAAAATATTCTTTATCAAAAAAAGAACATGAAAGAAAAAATTTAAAAATAGTTTTCATTTATTATAAAGGTATATGCGATATGTTGATAAATTTGTGAGTTTGTTGTTCTTCTATACTTACGACTCTTAATTAAAGGTATATGCAATATGTTGATATGATTATTACAATTTTCATGTCATTAAATTAACTTTTAACATTATACATCACAAATTATACCAAATTGTGTGCATAAACTTGTTTATCCTGATTCGATTCTGCGATCCGATCCTACCACCCCTCTTCGATCCAAACTAGGATCGCTGACAACATTGGTCATATTACTATATTATATGATCATTTTGGTAAATAGAATGCACATATGATCATTATGGTAAAATAATTTAGATAAAATGGTTATTTTGACAGAAGACCCAAAAAAAAAAAAACGTAGAATATAACAAAGTGATTAATCATAGTCATTACATAGTGAATAGCAATATGCCAAAAAAATTCCCCGGATATTTGGAAACGAAACCAATCATATAAATTATACTATCCTCCGTTTTTATATAATGTTCCCATTTGTTGAATATATGAGTGTAATATTTTAATAAAATGGGTACATTATATAAAAATGGAGGAAGTACCAAAGAACATTCAAATGGCACACATTTTCTTACCGATTAATGTTTGAGATAATTCATTTTTGGATAATCTTGGTCTAGAAGACTTCTTCTCAATAGTTCTCGTTCCCACATCATTTTGAGTTTGATGGAATTGTCGGGCATTCTCATCCGGTTCTTCATTTTGAGAAGATAACAGCGGAGAAGATGATGATGATGATGAAGCTTTAACCGCTTTACTATTCCAAAAAGATTTTAAACTTTTGTATGTCTTCATTGATCTAAAACGAAAGATCAACTTCAAATTAGGAGTTTAGAATTTTAATTGAAAATTTTCCATTACGGTTTTATTAATCAACAACTAGATAAACAACCAATAATCAAAACATGTATATAAAGAATTTATCTAAGTACAATTTCAAACTCATAAGTCATAATGTCTATGTCTCAGACCTCGGTCAATATATAGTACATTAGCTAAGTAGTAAATTGCAAAATATTGAAGCCGGAATTACGTGTTTTGAAGAATTGAAGGTTGAATAACTTACATCGTCAGATTCTGGATAGGACGGCCGGCGGGTGGCTGCACGTGGACGGTGGCGCGTGGGATTGTGGCCGTCAGTCGCGTACTGGTAATTGTAAAAGACTGATAGTCACTTGCCAGGGGCGGAAAATAAACCTCTAAACTATTCACGTGAGTTTAATCGACCAAGAGTGTAAGACACCTTAGCAAACTCAACGCATGTTAATATATCCACCCACGTAAAATAAGGAGTAATTTTTTGGGTTTTGTGGGTGTATAATGTAGGTTATTTTTTTTATATATTATAAATTCTCTATCCGTTACACGGTGAAGATGGATGTGCTTCTCTCACATTGCGCAGGTGACATAATTCATAAAGTGATCCATTTTTTTCCACCGGCCTTCCCACTTGTTTGTTTGTGAGAGAAAGGTATCCGTCTTTAGCTTATGACGGATATTATCCATTACAAGTAAGACTTTGTATATATACACGGTATATTTTACCTGGTACACTTTTTTGAGCTACCGTTTATAATTTTTTTTTACGAACTTAAAAAATGAATATTTCTTTCTTAAACTAAACATTTCGTAAAGACTATCAATTTGCAAAAAAAATTGTCACTTTGTAAAAACATTTCGTAAAGACTATTATCTTTTTTTTCCTAAGCTAAATGAGATATAGTTATTTAAAGTTTAATTAGTTAAAAACGTTTGACCAACCACAACTCTTGCAACAAGTTTGTAAAATGACAATTTAATTTTTCAAATCAAACATCTTGGAAAAAACGATCAATTTGATGATGAAGAGATTTGTCTTATTCCGGATTTATGACCATGAATTATACATTGTCAAACTTTTTTAGCAGAAAATCAAAAAATATAGAAATACCATGTAGAATATCAAAATTAAAAAATATCTTTTTATCCCGATATACCTTTAGTTTGGCACAATGACCAAGGAAAATGGAGGGGGTCAATTATTAGATAACAACTAGACCAAATTAAATATGGATGAACAAATTATTCATCAACAATATTTTTAAAATAGAAAGGTAAACAATTGATTGAGACACTCAAATAAATATGTAAAAGAAGTGACCGGGATTGAGGAGGAGATAATTAGGGGTCGTTTGGTTACCCACTAAAAAACGTAGGAATTTAAATTCACGTGAATTGCTAAATTGACCTCTTGTTTGGTTACCCCAATTCACATGAATTCATACTTCCCATGAATTTGCAATTCCTCCATAATGGAGGAAGTGGCGTACCTAGGCCCCCTAGGTAAGTGAGAATGCCAATTGCACTTCCTACATAGCAACCAAACAATATTTTCTAATTCACATGAATTCTAAAATCATGTGTTTTACGACTTCCTAAACAATACGAATTCCTATCTGCAACCAAACGACTCCTTATAACAAAGAGTCTTGCTTGAGATGGATAATTTTGTTACAAGTTTCATATGGATATTGCAATTGTATGATGTGAGAGGGACACTATCCATCTTCAACTTGTGACGATTAGTGCCCGTCTTCAATGAGAATCTTATCTATATTAATGCAGGATCATTTCTTGCATTTTCCTTCACCCACCTCACCTTAAACATGCTTTTTTCTTTTCTTTTTTTTTTTTTTTATCTTTTTAATCAAATACGTGGGACCCGCCAAAATAAAGATTGATTTAATTTCAATGTAAAAGTAAAAAGTTTACGTTTTCGACAAAAAAAAAATATTGATTAGAAACGAATACAGAATTAATTACAACAAAAAATTCAGTATAATTTTTTGCAAAAAGTATATAATATATAGGGTTATTTCATGGGAATAATCCAACCTATGTCCCATTTTCTCATATTAATCCATACTAACGATTAACTAAGAAAAATACAACCTATAACCTCATTTATCTTTCATTGAACTTTGACTATTTTTAAACTCTGATTATCGGTAAGTTAGCATGTCACCTTCACTTACTTTTTGTCCAGGAAGAAGGAAAAACAAAAAGTAAGTCATGGTGACGTGCTTGCTTATCGAAAATAAGAGCTCAAAAATAGACAAAGTTCAATGAAAGATTATTGAGGTCATAGGTTGGATTTTTCTCAGTTAATCGTTAGTATGGATTAATATGAGAAGATGAGGTATAGGTTGGATTATTCCTATGAAATAACCCTAATATATAATACTTTAAAATAATAACTAAAATAAAATACAATGAAATACATGAACTGATACAATTTATAATTTACAACATTATTACAAAAAAATACAAAATGTATATAATAATATGATTATCTCATTTTTAATTTATGTTCCAATCACATATACCGTTCCAAATGTCATGCGTAATACTTATGTTCAACCAAAAAAATTAAAAATTAAAAACTCACATTAAACAAGCCTTTTTAAAAAAAAAACGTGGGAGCCGCCAAAATACAGATTGATTTAATTCCAATGTAAAAGTAAAAAGTTTACGTTTTCGACAAAAAAAATTATTGATTAGAAACGAATACAAAATTAATTACAACAAAACAATTCAGTACAAATTTTGCATAAGTATATAATATATAATACTTTAAAATAATAACTACAATAAGACGCTTTGTATAATATTTATATTGATAATTTTATCAAAAAAATTGTTATAATACCAAGTTTAAATGAAAATAGGTATCATTATAACAGTATTAAGACAATTTAAAAATTGTACGGGTTAGTATTTAAATTGTCTTATAATTAAACTAAATAACGATATTTTTAAGTAACCCATGCATTTTTGGTTATATTAGACTGTTTTAGTTAATTTTAATAAGTAACCCGTGCATTTTTGTTATAATATCATGTTCAATTTGTTATAATATTTCTCAACAAGAAATAATAAATTACAATAACAACTAAAATAAAATTACAATCAAATACATGAATTGATACAATTTACAATTTACAATATTGTTACAAAAAAATACAAAATGTATATAAATAATTGATTATCTCATAGATATTTATCTTCAATCAGATATATCGTTCCAAATGTCATGCGTAATATTTATGTTCAAGAAGATATATTGTTCTATATGTCATACATAATATTTAAATAGTACGACATTTATATATCATACTAACTTTTAATAATATTTCTTTAAAAAATAATATTTTCTATATTTTAATAAATCAACATAATATGAAAATAAAATCTAGAAAACTCGACTAATCATCCATTGTCATCGTCATATATATAAGAATAAACTGGACAATGGAAAAAAATCTTAACAAAATATCTCATACTATACCAGTAAAACTAAAAGTTAAAAACACTAATTTAATTTATTTTATGATAGCAAACGTTTTATATCAAATGTATTCAATATATTCACATATCTTATCTATATTAATACAGAAAAATTTAAAACAAATCTGTGCGTCCCTAACAAAGATGAAAAATTAATTAACGAAAAATTGTTTAGATTTATGTTATGTACATGATTTGTACGTAAGTATTAAAAAATAACCATGGATTATAAGTATATCGATAAAAGTGGGACCTACAACAAAGACAAAATAGTTAAATAACGAAAACCGACTTGGTTTATGTTTAGTACGTAAACGATTCTGTTTCTGATTTGTACGTAAATATTAAAAATAACGATGGCCGGTACGTAAAGATTAATAAATAATGATTTATGAATAATAATCTTATCTGTATAAAACCAATATCATTTCAATTATTTTCATGTATTCATTTCATTACATACAATTTTTTTAACAGCAAATGTCGGACCCAGATTGAATAAATTAATTATTAAAAATTGACTATACTTATGTTTTGTATGTAAATGTTTATGTTTATGTTTTGTACGTAAATATTTATGAATAATCATATTAATAATAATTCGGTCCAAAATTTTACAACATTAATAAATTACACCAATTAATACAATTCAATCCAAATTTTTGCTACAAAAATCCCACTATTTTATTCAAATTATTAGATAATAACTATCAATGTACCAAGAAATTTAAATACTAAATATTAAATACAACTATAAATTAACGGTAAATGAACTAAAAATTAAAGAACAAAATATTAGAAGCTTGTTTTAAAAAAATATATATAAACATAAGTTAGTACATCATGAAGATATTCAACAATTATAATTTTTTTAGTATTAAAGCATGGTTGTGACATGCATACAGTGAAAATAATCTTAAAAAAAATAAAAACTCGACTAATCAATGTTGATATATAAAAGCATAAAATGGAGTAATGATAAAATGTTGAAATATGCTCTATAAAATCTTGAAATCTTGTCTCTATTAAAACCAATGCAAAGAGAGTGATCGTCATTAAAAACACTGCAAATTTGATACACTTTTATATAAAAAATGCATATTACAAAAACCGTATATTAATAACTTTTTACCCATTTCCTACATAGTTTAATTGCAAACCGCCATCGATTCCCCCCTCCCCAGCCTAACATGTATATCATTAAAAAGAACATTTCAGCTTATTTATTTATTATAATAATATAATACTCCGTATTAGTTAATTCGTTGAAGGAAAATACACATATTTAATTATGAAACGTAGTTAGATAACTAAATAAGCTTAACTGATGTGTGCATTTTATATGCGGTTATTCTCATGTTTAGCACGCATTTCTATGCTTTTATTTGATCTCTGTATTATACTAGTTTTACGCCCGTGCAAAAAATGCACGGGTTTAATTTTATTAAACCGAAAAAATAAAAATGAAAAGGTGAATATATTTAATCAAAAATATAATTTTAGTATTGCAGATATCGATGTAAAAAAATAAAAAGAATTTATACGGTTAACTTAGACGTAAGTAAAAACAACGCATCTGCTGACATTATAAAATTATACAAATTCTTATATAGGACGACATTATCGGTTTAAGTTTAGGACGGATCAAATATACATATGTAGATGAATCAAACAAAAAAAAACATTATGCATGGCGAAAATAAAATAGTTGTCCTATAACCCATGGGGAGTGATACCCATCTGTTTTAAATTTAAGACGGATAATAGCCGGTAAAAATATATATAGATTTTAAAATTATACTTAAGGTTTAAATTCTAAGTTCATAACCATCGTAATAAACCCAAATTATTATTAGTCCGATTCTCTAACTACTCAAAAAACTTCGACCATATAATATAAATCTTATCTATTTTATGTACATTTAAGACGAAATTACATAATTTCGTTGATTTTCAATTCTCAACAATTTTAATTTGTTAATTTCCAGTATTTGAATGTATTATTTTTTGCCAATTTATATATTATTATATTTGATATTCACTTTTTGTTTCTGTTTTATACTCATTGTCACTCACTTTAATCCTTTTATTAGCTGCATGTTAAATGGAATATTAACAATTTCTTTAATCTTTGAATATACTATATCTGTAAAGTGTAGGCGTCTCAATCATATTATTATATTTAATCTATACCTTTAATCATATACTTTACTAATGCAGTAGCCAAACGCTAACATGACATCACTAAAAACAACCTACGTCTGACGTGGCACGATTTCAGAGCTACTGGAAGATTTCCAAATTTTTTTTTTATAAAAATACAAATTTAAGCAAAACCATGATTCTACACGTATATGCAACTAATAGTCAAGATTGCAATATTCCATAATATTTCTTAATAATATTTCACAATATTATGGAATATTGTTTCAAAAATAGATAGAAAATCATATATCATATCATATATCATATTCCATATATAATTTCATGATTCTACACGTATATGCAACTAATAGTCAAGATTGCAATATTCCATAATATTCCCTACTGCAGAAATTTCTTTAGTTTAGGAAAAAAGTCAAATAATAGTCAAAATTTTAGGAATGTAATAATGTTCTGCAAGATTTTTAGAATAATCTTTCAGTGATTTTCATTCACGGGATAATGCAATAACAAATCAGTGGATAATGCAATATAATAACAAATCATGTATATATATATATATATATATATAATGCAAAAGCCAATCTGTGACATGACATCACAAATTTTCTTTTAAGTATGACGTGTCGTCGTATTAGAGTAATTGAAAAGAAATAAAAAACAGTCAACCATTGAAATAAAACTGAATCTGACATACTGAATTGGATTGGGATATTCCATATTCAAAATGAAATATTCGGGTATTACTTTTTTAAGATTAATTTGATTAATTTAAATATGGAGATTTTTCAAAGATCAATATGCCAAATGTTAAAATTGTGGAGACTATATATACTAAAATGAGTTATGTTCATAAACTAATTCTAAAGTATTAAAGTTTAGAAACCAATTGGCATTATTCTAGGGAAAAGAGTGTGAATGAAATTAAAAAAAAAAATCATTGATTCCTAAAAATCGGAAGTATGATCAAATCACATTGAAGTTTATTTCAATCATTTTACAATGAACTGTGAATGAGATAAAATGATATCCTACTCAAAATATAGCTAATCACTTCTCAAAACACTATAAGAGAATTACTATAAATAGAATACATGTAATTATCTCCATCCTTCACAATTCACAAAAATAAAAAACACTTTTAAGAATTATGTTATGGCTTTCAACTGCATTCTCATTGCCATGTGTAAGACGGTCGCACGCAACAACTGTTATTCACCTTATGAAGATGTTTAATAAAAATAATCAAATTTACGTGTTTAAACCAACTATACATTTACTACTTCTGTCTCAATAGTTACTTTACGTTTGCTTTTATTGTACGATCTGTAAGACTCTAATAAACAACTTTTATTGCAGGACTATATATTTTACATATTTTAAAAATGGTGTAATGGGTAATTATAAGTGCACTGTTTTTATTGTAAATCTTGATCGTCCTAATAAACAAAATAAATAATAGCTCATGTATATTGGCATATGTGATAAATAATTCTAAATTAATTTATCCGTATATAACTAGTTTGTTTATCTTTAATATTATTAACTATATTCATCTAAAATCCTAAAAACAAACCCGTGAATTTCACGGGTTACAACCCAGTTTATGTAAAATTAGTTAACTTATTATCAATGATAATTAAAGATTTGATTTTTACTGTTGAAATTGAATAGTTAGGTTTCGGAAGATTTCATATTCGATGTGTGATTATAGATTGTAACTTATTTAATTAATGAAAGTAGTGAGAAAATTAAATTGAAGTAATTAATTATGTAAATGAACATGGCGGACCCCACATTGATTAATTTTTTTTTTCTTTTCTTAATTTTCATCGACCAATAAAAATTCTCTAAAATCTATTCATTTTATAGTAAAGGGATAGTTAACTTATTATCAATAATAATTAAAGATTTGATTTTTACTGTTGAAATTGAATAGTTAGGATTTCGGAAGATTTCATATTCGATGTGTGATTATAGATTGTAACTTATTTAATAGTAAGTCTTGCTTGCGACGGGTCACCATTTGTGACGAATATTTTGTGAGATAAAATGGATACAAAATAAGTAGTGGAGAAAGGGGACCACAAAAATAGTGTTAGAGAGAGAGAGAGAGAGAGAGAGAAAAAGTGGGTATTTTGTGACAGAAAACGGTATCCGTCACAAGCTTGCGACGGATAGTGAGAAAATTAAATTGAAGTAATTAATTATGTAAATGAACATGGCGGACCCCACATTGATTAAATTTTTTTCTTTTCTTAATTTTCATCGACCAATAAGAATTCTCTAAAATCTATTCCTTTTATAATAAATGGATTTCCTCCGGTATTTGCTACTTTTGGCATGTTTCGTGTCTATTACAGATATGGAACCCAGTTATGCATTTACAAGCCAAAATCGGTTGAAAAGGAGACGAAGTTCATAGCCCATGCCCGAGTCATTGGAGAGGTGTGAAGTCGTCACCGAAAAGGCCCTAGATGGGATGGAACAAGACAAGGAGTTGATAGACAAGCTGTTTACGTGGATAGACAGCTATAGTTGTCTATCGACCATGCTGAGTCTGTCGATAGACAGACTACTTATGTCGATAGACATGCTAGTTTTGTAGATCGACATTGGAGTTAGACACAGGAAGTTTGCGTTTGGAAGATGCATCTCTAGTTGGTCGATCGGCATACCTTTTTGGTCGATCGACACATGCCAGACGGTTTTCTGCTCGTGTTTTGTAGGCTTTTAGTTACTTAGTTTTTCTACTTATTTGGACTAGTATTTAAGGCTTAGAATATTTTTCATTAGGTTATCTTTTTATTTCTGCTCTCGACTCCTAAAAACTCTATTACGTAAAACTCTCTAAACCTTTTTAGATCTAGAATTATTTTCTTCCCCATTCCTAAAACTTGGATTCGTATGTGGTAATTTTAATTCTTCTTCCCTTTCGTTCCTCTTGCTTAATCGTTATTGTTTACATTATTGTTCTTTTTAGATTTAATTTATGTTTATTATTCTTCCATTAAATTTCATTATGCAATTCATTATTTTCTCATCTACTTTGATTATTGTTATCAAGTTTTCCATGAGTAGCTAAATTCTTATGCTAGGATTTAGGGGATCCATGGGGATTAAGGGTCTTTACTTAGGTTATTAGGACAAATTGATTTTATTAGTCTAGGTTGTTAATTGCAACATATAAAATACTAGTAATTAGTAAAGGCCACAATTAGTTACTTGAACCGGTAAATCCCAACCTAAGATCAAAAGCCTGGAAAAGATTAGACATGTTGTAAACATTAGGGTGCTCTAGTAAGTTGCGAGAGCCCGCTAGAAGCATCTTAGAGCGAATAGCGATCCGAGAGGACCTTTTCACTGCTCTTTAGACTGGTAATTAAGACAAACCTATGACCCTACCTTTGATTTGTAATGTCCCATGGTGAACCGACAATCCTAGTCTTCTCTCTTATTATTTTCACAACTTAATTTCTCTCGTTTAATCTCTTTTACTTTAATTGCTTAGTTATTACTTTCAAACAAACAAAACCCCCGTTGTTACTAGACAAACTTGAATTAGTATTTAGAATTTATTTTTGTCTCCCTGTGGATACGATCTCGACTTCCTTGCTACATTAGTTAGGCCAGTTGGTTATTTTTGATAGGGTTGCGATAGCTCATCAAATTTTGGCGCCGTTGCTGGGGAGACGGTGATATTTTATTTGCTTTATTTTAATTTGTCTTTTGTCTCAAGGGATTCAATTTCCTTGAGACAGTTCTCATCCTTTTCTTTAGTTTCTGTTTATGCCCAAGTCCAACAGGTCCGAGCTCATACCGTTTGATCCCGAACCTGAGAAGACTTTTCGTGCATTACGAAACCTCTAGAAGGAAATACGTCAAGCAGAGGATTTGCAGACTCTTGATTCCGTCTACGAAGAATTCTCTAATTCTTACGAAGAAGGATCTTCCGAGTTCTATACCTTTGCATAAGAGACTTCAGAGTTCGTAGTTGATATTCTTATACCGGTTACAATGCCGAAACTGTGTACCCATTCCGAGCCCTCACCCGATTCCATTCCTAATTAAGGGATTTAAACTCCCTACTGCTACTAATGGTAACTTTGATATCCGCCCATCTTACATAAATCTGGTGGAGCGAAATCAGTTCCGGGGAGTGAGCGGCGAAGACCCCGGAAAACATATGGAGACATACACCGATTATTGCTCAACCATACCACTCACCGCTGGAGTTACGCAAGAACAAGTTGAGGAGGTTCTTTTTCCCTTCTCATTATTAGACGGAGCTCGTGAGTGGTACCGTGACCTTGACAAGGAAGTTGCGGGAGTGACTGACTGGAATTCTCTCGCCCTAGCTTTCTACAAGAGGTACTACCCTCCACAAAGAACAAATGCCCTAAGGGGCCAAATCACTAGTTTCAAGCAGTTACCCACAGAGACCCTTTACAAAGCATTTGTCCGTTTTAAGAACCTAATTCGGTATATTCCTCATCATGGGTTCGAGAAATGTTTTTTGTGCAACCAGTTTTACAATGGGTTCTACGATGATCATCGTGCTATTTTGGATGCCTCATCAAATGGGAGGTTTCAGAAGAATGTTAATGATGATAAGGGATGGAATGTGATTGAAGAGATGGCGACTCATACTGCTGAGTACGGGAATCCTAGAGGCGGTGCTAACAAATGTCGGTGGAAGTGACAACAGTGCCCTTGTAGCCCAGTTGCAAGCTATGAATGCTAGGTTTGACCGTTTGGAGATGGGTCAAGGCTCGGGAAACCAACAAACTGTGAATGCTATGGTTCAACATGAAATTATCTGTGACCGGTGTGGAGTAGGGGGACATACTGCGGCTGATTGTATGTCTGAAAAAAACAAGTCCTAGCCTTTCAGAGTTATAAGCAGAGTAGACCGTTCTCCAACACCTACAATGAGCGAACAAGAGAGCATCCCAACTTCTCTTGGCGAAGTCAGAATGTTTTGAACCCTACACCACCTCCACAACAATCCACCTATGTACCACCTCACCGTTCCAATCAACAACAAAATTTTCAAAACCCACCATCTTTTCCTCCACCTCAACAGCCGGCATCTCAGAATATTGGTGAGATTGCTGAATTGAAGGGTATGCTACAATCCCTTATGGGTCATGTGATGAAAAGTGATCAAGCTAAGGACGCGTCTATCAAGATGCTTGAGACTCAAGTTGC
The DNA here is from genome assembly GCA_029255685.2 of Silene conica. NCBI lineage: Eukaryota > Viridiplantae > Streptophyta > Magnoliopsida > Caryophyllales > Caryophyllaceae > Silene > Silene conica. The sequence goes on from CM055313.2 coordinate 7,058,160, forward strand.
CCAACTGGCTTCTAACCAATCAACAAGGCAACCTGGTTTCCTACCTTCTCAACCCGATAAGCCGCGTGATTCGGTCAACGCGATTCATCTACGAAGTGGTCTCTCTTACGATGGACCACCTATGCCTAAGGAAAATGACGATTTCGTTATTGAAGAATTAGATGTCCACGCTAAGGATGAGGTAGACGCCAAAAGAAAAGTCGCCTTACAAATGGAAGGTAGAGGGGGAGAGGATGATTCCTTTACCTTGCCATTTTCTACCTCTTCTTACCCCCTTACCCAAGTTTGACCACGCCCTTGCACCCGAGACACCTATGCCTCCGACCCCTTCATATTTACTGCCAGCTGGGCAGTTCTCGGGGTCCGCTTTGGAGGTCGGTCAGACCTCTGGTCCGGGGATCACATCCTTACCTCTTTACCAGGTTCGTCACAGCCTATTTTGACACCTCCACCTCTTACATCTGAGACTAGACCGCGATTTGTTTATCCTGCTAATTATATTCCTATTCCTTCTTTTGTGCCTCCTCCGGTCATGAACCAGGAGGCACGTGATAAATTGTTTCTTGAGATGTGCAGGGACATTAGGCAATCACGGATCGATGTGTCTCTTTTTGCCTACCACAGTTACAATGCCAATGTCAAGGAGGGAAACATCGCTCCTAACGTGGTACATCGTTCTTGGTTCAAATATCCCGAAGGAGGATACCCGCCTAGTCCTAGTAGGCGGCGGCGTGCTGATGATGAGGAGAGAGCGAGCGACGATGAGGACGAGGTCGATGATGAGAGGGACCGTGACGATACTGATGGTGATGACCCGGAGTATACGGGTTCTGATTGATGGCAGTTGGCCACGACCTCCCCGTGTTTGTAGCTGGTTTGGGGAGGCCTCCCTTGTATATAGGTTATAAGTTCTCTTTTCTCACTCTTTAATTTAGTTGCATTCGTATTCTTTTATACGCCCCTTCCCAATAATTTTGCTGCTGTTGTTGTTTGCTGAATACAATGAGGGCATTCTATGATTTGGTTTGTAGAAGGTATACATATGTATGTTTGCATTCATATTTCTTGCATTTCTGCTTGCATCGTTTGTTTTTTTTTTAAAAAAAAAATACAAAAACATGTTAGCTTTTAGATAGAGTCTTAGGTAGAGTCAGAATGGTTATATAACAATGACGACATCGCATTTATACTTAAACTCGTTTAAGCCTTGCATTGTTTACACCCTATTTTTTAGAAATTCATTTGCATAATCTTACGAGTTTTTGTTAATTTTTACCAAACGAATAGAGTTGACCTAAATGTTTGCAAACTACTTATTATACATTCCAAGCATTAGAGCCTTATAAACTGGTGACATTCATGACCGGTTTCATCTAGGATGTGAGTAGTACTCCTTGCATGGCATGTAACATCAATTTGCATAAACATAACATTCGTCTCTTATTGTCTGCATACACTCGGGTTTGTGGCGGTGACACGTGTGGAGAGGCAACTTACACCCCCTTTCCTTTCATTTTCTACCCATTAGCTTCACATAGCCAGCCAAATCGACCTATTTTGACCCTTTTAACCACAATCCAAATTTTAGCCTACCCTAATCAAGCTAGTTCAGTTGTTATTGTTGGGTATGTTTTATTGTTAGTTTGGTTTCGCTTTGAAAAGATGTTGGTTAGAATGAATGAAAAGGAGAAAAAAAAGAAAAAAAAAAAGAGAAAAAAAGGGAAAAAAATGGTGTAGCTGCTGAAAAAAAAGAGAAATGAGAAAAAATGATTGGAAAAGGAAAAGAAAGAATTATGTGGAAACAAAGAAAAAAATGTTGAATTTACTCCCATGCTTGTCATTGTATTTTATGGGGAGTCTTGTTCGGATGATGTGAATGAGTTTATGTCGCATTGGCATTGGTTTTATTTGTTAAAATTGAGTTCTTAAGCAGAATGGTTTATTATTTGGATATGACTGTACTAGCCTGGCTTTATCTTCACATATCCAAATCTATTTTGCCCTTTTCTACCCAATTATCTCACCTCACATTATATGTAAGTCCTCGGCATGTGTCTTGGTCCTTGTTTGGTTGGAGTGTATGTGTACGGTAGCTAGAGGAGTTTATCATGTTAGAATCGCATGCATGTCTATGTAGGTCGTAGTTTAGGTGAGTGACTGTTTTTCTTCTCTCTTACAAAAATTGTACTCACCTTGTGCTTTATTGAGAGATGAGTGACACGTGAGAGTCCAACATAAACGGTCTTGCAAGGTCGACGGTTTGGTAGTTTACAGTCATTAATATAACTCGTGTGCATCTGTATTTTGTGCTTTTCAGCTTTGGAACTTGTTCATTAGCAAGGGTGTTACTTTAGCTTTAAACTGGTTTATCGAGTCTTTTGTATAGCTAGCTCTGAGTTATATGCTGCTCCATTAGTCTTCCTCTTTGTTCTTGTGCTTATTGATTGCTTGGGGACAAGCAAGGGTTTGGTTTGGGGAGGTTTGATGCGTGCATTTTATATGCGGTTATTCTCATGTTTAGCACGCATTTTTATGCTTTTATTTGATCTATTTATTATATTTCCTCCGGTATTTGCTACTTTCGGCATGTTTCGTGTCTATTAAAGATATGGAACCCATTTATGCATTTACAAACCAAAATCGGTAGATAAAGGAGACGAAGTTCATAGCCTATGCCCGAGTCATTGGAGAGGTGTGAAGTCGTCACCGAAAAGGCCCTAGATGGGATGGAACAAGACAAGGAGTTGATAGACAAGCTGTTTACGTGGATAGACAAGCTGTTTATGTGGATAGACAAGCTATAGTTGTCTATCGACCATGTTGATTCTGTCGATAAACAGCCTACTTATGTCGATAGACATGCTAGTTTTGTCGATCGACATTGGAGTTAGACACAGGACGTTTGCGTTTGGAAGATGCATCTCTAGTTGGTCGATCGGCATACCTTTTTGGTCGATCGACACATGCCAGACGGTTTTCTGCTCGTGTTTTGTAGGCCTTTTAGTTACTTAGTTTTTCTACTTCTTTGGACTAGTATTTAAGGCTTAGAATATTTTTCATTAGGTTATCTTTTTATTTCTGCTCTCGACTGCTAAAAACTCTATTACGTAAAACTCTCTAAACCTTTTTAGACTAAAATTATTTCCTTCTCCATTCCTAAAACTTGGATTCGTATTTGGTAATTTTAATTCTTCTTCCCTTTCGTTCCTCTTGTTTAATCGTTATTGTTTACATTATTGTTCTTTTTAGATTTAATTTATGTTTATTATGCTTCCATTAAATTTCATTATGCAATTCATTATTTTCTCATCTACTTTGATTACTGTTATCAAGTTTTCCATGAGTAGCTAAATTCTTATGCTAGGATTTAGGGGATCCATGGGGATTAAGGGTCTTTACTTAGGTTATTAGGTCAAATTGATTTTATTAGTCTAGGTTGTTAATTGCAACATATAAAATACGAGTAATTAGTTAAAGGCCACAATTAGTTACTTGAACCGGTAAATCCCAACCTAAGATCGAAAGCCTGGAAAAGATTAGACCTGTTACAAACATTAGGGTGTTCTAGTAAGTTTCGAGAGCCCGCTAGAAGCATCGATATCTTAGAGCGAATAACGATCCGAGAGGACCTTTTCACTGCTATTTAGACTGGTAATTGAGACAGACCTATGACCCTATGACCCTATCTTTGATTTGTAATGTCCCGTGGTGAACTGACAATCCTAGTCTTCTCTCTTATTATTTTCACAACTTAATTTCTCTCTTTTATTTTCTTTTACTTTAATTGCTTAATTAGTTATTACTTTCAAACAAACAAAACCCCCGTTGTTACTAGACAGACTCGAATTAGCATTAATTTAGAATTTATTTTTGTCTCCCTGTGGATACAATCTCTACTTCCTTGCTACATTAGTTAGGCCAGTTGGTTATTTTTGATAGGGTTGCGATAGCTCATCATTAACAATGATTAATTAATTAATAGTTTGACGAGTTACTATTTTACATGAAAGACAAATTCTAACACTTAAAGAGATATAATGACACTATTAGAGACATTATTAACTAAATTTTGAACTAAATAAATATGATCCATTCAAAAGTTTAATAAGGTATAATAAATTTTTTAATTTATAATAGCAAATCGGGTTTAAAAAAAATCAAATTTCGATAAAAAGCAGTTTATAGACTTTAGATATAAAACAAAATTTATGAACAGTTATAATTTAGTTCCAATAAAACATACGGAGTATTTAGAATAATATGATTTAAAAACAACTCGTGCAATTTTTTGCACGGACCAAAAACTAGTTTGTATAATAATTATAACTACAAAGCATAACTATAGTAAACATTATATAACCACTACAAATTTATTCTGACTTTATGGGCAATTTTACTGAGTTTTTTTAAAGTTTAATTTTTTTGGCTTAGGTGCGTGAATTAGTTTTACTATATAACTCAAATACTTTAAAATAAAATCCGAATACTTTAATAACGAGCTCGGATTACAACTACTGCTGATCTAGTTTAATAATTACTTTCGTTCCATTGTTATTTTTTTTACTCAAGCTTATTGATTAGTAAGTTCTGCACATACATCTTTAATTCTCCTACTCAAGCTTAGTCAAGCATAATTCTCGTTGTCATGATGGTCTGAATATAACTCATCAGCAAGACAAGAAGATGCATCTCAATCGGTCTAAATCAAGCTAAACAAATCTTGCCCTACAATAACGTGAGCATCTACTATAAATAATATACACCAACACCACGCACTCATACTACAGTATTCCGCTTGATGTTTACGGATTGGACTTTTTGTTCGCGTTTGCAAATCAAATATTTCCCTTTTAGAGTTTGTTTTGAATGAAAGTAATTATTAAAGAAATTACATATCTGTAAAACCCGATCTCGATGGATCGAATCTGGATTCTATTTTTCAGACTCGTTAGATCCACTAATTTTAAAACGGATCTGAATCTGGATCCTTTCAGACCCCGATCCAACCCTAGACCCGTTCTCATATTAAAAATATGAAGTTTTAAGTCTTACCTATTTTGTTTCTTAAGCCACTGCCCTACAATAACAAGGCGTTATCGGAATATAGCTTCTTCAAACGTAACATCCAGTAAGTCGTTTCCAGCACCAAGACAAGTATGAACAATTCAACATACATAATTGGCACTAGAGCATTATCTCTATGTATGACTATATATGAGAATAAAAAGATAGGTGCGGCAATTAGAATGGGTCAGCTGGTCTCAAGCAAGGACCAATCCTCGCATCCAAACTATTGACCCAACGAGAATTCGTATGAATTAATAAAATTCTTGCTCCCACGTATAAATACGAATGAATCTGCTAACCGACGTTGGTCCTTACTTGGTCATTACTAATAACTACTTGTAAAATTTGGTTTAATATAATTGTTACGCTACTAGCTAATTTTTCATTTTATTGTAGTTTGGAAGTTGGGCTAGAAACTTGGACCCATAACGGAACCGGATTTGACCCGGATCCATTGGATTCAGATCCTAGATCTCACATATTTGGACCCGATCTAGATCGGATCTGGATCCGGGGTATATAATGCGGATCTGGATCCTGCTGGATCCGGTCCAGATTTAGTCTGTTGCCATCCCTAGGCAAGAGAGGAATAATTACTTTCATAGAGAGGTAATACATTACTTAACGAAAAGGTGCGTAACAATCTCTCTTAATGGAGGGATCAGACTTTTAAACTATATTTCCTCCATTTTTATCTATTTCTATCTCCAACACACATCTCTTCTTTTTATTCCTTTTATTTGTAGGCACAAGGTTTAAGAAAATGAATAAAATAGGAGTAAATGAATTGTGTGGGCTTTGTTAATAAGAGAGAGATGAATAGTTGAGAGTTAGATAAAGATTTGTGATTCACAAACATTAAAGAAAGAAATAAAAAGTTTGTTAGGGTTTATATTTTATCATGGAGTACTAAATACTTTGTTCTTCAAATATGTGTTTTTTTTATGAAGGGGGTTGAATTTCCTCGGGTTTTGCATTCCCGTACCATGACATGAATCGTGTAATTAAACACCTCTTTCGAGAACGGTAGTATTTAAGTGGTCATCGTCCCAACTGATAGTCGAACCTGAAAGCTCTCGGCTTTTCCATGTTTGCAAGCTTCACATGTGTTCTAAGCAATAAAATCCAATTCATAGTTATGAAAAGAAGACATGAGTTTGCTAGAGCTTCAAGTGGAGCTGGCGGCAAACACACATTACACCAAACAAAATATCTTCTAATAATTTTTGCTGAAACGTGCATGATAATCAAAAAAGCATATAGACATTCCAACTTAATCATTGGGGTTTACTATTAAAATGCAATCCATGTCATTAATAACCAATTAAAAACAAAGTTCGTACAACAATCCACTTAACTAACGGCATTTTGAACTAAAGTTGATATATACAAATTAACCAAATCTATCTAACTGAAGTTATATATTAACCCATTCTAGAGCCATCTCTCTTTGTCCTTTGTTCTTGAAGTTGAACCATAGAGGTGTCTTCCTCGTATAACAGAGTAAGTCTATGCTCCAACTGACGGAAGTCGTATTTAGGGGGCGTTTGGTGTGGAGGGCTTGGATGATCGGCCTCAGTGAATTGGATTAGATAGATGACCTTTTCTTGTGTTTTGCAAGCATTAAAAAGACATTGACTGTATCTCTTGCAACATCTCCACATGCCTCAGTGGCTCAGTGCAGAACAAATACAATAATGTTCGTTAATTTTAAACAAATACATACTAAACAATCATAAGGATAATGTATGTGTAAAATAAAGTACTTAAAAGTAGAACATTGTGAGGTGTTGTAGGGTAGAAATAGTGCTGTTTTCATAGTTGGCTTTTGGTTTTTTTTTTTTTTTCACTATGGGGGCCGATAATAAGACTCATGATGGCTGATACCACTATAGGTATCCATTATTGTAGTTGAAGTAACTGTTATAAGGAATAATTTAAATCATGTTAGAGTTCCACATCGATAATATATAGGTTAAATATTATCTTTATAAGTGTCATGAAAATATAATAATAAGAGGTCTTTTAGGAAGGAGTTCAAAAGTAAATCCGTGAGGGTTTGTGCATGGAACTCCTAGCTCGGTGTGAGTTCTTGAGCAAGCCCCGTCCAGGCCTAACTGGATGAGGCTCAACATGAGGTATTTACGCTTTCGCACAACTGGTATCAGAGCCCAAAGTTCGGCTAAGCAACTTTAGGTCCGGACTCCGGACCAAAATCGGACCGGCCGGATTCTTTTATGTCCGGTCCTCGGTTCATATTTTTTTAGGTTTTGGTTTTCGGTCCGGTCCAAGACCGGTTATTTTAGGTCTGGACCGAAAAGACCGAATTTGACGTATTTGTAAGGCAAATCTTTATAATTTTAAAAATAGTTTACTAAATTACTTTCAAAAGATATTACAAACTTAATATGAACCATTACCTTACAAAAAAATGATCGTGTAATTATTTATTATGTTTGATTTAGCGAACTAATTTTAATTAATGCAAAATTATTATTGACAAATCATATTTTTTGGTCCAATTAGGTCTAAGACGAACCGGACCAAATATTTCAGGTTTGGTCCGGACCAAGACCGAAACTTTTAGGTCCGGTCTTTGGTCCAAAAATTCGCAATTTCGGTCTTCGGTCCAGTTCGATTTGGTCCGGTCTGGTCCAGTCTTGGACCGGTGCTCACCCCTAGACACGAGGATGCATCCGCACCCCAAGACTCGAAGTTGCACACGGTAAGGCATGTAACTCTTAGCTCGGGGTGAGTCATTTAGCAAGTCTCGTCCAGGCCTAAATGGATGAAAGGTTACATAGATTTTGTGGGAGAAAGGGATGTAGAGTGCTGTAAGTCTTCCATGAAGGTTATTCATGCTTCCGCACAACAGATGAGTCATTGATTTTTTGCGATTATTAAACTTTTCAATGCTTTCTTATTTTACCTACCCGTATAATTAATATTAGACCTGCTACAAAGTTATGATAGAGATACACGTCAGAAACTTACTGAAGATAGAGAGGAAAAACTGCGTAAACTTCTTAACAATTTGTGTTGGTAACACTCTAACATCACTAAAATGGGTAAGTACTTGAATCATTTATTTTTATTTTCTAGATAGTTACTTTCGGACTATATATCTTGAGACTGAACGAGTCAAATTGTTGGGGCTGGTGTCCTTGACAATTAAGTACAATGACTTATTAAATCTCTTTAAGGATCACAAGGGCATACTTCTGTATTATTACCAGTTGATCCACGTTTATCAATAACGGTTGGCTTGCTAGATAAGTTTGACGTTATTGTCATACGGATGGCGGTGGTCAACTGGTCCCTATACGTCACACCTATATGACACGTTTGAGAGATGTGAAGGTATGAAAATACAGTCACATTTATGCCGGATATGACTAAACAGTTAGTCAGAGGTATTGACTATTAAATTAGTCAATAAGATGTTGAGATTATTATTTAATACGGATTAAATAATTTTAGCTAATACGGATTACATGATTAATTCGTAAATTAAATATAAACGGTTATTGTAACATCCCGTATTTTCGTAAAATCTAATTTAAGCATTTTAAGGATTTTAAGTAATAAAAATAATAATTTAGTAATTTATTTTGAAAGACTCTAATTTAATAAATAAGATCCGTCTTAAGAACCTCCAGTTCTTAAGACGAATACAACTTGGCATAGTTAAATATCCGACTCAAGTATTCATTTCCATATCCGTTTTAAATATCCGTTCCATTTTAATTGTTCGGAAAGGACGACTCACTTGTCCTCTTATAAGTAGTATGTCGACATAATAATTCCCTTCATCCTCAACACTCATTTCTTTTACAGTAAACTTAACATCTCTTAAACCTCCATAAAACCTTCACTTCTTTTGCAAAGATCTTCATCATCCGTTCATCGAATCGCAAAAGTAAGAACATTTCCGGAATCCTCGTTCAATTTCCAAGACATCCATCACTTTCGTTTTTCATTTTGTCAACTTCGAAAAATAGGCTGTTTTGCCTTTAACTCGTTTTTAGTGTCTTTAAATCGTTTTCTTTGTTGTAGGAGTTGGTCTTGACGATCCCGACGTGGACTCTTTCGTGGTTGAGGAGGATCAATCGCCGGAATAAGCTTAAAGGTGACGATAATGAGATAACTCGACCTTTTATGTGTATATTAGCATGCTTGGTGATTTTGATGTTGTTCTTCTGATTTTATTCAAGTTCTTTGATTTTTGGACTTAGTATCATGATTAGGATGTTTAATATGTGAAGAATTTATGATCCAAGATGTGGTTATGTGTTCCTTATTGCATTTTCAGTTTTTCCTAAATTGCGACGGATACTTGTTATTTCCACTTGAGGATTGTTATGGGGATTGTATGCTGATAAGATAGTGATATTAGATGTGTATGATGTTGGGCAAATCATGCTTGTAGTAATTTCTGAAGTTTACATGTCGATTTATGAAGTTTTGTGAAGTTGGGAAATTTGCGTTTTCAGCGACAGGCTCTCTGAGCCGGTCGACCGACCGGCCGCCGGTCGACCGACTGAGAGCGCTTCTTGGGATTTTTGTGTTTTCCGCGAAACTTTGAGACCATAGGAAATAAGTCTCCCAGCCGGCAGACCGGCCGCCTGCCAGCCGGCTGGGAGTGCGTTGTGTTGTATTTTGTAGTTTGGAAAACTTAAGGGTAGTCCCAGCCGGCAGACCGGCCGCCTGCCAGCCGGCTGGGAGTGCGTTTTGTCGTTGCGTGTTTTCAAGATTTTAAGGAGGCTGAGTTCCCAGCCGGCCGACCGGCTGCCTGCCGACCGGCTGGGAGTTCGTGTTTTGTTTCAGAAAAGAAAGAAGAGGCTGAGGTGGTCACCAGCCGGCCGACCGGCTGCCTGCCGACCGGCTGGGGACCCCTGTAGGCTATTTTGAGTTTTTCGTAATTTGATCGTAACTTTCAAACGGTTTATCGGTTTTACTTGAAACTTGTTTTGTGTACCTTTGACATGTATTTGAGGTCCCCGGAGGATGGGCAACATTATATTGGGTTCGGGAATATAGTGAGGATAGAGACCCCCCGGTCGGGCAACCGAAAGGGAAACCGGCTCTCCCTCATCTTAGTTCTCGAGGTCAATTAAGTGTTGATTAGAAGTTAAAGGTAGAACTATAGAGTAGTTCATAGACTTGAATGATATTGTTTTGATGCGTATTAGGTTATGCGTTAAGGTGTCGCCTCTGAACTTAATACGTAGGTTGTTTGTCATGTATAGGGGTATGCGTTGAGTTTTCGCCTCTGAGCCCTATATGTGTTTGTTTGTCGTGTATGGAGCCATGCGTTGAGTTTTCGCCTCTGAGTTCTATACATGTTTGTTTGTCGTGTCTGGGACATGCGTTGAGTTTTCGCCTCTGAGTCCAGACATGTATGTGTGATCGCGTCAGGACATGCCTTAAGTTGGCCTCTGAGTCTGACGAGTAGAGCAACTGCACGACGGGGCGGTCAGGTTGTCATACCTTACCCGGAGTGCAGGTGTTTGGTGCTAGAACATGCGTTGAGTTTTCGCCTCTGAGTCTAGTATCTTGTGATGTAGTAGGGGTCCATGCGTTGAGTTTTCGCCTCTGAGTTCCTTACTTGTGTTAGTGAATTGAATGTTAGTCCATGCGTTGAGTTTTCGCCTCTGAGTCTAATGTTCGGTAATAGCCGGTCCATGCGTTGAGTTTTCGCCTCTGAGTCCTTGCTTGATGATGTGAACTTGGTATTAGGGTTATGCGTTAAGATGTCGCCTCTGAACCTTTATACTTGCTGATTTATTTAGTACCTAGGTTATGCGTTAAGATGTCGCCTCTGAACCTTTGTACTTGCTGTTTTGTATCTGCTTGCCTTGATGATGGTACAGTGTCGGATATGCCTAGTATGTTATAGTTGTTATATGAGTTGTGGTTAAATCATCCAAGGCATTGGATGACTCTTAGTTCGGTTTCATAAATGATTAGATTGAAAGACCCCCCGACTGGGTAACCAGTGGGGAAACCGGCTCTCCTTCTTATCTGTTTATGAAGTTAGTTGAGAGCCGTGCATGGTAATCGCATGATAGTAAGAGATAAGATGATGAGATGTTTATGCTTCACATGTTGATATATGTTGGAGTGTTCTGTATTGTTTTATATGTTACGTGTTGTCACAAAAGGTGGCTAGGAGAACTCTAGTCACTCCCCACTGATTGTGGCGTACATGTTTTCATGTATGTAGGTACATGCAGGGTTGGAGATCAGGGTTACAGGAGAGCTAGCGAGTGATGATCCGTTCATCAGTTGACTTACCCGTTTACGCTTAGCTAGACTCTTAGACTTTTGTTGTTTTATTTTGGTGCCGGTAGGGATGTGCCATCCCCGGTTGATGTATTTACTTTATGTTTCAGTTTGATACTTAGTACCGTTACTTATCTATTTTGGTTTCAGTTTCAGTTTACGTTTCAGTCTAAGACTTCTCGCATGTTTTATCTTTAAAAGTTTTAATTCCGCTGCAATTTTGGTACTTTTATGTGTTTATATTTCCGCTTTCGCGAGGGGTTTTACAGTTGGTATCAGAGCATTATTGCTCCCGACGCACTCATGTGACCCCCAACCTTAACTTGACCAAGTAAGCAAATAATGAATGAGAGATGGGTAGATCTAAGGACTTATTTTGTAGTCTATTTGTGATTGCTAACTGTTAAGCTAATCCTTGTTTTCTCTTTTTAAGATGGTGAGACCCAGAGCTGCTGATAACATTGTGCTGCAAGCAATTCAGCATTTGCTTGAGACTCAGAGACAGCAAGCGGGGAATGTTCCACCTCCTCCACCGCCGGGCGGCGAGACTAATCGTCCGGGTAGCTTTTCCTGGATTGCCTCTCAGATGTCCCGAAGCCATGTTAGGACCTATGGAGGCGAGGCTGACCCAGTAGCCCTCACAGAGTGGTTTAGAGAGATGGAAAAGAGCTTCACCTTATACTCAGTCGTTAGGGAGGATAGAGTGCGTTTAGCCGCTCACTTCCTGACATTGGAGGCTGACCGTTGGTGGGCATTGACTGGACCTACCGCTGTTCTTGACCCGATGTTCGATTGGGAGGCTTTCAAAGACAGGCTTGAGGCGAGGTTCTACCCCAAGGAGTTGAGATCGCAGAGGTTGAAAGAATTTATGGATTTGAAGCAAGGGAAGATGACCGTTCAAGAATTCACTGACAAGTTCAACCAGTTAGCTCACTTTGCATCGAGATTTGTTCGTGATGAGGCGGAGAGGGTGTATTTCTACCGAGGGAAGCTAGGGCCGAGGATTGAGAGTATGGTTCGTCGTGACTCTACTTCTTTTGTGGAGGTGTATGACGATGCTATTTGGGCCGAGAGTTCTATTCGTGCCATTGATGCTGAGACTCGTGCCGCTACTTCCAGCTTCACTTCTCACCAGAGATCCGTGTACCAGGGGAAGAGACCATTTGTTCCTTCTACTTCTTCACCTTCTTCCCAGAAGAAGCGTTTTGAGAGGTTTTCTGCTCCGGTTGCTAAGACCACATTTCACACCGACACGGCTTCTACTATTTGCCGCCGTTGTGGTAAACCGCTTCATCCAGGGTTTGATTGCTTCAAGAATGCCTATAAGTGTTATACTTGTAATGGATTTGGGCATAGATCCTTTGATTGTCCTGAGAAGAATACTGTTCTTGGCAAGGCTGCCACTGCTGCTGCAGCAACCAGAGGAGGAAAGCCGAAGGGGAAGATCTTTGTGATGACTAGGGCTGAGGCAGAGGCTCATCCAGATATTGTTGCTGGTATCTTTTCTGTTCTTGGCGCTGAGTGCCTTATTTTATTCGATACTGGAGCTTCTTTATCATTTATATCGACTCAGTTCGCCGATCGTCTAGCTCTTGAGTCTTCATTGGTTGAGGAGACTTCTATTTCCTTACCTTCTGGAGACGTGTTTTCCTGCTCTTCGTCCCATAGGGATGTTCCTATTGTTATTGGTCAAGCCACATTTCCTGCGGACTTACTAAGATTTCCTCTCGAGGAGTTTGACATTATCCTCGGTATGGATTGGTTATCGCGATACCACGCTCGCTTCGAGTGTCGCGACCAGAAAATCTGCTTGAGGAGTTCTTCAGGAGTTCGTGTTTCCTATAAGGGAACTCGCCCTCAAAAGGGTGTTCGTGTTATCTCTTCGATGAAAGCTTCTCATCTTCTTAGGAAGGGTTGCCAAGCCTTCCTGTGTGTTGTTACAGCTGCTAAACCATCGCTACCGAAGCTTGAAGATGTAGCCATTGTTCGTGAGTATCCAGATGTGTTCCCAGATGACTTACCAGGGATACCGCCAGAGAGAGATGTGGAGTTTACTATTGAGCTTGTTCCAGGTACCGGACCGATTTCTAAAGCTCCTTATCGTATGGCTCCGCCAGAGTTGAAAGAGTTGAAGCAGCAATTGGAAGAGATGATCGAGAAGGGTTTCATTAGACCTAGTGCTTCTCCGTGGGGTGCTCCTGTGTTGTTCGTTAAGAAGAAAGATGGTTCCATGAGATTGTGCATTGACTATAGAGAGCTGAACCGAGTGACCGTGAAGAATCGATATCCTTTGCCTAGGATAGATGATTTGTTTGATCAGTTGAGAGGTGCTTCTAGGTTTTCTAAGATTGATCTTCGATCAGGTTATCATCAGATTCCAGTGAGAGAGGCTGATATTGCGAAGACTGCATTTCGTACCAGATATGGACATTTTGAGTTTGTAGTTATGCCATTTGGGTTGACTAATGCACCGGCGATTTTTATGGATCAGATGAACCGTACCTTCAGTGAGTATCTTGACACTTGTGTTGTGGTGTTTATCGATGACATCTTGATATATTCGAAGACCGATGAGGAACATGCTGAGCATCTTCGATTGATTCTAGGGATTCTGCGCAAACAGAAATGGTTCGCAAAGTTTTCGAAGTGTGAATTTTGGCTCTCGAAGGTTGCCTTTTTAGGTCATGTGATATCCAGCGAGGGTGTGATGGTAGATCCCGCGAAGATAGAGGCTGTAGTTGATTGGGAGAGTCCCAAGGATGTTGGAGAGATCCGTAGCTTTTTGGGTTTGGCTGGTTATTATCGTAGATTCGTTGAGGATTTCTCTAGATTAGCCCGCCCGATGACTCAGTTGCTGAAGAAAGAAGCCAAATTTGTGTGGACCGACAAGTGTGAGAGTTCCTTCCAGGAGTTGAAGACCAGATTGACTTCTGCCCCCATGTTAGCTTTGCCCGAGATCGGAGTGGACTTTGATGTGTATTGTGATGCTTCGATGTTAGGACTTGGATGTGTACTGATGCAGAGTGGTAAGGTGATAGCATATTCATCTAGACAGTTGAGAGTTCATGAGGTGAACTATCCGACTCATGATTTGGAGTTAGCCGCAGTTGTTCATGCCTTGAAGATGTGGCGTCATTACCTGATTGGATCCCATTGCCGTATTTTCACAGATCACAAGAGTCTTAAGTACATTTTTACTCAGAAAGACCTTAACATGAGACAGAGACGTTGGCTAGAGTTGGTGAAAGATTACGACATCGAGTTGTTATATCATGAGGGAAAAGCCAACGTAGTTGCAGATGCGCTTAGCCGCAAGACTTCTCACTCGGTGAGTGCCATGAGAGTATTGCCCGATGAGTTGTGTTCCGAGTTCCGGAAGCTGAGATTAGAGATGGTGGGTAGTGGTTTTGATTGGTTAGCTGCTATGTCTGCCGAGCCGTCTTTATATTGGGAGATTCGCCAGAGTTTGCCTTCAGATGCCGATTTCAAGAAGTTCGAGGCTAAGATTTCGAGTGGTGTTGCACCTGAGTTGGTGATTGATGCTGATGGTTTCCTTAGGTTCCGTGGTAGGATGTATGTTCCGGATGTGCCAGCTTTGAGGAAGAAGGTTCTTGATGAGGCTCATTTGTCACCGTACTCCGTTCATCCAGGAGGAGAGAAGATGCACAAGGATTTGAGGCTTATGTTTTGGTGGCCTGGTATGAAGAAGGAGATCTTGGATTATGTTAGTAGGTGCTTGACTTGTCAACAAGTCAAGATAGAGCATAGGAGACCTGGTGGTTTGCTACAGCCGCTTCCCGTTCCTCAGTGGAAGTGGGAGTGCATATCTATGGATTTTGTTACTGCTTTGCCTAAGACTGTGGGAGGCAAAGATGCGATTTGGGTTATTGTCGATCGTCTAACTAAGTGTGCCAGATTCGTGCCGATCAGAGAGACATGGGATATGGACCGTTTAGCCAGGGCTTATATTGCTGAGATAGTCCGATATCATGGTGTTCCGAGGGAGATTGTTTCAGATCGTGATCCGAGGTTTTGTTCCAGGTTCTGGAAGGCTTTGCAGGAGGCTATGGGTAGCCGTCTGTTGATGAGTACCGCATTTCATGCCGCGACTGATGGTCAGTCCGAGAGGACTATACAGACATTAGAGGATCTGCTCCGTGCTTGTGCCCTTGATTTTCAGAGTTCTTGGGAGCAGAGTTTGCCGTTGGTAGAGTTTTCTTACAACAACAGTTATCATGCTTCCATTGGTATGGCTCCGTACGAGGCTCTTTATGGTAGGAAGTGCCGTAGTCCGATTTGTTGGGATCAGGCTAGTGATGTTCGTGACCTTGGACCAGATCAATTAGCTGTTACTATTGATCAAGTTCAGCTTATTAGAGGTAGGATGAAGGCCGCTCAGGACCGGCAGAAATCCTATGCTGATGTTCGCCGTAGACCCTTAGAGTTTGAGGTGGGTGATCGAGTTTTCTTGAGAGTTTCTCCGATGAAAGGCGTCAAAAGATTTGGAGTTAAGGGCAAGTTGAGCCCTAAGTATATTGGCCCTTTTGAGATCGTGAAGAGGATTGGTGCTGCTGCTTACCGATTGGACTTGCCTCCTAGTTTGGGCAAGGTTCATAGCGTTTTTCATGTTTCCCAGCTCCGCAGATACATCAGTGACCCGAGTCATGTTTTGCCTAGAGAGATCGAGAACTTGGAGCCGAGTCTTGCTTTCGAGGAGCGTCCAGTGAAGATCCTAGACCGTCTGGATAGGAAGCTTAGGAGCAAGGTGGTGCCGCTAGTGAAGATCCTTTGGCGTTGCGGCGATGTTGAGGAGCAGACGTGGGAGACGGAAGCATCGATGCGTATCGCGCATCCTTCTCTTTTCGATTGAGGTATAGTATATAGATTTATATCCGTTCGAGTTTCGAGGACGAAACTTTTTGAAGTTGGGGTGATTGTAACATCCCGTATTTTCGTAAAATCTAATTTAAGCATTTTAAGGATTTTAAGTAATAAAAATAATAATTTAGTAATTTATTTTGAAAGACTCTAATTTAATAAATAAGATCCGTCTTAAGAACCTCCAGTTCTTAAGACGAATACAACTTGGCATAGTTAAATATCCGACTCAAGTATTCATTTCCATATCCGTTTTAAATATCCGTTCCATTTTAATTGTTCGGAAAGGACGACTCACTTGTCCTCTTATAAGTAGTATGTCGACATAATAATTCCCTTCATCCTCAACACTCATTTCTTTTACAGTAAACTTAACATCTCTTAAACCTCCATAAAACCTTCACTTCTTTTGCAAAGATCTTCATCATCCGTTCATCGAATCGCAAAAGTAAGAACATTTCCGGAATCCTCGTTCAATTTCCAAGACATCCATCACTTTCGTTTTTCATTTTGTCAACTTCGAAAAATAGGCTGTTTTGCCTTTAACTCGTTTTTAGTGTCTTTAAATCGTTTTCTTTGTTGTAGGAGTTGGTCTTGACGATCCCGACGTGGACTCTTTCGTGGTTGAGGAGGATCAATCGCCGGAATAAGCTTAAAGGTGACGATAATGAGATAACTCGACCTTTTATGTGTATATTAGCATGCTTGGTGATTTTGATGTTGTTCTTCTGATTTTATTCAAGTTCTTTGATTTTTGGACTTAGTATCATGATTAGGATGTTTAATATGTGAAGAATTTATGATCCAAGATGTGGTTATGTGTTCCTTATTGCATTTTCAGTTTTTCCTAAATTGCGACGGATACTTGTTATTTCCACTTGAGGATTGTTATGGGGATTGTATGCTGATAAGATAGTGATATTAGATGTGTATGATGTTGGGCAAATCATGCTTGTAGTAATTTCTGAAGTTTACATGTCGATTTATGAAGTTTTGTGAAGTTGGGAAATTTGCGTTTTCAGCGACAGGCTCTCTGAGCCGGTCGACCGACCGGCCGCCGGTCGACCGGCTGAGAGCGCTTCTTGGGATTTTTGTGTTTTCCGCGAAACTTTGAGACCATAGGAAATAAGTCTCCCAGCCGGCAGACCGGCCGCCTGCCAGCCGGCTGGGAGTGCGTTGTGTTGTATTTTGTAGTTTGGAAAACTTAAGGGTAGTCCCAGCCGGCAGACCGGCCGCCTGCCAGCCGGCTGGGAGTGCGTTTTGTCGTTGCGTGTTTTCAAGATTTTAAGGAGGCTGAGTTCCCAGCCGGCCGACCGGCTGCCTGCCGACCGGCTGCCTGCCGACCGGCTGGGAGTTCGTGTTTTGTTTCAGAAAAGAAAGAAGAGGCTGAGGTGGTCACCAGCCGGCCGACCGGCTGGGGACCCCTGTAGGCTATTTTGAGTTTTTCGTAATTTGATCGTAACTTTCAAACGGTTTATCGGTTTTACTTGAAACTTGTTTTGTGTACCTTTGACATGTATTTGAGGTCCCCGGAGGATGGGCAACATTATATTGGGTTCGGGAATATAGTGAGGATAGAGACCCCCCGGTCGGGCAACCGAAAGGGAAACCGGCTCTCCCTCATCTTAGTTCTCGAGGTCAATTAAGTGTTGATTAGAAGTTAAAGGTAGAACTATAGAGTAGTTCATAGACTTGAATGATATTGTTTTGATGCGTATTAGGTTATGCGTTAAGGTGTCGCCTCTGAACTTAATACGTAGGTTGTTTGTCATGTATAGGGGTATGCGTTGAGTTTTCGCCTCTGAGCCCTATATGTGTTTGTTTGTCGTGTATGGAGCCATGCGTTGAGTTTTCGCCTCTGAGTTCTATACATGTTTGTTTGTCGTGTCTGGGACATGCGTTGAGTTTTCGCCTCTGAGTCCAGACATGTATGTGTGATCGCGTCAGGACATGCCTTAAGCTGGCCTCTGAGTCTGACGAGTAGAGCAACTGCACGACGGGGCGGTCAGGTTGTCATACCTTACCCGGAGTGCAGGTGTTTGGTGCTAGAACATGCGTTGAGTTTTCGCCTCTGAGTCTAGTATCTTGTGATGTAGTAGGGGTCCATGCGTTGAGTTTTCGCCTCTGAGTTCCTTACTTGTGTTAGTGAATTGAATGTTAGTCCATGCGTTGAGTTTTCGCCTCTGAGTCTAATGTTCGGTAATAGCCGGTCCATGCGTTGAGTTTTCGCCTCTGAGTCCTTGCTTGATGATGTGAACTTGGTATTAGGGTTATGCGTTAAGATGTCGCCTCTGAACCTTTATACTTGCTGATTTATTTAGTACCTAGGTTATGCGTTAAGATGTCGCCTCTGAACCTTTGTACTTGCTGTTTTGTATCTGCTTGCCTTGATGATGGTACAGTGTCGGATATGCCTAGTATGTTATAGTTGTTATATGAGTTGTGGTTAAATCATCCAAGGCATTGGATGACTCTTAGTTCGGTTTCATAAATGATTAGATTGAATGACCCCCCGACTGGGTAACCAGTGGGGAAACCGGCTCTCCTTCTTATCTGTTTATGAAGTTAGTTGAGAGCCGTGCATGGTAATCGCATGATAGTAAGAGATAAGATGATGAGATGTTTATGCTTCACATGTTGATATATGTTGGAGTGTTCTGTATTGTTTTATATGTTACGTGTTGTCACAAAAGGTGGCTAGGAGAACTCTAGTCACTCCCCACTGATTGTGGCGTACATGTTTTCATGTATGTAGGTACATGCAGGGTTGGAGATCAGGGTTACAGGAGAGCTAGCGAGTGATGATCCGTTCATCAGTTGACTTACCCGTTTACGCTTAGCTAGACTCTTAGACTTTTGTTGTTTTATTTTGGTGCCGGTAGGGATGTGCCATCCCCGGTTGATGTATTTACTTTATGTTTCAGTTTGATACTTAGTACCGTTACTTATCTATTTTGGTTTCAGTTTCAGTTTACGTTTCAGTCTAAGACTTCTCGCATGTTTTATCTTTAAAAGTTTTAATTCCGCTGCAATTTTGGTACTTTTATGTGTTTATATTTCCGCTTTCGCGAGGGGTTTTACAGTTATATTTAATTAAATATTGTATTCGCGTATTAATATAAACAGTTATATTAATTTGGGTAATTATACAATATCGTATTTTGTCAGACCATTATTAATATATCGACTGTATTAATATCTGATAACATGTTACGATTTATAATTAAAAATACCGCGAACAACTTAAAGCTAAATGGGTCGAATCACGCATTGGAATAAGGTAAGAGTGGAAAGCCCACTCCTACCCGACATCCAATTTCGGCCGACCTAGAGACTACATAAGGAGAGTCCTTCTCCTTATGTCAGTCACTCTTGTCGCACTGTTTAACAAATCTCAAAAGAAAATTAGGGTTTGAGAGCATTCTTCTCCCATAACCCAGATCTCACATCTAAAACTCAAAAGGCTCTCCCAATATTGCAAGGCAGTTGGAGAGGATTTCTAGCACACGCGGCCACGTCTCATTCTAAGTCTTGGGTGCAAGTTATAGGAGGGAATTTGTGTTAATTCCTGTTCTTAGGCCTTTTGCGCGAGGACTAAAGGTTGTACTTCTTTTCTTTTCTTTTTAATCTTATGACCATATTCACGATTGTATTTTTTCATTATAATCCTGCAAGTATAGGGTGAATACGCGTTTTATTCCCGACAAGTGGTATCAGAGCCTTAGGCCATGAAATTTTACAATTGTGTTTTTCATAAGATTTGAAAATTGGAAACTCGGACTGTTTTTGACGAGCACTCGATCGAGTGCTACCTACACTCGATCGAGTGCTTTGGCCGAGTGCCTCTTTTTGTGAGAAATCGATCTTGTTTTTCGATTTTTATTTGCATATTGTTATTTAATCGATATTTTTAGCAATATGTGGATCTTTTGTTGTTTTTATTTTTGATTTTCATGTTTTATATCAAAAGATAAAAACTTGTTTAGATTTAAAGTGCAGCGTTTGCGTTTTAACGAGTCACTCGATCGAGCCCCTGCTGCACTCGATCGAGTGACACTGACACTCGATCGAGTGCCTCTGTTACTCGGTCGAGTGCTCTTCTTTCAGGCTATCTTTTTCGAAAATAACTTGTTTTCTTATTTTCACATGGCTTAAAATAATATACTGTATACGGAAATAGTATATTATTTAGTGAAACGGTTCACCCTCGTTTGATACATATTGTTTTAAAACAGTTTAAAATAATGGATTATATGTTTATTAAAATTGGTGATTAAAGCGGTATAGTCACATAATTTTAATCTTAAAAGGTGGTTTGGTGTAAATTTATTAACCATAATAACAGTATTATGTCATGTATAAATTTTATTTAGTTGATGCATTTTATTTATCGTCTTGTGAATGCCTTGAATGCTTTCAATAACGTATTTAATTTTTGCAAACGGTTGTAACTTAGTGTGGCCTTAGAAGATTGTGTCACCGTAATGATGGGACACAGTCTTGCTTGTAATTTTGAGATCTTGAATCTCCGGTTTTGGGTTTTTGCCATGTAATTACTTTTGTATTTAAATTAGAATGTATCTAGGACTACTTTTGTAATTTAAATTAGTAATTTTGTGAAGACCAAAGACGGAGACCGGATGCTCACTCCCGCTGCAAGGACCAAGATGGAACATCAAGACAAGCTTCTAGGGTCCAACGGTGGATTCCAAGTTGTTTTATGTTTATTTTGGTAGGATAGGCCACACTAGGACTTTTATTTACGTTTATTGCATTTATCTTTATGCTTTCATCGATAATAGCTTGCATCATATTCCGCCTAAAAACCAAACCACCTATATCATGCCTGAAAACTGACTCATGTAGAGGTTACGCGTTAGTTTTCTGTGGCAATACAGATGTCACATGTCAATTGCAAAGCCATCACTTTATTTAATTCATTCACGCAAATGCTAGTTTTTAGTTCACTTATATATGGATAAATAAAAGTTGATGGGGTCTTCCTCGTATAACCAAAAATTGAGATTAGTCTTTATAAATCAGCCTCCCATGAATCCCTTCTTCGTCGGTAGGCATAATATGACCCCTTCTACGTCGGGTAAGTGGGAACAGAAGATTTATTTTATCTCAACATCATGATCACTCGATAATATCTAGTGACTGAGATGGACTAATAGATAGGATATACGGAAATCTATCGACCAAGAGTTCCAACGATTGGAATTAACCAAACTGTGGGCTTATCAATATACGGAAATTGAGTCTTGGGATCGTTTATATAATTCTTGAGGGAGATCAATTATATAAATGCATGAGTCTACGAGTTTAAATTCAATTTAATATAGACTTAAATCACAACAATAAGTTGCTTATATGGTTTTGTTTTATCTTCTTTTTCAGTGTAGAACACGTTCATTAAAACTGCTGTATAACTAAAATGGCTGGTGAAGACCCAATGCCAAGTGCCAAGCTAGCACGTGAATCCTGGCTAAAGGCCTTCATGGACTCCATGAATCAGTCAACTAGACTGAGGAATGATGGGTCAAACTTCTCTGACTGGGAGGCAGCACTACGGAATGCTGCCATTGCTGACGGAAAGCTTAAGTATTTAACTGAGCCCATTCCGGCACACCCAGGAACTGGAGCCAGAGCCAACGAAGTTCGCGCTCATAGCGACTTCGTCATGGAAGCGGGTGCGATAAAGAACGTACTCATCTATGCAATGGAATCAAATTTGCAAAGACGCTTCATATCCCACGGTGCAAACAAGATTTTCACCACGCTCTCTAACGAATTCTCCAAAGCTCCGAGAAACGTTTCTTATGAGCATACCTGTCGCTTCTTTGAGGCGAAACTCCAGAAGGGCCAAGCTGTTAGCCCACATATTCTCAACATGATTGAGAATATCGAGAAACTGGAGACCCTAAACTGCAAGATCAGTGAGAACATAATCGTTGATCGTATGCTTCATTCGCTTCATGATGGGTTCGCCCTCTTTAGGGCCAACTACTACATGAACGACATGAAGAAGTCTCCTCATGAGCTCCACTCCCTTCTCGTACAGACTGAGAAGGATATGAAATTAAGTGGGAGCATGAAGCAGGATGTTCTCATGATCTCCAGTAAGGGAAAGGGTAAAGGGAAGGCTAAAGCTCAGGGCGACCTAGTAGTAGGTAAGCCCAGGTTCAAGAAACCAGGATTTTCTAAGAGTGGGCCAGGTGAGTCGAGCAACTCACAGGGCAAGACTAAGAGCAAGGATACTAGCATGGAATGCCACCACTGCCACAAGACTGGGCATTGGAGGCGCTCATGCCCCGTGTATCGCGAGGACATTAAGGCAGGCCGTGTTACTCCTGTTGGTATGTCTTCTTCTTCTTTTATTCACATGATTGAGATTAACCATGCAAGTTGCGGAACTTGGGTACTTGATACTGGTTGTGGTTCTCATCTATGTAATCATGTGCAGGGCCTCCGAAACCAAGAACCCCTAATCAAGGGTGAGGTGGACCTGCGTGTCGGGAATGGAGTACGCGTTGCTGCAGTCTCGAAGGGAACATACGTGATCCAGCTTCCAAGTGGATTCGAGTTATTTTTATATAACTGTTATTATGTTCCTAGTTTGTCCAAAAACATTATTTCAGTTTCTGCACTTGACAAACTCGGTTTTTCATTTGTAATAGAGAATAATAGCTGTATTTTCTCCTTACACAATATGATATATGGCAAGGCAGTTTCCATGAATGGAATTTATGTTTTAGATCAAACTACCGAGATATTACATGTGAATAACAAGAGATTAAAGGTAGGTGACAAAGATCAAACTTACCTATGGCATTGTCGTATGGGACACATAAATGAGAAACGCGTAAAACAGCTCATACAGAATGGAGCTATATCGCCCTTTGATTTCGAATCATATGGCACGTGTGAATCATGTCTCATCGGCAAGATGACTCGTATTTCCTTCAAAGGTGTTGGAATGCGCGCTGCCAACCTATTAGGACTCATACATACGGACGTATGTGGGCCTATGTCGATCAACGCACGAGAAGGCTATAGGTATTTCATCACTTTCATGGACGATTTGAGTAGATATGGCTATGTCTACTTGATGAAACATAAAAGTGAATCCTTTGACAAGTTCAAAGAATACCAGAATCGGGTACAGAACCAGCTGGGTAGAAAGATTAAAACACTACGTTCGGATCGTGGTGGTGAGTATCTTTCACACGAGTTTGATCAACACCTTAAAGACTGTGAGATCGTGCTACAGTTGACTCCACCTGGAACACCACAATTAAATGGTGTGTCCGAACGGAGAAATCGAACTTTACTTGATATGGTTCGATCCATGATGAGTCACACCGTTGTGCCTGATTCATTATGGGGCTATGCTCTTTTGTCGGCCGCTCTAATACTTAACCGAAGTCCGTCTAAAGCTGTTGACAAGACTCCATACGAATTATGGAAGGGAACGGTCCCTAACTTGTCCTTTATTCGGGTTTGGGGCTGCGAGGCTTATGTCAAGTGGAGACACGAGGATAAGCTCGGCCCGCGATCGGTCAAGACATACTTTATAGGCTATCCAAAGGGAACTTTTGGTCATTACTTCTACTCGCCTACCGAACAACGTGTTTTTGTTGCGGCTAGTGCGACGTTCTTAGAGAAAGAATTTCTCGAGAACAAGTCGAATAATAGAACCTTCGAGTTATCGGAGGTTCAAGAACCAACTACCGAGCAACCATTGGAGGAAACAGTTCCTTCAACCGAGGCTGCGGTAGATATCCCTGAGGAACCTAGGAGGTCGGGAAGAGTCTCTATTCCACCGGACAGATACATTGGTATGGTCGAGGAACGCGATACAGATGACGTCTTACTCCTAGAGGGTAATGAACCCACAACCTATAAAGGTGCCATGACCATTTCTGACTCAAAGCTATGGCTAGAAGCCATGCAATCCGAGATGGACTCCATGTATGAGAACAACGTGTGGGATCTTGTGGACCTACCTGCAAAGGTACGTCCCCTTCAATGCAAATGGCTTTACAAGATAAAGCATGCCGTGGAAGGACAACAAGATATCCACAAGGATAGACTAGTTGCTAAAGGTTTCACTCAAGTGCCAGGCTTGCACTATGATAAGATCTTTGCACCCGTAGTCATGCTACGTTCCATTCGGATTATCTTAGCGATCGCCGCATTTCATGACTATGAAATATGGCAAATGGACGTTAAAACCGCCTTCTTAAACGGTTATTTGGAGGAAGAGTTGTACATGGTACAACCTGAGGGTTTTATCGATCCAGCACATCCTAAGAAAGTTTGCAAGCTTAAGCGTTCCATCTATGGACTTAAGCAAGCATCGCGGAGTTGGAATCATTGCTTCGACCAAGTGATAAAAGAAAATGGATTCATTCGATCAGTCAAGGAACCATGTCTCTATATCAAGTCGAGTGGGAGCAAGATTGTATTTCTAGTACTGTATGTCGACGACATACTCTTGATTGGGAATGACATACCTCTCTTATCTTCGGTTAAAGCATGGTTGAAAAACCATTTCCAGATGAAAGATCTGGGAGAGGCACAAAGAATTTTGGGCATCCGTATCTACAGGGATAGATCACGACGGTTGTTGTCTCTCAGTCAGGAGTCTTATATAGATAAGATTCTAGAGAGATTCAGTATGACGAACTCCAAGAAAGGGTTCCTTCCTATGACTCCTGGGCTTTACTTGAGCAAGACTCAAGAAGCTAAGTCACTGGAAGAGAAAGAGCGCATGAGTCGGATTCCTTATGCTTCGGCAATAGGATCAATCATGTATGCCATGATATGCACACGTCCTGACGTTGCATATGCATTGAGTATGACAAGTCGATTCCAAGCTCATCCAGGTGAACAACACTGGATGGCCGTGAAAAACATTCTTAAGTACCTACGGAGGACTAAAGATTGGGGATTGACTTACGGAGGCGACTCGACGCTCTGCGCCACGGGTTACGCAGATGCTAGCTTCCAAACGGATCGAGATGACTCGAAATCTCAGTCTGGATTCGTTTTTACTCTTAATGGCGCTGCTGTCAGCTGGAAAAGTTCTAAACAGAGTGTTACAGCAGATTCTACGACTGAGTCCGAGTACTATGCCGCCTCGGAAGCAGCTAAGGAAGCAATATGGATGCGTCAATTCTTACAAGGACTCTCGGTAGTGCCTAGTTCGAATGACCCAATCACCGTTTATTGTGACAATAACGGTGCCATCTTCCAAGCTAAGGAGCATAAGTCTAGCAGCAAGGCTAGACATGTACAACGGAAAGCTCATCTAATCAGAGATTACGTGGAGCAAAAGGTGATATTCATTGATAAGATAGCTACGGATGACAACATAGCTGATCCTCTCACAAAAGCATTACCACGTGATAAGCATGAAGGGCACATTCATTCCATGGGAATTGGATGTGTTCCTAAGTTGTAGTACTCTTTTATGAATTCATGTAATAATTCATTTTCTCGTGTACTCTACTCAACCTTATTGTTATGATATATAATGTTTTGTTTCTCATGTGGAATTGTACGCCAATTTTGAACACCACAAAGTGAACTGATTAACATTACATCGTTTTGGTCCTTGATTACCCACTTGAGCTGATAACTCAGGTAATCATTTTGTGACGTTGGTTGATGGTGGGTTCAACGAGCCATAAGTCACGCGGCTGACTGACCAATCACAAAGGCGAGTTATACGGATATCTCGTAGGACACCCCGTGACATCGTTATGGAGTCCTAAATGTTTTATAACATTGGGTGTCAGGTCGTGGATAGGACCTCCATAGTGTTCCTTAGAGTCGAGTCTTTTGACTTTCAACTGCTTCTTGAGATTAAGGCAGATTTTGGGTAACTTTGGTTTCTTTCCCACGGTCACCGTAACAGGGGCCAAGAGGATTTTTTCTGGGTTATTTCATGCTGCGCGATATCGGCAGGATTCGAGTTGAGGGAAATATCCAAACCCTTATCAGGATTTTATCATTTCTCAGGGCCACTCGAGGAGTAGTAACTGAAATGCATGGCCATGCTCGAATACAGATTCGTTTTATCAGTTAAGTTACTCTCTAGTCGGGGAAACCACTCTTGATACAGATCGCTTGTGAGATACGACCTTTGCGAATGCGGATTTGCAAATTGTCTTACATTGAGTGGGAGAAATTTTAAAAGGATATGAGAATCGGTTATCGCACCTACACTTGTACGGACAAGTGGGAGTTTGTTGGAGCTTGTGTCCTCCACATGTAATGTGATAACGTCATTGCACATACCCTTGTACGGACAAGTGGGAGATTGTTGGGGCTGGTGTCCTTGACAATTAAGTATAATGACTTATTAAATCTCTTTAAGGATCACAAGGGCATACTTCTGTATTATTACCAGTTGATCCACGTTTATCAATAACGGTTGGCTTGCTAGATAAGTTTGACGTTATTGTCATACGGATGGCGGTGGTCAACTGGTCCCTATACGTCACACCTATAGGACACGTTTGAGAGATGTGAAGGTATGAAAATACAGTCACATTTATGCCGGATATGACTAAACAGTTAGTCAGAGGTATTGACTATTAAATTAGTCAATAAGATGTTGAGATTATTATTTAATACGGATTAAATAATTTTAGCTAATACGGATTACATGATTAATTCGTAAATTAAATATAAACGGTTATATTTAATTAAATATTGTATTCGCGTATTAATATAAACAGTTATATTAATTTGGGTAATTATACAATATCGTATTTTGTCAGACCATTATTAATATATCGACTGTATTAATATCTGATAACATGTTACGATTTATAATTAAAAATACCGCGAACAACTTAAAGCTAAATGGGTCGAATCACGCATTGGAATAAGGTAAGAGTGGAAAGCCCACTCATACCCGACATCCAATTTCGGCCGACCTAGAGACTACATAAGGAGAGTCCTTCTCCTTATGTCAGTCACTCTTGTCGCACTGTTTAACAAATCTCAAAAGAAAATTAGGGTTTGAGAGCATTCTTCTCCCATAACCCAGATCTCACATCTAAAACTCAAAAGGCTCTCCCAATATTGCAAGGCAGTTGGAGAGGATTTCTAGCACACGCGGCCACGTCTCATTCTAAGTCTTGGGTGCAAGTTATAGAAGGGAATTTGTGTTAATTCCTGTTCTTAGGCCTTTTGCGCGAGGACTAAAGGTTGTACTTCTTTTCTTTTCTTTTTAATCTTATGACCATATTCACGATTGTATTTTTTCATTATAATCCTGCAAGTATAGGGTGAATACGCGTTTTATTCCCGACAAGTGGTATCAGAGCCTTAGGCCATGAAATTTTACAATTGTGTTTTTCATAAGATTTGAAAATTGGAAACTCGGACTGTTTTTGACGAGCACTCGATCGAGTGCTACCTACACTCGATCGAGTGCTTTGGCCGAGTGCCTCTTTTTGTGAGAAATCGATCTTGTTTTTCGATTTTTATTTGCATATTGTTATTTAATCGATATTTTTAGCAATATGTGGATCTTTTGTTGTTTTTATTTTTGATTTTCATGTTTTATATCAAAAGATAAAAACTTGTTTAGATTTAAAGTGCAGCGTTTGCGTTTTAACGAGTCACTCGATCGAGCCCCTGCTGCACTCGATCGAGTGACACTGACACTCGATCGAGTGCCTCTGTTACTCGGTCGAGTGCTCTTCTTTCAGGCTATCTTTTTCGAAAATAACTTGTTTTCTTATTTTCACATGGCTTAAAATAATATACTGTATACGGAAATAGTATATTATTTAGTGAAACGGTTCACCCTCGTTTGATACATATTGTTTTAAAACAGTTTAAAATAATGGATTATATGTTTATTAAAATTGGTGATTAAAGCGGTATAGTCACATAATTTTAATCTTAAAAGGTGGTTTGGTGTAAATTTATTAACCATAATAACAGTATTATGTCATGTATAAATTTTATTTAGTTGATGCATTTTATTTATCGTCTTGTGAATGCCTTGAATGCTTTCAATAACGTATTTAATTTTTGCAAACGGTTGTAACTTAGTGTGGCCTTAGAAGATTGTGTCACCGTAATGATGGGACACAGTCTTGCTTGTAATTTTGAGATCTTGAATCTCCGGTTTTGGGTTTTTGCCATGTAATTACTTTTGTATTTAAATTAGAATGTATCTAGGACTACTTTTGTAATTTAAATTAGTAATTTTGTGAAGACCAAAGACGGAGACCGGATGCTCACTCCCGCTGCAAGGACCAAGATGGAACATCAAGACAAGCTTCTAGGGTCCAACGGTGGATTCCAAGTTGTTTTATGTTTATTTTGGTAGGATAGGCCACACTAGGACTTTTATTTACGTTTATTGCATTTATCTTTATGCTTTCATCGATAATAGCTTGCATCATATTCCGCCTAAAAACCAAACCACCTATATCATGCCTGAAAACTGACTCATGTAGAGGTTACGCGTTAGTTTTCTGTGGCAATACAGATGTCACATGTCAATTGCAAAGCCATCACTTTATTTAATTCATTCACGCAAATGCTAGTTTTTAGTTCACTTATATATGGATAAATAAAAGTTGATGGGGTCTTCCTCGTATAACCAAAAATTGAGATTAGTCTTTATAAATCAGCCTCCCATGAATCCCTTCTTCGTCGGTAGGCATAATATGACCCCTTCTACGTCGGGTAAGTGGGAACAGAAGATTTATTTTATCTCAACATCATGATCACTCGATAATATCTAGTGACTGAGATGGACTAATAGATAGGATATACGGAAATCTATCGACCAAGAGTTCCAACGATTGGAATTAACCAAACTGTGGGCTTATCAATATACGGAAATTGAGTCTTGGGATCGTTTATATAATTCTTGAGGGAGATCAATTATATAAATGCATGAGTCTACGAGTTTAAATTCAATTTAATATAGACTTAAATCACAACAATAAGTTGCTTATATGGTTTTGTTTTATCTTCTTTTTCAGTGTAGAACACGTTCATTAAAACTGCTGTATAACTAAAATGGCTGGTGAAGACCCAATGCCAAGTGCCAAGCTAGCACGTGAATCCTGGCTAAAGGCCTTCATGGACTCCATGAATCAGTCAACTAGACTGAGGAATGATGGGTCAAACTTCTCTGACTGGGAGGCAGCACTACGGAATGCTGCCATTGCTGACGGAAAGCTTAAGTATTTAACTGAGCCCATTCCGGCACACCCAGGAACTGGAGCCAGAGCCAACGAAGTTCGCGCTCATAGCGACTTCGTCATGGAAGCGGGTGCGATAAAGAACGTACTCATCTATGCAATGGAATCAAATTTGCAAAGACGCTTCATATCCCACGGTGCAAACAAGATTTTCACCACGCTCTCTAACGAATTCTCCAAAGCTCCGAGAAACGTTTCTTATGAGCATACCTGTCGCTTCTTTGAGGCGAAACTCCAGAAGGGCCAAGCTGTTAGCCCACATATTCTCAACATGATTGAGAATATCGAGAAACTGGAGACCCTAAACTGCAAGATCAGTGAGAACATAATCGTTGATCGTATGCTTCATTCGCTTCATGATGGGTTCGCCCTCTTTAGGGCCAACTACTACATGAACGACATGAAGAAGTCTCCTCATGAGCTCCACTCCCTTCTCGTACAGACTGAGAAGGATATGAAATTAAGTGGGAGCATGAAGCAGGATGTTCTCATGATCTCCAGTAAGGGAAAGGGTAAAGGGAAGGCTAAAGCTCAGGGCGACCTAGTAGTAGGTAAGCCCAGGTTCAAGAAACCAGGATTTTCTAAGAGTGGGCCAGGTGAGTCGAGCAACTCACAGGGCAAGACTAAGAGCAAGGATACTAGCATGGAATGCCACCACTGCCACAAGACTGGGCATTGGAGGCGCTCATGCCCCGTGTATCGCGAGGACATTAAGGCAGGCCGTGTTACTCCTGTTGGTATGTCTTCTTCTTCTTTTATTCACATGATTGAGATTAACCATGCAAGTTGCGGAACTTGGGTACTTGATACTGGTTGTGGTTCTCATCTATGTAATCATGTGCAGGGCCTCCGAAACCAAGAACCCCTAATCAAGGGTGAGGTGGACCTGCGTGTCGGGAATGGAGTACGCGTTGCTGCAGTCTCGAAGGGAACATACGTGATCCAGCTTCCAAGTGGATTCGAGTTATTTTTATATAACTGTTATTATGTTCCTAGTTTGTCCAAAAACATTATTTCAGTTTCTGCACTTGACAAACTCGGTTTTTCATTTGTAATAGAGAATAATAGCTGTATTTTCTCCTTACACAATATGATATATGGCAAGGCAGTTTCCATGAATGGAATTTATGTTTTAGATCAAACTACCGAGATATTACATGTGAATAACAAGAGATTAAAGGTAGGTGACAAAGATCAAACTTACCTATGGCATTGTCGTATGGGACACATAAATGAGAAACGCGTAAAACAGCTCATACAGAATGGAGCTATATCGCCCTTTGATTTCGAATCATATGGCACGTGTGAATCATGTCTCATCGGCAAGATGACTCGTATTTCCTTCAAAGGTGTTGGAATGCGCGCTGCCAACCTATTAGGACTCATACATACGGACGTATGTGGGCCTATGTCGATCAACGCACGAGAAGGCTATAGGTATTTCATCACTTTCATGGACGATTTGAGTAGATATGGCTATGTCTACTTGATGAAACATAAAAGTGAATCCTTTGACAAGTTCAAAGAATACCAGAATCGGGTACAGAACCAGCTGGGTAGAAAGATTAAAACACTACGTTCGGATCGTGGTGGTGAGTATCTTTCACACGAGTTTGATCAACACCTTAAAGACTGTGAGATCGTGCTACAGTTGACTCCACCTGGAACACCACAATTAAATGGTGTGTCCGAACGGAGAAATCGAACTTTACTTGATATGGTTCGATCCATGATGAGTCACACCGTTGTGCCTGATTCATTATGGGGCTATGCTCTTTTGTCGGCCGCTCTAATACTTAACCGAAGTCCGTCTAAAGCTGTTGACAAGACTCCATACGAATTATGGAAGGGAACGGTCCCTAACTTGTCCTTTATTCGGGTTTGGGGCTGCGAGACTTATGTCAAGTGGAGACACGAGGATAAGCTCGGCCCGCGATCGGTCAAGACATACTTTATAGGCTATCCAAAGGGAACTTTTGGTCATTACTTCTACTCGCCTACCGAACAACGTGTTTTTGTTGCGGCTAGTGCGACGTTCTTAGAGAAAGAATTTCTCGAGAATAAGTCGAATAATAGAACCTTCGAGTTATCGGAGGTTCAAGAACCAACTACCGAGCAACCATTGGAGGAAACAGTTCCTTCAACCGAGGCTGCGGTAGATATCCCTGAGGAACCTAGGAGGTCGGGAAGAGTCTCTATTCCACCGGACAGATACATTGGTATGGTCGAGGAACGCGATACAGATGACGTCTTACTCCTAGAGGGTAATGAACCCACAACCTATAAAGGTGCCATGACCATTTCTGACTCAAAGCTATGGCTAGAAGCCATGCAATCCGAGATGGACTCCATGTATGAGAACAACGTGTGGGATCTTGTGGACCTACCTGCAAAGGTACGTCCCCTTCAATGCAAATGGCTTTACAAGTTAAAGCATGCCGTGGAAGGACAACAAGATATCCACAAGGCTAGACTAGTTGCTAAAGGTTTCACTCAAGTGCCAGGCTTGCACTATGATGAGATCTTTGCACCCGTAGTCATGCTACGTTCCATTCGGATTATCTTAGCGATCGCCGCATTTCATGACTATGAAATATGGCAAATGGACGTTAAAACCGCCTTCTTAAACGGTTATTTGGAGGAAGAGTTGTACATGGTACAACCTGAGGGTTTTATCGATCCAGCACATCCTAAGAAAGTTTGCAAGCTTAAGCGTTCCATCTATGGACTTAAGCAAGCATCGCGGAGTTGGAATCATTGCTTCGACCAAGTGATAAAAGAAAATGGATTCATTCGATCAGTCAAGGAACCATGTCTCTATATCAAGTCGAGTGGGAGCAAGATTGTATTCCTAGTACTGTATGTCGACGACATACTCTTGATTGGGAATGACATACCTCTCTTATCTTCGGTTAAAGCATGGTTGAAAAACCATTTCCAGATGAAAGATCTGGGAGAGGCACAAAGAATTTTGGGCATCCGTATCTACAGGGATAGATCACGACGGTTGTTGTCTCTCAGTCAGGAGTCTTATATAGATAAGATTCTAGAGAGATTCAGTATGACGAACTCCAAGAAAGGGTTCCTTCCTATGACTCCTGGGCTTTACTTGAGCAAGACTCAAGAAGCTAAGTCACTGGAAGAGAAAGAGCGCATGAGTCGGATTCCTTATGCTTCGGCAATAGGATCAATCATGTATGCCATGATATGCACACGTCCTGACGTTGCATATGCATTGAGTATGACAAGTCGATTCCAAGCTCATCCAGGTGAACAACACTGGATGGCCGTGAAAAACATTCTTAAGTACCTACGGAGGACTAAAGATTGGGGATTGACTTACGGAGGCGACTCGACGCTCTGCGCCACGGGTTACGCAGATGCTAGCTTCCAAACGGATCGAGATGACTCGAAATCTCAGTCTGGATTCGTTTTTACTCTTAATGGCGCTGCTGTCAGCTGGAAAAGTTCTAAACAGAGTGTTACAGCAGATTCTACGACTGAGTCCGAGTACTATGCCGCCTCGGAAGCAGCTAAGGAAGCAATATGGATGCGTCAATTCTTACAAGGACTCTCGGTAGTGCCTAGTTCGAATGACCCAATCACCGTTTATTGTGACAATAGCGGTGCCATCTTCCAAGCTAAGGAGCATAAGTCTAGCAGCAAGGCTAGACATGTACAACGGAAAGCTCATCTAATCAGAGATTACGTGGAGCAAAAGGTGATATTCATTGATAAGATAGCTACGGATGACAACATAGCTGATCCTCTCACAAAAGCATTACCACGTGATAAGCATGAAGGGCACATTCATTCCATGGGAATTGGATGTGTTCCTAAGTTGTAGTACTCTTTTATGAATTCATGTAATAATTCATTTTCTCGTGTACTCTACTCAACCTTATTGTTATGATATATAATGTTTTGTTTCTCATGTGGAATTGTACGCCAATTTTGAACACCACAAAGTGAACTGATTAACATTACATCGTTTTGGTCCTTGATTACCCACTTGAGCTGATAACTCAGGTAATCATTTTGTGACGTTGGTTGATGGTGGGTTCAACGAGCCATAAGTCACGCGGCTGACTGACCAATCACAAAGGCGAGTTATACGGATATCTCGTAGGACACCCCGTGACATCGTTATGGAGTCCTAAATGTTTTATAACATTGGGTGCCAGGTCGTGGATAGGACCTCCATAGTGTTCCTTAGAGTCGAGTCTTTTGACTTTCAACTGCTTCTTGAGATTAAGGCAGATTTTGGGTAACTTTGGTTTCTTTCCCACGGTCACCGTAACAGGGGCCAAGAGGATTTTTTCTGGGTTATTTCATGCTGCGCGATATCGGCAGGATTCGAGTTGAGGGAAATATCCAAACCCTTATCAGGATTTTATCATTTCTCAGGGCCACTCGAGGAGTAGTAACTGAAATGCATGGCCATGCTCGAATACAGATTCGTTTTATCAGTTAAGTTACTCTCTAGTCGGGGAAACCACTCTTGATACAGATCGCTTGTGAGATACGACCTTTGCGAATGCGGATTTGCAAATTGTCTTACATTGAGTGGGAGAAATTTTAAAAGGATATGAGAATCGGTTATCGCACCTACACTTGTACGGACAAGTGGGAGTTTGTTGGAGCTTGTGTCCTCCACATGTAGTGTGATAACGTCATTGCACATACCCTTGTACGGACAAGTGGGAGATTGTTGGGGCTGGTGTCCTTGACAATTAAGTATAATGACTTATTAAATCTCTTTAAGGATCACAAGGGCATACTTCTGTATTATTACCAGTTGATCCACGTTTATCAATAACGGTTGGCTTGCTAGATAAGTTTGACGTTATTGTCATACGGATGGCGGTGGTCAACTGGTCCCTATACGTCACACCTATAGGACACGTTTGAGAGATGTGAAGGTATGAAAATACAGTCACATTTATGCCGGATATGACTAAACAGTTAGTCAGAGGTATTGACTATTAAATTAGTCAATAAGATGTTGAGATTATTATTTAATACGGATTAAATAATTTTAGCTAATACAGATTACATGATTAATTCGTAAATTAAATATAAACGGTTATATTTAATTAAATATTGTATTCGCGTATTAATATAAACAGTTATATTAATTTGGGTAATTATACAATATCGTATTTTGTCAGACCATTATTAATATATCGACTGTATTAATATCTGATAACATGTTACGATTTATAATTAAAAATACCGCGAACAACTTAAAGCTAAATGGGTCGAATCACGCATTGGAATAAGGTAAGAGTGGAAAGCCCACTCCTACCCGACATCCAATTTCGGCCGACCTAGAGACTACATAAGGAGAGTCTTTCTCCTTATGTCAGTCACTCTTGTCGCACTGTTTAACAAATCTCAAAAGAAAATTAGGGTTTGAGAGCATTCTTCTCCCATAACCCAGATCTCACATCTAAAACTCAAAAGGCTCTCCCAATATTGCAAGGCAGTTGGAGAGGATTTCTAGCACACGCGGCCACGTCTCATTCTAAGTCTTGGGTGCAAGTTATAGGAGGGAATTTGTGTTAATTCCTGTTCTTAGGCCTTTTGCGCGAGGACTAAAGGTTGTACTTCTTTTCTTTTCTTTTTAATCTTATGACCATATTCACGATTGTATTTTTTCATTATAATCCTGCAAGTATAGAGTGAATACGCGTTTTATTCCCGACACAAATAATATCCAAGGTAGATAAATAATACACTATTTTGTTAGTTTTAGACATTTTTCTTATTGTTGTACTTCCTCCATTTTAATCCAAATGGGCATTTTGCTTTTTGTACACTATTCACCAATCAACTTTCAATCTCAATTTTCTCTCAATACATAAGAAAAAATATATTCATGTGAGGTCTTGTTTAATTCGTTTTTACGATTACATTGAAAATATATAACTTTTATAATTTTTACAAATACGTAGTTAAAGATATGAAGCACGCAAAACGTGCGTTGAGAAACGTGAATAAAGCAAATTACACATTTGGATTAATATGGAGGAAGTACTTTCTTAAGATGAGTACATTCGCTCTAACCGAGAGTTTTGGTTAAGTAAATCGACAAAGCAGTAGAAGAGGTGAAGAGTTTTATATTGCGTCTTCTTTGGGCCGATAGTCTCATTGACTCCTAAAGTCCAATAAATTTGGGAAGTGGCCTACTAACATCACCTCATTATAAAGTTTAAAATAATTCTCCCATTTATGTCCAATAAACACAAGTTAAAAAGTCTTTAGGAAATATTGTAGACATCACTTTGAAATTTTAATTAATAGACATTTATTATAAAATTTTCATTTTAAAATGTCTTAACATGGATCCTTGGTGCATATGAGTTATGACTTATATCTTATACATAATATGTAATGTACCCTAATTATGTTATGAAGAAATGAACCGACGAAGTCGTAGAACTTCGTATAAAAGTCTTATAAGAGACTATTTCAGTATGTGGATCACACGTAAGACGTATTACCATCAGTTTTGTAGTTTCTGAGTATTATAACAATGTTTTTGAGTTTTATTTTAAAAATTATGAGTATTGTTATATAATTTCTGAGTTCATTTATTAAAATATTAAGCTCAAAACATTACAATAAAATTCATAATATTACACATAAACTTATTTAAACTTTAGTTTTGATGGGAAAAAAAATCTAACTATAAACTTTAATAAACTTCGAAAAATTACACATATTCAAAAACAAATAAAATTTGAGACAATAAGCTCATGAAAATAGTATACGCTCAAAGACAAGTAAAATATGAGATAATAATGCTGATATGTATTTATTTTTCTCATGATCTTTTGGAGTTCGTTTCATTTTTACACTATACGTTTTTGTTGTCCATCAGTCCAACTCGATTATGGTTGCAAACCAAGTCCATTTCTTTGCTAACCAAGTCTGTAAGTGGACAAGGCCCAGGTCCAGGCCCATGTGTGTTATTCTAAGTCCATAGATACACTTTAGCCTAAGATTTATCCTCCTTCAAATCATTATAAGAAATTGTAGTAAAAATCGTAGAAGGAAAATATAATGTTCCCTCTTTTGCACGGAAAATTAAAAAATTAATTTGGACTATGCAAAATACATTGTTTCACATGTTATTAAATTTGCACCACATATTTTAACCTAAAAAGAGAAAATAGGGAGAATCTGAATAATCTGTTTAAGAAAATATGAAAAAGAGGAAGGAGTATGAAATATTAAAATGTACTAAAAAAATGTCGGCGATTAGCACACAATTATAAAGAATAAGTATATAAAATATAGGTAAAATAGATACTGATGAATCATATATTCACAATCAAGCCAAGTAGGAGCCTTTTATAAATCATAAACAAACCTAATAATATCTTTCCAACATTGTCGTTCTAGCCCCGCTATAGTAGGTCGTGAGAGAGTTGGGTTTTGGCCTTATAACGAATTCTCCGGTTTTAAATGTTGCATTTCTTAGGAAGAGGATTTAGTACGAGTTGTTATTATTGGTAAAGTTATTAACTACCAACATTCATGTTCTAATTTAGTTTTAAATATTGTTATATCATCGGTATAAATGAGTGAATATCTTATTATAAATATACGATGATTTTATACAAGATTATTCAATATTAACAGTAGTTCCGATTAGATAGTTAGACCAACAAATACTTACATTTGACAAGAATTCATCATGCAATAAATATTGACATATGACAAGTTCCATCCCTAAACTTACTAATTTAACTTTTGTATACTCAAATCCTTCCATTGTTGATTTGAAAGTCAAACACTTGATCAATGGTGGGAATAAATGGGATGCTAATTTGTCTATCTCTATTATAGTTGGTAACTGTAGAAAGAATAGTGCTTACTGACCTATATCTTCTAGTGGGGATTTTGAGGTTAATAATGGCTATTTTGAAGTAATAAAAATGTCAAACCCAAGGAGCTCACTAGGTCAATCCTAATGATGAGAGGAAGTTTTTGTAGAAAGATAGCCTAGGCAGCACTAAAACGGACACGGACACGGACACGACACGGACACGGGACACGGCATGCCATAAAATTTAGGACACGGGACACGGCATTTAAATTTAATAAAATATACATTTTATAGTTATAAATTTTTGATTTTATTTTTGTAAAAGTATTTGATATTAATTTTAAATAAGTGAATGTAAAACTTGCCCTTAATAATAAATTTATTTTCATTCCTCATCCGAATCAATATTCTAATTGATCTCTTTCGATAACGCATTTCTCATCTCAAGAACATCATTCACCGCAAATGATAACCAAATATCGTGGACACGCGTCGGACACGTGCCCAAATAAATGTAGAAAGTTAGACACGGCTGTTTAGGTGTTGGACACGTTTCGACATGTGTCCGTGGAGTGTCGGTGTCGGACACGGTACGACTCATTAGGAGAAGTGTCCGTGCTACCTAGAAGATGGCTTTGAGAATATAGCCGGTTGAAGTCCCAAGATCGACTTTATACTCCAATATATTTAAGTTATTCAAGAGAAATTTCTTAAAACAGAGCTTGAATCTAATTGTTTTTACTCGCTTTGTTTTTTTTATTTAATAAGGTAAAATAATTAGATTGGCTATTTTGGAGAAGACAAACCTATTAATTTCATCCTTTCGGATAATAGAGGTGAGTTTAAATCAACGACGTTCGGTCCACCTTAAAAAAATTGGACAAAAATGTGCAACCGAAGCCATAAAATCGACAAGTTTATTGGCCTCACGAAAACAATGCATTGCCTGCTCTGTGACGGGTAATATTGACTCCTTGATACATCTTTTAGGGATTGTATTTTTACTTCTCATTTATAGATCGAAAGTAAGTTAGGAATTAGAGTCACTTCCCTTAATGATATTAACGTTTAAGATTGGATTAGTGTTATTGGCTTAATCTATTTCTTGAGGTGCATAGTTTTTAACGGCCTTCTATCGTTACTGGAGATAGCAACAAGTATTGTTGTCAATTGATTTGTTGTTTTCGTTGATGTTACTTGGAGACAAAGCTACTCGGTCGGGTTAGGTTCATCCCCAAACACGACAATAAAGATACAAGTTTGTTCTAAAGTATGATCGGTTGATGTTCAACCATTTGAAAAAGCCAAAGGCTTAACTATTTTGGACGCTCTCAAACGCGTGGGCTCGGTCTTAGTTAAGTGGAATTATTTTCGGACTGTTTATAGGTTTTTTTGTCAAATCTTGGACATCATTCCTCCAAGACTCGGCGTTATAATGGTTATTGATAATATTCTTTTTATTTCTTATCTTTGTATTCTGCATTCGTTTCTATGTTCCTAGAGTTTTCAAATAAGAATATTAATAAGTGACCATTAAGCATCTCTATTGATAACGGCATCCTTGGGTGGATCGATATGATCAATCACATCAAAGGCGTGTGCAGTATGTATTGAGAAAGAGTTCTACCCATCATACGTAATGGACATTTTCGGACTCGAGGGTTATTTGGACGTAATTTTTGATATTTGAGACAGAGTATGCCGGGTGGAATGGAGCTTCAGGAGGAACTGTATCGTTTGTCATTGGGGCAGAGGATAGGGAAGACGAAGAGGAAGGAAGAAGTGGAAGGCTAAGGGATCTTGTTAGGGTTGATACCATAATAGATTAACCATCTCAACTAAAACCTTAAGGTGATGGTTGAGCCCCAACTATTATTAATATTCCTATTACGCTCCCTCACTCAAACGCTCATTGCACTTGAAGAGTCCTATTACGCTCCCTCACTCAAACGCTCATTGCACTTGAAGAGTGGTTAGTTTGCACAGGCTCCCCCATACCGTGATGCTGGTTTTCACTTCGTGGTTTCTGAGGAGTTTTGAGATTGCCAGGATTCGAACCCGTGACCTTTGATTCTGATACCATGATAGATGAACCATCTCCACCAAAACTTTAAGACAATGGTTAAGTCCCAACTATTATTATTTATTAATATTCCTATTATTTTCGATAAGACGTTCATAACCTAACTCAAAGAGCCATCAATTTATATCACTTCTAGCATTTTCATTTGGCAAGCAAAAGAAAAAATTGACAGATGAAGAGAGTGAGTGATGAAGAGGTTAGAGCATCATGAAAGTGGTTCGAAATTTAAGGCCACCATTTCTTCTTTAATCTTTATGAAACCACCCAGCTTCCTAGTGTTATTCTATTCTTTGAAATCAATTGGTCTCTCTTTATACGGGATATTTTAGTTGAACAATAAAACGAGATTTTGTAGTCTTACCATAACGGAGTACTGAAAGTTCCATTCTAAAGCAAATTGACAATAGAAAAGTAACCTCAAATATATATACGAGCAACTCAACTGAACAGTATTTATTTTTGGCAAGTGGATACATACATCTATCTCGCAATAGCAAACCTAGCCGTATTAGTGAATTTAATGCATTGTGTATTGCTATCGTGAATCATGATGCTATGCCTGATACGTCCTTCAGTCTTTCTATATGCTGCTGGTACAACTTTTTTATGCATAGACACGCTATCCATGGACACACCAAGATGTCTATACTTGAATTAATATTCGAGGACGGTAAGAATACTACGTCACACCGCACGTCTTGGCTCAAATCACTTTGACTAGAAATTGAAGATTTTAGATCTATAGTAACTTAGTAAGACCAGTCAAATTCTAAACTAGTGTTAAGATTCGAAAATCTCAACTCGCGACCTGTTAAATGAGATTTGAAATAACCCGTTATTTTAGGGTTGGAAGCTAGTCCAAATTGGGTGACCCGACAAATCAAATATAAATCAAGGGCTTTTATTAGATTGTTAACTAGGTTTGTGACCCGTGAAATTCACGGGTTTATCTGTTTTAGTTATTCTTTTATCTATTGTTAAGATTTGTCCGAGCAATTAGTTTATCTATTTAAAAAGATATAGTCTTGAAATACAAAAAGTTACATAGTTAATGTCTTATTTTTTGACAACTCAAATTTCTTTTTAAAGCTATATATTGTACTTTAGTTGTTATTTTGATTAATATACTAATAACATGTATTTTTTTTTTAAAAGAAGGGGTCAACAGTCGTTGGCGAAACATAAATTATAAATAAATGAAAATTAAATTCTACATTGTTGATCCTATAATTATAAACTTTTACCTTCAAAACCACCAACAACATAGGTCCATGAATATGATCAAAATAATTATTAATACATTTTTTAGTGTAATTTTTTTAATAATTTGGTATAGTTGTTATGTGGCAAAAAATTAAAGGTTTAAGGTTACTTTTAAATTAGATTAGAGTGTATAGATAAATTATGTACCAAAATTTTCTATATAAAAGCTTCAACGACCCTTTGGTATCTAGCTATATGAAGTTAGTGAGTGGAGACGAAAGGACAAATTAATGCATAATGTTTGATTTTTTTTTCTTTTTTTTTTAAGAATGATAAAATTTCCCAGTGTAAATAGCTTAAACCATATTTTTTAATTAAATTAGAGGGATTTTTATCTCAATATTTTGTTTCATATAAAATCATATTTTTTTATAGTAGCATATTTATCAAGTTTAATAAATGCTAGTCTTAATATAACATCCAAATCAGTTTGTCAAAATTCCTAAATTTAAATTTTGCAAAAAAAATAGTAGCCTACTACAAATGGTGAATTGGTGAGGAAAACCAAAAAGTCATCCTATTAAATAAAAGAAATAAAAGTCAAATAAGTATTTAGGTTAATAACCAAATTTAGGAAAGGAGACTAAATAGTTTGTGTTAATTTATTTTTGTGTTTGCAATTAACATTTTTTATTTTTATTTTGTATTAATAAGCATGTGACACATGATTTTAGATTTGTCTTTTTAATGACACATGACAATATGACATAGTAAGATACTTAGTATTGTCTTTTTAATTTTGATGCTCAAAAGTCATGAACCTTGATTAATATTTATATCTATCTTAAATTTGATAATAATAGAAAAAAACGCTCAAAAGTCATAAAACATATTTCTAATTGTTTATAATATTTGATAGGGGCAAAAATTTGTAAGCATTTTTTTTTCTATCCATATCGTCAATTAAATTGCATGTGTCACTAATATGTCTTATCTATCTATTCACATCAAATTAAGTGTATTAAGGTTTTAAATTGATTAAATCATTTTTTTTTATTTTTTTATGTAAGTTTCATTGTTGGGTTATGAGATATTCGTCACATTTTAAAATTTCGTCGTACACGTTTGTTTTGTTCAAATTTAAGGGTTATCAAGATTTTTGGTATTAATAAGATACTTAGTCTTGTCTTTTTACAATATTATAAAAATAAATGAATAATCTAGTAATCAATAATATAGATGAATAGTATTAACCAATATAATTATGACATGTTGATTAAAATTAAATGTTTTAAGTAGCCTTCTAACTATATTGTAGGCATAAATATTAATAATAATGTACATATGACCATTATTCATGTAAATAAAATTTACAAAAAAACACATACTTTTTAAAGTTTATGAAATACTATTTTTTTTGAAACTAAAAATAATTAATCATGAACATTCATGTTGTCAATCATGTCGTTAGTTTATAATATAGTTTTGAGGGGAATATGGGGAGTATTTGTTTAAGCAATTCTAGTATTCTCTTCTTCATATAGTTCTCTTTCTCAAATGATTAATGAACCATCCCTACAAAAAAAACCACTTAGCGATTAATAACAAACAAAATGGTGGAATTTGATTTATTTAATATTTACATTATGATTATATTAATTTAATTTTTTTCTTAAATAATGAAAGAAATATTGCATTAAATAATAAAAATGTAAGTAAATTTTATTTTTGAATAGCACAACTCCACAAATTTTGGTAACCCCTAAATAACAACAAAACAACATATATGTGAAGTTAAAAAATGTGATAGTACTTCATAACCAATAGAACTTAAAAATAAGAAACGAAACTATTAATTTAACACCTTAATACACTTATCTTACCGTAATACACTTACCATGATAAGAATGATTATTTACACATACAATTCTCTCGGTGATGGGGTAGACATATAGTCTTCTTTCTCCAATGAATCATTCCTACAAAAAATATTCACTGAATGATTACTAATAAACAAAATGGTGGAATTTGATTTTTGTATTGTTAACCTTATCGTTGTTAGTTTAAATTTTTTTTATATAATAAAAGAAATAAGACATTGAGTCATAGAGATGTAAGTATGTTTACCTTTGAATATCACAAACCACAAATTTTGATAGTCCTAAATGAAAACAAAACAACATATATGTGAAGTTAAATGAGTCATCCATAGCCAATGAAAC
Organism: Silene conica; assembly: GCA_029255685.2. NCBI lineage: Eukaryota > Viridiplantae > Streptophyta > Magnoliopsida > Caryophyllales > Caryophyllaceae > Silene > Silene conica. The sequence continues at coordinate 7,100,982 of CM055313.2, forward strand.
TTATAAATAAATAATTAAATAAATAAAACCTTAATATACTTAACTTACCTTAATGTTGAGACAATGATAAGAAACATTATTAACACATACAATTTTATTGGTGATGGAGGCATAAAACAAAATTGGCTTGAATTTTGGCTCACAAATGATGTCTTCCATCAAACATTTATAACCGATTGAGGATGCAATTTACGACTTTTGGAAGTTCTTTTCTTTTTTTATCATTATTAGCAAATTTAATATATACATAAATATGTAGCACGTTTTTAATGTTTTATGACTTTTGAGCATTCTTTTCATTATTAGCAAATTTAATATAGACATAAGAATAAAGTAAAGATAAATGAGATGTAAAAGGTTTGCTTTAAATTTTAATTAATTTGGTTGGGGTTAAGTATTATGAAGAATTTTAATTAATTTATTACCATGTTCAATTAAGAAAATGAATTAAATAGGAAAAAAATGGTGGGTGTTAAGTAATATGAAAAGTTTTAATTAATTATTAACATGTTTTATTAAAACAAAATAATTAAAACTTTAATTTTAATTATAAATTATGAAATTTTTATAACAAAATTTTCATTTAAAATTTCAATATTAATTATAAATTATGAAATTTTGAAGGGTTGCATATATTTGGGAAAATAGTACATTTAATATACAAAACTAATTTAAGAATAATGATAATATTAAAAGGTCAATGTTTAAAATTAGAGTGGTGTAAATTTTTATTTGTCGTTTAACCTTTTCTAATTTTAAAAATTAAAAGGTCAAATGTTTAATGTAGTATGATATTATTTCTCCTTAATATTTAAAACTTATATACTATTATTTTATAAGCTGCATGTGTATATTAGTTTGTTGCTTAAAATATTCTAACAATAAACATCGAAATTTAAAATTTAGTATTGTATGAACTTTTATTTTGATTTTTAATTGTTGTTTAAGTTATCTAGAAATTCAAGAGGTAAAAGTTTAATTTTTTTTACTTTTAAAATAAGAAATAATTAGGTGACTTGTTAGTATTCTAGTGGTGAAATAAAATAATTTTAGCTAACATTTTTATTTTATTTATAGATTTATTGGTAAATGAACTAAACAAATGTCATATAATAAATTTTTAATCCATGTCACATTAATATGCCATGTCACATTTAAACTTGCCATGTCATATTTAAATCTTGCCATGTCACATTTTTTTGCTAGCCTTTTAATTAGATTTTATAGATATTTATATATTGCATTTGAAATAATTGTTAAAAAATTATTTATTTTACTACTTAAAACTACACAAAAAAAATCAATTTTATATAAACTTTACGATATTTAATAATAAAAATAATAAAATAATTATTAAAAATCTTTACATTTATAATTATGTCAATATAATTAATATAAACATTGAATGAGATAAAAATTAATTCTAACTTTTAAATATATTTTATTTATTTTTTAATTTGTAAATAAAAAGTGCGGACAACTATTTTTTGACCTGTATTTGAACTTACCCCGACTCATGACCCATGTGATCCAACCCGGGACCCGACCCATGCAACCCCTTTAATAGGTATACTCTTAGTAGATTTGAGTAGACGTAAAACAACTCTAGCATAGCATTAAATTCGTGTTGATTTGATTCGATTTGTGTCAATTCGTGCCCATATATATCTATTCAAGTACTGGTCCAGTTAATTTTAGTAAAATATCTGTCGTATAATCAAACTTTGAATTTGTTGAATATTTTTTAATTACTTAACGTTCTTAGTTTAACTATATAGTGATTTTTATCAAAATTATGTTGATCTATGATTAGATCTTTTATACTTGCCGACCTAAGAGCCTAACACTGCTTAATGATTAAGGGAAAAAAGACATTATTTTAATGAAGTTGTTGTGCCAAGATGATTTCATTACCAAATCCTTTATAAAATCTTTGAATTTATAAAGGCGATTTGTCGAAACGTGACTTAGGTACATGGTCAGCAAATGGCTGCGGGAAATAACTACTTTAGTTAGGAAGAATTAGAAATTGTTAGTTCTAAAAACGGGGAAATCCTATAATGTCTCTAATTCTCTCCCTAAAAAAACCTAAACCCTAATCTAACATTTTTGGGGCTTGTCATCTACCTTTTTTGGTAAAGGTAAGTCCTAAATTTTTCGTTTCGTTCTTCTTAATTTTTTACGCTAATAAATTATTGTCTCTCCTCTATTGGAGACTTGTTCTCACCTTTGTGTAAGTTTTGTTCTCACATTTTGGTGAGTTTTATCTCACCTTTTGACGAGTCTGTCCTCATCGGCGGAGTCATGGGCGAAACTACCTTGTAGTAGCAAGGGGTGGCAGTCGCCACACAAAGGATTATAGAACCAGATGTATAATAGCATCGTACAACCATGGTATATTTTATTGAGCTTATGTGTATATTTGTTGAGCTTTTAAACTATTTTGTGTTATATTTTAGTTTTTTTATATTAAAATTTAAATATAGTTCGACTTATATGTATTGTGTTTTAGTTGTATAATAATTTTCGATTCTCAATATTTTCTCAAGGAGTTCATAAATTTTACCATGTAGCTCATATATTTTCTAATAAAGCTCGAATTTTCTATTAAATAGCTCAAAATATGTACAGAAAATTGTATACCTCTGGTGGTATAATCCACTTATTGCGCAGTCGCTACCTCAAACTTAAAAAAATTGGTTTAGAAGGCGGATTTTTGCTACCGCAAATATTGCGGAAAAATAAATAAGTACATGTTATCCTCTTGAATGAACAATAAACATTTAGGGGGCGTTTGGTTAGAGAAAGGGAAAGGGAAGGGAAATAAGAAAGGGTAAGAGGGGGAAAGAAAAGGGATTACCTAAAACTTAATTGGTTGTTTGGTTACTCTAAGAAAGATAACTAATGATCTACTCACACACTCCTACCACTAACACACACCACCACAAAAAAACACTTATCTATGGTGGAGGTGGCATGGTGGTGGTGGTGGAGGTGTCGGTCGTGGCGGTGGTGGGGTGTTATAGCGGCGGTGGTGATGGTGATGGTGGCGACGGTGATAGTCATGGTGGTGATGGTGGTGGGGGTGTCATGGTGCGTGGTGGTGGCGATGGTGGTGGCCGAGATATCATGGAGGTGACGGTGGCGGTGGCGGTGGCGGCGGTGGTCACGGCGGTGACGGTGGTGGCGGTGGTCACGGCGGTGGCGGTGGTGGAGTGTCATGGTGGGGTGTCACGGGTTGTGTTGGTGGTGGTAGTGGGGGGTGTTAAGGTGGCGGTGGTGGTGGTAGTGGTAGTGGTGGGGGGTGGCGGCGACGGTGGCGGTGACGGTGGCGTCATGGTGGTGGTTTGGTGGTGGCTATTGTGGTGGTAGTTGTAAGTGTGGTGGTAGGTGAAGAAAGTGGTTGAAGGGTAACAAGGGTAATGAAATCTCATACCCTTGGGGGGTGGGGGTAAGGAATTAGAAGGAATGAGGGGTAAGGGAGGGAGTTCAATTCTCTTTGATTGTGTCAAACAAACACCAACAAAGGGAATCAGTTACTTTGTTTCCCTTTCCCTTTCTTATAGACCCCCAACCAAACGCCCCCTAGTGGTATAGTGGTAAAGGCTTGAAATTGTTACCAATTCCCTCTTGTGAAAAACCGTAGAAGGCGATATGTTAGAGGATGTGCAAAATCGTCTCATGAGCTCATCAAGTTTAGAAATTTTCCTGTTGATCGAGAATGTAGTTTATTTGATTTTAATCGTACAAAAACAAGTTACACATATACTCAAAATTAACAATTCCCCCAACTAATAAAGTTTGAAATAATAAACTCGGACAAAATTACACATATACTCAAAAACAAGTAAAATATAAGATAATAGATCCAATGTAGGTTCATTTTTCTCATTAATTACAATTAACCAAAAACTCTCTCTCTCAATGAACAACCTTCCTTCTTTGTTCCACTAATGGTCCATACATCCAACTACAATACAAGTAGTAAATTATGTTTATGAAGCTTAATATAGCAAGAAGCCAATAGTAATAATCATAGTGACCTTTATTTACATTGCTTGTTATCCAACCCTCCTTACCACCCTTCCTAGTAACACCGTCCACGACGTTAAATATGAACCCCGCGAGCAAGCTTCCAAATGCCAGGCCTACGCCCGATAGACAGGTTGCGATACTTGACATGTTTTTGGGGAGTTCAGTGTAGTAAAACTCGGTTTGTCCAATACCATTGAAGGCCTCAGCTAAGCCAGCGAACACATATTGAGGAATGGTCCACAAAGCGGACATTTGGAGTACCGCTTGTGGATTGTTTTGGAAGCCCTCAGTTATGACCTTCTGCCTTCGGATGTTCTCTACAGTTGCAGCAGACACCATAGATAGAGTGGAGCAGACGAGGCCAATCCCCATTCTTACTTTTACGCTAAGACGGACAGGCTTTCCATAAACTTTTGACGCCAATGGAAGGAGAAGTCGATCATATATGGGAATCCAGATTACAATGACAATGACGATGAATGTGCTGAAAGAGGCAGCTGGAATTTCGAACTTTGGGCCTAGGTGTCTGTCCATGGTTTGTGCTAGCAGCACGGGGAATGATCCAACGTTCACGGTTACGGACATCATGATAGAGGTTGACCAAATCGGAATGACTCTGAGAAGGGATTTTAAACCTTCAACTTCATCGACTGTGGTAAGTCGCCACGGATTAATGGCCAGTCCATCAGGGCCAATGTCTTGGTCAGGATCATTAATGGTGCAAGCTTTATTTAAGAACCTAAAACCAGATTAGATTACAAGATTAAACACGAAAGAACGAACGAGACTTAGAAGGCATAAGATATTGACGCATTGTGTTTGTAAGATGAAAATCAAACCTTAATGTTCTAGTTGGTAAGGATGCTTCACATTCCTTACTATGATAGTAATGCACATTTGTTCTGTCAGCCTGATAACTCATTCTCCGGTTCTTAAAAGCTGCAACGATGACTTGCGCCACGCTTGAAAATAAACTCTTCTTTACCTTGAATGTCAAATAATACGGAGAAACAAGGAAGAAAGACAGAGCAGATAAGAGCATTAGAAAGACGGGGATTCCAAACCCGATCTTCCAGCCGAAATGATCTTGAATATAGACAATCACCGTCATTGCAATAACAACAGAGAAACATCCACATGCATAGTAAAAATTGAAGAAGGTTTCAAGAACCCTCTGATTCTTAGGACTGTCTCTTTTATCCACTTGATCAGCTCCAAATGCCTGAGAGCAAGGCCTAACGCCACCGGCTCCAATCGACATTAGAGAAAAAGCGACAACTAGAAGTGAATACTGCCCTGTTGTTGGAGATTGGCATTTGTTGGTTAACGGATTGCACGGTGGAGGCTTTGCTTGCGGAATAAGTGTTGTCATCCACAGTGTAATCATCCCCTATATATCAGAATTCATCAATAAAACAGTGTCGGAAACAGACGTCCAATGCAACAAGCCTCCTAATGGAACGCCACTGGACACAAATGTGAAATGTTGATAGACATCACACTCAGTTACATAACCCAACCGTTCGAAAAGGCAAAAGCCAGAATTAAATCCAAAACAGACCGATCAATTCAGAGTAGTTATATTTCTACTCCAAGTCACAACCCCACCTCATCGAAAGAGCTTAGACACACGCTATGTATTCCAACGCGGTTTCGATCAAGCTAGGGGAAAACAACTAATCTAGAGTCAAACTAATGTAATATAAACGCATAGTATATTGATTCCTAACTCAAACCACGTTATGCATGTGGTGATTGTGGTCCAAAAGGCAATTAATTAATTTGGGACGTCAGCTGTTCAATTATGTTAGCATTATTGTACCATTACTGATTAATCTATTAACAACCATATGAGACCGTCGTATGCATTCAGCTGTCCTGATTCATATGTATGGTTTATTCCATGTATACACATTATTACTGACTGATGGTCTCGTCTTGTAGGTCACACATTAAAAAAAAAAACAATCAAATATATTCCATATAATCAACATATTTGAAAATTATACGACTGTGGAGTATCAGAGTGAAGGAAATTACCAAGAGACTGATAATTGAACCAATACCAATAGTAAGGAATCGACCTGCAAAAGAATCAGCAACAAATGCACCAACAATAGGCAAGAAATTGAGAGCTGCAGTCCAAAAGAAGAGCAGATTCTGTGCTGCTGTTACACTCATTTTGTAATCATTCATCAGGTATATAATCATGTTTGGCAACAACCCATAACTCGCCACCTTCTCAAACGACTCATTTGCTGCAGATAAATGTATTCATTAGTCAAAAATCAAAATCCATTTGAGTATAATGATATAAGTTTAAGACGGTTTTAAGCTAAAACCATCTTAAACATATAACATATTACATAATCATATAACATGATCATTATTATAGCTATTGTTGAATGGACTCTGTTACATAGACAAAAGGAGCTTAAGACGGTTTTAAATGAGATTTTGAAACGGGTTAAATACCTATGATGAATGGTAAGGTGATAAAGCCACCCTTTTTCTTGCTGCAGGACGGCTCTTGTTTATGATCTTGGTTCATCTTTGTCTCTTCTACACTTTTCTCCATTACAACTTAAAGAAGAGACAAGATTGATTGAACATATATAGTAAGAAAGAGAGAGGGAGAAATGAGCAAACTTCTTTACAAATTGAGTTGGTAACATCACTAACATGTGTTGGTATTTAAATATGCTGATTTTTACTGTTTTTTTTTTCTCTGTTTTTACTATCTGAAGCAGTAATTAAACAGTTCCGCAGATATCTGCCAGCCAACTAGTTAGTAAAGTCATAAGATGTCTTACTCGTAACCTCAGTTCAAACCCCGTTAGTAACATATTCGTCCTTCAATAAACAGTTTACTTCGGAACAATACTCAACATAGGTAGATAAAACACGATGATGATATTTAGTTATTTTACTGTTGTCTCAATGATAGAAAATATCTTCCGGATACAAAATATTTCACAAGTTGTAAATCTAACACAAATACACCCGTTTTAAACTAGAATTTATGTAAAATAAATGGACAAGGCAATAGAAAGTGTAAATAGTTGAAGTGGTAGACTGTACACTGACAAGGGAGTGACACAAGGGAAGGTAGACTTTGCTTTCTTGGGCATTTTAGCATGTTGCATCTTTCCATCTTAAATAGAAGAAGTTTTTTTTTTTTTACCGATATATCCGTGATAAGTTTATAACGGGTAAGTATCTTCAAGTTGTGTACCTAAGACAAGTTTAGGGAATCAGTAAGTATTTGTCTCTACCTATTCAAATGGATAATATTTGAATTGTGATAAATCTATAACGGATATCACCGTGAAAAATAAGAATTCGTGTTCCATCTCTATCTTCTTTGATTCTCATCATCAACTCATGAAACTCGATAAATTGACGAAGCGGCAGATATTGGCGGTCCCGGGACTTTTAGAATGGGAATACACAATTGAAAAACGGAAACTCAAAGAATATAACAAAGCGATTAAATACCAAATTAAATGCCAAAACAATCTCCCCGTACAACTTACTACAATACATTATAATTGCTTATAATTGCAATTTATTTTAATATCCGTGCGATATGCGGGCATAAAAACTAGTAAAACTACGTATGCATAGTTTTTGACACTACGTTCAAGCCAATCAAATAAATTATACCGAAGAATATTAAAATGGGGTATTTTCTTACCGATTAACGTTTGAGATAGTTCATTTTTGGATAGTCCTGGAATAGAAGACGTCTTCGCGATAAATCTATTTCTCACATCATCTTGATCAATGACCATGTACGACGATATTGACACTCGATCTTCCGGATCCTTTGATGAGTTATACTCTTCTTGATTATTTTCATTGAGTTCTTCATTTTGAGAAGATAATAATGGAGACGACGATGATGATGAAGAAGAAGCTTTACGTGCATTTCTCCAAAACGATTTTAGACTTTTGTATATCTTCATTAATCTAAAATGAAAGGCGTATCTCAAATTAGTAGTCTAGAATTTTAATTCTCGATTTCCAATTAGAGAAACAAGTAATCAAAATTCACGATACGAAATCACAAATAGTCAACTAACGATCAAATCAATACGTAGAATTCAACAAAAAGAATTTCGAACTAATTGTGAAGCTTGACTCTCTAGTTTAGTAAACCTCCATTGTTAGTAAAGCTTGATCAAGCTATAATGGAGTTTGTTATGGAGAGAGAAAGAGTAAATAGAATTGAGTTTGTTATTTCAGAATGAGTTAACTTAACAGAATCTGTTACATGGCTTTATATACTACTATGCTCAAGGCTAACAAACTCGTAACTAACTCTAGTAGACTAACTAACTACTTGGATAAGCTAACTAACTATTTAAAATTTCACATTCCCCCCTCAAGCTGGACTACATTATCAGAGCATTGTTGAAGTCCAAGCTTGACAGAAAGAAAAATGTGTTGTTGTTTTCCAAGAGCTTTAGTGATGATATCAGCAAGTTGGAGATTGGACCTGACATGATGAGGAATGAGAAAACCCTCCTGCAGCTTATCTCGTACATAGTGGCAATCAATCTCCAAGTGTTTAGTTCGCTCATGGAACACAGGGTTCTGTGCTATGTGAGTGGCAGCTTTGTTGTCACATAATAAGGGTATTGGTTTGGGAATGCTCTCCTGAAGATCCAGTAGTAGCCTATCAAGCCAGACTAACTCACTGGTAGCATAAGACATGCTTCTGTACTCTGCCTCAGCTGTACTTTTGCTCACGGTTTTCTGCTTCTTGGTCTTCCAAGATATTAGGGAATCACCAAGGAAAATGCAATAGCCACTCAAAGACCTGCATGTGAAAGCACAATTTCCCCAGTCTGCATCACTGTATGCAGTTAACTGCAGCTCTGCATCAGACTTGTAGAATAATCCTGTGTTAATAGTGCCCTTAAGATACTTAACTATGTGTATAGCAGCCTGCCAATGAGGGGTTCTTGGTGCAACCAAGAACTGGCCAGGCTGAGGTGTTGTACTGCATAAGAGATATCTGGCCTTGTCAAATTAAGATACAACAACCTCCCAATAACTCGCCTGTACAGATCAGGTCTGTCCATTAACTCTCCAGTGTCAGTGGACAGTTTTAGTCCTTTCTGCATAGGAAACCCTATGGGTGTGCAGTCCTCCATGTTCAGATCCCTCAGTATATCCAAGATATATTTTCGTTGGTTTAACAAAATTCCAGTTTCATTTCTGGCCACTTCAAGTCCCAGAAAATACCTCATCTCCCCTAGATCCTTGATTGTAAAAGTCTTGTCTAACCCCTTTTTGACTGTCTCTATTTCCTCTTGATTATCTCCAATCAAAAGAACGTCATCAACATAAACAAGGGCAACAGTAAATGTCCCTGTGGTGTTTGAACCTTTGGTGAATAGAGAGTAATCTTGCTTTGACTGAACAAAGCCAAGACTTGTCAAATATTTTGTCAATTCTATGTTCCACTGCCTTGAGGCCTGTTTTAAGCCATAGAGGGATCTTTTTAGCTTACAAACTTGTCCCTTAGCTGCCTTAAGATAGCCCTCTGGAGGAACCATGTATACTTCTTCCTCCAAAAATCCATGGAGAAATGCGTTATTGATGTCCAATTGGTGTAGGGGCCATTTCTTTATAGAAGCTATAGCCATCAATGTTCTCACAGTAGCAAACTTGGCAACTGGAGAAAAAGTGTGCTTGTAATCCTTATCCTTCACTTGGTTGTATCCTTTTGCAACCAGCCTAGCCTTGTGTCTCTCAATGCTCCCATCTGGTTTATATTTAATTTTATAAACCCATTTTGAGCCAATTGCCTTATGACCATGAGGTAAGTCTGTAAGAATCCATGTTTCATTATCCTCCAAGGCCTGTAACTCTTTTCTCATGGCTTCCAACCAATGAGGATCTTTGTGTGCTTGATGATATGTGGCTGGTTCAGATTCTTGAACCATGTTAGAGAAGGATAGGATGTAAGAGGGATCAAAACCAGATAGGTCTGTCAAAATTGCTGCATTTAATGACATAGATACATCACTGTTAGCATTCTGATTAGCATTATGTGTAGCAAGGTGATTATGCACTGGCAGCTTGACTTGACAATGGTAATCTGACAATCTTGTGGACACTTTCATAGTCCTGGTAGTCTGCCTTACAGGTATTTGACCTGAGACAGCTTGAGCTTGATCCGAGTTATGAGCTTGAGTGTCAGTATCAGAACTAGTGGCTGCTGTTCTGGGTATATCACTGGTGGGAGTATTGGGTGCAGAAGTAACTGCCTCATTAATGATACTCTCAGTATCCCTGGAAACTCCCTGATCAACATCAGGAATGACATTCCTCTCAATACCTGGGACTTGTAATATTGTTTGACAAGGATCAGTCCAGGTATAGTGTAGATTGTCAGATACTGCAGGTATGTCCTCACTGTTAAGAGAGACTGTTTGGGACTTGAAAGGGAACTCAGACTCCCTAAATATGACATCCCTACTTACAAACACCTTGTGAGTGTTCAAGTCATACATTTTATAGCCCTTTTGACCTGATGGATAGCCAACAAACATACACTTTCTGGCTTTGGGTCCAAACTTGTCTCTGCTTGTGTTGGGCATGGTGGCATAACATAGACTACCAAATACCCTTAGATCAGAATATGATGGTTTCTCACCAAGAAGAATCTCAAAAGGAGTCTTCCATTGCAGAATAGGGGTTGGCATTTTATTGATTAAGGTAGTTGCAGTCAAAATACAGTCTCCCCAGAATTTTGCTGGTAGGTTAGCATGTAGTTTTAAGGCCCTTGCAGTCTCAACTAGGTGCCTGTGCTTACGCTCAACCCTACCATTCTGCTGAGGCCTACCCACGACACTCTTTTGATGTATAATGCCCTTTCCTTGAAACAATTCATAACAAGTCTGTTGAATGAATTCAGTTCCATGATCACTCCGAATCCTCTTGACCTTTGTATTGAACTGAGTCTCAACATAGGCTAAGAACCCCTTAATGGTGTTATGAACTTGGTATTTGTTCTGAAGTAAGAAAGTCCAAGTGCTTCTAGAGCAATCATCCACCAGGGTCAAAAAATATTTGGATCCATTTGTTGAAAGTGTTTTGTATGGTCCCCACAAATCAATATGCAACAAATCAAAGATATGATTGGCATGTGTTATACTTTATTGTGAAAGGTAGAATGATGTTTTGACATTACACACGTTTCACAAAAGAAGTTCTTACAACTGAATTGTTTACAAGCATCAATATGTCTTAGTTTTTCACATGAGCTGTGTCCTAGTCTAGCATGGAAAAGCTTCAATTCACTAGACATATTACATGAAGAATTTTTATTACAGAAGGAATTTTTATTGAAGGGTTTAACAACAAAACATTGTGTTCTAGTCTGATGTTGTCTGAACCAGTAAAGATCTCCTTCTTTGTGTCCAGTTCCAAGTGTAACCTCATTTGAAAGGTCCTGGAACACACATCCAGTATGAGTAAAAATGACATTCAACTTAGAATCTACTGTCAATTTACCAATGGATAGAAGGTTTTGCTTAAAATCAGGAATGAGCACTAGTACAAAAATGACATACAACCACGGTTAAAAACGTCATATGGCTACGGTTGTACAACCGTAGCAAATCAGGGGGTAGCCTTAGGTGGTAGAGAAATGGCTACGGTTGTGAACCGTAGCCATAAGTTCATTTAAGACTACGGTTATGAATTAATAACCGTAGCCAAACGTTATTAACCGTAGCCAAAAATATTAAAGGCTACGGTTGTTTACTTGAACCGTGGCCAAATGTTAAGAAAATGCTATTGTTGTATATTAGTAACCGTAGCCTTAAATACGAAAAGGCTATGGTTGTATAATAAGAACCGTAGGCATTTCTACAAAATAAAAAAAAATAAAAAAAATAAAAAAATACCGTTGCCTCATTAATATTCTCAACCAAAATTATTCAAATTAAACAAAATAATAGTCTTTTTGAAGCTTTACAAATGACTATCCATCTAAATAATTCTTTGACCATCAACACTAAGGTACAAGAGTAACTGAAATCACCACAAAGTCGGCAATACCAATTGATACCTATGACAAACCCCAGCACAAAGCCAGTGACCATCAACACTAAGGTCCAACATTTTCTAATTCCATCCACTGAATGTGGTAAGACTACCCAGATAACTGGTCGAAAGCTCAGTCGCTAGTTGATATGAAACACGAGAAATGTTGCCATTGAATACAACTCCTAGCCATACCATCAAGAAAGAACCGACCTACAAGTAAGTTCAAACCTTAGTAACTAATACATTCACAGTTATAATAATCTAAAATCAATTCACTAAAAAAGTGAGGCGGTTAAAATTACCCTATTTGACTCGAGATCCAGATACAATATGCTTCCATCACTCGTAACACCTGCAACATTTGGACCAAATAATTTCTGTAGGAAACACCTGGTAAGTACCTGTATTTAAAAACATTGCCAGGCAATTTCAGTTAATGGATTACTGAATCTAAGGCCAATGAAATATTAGGTAAAGTATTGAAAAACTAAAACTAAGATTACCCCAAGGATTCCAAAAATAGCTAGATGAATGACGTAGGCAAGACCTTCACATAAAGGTGGCAACTCTTTCTTCTCCTCCTGCCAATTATTACAAGAAGTCAACAAATTTATCTATTTGACATTAAAGATTAAAGATGAGTAGAATGTTTCAAACATTAACTTACTTGTTCCATATGCAAGTTAGAATATGTAATGATATTGGATTTAAATGGTGAAACTTGAGGGACTGTGATTGTAAATGCGTCGCCTTCATCAGCATAAACCTGGCCACACTCTCTTTGTCTTCCCCCTCTGCCAAGCACTCTGTGTCTATTCTCTCTGGTTTGAGAAACAATCTCATTGTCCTCATCTTCATCGAGTTGAGGCTGAGAATCGACATTTCTTACAGAGACCGGCATGCTAACATGCAGCTTCTCAAAGCTGACAGTCAAATCACTTATCTCATATGGTGCTCTATTCTAACCAAAACAACTGAATGACATTCTACAGCTGACAATTTCACTTCAATCAAAACTCGGTTCAGTGACCAAAAGTTGTATACTAGGGAATAACATATAAGTATATTCAAATAATATTAATATCCACCATTAGAGTTTTCAAATTAAGGTACATGTTTAACGAAAACATGTTAATCTTCCAAACATTATTGTAGCCTATCATTCAAAATTCCATTGGTATCCTGCGAGACTTATCGGAATAGAACTTAAGATCAACATTCCTATGGAATATTCTGCAACATAGTATATAATACCATGATTTAGCAATATAATTAGCATTATTGAAATTTGAAACAATGATTACATCCTTGATTGTGTAATGATTGTATACCTACTTTATAGCTAATTCATAACTAGAGCCACCATTTTTATCATTATAAGGCACGAGTTTCTCCTCTGTACAACAAATGTCAGTTCAAATGCATACCATTGAAAGAAGCATTTATGAACTATGTGTACCCCTTGATCCAAAGGGGTACTGAGTATATTAAGGTTCCCAAACCAAATGACACTCCAATTGTTAGGGATACATATGTATATGCTCTCCAAGGATATGTGCTCTTTCTAAGCACAGTATACTCTGCCATTAATGTTGAGACTGTGCTCAAACAGCCCATCAGACCAAACTGGATTCCTGAAGCAACTGTGTCACAGTCCATCGTCCGGATTCCTGAGGCAACTGCTCAATACTCCTTATTCAACAATGCAACATTTGAATTAAGATAACTCCGTATGTACGAAAATACAAGGTTCGCTCTAACCAAAACCCAAATTTATCAAAATTAGGGTTTCACTTTCTCCAAAAATTTAACAATATTATAAAAACAAAATCAAATAAAAAATCGAAAGATAAAACTAATGTTCTAATAAGTCAAATCAGTAATGAATTCAACATATAAATTGTAAAAAAAAGATGGAGAAAAAGAAATCGTTGAAACAGAGAATAAGGAAACCAAGGAAGTAGAAATAGTAAACCTGGGGAATAACGTTAGTGGTTGACGCTAATGAAGAACGCCGGTGGTTGAAGATAATGAAGAACGCCGGTGGTAGACTAATTTTCGGTCCTGGTGAGTGGTGGTAGTCGACAGTGTTAAGGTTGGGAAAGTCATAGTGAATTAGGCGGGTTTGAAATTAATGTGAAGGCTGCTATTTTAGGATTGCGTATTAGTTTTTTTTGGTTTTAAGCTAGAAAAGGCTACGGTTATATTTGTTAATTGTAGCATTTTTTATTCTACATAGAGACTTTTGGCTACGGTTTTATTAACAACCGTTGCCTTTTTTTCTTACTAATTTGGCTACGTTTGTTTAACTACAACCATCGCCTATTATTTTTTTTTTTGGTACGAAAGAAGGGCTGGGCCCCGAAAGATTAACTACTGGAAGCTACAACACGAGGAGTAGTAACTCCAAAAATATCATCCCGAAGAATTGACCTCAACCGACTACTAGGAGTATCTATAAAAACGGGTTCAATGCTTGAGTGGACGCCTTGATTAGCTAAGAAATCCGCTGCTTTGTTCGCTTCTCTGTAAATATGCTCGAGATTAACCGTCCAACTAGTATCCTTGACTAACTCCTTACATCTTCTTACTAAAAACTTCAGCCCATTAGAAATAAGCTGATCCTCGATAACCATACTCACACAGGTCTTGTTATCCATATGGACGATAATTTTCGTAAGGTTCATAGCTTTAGCCCGTTCTAACCCAACTAAAAGAGCACGGAGCTCAGCCTTCATCGAAGAGCATATACCACAAGAAAAAGAGTAGGCTGAAATAAAATTACCGGTTTCGTCACGGAAAATTCCACCGCCTCCTGCCATACCCGGGTTTCCTTTTGACGCCCCGTCCGTGTTAAGGAGGATCCAATTATGGGGAGGTGGTAGCCAGCGAATAAACAATTCCGTGTGACTGGACCTCGATTGTGGGATGAATATGTCGTGAATGTCAAGAGCCTTCTTAGTCGATTCAAATTGTCGAAACAGGAACTCACGAACCAATGTGGGATTCTCGTTTTCGCGACCGAACACTAAGTTATTCCTCCATTTCCATATCCACCAACAAGTTATCGCGAAGTGGATAGGCCAGTTGGGTTCGGTGGTTTGAACCTCATTGCTTGCGGACTTCGAAATCCAATCAATAAAAGGAGCATTGTCGAAAAAATGATTAGAATCTGCTACTCCTATCTCGCGCCATATACTTCTCGAAACAGGGCAGGACCGGAGCAAATGCTCGGTTGTTTCCTCTGTCTCTTCGCATCGTGGGCAACATGGGTTAGTCCCCATATTCCTTTTCACTCTATTTGCGTTTACCATAAGACGATCATGGGCTGCAAGCCATATAAACATACGGACTCTCTGTTGAACAGGTAGCTTCCAGATAATATTCCAAACCCGAGACTCTTCCTGGGGATCGAATTCTGCACCTTTAAGAAGACCCATGGCTGACCGGATACTGAACTTACCTGAGGACGTACCACTCCAATAAAGCGAATCATCAGAGTCCGGGTCGTTGACTAACGAGATGGAGGCTATTTTTTGTAACATCGATTGGGGTAAAAAGTTGGAAAATAAATCCCATTTCCACCCAATTTCATTATTCCACATTTCACTTACAGTGTACCCAAGCAAACTTTCCGGGATAGGTGCTACAGAATGATCTGAAGGACACTCCCCATCAACCCACGCGTGATCCCAAAAGAGAGTACGGTTACCATTACCCACAACCGTTGCAATACCCCGGACGATAGTCTTTGCTTGTGACGAGATTCCTGCCCAAACGTTGGACATACTAGACTTCACTTGGAATATATCAATATCGCATCGATTGTTACAATATTTTGCTCGCAAGACTCGGGACCATAGGCTCCTTGGTTCGGATAGGACTCGCCATCCGAGCTTTGTAAGGAACGCGGCATTCGATTGTCTCGCTGACATAATACCGAGGCCTCCCATCGACTTTGGTTTTTGAATATTTTCCCATGAGATTAAATGGACTGAATTTTTATCCTCATTCCCGCCCCATAAAAACCTCCTGGCCTTCTTATCAATTGAATCACAAACTGATCTCGGGATTTTCGCGGTTTGCATACTATAGTTTGCCAAAGTAGTGAGGGTCGATTTTACCAGAGTAGAGCGACCTGCTAGCGAAAGCTTTTTTGTAGACCAACCCGCTAGCCTACGATTAAGCTTTTCTTCGAGATGGGCGAAAGTGTGACGGGTCACTCTATTATTAATGGTGGGCATACCGAGATACACACCCAGGTCATCAGTTTCTTCGAAATTAAGCGCTGACATGACGGAAACTCTACTCTCTGCCTCTGTATTTTTCGAGAAGTATACGCGAGATTTCGAGTTGCTTATCTTAGCCCCTGAAGCCCGGCAAAAATTATCAAGAACAAATCGAATAACCCGGGCTTGGTCTTCCGTCGCTTCCCCGAAAATTACCATGTCATCCGCGAAAAATAAGTTGGTTATATCCGGTCCGTTGCGGCAAATAGTAATGGGTTTCCAGTTTCTGTTTCGGACTTCGAGATCAATAGCTTGTTGTAGTTTTTCCAAGCACATGACAAAAAGATAGGATGAGAGAGGGTCCCCTTGTCTAACACCGCGAGTAGGGGAGAATTGTTCTGTTGGTTCCCCATTCCATAGGATTCTCATCCTCGGAGTCATAACACATTCCATAATCACGTCTATGAGCAGAATCGGAAGTCCCATGTCACTCATTGTGGCTCGAATAAAACTCCATCGTAACCGATCATAGGCCTTTTCAAGATCAATCTTAATCGCCATGATACCACTCTTGCCTTTCTTTTTATTCATGGAGTGTATAACCTCCTGGAAGATTACTATGTTGTCCGTTATTTGCCTCCCCGGGACGAAACCACTTTGTGTCTCGGATATAACATGAGGCAGAACTTTTTTGATGCGGTTTGCGAGAGTTTTGCTGATAATCTTGTAAGCCACATTACAGAGGCTTATGGGTCTAAATTGCTTTATAAATTCCGGGCTTTCCACTTTCGGGATCAACACTATATGGGTGTCATTTAGACCTTCGGGCATACCCTTACCCTCGAGAGCATTTATCACCATATCGTTCAAAGAGGAAGCTATAAGAGACCAGTTTTTTTGATAAAAAAGAGCCTGAAACCCATCGGGTCCGGGAGCTTTTAAGGAACCCATCTGCATTGCTACCTTCTCGATCTCGGATAAAGAGAAGGGACGGGTTAGCCACTCCCAATCCGACATATTAAAATCTTGAAACAAGTCCCATGGGAGTCCCTCTTCGACACTATGAGTATTATCATCCGTGTATAGCTGCTGGAAATAGTCAACAACCAGCCTTTTAAGATCGTTCTCATTACTCACCCACTCGTCTGCATCGGTCTTAAGCGCGGTTATTTTGTTTCGCCATCTCCGAACAAGGGTACTCACATGAAAGAAAGATGTATTCCTATCTCCATCCTTAATAAAGTCCATTCTAGACTTTTGATACCACAAAATTTCCTCTTGGGATAAAACTTCATCAAGCTCTCTCCGTAATTTAGCCTCCAGTTTTATCAAATTATTTTGTCTCGAGAGGGCTAATTCACGTTGACAGCCTCCAATTCTGGCCAGTAAAGTGCGCTTTTTCCGGTGAATGTTACCGAAGACCTCGGCATTCCACGCTTGAAGCTTAGAGGACATGAGATTCAACCGGGTGTTAAAAGATCCTTCGGAAGGCCAATTGCTATCCAGAAACTCGGTAAACTTTTCGTGAGTTAACCAACAAGCTTGGAAGCGAAAAGGACGATTGACGGACTGAATCGGTGCAAAACCATTCGGGGCTATTAGTAACGGGCAATGGTCTGATTGGAAAGCAGGGAGATGTTTCACCATAGCTTCCTCAAACAAAGTACCCCACTCCGAGTTACATAAAGCTCTATCAAGTCTAGCACTCTGTCTTGTATCGCTCGTATTGCCGCGCGCCCACGTATGAGCAGCGCCTGTGAAAGCGAGTTCAATAAACTCGCAGTTTTCAATCCAATTGTGAAAATTTCGACACCGACGTTCCATGTTCGCGTCACCCCCATGTCTCTCGTGAAGGCTCCGAGTATCGTTAAAGTCTCCCGCTATCAACCAGGGACGATCATTATTCCTAGCGAACCGTTCTAGCTCAGTCCATAGTTCTCGTCTATTGGTGGGATCCGGACTGGCATAAACTGCCGAAAAGAACCAAGGAAGTTCACCTCGTCTAGCAACTTCTATGGTAATAAACTGAGCATGCTCTGTGACTGGACTGACATTGACGATATCCGTATTCCAATACAGCCAAATACCACCGCTAAAACCTACTGTATCCACAAAAGAACTCCCCTTATATCCTATAATATTCCCGATTTTTACAGCGTGATCACGCCCCATGTGGGTTTCAACAAGAGCAAAAACCGAGGGTTTGTAAGTACGTACCACTTCTTTAATAGCACTGATTTTATTTTTACTTCCCGTTCCTTGTACGTTCCACACCATAAAAGTGATATGGGGGAGGTTTGGAGATAAATTTGGTATACGTGCACTCATTAAATCAGGGACAATATTTAACGACGATAGATAAGCTCGACTTACTTGTCTCAAAATCATATCAATACTCCATGGAATCGATAACTCGATTGCTAGCTTCGAGGATTGGTTCCTCGCTAATTCGATCTTGACATCCATTATCGGACATTCGGCTATCATCATTCCCAAATATGGTGCTGCCATTTCGGGCCAGCTCGAAATCTGGATGCATCGAGTCGGAGGTAGTACCTCTATCTGGGGGTTCTGCGGCAAACAACGAGGCTGGGGTAGAGGCCGGTCCAGGTACGAGAAGTAGGGGTGTGGATTCATTAGCGCTCGGTCCAGGTGGCTGTTTGTGGGTTAAGATTTTGATAGGAGCAGACGGAGGATGCTCTGTTCTTGGAAGAGAATTTGAGATGTCTGATAAAGCTGATTGATTTGTAATATTTTGAATAGTAGGAAACTCAGAATTCTCCTTATTTGTATTGTTATTTAATGGGATATTAAAACGTGATTTTGAGGTAGACTTTGGGTTGGACTCTTTATTTCCATAAGTATTAAATTTGGAAGAGGAATTGGATTGTGAGGTGGACTTTTCAGAAATCTTAGACAATTTGGAAATCTTTTGCTTGATACTCGGAGATTGCAGGGGGGATCTGCTCATATTCTTGCGCGGGATATTATTTTGAGTGATCATTATAGGAGATTCGGTATTGGTTGGATTACTCGTAATTGATTCTGTTTCCTTAGTTAAGATATTGAACCGTGATCCCGTATCTTTTTGGTTTTGGCCAAAATTGAAAATATTACTAACCATATTTGGATTATGCTGGACACCGTTCATCGCCGGCGACTTTCGCCGTTGCGGTTTTTTCACCATCATCCAATCTCCAAAATCATGTTCTTCTTCCGGGAGCAAACCTTGTTCCATGGACAGATTAGGCTGTGGAGGTTGAACTATGTTAGCGTCTTGAATCGTTGGTACCTCATGTTCCTTATCTTTGGGGCATGACTCGATAGAATGTCCGAGTCTTCCACATTTGAAACAGATCATCTTAAGTCCCTCGTATTGAATGCGATAGACTTTTCCATACAGTCTGAATTTAGATAGCAATGGTTTAGAAATATCCACTTCCACACTTAGACGAGTAAATTGCCCTCTCTGAGCGGTTGCGGTGGTATTATCTATACGGACTACTTCTCCGATTTTGGCTCCAATTTTTTTCAGGAAAACCTCATTAAAGTATTCCACTGGTAAATTAGGAATCCGAACCCACGCTGTAAGTTTAGTGATGCTTTCTTCAGAGGGTACAAAATTCGGAACCCATTTACGTATAGTTAGATAATGGTCATCGATCATCCAGGGACCTTGAGTCATAACAAATTCGTAATCTTGTTTGGATGAAAAGCGGGCGACATAATACGAGTCTGTAAGATCCGTGAGAGTAAGTTTACCTTTAATAGACCATTTAGAGTGAAGTTTTCTCATCAATGAGAGGTATCCGATCTTTTTATCGAACATTTTGATAATAACAGAGTGTCTCCAGGGTTTTCGTAGCGTCGCTTTCTCCTGTTTCGTAAGGCTTATCCTTGGACATAGAGGGTCAGAGTCTTCTTCTTCTTCCTCTTGATCATCCTCTGAATCGCTTTCATAAAAGGCTCTTGACTCTGAGAAACCAGACTCTAGGCTAAATCCTTGCACCGTTTCCTTGTACGAGATTGGTGAATTGGCTAGGTCCGCTGGATCATCTTTGTCCATGGTAACCTCTTCAACTTCCATATTGTTCATATTGTTGAAATCTGAAATATGCATAGTTTTCCGCTTTGAGTTTTTTATCAGCGGAGGGAAAGTAGCATCTTCCTCCCCTTCTGCAGAATTTGTTATCAATGGAATCGGAGAGATGACCTCCGGTGGGAGGCCGTTGGTGGGGGGAGGCATACGCAGGTCAATATTAGAGAGAATATTAGAGAGAATATTAGAGAGAATATGTATAGAGTTGAGAGAGTTCCAACACAACCATCGCCTATTATAAATCATATTTTCAATGAATGAATGGCTACGGTTATTACCTACAAACGTAGCTTTTTTTGTTAAATAGTTTTGGCTACGGTTATTACCTACAACCGTAGCGTTTTTTAGTTTTAGCCACGGTTTTTTGAAAACAATCGTAGCCTTTTATAAAAGCTTATTCTCAAAATTTTTACGGCTACGGTTATTAACTACAACCGTAGCCATAAGTGCTTGCCAAATGTTATTTCTCTACTAGTGGAGAAAGACATTTTTAAGTAATATCTTGTCTGTCAAGTGAACATTTCCAATTTCATGGACAATTTTGACACTCCCATCAGGTAGACCAACAAATATAGGCTTTGTTAAGGTCTTTGTATCATGTACTAATGATCTATTGAACGTCATATGGTCAGAAGCACCAGTATCAACTATCCAGTCAGATGTAACAGCAGAATATCCAACATGATTAACAGCAGGAGTGATGATTTTACCTGCAAAGCTGGTGGAGGCAAATTGAGCAGAAGAACTGGAAGAGGCTTTATTTCCAATTGCAGATAAAACCTTCTGTAAGACAGTATCCACCAGACCCTCCACCATTCCCTGATCAAAGGATTGATGACACTACAAAAAAATACTGCCATTGCGACGGATTTTTTGCGACGGACAGAAAATCCGTCGCAAAATTTGTTTTGCGACGGACTTTGCGACGGATTTTTTGCTTGCGACGGACCAAAATTTCCCAGACCCGCGAAATGAAAGTCAAATGGCGGGAAGGTTTGCGACGGAAAATCCGTCGCAAATATTGACCTTTGCGACGGAAATTCCGTCGCAAACATATTGACCAAACTTGCCCAAAAGTTGGTCAAGGTCAAATGTTGACCAGATTTGCGACGGAAATTCCGTCGCAGGAGTCAATATTTGCGACGGAAATTCCGTCGCAAATCTGGTCAAGATTTGACCTTGACCAGATTTGCGACGGAATTTCCGTCGCAAAATTCCGTCGCAAAGCTTTTTTATACAGACCCGCGGATCTCCTTCTTTTCCCCAAATCGATTTCACAATTAAAAAAAAAAACCCTAAGGCGATATCGGCGATTCATCACCACCACACCACCCAACCACCCTACCCTACCTCCCTACAATCCCCCGCCGGAGCCGCCGTCGCCGGAGCCGCCGTCGCCGCCCCTCCTTCCTCCTTCTCCTTCTCCTTCTCCTTCCTTCCTTCTCCTTCCTCCTCCGCCCCTCCTTCCTCCTCGCCGCCCCTCCTTCCTCCGCCCAACCGCCCCTCCTTCCTCCTCCACCTGCCACCTCACCGCCACTTCTTTCTTTCTTATGTATGTATACTAATTTTATTAATATACCGTCTTAATTTTTTTTGTTTAATCCGTCGCAAAATTCCGTCGCAAATTCCGTACTATTGTTTTTTTATTGTTATTAGGAATAGTTAGTTTAGTTTAATTGTTATTTGATTAGTTTAGTTAGTATTGTTAGGTGGTTAGTACTATTAGGTTAGTAGCTAATTCCGTCCCAAATCCGTCGCATATTGTTGTTAAGTTGTTTAGGACGATTGTTTTTTGATATAAAATTTGCATTGTTGTTGATTGTTAGTGTTGTTGATTTGTTTAGAATATTCTTGAATAGTACCCGTTCAATAATTACACATTAGGTGTAATTGTTGAATAGTCCCCGTTTTGGGACTGTCTTTGAATCTTTCATGCCATTTAGGTAGTAACCACTCTTATATTTTCTTGATTGTAATGAAACAAAAATTGGGCAACACTTCCTTATTGTTCTCCAAATACATTCTATATAATGTATTTGGAGAACAATAGGGAAGTGCTGCCCAATTTTTGTCTCATTACAATCAAGAATATATAAGAGTGTTTACTAATGGTGTGAAAGATTCAAAGATGGGTTTAGGCTGGAGAGATAAGGACCCCAGACCAATATATGTAAATTGTTTTTTTTTGCAGGTTGGTGTTTGTGTTGGTGTTGGTGTTGGTGTTGGTGTTGGTGTTGGTGTTGGTGTTGGTGTTGTTGTTGTTGTTGTTAGTTGTTAGTTGTTGTTATATATATGTAGTTGTTATTTAATTGTTTTTGTTAATTAATTGTTGTTGTTGTTAATAAGTTGTTAACTAGTTTTTGTTGTTAGTTGTTGTTATATATATATATGTAGTTGTTGTTATTTAATTGTTGTTGTTAATTAGTTGTTGTTATTGTTTGTTAAAATATGTAGATTTACTATGAAGAGATTAGAAAGAAAATGGATGTATGAAAGGTTGGATTCTAGGAAAAAAATAAGGCAGGATTTCGTAATTGGTGTTAATGAATTCATTAACTATGTTAAGCAACAAGACGAATACGTTAGGAATAGAGAAATTAGGTGTCCATGTTCTAAGTGTAAGAATACAAAGTATTTAGTTGAGCAAGATGTACGGAAACACCTTGGTTTGAGAGGGTTTTGTGATAACTATTACGATTGGGTGTGTCACGGAGAGAAATTCTCCGTTGAGGAAGAGGGAAGCTCATCAATGCACTCCGACAATCCTTATAGAGATATGGTGGAAGATGCGTTACGCGATAGCATTGATCAAATTAGGGAAGATGCTCTAAACGCCGAGGTAGTCGATGAATCTCCAAATCCTAATGTATTAGCTTTCTTCCAAATGCTAAAACATGCCGAACAACCTCTTTATGTAGGAAGTCGTATGACATTGCTATAGTCGGCTTCAAGGTTGATCACTTTAAAATGTGAATTCAACTTAGCTGAAAAATGTGTAGATGGTTTTGCGTCATATATCGGAGATATGATTCCTGAAAATAATCTTATGACGCGTAACTACTACGAAACCAAAAAAGTTCTTAAAGCTCTTCAACTTCCCCATCAGAAGATAGATGCCTGCTCGGTAGGATGTATGCTTTTCTGGATGGACGACGCTCACCTTGATAAGTGTAGAAAATGTGGTACGAATAGGTACAAATTAGAGAAAAATGCAAATGGCAAAAGAGTTCCCGAAAAGTTCTTAACTTATTTTCCATTAGGACCACGGTTGCAACGCTTTTATGCCACAAAGCACATCGCGGGCGAAATGCGTTGGCATTATGAAAACCCTCGTGTTAGTGGAACAATGTCTCATCCAAGTGACGGGGAGGCTTGGAAACAGTTTGACCGGCTGCATCCTGATTTTGCATCTGAGCCTAGGAATGTCCGTCTTGGACTTTGCACTGATGGTTTCGCACCGTTTAGTCAATTCGGGAAGCAATATTCATGTTGGCCGGTGATACTTACTCCATACAATTTACCACCCTGGCTCTGTATGAAAAGACAGTTTATGCTCTTAACATTACTTATTCCCGGTCCCCACAATCCAAAGAAAAACCTTGATGTCTATTTGCAGCCTCTTATTCACGAGTTGAAGCAATTATGGGAGACGGGGATCTTAACCTATGACGTTTCCCTGAAGCAAAACTTTGATCTTAGAGCCGCACTCCTATGGACGATAAACGACTTTCCTGCATATGGCATGTTATCTGGTTGGACAACTCAAGGTGAGCATGCATGTCCATATTGTATGAAAAATGAGAGTAAGTCAATTTGGCTACAACATGGGAAAAAATGGAGTTGGTTTGATTGTCATCGACAGTTTTTAGACAAGAATCATGTTTTTCGTAACGATAAGGTGCATTTTAGAAAAGGGAAAGTTGAGCACGATGTTGCTGCGAAGAGGTTAACAGGCAATGAAGTATGGGATTGTGTCAAACATCTACCGAAAATTGTGGATGGATCTGAACGTGATCTGAATTTGCTTAAAGGGAAACGGATTGGGTGGTGGAAACAAAGCATCTTTTGGGAGCTTCCCTATTGGAGCACGCTACTAATTCGACATAACCTTGATGTCATGCATATTGAGAAAAATTTCTTCGAGCAAATAATTAACACCGTCATGGACGTGAAAGGAAAAACGAAATTAAACTCAAATGCAGAGAAAGACATGTTACTTCTTTGTTCGAGTAGAAGAAAAGGGGATTCGGTCGTTTTGAAAAAGGAACAAAAGAAGGTCCTATGTGAATGGGTATACAAACTGAAGTTTCCCGACGGTTATGCTTCAGATTTGAGAAGGTGTGTCGATATGAATGAATTGAAGATACACGGTTTGAAAAGTCATGATTGTCACGTCTTCATGGAGCGATTACTCCCAGTTGCTTTGAGACATCTTCTTCCAAAAAATGAGTGGAATGCCATAACTGAAATTAGTCAGTTTTTCAGAGATTTGTGTACTTCATCAGTACAGATTGAAAAAATTACAAGTCTCGAAAATAACATTGCGGAGATTATCTGCAAATTAGAGAAAATCCTTCCACCTTCTTTTTTCAACTCAATGGAACACCTACCTATTCATTTGCCCTATGAAGTAAAAGTGGGTGGTCCTGTGCAATATAGGTGGATGTATCCTTTCGAGAGGTAATATCATCCTTATTCAATTCTTTATATTACATAATACATATTTTTCATCATATTTTTCATTCTAAATTCATTTGTTTGTAGGTTTTTGAATCATTTGAAAAAGAAAATCAAAAATAAAGCTCATGTTGAAGGGTTTATATGTAATGCATATTTAATTGAGGAAATAGCAAATTTCTGTTCCCTATACTTTGAAGATCATATAGACACCAAGGCAAAGGACCTTGACGTTGTTTCAAAAAAGCCGACACAATCTAACTTGCCTGAGATATTTCAAGATCATGATGGCACAACTTCTGGAAAATGTCGTGAAAGGTTTTTAGATCATGATGGCACAGCTTGTGGATGTTAACCGGAGTAGAAAATTTGCAAAGTACGACCCATTTGTGTTGGCATATCAAGTGGAACAAGTCTACTATAGTCCTTATCCAGGTATAAAAAGGGATCAAAGTCAATGGTCAGCGGTATTCAAAACCAAGGCTAGATCACATGTCGATGCCCCCGTTGATGAATCTTTCTTTCAAGAAAATGTTACTAATGGTGAAACAATACTGTCACCAATTGAAGTAGAAGAAGAAGATGAAGATGAAATTGTGGAGGAACCAGAATACATTCAAATTGTGACAGTGAGGCAACATGAGGACGAGGACGAGGACGAGGACGAGGACGAGGTTGAGGATGAGGATGAGGATGAGGATGAGTATGAGGATGAGAATGAGGATGAAGATGAAGATATTATAGATTCTCTTTGTAAGGATGTAGGAATAAATTGTTCAAGTGGTGATGATGATGATGATTAGGACTACTATCTATTAGATTCGATAATCTTGTATTTGTTGAAGTTATTGTAGATGCCGTATGGCTTAATGTCAATGAAATTATCTTATTAATCTTATTATTCAAGTTTTTAATTACGTAAAGCATTTCTTTCTAATTGTTGCTATATTAGTTTGATAATAATATGCCGGGCGGAAGACGACGAGGTGGTGGTAGTCGTCAGCCTGAGGGAGGACGATCGGGAGCTAATCATGATGAGGACGAGATTGTACCTGAGACTCAGCCGCCTACACATCGAGTTCACCTCGATCCGACTGATTACGAAGGCGCCAAGTGGTAAGTATCTTATTTGTTTACGGATAATTGATTATATATACGTATATATTGATTATAATATGATTACTTGTTGACTATTTTATTTTCACATTTAACTCTTTTTCAGGTTCAGTGACAAAGACGTTTCTACTCTTATAACACAGACCATTATTTGCAACTACAAGGAGTATGCGCCCAACTGGTCAGAAGCGTCGGATTACATTAAGGAAGAGTGGTGGAATTGGTTTGAGGTATTTATTAACTGTTTACTACCTATTTCCGTTTTATTATTTATTACCTATTTATTGTTTCATACTTATTTAACTATTTTTTTTCTTGAAACAGAAAAAAGTTACCTTTCACCCTCGTGATAGAGCAGCGGTTAGGTCGGCGTGGGAAGAGATGATGAAAGACCGTCTTCGCAAAAGAATTCACTACGCTATGCAGAAACCAACGGAGAAAAGGCCGCACTGGATACCCTTGGATATTTTTGAACAACTGAAGGCTAGAAAGGACAATCCAAAATTCCAAGAGAAATCCGACAAAAACAAGACCAACCGGATGTCGGGAAGTACCGAAAAGGGCAAGGCCTTAGGTACTCACATAATGGGTCGTAAAAACACCCTACAGATGATGGATGAAATGGTAATTGTTTAGTTTTTACTTCATTTTTCTTGTCTTCAATAATTTTCACCCTTTGACAATATTGAATGTTTTTTTCAACAAGTGTCGTTGGATTTAAATTGCAGGCTGGAGAAGATGGGAGGGATGTACCATCGGCCTTGAAGTTGCTTGAGAGGACAAAAAAGAATGCCAAGAAGGGTTGGCTATCAACGAAACCCAAAGCACTATTTGTAAGTTAACAGAAACTTTTCTTTATATTTTAGTAATTTGGTTTACTAATTAATTAACGTATACTAATAACATTTTATTTTTGTTTTGTAGGAAAAAGTTTTTTCAAGAAAGAACAAAATGATAAGTGAAGGGATCCCGGAGCAAGATATCGACGACAACGAGATCTACTTCGAAGAAGTAGGCGGTTTCAACAAGAAAGGGTTGATACTCGGTATGGGAAATGCAGCCCCAGTCATTTACGAGCGTCGTCGCCACTCAAGTGCTGGGACCCAGTCACAATACACCCCAGGTTAGTATTTTATAGTTTATTAAAATTTAAGACTAACCAATTATTTAACCGTTTACTAAATGAATATAATATCATGTTTGACTATTCATTGCAGGTATCCTCGGCAAAGTTCTTCGAGAGAATGCTCAGCTAAGACAACACGATCTCGAGACATCCCAAAGGCTGAAGGCAATTGAAGAATACTTAAGTCAACAGGGGGCGGAGTTCACTACTCAGAGCTGCAACCCGGGAGGCTTTTCTCAGCCGAGACGCGACTTTGACGATGATGGCGGCGACAATGCTAGGGCGGCCAGTCATTTCGCCACCCCACAGCCCACCGACACGACCGTTAGATAGATTTCATTAGGTTGTTTAGTTGATGTAACGCGGACTATGTTTAGTTTTGAGTTGGATTATCATTTGTAAAACTTTCTTATTAGTTATGAAAAGTGATATTAAAAACCCTTGTCTCCGACAAGTTTTTGTTGCTGGGTCGTTTTTCTGAAATTGCAGGTTTACAGATCATGCAAAAGGGAAAAAATGAATCATTTCAATGGAAATGGGGAGCTGGAAAAACGGCTGAAACCGGAAAATCACACAGGAATTTGCGACGGAAATGTCTCAATTTGCGACGGACATTCCGTCGCAAACCTTGACCAGAAGTCAAGGTCAGTCAAGATTTGCGACGGAATTTCCGTCGCAAATGGTCCTATTTGCGACGGAAATTCCGTCGCAAATCTTGACTGACTTTGACCAGAAGTCAGGGTCAGTCAAGATTTGCGACGGAAAATCCGTCGCAAAGGGGACCATTTGCGACGGAAATTCCGTCGCAAATCTTGACTGACCTTGACTTCTGGTCATGGTCAATCCGTCGCAAAATGAGGTCAATCCGTCGCAAATAATTTGCGACGGAAAAATCCGTCGCAAATTAACTTTTTGCGACAAAAATATGGGACAGACGCAGTCCGTCGCAAATCCGTCGCAAAAACATCATTTGCGACGGATTTCACCCTTTTTGCGACGGAAAATTCCGTCGCAAAGCGAGCATTGTTTTGTAGTGTGAGTGTTAGAGTCATCATCATCCATCGGAGTCTGAGGTTGGGATAAATGTTCAGAGTGATCCACTACATCAACGTTGTGTGCACCCCTTTGATATACATTCTGAAAAGATCCCTTAGCTTGAGAAACCCCTTTAGCATTATGTTTACCCTTGTTGTTCCTGAGGAATGCCTTGTATTTATAGCAAATATCCTGTACATGACCTTTCTTACCACAGAAATCACAGGTTTTGAGCTTGTAACACTCTTCTCTGATATGTCCAGCATTATCACAGTAAGAGCAGATTTTGACTTCTTCTTCTGTGCCATCAGCAGTTGTCTTTTGCCTCTTCCAAACATTTTTCTTAGCACTGGCATACGCATTAGCTTCAGTCAGAACTTCAACAGCATCTGATATTTGTTTTTGACGTTCAACCTTATGAAGCAGAGACAGTGCCTTGTTAAGAGGAGGTAGGGGCTCCATTGTCAGAACATTAGTCTTGACATTCTCATAGGATGGATGTAGGCCCATAAGGAAGTGTATTAACTTCGAGGCAGACTCTCTATCCACAATTCTTTTGAGCAAGGAACAGGAGCAAGCATCAAGTGCACCACAGGTACACAAAGGAATAGGATCAAGCGAATCAATTCCTTCCCAAGATCTTTTGAGCTTACTGTAATATTCAACTAAAGAGGAGTTATCCTGCTTGATATCACCAAGCTCCTTCTTGAGTTGATAAATCTCCAAACCACTAGTTTGACCATAACGATCATTCAATTCAGTCCATAATTCCTTGGCACTGGAAGTGTAGAGCAATGTCTCACGAATTTCCGGATTAATAGCAAAGGATATCCATTTGGAGACAAGAATATCACAACGTTTCCACTGCTTATGGCGTTTGTCCTTTTCATCAGGCATCTTGAAGGAACCGTCAACGAAACCTTCCTTATTTTTGGAGAGAAGAGCAAGATAAACTTCGCGTTTCCAATGAACGAAGTTGTTGCCATTGAAAAGATCATTAACAAGACGAAGTTGAGGTTGATCAGAATGCGTGAGATACAAAGGATCATCATAAAGATCATTAACAGTATGAGTAGGTTGATCAGGCATGATGAAGATTAAAAGAAAATTAATCAGGAAACAGGTTTTGACCTAATTTGTGCGAAGAAGCAAATCGCAACAGAGAATTAGGCAAATAATCTGGAAAAAGATTGATCCTAATTCGAATTGAGGAATAATCGAAAAAGGAAGAACAATTTTGATTGAATTCAGCGATGACGAAAAATTGCGAGAATATGAATCAAGCAAAATTATCAATGTGAAAGAGTGTAATAGAAAGATTTTTGTAATGGCGGAAGCGTAAAAGAGGATCGTAGTATGCGATTGATACCATGTGAAGCTTGACTCTCTAGTTTAGTAAACCTCCATTGTTAGTAAAGCTTGATCAAGCTATAATGGAGTTTGTTATGGAGAGAGAAAGAGTAAATAGAATTGAGTTTGTTATTTCAGAATGAGTTAACTTAACAGAATCTGTTACATGGCTTTATATACTACTATGCTCAAGGCTAACAAACTCGTAACTAACTCTAGTAGACTAACTAACTACTTGGATAAGCTAACTAACTATTTACAATTTCACACTAATAATCCAAATTACAAAAAAATTTAAATTACAAACGGTCAACGCACATAAGTTAAAAAAAATTGGGAAGCAGCATTGAATTGAAGGTTGAATGACTAACACGTAACACCTGATAAAGGATATGACAGCCGGCCGGCGGCAGCTGAGTGCACGTTGACGGCGGCGCGTGGGACTGTGGTCGTCAGTCAAGTGGTGGTAGTTCTGACTTCTGATAGTCAGTGAGGAAAAAACAAAATAGTTAGTACTCCGTATAAAGATAAGGAACAACGAGTAATTGTATTAAATGTATGGTACGGAAGTGAAAACCAAAAAAAAAGTAAATTACGTGATCAAGGAATCGAACCCACTACCTCTTGAAAATATCCTTAGTTTTCACAAATTCTCATTTGTGACGGCAATAGTCGTCGCAATTTTTTGACAGTCTGACGGGTCAAATAAAACTCATTTAGGGAGATAAAGACAAATCTTATGTGGTTCTCTATATACATTTTTCTCTTATTTAAACAAGTGGATACACTTAGGGATGAAAGTGGGTCGGGTCCCCGACCTAGACCCTTAGGGTTTGATCCTAACGGGTCGGGTATGAGTCTGAATTTTTCTCTTTCTGATTTTTTAGAGCTGAACTGAATTGAGCTGAACTGAATGAAACTGAACTGAACTGAACTGAATCGAGCTGAACTGAACTGAACTGAGTTGAATTGAATTTAATCGAGCTGAACTGAATTAAATTGAATCGAGCTGAACTGAACTGAAATTAATAAGTGGATGAAGTTTAATTAAATTGATCTAACTAACTAAATAATAATACTCAGTCTGGGATGTCCGATTTTGTGCTGGGTCGGGTTGTTGTAGATGCTGCTCAGCGTAAGTGTGCCAAGTATCGGAATTTGTGCATGGCGGCGGGCTACGGTTTCCTACCCTCCTCTTTCTCGTCTTTGGGGGAGCTTGATGTAGGGGTTGTTTCTTTGCTCAAGCGGATTCAGAAATTCTCTGTATCTCAGGATGTCGGGGCTCGTGCTGCCGCTTATATTTTTTCTAGACTTAGTTTTGCTATTGCTAAGGGAGTGGGTGCTCAGCTTGTTTCTCGGGTACCCACTAATTTCTTGTAAACTTTGTTTCTTTTATCTATGAAAGTCTCCCGATAAGAATAAAAAAAATAATAAAAAAAAAATTTAATAATAATAATAATAAGAATAAGAATAAGAATAAGAATAAGAATAAAAGTTTTGTTTGATGAATAAAAGTTTGGGCTTTTAAAAAATTAATAATATTAATAATACAATAAGTTATTAATGATTTCATTCGGATGCAAAAACTTGGTATACTGATTATACAACATCAAAGTACTCAAGGAAAAAACTAATTCATACATTGATGATAAAGAATGGAAGAAACTCATGGACAAAGTTTGGAAAAATGGGGTGTATTATTGATGTCCATATTGATCACGATAATGAAGCACATCATGATGATATGGAAGTCAATAACGAAGCAACATAGATGATGACTTTTGTGTTAATGATATCCATATTTTCAAGATTACGATTTTCGATTGTGTTAACAAATATCACTAGTTGAATATTATCAAATTTTACTTCTCAGGTACTTTTTTCTCGTTTCACTAATATAATAATAATAATAATAGTAATAATAAATAATTAATAATAAAACAATAATATAATAAATATATATACAATAATAATAATAATAATAATAATAATAAACTACAATAATTAACAACAATAACAATAACTAATAATAATAATAAAAATAAGAAAATAAATAATAATAATAATAAAAATAATAAAAATAATAAATAGTAGCAATAACAATAACAATAATAATTTGGGCTGAACTTAATAAAGTTGAGTTGAACTGAACTGAACTGAACTGAACTGAGCTGAATAGAGATGAGCTGAGCTGAGCTGAACTGAACTGAACTGAACTGAACTGAAACGAGCTGAAAATAAGGCACAAAGAACATGGCCTAAATCTAAACAAGTAAAGGTACAATTTGACCTTTACTATAACCAATTCTCATTTTTCCACCCAAACTCATCTTCTAATTGATTTTTTTTTAAATTTTATTACTCGTTTAAACTATAATATGTTTAGCCATGTGTCCAACGAGTGTCGGGTGTCCGAGTGTCGGACACGGGATGACCAATTAAGAGAAGTGTTTGTGCTACCTAGGGTATGGGTCGAAGGTATGTGACTCAGGGTCGGGTTCGGGTTTTCCTGGACCTACCCAGACCTTGCCCATTGTCAACCCTAGATACATTTGTCCAGTCGCAAACTTGTGACTGATATACTCGTTTCTAAAGAGACTTGAATAGTTTTATCGGCTGAAATGACTTAGCAGCGTCATATTATTGTACAAAGTGTCTTGCTTGTGACATATATTATCCGTCGTAAACAGAAGATGAATATTTCCCTCACAATAAAGCAAGTGAGAGAGCAGGTAGGGAGAAAATGGGGCACATATGTATATTGCCACTTACACATTGTGAGAGGGCCATTATTCTTCTTTAACTTGCGACGGATAGTGTTCGTCTTTAATGAGAATTTGTGACGAAATTAAACACAAATTCTTGTGATAGACAACATGTATCGTAGGTTTACGACGGGTTAAGTACTACATCCATACGAGTAAATGAGACAAAAGCAGATTACATAGAACATAACAAATTATTTTGTCTTATACCCCGATAAATAATATTTAATTCGTCTTAAACTTGTGACGGTAAAGGAGACGTACAGCTTATCAATAAATCTCTTTTGTGACGAGTATACCGTCACAAGCTTGCGACGGGTCAAGTATCACCACTTGAGAAGATAAAACAAAAATAAATGCGTCTCGTAAATAACAAATGATTTGTTATCTACTTCCTCCATTACAATCAATTCTATAAATTTTACTTTTTCGACACTATTTATAAGTCGAGTGATTTTCAGCACAACTTCTAATATAATAACATAAAAGATACACATGTGAGATCTTCTTTAAATTGTCTTACCGAATACATTGTAAATATCAAAGTTTTATACGGAGTAATTTTTATCGACGTGTAACTAAAGATATTAACAAAAGAAAACGGGTATTGGCAAACGTGGATAAAGTAAAAGTAGAATTGATTGGAATGAAGGAAGTATCAAAATGAATAATATCTATATCTATATATAATATAAAAAGGCAAGACAAAGCACCACATTTCACCATTTCACTTTTGAGAAATTTTAGTAAGCCACGTCATCATTATTAAAAAAATAAAAAATAAAAAATAAAAACTAATGAATTTACAAGCATTAAATGCCTACCAAGTTTTTTAAATAGCATAATATCATTACTTAAAAAAATATAAGATAAAAAACTAATGAATTTACAAGCATTAAATGCATATCAAGTTTTTAAATAGCATAATAACGAATAAAGTTTAAACTCTTAATTTTTAATAAATTTAACAACAATTAATAAATCATAATGCATACTAAATTTAAAATTTACGTGTTCATTGTTAGAATAAGTTAATCCCCAAATAAAAAAATACATCACTATAAATTTACATCATGTTACTATTTTGTTTTGCAATAAAGATTAAATTATATACATCTATCTATACAATATAATTTAATTAAAGGCTAATTATTACAGTAACTTTTTTTTTAGTTTTGCGTACTTGCGTGTAAAGATAAGTTATTTACAAAGTATTTATCTAAAAACTAAAACATTTTAATTATTATTATATTTCACATTCTAAAAAAATATTAAAAGGTAAAATTATTAGGTGAAGTTAATAGCTTTTAATACACTTTTGGCCTTTCTCTTGTCTATAATAATTTTTAAAATTTATTCAACGAGTTATCTAAAATATTAAAGTTCCTTTTGAATATAAAAAGTAACAAATTTATTTACTCCGTAATCATTTGTGAAAAATATATTGTATAAATAGCATACTTATACAATATTATTACAACGCTAAATTAAATAGTTATTTTTTATCATCATGTACAAAGATAAGCTATTTATAAAGTATTTATCTAAAAAAAGTTATCTATAAAATCTAATTAAAAGGATAGGCTAAGAAGTGTATCATGACAAAATTAAATGTGACATGACGAAAAAAAGTGACATAGATTATCAATTTAAGAAAAAAAAAAGTTACGAAATTAAAAATATAAGTTTTAAACAAACACACAAAAAAAAAGATAATCATTGATCTCCTCTCATAATTTTTGTTATTTATTTACTTTTATTAATTAACCATTATTTCCTTTATTTAATGAAATGACCTTTTAAGTTTCTTTTCATTTATTATATATACCCAGTTTGTATATTCCATATTTTTTTTATCTTCATTCTATTTATAAAATTTTGAGAGAATTAGTTGCATAAAATTTCATATGTAACTATTATAACAACCCTAATTTCAACTTTATTCAAAAAAATAAGTACTAAAATATACATACAAAAGTAAATTAGTTATTTCGTTTTTTATTTTTATTATATTTTGAATTAATTAGAATCTTATTATTTATTATTTTTTGTGTTTGTTATAATATTGCAGTAGAATGAATTTTCATCTTTAGTCAAAAATTTAGCAGGTGAGGTATACCTAGAGAACTAAATTAATTATCCGCTTCTTATTTTTATTATGTTTTGAATCAATTAGAATCTTATCAGTTATTATTTTTTTGTTTACATTAATATTACAGGGGGATGACATACTCACATTTAAATAACAATGCACGAGATTGAAAATAATAGCAATGGATCTTCTTTACAGATTTTTTTCTTGATTTGAATGACTCTCTTATTTTTGCCGATTTTTTTTTTCTGCAATGGTCTATTTGAAACATCGAAAGGCTAACAAAAATCTTAATAACTTATTGACATGTAATATTATTTTCTTTCACTCTTTCCTACATGTTGGTCTCTTTGTAACACTTATGTTCTATTTTTATGTTGTCAAACAGGTTAGAAATCAAATTGTTTAGTCAAAGTGTTAAAGTACGATGCACATATGTCAATTTTTTCATATCATAGTGTTATAAATATATTCATAATAAAAATATGCACGATTAGTAATTAGTTAGAAACCGATTCATATTCTCCAATTTATTGTTACAATTCCAATGCTTTCAAGCCTTTAAATCATTTATTTGCTTTCCATCAAATAAATTATTCTATAACTCACAATGTTTTTTGGATAAGTGTTCTTTTTAAAATGATCTGTTTATATTTTATTTCTCATGAATTAAGAAATGTTAATATTTCGCATGAAGTATAATAATATTGTTTTGATTACACTTTTGGATGAATGGTCGAATTTGAATAATCTATGTTTGGATTGTATATAAATCTCAATTTGTTGCGTAATTCCGATAGATGTTTAATTACTTTTGCCCATCTTTTACTACTAATAATTATTATTAGAGTTCACCTACAAAGTTTTGATATTTACTTTACTTTCTTACTCTGTCCAAAATCTATAAAATCGTATTAAAAGGCAAAGCTAAAAAAAATATGACATGACAAGTTTAATTGTGATGGGGCAACTTTTATGTGATATGGCAAAAAAAATGACATAGATTACCAATTTAAGAAAATTAAAAAATATAAGTTAATTAACAAAAAAAATTGTAATTGATCTCTTCTCATAATTTACCTTATTTATTTAACCATTATTTACTTTATTAATGAAATGACTTTTTAACCTTCCTTGCATCATTATTATATATACTCTTTATTTATGTACCCTATTTTTTATTTTCCTTCATTCATAAAATTTTGAGAGAATTAGTAATAGAATTTTTCATATATATTTCGAGGTTAGGAGGGTTTAACTTCATATGGAGTAGAAAATAAATTTCAATGCAATTTGTTCATATATGAAAGGGTGACTTCCTTAATGGAATAGAAAATAAATTTCAGTGCAATTTTTAAATGGTCGCTTCAAAACAGCCAAATTATTCACATTTTCGTTTGCCTATACTCCTGAATCAAAAATAGGATTGTATTAGACATTTGTTTTAAAATACCGCTCCCCTAGTCATGTTCGTTTTAAACAAATGATTGAGATAGGGACTACTCCGTATAAGTTATTTACAAATTAATACTTAAACACGGTAAATTATTAATAATTCCGTAATTTTCACGGGTTCCAAAACTAGTTTAATCCTTCATAAATTTGTGACGGATATTACCCTTATAAATTTGTGAAATTTGTGATTAAATAAATATACATGTAGATAAGGGTAGACTGGTTCCTGGTAGTTTGGTATAGTCAAATAGTGGAAAGTTGTTAACGGTACACAAAAATGTTCTGTCGTCTCCCTTGTCATCCGTCACAAGCTTACGACGGATCAAATACTAACTAATTTGGCAAATAAGACAAAACAAAATGTTTCTTCAAATGCACTTAGCTTTTGTCTTATCTCTCTAAACGAATTATTTAACCCGTCGCAAGTTTACGACGGATATACTCATCACAAATGAGAATGTATGAATATATATATTTTTTTTTCTAAAGAAGAATGTATGAATATATTAATACTCGGTATGTAGTTATGTCCGTACTAATAAAGATCAAACGTGCCTTTGTCCAAAACAAAATAAAATACCCCTTAATTTTTTCACCAGGTATTAATTGTGACGGGCTAATTCTGTCACAAGTTTGTGACCTCTCACAACAAGTAAGAGATGATAAGGTGGGCACTTTTCATGTGTTTTCCCACTCACCTCTCATTTGTGAGAGGAAATGGTATCCGTCACAAGCCTGTGACGGCAGTGGCGTATCTAGGATTTAGATGATGGGGGTGCGAAAGTTTATTAGCTAGAATACATCAAATTATTAGCGAGATTTAAAGGACGTCAATGCTAGAGTTTACTTAAAATAAATAAAAAATCTTTGCTATCATGAAATCGTAACGTAAACTAAAAATAAAGCCATAATATTGGCATCAAACCGTAACAATTAATTGGGCAAAATTGTAGGCCGTGGGATTTGAACCCTAGATGTTAGAGAAGGTGGCTTCACAATTAGCCACTAGACCAATACAGAAACATGATAACTAAGTGAACTAAAATATTTATATTTTTAAATTTCAGGGGGTGCGGGTGCATCCAATGCACCCGCTATAACGACGCCACTGTGTGACGGATACCGCCGTTACAAATGAGACTTTGTGTAATTTTTATTCAAATAATATGTTTGTTTTATCACGTTTGAAAGCACATGATAAGATTTGAGCCTAGGTCACCGAATTATATATCATGGTATTTACAATTGAACCGCAAGATTTTTATCATACATGTAATGGAATATTATTTATTTATGTAATATTCAATGATATTCGGGATAACAAAAATCCGATTTCTAAGTCAATTTTTAAAGTTTAGTATATCAGCGGCCACTACTAGAGTTGGCAGTGGGCCGCGCTGGGTCGGCCCGCGTGCCGGCCCACCGTGCCAGAAACTATAAAATGGCCAGTTCGTGATGTGCTTTTTGGCCCACCGTGTCGTGCCGTGCCTGGCCCGGTGACTGAAAGCCCAGTCGCGGCCTGCCCATGGAACGGTGGATTTGCGTGCCGTGTCGTGCCTGACCCATGGGCCGGTCGTGCCATGTTCATGGGCCGGCCCGTGTGCTACATAATTTTTTTTACAAACAATTTTTTTTACTTGTTCACTTGTTTTATTGTATTTTTAATGTATACGATTTTATCAAATAATTAAGAAACGATGAAAAAAAGAATTTGTTATTAAACGATTAAAAAATTATGTTAAAAGATACCTCAATCTTTTATTAAAAAAGTATGAAACGATACAAGTTTACAAGTTGTCATCTCTAGAACATCTCTAGAACAGCCTAATAAAGCCTACCGTGCCTCAAACCGGGACGGTCG
The DNA here is from genome assembly GCA_029255685.2 of Silene conica. NCBI lineage: Eukaryota > Viridiplantae > Streptophyta > Magnoliopsida > Caryophyllales > Caryophyllaceae > Silene > Silene conica. The sequence continues at coordinate 7,138,889 of CM055313.2, forward strand.
TGCTTGTTGCGTGCCATGGCCGCCGTGCTTCGGGCCGTGCCGTGCCTAGGCACAAATTTTTCGATAATTGTGCGTCGCAGCCCGGAGGTAGCCCGACCGTACTCGTGTCGTGCCGCCTCGAAAACGCCGCTGGGCCGAGCCGGTCGGGCTATGCTCCGTGCTAGGCCGTGCCGCCACCGTACCTCAGCCCATAATACCATCTCTAGCCACTGTCTCCCCTTGCTGTTATGTGAATTCGACCCTATAAAATGGGGAATCATAAAAATCAAAGTAGCAACTAGCATGACCAAGTCACCTAAAACAACGTTAGTGATACATGATTGGTCGCGAGATGAGTCCAAATTGATCAGGCACCCTGTTTTTGGTCAAGGATTTGTGGGTGGATAGTACGTATAATATAAGGGTATAAATATTGGTAAAATTTTATACTAGTAAGACTGATATATTAGTTTTTCACTAAATTTATTATTTGTTTATTTTTAGTTTCATTTCCTTAATTTTTGTGTAAAAAGAAATGGAAGAATAGACTGGATAAGATGGAGAATAACACGTGAATTTTTTTTCCTCCAGATCTTTTAAAAATGGGAGTGAAGATTCATGCAGAGTCTTAAGTTAAGTCTTGAATCATCAAGACTTAGGCTCCGTTTGACAAACCATTTCAGCTACCTGATTTGCCTGAAATGACTTTTTTGCAAAAACAATCCGGTAGCTTATTATTTTTGGAGCGTTTGGCAACTACCTGTTTTGACTGAAAAATGGTGAAAAAGTACCTGAAATAAAAAGCTACCTCATGTAGCATTTGACAAATCAGGTACCTGATTCAGTTTTATTTACCTATTCTACCCTCGAATTTTATGACGTTTATTAACAAAATTAAGCACAATACAAAATTCTTACGTAAACTTAATTAATTTTTTTTTGTGTGTATGACTTTAATGAAAAACTAATTTTATATCAATAGTATATTTTTGAGGATATATTGTTTGAATTTTGTTTTTACCTAATAGTTTTATATTAATTTTTGAAATTCTTTGGATATGAATCATGTATATATAAACGCTAGTAGTTGAAACTATTTCTATAACTTGATTTTAATGGTCAATTCATTCGAAACAGTGTGCATGAAGAAATCATGGAAGTAACAATGCAGACATTTTCCAGTACCATTTTAAGTGCACGATTCTATTCAGAAATTACTACTCAATTTGTTTCGGTCATTTGTTTACAATAACACAAGAATAATAGTAAAAACGTAAAAGATATCAATAATAAACCATGTCCTTTTACGTCATTTTGTCAAATATCAGCTACCTTTTCAGCTAATTTCCAAACAGTTCTAACAAAAATCAGCTACCTTATCAGGTCTTAATTTTCAGGTACCTTTTCAGGTACCTTTTCAGGTTTCAGGTGCATTTTCAGGTTTCAAGTACCTTTTCAGCTAGTTTTGTTAAACAGCCCCTTAGCTTAAGATTTTAAGGTTAAGTTAAATTATTAATAGTCATGAATAATCTTATTTTAAAATTAACCAAAAGTTTTATTTCGAAACTATAATAGTTGGAGCAGCGTGTGACGATGGTGCGGAATGTTCTCTTTTGCCATAGTGCCACGAGGGGAGTAGGGAGTAGGTTAGGATACTAGACTTGTAGGCAGAAAAGGCAAAAAGATCGATCAATACCAACTTAAACCTAATACGGAGTATACCATCTTAAAGTGGAGGTAAGATTTTCCATTTACTAACCGTGCAACATATCGTTTCTAATACCCCTCTAAATTATAGTGTTGGTTTTTCATCTTTATGCATAAAAAATAAGAAAATGATTTTAAGTCATACTTGTATAAATCACTTTTTCCACACTGAATTAATTTTGGACCGCAAAAAAGTTACTAAAAAAAAAAAGATTATCAATTAACTCGCATTAAAAGGAAAATATGAACCAACACTATAACTCAAAGGGGTATCATTTAACGATTTTAACTTTATGCGGGTTGCTATCATTTTTGTTCCTCTTCTCATGATGTCGTTGAAACTTTAAGCCATCTGTTTAGGGATTTGTTCCCTTGCTTCTCGAATTTGGTTTGGTTCTCCTTTGGCTATTTTGATGGAAAATGGAAAGATTTTGCCTATCCAAGCTTGGATCATTAATTGGATTATCTTTTTTGGATAAACGGGATAAAACTGGTCTTTTCGTCAGTTCTTTTGTTTGCTCATTAGGGACTATATGGCTTTTGCGGAATTCCCTCATTATGGACTTGAGTGGGGTCACTAGGGGTGAGCAAAACTATAAGATACGATTTTGTTATACATATAAGTCACGTATACGATTTCAATTATGTGAACTTTTGTATATTTGATATGGTTTATAAAAACATTGTCAGATACGTATGAAGAATCTATTATAAGATATATGGTTTCAGAAACGTTTTTTTCTTAACAAGAAAATATTTAAGTGTGTTTATCTACATAAAATATCGTGTATCGCAATGGCTCGATCTTATTACTCTTATAATTTTATACATGAGATACTCAAAAGTATACACAGCTTTTCAATAAAAGAAAAACCAAATATACAAAAACCGATAAAATGTGATTTTAAAAACTGGATATTCAATACGGTTTTGAAGATCGTAATAGCAAACACAATCCACTCATGCTCTATTCTTTCTGGCTTAATTTCAGCTCATTTGAGTTTTGCTTAGATGTATTCCGTTAAATTTTATTTACGTTCAGTCAATTATGTTCAGTTAATCTCTTCCTAAAATTATTAATTCAACTATATTTATTTCACCACAATTTCACTCAATTTAATTCAATTAAGCGTTATTCCATTTAATTCAATTCAACTCATTTCAGTCGAAAATAACAGGGCATCCTCCTAACAGGCGTGACAAAAAAATATCCCATTTAAAGTTGGGCAAAATAGAGGCAGCTAAAATTTGAAGTTAAGCATGCCCACAGGCCACAACCCACACCCAACTTAGTATGGACTCGAATTTTACACGAAAGAAAAGACTATTAACCTAAAATTGTGTCATCGTGGGAACAAATGTTGTCAATTCTAATTTCTTATTAAATCAACCAAAAATGCATTAAAAGATTCACGGGAATAACGTGATGAGAATAAACCAAACAAGATCATGAATGAATCAAATTCCAACTACATCTAATTTGTTGTAATTTTGTGGATTATTTTTTGGTTATTTACCTTTATTATCATATGTATTCTTGATCATTTATATATCCGTCACAAGCTTACGACGGGTCAAATAATACCAAAATAGGTAGATAGGACGAAGCAGTTTGCTACTCCTAATGCATTTTGCTTTTGTCTTACCTACCCCACATGGGTAATATTTGACTTGTCGCAAGCTTACGACGGATATATCCGTCACGAGAATTTGTGTTAATGGGAATCGTTTTTCGTCCTTTATTTTAGCCATTTTCTAGCTAATTCTGAGTTTAGTTTAAATGTATGTGAAATAAGAGTAGTTCGTTGTTAGTTTATCGCATATTTTCAATCGATACAAGTTACAAGTATATGTCAACGACGATCTTTGTTGGAACCAATAAAAGATATTTTTCCTTTTTCAAAATTCGAAAGATAACGATATTAGTACGAGCCGAATTGTCAAACAATGGTTTGAAATCCATAGGTTACAAGAAAATAATTTTTTTTGTTTTCTAATAGATTCATTTTCAATAATAGATATCCTTTGTAAGTGTTTTATGTCGTTCTATTAATAAATTGTGATCTATTTTAAAAAAAAATACCCTTTAGTATCAATGTGCTAGAGTCAAAGTCTAGAAAAAAATCAAATCTTTCCGCAATACAAATAGGAAAAAGGGCCCGCAAGGGTGGAGTCTAGTGGTTAAAACTTGGGTGAAAGTCCCAGGAGACCCGGGTTCAAGCCTCCTCAAGAGCAAAATCTTGCGGAGCATTCTTGGCCCGAGTTCATGCCTAAATAGACTTCGAGCCTGTCACCCTCGGGTGGCTTACCTGGTGTATGTGGTTTGCAGGCTATTACATATACCCGAGGGTTTACCTAGTGCGCACCGAAGGTAGCGGCTGCGGGTTCCCTCGTTACCAGAAAAAAAAAAAAAAAGAAAGGTAATTATGTAATTCATGTCTCACCATGAAGTCCATGGGGTGATGATATTTTAATTTGAATTAAGCAATATGTAATGAACACGATTTACATGCCAAAATGATATGCAATCGGCCTAACACTACCACACACATCGAAATAAACCGTCCATTTTTTCGGTGATCAGAAAAGCCACAACTGCTACCTTCTTGGGTGTACGTGATAATTTATAAACATAATTGTTTTTTCATGTACATATTTTACTTTATCATGTATTTTTTCTTATAATATTTCGACACTCTACCCTTCTCTTAAGAAAAGTGTCAAAATTGATCTCTATTGTCCCCTAATACATTAATCACATTCATTCTCAATAAAATTTTCAAATCAATCTTAATTTTCTTATGAAACAAGAAATTACTTTAATTTATCGATAAATTACACTAACTTTATTTGCTTAATTTTGTTTTAACTGTCGTTTTCTTCAATTTGAATTTGATTTTTTCAATTAGGGTTTGTGGGAGAGATAACCTAATGAATTATTTTATTGAAAGATTCGAAATCTCACCAACATAATTAATCTGCTTTTTTCAATCAACTTCAATGTCGTCAAAAATCAATGATTGATCAGAGAAGGTACTTGAATGCAAATTATTTGTGGAGGTAAAAGTTAACGGTGATTGGCGATGGCATCTATATAACTTATCAACGCAAATAGATTTCATCGTTTGATATTGAATTGCAGATTACTGATAACAAAATCTAATTGTAGAATGTAAATATCATGAGTTGTATAAATTGGGAAAAATTTGAAGTTTGAGATTTTTTGGTTTGAAATAAGTTAACTTTTAGAGAGAAGAAGAGATAATAGGAGGTTGGGGTGGATGAAAATGAAAAGGGTAATTACGGAAACATGTACATGATTGAGTAAATCATGTACATGAAAGAGCAACACTTTATAAAATACGTAAATTAGATTAGTTATCCGAGAGTGACATGCTCAAAACATGAAGAGCATAGGCTCAGGCCATAAGTATACACCAATATTGCTATTAGGAGATATGAACCTGAAACCCTTGAGAATTTCACTCATATATTAATATTAGAGTCCCCCTCTACCAGCAATCCAAATAATTTACTACTCTTTACATTCCACTTTTATTGTCCTTATTTGATTAAAAGTCATAGAAAAATTGATAAAATACCATAAATACCCATTAACCAATGAACTTAAATTAAATACAAAATATAAGTAAAATGGGAAAGGAGAATTTATTTAACTAGGGGATTAAGGATTAATTTACTATTTTTATTTACTATATTTAGAAATAAGATAATAAATTTGGAATATGAAAATTGTAAGAACTAGTTTTGTTGCCCGTGCGTTGCACGGATACTAAAATAATGTGTGATAAATTTCACGATAAAATGGGATATGGAAGATAGTTCATATGTAATATTTTATGCATGCCGCATGACTTACAAATAATTCTCATCAACATAATATTGACATGAGAATAATGAGTGTTTAATTAATAATTTTTTTTGTTAGGAAAAAAAATCAAGATAAAGTTTATACAAATGATCCTCCGAAAAAAAATAATATCTATTTTACAAATTACCTCAATGATGCAACAAATCTCCTTAATGCTTTGGAATAACAAACCATAATTAATCATTATTGGATCAAATGGTAGTATAGCTACACAAAGACATTAAAAAGTAGTTACATTGTTATATCTCCCGGTCAAACTATAAACGTACTTTTGAATTTGAATCAAACTCCAACGCCTATGGCTACGACTGCTTATGCCCCCTCCCCCCAAACAATCATTAGACAATACTACAACCACCAGAATCATTCATTATGCCGCAAATTGACATATGGTTGGCTCACCGATGAAATTATCTAGTATGCCCTTGTTTAATGATATCACCCATACTGGTGCATGCATTACTGAGATATACTTTTTGCAAACTCAACATGATTTTATCCTCGCTCAATTTCGTGCACAATATCAACTCAACCCATCACCCCAATCTTGCCCCTATTTTCTCATTTGAAACAAAATATTGCTTGCAAACCCCTATTTTTCTTCTTTATTCACACACACGATTTAAACCAACGTCATTCCTTGAAAGATCCATCCTTGTCTCAAGAACTCATCTCAAATCTATTCAACCAAATGAAAAACTAATCCATTGCCTCCAGGAAAATTCATTATCCAATGGAAATTAACCCTTACTCTCGACAATGTTGTTAGGATTAAGATTACTTTGGATCGATGGAGTCAAAACTAAATATATCCATATGATTTTTATAGTTTTTTTTTGTTTCGGTACCTATTTTTTTTTATGAAAGTAATATTTTATTGATAAATAACCTTAATTGTTTATCACTATCATTGACCAACTTAACACCCTCCACAAATGTACACTCCTTCCACCTCATTAAATTTACCCGCAAAATAGAACATTAAGGTCATCTTGATTAGTTCTTACTACTTGAAACAACCTTTAATCAAATACCACCACTTTGTTGCCATGTTTTACAACTAAGAAATCCTAAATCACATTCAGCTTCATATAAAACATCAATCCCTTACTCTAACTGGATCCTCGTCACTCTTATCGAAGATAATTTATTTCTCCTTCTACAAAGAAAATTTTAAGACACAATCTTCTTTCTCTATCTCTCCCTCCCATCTCTCTCCGTTCCTAGTCTTTTCCCTTTCTTGTTTTCTCGTCCCCTCTCCATGCCTCCATTTTTGATACTCAAACAAAGTGTTCGAGTACTATGTTGATAAACCAAATTGTTAAGTTTTAATATTATATATAGACACGAACTTTGATATTTATTTCATTTTGCATAAATATATCATTTTCCTTCTATCTTACTTTTATTATCTCTTTACTTCAAATCTTATCTTATTAAACCTAAATGGATGTGAAGCTGTTGATAAAGATTGCGCCTCCACAGTTCGATCGATTATTAGTTTACTTTATAATTTTCACTGTTTCTCGTTAAGTCATTGTCCTAGGTACTTAAATAGGTCGGCTCATGCTATTGCAAAAACAATATCATGAATCAATCATAATCATCTGTCAAAAAGAAAAAAAAAATTCTTATCTTATAATTATTGTCCTCTTTCTAAATCTAGTAAAGAAAAATGTTAGCCAACAAACTCGCCGCAATCATTCTTATTCCCACTCAATCAAAACAGCCCTTAACCCACTACTAAAATCCTTCGGTTCACAAATAAAACGGTCTAAAATCCAAAAATTTCAGCTATCCTGTAAAACCCCTCGCGATAGCGGAAATATAAAACATACAAAGTACCAAAATTACAGCGGAATCAAAACTTTTTAACATAAATAAACATGCGAGGTGTTTTAACAAAACTAAACATGCGGAAGATAAAACTTAAATAAGTATATAAGTATTATACAAAAGCAGCCCGGGATAGCATATCCCTACAGGCACAAAATACGGAAAACAGAAAGCTAAGGTCTAGCTAACGAATGGGTAAAGTCATCGATGAAGGATCATCGCTCGCTAGCCTCAACGCAACCCCCTGAAGAACAGCATCAGGTAGCTACACACATACAACATGTGCGCCACAGTCAGTGGGGAGTGACTAGAGTTCTCATAGCCACCTAATGTCATACAACACAAAACATGTAAACAAGTATCATACTCCAACATAAACGATCATGTGAAGCATTTATATATCAATATCTCGAACTCTTATCAACATGCCAATACTATGCAAGGCTCTCAACCAACTTCGGAAACTATTTGGAAGGAGAGCCGGTTTCCCTTCCGGTTACCCGGCCGGGGGGTCTTTCAATGCAAACCATTTACGAAACCAATTAAAGAGTCATCCAATGCCTTGGATGAACAACACTATAAACAAAGTAATATACTCACCACTATCAACATACATATCTGACACTGTACCAACTTTAGGCAAGCAGATGTACAACAGCAAGTATATAACACCGTACCCCTACTCAGGCAAGTATATACCATATTCAGCAATATCAAACCATGACCCCAATCCTAGGTATGGAAGGATACAAATACACATTACAAGAGGGAACTCATATCAAGACTCCGATATACAACCACGGCATAAATACATCGCCTCAGCAATTATAATCCACATGCATAAATACACCTCAGAATACAAAGGCAAGCAAAACTGTGACCTAATCCAAATCACAGCTCTACGAAAATACACCTCAAAATACAAAGGCACACAAAGAGTGTGACCTAATCCCAATCACAGCCCCATTACAATACACCTCAAAATACAAAGGCAAGCAAAACTGTAACCTAATCCAAATTACAGTTCCACCAAAATATACCCCATAATACAAAGGCAACACGAAACTGTGACCTAATCCAAATCACAGTCATATAACAATACACCTCAAAATACAAAGGCAAGCAAAACTGTAACCTAATCCAAATTACAGTTCCACCACAATACAAGGCATACCAAACTGTGACCTAATCCAAATCACAGTTCTACAACAACATATCACATCAAAACTATGACTTAATCCTAGTCATAGTTTCCTAACTCCATTACCGAACCTACTCAATTCATAACCAATCATGCAAGCAACGTATATACAAACCAACACTTAATTGACCCCGGGAATTAAGCCGAGGGAGAGCCGGTTTCCCTTTCGGTTGCCCGACCGGGGGGTCTCTATCCTCACTCTATTCCCGAACCCAATATAGTGTCGCCCGAGCTTCGGGGACTCCAAACATGCATACGAAGCTTACAGAAAAAGAATCAATGTAATCCGATATGTGAATCAAAAGTTATAAGCAATTTATTATGCGTCAAGGCTCTCAGCCGGTCAGCCACAGGCTGCCGGTTGGCCGGCTGAGAGTGCAAGACTCTCAAAAATAACTTCAAAAACCAAGAGGAGCTCTCAGCCGGTTGGCCACAGGCTGCTTGTGGGCCGGCTGAGAGTCATTGACACTCAAAAACAACTTCAAAAAAACCAAAAGGGCTCCCAGCCGGTTGGCCACAGGCTGCCGGTGGGCCGGCTGAGAGTCCTTAACTCTCAAAACAACCTTCAAAGTACAAAAGGGGCTCTCAGTCGGTCAGCCACAGGCTGCCGGTTGGCCGGCTGAGAGTCCATTACTCTCAATTACATACTTCAAAACACAAAGAAGGGCTCCCAGCCGGCTGACCGGCTGCCGGCCGACCGGCTGAGGGTCCTTCCTCAGCTTTCTTCAAAAATCAACATACGAGACTCTCAGCCGGTTGACCGGCCGCCGGTCAACCAACCGGCTGGGAGTCCCTGTTCCCAGAAAAACGCATTTCGACATATCAAAATTCATCCAAATCTCATGGGATCGTTCCTACAACATGATTTCTACTCCAAACATACATTACCCAGTAATTATACATCATTCTCATACATATGCAATGACTAACGACTTCTCAAACACCCAACATACGATTAATCATCCATATCCGTCACAATTTCAACCCAACACAAGATAAACATGTTTGAGCATATGAAACACCAATTTCATCAAGTATCTCATATAATGAACATATAATTCAGTAATTAACACATTACTAAGTTCCTACCAGCATCAATAACCATAAACTCATGTGAAACACATAATCAAACCACAAAAAGTGCTAATATTAGACAAAAGGCCGAGTTTCTCATTATCGTCACCTTTACTCCGTGAATGCTCCGGTTTACTCTTCAAGGATCACAAGCTCTTCCTTTGGGTTGTTATTAGCTCCACCTTCAAGCACAAAAACACGGATTAAAGGGTAATTTCGTGATTAGGGAAAAACAGCCCCGAAATGAAGTTTCACGAAATTGAAAATGAAAGTGATAGAAAGATCATAAATCTCGCAAGGATTCCGAATATGTAACTTTTTCCTTGATTTGATGAACGGATGATGAAGAATTAACCAAAAGAAGATGAGGATTAAGGAGGTTTTAAGAAGATGAAGTTTACTGTATTCTTATTTGAGGTTGAAGGATTAAATCGACATATTTGGGTTTAAGGGGTTTATAAGTTGTCCTTTCACCTTTATTGAGTCGGGTTTGCTCTATTCAAGCGAAACGGAAAAAGTGAAGCGGTTTGATATAAAATGAACAAGGCATCTTAAGCTTAAACGATTTTTAAGACGAACTTAACGGAAATCTTAAAAACGTAAATTACAATTATTATTAAATTATTATTAAATTCCGTGAATTACTTTATTTTAAGAAGACATTCCTTTACAAAAATACGGGATGTTACAATCACCCCATCTTTCAAAAAGTTTCGTCCTCGAAACTTGAAAGCAGTAACAAGGACAAAGTTAACAGATCAAAGTTTTCACGTAACTTGTTTTACAAACCTAGATTCCTTTCAAAGATTTCAAATGATTTTTCCAAGGTACAAGTCTTCGTCAATGGACGTTGGGGTTCTCGTTGTACATTCAAGAGCCCGACATTCCAAATCTGAGACAAGTCCCAAAGTTAAATAAATAAAAATCCAAAATTTAGATCGATCTGGTGTCGGTAAGCATAGTCCAGGTTATCAGACGTCTCCAATAACGAGTTCAAATGATAAATCGACGCTGAGATCAATCAAATTGCAAGTCAAGTAACTCTTTAAAATCGGGTTCTCTGGAAAACTATCGCTGAACCCTATCAAAATTGAGAGATTATCCACTTCCATAAGCTAAAATCCTTTCGAAAACAGACTTTTATTTTCAAAATTCTCAAAGGGAGCAAAATTCCGAAATCTTACAAGTTGCAATTGACCGAAAGGAAGGTAACTTGGCGAAATCACAGGTGCACAGACGAGAATCGATGCACGGAGGAGATTAAGATTTAGAGCAAATGATAAGACCTTGGGGCCTTAGAAGAAGATAGGAGAGAAAGGTCAAAGATGAAGACATACCAGTGATCAACTGAGGGCAAGTCTCTGCAGTAGCTCTGCTCATCACGTACACGGTACCCTTGGTCTTCGGCTTTCGAACGGCACCAACAGCAGTAGCGGTCCTCCCAACAACAGTCTTCTTCTCCGGACACTCGTAGAAGCGATGTCCAGGCTTCTTGCAGGTGTAGCACAAGTAGGGATCACCGTTACAGTTAACACCAGGATGAAGGGCCTTGTGACATTTGAAACACTTCAAGGAAGGATCAGGTGCAGGGCGGGGATCCATGGTCTTGGAGGAACCAATCTTCTGGAACTTTTCATGTTGAACTTCTGGAGAATCAGGTGAAGGATCAAGGGGCCTCTTCCCAAGAGAGCGAGCCTGAGGGGAACTGAGAGCAGAAGAAGCTCTAGCCTCAGCATCTATGGCCTTAATTGAATTCTCAGCCCAAATAGCATCATCATACACCTCCACGAAAGAAGTAGAATCTCTGCGAATCATACTCTCCATGCGGGCACCTAACTTTCCTTTGTTCGCGCAAAACAACACAAACACAACACAAGAGACCACCAGCCGGTCGGCAGGCAGCCGGTCGGCCGGCTGGCAGTCCCAAGGCCAACCTCTACAAATTTTGCAAAAATACAGAGAAACGCTCCCAGCCGGTCGACCGGCTCAGAGAGCCTGATACGAAAACGCGATTTCTCAGCCTATTTGAAAACATCACAATTCGACCTACAAACTTCAATAATTGTTACAAGTATGATTTGCCCAACATTTCTAATCATCCAACACTACTTTCTACCAGCAACAAATCCCATAACAATCCTCAAATGATAAAATCAATATATCCGTCTTAACTTATGAAAAACTGAAAATAAGCTTAAGAACATATAACAACATCACCAAGCATGAATTCTTCACATAAGAACAATCCTAAACATGATACTAAGTCCATTAAACATTATACATTAACAAAAATCAGAAACTAACATAAGAACACATCAAAACTTGCTAATATTCACATTAAGGCCGAGTTTCTCATTATCGTCACCTTTACTCCGTGAATGCTCCGGTTTACTCTTCAAGGATCACAAGCTCTTCCTCTGGGTTGTTATTAGCTCCACCTTCAAGCACAAAAACACGGATTAAAGGGTAATTTCGTGATTAGGGAAAAATAGCCCCGAAATGAAGTTTCACGAAATTGAAAATGAAAGTGATAGAAAGATCATAAATCTCGCAAGGATTCCGAATATGTAACTTTTACCTTGATTTGATGAACGGATGATGAAGAATTAACCAAAAGAAGATGAGGATTAAGGAGGTTTTAAGAAGATGAAGTTTACTGTATTCTTATTTGAGGTTGAAGGATTAAATCGACATATTTGGGTTTAAGGGGTTTATAAGTTGTCCTTTCACCTTTATTGAGTCGGGTTTGCTCTATTCAAGCGAAACGGAAAAAGTGAAGCGGTTTGATATAAAATGAACAAGGCATCTTAAGCTTAAACGATTTTTAAGACGAACTTAACGGAAATCTTAAAAACGTAAATTACAATTATTATTAAATTATTATTAAATTCCGTGAATTACTTTATTTTAAGAAGACATTCCTTTACAAAAATACGGGATGTTACACATCCTACTTCCATCCCCTTTACACCTACAATGAAATTAACTACTACCAAATACGATGCAGTTAGCCTTATTACTATTTTAGGCAACCATATAACTAACTATTGACACCCTTCTCCCAGCCCTAATAAACCTAAAATATTCAAGTCGCCCTTTTTTCACAAAGCACTCACACTTATCCCCCAAAAGTCATCTATCCCTTTAAAAAGTTTATCCACCTAAAAAAATCTAACCTCTACTTTTGAAACCTCATTTTTACATTCCGTAAAGGTGAAGTTGAACATGACAAAAAGATGCAGAAACTTAAGTTGTTTAATTGAATAACGGTGGATTGGATGTTTTTTTTAGCATTTTAAGAGTTTTACACTATTTTAATGACCAATGTTTTATTTTGAGTGTTGATCATCGACATTGAAATAGTAGATTGACGTGTAATTTCCTATTTTAAATTATAAGAAAATAAAACGTGAACTTTTCTTTTATCGATCTCTAAGTTAAAGATCAAACTCTATTTTGATCGTAATTATAATTAATATTTTTACGTAAATATATAAATCTAAGCAAGTGCAAATATGTTGGCTAAAAGTTATAAATCACAAATTGTACAAAGTAATATAAACACTTTTGTTTTTTTAATATAAAATAAATGTCATAAACTATAATGAGAATGAGAAGAGTTGGTAAGTGTGTGACATCCTTTTAGGTTTAATTTTTTTTCCAATTATTTTTATGATTTTGTCTAAGGGTATTTAAAGCATCATATTATGTATGAATAATATATCTCACCTTTCCCAATTTGTATCTCTCCCTAAATTATAGTAAAATAAAACAGTATAACATAATTTTTAAGATACTTACTCATTTATCATAATATGATATATCATTTCACAAATTAGTAGCAACTTTCTTTATCTTTTTAATACTCCTTAAAAAATAGATATATCGAACTTTATACATATCAATAATTTTGTGAATATCGCATTTAATTTTGGACTAATATAATTTTATATACTTTATAAAATGAAAAATGAGTGTAAATAATATAATAATAATTTATCGATAGAAGTTGAAGTGTGCTAGGAGGGAAATAACTTTAAAATTAGAAGGAGAAATATATAAATATATGTCATTTGCAAAATAAACTGGATATTATGCATATTTAAACATGACATTAGAAATAACAAAAGATGTAGGGGCGCATTTCAGCGTTCATTTTGTTCTATACATGACTAAATATCATTTAGTACGTATTATGTATGCACATTTATCTTAACTCAGCTCGGCCGAGGGCCTTTTGGCCTCTTAATGCCCCTGTTTTTAATCGAACATTCTTACAAATTTTTATATTGTTATCTTTTGCAAATATTTTATGTTGTGAATTATCATATTTAACACTCCATTATCATATTTAACACCCAATATAGAATTGGATATTATAAGTATATCGAAGGTTTTTTTTTTCGAATTTAATAATAAGTGACCAAATATTAATGAATAATTTCCTAACGTTGGATAAATTGCATATTATTAATTATTTTCTATTTCTAATAAGAAAACCATAAATAATTAATTAATTCTCATTTTTAGTAGAGAAATTGCATTCCTATTTCTAATTGGAAAAATTATAAATAATTAATTATCTCCTAATTCTAGTAGAAAAATTATAAATAATCTATTATTTATTAATAATAGTGTTTTTTAAAAAGTGGAGACTACCACGCGCTTAGAAAAAAACCTCCTTTAATTATATATATTGATATTGATTGATTGATTGATTGATTAGGGGTCTAATACGATAATATATGTGGACAAATATTTATTAGATAGTAATTGTATTTATACGCTATCAATTAAGTTAAGCCCAAATATAAGGTGATCCACTACGGTATATTAAATATGAGTTTTATAGCTATTAATCGGATGATTAAATCTAACAAGGGGTATTAGAGCCATCTTCATAATAAATTATTTGGGACAGATTTGATTTGTATGAAAGTCAATATTCTTGATTTATAAATTGTCTGTTGTTTGTTGTGATGATGATTCGTATGAGATTAGTGAACTTTAATTTTGTCTTGATTAAGTTTATTTTGGCCGTACATGTAAATAATTATAGTGATGGATGCTTAAATCTGATGAATTATTATCAATTGCATATCGGCTCATTCGGTATTATTGCATATATTTGCATGTGGATACTCTTTTTCAATTAAGACTGATTAAGATTATGGCTAATTGAAAATTGCGATAATTTTGCGTATTATGTGCGTGAATACCCTAATTTGTTTTTTCCTGGGATGGGAATTGTTTATCGGAAATTTAAAGCTACTTTTATCCAGCATTTAGAGTAAGCAATTGGATTAAGGTTTGCGATCAAAGATTGACAGAGTGCATGCCTATTTATGATATTCATTATTCAGTGTACAATTGTGTCCATAAGGCTAATTCATTTGGTATAATGTAATCAGTGGCCTATCATTGGTTTTTGGTATCGTGCCTCTTCTGTTAAATTTATCGTATGGACTTAGTAATGTGGTATTAATTTGTTTTGATCTTTATTTCGGATTATGCTTGTACGTTCAAAATCTCTCGAGAAAATTCTCACAAATTTTGGGAGTTAGTTAATAATTCAGAAGTATTATATTGTATGATTATACAATCTTAGGCATGAGTGTTATTTGATATAACATATTAGTTGGTTGAATTATGTGAAGTTTGTTTGGTTTATGGATATGGTATAATTATATGTCCTTGATTTTAAGGGAATGTTTCCAGTTTTAACAAGTGATAATTAAGGACATATACTTGTACGGTTTATTAATTATTAAAGACTTATTTGAACTAAGGGATTATTTTGATAAAGTTTTGTATATCATTAAAGGTAAAGTCACTTGTCAATTACATACTTGTTTTTTTAGATTTAATAATTGGTTATATGGATTTATAATAACGGGTCTAATATTTTAGGTTGTTTAATCGACACAATAAGTTGTCAAAGTAACCTCTGTTGTGTAAGTTGAATAATTTAGATATTATGACTACGATGTGTGACTGAGTTTCATGCGGATAATGGTCAGCCCAAAGGAAGATTATTATTTGGCCGAATTGCACGTACACGTTGGGTAATAAATATATGACGATTATTAGGTATTTACATGTGTGTACTAAGTCGGCCCAAAGGAAGCTTAGTATTCGACGTGAGTTTATTGTCAATATTTGATTACAACTATTCAAAGAGTAGTGTTTGTGCCTAGATAATATTCATGTTTAATAACTAAATATTATTTTGCAACGATACTTTAATTATTTGAATTTATTCAAAATAGAAGAATATCGTTTTGTTCATTCAGTTTGACATTTATGGTTATTATATCTGTCATGTTCAGTTGCATTCTTGATTCGGATGAAACCATTTATTAAATGAATGGTAAAGAATGTAAATATTTATTTCGAATTGCGATAATCATAACATTGTTTTGAGAATGTGTAATTGCTACTCATAAGGATTAAGATATCACGTAGATTCACGTGATGATTTGAGCAGTAGTACATTCAAAATGCATGTTTAATGATTATCCAATGCGAAATTAAGGAAATATTTAAGGGCATTGTTCAGTTAATTCGGTTCATTCAGAAGCTGCAAAAGTCAAACTCAAAACAAACATAAGGTTAAACTTTTTAGTGTTAGTTTGCTAAGAGTTTTGACACATAAGGTAAATCGAGCATTTTTTGTTAACGCTTGGCATGTCGATTAAGTTAGGCTTCTCATTGGATTTGTCTAAGGTTTTTTTATATCCAATCATGTTTGATGGGTGAATTTGGTATTTTGCCCAAATAAGTATATTGATGCAAGTATAACTAAGATGTAACAGCCAATTGATGATGAAAGATTCATCTATTTGGGGCAAGTCATCATCTAAGTTTGAGACAGTCAACTATTTTAGTTATCACTAATGACTTATCCTTTATTTGAATTTGGAAAACACTTTTATATCACCTTTTAGGTGAAAAAAAATTATTTTTCGTATGAACAAATTTGGTCCCTTGTCCATTGAGGAATAATCAATTTTGTGTTTTCCTGATTCAAATAATGGTGAATCACTGAATCCATCAATTTTGATAACTATTTATCGTTTCGATTGTAATATTTTTCAAGCAAGCCTGCATTAAAGTTCGGTGGATATAAAGAACAATTAAGAAATGACAATTTCTTTTCGGTATGACACATTAAAAGGAAAACTAAAGTTTTGTGTCAAAATGAAATTGTTGGCCCCTTACTCCGGATATTTTTTTTAAGGGGATAAAGACAAATAAAAAGGACCTTGGATGTCAAAATTATTTTTCGATGTCTTATTATTAACATATATGAGCAGATGAACCATTCTATACTCTAAGTATTAATGATTTATATCATTATGTTAACTTGTAGATGCAATTTTGGTATGGATATCTAGATCCTCATTTGTGAGAAGTTTAATTAAGTTCTTGTCGTTTTTTTTTGTGATACTTGACCGACTTGTTTTACTCAATAAAGAATTAATTATGTCATTTTTTATCATAAATGTGCATATTTACAACGTCAAAGTTATTTTTAGAAAATTACTAGAGGTGTTCAATCTCGTGTTTGCTGTTATACCATACGATGTTTTTTTAGTATGCATGGTGTAGCACAATCTTAAGGCTCGATAGGGGTATGATTAATTGCTATACTTGCTCTTTTCCAGATGTCTCTAGTAATAGGTTCTTAAAGTTTGCAACAATCTTTTGATAAAGTTCTAACAATGACATTGACTGTTTAATCATATTGTAACTCATTTACACATTTGGCATGTCCAACTAATTAAGGATGAGACTTAAAAATCATAAGGTTAATAGTTGGACTTAATAACGGTCAATAAGTATTTTGTTGATAATCTTTAAAAGTTTTAAGTGTAATAAGGTAATGATCCCCAAATCAAGGTAAGAGGAAAATTAAGGGGTTCATTGAGAATATTGAGTATGAGTGGGAGAAAAGGTAATTGACATTGTTTTCAGTCTCCCTATACAGGATCATAAGATCAATTCAGTAGAACAAACTCAACTATCTCAATAACCAATTCATTAGACGATCTACTTAATAAAGTAAATGCAACTAAATTAATTACATTGTTTTCCTATATAGGTAAAATGGATAACAGTGTAATGATGGACTAACAAGTTGTAATAAGAGTTAGATGACACTACAAGAATTACCTAAAATAGCGACTAAACAGGCGACCGCTCAGGTAGTCGCTAAATTAGCGACCCAAAAAAAAAGCGGGCGACCGATTTCGGTCGCTAAAATTATCGACCAAAAGCTTATCCCTAAATTATCCTAAAAAATCCGCGCGAATCCCAGGGCGACCATAGCGCCATTTTAGCGAACGAACATGATCGCTAAAATAGCGACCGAAATCAGTCGCTAAAGTTAGCGACCAACAATAGCTACCGAATTCAGTCGCTAAATTTAGCGACCGATTTCAATCGCTAAAATTAGCGACCAATGTCGGTCGCTAAGCCCCTGATATAGATTTTTCGCCTCATCTTCCTCCCGTCATTCCCCTCAATTCTCTTAAACCTTAAAAAAAAAAAAACAAACCCCCTCGTCACCCTTGACTATCGTGCCTCTACCGGAACACCGCAACGCCACCGGACCACCTACCACCGTCGTTCACCTACCTTATACTCCTTTTTCAGGTTTGTGTCGATTTAATAACTTAATCTATGTATTGAATCCCTTTTGTAACACCCCCATTTATTTAAGAGCCTTTAGCAAGACATTCTCAAATAAATAGAGCTGTTACCATCTCGGAATGTCCGAGGTAGTGAATAACAAAGTAAAACAACCAAAGTACTTTATATAAAACTGATACAATTTAAAACTTGGTTATTACAGTTACTACATAACGGATAAGAAAGTACAACTGATGACTTCTCTATATGTGATATAATTCTAGGTCGGTCCAAAGTATGCATCTCACATTCCTGCCCAGCTCCTAGCTCATCTGTCTCGGACCTGTAGAATCTACTCCCCATTCCGGATCATCGTAGGTGTACACGAATACACTATCAACCTCGCGGTTGAGTAGGGAAACACAATAATTATAATGCAACAATTATGATATGCAAATGCAATGATATGCTCGAGCTCAACCTCAATCTCATTCTCAATCACAAATCTCAATCTCAAACCCGTAACACCCAGCCATACCGAACCTCCCGGCAGACTATAATCGGCCGTCGCCGAACACCAGCATAACAGCTGAGGTCACCAGGTCTAGTCCTGCAGAACTAGCCTGGGCCCAATAATATCTCATCATCTCAAATCCGTATCCAATGCATATGCCATGCTTATGAATGCAATACAAAAATGTTCAACCACTATATATCATTCTCATAATAACCTCACTTGCATCCATAACATACAATATACACATCCATTCAAAGCACGTCATAGAATATGGTACCAGTGTATCCTACCTGGATGGCAACATAGTCCAATTGCAAGCCAGTAAGTAACAGAATTATGCCACTTCAAAACCGTTACCTAACAAATATAATATATATAATTACTCACTGATATAATCACGTAAACAATTATTACATGTCCACTTAAACCAAGTTAATTAATTAATCAAAACAATTACGCCTAACGAGACCGTACCAAACATGATCCAATTCAATTATCTTAATAAGTCGATTATCAGGATATCGTCACATAACCATAATATAAATAGTCATCAACTAGTTATAATAAATACTAATAACAACTAATTGTAATATTAATACTAACAATACTAACAATAATAATAATAATAATAATAATAATAATAATAATAATAATAATACTAATATGGACAAACAACATCAACAATACTAATGATAATAATAATAATATAATAATACTACTACTAGTACGGACAAACAACTACATCAACAACATAATAATAATAATATAATAATAATATAATAATAATGATAATAGTAATACCAAAGATACTAATACTAATGATACTAAAATCATTGACGTACAACCAGCCCCACAAACCACGAAACAGCAGCTGAAAATACCGAACAAAACAACCAGACCTCGACACTAACAGCCCCTCTAAACGGCCCTCATCGACCATCTTTCTGCCGCCTGTCCCATCACCGCACCATGGTGGCTTCCACCCTTGCACCATTACGAACCCACCGACACTAACCACAACCCCTTACATGACCATACTAGCCCTCGAAACCAGTGACAAAACACCCTGCTCACAACAAATTTACCGCAACCGACAGTAACCCGTTTTCCTCTCCCTGAAAACCCCATTCCAGCCACCGCTATCACCACCCTATCCACCACCTGACACTACCCTCGACACCACTCACCACCCACGACTCCCCTGGGGGTAACTACCGGCCCTCGACACTAACTTAGCCACCTGCACAACCCCCTCAAACACACGCCCTCACGAACCCAATGTATCCCCTGTTCCGCTTCTTCTTACTGTCTTCTAAATAGGCTGTCAAAACGAGATTCCCGACCACCACAGATCATCCCAACACCACCATAATACCCTACTAACTTCCCACCACCAGTAATCATGAATCACGACATGAAAATAACTCAAAACATAACGAATAAGCAACATAAACGAGACTGAAATAACACTCATTAAACAGAGTATAGAAGCGTTGTTTACTATCGACATTCGCGGTTGCATTACTGACACCCATGATGGTCCTATGGCGATTTAAAGACTATAAATATGTTATTCATACTACAAATATTACATACAACCATAGTACTCACAGTCGAAGGTCTGAAAAGGTACAAGGATGAAACGGTGATGGTGATGGTTGTTCAAGGCGTTTTATTCTCTTTCTTTCTCTTCTAAACTCACGGTGGTTCTTGGGTGTGATGGAGCAGGGAGGCAGACGGAGGTATGAGGGTGGTTAGGGTTTTTTTTTTTACGTTGATGGAGGCATAAGGTATTATAGGGAATTAGGTTTTGTTTTTGTGTAATATGTCGATGGTATGGTTTGTATGCTTGGATGAATAGGTTTTGCACTACATGAGTCCATAGCCCATCACACATCAGTTATAACCCAAGCCCAATAGCCCATTACGCATATCGAGGTGATATCCCGCTCTCAACTCGTAACTTTAAATAAATAAGTACGTATAAATTATTTATACTAATTAAATTATGTAATTTAGTATTAGTAAATATTAATTAAATTAACTATAAGAATATTACGACTTAAATAAAAATAGAAATGAAGTATAGATGAGAAATACATATAAAATATAAAATATTTTAAATTATCAATGTATTATTAAAATTAAAGAAATACGAATGAAACGTCATTTTATGAAATAATCATCGAATATAAAATAATTATGAAATACGAAATAATCGTAGAAATACGATTTATAAAATAATAACAGTTTACGTAAAATACTTTATAAATATAAAACACAGTTTGACTGCCGTTGACCGAGGCTAAAATACGGGATATTACAGTCTTCCCTCCTTAAAATGAACTTCGTCCCGAAGATTGCTACTCCGTAACGATAACAAAACACTCACCAACGTAAGACAAACACAAATAGTACGTATATATATATAAGCTCTAAAATGCGAAGTGTTAACTTTGTCCCCAAAGTTTAACATACGACAGGAGTACCACACTTAAAGAACCGCAACATTGACCGAAACATAACAAATAAAAACAGCAGACTCCATGTCCGGTTAATCTCAGTTAGCCAATCACAACATATCACTTAGCCAGATCGTAAACTATAAAGATTTTACAATCCTATCCTCCTTAAAATATGGTTACGTCCCCGTAACCCCATTATAAAATTCCACCTTCAATGCTCAGGAAGAACACCAAATCAACAGTCACAAAATATCTATTAAGTTAAGTGCTCTATACTGAGCAACTAGCATCCGACTTTTAATGCAACAAAACATATTTGTCAATTTCATGTTACGCAATAAAACAAAATCAAGGTAACCAACATCCATACCCTTGGAAATTTTGACAGAAAATTAACACCTTTACATCGAGGTAGACAATCAGCTAACTTATGGTTCACACTTGCCAAATTAAAACATTTCATGCTCATACTCAAATTATGGAGGCAAAACTCGTGTTTATGCACATAAGAGAGAATGACATTAGACAAAATTTCATCAACATGCATGTAGCTACAGATTCTGTCATATTGCAAAATAATTACCATAATCATCAAACATCAGCTTTATCATTCATTATCACCTTGAAAACATTTGGATACTTTCAAAACGATGGAGTAGTAATTAATGAGAATTTATAAACACGAATCACTGACGATTGTACAAGTTACAGATCAAAAATAAATCTAGCATTTCCTCAATTCACATGTCAACCAATTTACTAATTCAATATATAGTAATCAGATTTAAACATAACAATACATACTTCTCTTTCCTCATTTCAGCACAACTAAGCATCAATTATGATTTACAACATACATATTCTCGCTAAAGGCATTAAGTCACCGAAATCATACAACATGTGAATATCTGAGCACAAACGGGGTTACCATATAAAGAATTATATTGTCACAAAACAATTTGACAACATCCCTTCACCAACATAAGAATTCGAACTTCTTACGATATTGCATAACACGTGATAAAATAACAGTGGTAACACGTACCAAAACATACATAAATTCACCTATTACAAATCTCTTATTACAAGAACTGGTCAAAGTTAACAGTTAACAGTTATAATTAAGCACGACGATAAGTATACAAAGGCACATATCCAGTCGTTTATATTCATGGTAGCCACACTATATGTTGCAAAACAATAACCATCACATTGTCATACTTGGACTTATATACTTCGTTGCAACTTCAGCAAATAATAGTCATATAAGATCATAGAATTCATTCACATTATTGTAACGACAAAGTTATATTCTCACATAATAAATGCTATATTCATTTCATATGTCTACTACTCACGCTTCTAATGTCATATTAGGAAATTACATGGTCACATTACATAATTCATATTTGGTTAATCTTTTATATTTAAAACTTTCATAACTTGCCATTTTCAACAATCATACATCACGCTGCAACTTCAAAAAAAAAAAATTACAATTAAATAGCGACTCCTTAAGATTTTACGTGGCTTATCATTTTGAAAACTCGAATGAATATTCTAAACAATGGACTTGGAATTATGCATAAACAATAAACACGTTTTAAATGATTTCCTTTGCAAAACATGGGTCAAAACAGAATTGTATAGTGACAATCTGACCACTGTCGACTAAAATGTTTATTTCTCGCAAAATATAACTTGTATTAACATGAACCCAACGGCATTGGAAAGCTAATTCAGAAGGTTATCACGCATAAAATTTTCACATTCATATAGAGAACACATTTTTAACGGCAGCCCGTACAAACAAGGTAACATTCTGGAAACTTATTACAATGTTCGTTACTTTATTATTTCACATTATTACTTCACATCGTCATATTAAAACACAACCATTCTCAAAACAGGTTGACGCATATTTTGAAGCATAGAAATGACATTGCACCATATTAACATTTATTCATTATTTCAAACCGAAAATACCATCTAGAAAACGGTAAAAATTGCGAAGCTAAAAAGTAGAGTCAACTAAATAACTCAATAGTTATAAAAGTATAAACAATGCATTAGTTTCTACCACCGTAATAATCACACTTATTTAAGTACGTAAATATATCATCGAAATCACTAAGGTGCTACTTATCATCAACTCATTACACATATCATTATACTATATCTCTACCTCAGGGTTCAGGGATCATATAGCCGCATGCATATCACCAGACATGGATTAATATAACATATAAATCTGATCATTCTTATTCAAATACCAAACAATATATTACATAGTTACGATAGTCATTTAATAGCCAGATATCAAATAGACATTTCGAAACACCAAAATCATATAATCAAATCACTTCAAATTATTGTTCAATAAATATACATCCATTCTCTGAAAATTTCAATTCAATCATTCACATCAATCAACATCTCAATATCATTCGTATTCTTCTAATGCACATCATCATACAAGGCAAGCTTATATTACAAACTCATATTCCAAATTTCATGTTCTCGATACTTGATATCATATATCTCAATTAACATTCGATATCAACCTCATGTTTAACAATACACATTACCAACGATATTTCACATTATAACTCACCTCGTTCCTTTCCTGCGGAAACGTTAGTACAATATAAATTGGGTCTTTTCCTTTATTCTGTACTACCCACTCTCTACATCTCTCAAGGGTGACCAGGTTAGACTGAAAGGGCCAGTGGCTTGGTTTGAGGGGGCCCCTAACTCATCCCAATCCTGGGGCTCCTAACAGTTACTAGCCTGGGGTTCATTTTATTGACTCCTCCTATGTTCATTATCTTTCATTTGGTTTAGGCGTGAGGATCGTTCGCTCTGATACCACTTTGTAACACCCCCATTTATTTAAGAGCCTTTAGCAAGACATTCTCAAATAAATAGAGCTGTTACCATCTCGGAATGTCCGAGGTAGTGAATAACAAAGTAAAACAACCAAAGTACTTTATATAAAACTGATACAATTTAAAACTTGGTTATTACAGTTACTACATAACGGATAAGAAAGTACAACTGATGACTTCTCTATATGTGATATAATTCTAGGTCGGTCCAAAGTATGCATCTCACATTCCTGCCCAGCTCCTAGCTCATCTGTCTCGGACCTGTAGAATCTACTCCCCATTCCGGATCATCGTAGGTGTACACGAATACACTATCAACCTCGCGGTTGAGTAGGGAAACACAATAATTATAATGCAACAATTATGATATGCAAATGCAATGATATGCTCGAGCTCAACCTCAATCTCATTCTCAATCACAAATCTCAATCTCAAACCCGTAACACCCAGCCATACCGAACCTCCCGGCAGACTATAATCGGCCGTCGCCGAACACCAGCATAACAGCTGAGGTCACCAGGTCTAGTCCTGCAGAACTAGCCTGGGCCCAATAATATCTCATCATCTCAAATCCGTATCCAATGCATATGCCATGCTTATGAATGCAATACAAAAATGTTCAACCACTATATATCATTCTCATAATAACCTCACTTGCATCCATAACATACAATATACACATCCATTCAAAGCACGTCATAGAATATGGTACCAGTGTATCCTACCTGGATGGCAACATAGTCCAATTGCAAGCCAGTAAGTAACAGAATTATGCCACTTCAAAACCGTTACCTAACAAATATAATATATATAATTACTCACTGATATAATCACGTAAACAATTATTACATGTCCACTTAAACCAAGTTAATTAATTAATCAAAACAATTACGCCTAACGAGACCGTACCAAACATGATCCAATTCAATTATCTTAATAAGTCGATTATCAGGATATCGTCACATAACCATAATATAAATAGTCATCAACTAGTTATAATAAATACTAATAACAACTAATTGTAATATTAATACTAACAATACTAACAATAATAATAATAATAATAATAATAATAATAATAATAATACTAATATGGACAAACAACATCAACAATACTAATGATAATAATAATAATATAATAATACTACTACTAGTACGGACAAACAACTACATCAACAACATAATAATAATAATATAATAATAATATAATAATAATGATAATAGTAATACCAAAGATACTAATACTAATGATACTAAAATCATTGACGTACAACCAGCCCCACAAACCACGAAACAGCAGCTGAAAATACCGAACAAAACAACCAGACCTCGACACTAACAGCCCCTCTAAACGGCCCTCATCGACCATCTTTCTGCCGCCTGTCCCATCACCGCACCATGGTGGCTTCCACCCTTGCACCATTACGAACCCACCGACACTAACCACAACCCCTTACATGACCATACTAGCCCTCGAAACCAGTGACAAAACACCCTGCTCACAACAAATTTACCGCAACCGACAGTAACCCGTTTTCCTCTCCCTGAAAACCCCATTCCAGCCACCGCTATCACCACCCTATCCACCACCTGACACTACCCTCGACACCACTCACCACCCACGACTCCCCTGGGGGTAACTACCGGCCCTCGACACTAACTTAGCCACCTGCACAACCCCCTCAAACACACGCCCTCACGAACCCAATGTGTGACATTATGCGATTTAAGTAAGTTTATACAGTTTATATTGTGTTATTTGTGCTTTGTGCTTGTTTGAGTTGGTAGTTGGTTACCCAAGGGTGGTAGAACTTCGGGACGAAGTTCGCTTTAAGGGGGGAAGACTGTAATAACCCGTATTTGTGTGACCTCGTACATAATAATAGTAATATGCGAAGTGATTTTTTCTTCGTTAATAAGCTCGTGAACCTAGTATGTTGATAAGCGTTTTTAGACCTTGGTGGGGTTCGATTTGGGGATCTATGGTGTCGAATTGGAGTGTTGTAGTGTGCTGCTTAGGGGGCTCGAACTTGGGGCTGCTAGAGTGCCTTACATGGGCCTCGATATGTGTGTCAATAGGAGAGCCCATGCGTGATTTCTGAAAACAGCCAGCACCCTATTCCCTGCCGCCTTATTTAGCCAAGGGTTTCATACCCTAAACCTAACCAAAACACAAAAACCCTTACTCAAAACTTCAGCCGTCATAGTAGAGAGGAGAAGGAGACTTCACACGGTGGCAGTAGGTGGATCTACGGTGGTTCGTGGTGGTTCTAAATCCGGTATGATCACCATAATCACATTTACTTTCTGTTTTTGTGAGGGTTTTGTAGTCTTATTAGAAGGTCGTTTTGAGGTGATATCTTTGTGTCTTTGCATTTTGGTGTACCATGCTATGTAATGTACGTCTGTAGTGTGTAGTTTGTGCGTCGTTAGTGGTTTAAGGACCCTTTCGAGGGTGGTTAGTTTGGGGTTACACGGTGGTTCATTACAGTATATCGCGTATTATATGTTTTCTGCTGTGTTTTGTAATCTGTTTTAATAGCACGGGTTGTCTGTTTCTATTCTGGGTGTTGGTACTTTGGATAGAGGGTGGATGGGTAGTGTGAGTAGTGGTTGTCAGGGCGGTCAGCGGCGGCTGGTTATGGTGGAAAAGGGGGTGTCGTTGAGTCTGTCAGTGTGTAAGGGTGTCACAGGTTGCCGGTTTGGTCTGTTTGTCTTGGTGCCACCGCCGACTAGGGGGAGGTCTATGCGGTGGTACCATGGTGGTTAGGGGTGTTGGGTGTCGGTGATGGTGGTTATGGGTAGTGTGGTCGATGTCAGGTCTGCGCGTGGTGGTTACAGGGGTTTTTGTCGGGGCTGTTGAAGGGAGCAGGGAACAGGGGGTCGTGAACCAGGCTTGGTAGTGGCCCTGGTTCACCTCGCCTGAGGTGGTCGACGTTGGTGGTGGTGGTCAGAGTCGTAGGGGATAGAGTGGGGGTCATAGCTGGTGGTTGTCGGTGGTGTTTGTGGTGTAGCACGTCGGGTAAGGGGCTGGTAAAGGCGGGTCTAGGGGCTGTTGGGTTTTCGAATCTTTGGCCTTGATTTGTTATTCTTATTATTAATATTATTATTATTATTATTATTCTTATTATTTCTTTTATTAATTTTGGTGATGATTTTTGAAATATTTGCATTTATGGCAATAAGATTTTTATGGTATATGTATAATTAATATTTATGGCAAAGATTTAGATTTGAATTTCAAACCCAAGTGTTTACTTATTTGTGGGAGTTACTATTTTTAGAAACTACTATATTTAGAAAGTTACTATTTTGGGTAACTCGATTGTTGAGAAACTTTCTAAGTATAAGAGGTGACTATAAATAGCATGTGTGCCTGTTATACGTGAATTAGGAAAGTATTAATTAAATAATATACTTTTAGGTGGAAGTTTTCGTGTGGAGCACTTTTGAGAACGGTTGTGCAGTTTGCCTTTTCTTCTGCAGTTACGAGGTAGGGGAAATACGATGCATAGTACAATGTTTACTCAGTTGATATTGATAATTACCGTGAATGTTTTATACTAATACTTGGTTGATATATTATGATATCTGATTATATATATTCTGTGATACGATACGAGATGAGGAGATAAAAAGGGTCTGTGTGGCGTGGAGATAAAGGGTCTGTGTTTGGTGCGGAGATAAAAGGGTCTGTGTGGCGCGGAGATAAAGGGTCTGTGTTGGTGCGGAGAAAAAGGGTCTGTGATTCGGAGTGGAGAAGTTCAAACTTTCTATTTATAGTAATGTTGTTTATTTATGGTTTTCTCTACTCAACCTCGTGGTTGACCCTGTGTATTCGTGAACACCTGTGATGAACCAATTATTGGGGAGCAGATTGACAGGTTAAAGACTATGGGAGCTTAGGGAAGTGAGAAGCATGGACCCGGACCTGTCTAGAGCATAGATCACTTGAGAATAGTCTATGAGTTGTATTTTCTTTTTGATCCGAACAGTTTTATCTTTTGGTTATGTAAGAACATGTTTGAGTTTAAATTTATATAAAGTACTGTGTATCCTCCTTTGTATCTACTGCCTCGGGAAACCGAGATGGTAACACCTTTATTTATCTGAGGAGTCCTAGTTCAGGCCCTTAAATAAATGGGGGTGTTACAAAGTGGTATCAGAGCGAACGATCCTCAGGCCTAACCTAATGAACCCAATGAATGTAGGAGAGTCTAAATAAAATGAACCCCCGGGATAGGACTGTTAGGAGCACACTAAAGGGGAAGTATGAGTCTGGGGCCCCCTCACACCGAACCATAGGCCCTATCAGTCTTACCCGGGAACCCAGAGTGCATGTACAAGAGAAAAGGGTAGAATAGAGGTGGTGAAAGTGATAGCATACTGTGGAAAGTATATTATGAGAATTCTGAGCATAAGAAACTTTTGGAAAAGCCGGGAGGGGCATGAGCATGAATGAACCTTTAATTGTTTAAATAAAAGGTATATCTTGTTGTGGTATGTTAAGTGATATGAAACATGCTAGTAATTCTGCTTTCATCATGTCTAAGTGATATGCGGTTATGTGAACCCTGAGCCATGTTATATAAGAAAAAAAAAAACTACTCTATATGATAAGTGTTTATAGATTTTGAATGCTTAGGGAGCATAGCCCTAAACCAAATGGGTACCCATGTACGTCGGGACTCATTTCTTTTTTTGTTTATAGTATGCCTCCGCGAAGAGAGAATGCCGTTAACATCACCCAAGAGGAGGTGGACCGTTTGATAGCTGAAAATGAGGCCCTAAAGGCCAAACGAATGGACTCCGCGAAGATGAGCACAATTATCGCAAGACACCACCCTACCCAATTCACTGGGGAGGGGGAACCTCATCTGTTAGGAGCTTGGTGCCGGGAATTCGATAACCTGTTCGAGTTGCTGGATTGCCCTGAAGAATTGAAGGTAGACCAGGCTGCCCACTATCTGAGGGGTATGGCTGGAGATTGGTGGACCACGAATAAGGGAGAGCTCCGGGAAGCAGCTACAGAGGGTGGATCCGCGTTTGTTCCGTGGGACGCATTCCAGGGGGTTCTGAACGAGGCGTTTCTACCAGAATTCCAAAAGAGCAAGCTGAGGGAAGAGTTCGACTCATTCACGATGTCGGAGGACATAACCGTAGAGGTTTACTACAGGAAATTCATCCAGCTGGTACACTATGTGAGAGATATGGGATTGGACGATGCTATGCTAGCCATGAAGTTTGAGAGGGGATTATCAATCGCCATCAAAAAGAGACTGATTGCAGCTCCGCCCACCACAATCCGTGACATCTATTTACGGGCTGGGGCGGCGGAGAGGCTTTCGGATATGATCAAAAAGGACAAACAGTCCAAGTCAGAAAAGAGGAAGGCTGAAACAGTAGCTGAGGGTTCAGGATCGAAAAAGCAAAGTAATAACAAGTTCAGTGGGTATTTCGGGAGTAGTGCTCCTGGGGGTGGAAGGAATCAGAGTGGGGGCAACTTCAGGAGTGGGGGTTCAGGCAGTGGCTCAGTGGGAGTGGTCTGTTTCGGCTGCGGGAAGATTGGGCACAAACAGGCAGTATGTCGTTCTTCTGGAGGGAATCAGTCCGGGGGTTATCGCACACCTACATCCGGATATCAGGGATCTCGCACGCAGTCCTATGGCAGCAGTGGCTATCGCACACCCATGACAAACTATGGTGGGGGTGCGAAGTCTGGAGGCAGCAGTAACTACCAGAGGAACTACAACAACAACAATCAGAATCGTTCATATCAGAATCAGTACAATGGAGGTGGAAACGGCAACAAGACGGGGACGGCAGGAAATCAGCAAGCTGGGACATCTTCTGCCAACCAGAGTGGGGTCAAGTCCAGTGGCAAACTCTTTGCCATGGGAAAGCAGGCCGCTCAAGATGACGCTCATGTGGTCACTGGTACTTTTCTTGTGAACTCTAAACCTACTTTCGTACTTTTCGATTCCGGTGCCACCCATTCTTTTGTGTCTAGAGACCATGTTAGAGTTTTGGGACTTGAGAGGTTCGACTGGGTCGCAGACTCAGTGACCATACCTTCAGGAGAGTCAATAGCTTGTAATAGAGTCTATGGGAGTGTACCTATCAAAATCGGGGAAGCAATTTTCTATTGTGACCTCATAGAATTTCCGCTGGGAGGTTTTGAGGTGATCCTAGGGATGGATTGGCTGGGGAAGTATAGGGCGTTTATCGACTGTCACCAAAAGAAAATTTCCTTGAAGGGACCCAAGGGAGTGAGGATATCCTACAAAGGGTATAGAGTCAAACCAAAGATCAAATTCATATCTGTCAATACCCTGAAGTCTAGTTTACGGAAAGGAGAAAGCCTAATTTTGTGCCAAATGTGGGATTGTGAGGCTGAGACCCCCAAGACTAGTGAGATACCTGTGGTACGGGAGTTTGAGGGAGTTTTTCGAGACGACGTTCCAGGATTACCGCCGAGGAGGGAAGTGGAATTTTCCATTGATCTCAAACCAGGAGCGGGACCAATATCTAAATCACCGTACCGTATGGGGCCGAAAGAAATGGAGGAGTTGAAGAAGCAATTGGATGAGCTAGCTGAGAAAGGGTTCATCCGACCCAGTGTGTCGCCCTGGGGAGCACCTGTTCTGTTTGTGAAGAAGAAGGATGGGAGTTTGAGGTTGTGTGTTGACTACCGAGAACTGAACAACGTAACCATCAAGAACCGCTATCCTTTGCCAAGAATTGACGACTTGTTCGATCAGTTGAGTGGAGCTGGGGTTTTCTCCAAGATTGATTTGAGATCCGGGTATCATCAATTGAGAATAAAGGATGAAGATATTCCGAAGACCGCTTTCCGAACGAGGTATGGCCACTATGAATTTGTGGTTATGCCCTTTGGATTGACTAATGCTCCCGCTGTATTCATGGACTTGATGAATCGAGTCTTCAGCCCGTATCTCGACAAGTTCGTGGTGGTATTTATCGATGATATCCTGGTATATTCCAAGAATGCGGAGGAGCACGAAGATCATTTGAGGAAGGTACTACAGACTTTGGAAGAACATAAACTCAATGCTAAGTTGAGTAAGTGTGAATTCTGGTTGGAGAAAGTGGCGTTTCTGGGGCATGTCATTTCCAAAGAGGGGGTATCTGTTGACCCTAGTAAAATTGAAGCTGTGACTAAGTGGCAAAGTCCGAAGAATGTGAGTGAGATCCGAAGTTTTCTGGGGTTAGCAGGTTATTACCGGAGATTCGTCAAAGACTTTTCGAAGATAGCAAAGCCGTTGACGTCGTTAATGAGGAAGGAGAACCGTTTTGTCTGGGATGAGGGTTGTGAGAAGGCATTCCTGACTCTTAAGGAACGCCTGACAACAGCTCCTATCCTGGCCTTGCCAGTTGGAAGTGATAATTTCGAAGTATACACCGACGCTTCCAAACATGGGTTGGGTTGTGTGCTAATGCAGAATGGGAGAGTGATCGCATATGCATCTCGTCAGTTGAAGACTTATGAAGAGAATTATCCGACTCATGATTTGGAGTTGGGCGCTGTGGTCTTTGCACTAAAATTGTGGCGTCATTACCTTTATGGAGCCACTTTTAAGGTGTTTTCTGACCATAAGAGCCTGAAATATATCTACACCCAGAAGGAGTTGAACATGAGGCAGAGGAGGTGGATAGAGTTGATCGGGGATTATGATATGCAGATTGTCTACCACGAAGGCAAGGCAAATGTGGTAGCTGACGCTCTCAGTAGGAAGTCAATACATACCTTGGATTGTGCCAGATCGAGAGGGAGGTTGTATGGTGAACTAAGAGAGATGGGAATATTCATGATCCGGAAAGGGGACACTCTTGGTGATTTAACAGTGGAGCCTGAGTTGTATGGGGAGATTCGGGAGTTACAGCAGAACGATGAGAAAATCCAGAAGTGGCGTTTGATGGTGGAGAATGGAAATGGTGATGAGGCATCCAAGTTCAGTATTCATACCGATGGTAGTTTGAGGTTCAGTGGGCGATGGTGTGTACCGAGTGTTGAGGAGCTAAAGAAGAAGATCTTGACTGAAGCTCATGCTACTCCTTATTCTGTTCACCCAGGGGGTGATAAGTTGTATAAGGATCTTAAGAAGACGTTTTGGTGGCCTAATATGAAGAAGGAAGTCGCAGAGTTCGTGTCGAGATGTTTGACTTGTCAGCGAGTGAAAGGGGAGCATAAGAGACCTCAAGGGAAAGTTCAACCGCTGGATGTGCCAGAGTGGAAGTGGGAGAATATTTCGATGGACTTTATCGTGGGGTTGCCTCGGACTCAGAGAGGCAACAACATGATTTGGGTGATTGTGGATCGTCTAACTAAGTCAGCTCACTTTATTCCTATGAAAGATACCTGGAGTAAAGCTGAATTGGCTAAGTCATATGTTCAGAATGTAGTCAAACTACATGGCGTACCCAAAGACATTGTTTCTGATCGAGACTCGAGGTTTATATCCAGATTTTGGCAGGAGTTGCAGGCTGCTTTGGGTACCCAGCTGAAGATGAGTACAGCTTTCCATCCGGCTACCGATGGTCAGACTGAGAGGACAATTCAGACCCTCGAAGATATGTTGAGAGCTTGTGTACTTGAGTTCGGAGGATCTTGGGAGGATCGACTGGGGTTGATCGAGTTTTCTTATAATAACAGCTATCATGCAAGCATAGGCATGGCCCCTTTCGAGGCGTTATACGGGAGGAAATGTCGAAGCCCTGTGTGTTGGGATGATCGAGCCGATGTTGTGACATTGGGGCCAGATATGATTCAGGAGATGGTGGAGCAGGTTCAGATTATTCGTCAGAGGATGAGGGCCGCTCAGGATCGACAGAAGAGCTATGCAGATCTGAAAAGGAGCGATATTTCATTTGAGGCCGGAGAGAAAGTATTACTGAAAGTCTCTCCGATGAAGGGGGTGATGAGATTCGGCAAGCGTGGCAAGCTGAGTCAGAAATTTATTGGACCATTTGAGATTTTGGACAGAGTTGGAGAGGTGGCATACCGCTTAGCTTTACCTCCAACCCTGTCCAAGGTCCATAATGTGTTCCATGTGTCTCAGTTGAGGAAATACGTGAGTGATCCGTCTCATGTACTTCAGCATGAGGTGATTGAGGTAGATGAGCAGTTGACATACATTGAGACTCCGAGAGAGATTTTGGACAGGAAGGTACGGAAGACTCGTAATGGGGAAACATCCTTGGTGAAAGTCTTGTGGACAAATCATAATCAGGAGGAGGCTACGTGGGAGCCCGAGGCATCTATGAGGGAACGTTACCCACATTTGTTTGATTGAGGTAAGTTACGCGGACGTAACTTTTCTTTAAGGGGGGTGGAATGTGACATTATGCGATTTAAGTAAGTTTATACAGTTTATATTGTGTTATTTGTGCTTTGTGCTTGTTTGAGTTGGTAGTTGGTTACCCAAGGGTGGTAGAACTTCGGGACGAAGTTCGCTTTAAGGGGGGAAGACTGTAATAACCCGTATTTGTGTGACCTCGTACATAATAATAGTAATATGCGAAGTGATTTTTTCTTCGTTAATAAGCTCGTGAACCTAGTATGTTGATAAGCGTTTTTAGACCTTGGTGGGGTTCGATTTGGGGATCTATGGTGTCGAATTGGAGTGTTGTAGTGTGCTGCTTAGGGGGCTCGAACTTGGGGCTGCTAGAGTGCCTTACATGGGCCTCGATATGTGTGTCAATAGGAGAGCCCATGCGTGATTTCTGAAAACAGCCAGCACCCTATTCCCTGCCGCCTTATTTAGCCAAGGGTTTCATACCCTAAACCTAACCAAAACACAAAAACCCTTACTCAAAACTTCAGCCGTCATAGTAGAGAGGAGAAGGAGACTTCACACGGTGGCAGTAGGTGGATCTACGGTGGTTCGTGGTGGTTCTAAATCCGGTATGATCACCATAATCACATTTACTTTCTGTTTTTGTGAGGGTTTTGTAGTCTTATTAGAAGGTCGTTTTGAGGTGATATCTTTGTGTCTTTGCATTTTGGTGTACCATGCTATGTAATGTACGTCTGTAGTGTGTAGTTTGTGCGTCGTTAGTGGTTTAAGGACCCTTTCGAGGGTGGTTAGTTTGGGGTTACACGGTGGTTCATTACAGTATATCGCGTATTATATGTTTTCTGCTGTGTTTTGTAATCTGTTTTAATAGCACGGGTTGTCTGTTTCTATTCTGGGTGTTGGTACTTTGGATAGAGGGTGGATGGGTAGTGTGAGTAGTGGTTGTCAGGGCGGTCAGCGGCGGCTGGTTATGGTGGAAAAGGGGGTGTCGTTGAGTCTGTCAGTGTGTAAGGGTGTCACAGGTTGCCGGTTTGGTCTGTTTGTCTTGGTGCCACCGCCGACTAGGGGGAGGTCTATGCGGTGGTACCATGGTGGTTAGGGGTGTTGGGTGTCGGTGATGGTGGTTATGGGTAGTGTGGTCGATGTCAGGTCTGCGCGTGGTGGTTACAGGGGTTTTTGTCGGGGCTGTTGAAGGGAGCAGGGAACAGGGGGTCGTGAACCAGGCTTGGTAGTGGCCCTGGTTCACCTCGCCTGAGGTGGTCGACGTTGGTGGTGGTGGTCAGAGTCGTAGGGGATAGAGTGGGGGTCATAGCTGGTGGTTGTCGGTGGTGTTTGTGGTGTAGCACGTCGGGTAAGGGGCTGGTAAAGGCGGGTCTAGGGGCTGTTGGGTTTTCGAATCTTTGGCCTTGATTTGTTATTCTTATTATTAATATTATTATTATTATTATTATTCTTATTATTTCTTTTATTAATTTTGGTGATGATTTTTGAAATATTTGCATTTATGGCAATAAGATTTTTATGGTATATGTATAATTAATATTTATGGCAAAGATTTAGATTTGAATTTCAAACCCAAGTGTTTACTTATTTGTGGGAGTTACTATTTTTAGAAACTACTATATTTAGAAAGTTACTATTTTGGGTAACTCGATTGTTGAGAAACTTTCTAAGTATAAGAGGTGACTATAAATAGCATGTGTGCCTGTTATACGTGAATTAGGAAAGTATTAATTAAATAATATACTTTTAGGTGGAAGTTTTCGTGTGGAGCACTTTTGAGAACGGTTGTGCAGTTTGCCTTTTCTTCTGCAGTTACGAGGTAGGGGAAATACGATGCATAGTACAATGTTTACTCAGTTGATATTGATAATTACCGTGAATGTTTTATACTAATACTTGGTTGATATATTATGATATCTGATTATATATATTCTGTGATACGATACGAGATGAGGAGATAAAAAGGGTCTGTGTGGCGTGGAGATAAAGGGTCTGTGTTTGGTGCGGAGATAAAAGGGTCTGTGTGGCGCGGAGATAAAGGGTCTGTGTTGGTGCGGAGAAAAAGGGTCTGTGATTCGGAGTGGAGAAGTTCAAACTTTCTATTTATAGTAATGTTGTTTATTTATGGTTTTCTCTACTCAACCTCGTGGTTGACCCTGTGTATTCGTGAACACCTGTGATGAACCAATTATTGGGGAGCAGATTGACAGGTTAAAGACTATGGGAGCTTAGGGAAGTGAGAAGCATGGACCCGGACCTGTCTAGAGCATAGATCACTTGAGAATAGTCTATGAGTTGTATTTTCTTTTTGATCCGAACAGTTTTATCTTTTGGTTATGTAAGAACATGTTTGAGTTTAAATTTATATAAAGTACTGTGTATCCTCCTTTGTATCTACTGCCTCGGGAAACCGAGATGGTAACACCTTTATTTATCTGAGGAGTCCTAGTTCAGGCCCTTAAATAAATGGGGGTGTTACACAATGTATCCCCTGTTTCGCTTCTTCTTACTGTCTTCTAAATAAGCTGTCAAAACGAGATTCCCGACCACCACAGATCATCCCAACACCACCAGAATACCCTACTAACTTCCCACCACCAGTAATCATGAATCACGACATGAAAATAACTCAAAACATAACGAATAAGCAACATAAACGAGACTGAAATAACACTCATAAAACAGAGTATAGAAGCGTTGTTTACTATCGACATTCGCGGTTGCATTACTGACACCCATGATGGTCCTATGGCGATTTAAAGACTATAAATATGTTATTCATACTACAAATATTACATACAACCATAGTACTCAGAGTCGAAGGTCTGAAAAGGTACAAGAATACGGTGTTGAACTTACCTATATATAACGATGAAACGGTGATGGTGATGGTTGTTCAAGGCGTTTTATTCTCTTTCTTTCTCTTCTAAACTCGCGGTGGTTCTTGGGTGTGATGGAGCAGGGAGGCAGACGGAGGTATGAGGGTGGTTAGGGTTTTTTTTTACGTTGATGGAGGCATAAGGTATTATAGGGAATTAGGTTTTGTTTTTGTGTAATATGTCGATGGTATGGTTTGTATGCTTGGATGAATAGGTTTTGCACTACATGAGTCCATAGCCCATCACACATCAGTTATAACCCAAGCCCAATAGCCCATTACGCATATCGAGGTGATATCCCGCTC
Source organism: Silene conica (assembly GCA_029255685.2). Taxonomy (NCBI): domain Eukaryota; kingdom Viridiplantae; phylum Streptophyta; class Magnoliopsida; order Caryophyllales; family Caryophyllaceae; genus Silene; species Silene conica. The sequence goes on from CM055313.2 coordinate 7,175,586, forward strand.
TCAACTCGTAACTTTAAATAAATAAGTAAGTATAAATTATTTATACTAATTAAATTATGTAATTTAGTATTAGTAAATATTAATTAAATTAACTATAAGAATATTACGACTTAAATAAAAATAGAAATGAAGTATAGATGAGAAATACATATAAAATATAAAATATTTTAAATTATCAATGTATTATTAAAATTAAAGAAATACGAATGAAACGTCATTTTATGAAATAGTCATCGAATATAAAATAATTATGAAATACGAAATAATCGTAGAAATACGATTTATAAAATAATAACAGTTTACGTAAAATACTTTATAAATATAAAACACAGTTTGACTGCCGTTGACCGAGGCTAAAATACGGGATATTACACCTTTATAGTATTATTGTAATTCACAATTGTTGTTAGTAACACTACAAGGTGAATGCCAATTAGCTACAGAATTTTCAGTAACAAACCACTTGATTTCGGTAGCTAATTACAAATAGAGACGGAATTTTCGACGGAACCTAATCCGTAGCTAATAGCCTTGTCGCTAAATTTGCTACAGAATTGGCTACTGATTTTAGCTACCAAATATAAAGTAGCTACTTTTGCGACAATAATAGAGACCAAAATATAAATAGCTAAATTAGAGACCAGTAGACCACAAATAATATTGTAGCTAAACTAGTGACCGACTTAGAGACCGATTTAGCCGTTTCTAAATTACCGACTAACGTGTTAGTATCTAAAATTTTAGGACATAATAAGTGAGAGCCCTATATTCCACGACAACCTAGCTAGGCACCCGCACTCAGTGTGCGACATAACACGTAGGACCGCCGCTCACCGAGCATGTATAGTCCATGCACCACCTCTTCTACATATATTGATTATTTTTGTTGTTGAGAGGAATTGAACCCATGACCTCCAAGTCTGTAACTAACATTTTAACCATTGAGGCACTTGAAGATTAATGACTCTTTGGGTAATAGATATTTAATTAAAGTCAATGTTACGTATGTGTGTTATAAGGTATATTTTTAATATTATAATAATATAAATAAATTATAATAATTCAAAACTATATTTTAAATTGTCATACATTTTATATGAAATATTAAAAAATAAGATAATGAAAATTTACTTTAGCTACTAACGTATTTCCGTAGCTGAAAACTTAAATTAGATACTAAAGTTGCTACTCTCTTTGTTTTGTCTCTATAACTTTAGCTACCAACGTATTTCCGTAGCCGAAAACTTAAATTAGATACCAAATTTGCTACTCACTTTGTTTTGTCTCTATAACTTTAGCTACCAACGTATTTCCGTAGCTGAAAACTTAAATTAGATACTAAATTTGCTACTCACTTAATTTTGTCTCTAAAATAACTACGTATTTAGATACTGATAAATTTCTGTATTTAAAAATTAAAATTAGATATTAAATTCGATACCCACTTTATTTAGTCTCTATAATAGAGACATAATTAGCTACCATATTAGTTTGGTCTCTTAAGTAGAGACTAAATGTATTTTTTGTCTCAAAATTAGTCGCTAAATTATATATTTAACGACTGATGTTTAGTCAGTTGCTAAACTAGTAGCTAAAACATCCTAATAATCTAATTATAATTAGATTATTAGGATGTTTTGAATAACATTTGGATGTTTATTAAGTTTTTATGTATAAGTTAATTAGGTTTCTTATGTATAAGTTGTGATTAGGGTTAGAAATTGGGGAAAATTGGATGATGATTTTAGTTAGTAATTAGATTTCTAGGATAATTTTAAGAAATTTTTTTATGTTTATTATGTTTCTATTTGTAATTTAATTAGTATTTTCGGAAATTAGTTGATGTTAGGGTTATAAATTGACAAAAATTGCGAAAAAATTGGGTGTTATTGTTAATGAGTGTTAGTATTGTTAGAAATTGGGAAAAAAATTGTTGAATATTATTATTCAAATTAGTACATTATTGTAAGTTATTGTGAATATTTTCCGTGGAAGAATGACTATTGATGACCTAGTACCCGTTCATGAATTACTTGTTAGGAGGAATTCATGAATAGTCCCCATTTTGGGACTGTCTTTGTATATTTCAAGTCACTTAGGTAGTAAATACATACTTGTGAATTTATTAATGGGGAAAGAGTTTGGTAACAATTCCTTTTATGTTCTTCGAATACATATGTGAAATAAATACAAATTTATTTCACATTGTGTATTTGAAGAACTGAGGGGAATTGCTGCCAAATTTTTTTCCTCACTAATAAATCACAAATGTGTGTTTACTAGTGACTTGAAATATACATTGATGGGTTTAGGTTGGAGTACGTGATAAGGACATATGTTCCTGGTTTATGATCCACCGGCAAGAAGAGGGTCCTCCTCCCAGCACCAAACATATGTTCTTGGTTTAGTAAGTCACCTCCAACTGCAACTAGCTGAGAAGGATAGAAGGGACGCCGAAAGAGATGAAGAAATGAGAAGAATGAAAGAAGAGATGGATAAGATGTCTTCTTATTTTGCAAATTGTAACAATGGTTGGCGTCCACAAGATAGGGATCCAAGAGATCCGGATTATGGAGGTGGCAGTGGGGCGGGAGCATCTTTCCCGGTGTCTTAGCTAGTGTCTCTTGTTTTTAGTGTTGGATGCGTCGGATAATTTTTATTTTCGTTAGACAAGCACTCGAATTTGGTACTTTGTAATCCGAATCAGTTTTATTTATTTAAGTTTCAGATGTTTGGCATCATTTGGGTTGTGCGCTGCTCTTATTGGTTTTGCTTGCAGGTTTATAAGTAATAGCTACGGATTTGGCTAGGACAAAACAGGATTTTACGGCCAAAAACATGTACAATTAGCGACCGAATATGTAAAATTGGCGACCATTTTCGGTCGCTAACCTTCTGTTTCTTTTTTTTCCATTGGCGACCAAATAGCGACTGATGGTGGTCGCTAAATTAGCGACTAATGTTGGTCGCTAATTTAGCGACTAATGGCGGTCGCTAATTTAGCTAATGTTGTCCGTCGCTAATTTAGCGACCGTCATTGGTCGCCCGTCTTATTTTTTTCAGTCGCTAAAATTGGCGACCAACATCGGTCGCTAAAAGCGACCATACCTTACGACTAAGTGCGAGCGATTGGTCTTGGTCGCTAAAATAGGAAGGGCGACTGAAAACGGTCGCTATTTTCAGTCGCAAATGTCAGTATCCGTTGTAGTGCCTAATTGATAGGTGTAAGTATTTAGTCTTGTAATTTATTACTTTTATCTTCTTATATTATTTACTTTAAATTTTAATTAACTAACACTTCATGAATTTATTATTTTTTTTATAGGCAAAGAAAAATAAGGGCAAGCTACAATCGGTTGTAGATCTCTTCCTTGAGACACAAGTCAAGAAGGGAAAGAAAGGGTTCGTCTTTCCAAACTCAAAAGATCGCGAATTATATGTAAGTGTTATTGTATATTTAATTTTTTAATGTACTTATAGTATTGTTTAGTATTTAAAAAATGATTTATGATCAATTAAGCTAAATATCCAAGATGATGTATTTATATGTAAGTGTTGTTGTATATATTATTAATAATGTTTCATTTTTTGTAGGAAAAGTTTCTTGACCGAAAGAAGAACCCTGACCTTTCCGACAATCAGCTTTGGTATAAACTTGTAGATGGTTTTCAGAAAGGAGAAGTCTACGGGGCCGGTTCAGCGAAAGAGCTTTTTTATGACCCACCGGCAAGAAGAGGGTCCTCCTCCCAGCACCATACATATGTTCTTGCTGGCTTGGTAAGTCGCCTACAATTTCAACTAGCTGAGAAGGATAGAAGGGACGCTGAAAGGGATGAAGAAATGAGAAGGATGAAAGAAGAAATGGACAAGATGTCTTCTTATTTTGCAAATTGCAACAGTGGTTGGTTCCCACAGGGTAGGGATCCAAGAGATCCGAATAATGGAGGTGGCAGTGGGGCGGGAGCATATTTCCCGGTGTCTTAGCTAGTGTATCTTCTTGTTTTTAGTGTTGGATGCGTCGGATAATTTTTATTTTCATTGGACAAGCACTCAAATTTGGTACTTTGTAATCCGAATCAGTTTTATTTATTTAAGTTTCAGATGTTTGACATCATTTGGGTTGTGCGGTGCTGTTGTTGGTTTTGCTTGCAGATTTAAAAGTAATAGGTACGGATTTGGCTAGGACAAAACAGGTTTTTACGGCCAAAAACATGTAAAATTAGCGACCGAAAATGTAAATTTGGCGACCATTTTTGGTCGCTAACCTTCTGTTTCTTTTTTTTTTCAATGGCGACCAGATAGCGACTGAAGTTGGTCGCTAAATTAGCGACTGATAACAGTAGCTAAATTAGCGACTGAAATCAGTAGCTAAATTAGCGACCAAAATCAGTCGCTAATTTAGCTACCAATAGCAGTCGCTAATTTAGCTACCAAAGGCAGTCGCTAATTTAGCGACCAACATCGGCCGCCCGTCTTTTTCTTTTCAGTCGCTAAATTTAGCGATTGAGATCGGTCGCCAAAAGCGACCAAGCCTAGCGACTAAGTGCGGGCAACTGGACTTGGTCGCTAAAATGAGAAGGGTGATTGAAATCGGTCGCCATTTTCAGTCGCCTTCTTCAGTATCTGTTGTAGTGTGATGGAATGTTAGAAGGTGATCTAGTCACCATCTAACAAACCATTGAAGGTCCTAATTCAAGTAGGTGGATCGATGCCTTAATAAAATTAAGTCATTTGATGGACGATGATAGTCAGACATTGTTCAATTATCTAAAGTTATGAAATATATTGGTTTTAAATATTTATTTGTTACCAAGAAGGTTCAAAAGATAATGTGATAATGAATTTCATTTTGACGATCTTGACTATAAGAACATTTTGGCATATTCATTTTTCGGTTATAATGGGTGAATGTTTAGATTTGTTTCTCAATTATGACATTTTTGAAACTATTTAGTGCAAAAAGCTATAACTTTGATTCAATAGATTCAAAGTAAATGTTTTGCAAATTGAGGTAATTCATCCAATAAAGTTTTAAGTAAGATTTTCTAACAAAAAGACTACAAATCTGCATTGCTATCATCTTATTTGATATTAGATGAATGTTGTAGATTATTGTAGATACTCGGGATTCAGTAGGAGTATGAAAATATTTCGGTTTTATATCCTTTCAGTAAAGGAGACAAATTAGTCTCAAATGCCCTAAAGAAAATATTTATTCGGAAAATATAATAATGCTTAATTCATATGTTTCAGAAAATATTTTCTGTGTTTAAGTATTATGATATATATTTAGTTTGTAAGTGTCCGGATATTGCGTACATTCTAAAGTCTATTTGACAGAAATTAAGGTGATACCAATTAGGATCTTGGATCCATTAAGGGCAGCCAAATATAATGTTTGTCATTTATATTTGGAACAAAACATTATTCATAGGAGATCGATCTAGGTTGAGATCATTCGGTATTTCGACTCCTAGTTGGTTATGAGCATTTGTCTTATGGCTGCAAATTCGGTTTGGTTTTGAAAGACCACTTAAGTTGTAACACCCCCATTTATTTAAGAGCCTTTAGCAAGACATTCTCAAATAAATGAAGCTGTTACCATCTCGGAATATCCGAGGTAGTGAATAACAAAGTAAAACAACCAAAGTACTTTATAAAAACTGCTAAAATTTAAACTTGGTTATTACAGTTACTACATAACAGAAAAGAAAATACAATTGATGACTTTTCTAGATGTGATATAGTTCTAAGTCGGTCCAAAGTACGCATCTCACATTCCTGCCCCAGCTCCTAGCTCATCTGTCTCTGACCTGCAGAATCTACTCCCCAATCCGGATCATCGTAGGTGTACACGAATACACTGTCAACCTCGCGGTTGAGTAGGATAACACAATAATAAATAATGCAACAAAGATGATATGCAAATGCCATGATATGCTCGAGCTCAATCTCATTCTCAATCTCAAACCCGTAACACCCAGCCATACCGAACCTCCCGGCAGACTATAATCGGCCGTCGCCGAACACCAGCATAACAGCTGAGGTCACCAGGTCTAGTCCTGCAGAACTAGCCTGGGCCCAATAATATCTCATCATCTCAAATCCGTATCCGATGCATATGCCATGCTCATGAATGCAACAATAATAGTAACCATACTTATGAATGCAACAGTAATAATAATTACTCATAATCATATACCATCCTCATATCATTCATGCTTATCATCCATATCATACACCCGACATCCATTCATAACACATAACAGTAGTATAGTGACAGTGTAACCTACCTGAATAGCAATATAATCCAATAGTAAGCCAGCAAGTAACCGAATTATGCCACGTTAACATCGTCACCTAACAATTATAATATACTTAATCACTAACTAATACAATATGAAAACTAATATAACATATCAATTATCCAAATTAATTATTTAACCTATATATTACGCATCACGAGACCGTATTAAACATGACTACTTCAATTAACTTAAACAACTTGTCCTTATTACTTTTATAACTAACTTCAATTAAAACGAACGTTGAAAATATAATCGACTATTGATAACCGTCACATTCTTGTATAATAAAATTCACTTAACAAATTTAATAATTAAATATCATGGATAATATTACTAGTAATGCTAATCACACTAAAATAAAACATTAGCTACTATAAAAAAAACAACACCAACAATTAACAATAATAAAATAATAATAATAATAATAATAATAATAATAATAATAGTAATACTACTAATAATAATATCAATAATAATAATAATAACAAACAATACCACAAAGATAATAATCATAACAATTGTAAAAAAAATACAACAAACATAAAAATAATAATCTAATAATAATAATGATAATAAGACAAAATAGGAGAATAATAAAAGAAGCTACATGTACAGCAACCCTCTACAAAATACGAGAATTAATTTTATATAACGTACAGCCCCCGATAGCACAACCCCCTTGACAGCCCCCTAAACACAACCCGATCGACACCTTCACGCTACCCGAACCACAACCAAGACACGGTGGTTGTCACCACCACACTATGGCGCACCCAATGACACCAACCATGACCCTTGACACCACTCTAACAGCCCTTGAAACCAGTCCCAAAACTCCCTGCCACAACCTCACTTACGATACGTATTTTACCGACCCTCTGAAAACAACCCTTTAAACACCTTCTACCACCACTATCACCGTCGCCTATCACTACCCTTGACACCTCACCTCACCCTTAACCGCCTGATGGAAAACACTAGCCTTCGACACTAAGCAAGCACCCTGAAACAACCACGTAAACATGCTGACACACACGCACACTGTTCCTGTTTTCCTTCTGTTTTTGCTGCTCTTTATCGCGCCCTTAAACAGCCTATCAAAACAAGTTTCCCAACCACCACACACCACCCTAGCACCACCAACATAACCTATTAACATCCTACTACTAGTACTCATGAACCCAAAGCAAACATTAAACCAGAAGCACGATTAAATAGGCAAAACTAACGAAACAGATTAGTAAAAACGTTGCACTGTCGACACTTTATGGTCACTTTTACAGTAGTTAAGGTGGTCCTATGGTGGTTTATTGACGATAAAAATGTTATTCATACTACAAATATTATATACAGTGATAGTATTCAGATCCGAAGGTATGAAAACGTACAATAAACTGCTTACGAACTCACTACTGCGCAAGGATGAAAAACGAGATTGTGAAGGCTGGTCTTGTTTCGTTTTCCTTCTCTTTTGCTTCTTCTTCAACCCCCACGACAGGCCAATCTTGTCTTTAGGAGTAGGTGAAGCAGGGAGGCAGATGCAATTTAGGGGTGATTAGGGTTTTACGAGGTAGATGGAGGCAGATGGTAGGAAATAGGGTATTAAGGTTTGTTTGTGTAGAGTGTCGATGGATGGATGAGGATGTCGATAGAGTAGGGTTAGGGTTTTGTATTGAGCTTGTTCCCATACCCGATTCACATACACGGTTCTCATACTAAGCCCAAGCCCATCACGCACCCCGAGGTCTCACACGACTATATCCCGTAACTTAAAATTAACGACTCATATAAATAATTATACCAGTTAAATTATGTAATTTAGTAGTAGTAAATATTAATTAATTATAAGAATGTAAAATTATTAATACTTACATAACAATTTATATAAAATTTTGAATTTAAATATAATTATGACTTGAATAATAAAGCAAGTGTAAATGAGAAAGAAAATAAAATATGAAATATATTTAATTAGAAATATATTATCAAAATAAATAAATACGTATGAAATGTCATCTTATGAAATAATCATCAAATATAAAATGATTAAGAAATACGGAATAATCGTAAAAATACGACTTATAAAATAATAATAGTTTACGTAAAATAATTTATAAACATTCCGTTTGAAATACGTGTATAAAACACAGTTTGACTGTCGTTGACCGAGGCTAAAATACGAGGTATTACATAAGTCATTTTCTGACAAATGTGACAGCTATTATAGTTTCAAATTAACAATACAAGTGATGTATTGTTTAAGAAACATTTCAGAGTGAAAAGGTGTCAATTATACATGTTGATACAAACTCCATTTTGCGGACCCGCTTATTAAGTAATTACCACCCACGGTCTGTCTTGATCGAGCTCATTGCCCAAATGGGTGTTTCGGTTTTTATGGAAATTCAGTTTAAGTGGGAGTTTGTCATGTTAGACACATTAAGTTTACGGTTATTAAGTTCTGCAGAAACAAAGTTTTTGGTTTATAGTTTCACTCTGTTTTATTTGATTGATCTCACTAAGGTAGACCAGTTGGAAATATGCATATTTGGATCACATTCGGATGCTATTTTCATGCTGCACTCCCATACTCGATTCATGTCGTTGGTTATATTGTCATATGTGACCACTGAGGGTCTTGTTACGACGTAGCAAAGGCCGCTTTGATCCTATGTTGATATGATTGATGGACCGAATTGCTTAAGACGGTTAGATTATGATAGCATTTTTGAGCTCATAAGGTTATCGTAAATACAATTATCAGATGTTACACATATAATGATGTATTTGGCCCAAGTGGGAGATTGTAAGAATTATGGGTCTAATACGATAATATATGTGGACAAATTATTTATTAGATAGTAATTGTATTTATACATTATCAATTAAGTTAAGCCCAAATATAAAGTGATCCAATACGGTGTATTAAATATGAGTTTATTTACGTCTTAAAAGTATGGGCCTGACTATTATCTAAGTGTAGATACCCATTAGGTTTCTAATGCATGATAAGCGCATTAGACTAAGGAGACTATATATAGTCACCTAGGGTTATGATCCCTAGTAGCACACAATAACCTAATCTCTCCGCATCCCATCAGTAGAGAGATCCTGTCGGTATGTGTGTCTATTAGAAGACCTAATCCAAAGACCGTCATTTCAGACGATTCATCCCAACCTTTCGTCATATAATCAGGTATACGCTTTCGCATCTAGTATTTACCGAATAATTTAGTATGAACTCTATGGAGTTTATGGCTATTAATCGGATGATTAAATCTAACAGCACTTCTATTAAATGTACATGTACTATGAGAAACAATTTTAAGATGAGGAAAATGCTTCTACCTTTATGTGATATATTAAATCTTTTTTTATTTATAAAACTTTAGACATTAATCACATTATGTATGAGAAACAATTTTTAATTTGCCTCAAATTGCCATATAGTGATAATTTGTTGAAAAACTTATATTTTGACCTATTCGAAGTTTTCGTTAAATTTTTTTTGGGATATTCTATATGGTACCCCTCAATTTTTTGACTTTCTACATGGTACCCCTACACTTTTTAAAACATACATTGTACCCCTAATTGTTCTCATTATCACTACGCGTACTCCTAAACTTTATTTTCCGTCAATTAAACTCATTTTAAAGCTTTAAGTGATAACTTGAACGCGTAAGGAAGCTTGTTATTTATTATCACGTGACATAAGGACGATCTATTAGGCTCAATATCCATCTCGATCCTAATATTTATAGATATATATGGGCTAAAACAAAGGTGAAGGAAAATTTATTGATCTTTGCCAAATTATCACGTCCAAAGAATGAATATTAATTTTAATAGAGTCCTTAAGTCATGAGATGATAAATGTCAAGTTTGGTTATGCGTCTAAGTAATCATTTAACGCTTAAAAATGAGTTTAATTGACGAAAAATAAAGTTTAGGGGTACACGTAGTGATAATGACAACAATTAGGGGTACCATGTATGTTTTAAAAAGTGTAGGGGTACCATGTAGAAAGTCGAAAAATTGAGGGGTACCATGTAGAATATCCCATTTTTTTAATGTATTATAATAGCTTCATATACGTTTCACCTATTTATGATTTAAGTTCCAGAACCCCGCATGTAAACCCACCAATTAGCAATGAGCGGACATGGACAGAGGTAATAGGTCCGCTATAGCGCACGGACACGAGAATTAAGCCCGCTAGACACATTTTTATAGGCTAGGTCCAGCCTGTGTCCAGCTCAAGCATGCAAACGATCAACTCTACTTGTAATACCCCAAGTGTATGAGAGGAAAGTTGTCCCAAAAATGTACACCGATCTTATTGGGTTTGTATTATGACAGTGGTGAGTTAGGTTGTTGCACTAAAATATACTCATAATTTACTCAATATAATGTGTGCATTCGATTGAAAACATATATATTAATATATACTCCATATAACATAAATAAAGCCGTATAATTTTCCCCTCAGTCGATCATGATCACTTTATTTGGGTTAAACCTAATTAATGACGGACACAAATAATTAGTATTGAATAAATAATAATGTACATATCTTGTATTTGGGCACATATTTCTTACAATAATTAGATGTTGTATTGATTTCATTTTTGGTATGAGGAGACTTTAGCTAATTTGTCCTTAGTAATTTTTTAACATACACAGTTTACTCATTTACGCACATCATTTACTATTATATCCTTGTCATTATTTCTCATCCGGCCCAGCCGGCCATCAACAAACCACCTATCACCAATGCCCTAGTTCCCCACCTTTGTCTTCCCCCCGCTTCGCCATACCGATTCTTGCCCTACCCCAGCCCGCCCTTCACCGCCTCTGCCCTTATTCAGCTCCTTGTCAACAACCTTTATATAAAATTGATTACGGTGCGTGATGGAAAATTCTAGTTCTTTTTGGGAAAAACTATCACTTTAATAATGAGTTCAATCAAGCAATGCTCCCTAAAAAGCTACATTAAAGTGTATACAAAAGATTTGACATCAATACTATATAGATCATGCTTCTAGACCAATATGAAGTAAATAACAGAGTTATAAAGTCAACTTTTTTTTGACAGGTTATAATCAACTTTTAGGGCTCGCAAAAATGCCATGTATTATAATGCAATAGTGGAAACATTGTTTAGTTGAAATCATAATTGTATTGATAATCCACACAACTTTGGGGATGTCTATTTCTCCTAACGAAAGAGGAGTGCATGCCCTCTAAAGGTTATTACGAGGGGATAAGACGCGACACGGCAGCAACGTGACGAATCTGGTGATGGTGGAGTGGAGACAAGGTGTAGTGGCTGATTAGGGGTGGGGCTGGGTGGTTGGGTGACTTATTCAGGATGGCGAGTACTAATTAGCGAGGGAGGATTGGAAATTTGAAAGGATTCGTATATAAAAGAGTAGTTACGTATATTACAAACATACATGATCACAATTAATGAGTGATATGACTCTCTAGGGACTCATACGAAGTCACGATCAAGGATGAATTTCAATATTTTCTACACATAATTATCTGTGTTCATGACAAGTCGACCAACTTAAACATATCAATGTCGACTTATTCAAGCGACTCAATACAACAACATTGTCTCGGTGTCTATACATTCCACGTTTGTCAAAGCGCGATTACGGTAGAGTGAGGATACGAAATAGTATATGGTAGGGATTTGAGAGGCTCAAGTTTTAACTAAGTTGGAATTGGTAAGGAATTGACTCCAATTCCAATTCCAAATTCTAGAGGTTTCCAAACACTTGAAATGTTTCAATTATGGAATCCAATTCCAATTTCATGTTGCCAAACATGCTCATAGAATTTCAATCACCATTAGTTATCAATAGATAGATCATACCTCTGATATACTATCATTAATTTTAACACTACAAGAAATAAGTCTTTTAGCATCCGCTAAAAACGGTCGGAAAGAGAGAAAATCGGTCGGTAAAAGGGATTGCCTACCGATTTATAAGATTTAGTGACCGAAAAAATCGATCGGTAAATATAGTCGGTAATTTATATTTACCGACCGTTATATAGTGGTCGGTAATTTACCCACCGAAAGTGTGGTCGGTAATTAGAAAAGCGGTTGGTACTTGACAACATTGACTAGTCAATTTAAAAACAATTGTCGGTCGGTAAATAACTAGCGGTCGGTAATTTGTGACCGCATATCAGTAGGTAACTACTTCATCGGTCGGTATTTATTTAACATGCCATTTTACAGGAACTTTGCGGTCGGTAATGTATTAATTGCGGTTGGTAATTGTGTACGTATTTCAGTCGGTTTTTGTGGTTAATATTATCAATATATTTCCAACTTTTGTCCTTCCATTTTCCTATAATATTCTCCTGCAAGTTTTACTCCGAACAAATACGCATTTCTTCTATTTGAAATACACACATTTTTATTCAACAAACAAACGTCTTTCCATTAACAAAGACCAAATATTGTAGAACCTTAAATTCATATTATAGAACTTCAGTCACCATTAATTACCAATAAGTGGATCCTACATCTGATATACTATCATTAGTTTTATAGTTTTTGAGCATTATAATAATGTTTTTGAGTAATTTAAAAAATATGAGCATTACCATAAAATTCTGAGTTCAGTTATTAAAACATTGAGCTCAAAAAGTTACAATAAACTCAAAAACATTACATAAAAACTTAGTTAAATCTTAGTTTTAACGGAAATAAAAAATTAAAATCTAAGTTATAAACTTTAATAAGCTTAGAAAAAATACACATTTGCTCAAAAACTAATAAAGTTTGAAATAATAAACTCGGACAAAATTACACATATACTCAAAAACAAGTAAAATATAAGATAATAGATCCAATGTAGGTTCATTTTTCTCATTAATTACAATTAACCAAAAACTCTCTCTCTCAATGAACAACCTTCCTTCTTTGTTCCACTAATGGTCCATACATCCAACTACAATACAAGTAGTAAATTATGTTTATGAAGCTTAATATAGCAAGAAGCCAATAGTAATAATCATAGTGACCTTTATTTACATTGCTTGTTATCCAACCCTCCTTACCACCCTTCCTAGTAACACCGTCCACGACGTTAAATATGAACCCCGCGAGCAAGCTTCCAAATGCCAGGCCTACGCCCGATAGACAGGTTGCGATACTTGACATGTTTTTGGGGAGTTCAGTGTAGTAAAACTCGGTTTGTCCAATACCATTGAATGCCTCAGCTAAGCCAGCGAACACATATTGAGGAATTGTCCACATAGCGGACATGTGGAGTACTGCATTTGGATTGTTTTCGACTCCCTCAGTTATGGCTTTTTGCCTTCGGATGCTCTCTACAATTGCCGCAGCCACCATGGACATAGTGGAGCAGAAGAGACCCATCCCCATTCTTAGTTTTACGCTGAGGCGGACAGGCTTTCCATAAACCTTTGATGCCAATGGAAGGAGAAGTCGATCATATATGGGAATCCAGATTACTATGACAATGACGATGAATGTGGTGAACGAGGCAGCTGGGATTTCGAACTTTGGTCCTAGGTGTCTGTCCATGGTCTGTGCTAGGAGCACCGGGAATGAACCAACGCTCACGGTTACGGACATCATGATAGAGGTTGACCAAATCGGAATGACTCTTAAAAAAGATTTTACACCTTCAACTTCCTCGACTGTGGTAAGTCGCCATGGATTAATGGCCAATCCATCAGGGCCGATGTCTTGGTCAGGATCCTTAATGGTGCAAGCTTTATTTAAGAACCTAAAAACACATTCGATTACAAGATTAAACACGAAAGAACGATATGTAAAAGGCATAGCAAAATATATCTTGTTTGTAAGATGAAAATGAAACCTTAATGTGTTACTTGGTAAGGATGCTTGACATTCCTTACTTTGATAATAATGCACATTTGTTCCATCAGCCCGATAACTCATTCTCCGGTTCTTAAAAGCTGCAACGATGACTTGCGCTACGCTTGAAAATAAACTCTTCTTTACCTTGATTGTCAAATAATATGGAGAAACAAGGAAGAAAGACAGAGCAGATAAGAACATTAGAAAGACGGGGATTCCAAACCCGATCTTCCAACCGAAATGATCTTGAATATAGACAATCACTGTCATTGCAATAACAACAGAGAAACATCCACATGCATAGTAAAAATTGAAGAAGGTTTCAAGAACCCTCTGATTCTTAGGACTGTCGCGTTGATCCACTTGATCAGCTCCAAATGCCTGGGAGCAAGGCCTTACGCCACCGGCTCCAATCGACATGAGAGTAAAAGCTACAACTAGAAGTGTATACTGTCCTGCTGTCGGGAATTGGCAGTTGCTGGCTAACCGGTCGCAGGGTGGAGGCCTTGCTTGCGGAATAAGTGTTGTCATCCACAGTGTAATCATCCCCTACATATCAAGAATTCATCACTAAAATAGTGCCAGAAATAGACGCGTTAAACCCGGTAAATTACACCATATATTCTAATCATATTGACTATAAACCCATAAGAGATCATTGTATGCATATTGCACACGGCTGTCATGATTCATATGTTTTATTTATTTCAATTTCACAAGCGTGTTAGGTAAAACATTCCTGACTGATGATCTCGTCTCTTAGGACCCATATTAGAAAAAACCGATAAAATATACTATCCTCCGTTTTTATATAATGTTCCCATTTGTTGAATATATGAGTGTAGTATTTTAATAAAATGGGTACATTATATAAAAATGGAGGAAGTATCAATATAATCAGTAGAATAGGAAATTATACGAATGTAAGAGGGTGAAGGAAATTACCAAGAGACTAATAATGGCACCAATACCAATAGTAAGGAATCGACCGGCGAAAGAATCAGCAACAAATGCACCAACAATGGGCAAGAAATTGAGAGCTGCACTCCAAAAGTAGAGTAAATTTTGTGCTTTGGTTACACTCATATTGTAATCTTTCATCAAGTATATGATCATGTTGGGCAACAATCCATAACTCGCCACCTTCTCAAACGACTCATTCGCTGCGAATACATGTATTCATTAGGCAAACATCAAAATCCAATATGCATATGTAGAAAAATGTTGCGTTTCATTTGAGTATGATGATATGAGTTTAAAGAGCTGGTTTTGTTTAAAACCATCTTGAACTTATACAGTAACATACTCCGTATTACATAATCATACAACATGGTTATTATCGTCGAATGGACCATGTAACATAGACCAAAGGAGCTTAAGACGGTTTTGAATGAGATTTTGAAACGGGTTAAAATGTTAAATACCTATGATGAATGGTAAGGTGATAAAGCCACCCTTTTTCTTGCTGCAGGGCTCTTGTTTATGACCTTGGTGCATCTTTGTCTCTTCTACACTTTTCTCCATTATATAATTTAAAGATAGAGAGGTAGAAATGAAGAAACTTCTTAACAATTTGTGTTGGCAACATCACTAATATGGGTCTATATATATAGTGATCTGATTTTTACTGTGTTTCTTCCTGTTTTTACTCTTTGCAGTAACAAATAAACAGTGGTCTTCAGACATATCCCTTTTAAAATTAAAACATGATTTCCTTGTCACTAAACATTTTACTTTCATAACATTATTATCCTATAAAAGTATTCCGTGTATCTTATTAACAAGTTTTAATATTCCGTTTAAAATAAGATTTTGCGTTAAATAAACGACAAAGCAACAAAAAAGGTGAATAGTTTTTAAGTGACAGATTTTACACTGACAAAGGAGTGACAGTGTGACACAAGGGAAGGTAGACTCTGCTATAGTCTCATACTCTCATTGACTATCAAAATGGGAGTATACAAATGAAAAATAAAAATCCAATTAATATGATAGCGATTAAATACTTCGTATTAAACTTTTTCGTAGTCGTTACATAGACAGCGACATACGAGAAAAATCTCCTTCGAACAATTAGTGTCCTGATAGATTGACATCATCGTTGAATAAGAAACTATAAAAACAAAATACCGTATTATTTTGGACATTATAATATTCAAATCAATCATATAAAACATACCAAAGAAAATTAAAATGGTGCATTTTCTTACCGAGTTATGTTTGGGATAATTCCTTTGTGGATAGCCTTGATCTAGGAGGACGCTTCTCAATAACACAAATTTTCATTGAAGACGAACATTATCCGTTACATGTTGAAAACGGATATTGTCTCTCACATTTTGCAAATTGCACTATCCATAAGATGCTTCAATTTTCTCCCACCTGCATGTCCAAGCATCCGTCTTCCTCTTGTGACGAGCATTATCCGTCACAAGTAAGACTCTTTGTCTCAATAAATCTCTGTCTCACATCGTCTTGACAGTCAACCGGGGGTAGGACGATATTGACACTCGTATTCTCGGGTCATTTTGATTGAATTCGTAGACGTTCTCATTGTGAGAAGATAACAACGAAGATTGTTGGACATTTTCATTCGATTCTTCATTTTGAGAAGATAACAAACGAGAAGATGTGATGAACGATCTCCGATTCGGAATCTAGAATTTGAATTGAAAATTTATAATTCCGGTTTTATTAATCAACGAATCAGGGATGTCAATTGAACTACTCCGGGAGTCCGTGGCAACTACCGAGCAGTAGGAAGCTAGTAATTTAAATCACAAAATCACAAATCGATAAACAACAATCAAAACAAACGTACGAAACATTCATATAGAGAATTCATCAATTAGAATTTGAAAACTACTAATCTAAATTACAAAATTAAGAGGCGGGAATTAAGGTTTGAAAAATTGAAGGTTGAATAATTGACACTACTAACCTACACTTAATTAGGGATAGGAGTCATAGGACGGTCGTCCGACGGCGATAAGGTGGAGGTTGACGGCGGCGCGTGGGATTGTGGTCGACAGCTGCGTGGTGGTACTCCTGATAGTCGGTGGGAAAAAAAAGAGTAGGATAAGGGAGATATGTCTATTGTACATTTAAAAGTTTTACAACCGTGCAAAAAATGCACGGGCTTAATTTTATTAAATTGAAAATGAATAAAAATGTGAATATATATTTAATAAAAATATGATTTTAGTATTACAGTTATAGTAATGTAAAATGTAAAATAATTTATACGCTTAACTTAAACGTAATTAAAACACACATTAGCTCGAGATGATAAACAAAAATAAATCTTATTTAAGATAAATAAAATATATATGTAGGATGGATAAGAAAAAACAGTAACATTATATAAAGGAAAACTAAAATATTTGTCCTATATATTTAAGGGGCTGAAATTAATTTATTTTAAACTAAAACGGAAAAATAGGCAATAAAAATAAGTATAAATCTGAAAATTATACTTATGGTTTAAATCCTAAATTCCTAACTATGCTAATTAACCTAATTATTCTTGGTCGACTCTCTAACTACCCAAAAAACTCGTTGTCCTCAAAAAGGTGACATTTTGGCCTGTCTTCTTAAGGAGACGGAAATGGTCCGTCTTCATGAGAATTTGTGAACCTTTATATAGGGATATAAGCATATAACAAAGTGAAAAATTATATGTTCGTTTATTTGATAAACTCCACCTCTGCCTAACCTCATTTCAACTCGCAACTTTGCCTTTTTTTCAGTCTCTAATTCCCCCTCACTACTTTTCCTTTAATCTAACTACTATGTCGCCTCTCTAAAATCTATTCGTGGTTCGTTACAACGCTCACCTTTGTTATCAAACTCGATAAATTACCTCTTTATGTTTTTACAATTCCATCAATATTCTTTGGATTAATTAAATTGCTCAATTGATTGCTAATTAACATTTAACGCATGAGAAGGAATCAAATGAAATGTTTAATTTTTTTTCCGTCAAATATATAATACGGATTGTTATTTTGCGTATTTATTGTTGCAATTTTTTATCGTTTTTTTTTCATTATTTCTATATTATATATTTACTTTTTTCATTTTTTTGGCTCGTTAAATTTGATATAAAATACGTGTTCAAAATATACTACCTTTAAAATTTTTTGCTACTCTCTTTTCATAAATTTTAAATTTTTATTGTTTATCTTTGTTGTAAAGGAAAATCTGTAATTTTAAAAAATATTGGTAATTATCAAATGAATAATGCTCTTTATACGACGAACAATAGTAATACTATATAAATGCACTGCAAAAATTACGTTTTTGAGCGACTAAAATGAGCGACCGTATTTAGTAGTAGCCAAAAGGACGACGAATATTAAATTCTCTCGGCTATTTACTTGTTGATTTTTTAAAAATTAAAGTTATTGAAATCTAAAGATTATTGAAAGTTCATTAATTTTAATGATTTTAGAATTTATTGAATTAAAAATAAATAAACCATTGAATTAATAGAAAAATAGAAAAATAGGAGGAGAGACTAATTAATTAACTTGGTAATCATGGTGGACCCTACATCAATAAAAATCAATTTTTTTTATAAAATTCAACAAGCAATCAAAATGCTTTAAATGACCTTACTTTTATAGATGAGGGATACATTTGTACAATTGTACCGATGGTACAAAAAATAATCACAGATTCTTATTTGTGGCGGAACGACCCGTCGCCAACTTGCGACGGGCCAAACACATACCGTTTTGCGAAATATGGGGCGCGTTTAGCATTTATGTTATTGTGATTTATTGTCCCCCTACCTCCTGCTCCTCCCCCTACTTTGTCCTTCCCATTGTACTTCCTCCATTAATTAATTTCCAGTAGTTAAAAATTAATATTACCCAAATCATCAAAACCATGTTAAAGCACAAAATATCTTCAAATAATCCTTCATCTTCTTCCTATTACTCTGCCATTTTTTCTTGCAATATTTTCCTCCAAAATCTTCATATGATAAATCATGGATGCTCGGTCTGATCAAATCATGGATGATGGGAGTGATGATGAGAACGAAAATGTTTTTACGGTGCCAGTAAATTGTAAAATCGATGGCACCTTTTAAGTTTTTATTAAATATGATATGTGTATAAAAATAGAGAAATAATTCAATTTCTTACCGATTTTCTGAGTTTTTTATAATTGTTTTTTTTTATTTAATGTGTTTATAAGTTATGATGTTCTTCTTAGTATACTAAGTTAATAAAGATGAACTGTTCATATTCATGAGGCAACCGATTTTTGAGTTTTTTATAATTGGTGATTGTGTTTGTAATTGTGTTTGAAGATTTGTTACATAAAACTATATTTACAATTTTGGATATTGTTCTATGTGCTAAATGATTATTTATTCTTCTCTTATTAATTGATATGATGACTTTCTTATTTTGTTAATAGAACTTTGTTGTTTGTTTTGTGTTGTTGATTTCCTGTGTTTATAAGTTATGATGTTCTTCATTGTTTATTAAGTTGATGAAGATGAACTGTTTATATTGATGATGCTGGGAATGCAGGGGGTTGTCAGGAAAATGTTGTCGTTTTTAGCCTTGATGTCACCTTGTCACAAAAAGAAAGTGAATTTATACATTACCAACTCTTATATGTGTTTTGTATATTGCAAGTAATTGTTGATACTTTTCATGTTATTGTTGCCCTGTAATATTTTGTTGTTGTTGATTTAGTGTATTTATAAGTTATGGTGGTCATCTTAGTTGATTGGGTTGATGGAGGTGAAGTGTTCATAATGATGTTGTTAGGTATTCAGATAGATGTCAGAAAAATGTTGTTATTTTTAGCTTTTATGTGACCCTGTCAAAAATATGAAATGAATTGGTACGGTACCAACTCATTATATGTGTTTGTATGTTGCAAGTAATTGTTTATACCTATGAGGTTATTATTGTCCTGTAATATTTAAGTTCTTCAGCTGAATTATTAATGTTTCATACCCTGGTTTTGAAAATCAATTGGCTGTCATAAGTTGTTTGTAGATGTGCAGTAATTGTGGATAGTTTTGTGACCAATGTAACCCTGTAATTTTTCTGCTGCGCAGATTTTTCACGCACGTTTGTAGGAAGGGAAGCTGATAAGTGGGAAGAGGTATATGAGATGTACCGTAAGCACTCGCAGACGGTTGGGTTCAGTGTCAGGAAATGAACATCTCGTAGGGTGAATGGGCCTAGTTCTCCGGTAGTAGAGCGATATTTGGTGTGCTCGTGCGAAGGAGTGCATGGTAATGGTAGTCGTGGAGTTGAAGTTAGGTTACCACATGTTGGTAATAACCAATTGAGGAGGGCTGTAGTAACTCGATAATGTTTGTTGCAGTCACCCATAACATTTACAGAAATATGATAACAAAGTACGAATAACATTTATTTAAAATAGATTCAATAATGTACGACATATTAACAAGACCATCATTATTCAAATAACTTGGCAAGATAAAACAGGGAAAACATGTATGCAATTTTAACTATAATATACAAATACAAACAATTCAAAACATAACAAACTAACATGGAAACAATTACGAAAAACAAAATATACAAAATATTTTAAACATTGTACACAATACGAACAATACTGTAGACATGGTAACAATATAGTACATAATAAAATAAAATGGAAACAATTATCAACAAGTAAATGTAGATACCTAACAGGATAATGTTTACCGAAATAACCCATAACATAATACAGAAATATGACAACGTAGTAAGAATAATATTTATTTACGATAGATACAATAATGTACACATATTAACAAAAACATCATTATCCAAATAACTTGGTAACATAAAACAGAAAAAAATGTGCACAATTTCAATAACAACGAAGACATAAAAACAATACAAAACATAATAGAAGAACCTGGAAACAACTATGAAAAACAAAATGTACATAACCTATTTGATAATGTCAACAGCAAACGCCCTTGAGATAATACACAAATACGACGACAAAAGAAAAAACAGTTGTTTACAAAAGATACAATAATGTAGGACATATTAACAAAGTCATCATTATTCAAATAATTTGGTAACATAAAACATGGAAACAATGTACACAATTATAATAACAATGAAGACATAAACACAATACAAAACATAATAAAAGAATATAGAAACAAACATTACAAACAAACACCCATGACATAATACACAAATATGACGACGAAAACTTATAAACCAAGTAACGTCCTTCTTCATCAGTGTCCTCATCCCCTTCATCAACGTCTTCCTCAGATTCCGCATGCTCATCGTCTTCCTGCACGGCCGCCAAAGCTTTTTCTTTCCCCTTACTGGTGTTTGGGACATTAAATGTCACCTTCTTATTTCTCTCAGTCTGTTAAGCAACACTTTCGTCTTTTGCCACTCCATGGATGAACACTTTGGCGACTGAAGCCTTTCCTCTTCCCCTTTCTGCCATTTTTTTCTTCGCTGGGGTCTGTGTTTCCTCAACCACATTCATTGTTATGACATTTACTGTTCCTACGAGTTTAATATTATGTCAAAATTAGAAAAAAAATTAAATACATATGTTCACAATAGATATAATAATGTACGACATTTTATTTTTATTTTTGGTGAAAAGACGTGGGAGTAATGTACGACATTTTTACAAAAAGAATTTTTTTTTTTTTTTTTTGGTGACGAGGGGTTTAATCCCCCCGAACCCATGCATTCCCGCACCACCACATGGACCATGTAAGCCACCCCCTTCGGGAGCTGCAGTGGCCAAGTGGTCATCGCCCCAGCTGGTAATCGAACCTGAGACCTCTCAACTCCTGCATTTCTGCAAGCTTTAAGGTTTAACTCAGTTACCACTGGACTAACACCACTTGGTTACATTTTTACAAAAGGATTATTATGCAAATAATGTTGTAACATAAAACAGGAAAAAATTATACACAATTTCAACGATAATGTTGCCATACAAACAGTGAAAGACTTATCACAACAATATGAAAGCAACTATCCAAAAAAATGTACATAGGCTACTCAAAAATGTTGACAACAGACACTCATGACATATTACACAAATATGACAACAATGTAATGTACGAAACATAATGGTAAATAATAACATGTCACCCCCACGAACATGAAATAAATGTTGACCAGTTGTAACATAATGTATATACAACTGTAGGGGAACAAAACACCAAAAGGTATCCACAATTAAATCAAGTAAACAAACATTTACTCATTCAACTAGCATACAAAATGTTTACTTACTTGATCAGCTCTAAATCATTGTCATCCCCCTTCCTTTTTTTTTGAACTCTCTTCAACCTCTATTCTTTTTGCAACCACCTTCGACGTCTTACTCTTATCTGGATGACCTCCATCAAGAGAACAAAAAAATGGTCAGAGTTGCTAATATATAAACTTATGTAAAATATCTCACAATGTTGCTAATATGACTTCCATTCAAATAATGTTAAAATAGCAACATTGCATGGGTGCTAGTCAGAAACTGTCAGACATTGAAGTTATGTCAGACCAATGAAGACCTTCATACAATAAAATCAGAACGCCCCAGAAACCCTAAACTACCCACGGAGTGTAAAACCCCTCGCGAAAGCGGAAATATAAACATACAAAGTACCAAAAATGCAGCGGAAATAAAACTTTTTAGCAAACTAAACAACATGCGAGAAGTCTTAAACTGAAACAGAAACTGAAACTGGAATAAAACCAAAATAGATAAGTAACAGTTCTAAGTACTGGTACAAATATATACATCAGCCGGGGATGGAACATCCCTACCGGCACCAAAACAAATGTAACAAAAGTCTAAGAGTCTAGCTATGCGATATAAGGTAAGTCATATGATGACAGCAGGATCATCACTCGCTAGCCCTCTCGTGAACCCATCTCCAACCTGCATGTACCTACATACATGAAAACATGTACGCCACAATCAGTGGGGAGTGACTAGAGTTCTCCTAGCCACCTTTTGTGACAACACGTAACACATAAAGTAATACAGAATACTCCAACATATAACAACATGTGAAGCATAAACATCTCATCATCTGATCTCTTACTATCATGCGATTACAATGCACGGCTCTCAACCAACTTCATAAACAATTAGGAAGGAGAGCCGGTTTCCCTAGTGGTTACCCAGTCGGGGGGTCTTTCAATCCAACTATTTATGAAACCGAACTAAGAGTCACCCAATGCCTTGGATGATCAAACCATAACTCACACAAATATACATTTACCCATCATTATCAATATCTATATCTGACACGTACCAACTCAAGGCAAGCAGATAAATTCAGCAAAAAAAAGGTTCAACGGTCAACTTAAGACATAACCTAATACCAAACAATCAGCAAGTGTAAGGTTCAGCGGTCAACTTAAGACATAACCTAAACACCAAATCATTCAGCAAGCAAGGACTCAGAGGCCAACTTAAGGCATGGACCTGCCAATCAGCAAGACACTAGACTCAGCGGCCAACTTAAGGCATAGACTAGCATCCAAAAGTAAAGGACTCCGAGGCCAGCTTAAGGCATGTCCCTTCACCACATCACAAGGTACTAAACTCAGAGGCCAGCCTAAGGCATGTTCTAGCACCAAACATCTGCACTCCGGGCAAGGTGTCAGTTCCTTAGCTACCTCGTTGTGCAGCTGCTCTACTCGTCAGACTCAGAGGCCAACTTAAGGCATGTTCCAACGCGATCACTATCACACATGTCTGAACTCAGAGGCCAACCTAAGGCATGTCCCAGATGATGCGTGTCTATTTTATGATGTTTTTCATCTATTTTTACACGCATTTGGTCGCTCATTTACTATGTTTTAGCCCTTATTTCCCAACAATCGTGTACTTTCGTATTTTTATGCACTTTTGCAGATTTATGCGGAAAATGGACGATTTAGCACCAAATCCTTGCCCTCAAGTCTTTTGCATAATTAAGGAATAACGAAAGGTCAACTGGAATCTTTATTTAAGTGCCAAAAGTCAAAACAAGAAGAAATCCGAAGATTTCCGTACGGAGGCGGTCGACCGACCAGATAAACAGGTCGGCCGACCAGGCCTGATGTTCATAAAAGTCCAAATTTCAAGAAAGCCCGAGAAATCAATTGAGTCCATACGAAGCGGTCGACCGACCCACAAAGTAAGTCGGCCGACCTCAGCAGAAGCCCAGACGATTCTTTTCGGAAATAAATTAGAATTAGAGTATTTAGGAAACTCTTATTTTTCTACCTTTAAAAACTAATCTTGTGATTAGGGTTAGAGATCATCTATCTTTTTGACTATCCATCATCTTTTTATCATATCTCTTAGAATCTAGTTCTTATCAATTTCATATAGTTGAGTTTTAGTTTCAAGTTTATTATTCAAGAATTCTCAAGCATTCAATAAAGTTTATTCCGTTCTGCCTTAATTCCAATTGTGGTAATTACCCCTTTAATCTAGCTTTTATTATTGTTCTTATTACTTTTGCATTCAATTAAGATAGAAATCCCAAGCTTTATTGAATCTTGCATGCTTAGATTATTTACTATGTTTACCATGTTAAATCCCGTTTTCATAATCGTCTTAACAATCATGAGTAGCTAATTTTCATTTGTTAGGATGTAGGGGATAATATGCATGGTAGAATAAAATCCGAAACCGACTTGTAGCAGAACCACGGTCGGCCGACTCAAATAGTGGGTCGGTCGACCGAGGCTGTGGTCGGCCGACTGGAGTAGCTGGTCGGTCGACCACTCGCGTCTGTATCCCGTTTCGTCTTTCTTTGTTGACTATAATACCCTACAATGAAAGTGAAAGGAGACTTGTAGGATGTTAGTAATGACCTACCCAAGATTGAGAGATACGGGAAGGGCATTGGTTTACACCTTAAGACGGCTAGGTTACTCAAGACTGAAAGGTATGTGACCTAGGATTTAGGAATCACCCTTATTGTTGACACCCAATAATTGTGAGACCTAGGAACTAATAGCATAGGCCGAAAAGAGCTATTAGGTAGCATAGACCTAAAAAGATATGTTACACCCCCTTACGCGACTGCAATACATGTTGACCTTAGGATTAATATTACCTTAGCTATTTATTACCCAAACATCCTAGCATCCCTTTTTATATATTTTAATCTCATCTTTATTTTCTTGTTTTATTTTTGTCTTTGCTTTAGACTTAGAAATCAACAATCAAACCCCCAATTTGTTACCTTAAAACATTGACACCAAACAATAAACATTCCCCACCTCCTTGTGGTTCGACCCTGACTTTCACTATCTATTGTTAAAGTTAGGAATTATAAATTTTATCTTTGGTACCCTCAACGACGGGCATCAAATTTTGGCGCCGTTGCCGGGGAGGTGACGCCAGTGTTTATTGTTGTTTGTTTTTGTTTCTCTTTGTTTAAGGAACTTTTCGTTCCTTAAACCTTCTCAACGTTTTCTTGTAGTTTCCTCTTATGCGCAGGTCAGTTCAAGGAGAACTCCTACCACTTGACCACGAGCTTGAGAGGACCCTTAGAGAAAGGAGAAAGCAACTTCTAGCAAATCAGGAAGGAGGTTCACCATCTTCCTTATTTCAAGAAGACTTATTCGAACAACCATCATTACCATCCTCACCAAAAACACCACCTTCACAACCAAATTCACCCATCAATCCACTTTCACCAAAAACACCACCTTTTACCTACTTTCCAGTTTTTCCAAAAGAAGAAGAAAACATGACAGAAGAAGCCACTATTGCCAGTCACTCCATGCCTCAGGTAAAGGACCTATACAAAGGGTTCACTTTACCTGCAGGTACTGGGAAGCCATTCGAGGCCAAGCCCGCCTACATTACTATGGTTGAAAGAAACCAATTTGGAGGCTCGGCCAATGAGGATGCTGCTAAGCATATTGAAATCTTCACAGATTACATATGCTCTATAGCACCCCCAGAAGGAGTGACGCAGGACCAGATTAAACAGACCATGTTCATCTTCTCTCTTAGGGATGCTGCGAGAGAGTGGTACAGAGATTTAGACCGCACTGCTGCGGGAGTCACAGATTGGAATACCCTAGCCTTGGCCTTCTACAGGAAATACTATTCTGCATCAAAGACCAATGCCTTAAGAGCGCAGATTACTAATTTCAAGCAAGGCCCCAATGAAGATTTTAGTGAGGCGTGGGACAGGTTCAAGAGACTTGTTCGATCCATACCACATCACGGATTCGAACAATGGTTTCTCTGCAACCAGTTCTACAATGGCCTCTATGATGACAACAGGGCCTATCTAGATGCTGCAGCTAATGGGAGATTCCAAGATAATTCAGGAGAGACTAAGGGTCTCAAATTGATAGAAGATGTTGCTGTGCACCGTGCTGAGCATGGTACCTCCAGAGGCAATCAAAGAAAATCTGAATACAACCTGTCAGCTATTGAGGCCTTGACAGCCAAACTGGAAAAATTAGAGGCTGGAGGAAAATTCGACCTAGGAAGTGGAAGCAAGGGAGGAATATACCAAGTAAACGCCGTTCAGGACGGACCCTTCGCTTGTGAGAGGTGCGGTGGAGAAGGGCACGTGTCAAAATTCTGTACTTCATCTAATGAAACATGTGCCGCTTTTCAACATTATCGTGGGAACAACTTCTATGACCCGAATAATAATAATGTCCATCCCCACTTAAGATGGACAAGCCAGAATGTTCAAAACCCACAACACATGCAACCTCAGCAAAATTCAACATATATACCCCCACATAAACAAAATTTACAAAAACCACCTTTCAACCCTCAACCACCTTCAAACCCACCACCCAACACAGATGCTCTTATCCAAAATCTTATTGGGTTGGTTCAGAAGGAGTCACAGGCTAGAGAGGCAGGGATGAAGATGTTAGAATCCCAGATTGCTCAAATTGCAAGCAAGAATGATACTAGGGCTCCGGGTCAGCTTCCGACCAAACCGGACCAGAAAAAAGAGACTCTAAACATCATCTCCCTGCGAAGTGGAGCTAAAGTGGGGAGCGAGAAAGAAAAACAGGCGAGTAGCAGCGAAGGCGGTCGACCGACTGAAGATCCTAGTCGACCGACCACAAATCAGGACCCAGAAATTTTACCTGAACAGGAAACTGGTCGACCGACCGAAGAAACTGGTCGACCGACCACTGAAGCAGAACCCGAAGTTCCCTTTCGTCCAGATTTGCCGAATAACTTGCGGGATTTTCTCTTCCGGGGTGACAAGACCCCCAGGTTTTTAAAAAGGGCTGCAAATACTGAGTCCTCAGCTGCTCCTTTCCCAGAAAGACTCGTGCCTTCAAAGGATCAGGTATCTTTTGACAAATTTAAGAATGTGATTCGTTCATTAAATGTTCAAGTCCCGTTTTTAGAATTAGTTCAACAAGTCCCCTCCTATCTTAAATTCATGAGACAGCTTTTGTCCAGGAAGAGGTCTCTGGAAAAGGTTGAGTCGGTGGCCCTCACTGAAGAGTCATCTAGCTTTTTGTCACATGTCATTACCCCTCATAAATTAGAGGACCCTGGTAGTTTTTCTGTCCCCTGTAATATAGGAACCTTCCCAGTTAAGAAAGCTTTATGCGACTTAGGTGCTAGTATAAGTGTCATGCCCCTAAGCGTTGCCTTAAAACTAGGAATGACCGAATTTGCAGTGACCAGTATGACAGTCCAGATGGCAGATCGCACATCTATGGAACCTATAGGGGTGTTGGAAAACATTCCTGTACGTATTGACAGGTTTTTCTTCCCAGTTGACTTCGTAGTTTTGGACATCCCAGAGGATGCCCATATACCTATAATTCTAGGAAGACCTTTCCTTCACACTGCAGGTGCCATTATAGATGTAGGCACTGGGACTCTAACCTTCAAAGTAGGCAAGCATTCTATTATCTATGGCCTATCTTATAGGAAAAAGGATGCCATGACCCCCATCACATGTAATGCTATCACTTCTGAGAAGAAGTATGAGGTCATCACTACTTCTCCCACTTTATTACCTGTTCCTGTATCTGTTTTTACACCTCCGCCCCAGATTGGGAGCAGTAGGGAGGACACTTCTATTATGACTATTGCAGGAATTGGTTTGGGGAAACCCAAAGTGAAGGAAGTCATCATCCAGAGAGGAGGAATGGGATGTCTAAGCTATGAAGAAGATGAGGACCCAGACGTCGTGGATCGGGAAGAGAAGAAGAAGAGGAGGCAAGTTCAAGAGGAGAGACCGTCGCATATGCTTTGCGACGGCGGAAAGAAGATGTGTGTTGCTACTAAAGCGAAAACCGTGGAGACTACGGCATGCCGTCAGAAGCCGTGGTCGGATATCTTCCGCATCTTTAGCGGATAGTTGTTTTAAGTTGCAGTTTTTAAGACAATTTATTTTTTGTTGTGCGAGACTTTTTAGTTTGGCTTGCTCATAGTTTTAGATCCTTTACTTTATGTTTGAGTAGTTAAGACTTTAGAATCGTTTTTGGCATCTCGCGCATTGTTGGGTGCACGTACTTTCTTGCTTTTTCAGATCTTACGAAGAAACGAAGACCTCCGGGACGCAGAGGGTCGACCGACCAGAAACATCAGTCGGTCGACCTACTGTCGCTGTATCGCTAAATTTTCTGTGGTTCACAGGAGGTCGACCGACCAGAAACATCAGTCGGTCGACCTACTGTCCGCTGCGGTATTTCGCTTATCTTCCTTGGAAATCGCGAAATTGACTTGGTTACTTGAGTGGCACTGCTGGCCACCAAAACCTCCCAGCTTACGCTGGTTTGGGGAGGTTTTTCTCATGCGCTTCATAACCCAGTGAGTTCTTTCCAGTTTTTCCTTAGTTTTTATTCTCTTTGCATCTTTCCTTTAATTTTCTGAAACCTTTACTTAGGCTATTGCACAATGGGAACATTGTGCGGGTTGGTTTGGGGAATGGTTTCGTGTTACATGCATTGCATTCTGTCACACTTTTATTGCATTTCTGTCTTGCATTGTTCTTTTCTTTATTTTCCTTATATATACAAAAATTCAAAAATCAAAAAAAAAAAATAATAGAAAAAATTCAAAAATTCCAAAAAATGCACGTTTATTTTAGCATATAGGTCGAGTCGGAACAAAAGTATTTCAAGGATGATTTAGCTATCTTACATGTTTATGCATTTACCTTGCCTTGTCAACTTGTTTTAGTATGAGAGTCTTTCGCATATCTACGAGTTTTTGTCAACTTGCATATCTTGAGACTTGACTTATACCTTGGCAACCTACTATACATTCTAAGGTTTAGAGCTTATTCCTGGTTTCATTCTTAAACCAGTTGTCTAAGATGTGAGTAGTACTCCCCTTGGAACATGTTACATCAATATGCATAAACATGAACTTGAATTGCTATATACTTGTTTTACTTTCTCGTTTTGTGAGTCTTGATACGTGCATTTGGGATCCCTTTTCTCTTATTTACCCATAAGCTTCACATAGCCAAAATTGCCTTTTTATTTCCCCAAAAAACTACATCCCATACTTAGCCTACCCTTCCAAGCTAGTATTTGTGGTCATTGGATTAATTTTTTGAGGCATCTTGGTTTGTATGCTATCTTGAACAAAAAGAGAAAAGAAAGAAAGCAAGAAAAAAGAAAAAGAACAGAAAAATTCAGAAAAAGAAGGAAAGAAAAGGAAAACGAAAAAAGTCAAAAACATACAAAAGTTAGTCGACCGACCACCATCATAGGTCGGCCGACCACCTGACAGCATCATCAGATTCAAAAATTCGTTCCAAATCCCTTTCTTTACATGTTATCACTCCCGTACTTCATTCAAAATATCTGGGAGTCCTTTCTTATATTCAATGTGAGAGTTGTGCCACAAAAAGAGCAATTTCTTAATTTCAAGAGTTGTGAAATATGTTGTTGGGAACCGGTTTTACTAGCTTGGCTACTAACCCCACAAATCCAAAAACACCTTAACCACTTTTACCTTTTACCTCACATATCTTTCATTACCTCAATTGCATGTATCTGGGTAACTTAATGAGATTGTTGTACAAAGTTGTAGAATTCTTGTTCATGTTAGATTGCAGGCATGTTTTCATGGGTCGCAGTTAGGTGAGTGTCATGACAAATATACTTCTTTCTATCTTTTACATATACCCCCCCTTTGCTTCATGAGTGTCTCGAGCGTACCGCGAGAGTCCATGGTATAAAGTCTTTATAGTCTCTAGTGTTGCAAGTTTGACGACACCATGACTCGTTTGCATGATTTAAATACTTTCTCATTTTGTACTTGGCATTGGTTTAGGCTTACATGTAAATTTCGCTCTGAGATTGAAATCGTTCCATTAGTTAAGATCGAGTCTATTTCTTGCTTGAGGGCAAGCAAGGGTTTGGTTTGGGGAATTTGATGCGTGTCTATTTTATGATGTTTTTCATCTATTTTTACACGCATTTGGTCGCTCATTTACTATGTTTTAGCCCTTATTTCCCAACAATCGTGTACTTTCGTATTTTTATGCACTTTTGCAGATTTATGCGGAAAATGGACGATTTAGCACCAAATCCTTGCCCTCAAGTCTTTTGCATAATTAAGGAATAATGAAAGGTCAACTGGAATCTTTATTTAAGTGCCAAAAGTCAAAACAAGAAGAAATCCGAAGATTTCCGTACGGAGGCGGTCGACCGACCAGATAAACAGGTCGGCCGACCAGGCCTGATGTTCATAAAAGTCCAAATTTCAAGAAAGCCCGAGAAATCAATTGAGTCCATACGAAGCGGTCGACCGACCCACAAAGTAAGTCGGCCGACCTCAGCAGAAGCCCAGACGATTCTTTTCGGAAATAAATTAGAATTAGAGTATTTAGGAAACTCTTATTTTTCTACCTATAAAAACTAATCTTGTGATTAGGGTTAGAGATCATCTATCTTTTTAACTATCCATCATCTTTTTATCATATCTCTTAGAATCTAGTTCTTATCAATTTCATATAGTTGAGTTTTAGTTTCAAGTTTATTATTCAAGAATTCTCAAGCATTCAATAAAGTTTATTCCGTTCTGCCTTAATTCCAATTGTGGTAATTACCCCTTTAATCTAGCTTTTATTATTGTTCTTATTACTTTTGCATTCAATTAAGATAGAAATCCCAAGCTTTATTGAATCTTGCATGCTTAGATTATTTACTATGTTTACCATGTTAAATCCCGTTTTCATAATCGTCTTAACAATCATGAGTAGCTAATTTTCATATGTTAGGATGTAGGGGATAATATGCATGGTAGAATAAAATCCGAAACCGACTTGTAGCAGAACCACGGTCGGCCGACTCAAATAGTGGGTCGGTCGACCGAGGCTGTGGTCGGCCGACTGGAGTAGCTGGTCGGTCGACCACTCGCGTCTGTATCCCGTTTCGTGTTTCTTTGTTGACTATAATACCCTACAATGAAACTGAAAGGAGACTTGTAGGATGTTAGTAATGACCTACCCAAGATTGAGAGATACGCTAAGGGCATTGGTTTACACCTTAAGACGGCTAGGTTACTCAAGACTGAAAGGTATGTGACCTAGGATTTAGGAATCACCCTTATTGTTGACACCCAATAATTGTGAGACCTAGGAACTAATAGCATAGGCCGAAAGGAGCTATTAGGTAGCATAGACCTAAAAAGATATGTTACACCCCCTTACGCGACTGCAATACATGTTGACCTTAGGATTAATATTACCTTAGCTATTTATTACCCAAACATCCTAGCATCCCTTTTTATATATTTTAATCTCATCTTTATTTTCTTGTTTTATTTTTGTCTTTGCTTTAGACTTAGAAATCAACAATCAAACCCCCAATTTGTTACCTTAAAACATTGACACCAAACAATAAACATTCCCCACCTCCTTGTGGTTCGACCCTGACTTTCACTATCTATTGTTAAAGTTAGGAATTATAAATTTTATCTTTGGTACCCTCAACGACGGGCATCACCAGACACGACAAACATACACATATAGGGCTCAGAGGCCAGCTTAAGGCATATCCCCATATATGACAAACAACTCACGTATTAAGTTCAGAGGCCAGCTTAAGGCATAACTTAATACGCATCAATACAATATCAACCAAAGTCTATGAACTAATCTATAGTTCTACTTTTCTTATCCTCTAATCAACACTTAATTGACCCCGGGAACTAAGTTGAGGGAGAGCCGGTTTCCCTTTCGGTTACCCGACCGGGGGGTCTCTACCCTTACTCTATTCCCGAACCCAATAAAATGTTGCCCATCCTCCGGGGACCTCAAATACATATCACGGGTATACAAAACGAATTTCAATCAAAACCGATCAACCGTTTGAAAGTTACAAATGATTTACGAAATCAAAATATGCTACAGGGGTTCCCAGCTGGTCGGCCGGCAGCCGGTCCACCGGCTGGCAACCCAGCCTTCTTTCCTTTCTTTTTAAAAAAAACAAAGACAGCACAAGGGACTCCCAGCCGGTCGGCACGCAGCCGGTCGGCCGGCTGGGAATCTGTTTCCCTAACCTTCACAATCTCGTATACCAACCCATGCGTACTCCCAGCCGGCTGGCAGGCGGCCGGTCTGCCGGTTGGGCTCCCTTTCTTTCCTAGGTTCTTCGCAAAACAACACAAACACTACAAATGAGACTACCAGCCGGTCGGCCGGCTGACAGTCCTAAGGCCAATTTTTCCTAAAATCGCAAAAACACCAAGAAACACTCCCAGCCGGTCGACCGGCGGCCGGTCGGTCGACCGGCTCAGAGAGCCTGATACGAAAATCCGCAAAATCGCATTCTATTGAAAACTTCATAATTCGACACAACAACTCAAGCAAGACTACAATTGGTGATTTCCCAACATTATCAAACACCAAAAACAACTAATCTACCAGCACATAAGTCCCATAACAATCCTCAAGCGATTATAACAAGTATCCGTCTTAACTTTGTGGAAAACTGAAAATAGCATATGAACATGTAACAACGTCATAAGGCATGGATTTCTCACATAAGCACAATCCTAGGCATGCTTCTAAGTTCATTAAACATAATCCTTTGAACAAAATCAGAAACATATGGAAAATCACAACAAAAGTGCTAATATACACATAAAGGCCGAGTTTCTCATTATCGTCACCTTTCAAGCTTATCCGGCTAAAGATCTTCCTCAACAATGTAGCTATCGATCTCTGGATCCTCTAAGCCAACACCTACAAGCATAGAAACGGATTTTAAGCACTTAAAACAGAATTAAGAGAAAACAGCCCGATTTTCGAGTGAAAGGATTTACAAAAAGAAAGTGATAGATGGCTTGGAAATCGAATGAGGATTCCGAAAATGTCGTTGTTACCTCGATTCGAGTACCGGATGATGAAGAATTTCTCAAAAGAAGGAGGAATAAAATGGAGGTTTATGAGGTTTGTGTTTTACAGTGAAATGAAATGAAGGAGATGAGGAATGTCGATGGAAAGGGTTTAGAGGGGTTTTATGGACTGTCCTTTCCGAGTAAATATAATTGTTGAACCATATATTCAAATATATATATAGTATATATGTTTATGTTTTGATAATGACAAGTCTAGCTATTTATATATTATATACTCGTATGTATAATCGTGTGCTAAGTGTACAGAACATTAGTAACAAGATCTAATCAATCAAGTATAAAAGATTCAAGCATGTTAGTCAATGAATTGACTAAGTCGAAGATTGATAGAAGATCTCAAGCGCGCATAATGAACTAAAGTTATATTCGTCAACTATAGCTTTAGTACAAGATTGGTTCTAGTTATAGCCAGTAGCTATAACTCTATATCATGAAGAAATGATCAAGACTTATGTGTGTTTTAGTTGAAACAATTGTTTCCTAATTTGTGTCGTGTAGTATTAGTGGTTCAATGGTATTCTATTTTAAATATGGAATTGTTAATCTTAATAGGATTATATAAAATATCTTTTAGTTAAATAAGAAATAAATAATTGTCTTATGAGATAATTATTTATTACTAAAATAAACTAAAGATTTTTTATATGATTTTAATTGTCAAAATATAATCGAAGATTTGGTTTGTTTCGATTTTTGGAAAACGTGTAACATGTCACGTTTCTATAAATCGTGTAAGGATTTATTTAAATAAATATTATGTATTTATTTAATGTCCTAAACTAATTAAGATTATATTATGGTAATATATTTTATTATCTTTGACATGATTTAGGAAGTTGATTTAATAAGGATACTAATTGTTTATTATATAAAGATCTTTCCTAAATATGAATTAGGAAATTAATTCCTTATATAATACACATAGTATATTATTAAATCTTTCCTAAATATATTAAGATTAGATTTAAGGTAGTATTACTAAAAGACTAGTATTCTAGTTTAAGTAATATTCCTAAATCATCTAGGGTTTAAATTACCTAGATACATATTCTATATAAATAGACTACCTATGAGACATTAAAAGACACGAAATACACAACACACATACACGCAAATCAAGAGAGAGTCGTTGGTCATATACTTCAATATTCGAGCTTATCATTGTCAAATCCGATTCAAGATTCAAGTGCTCAAGCATTGATCTTATTCATTCAAGATTGTGACACCAAGAAAACATTGAAGACTTTATCTTATTTACGTAAGATAGAACGAGTATTTAGCGGTACTCATTGTAAGACAAATATTTAACGGTATTTGTCGAAGCTAGATATTTAACGGTATCTAGATTGAGTTGTGACTAACATCAAAGTCGCACGAGTAGGGTTGATAAAATTGTAATCCAGAGTTGGTACTAATTTTATTAATCGAGAATAGTGGACGTAGGTCTCAGAGTGTGAGACTGAACCACTTCAAAAATATCGTGCCTCTACTTTATTATTGCTCTACTCAACGATCATCATACAACTACATACACATCGAAGAAGATTTTAAAAAGAAGGCATACTCAATTCAACCCCCCCTTCTTGAGTATATCATATCAATAGACTCTTCAATAATGGGTCGGACACTTGAACGGATATTTAAGATACGAGTTTAAATTTACCAAGTAGCATTCGTCTTAAGGACTTAAGGTTCTTAAGACGGATCTTACTAATTAAATTGAAATCTTTCACAATAAATTATTAAAATATTATTTTATTACTTAAAATAATTTAAAACGATTAAATTAGATTTTACGAAAATACGGGATGTTACAATCACCCCAACTTCAAAAAGTTTCGTCCTCGAAACTCGAACGGATACAAATCTATACACTATACCTCAATCGAATAAGAAGGGATGCGCAGCACGCATCGATGCTTCAGTCTCCCATGTCTGCTCCTCGACCTCACCGCAACACCATAGAATCTTCACCAAGGGCACCACCTTGCTCCGAAGCTTCTTCTCCTGTCGGTCAAGGATCTTCACTGGACGCTCCTCGAAAGCAAGACTCGGCTCCAGATTCTCAATCTCTCGGTGCAGTACATGACTCGGATCACTAACATATCTGCGGAGCTGGAAAACGTGAAAGACGTTATGAACCTTGCCCAAACTAGGAGGCAAGTCCAAACGATAAGCTACGGCGCCAATCTTCTTCGCGATCACAAAAGGTCCAATGAACTTAGGGCTCAGCTTGCCCTTAACGCCAAACCTTTTGACGCCTTTCATCGGAGACACTCTCAAAAAGACACTGTCACCCTCCTCGAACTCTAAGGGTCTACGACGGACATCAGCATAGGACTTCTGCCGGTCCTGAGCGACCTTCATCCTATTCCTAATGAGCTGTACACGGTCAATGGTCTCAGCTAGCTGATTAGGTCCAAGGTCACGAACGTCACTAGCCTGATCCCAACAGATCGGGCTACGACACTTCCTACCATAAAGAGCCTCGTACGGAGCCATACCAATGGAAGCATGATAACTGTTGTTGTAAGAAAACTCTACCAACGGCAAACACTGCTCCCAAGAACTCTGAAAATCGAGGGCACAAGCGCGGAGCAAATCCTCTAGTGTCTGAATGGTCCTCTCGGATTGCCCATCGGTCGCGGCATGAAATGCGGTGCTCATCAACAAACGGCTACCCATAGCCTCCTGCAAAGCCTTCCAGAACCTGGAACAAAATCTCGGATCACGATCTGAAACTATCTCCCTCGGGACACCATGATATCGAACTATCTCCGAAATATAAGCCCTGGCTAAACGGTCCATGTCCCATGTCTCTCTGATCGGCACGAATCTGGCACACTTAGTTAGACGATCAACAATAACCCAAATCGCATCTTTGCCTCCCACAGTCTTAGGCAAAGCTGTAACGAAGTCCATAGATATACACTCCCACTTCCACTGAGGAACGGGGAGCGGCTGTAGCAAACCACCAGGTCTCCTATGCTCTATCTTGACTTGTTCACAAGTCAAGCACCTACTAACATAATCCAAGATCTCCTTCTTCATACCAGGCCACCAAAACATAAGCCTCAAATCCTTGTGCATCTTCTCTCCTCCCGGATGAACGGAATATGGTGACAAATGAGCCTCATCAAGAACCCTCTTCCTCAAATCTGGCACATCAGGAACATACATCCTACCACGGAACCTAAGGAAACCATCAACATCAATCGCCAAGTCAGGTGTAACGCCACTCGAAATCTTAGCCTCGAACTTCTTGAAATCAGCATCTGAAGGCAAACTCTGGCGAATCTCCCAATATAAAGACGGCTCGGCAGTCATAGCAGCTAACCAATCAAAACCACTACCCACCATCTCTAGCCTCAGCTTCCGGAACTCGGAACACAACTCATCGGGCAATACTCTCATGGCACTCATCGAGTGAGAAGTCTTGCGGCTAAGCGCATCAGCAACTACATTGGCTTTTCCCTCATGATATAACAACTCGATGTCATAATCTTTCACTAACTCGAGCCAACGTCTCTGTCTCATGTTAAGGTCCTTCTGTGTGAAAATGTACTTAAGACTCTTGTGATCTGTGAAAATACGGCAATGGGATCCAATCAGGTAATGACGCCACATCTTCAAAGCATGAACGACTGCGGCCAACTCCAAATCATGTGTCGGATAGTTCACCTCATGAACTCTCAACTGTCTAGATGAGTATGCTATCACCTTACCACTCTGCATCAGTACGCATCCAAGTCCTAACATCGAAGCATCACAATACACATCAAAGTCAACCCCGATCTCTGGCAAAGCAAGTATAGGAGCGGAGGTCAACCTAGTCTTCAACTCCTGGAAAGAACTCTCACACTTGTCGGTCCAAACAAACTTAGCTTCCTTCTTCAGTAACTGAGTCATCGGGCGGGCTAATCTAGAGAAATCCTCAACAAATCTACGATAATAACCAGCCAATCCAAGGAAACTACGGATCTCTCCAACATCTTTGGGACTCTCCCAATCAACTACCGCCTCAATCTTCGCGGGATCAACCATAACTCCCTCACTAGATATAACATGTCCGAGAAATGCCACCTTAGAAAGCCAAAACTCGCACTTTGAGAACTTCGCGAACCACTTCTGACGACGCAATATCCCAAGAATCGATCGAAGATGCTCAGCATGTTCCTCATCGGTTTTCGAATAAATGAGAATGTCATCGATAAACACCACAACACAAGTGTCAAGATACTCACTGAAGGTACGGTTCATCTGATCCATGAAGATGGCAGGTGCATTAGTCAACCCAAAAGGCATAACCACGAACTCAAAATGCCCATATCTGGTACGAAAAGCAGTCTTCGCAATATCAGCCTCTCTCACTGGAATCTGATGATAACCCGATCGAAGATCAATCTTAGAAAACCTAGAAGCACCTCTCAACTGATCAAACAAGTCATCTATCCTAGGCAAAGGATATCTGTTCTTCACGGTCACTCGGTTCAACTCTCTATAGTCAATGCAAAGTCTCATGGAACCATCTTTCTTCTTAACGAACAAAACGGGAGCACCCCACGGAGAAGCACTAGGTCTAATGAAACCTTTCTCGATCATCTCTTCTAATTGCTGCTTCAACTCTTTCAACTCTGGCGGAGCCATACGGTAAGGAGCTTTAGAAATCGGTCCGGTACCTGGAACAAGCTCAATAGTAAACTCCACATCTCTCTCTGGCGGTATCCCTGGCAAGTCATCTGGGAAAACATCTGGATACTCACAAACAATGGCTACATCCTCAAGCTTTGGTAGCGATGGTTTAGCAGCTGTAACAACACACAGGAAGGCTTGGCAACCCTTCCTAAGAAGATGAGATGCTTTCATCGAAGAGATAACACGAACACCCCTTTGAGGGCGAGTTCCCCTATAGGAAACACGAACTCCTGAAGAACTCCTCAAGCAGATTTTCTGGTCGCGACACTCGAAGCGAGCATGGTATCGCGATAACCAATCCATACCGAGGATAATATCAAACTCCTCGAGAGGAAATCTCAGTAAGTCCGCTGGAAATGTGGCTTGACCAATAATAATAGAAACATCCCTATGGGACGAAGAGCAGGAAAACACGTCTCCAGAAGGTAAGGAAATAGAAGTCTCCTCAACCAATGAAGACTCAAGAGCTAAACGGTCGGCGAACTGAGTCGATATAAATGATAAAGAAGCTCCAGTATCGAATAAAATAAGGCACTCAGCGCCAAGAACAGAAAAGATACCAGCAACAATATCTGGATGAGCCTCTGCCTCAGCCCTAGTCATCACAAAGATCTTTCCTTTCGGCTTTCCTCCCTTAGTCGCTGCAGCAGCAGTGGCAGCCTTGCCAAGTGCGGTGTTCCTCTCAGGACACTCATAAGACTTGTGCCCAAATCCATTGCAAGTATAGCACTTGAAAGCATTCTTGAAACAGTCAAAGCCCGGATGAGAAAGTTTACCACAACGGTGGCAAACACTAGCAGCTGTGTCGGTGTGAACAATGGTCTTAGCAACCGGAGCAGAGAACCTCTCAAAACGCTTCTTCTGAGAAGAAGGCGAAGAAGTAGAAGGAACAAATGGTCTCTTCCCCTGGTATACGGATCTCTGGTGAGGAGTCACACTAGGAGTAGCAGCACGGGTCTCAGCATCTATGGCACGAATAGAACTCTCAGCCCAAATAGCATCATCATACACCTCCACGAAAGAAGTAGAGTCACGACGAACCATGCTCTCGATGCGCGGCCCAAGCTTGCCACGGTAAAAGTAGACTCTCTCGGCCTCATCTCTAACAAATCTCGATGCGAAGTGAGCTAGCTGGTTGAAACGGTCTGTGAACTCCTGAACTGACATCTTGCCTTGCTTCAAATCCATGAATTCTTTAAGTCGCTGTGATCTGAGCTCTTTAGGATAGAACCTCGTCTCGAGCTTATCCTTGAAAGCATCCCAATCGAACAGAGGATCAAGAGTGAAAGTAGGTCCTGTCAACGCCCACCACCTGTCGGCCTCAAGGGTAAGAAAGTGAGTGGCTAGTCGCACTATATCCTCTCTACCCACCGAATACATAGCAAAGCTCCTCTCCATCTCCCTGAACCACTCGGTAAGAGCTACCGGATCAACCTCGCCACCATATGTCTTCACGTGGCTACGGGACATCTGCGAAGCTATCCATGAGAAACTACCAGGACGATTAGCCTCGTTGCCTGGCGGTGGAGGAGGTGGAACATTCCCTGCTTGCTGTCTCTGAGTCTCAAGCAAATGCTGAATTGCTTGCAGCACAATGTTATCAGCAGCCCTAGGTCTCACCATCCTTCAAAAGAGAAAGCAAGTATTAGCTTAACAATTAGCAATCACAAATAGACTACAATATAAGTCCTTAGATCTACCCATCTCTCATTCATTATTTGTTTATTTGGTCAAGTTAAGGTTGGGGGTCACATGAGTGCGTCGGGAGCAATAATGCTCTGATACCAACTGTAAAACCCCTCGCGAAAACGGAAATATAAACATACAAAGTACCAAAAATGCAGCGGAAATAAAACTTTTTAGCAAACTAAACAACATGCGAGAAGTCTTAAACTGAAACAGAAACTGAAACTGGAATAAAACCAAAATATATAGATAAGTAACAGTTCTAAGTACTGGTACAAATATATACATCAGCCGGGGATGGAACATCCCTACCGGCACCAAAACAAATGTAACAAAAGTCTAAGAGTCTAGCTATGCGATATAAGGTAAGTCATATGATGACAGCAGGATCATCACTCGCTAGCCCTCTCGTGAACCCATCTCCAACCTGCATGTACCTACATACATGAAAACATGTACGCCACAATTAGTGGGGAGTGACTAGAGTTCTCCTAGCCACCTTTTGTGACAACACGTAACACATAAAGCAATACAGAATACTCCAACATATAACAACATGTGAAGCATAAACATCTCATCATATGATCTCTTACTATCATGCGATTACAATGCACGGCTCTCAACCAACTTCATAAACAATTAGGAAGGAGAGCCGGTTTCCCTAGTGGTTACCCAGTCGGGGGGTCTTTCAATCCAACTATTTATGAAACCGAACTAAGAGTCACCCAATGCCTTGGATGATCAAACCATAACTCACACAAATATACATTTACCCATCATTATCAATATCTATATCTGACACGTACCAACTCAAGGCAAGCAGATAAATTCAGCAAAAAAAAGGTTCAACGGTCAACTTAAGACATAACCTAATACCAAACAATCAGCAAGTGTAAGGTTCAGCGGTCAACTTAAGACATAACCTAAACACCAAATCATTCAGCAAGCAAGGACTCAGAGGCCAACTTAAGGCATGGACCTGCCAATCAGCAAGACACTAGACTCAGCGGCCAACTTAAGGCATAGACTAGCATCCAAAAGTAAAGGACTCAGAGGCCAGCTTAAGGCATGTCCCTTCACCACATCACAAGGTACTAAACTCAGAGGCCAGCCTAAGGCATGTTCTAGCACCAAACATCTGCACTCCGGGCAAGGTGTCAGTTCCTTAGCTACCCCGTTGTGCAGCTGCTCTACTCGTCAGACTCAGAGGCCAACTTAAGGCATGTTCCAACGCGATCACTATCACACATGTCTGAACTCAAAGGCCAACCTAAGGCATGTCCCAGACACGACAAACATACACATATAGGGCTCAGAGGCCAGCTTAAGGCATATCCCCATATATGACAAACAACTCACGTATTAAGTTCAGAGGCCAGCTTAAGGCATAACTTAATACGCATCAATACAATATCAACCAAAGTCTATGAACTAATCTATAGTTCTACTTTTCTTATCCTCTAATCAACACTTAATTGACCCCGGGAACTAAGTTGAGGGAGAGCCGGTTTCCCTTTCGGTTACCCGACCGGGGGGTCTCTACCCTTACTCCATTCCCGAACCCAATAAAATGTTGCCCATCCTTCGGGGACCTCAAATACATATCACGAGTATACAAAACGAGTTTCAATCAAAACCGATCAACCGTTTGAAAGTTACAAATGATTTACGAAATCAAAATATGCTACAGGGGATCCCAGCCGGTCGGCCGGAAGCCGGTCCACCGGCTGGCAACCCAGCCTTCTTTCCTTTCTTTTTAAAAAAAACAAAGACAACACAAGGGACTCCTCGCCGGTCGGCAGGCAGCCGGTCGGCCGGCTGGGAATCTGTTTCCCTAACCTTCACAATCTCGTATACCAACCCATGCGTACTCCCAGCCGGCTGGCAGGCGGCCGGTCTGCCGACTGGGCTCCCTTTCTTTCCTAGGTTCTTCGCAAAACAACACAAACACTACAAATGAGACTACCAGCCGGTCGGCAGGCAGCCGGTCGGCCGGCTGACAGTCCTAAGGCCAATTTTTCCTAAAATCGCAAAAACACCAAGAAACACTCCCAGCCGGTCGACCGGCGGCCGGTCGGTCGACCGGCTCAGAGAGCCTGATACGAAAATCCGCAAAATCGCATTCTATTGAAAACTTCATAATTCGACACAACAACTCAAGCAAGACTACAATTGGTGATTTCCCAACATTATCAAACACCAAAAACAACTAATCTACCAGCACATAAGTCCCATAACAATCCTCAAGCGATTATAACAAGTATCCGTCTTAACTTTGTGGAAAACTGAAAATAGCATATGAACATGTAACAACGTCATAAGGCATGGATTTCTCACATAAGCACAATCCTAGGCATGCTTCTAAGTTCATTAAACATAATCCTTTGAACAAAATCAGAAACATATGGAAAATCACAACAAAAGTGCTAATATACACATAAAGGCCGAGTTTCTCATTATCGTCACCTTTCAAGCTTATCCGGCTAAAGATCTTCCTCAACAATGTAGCTATCGATCTCTGGATCCTCTAAGCCAACACCTACAAGCATAGAAACGGATTTTAAGCACTTAAAACAGAATTAAGAGAAAACAGCCCGATTTTCGAGTGAAAGGATTTACAAAAAGAAAGTGATAGATGGCTTGGAAATCGAATGAGGATTCCGAAAATGTCGTTGTTACCTCGATTCGAGTACCGGATGATGAAGAATTTCTCAAAAGAAGGAGGAATAAAATGGAGGTTTATGAGGTTTGTGTTTTACAGTGAAATGAAATGAAGGAGATGAGGAATGTCGATGGAAAGGGTTTAGAGGGGTTTTATGGACTGTCCTTTCCGAGTAAATATAATGGGTCGGACACTTGAACGGATATTTAAGATACGAGTTTAAATTTACCAAGTAGCATTCGTCTTAAGGACTTAAGGTTCTTAAGACGGATCTTACTAATTAAATTGAAATCTTTCACAATAAATTATTAAAATATTATTTTATTACTTAAAATAATTTAAAACGATTAAATTAGATTTTACGAAAATACGGGATGTTACACGGAGCCCCAAAATCCACAACAATAACTAAATAAAAAGCGCATGCACCAACAAATCCGGGAAACCCTACAAAAAACCTAGAAATCTTTGAAAAGCAAAAAACCAGAAAAACACATGTAAACAAAGAAACCCAAGAATATTCCCAGAAAATGATTAAAATATTTCCCAGAAAACCCTAGATTTCCTAGAAAACCCTAAATTTCCCTGAAAACCCTAGATTTTCCAGAAAACCCTAGGACGAAAACGAAAATGACGTAACACTTAAATTAAAACAAAATGACGATATTTATCAAAAATAAACACCAAACAATATGTAATATTTTTCAAAAAATAACGAACATCTAAAATAATCAATCATTTTTATGATTGAAATATGTATTTTTATCCTCTTAAAATTATCTATCATTTTTATCCTCTTTAAAATACCATCTAAAATAATCAAGGAAGAATAATATCTTAAAAAATCAGACATTATATTATACAAATGGTGTAATTTGTGCATACCTTCATCATTTGTAGTCGATGCGACAGCCTTCTTAAGCATACCACGTCTCGCACTCTGCTTTGTCACCATTTCCCCCTTTTATGTTTGGTATTTTTGTTGTTTTTGGTAGATAGAAATGCCGACAGATGAAGAGAGAAAGAGAGTTTTTTTAGATGATTTTTTTTTGTTAGGAAATGAAGACAGAAGGAGGAGGGGAAATGAAGAGATGTTTGTTGTGGAAGTGAAAGAGATGTTTGGAGTGGAAGAGATTATGACAGTTTTTGGGTTCTCGAGGGATTTGGGGAAGGGAAAAATCTAATACTTTGTTTAATTATCCCCACTTGCATGACATCACCACCCATCATCCCCACTTGCATAACCCACCCCCTATTTCTAAACGGTATGTACTTGCCCCATTTAACCACTATTTGACCCGTCGCAAGCCGTACGTCCGTCTTACAAAAAACGGACTGAAAAATAATACTTCGTACTTCTTACACACTTGCTTTACTTTTCC
Organism: Silene conica; assembly: GCA_029255685.2. Classification (NCBI taxonomy): domain Eukaryota; kingdom Viridiplantae; phylum Streptophyta; class Magnoliopsida; order Caryophyllales; family Caryophyllaceae; genus Silene; species Silene conica. The sequence continues at coordinate 7,219,569 of CM055313.2, forward strand.
AACTTCATCCAACTATTGGTAATAAAAACTTCTCTCTAAATCTAGAGAGATTTTCTCTCTTTATGGGAGCCGCTCTTTTTCTCTTTTTTAAAACACTTTTCAAAGAAACAGCAAAGAAACAAAACGCTTCGTCTCCCGTGTTCTTTGCGTCTAATACTCTTAATCATTGTTTCTTGTATTGGAAGTTGGTTTATTTGTGCATGCAACCTTTATTTTGCCCAATCGGTAGAAGTTGTTTGTCTGCCTTGTGATTTGGAAAATCTATGGGGAAAAGCCCCGGTTTGTCTATATTAAGAGGAGTGCAACATGCACTTCATCAACCTCAAACAAAAACACCATATCCATTCACCCAAAAAGAAAGTGTTGAGTTCAAATAATCAAAGAAAGTATCATCACTGTCAGCCTACCACTTCTCAACAACAACAAACAATCAATATGCAATCTCAAAAATGCTCGTGTCCTCAGGGACTTTTTTCAGAACCTTCCAACACTTCAAATATAAATATTAATCCTGCTTACTTTATGGATAAGGAAGGAGACAATAAAGGTTTCATAGATATTCCTATGTATGAAGGTGTGGCTGAACATGCAGAGGTTAATAATACACAATCGCCAAATCATGAGGTGAATGTTGAGAATAGTACTTATGAACAAGGAAGGTCGGCTGCTGCAGAGTTTTTCGCTTCTCAGATTGACAGGGATACCATGTATGCAGAAAATAATGGTGTTCCTCCTCCTTTTAATGGGTTTGAAGATGATAATGATAGAAACTATGTTGATCTGCATAGTGCAAAATATAGGAATCAAGGTGCTGAAGGTTTCCCGTATGAAGGCCAGCAGTGGTATTTTAGGCAAAATCAATATGAAGGGTCACCTATTCCGGATGAGGATGATCCTCATTGGAGGTTTCCTAGAACTGGGCCTGTTCTTTCTTTATGCCCATAACTCCTCTCATCCTCTACTGAATTTTGGTCTCAATGCCTACTTGGGTATTTGTTAGATTATAGGTTATTTGAACCTAGGGCTATAAACAAGTATATTCGTGATCATTGGTTAACTAGGGGACCTGTTATAGCTTTTAAAATGAGTGATATTTATGTAATGCACTGTAGTGATATTCAGGATATGTATGATTTGAGGGATAAGAGTGTGGTGAATTTTAAAGGAGCTATGATGGTCTTAGCTAGATGAAGGGAGGGTTGTGTACCACGTACTATAAGGTTTCCTTATGCATGTTTGTGGGTGAGGGATTGTGGTTTGCCCTTTGAATTTCTAACCATGAATACTGCAAACATTTTAGGCCAAATTATGGCGGATCAATTTCAAGTGGAAGAGTTTGGTATGGTACTCCCTCATGACTACTTGCGTATTCGGGTATGTATTCATTTGGATAAACCTTTGGTACCAGGTTGTTTTCTAATGACAAATGATGACTTCCTGATTTGGATCCATATCAAATATGAAGAAGTATTCAAGTATTGCGTGCGTTGTAGGAAAATTGGCCATAAGGTATCAAGATGCAGAGAAAACAATCTGGATATCATGTCAAATGTTAATGGACTTTTGGAGCGTGTTATTGATAGAGGGTTTGCTGTTTATCAAACAAGTCACGATTATGGTATGTTTAATCTTGATTTAACTGCCTTGCCTAATACTACTAGATATGTTACTTCGCGTGTTAGGCTTGGTAATCAAGATGGTAGGGTGGCTCCAGCGGATTATTTTGCAGAACGTATTGTGGATTTTGACCTTGAAATTACTCCGGGGGGAATGGTTTTTTCCAGAGAGAAGGTATAGGAATGGAGAGAGCAGCCTTTTACTGGACATGTGGTGTTTCCTGCAGCTCCTCCACCCTCACCTGCATCACATGCAGACCACTTTGAAGCCATGCATACATCTTTCAATGATGATTTAGTGGTGAATGGGGGCTTCTCTGTTCAGAGGCTGCATGTCATGGAGCATGTTGGTGAGGAGTGAGGAGATCAACATGCACAATGTTAATGAAGGTAGTTATGTTAATGGTGTGGGTCTTGATTTAGGGTTGGGACTGCCTACTGCTGATGCTGCTAGGGAGTCTGGGAATATAAACCATGTGCCTAGACGCCTAGTTGGGTGGATTTAGTTGGAAATGTTCAACAGCAAGAACAACAGGCTGCTAATCTGGTAAGTTCTATGAATATTCTTCAACATTTAGTAGCTTTTGATCCTTACAACATGTGGAGGAATAGGAGCCCATCTGTTTTGGTTGATGCTGACATGGAAATTTCTAGCTTAATTGCCAATAGAGTGCAGTCAAGTTTGGGTAGGGCTAGGGTTTATAATCATGATGAAGGCTTAAATCAAGCATTTAATATTCCAGAGAGTTTTCCATTTATACCCTATATACCTTGGTCCCATTCACGTGCACATGCAAGTTAATCTGATCAGGAATGGCAGCAGTTTGAGGATTTAACTTCACCCCACTCAAATTTTCGTGACACTCCAAGTGGGGTATTAAGTTTGGAAGTTTCGTCTGATGAATCTACATATTTGGATGCAAATGATGAGTCACCATTATTAAGCGAAGAACTAGATAACCTTAATTACCAACTCCAAGCTCATATGTTCTCCTCTGGTAACAGTCATGATTCTATTCTTTGGGATGAAGGGGTTAAGGGGCTGGAGGTGGTTGAGGGTGAGGAGAACGTCTTGGATTCTCATTCTTTGGGACAACAAAATAACCTGTAAAGCGAGTCAAATGAAGACGAGCAAGAGTAGTGGTCGTGGGAGTGAGTCGAAATTGATCAGGCAACCTTTTGTTGGTGGAGGATCAGTGGGTGTATCAGTACGCACAATATAGTAGTTGGAGCAGCGCGGGACGATGGTGCGGACTGCACAAAAAAGAAGTTTTTACCAAAATGGGGTCGGAAACCAAACTATTTACCAAAATAGGGCTCGTTCAAACTATTTACCAAAAATGGTTCCACATCATCAATTCCGATTTTTTTTTTTTTGAAACTTAGAACATGTCGCTGCCCTGGACAGTGACATGTTGCGTGCAAAATTCGAGCTTTGACGAGGCTAACTTCATAATGTCCATTCTCCTTCGTCCGACCACCAAATAATGAAATACGACCACCATTCTCTTCTTCTCACTTCCCTTATCGTATTCACATGGTTGTTGGAGTTATCTGTTCCATGGTTTGCGCAAAAAAAGAGCCGTAATATCGCCCGCCGTTCACCAACAATTTCGATTTCGAACACTGCCCCTCCTCTGTTTTTCTGCCTCTCTTCTGCAAAGGCGCATTAGAAATCGTATTGGAAATGTGAAATATATAATAGGAGGGGCAGCACATCCACACTCATTTAAGCAAGAATTCGCGCATTCATTCTTGCTAACATTAGGCACTGCGGTTGAATTCCTTAGTAGTGTCCCTAAATTCTGCAATTCAACCATTTTTACTTGTTTCTTCCCACAGAGTTTCCCTGTAATTCCCTGATCATAGTCAAATTTTAAAGTATGATCTCCCGGGTTTGTTAATAATCTTATACATGAGCAAGTATTTGAATATGTGCAAATTTCATAAGGTGAGCAAGCTAGAGGAAGGTCACATGTAGCATTTAGGATTTGAAATGATGCCTCAAACTTATCTTTGTAAGGTGAATAGTAGTAAAGACCGAGGTTTCCTTTGTCATTATCGAGTGCAAGAAAACGTATTGGTTGTTGAATTGGAGAAAGAATTTGTGAGAAATTTAAGACTTGTCATCGAACAAATCGAGACCCTTGGAAGACAAGTGAATGTAGGTAATGTTACGGGGGACGGAAGGGTGAAACTCCCTGTAGGATTACTTGATGTCATTGCTACCTGAATTCAAGTAGAGAGCAAGCTTGTCGTGGTGAATTTCAAATGAAAAGAATGAGTTGGAAGTGTTAGTAGCAATCGACGAGGTCAGGTGAGTAGCTACACTGAGTCTTTGTCCCATTAATACACTGAGTGTGGATGTGTTGCCCCTCCTATATTTCACATTGCCAATACGATTTCTGATGCGCCTTTGTAGAAGAGAGGCAGAAAAACAGAGGAGGGGCAGTGTTCGAAATCGAAATTGTTGGTGAACGGCGGGCGATATTACGGCTCATTATTTTTTGCGCAAACCATGGAACAAATAACTCCAACAACTATGTGAATACGATAAGGGAAGTGAGAAGAAGAGAATGGTGGTCGTATTTCATTATTTGGTGGTCGGACGAAGGAGAACGGACATTACGAAGTTAGCCTTGTCAAAGCTCGAATTTTGCACGCAACATGTCGCTATCCAGGGCAGCGACATGTTCTAAGTTTCAAAAAAAAAGAAAATTAAAAAATCGGAATTGATGACGTGAAACCATTTTTGCTAAATAGTTTGAAACGAGCCCCATTTTGATAAATAGTTTGGTTTCCGACCCCATTTTGGCAAAAACTTCACAAAAAAATTCATGGTTTTCCATATTCTCTTTTGTCACAGTGCCTATACTGCTATGTAGGGTTACTAGGGTATGTAGCGTAGTAGTTTTAGAATTGATTGTAGTCTTGTAGACTTGTAGCAGTGCAGGTACTACAAGGTCGCAACTTGAACCTAATATCACGTTTGATAAAATAAAGGATTAATTGATAGAAATAATCTGAAGTATGAGTAAATTGTTCAAAATACTCAATTTTATTTTAACTACCAATATAACCAACTAATGCCCTCATTTGCTTTGAATAGAATTTGTTGTTTTGTTAATTTATTGTAGCATGTTTTAATGACGTGATCAGGTGAATAGATTAATAGAGAAGCAAATTAAAAAGAGAAAGACGGGTTAAAGAAGGGTTATAAATTTCCTCACTTAGCTAGTTAGTATCAGGTCTTATATTTTAATAAAAGCGAATGAGAGCATTAGTTAGTTGTATTGGTAGTTAAAATAGAGGTTGAAGTATTTTGAGCAGATATCCATAATTCATAGTATATATTCTTATCAATTAATTCTAAAATAAATAAATGATTTGATAAGGGTAAAGTCGTCACCCTAAATCAAAATAAAACTATCTCAATACTAACAGAATAGCTAGTGGTAAGACAGGTATCGAATCCACAGGGAGGCGGTAATAAACAGTTTGCTAAAGGTAATTAAGTCTAAAAGTAACAGTTTTATGGGAGTTGTGGTTTGTTTGCTTTGACTAATAACTAAAAACAATTGAAATAAAGGATGTGTAATAGAGATATTAAAAGTCTAGGAATTCCGGGTCACCAAGTATATTTTATTGGGATTCTTAATTAATCACTAGTTCAATCGGATTATTCAAGGTCACAAGATTGGTCAATACTATTGTGTTCTTTAGGTTAAAAGCTAACATGCGGTCGCTATTATTAGAATCAACCTATTTGATTATGGCAGCCTATATCAATTCTAACCCGATCGGTGAAAGAACTAAATCGCTACAATAATTATCAATTCAGGCCTAAATCAATTAATTAGAATAAGAACAATAATCAAACAACAATCCTTGTGATTTTACTAACAATCAATTAACATTCCCTTTCTACTAGTATACTTGGATCCCCTTCATCCTAGATTAAGAATTTAGTTACACATATTGATTCTAACAACAACAACTAAATCAAGATGGAAAACGATTGATAACATAATTAAGGAATACAAAACAATAATTGAAATTTAATTAAAAGAAAGATTGAAGAATACCGTAAAGAAAGTGAGATCCGGAATTGCAATGCATAAATTAAAAGCTAGATCTAAACTAAAACTAGATTTTATTGAGCGAATTGTATATAGAAGAAAGAAAAGTAACAAAACTAGGGTAAAAGAAAGAAAGAGGACTGAAATTAGGGTAGGAAGAAACATAAAAGACTCCAAGGGCACGACTCCTTGTATAATAAAACATAAGGAATGATTTTGGAAGGTTTTCGGAAAGAAACCCGTCGCCGAAGGGTTCCTCGATCGAGGACAAGATGTAGTCGATCGAGGGACCTATTGCCGTAGCTATGCATTCCTGAGAAAAGGTTCCTCGATCGAGGATGAGTTGTCCTCGATCGAGGGACCTCTCAGCGCGTAATTCCTGCTTTGCGCACTGAAGTTCAAACGTCCGCCATTTCTTCGTTACTTGTCAGAATCAAGTGATTTTTGCGGCGTTGGAAAGCTAAAAGGATAAGCTTTCACCTACAATTGGAATCGCTTGATTATCAATTTTATATCCTGAGATATGGCCCTTATAACTAGATACTAGTTATATGGAGTTGTTCTTTCGCTCGCCTAGCTTCAATTCTTATCCTTTATTCTTCCTTAGTTCTTGGATATATTCTTGTGCTTTGTCTTGTTGATTCCATGAAGCTATATATCACTCTTATGTTCCACAAATGCATCCATTCTGCATTTAAACACAGAAATACAGAAGTATCGATATCTACTAAAAGTGACATATAAATATCAATTCTAATCACAGAAGCGTAACAAAAGATGCTAAGAGGAGGCATTAAAGTATATATAAATATGACTCATCATGATTCATTATGTTTTAGAACGTTTTGCTTACGTTATTCAAAGGTTCTAAGTTAATGCATGAATATAATGAAATAGTGAATATAAAGGAAATGAAGATAAAAGAAATGGAAATGATCATTTTGTGTTAAATTGATATATACGGGAACTTTCAATACCTAGGAAGTTTCATATATCATATGATTTTCCAACCCATCTGACATTATATTAATTTCACTTTAATATCCCGAGACTTAAAAGCTAGTTTAATCATGGTGGTTTAATGGTTAAAATTAATCATAATGGAAGTATGATAAGATTATATTGCGAGAATAGCATAAGAATTATATTATTGATTGGTGTGGTCTTACATTGATATGTGACGGTATATTTATAATACATCGTCAAATCCTAGATTGATAAACCCTAATAATAGATGGGCCTAGTATAAGCCCAATATCCTAATACCCTCCCGTAATCGTAAAGGCAGAACGTAGTACGAACTTTACGATTGGAGAAATACAAGAAAAATATAATCAATAAAAAAAAAGAACGTCTAATACAAGAAAAACATAATCAATAAAAAAAGGTTTTCATCTCCTCATCTTGATCTTCATTTAAAACATGATACCATCAATCTTCTTCATTTTCACAAGTTGGTTGGTAATGGTGCGTATAGGACTCGCCAGACAAATTTTGAGCGTATGAGACTCGCCAGACAAATTTTGTTTTTGGTGCGCAGCTCGCTAGTTTTTTCCTTGTGCGTAACTCGCTAGTTTTTTCCTTGTGCGTAACTCGTCAGTTTTTTTCAGTGCGTAACTCGCCAATTTTTTTTCAGGGAGTAACTCACCAGTTTTTTTCGTTCGTAACTCGCCAGTTTTTTTCGTGCGTAACTCGCCAGTCAATTTAATACTTCCTTGTTTATAGAAAAAAGATTTCTTAGATTTGTCAATTGAATTGAACAATAGAGCAAAAAACTTTTTTTTTTTTTGGTTTAAAAAATAAAATACATATCCAAAAATCCAGTCGGAGGGCACCATAGTTAATTAGTCCCTCCCACAGGGCAGCGAATGTCGTTTTTCGGCCTCAAGAGCGTGAGGCTCTGATACCATGAAAAAAGAAACATAATCAATATAAAAAAGAAAAAAAATATCTTCATCTTGTTCGATCTTCATAAATCTCTTCGTCTTGAAAAGTAGGTAAGAAACGAGTATTAAGTAAGACTCATTAAGAATTTCTCGAACAAGAAATTTAAGTCTTTCAAACATGTCGACTATCAAATAATTTGTTAGGAACTCTAATCGAACCTAAACAAATTTCAACAAAACGGAAAATTATCCATCAATTCAAGATCTGGAACGTTAATTTTTTCGAACTCCAAAAAAACAAGTACCACCATAAAAGACGTTGAATAATTTTAATCAAATTTGGGAAATGAGAGGATTATTTTTCCTTTTTATGGAGCTATGAAGCGTAAAACATGAGTTTGGCTGAGATAGATTAAGGCAATTCAACATTTTTTTTGTTGAAAAAATCCCACTGGTGGATGTATACCATGTTAAGATTATATTGGGAGAATAGCTAGCATAAGAAATTGAAATTGTGTTTCTTACATTGATATGACGAATTATTTATAATACCTTCCCGTTAATAAAACCCTAATATAAGAAACTCTAATGATAGATGGGCCTAATATATGCTCAATTTCTAATAAAGTAGGTAATGTAGAGTATTGTCTAGGTTCATCTAAATGAAAGATCGTATCGAACATCTTAAAATGGAACAATAAATAAAAAGTAAAAATTAAGGTCAATCATCACAAAAATTTGAAAACAAAAACTTTTGTTATTTAATTACGGAGTATAACTTTGGTTGAATTTTAATCCGTAAAATTTCTAAGGAGTATAACATAGGGGAAAAAGAAAGAAGTTTTTCATATAAACTCGCTCAAATAGCGACAAAATTTAATTGCCAATAAATAGACTTTATAATAAAAGTATTCCCAAAACACCTACGAACAAAATTTTCCGAAATATTTTCGATTGCACTGTATATATTTGCATTTTCACAAACACAAACACCCCCTAATATCCGGCTCCGCAACTAATTAAGTGCACTCTTGAACATTACTTATATGATATTGGCCTCTAAGTAACTTATTTTAACCTATTAATTTACTCAGCTAATAATAAGCAACAAAGTAAAAGTTAGGATCTCAGCCTAATACTACTTTACTAGTTTTTTTGCCCGTGCGTTGCACGGATATTAAAATAACGTGTGATAAATTTCACGATAAAATGGGATGTGGTGCATAGTTTATATGTAAGATTTTATATATGCCATATGACCAACAAATAATTCCCATCAACATAATATTGACATGAAAATTAATGAATGTTTAATTAATAAATATTTTTTGTTAGGAAAAAAAATCAAGATAAAGTTTATACAAATGATACTCCGAAAAACATTAATATCTACTTTACATAATCAGCTCAATGATGTAAGAAATCTCCTTAATTCTTTGGAATAACAAACCATAACTAATCATTGTTCGATCAAATAATGGCAGCTACGCAAAAACATTCAGAAGTAGTTACATTGTTATATCTCCCGGTCAAACTATAAACGTACTCTTGGATGTGAATGAAGCTACAACGCCCATGGCTACGACTGCTTATGACCACCCTCACCCCCATCCCCCAAAAAAAACAATCATTAGATAATACTACAACCACCATAATCATTAATTATGCCGGAAATCGACATCTAATTTACTCTCCGATAAAATGATCTATTCTTAATTTGTTTAATGATACTATTCATACCAGTGCATGCAATAATTGAGATATACCTTTTGCAAACGCAACCAACCACCCCAATCTTGTCCCATTTTCTCGTTTGAAACAAAGTATTTCTCACAAAACCCTATTTTTATTCCTTATTCACACATGATCTAAAACAACTTCATCCCTTGAAAGATCCTTCTTCAAAACTTATCTCAAATTTATTCAACCAAGTGAAAACTAAACCCCTGCCTCTAAAAAATCCATCATCTAATGAAAACTAACCCTTACTCTTGACAATGTTCTTTGGATTAAGATTTACTTTGGATCGATGGTGTCGAAAATTAAGCATATTCATATGATTTGTAGAGGTTTCTTGCCATTGTTCGTGATACCTATTTATTTTATGCAAGTAATATTTTATTGATAAATAACCTTAATTCTTGATCACTATCATTAACAAACTTAACACCCTCCACCAATGTACACTCCTTCCCCCCCTCTCACAGCCTCATTTCTGATACTCAAACAAAGTGTTCGAGTACTATGTTGGTAAATCAAATAATTTTTAATATTATATATAGACACGAAGTTTGCTATTTATTTCATTTTGCATAAATATATCATACTCTCTCCATCTCACTTTTATTATCTCTTTTACTTCAAATTTTATCTTATAATTATGGTCCTCTTTATAAATCTAGTAAGGAAAAAAATTTAACCAACCAACTCGCCGCAATTATCCACGTTCCCACTCGAAACGACCCTTAACCCACTACTAAAACCATTAGGTTTACAAATAAAACGGTCTAAAATTCAAAGTTTTCACCAATCCTGCTTCCATCCCCTCTACACCTACAATGAAATTAACTACCACCAAATTCGATGCAGTTAGCCTTATTACTATCTCAAGCAACCATCTAACTCATTATTGACACCCTTCTCTTAGTCCCGATAAACCTAAAATATCAAAGTTACCTTTCTTTCGCGAAGCACCCACACCTAACCCCCAAAAGTCATTTCTCTTTTTGAAAAGTTCATCCACCTAACAAAAAACTAACCTCTACTTTCAAAACCTCTTTTTTACATCCCATAAAGGTGAAGTTGCACATGACAACAAAATGTAGAAACTTAGGTTTAGTTTGATAACGGCAGATTGAACATCTTTTAGCATTTTGAGAGTTTTTACACTATTTAAATAACAAATGTGTTATTTTGAGTGTTAAGTTCCGACATATTGAAATAGTATACCAAGGTGTAATTTCCTATTTTACATTATGACCCTTTAATTTGTACAGTATATTATAAAAAAAATAAAAATTGAGTTTTTTAACTCTAAGTTATAGATCAAACTCTATCTTTACCGTAATTATAACAAATATTCTTAGTTAAATATATAAATCTAAGTAAGTTCAAATATGTTGGCTAAAAATCACAAATTATACGAAGTAGTATATTCAATTTTTGTTTTTTTTAATAGGACAGAATTGTCATAAACTATAATTAGAATATTAATGCAGTAGATAAGTAGAGAAGAGTTGCTAAGTACGTGACCCCCTTCGAGTTCTAATTTTTTTTCAATTATGTTTTTGCCTAAGGGTGTTTATAGCATCAAATTATGTATGAATAATATGTTTTATCCTTCCCAATTTATATCTCTCCCTAAATTATAATAATAATGTGCTCAATTTACAAAAATAAAATAAAATGGTATAGCATAACAATAATGTTTGGTCCATATAATTGAATAGTACCATTTTTTATGCATGTAAATTTGTCATAATTAGTTTGGTCTATATTCTTCAATAGTACCGTTTTATGTGTTTTTTGTGACTTTTATTTTAATGTTGATTGTTGCTTAAAGTGACTCTCTAACCTTATACATATTTTTATGATAAGTGTATGTACCTATTTTATCTTTAACCTCATCTGAATTATTTTATCACTCTTGGCACTATTTTTACTTTCAATTGTAAAACAATTGCACAGTAAAATTTTAAGACACTTACTCATTCGTCATAATATGATATATCATTTCGCAAATTAGCATCCACTTTTTTTTACCTTTTTAATACGCCTTAAAAAATAGATATCAAACTTTATAGTTATCAATAATAATTTTGTAAATATCGTATTTAAGTTTGGATTAATATACTTTTATATACTTTATAAAATAAAAAATGGATGTAAATAATATAATAACAAATTATCGATAGAAGTTGAAGTGTGTAGGGAGGGAATTAACACTAAAATTAGTAGGAGAAATATATATGTCTTTTACAAAGTAAACCGGTATTATGCATATTTGAACATGATGGCATTAGAAATAACAAAAGATGTAGGGGCGCATTTTAGCGTTTATTTTGCTCTTTACATGAGTAAATTTTATGTAGTACGTATTATGTATGCACATTTGTCACAACCCAACTCGGTCGAGGGCCTTTTGGCCTTTCTAACGCCTCTATTTTTTAATCGGACATTATTACAATTTTTTTATATTGTTAATCTTTAACAAACATTTTATGTTGTGAATTATCATATTAAAGACTTAACATAAAATTGGATATTATAAGTATATCAAAGGTTTTTTTTTTCTAATTTAATAATAAGTGAACAAATATTAATGGATAATTTCCTAATATAAATAAATTGTAGATAATTAATTTATTTCCTATTTCTAATAGGAAAATTGTATTCCTAGTTCTAATATGAAAATTTTAAATAATTTATTATTTTCTATTTCTAATAGGAAAATTGTAATTAATTATTTTTTTTATAATAGTGTTTTGTAAAAGTTGGAGACTACCACGCGCTTAATTGTATTCCTAGTTCTAATATGAAAATTTTAAATAATTTATTATTTTCTATTTCTAATAGGAAAATTGTAATTAATTAATTTTTTTATAATAGTGTTTTGTAAAAGTTGGAGACTACCACGTTTCCTATTTCTAATAGGAAAATTGTATTCCTAGTTCTAATATGAAAATTTTAAATAATTTATTATTTTCTATTTCTAATAGGAAAATTGTAATTAATTAATTTTTTTATAATAGTGTTTTGTAAAAGTTGGAGACTACCGCGCGCTTAAAAAAAAGCTTCCTTTAATTATATATATATATATTGATTGTATTATAAATAAACTCTAATAAAATGACACTTTTGACAAGTCGTTATAAAAGTGAGATTCACCATTAAAATAAAAACTAATGAAATATCGAATCAAACTACCAAAATAAAAGTGCCTCGAATCCCAAGATCGATTCCCAAAGCAAAAGTATTCTAAATTAAAATAAAATCGACCCACATACAGATGTTTAACTACCCTTAAGCATGATATCATACGCATTAACTTTATGGGTCGATAGCTATAGACCTAGTATAATTTTATATTTTTATAGTTAGTTGAACCTGCCGAGTTGTGCAATCCTGATTTCCGAATGTCATACCAAAAGTAGGCATTAAAAAACAATCCCAACTAAACTTGGAGTTACTTTGAGTAAGGTGATTTTACGTTAATACAATTGTAAAACAGATACAATTCTATTAGTGAGCGACAGCATTTACTAAACAATAACGTTTTACGATAAATTTGTGTCAAATTAAATATAGGCGGCTAGAATCTAAAATTTAAACATGCCCTAATCCCGCGCTCAACTGAGTTGATTGGCTCGTCGATCATGGGGTTTCCTCGGCTCCTTCACCTACTATTCTGTCTTCCACTTCGTCTTATTCTTCGTGAAGAATGATGATGCTTTAGGTGTTTCGATTTCTTGTATTGTTAGTAGCTAGTTGCGCAGTTTTGCAAAAGAGAGTGGCAGAAAATAGTATCGTTGCGGCAAGGTGGAACCTACCTAGTAGTAAAAATTTTCACCCGCTATACTCAAACTTCTAAATAATAGTTTAAAATTAAAAAGAAAACTTAACATACATATAAAACCGTTAGAACTAAATCTCTCCATTATAGAGTGATGTTTCTAATTAATTGAGACTTAATGAGAAGGAGTTTCTAATTCGCTAAGACTTACTTTTATATTGATCAAGGTTATAAATATAATTAAGTTTTTTTTTGAGGGAAATATAAATATAATTAAGTTACATATAAGTTATATCTTGACATTTATCTAAAAAAGAATGAGAAAACTATGTAATTTGTATCTCATATCGTGAGTCGCTCATAACAAAAAATCCCTACAAAAACAATATAAAGAAAATTTATTATCTTAAAATTTTATTTCTAAGTCTTAAATTGGTGACCACTAATTTTGAATATGTAATCAAACTAATCAAAATATACGAATAAAATAATGAATTCACGTGAATAACATGATGAGAATAAACCAAACAAGATCATGAATGCACCATTACCTAATCTATTTAATTGGCTGTAATTTACTCGCCTGAGAATCGGTAAGTCTCCCTTACGACGAATATATCCGTTATAAGCTTCTAAATGATCAAGTTTTTCCACTCGTGTATATAAGATAAAACATTAAAAATCTTAAATACGTTGTCTTTTTTCTATCCAAATGGACAGTATTTGACCCGTTGAGAATTTGTGTTTGTGAATAGCCTTTGGTTACTAACCTTTATCAATTAAAGTCAAAGTCTAGAACCACAAAAATAAAAAAGGAAAAAAAATTGCCGCAATTCAAATAGGAAAGGGCAATTTGTGTTGAGGAATTCATGTCTCAACATGCAGTTCATGGGGTGATTATATTTTAATCAAACTAAAGCAATATTAACATTCAATGTACATGGTTTACACTTTACATTCAGAAAAGGGTTATATGCATTTGAATAAACATGGTAAAATTGAGTTAGTCTGAATGACTCGAGTTAAATAATTCGACTCGTATTTGACCGGTATTTACACTCAAGACTTAAGCTTGACCTAACTGATTCGACTCCATATATATAAATCAATCTGAATGTTTATTGTTACATATAGATTATTATATATCCATAAATAATTTGATTATGATTGGCCTGAAAAAAAACATGAACCGATCAGAAATTACTTGACTTGAACTTTTACAAATCCGAAATTGACCCAATTCAAACTAATCCGGCCCGGTTGACTCATTTGTTAGTTTTACATGTGACTTAGAAACTATTTTCAAGAATGTCGCACAAAAATAAACAACCTACTCTAATATAATTTATAGACTTAATCCGATTAAATCTCATTATTGTCATACCAAATTATTCGGTAAACAATAAAGCGTAAGACCATACCATTGTTAGTGATCCCTCTACTGATCAAATATGGGGGAGATTCGGTTATTTTGCTATCAAAGACCATATCATTGTACTCTATGCACAGTTTTCTAAGCCTTGTGCGTACATCATGCATTAGAAAACATAAAAGTATATACACTTGGATAATCTGATTTTATACCTTTTAAGACGTAAATAAGCCTATATAATATTCATTACAACAAATCACTTTATATTATTTTGCTAAACATAAGACCATAGTTCCTGCATTAAAATACTAATATATACTTTTTAACCTACTTACTAGACCTAATTCCTAATTTTGTTATTTTATCAAGCCCTAGTTCCTCTTTTTTAACATCATATATTTTTATTATATTCATAAATCATAATTTTATTTTGATAATAATTATAAGGATTATTTCACACCAATAATCCAACCTATTGCCCCCAAACCTGTAATAATCCAACCTATTCATAATCCCACAATAATCCCACCTATTACCCAACTTGCCTTTGTTTGCACTTGGCAAATTTAATTACCTTTAATACCGGTAACTCCTTATAATTATATAACTCTTCTCTTATTTCCCTAATTCATCTTCTTCATCCCCTTTCTGCATTCTCTTTCTTCTTCAACCTACTGCATATCCCTCCTTCTTCTTCTTCCCTCTTTTCTCATTTTTTTTTTCGATTTTTATTCAATGAACTCCTCATCATACATAAGTTCGTCTAATTCTTAATCTTTCAAAGGTAAAAAAACGATATTATGTAATCATAATTTGGAAGCAGTGGTGAGGACTGTGAGGAAGGGGCGAGTTAACTCAGGGAAAAAGTTTTATGGGTGTCCCCTTTGGCCGGTAAGTAATGTAATTGTTTTGCAATTAATTTATGTATCAGAAATTATTCAAGCATTGTCGCTAAGAAATTGGTGGAAGACGGTTTTTTCATTGCTGGTTTTTTTTGTAGGATAATCATTGCCGGTTTTTTCAATTGGTGGAAGACGGAATGATGGGAAGTTCAAGCATGTCCATGGGTTATTACACTGAAGACACTGAGAAGCAGAATTTGGTAGAAAAATTGAAGAAAGTGGAGATGAAGAAAGCAAGCTTGAAGAACGAGATTAATGAATTAACACTTGAAATATCGAAACATCGAAAAAGCGAGAAAATAGCTATGTATATGCTGTTAGTTTCATGGATTTTTTTTGCAATTAGTTGGGTGTGTAAAAGTGGTGTTTGAATTAGAATGTACTCATCCAATGTTGTATTCTGAATATTGCAAAATGAATGAAAAATTTGGTTTCACTTCATAAGATCTTGTACTCCCATAAATTGGCAAAATAAACTTGTTTGATACAAGAGCACTAAAGTTAAGATAAAATACTACACAACATTGGGTGTTTGCCACATGAAATCAAAATATTACACAACACCAACACTTTGATAGGTTCCAAAATACAACTACTTGACAACAATACTTGAAGACTAATTTGATGAGCATAACCAATTGTACAGCCCTCCCATTCCTCTGCCTCTCTGTCCTAACATACAATCTAGAGTTTGCAGTAATTAAGCACACATACAATCTAAACTCTATGGAATTAATTTTAAAAAAAAAACTAACACTAATTAAATTTGCTCGAAAACTTACATTTGAAGCCATCGAGGGGAACAATGTCGTCTTCAGATGGGGATGACCAATGAATTGCGTGCTGGGATGTCGTCTTCAGATGAGGAGGATCAATGAACAGTGTCGTCTTCAGAAAGCTTCTCAGTTTGTTAATGGCGTTTTAGAGAATTGGGAATGACAGACGAAGGAAGAAAACAAATGAAAAAGAGTTTAAGTTTGGGGTTTACCTGTTCAACAGGTTGCCCTTCACCTTGGTGTAAAATGGGCAGATTGGGTAATAGGTGGGATTATTGTGGGATTATGAATAGGTTGGATTATTACAGGTTGGGGGGCAATAGGTTGGATTATTGGTGTGAAATAATCCTAATTATAAATGTGTTTACGCTTAATATAAATCAAGGTTTTAGATAACAAAATACATAAAAGAAATACGATTTTGTTAAATAAGATATATTAAAACAACCATTACATAGTAAGTTTTTCCGAGTATGAGATTAGTGCTACAAATACACCAAGCTAGGGTACGTACATATTTCAAGGAATTCCAACATGATTTTTGGTTAAATTTGGAATCACGCATAAGGACCACGTGCAAATACCAAGTTCCTGTAAGTGTTCCACCAGATCCATTTTAGACCACTTGGAACGAATATAAGTGTACTAGTTTCTATAATTTATTTTACTTTACTTTTTTATTTTAATTATTTTTTATCCTTATTCAAGCTAACCCTTATTAAACTTATCTATAAACATAATCTTATCAATAGTAAATAATAAATACAATTATTACCGAATAAATAAAAAAATATGTCACAAATATAGTATTTAGAACATATTTCTTACAATCTGATGTTATATTGATTTGGCATTTGGTATCCTTGTTAATTATAGATTCCCATCTCCCTTACTCAAAACCGGTACAAGTTACACACTCTGACACTCATCCATCAACAACTATCCTAGCCCCGCCCCGCCGCGCCCCGCCTTACCCATTCCTGTCCTATTCTATCCCCGCTCTTCACCACCCTTTTACATTTCTGGGAAATTCTAGGGTTTTAAGAGAAATTCTCACTTTAATAATGAATTCGATCAATCAACAATTTTCCTTAAAAAGCTACCCGGTACATTTAGAGTGGAAATAAAAGCGTTGACATCAATACATTATGCTTCAAAGTATAAAGTCAACTTTCAGAGCCCGCAAAAATGCTAAGTGTAGTGCAATTATGCAACAGTGGAAACTTCATTTGCTAGTGATGAGCACTTGAGCTGTTGAGCAGTGCATATGGCTGACTGGGGCCGGATATAGCACATAGGGTAGTTGGGAGGGCCAAATAGTGGATAAATAATTAGGGCGAGGATTCTAAACCTCGCAAAACCAACCCGACTCTAAAAAGGTTGCTCGAGAGTCCAGATACTATAACTTTTACTTCAATTTAGCATGTTTCAGCCGGAAAGAACATAACCCCTAATTACTCTTTTCAATTCTCCCAAAATATACGATTAAACAATCGTATTTCTTAAAATAGATTAAACAACTAGTATTTCTTAAAATAGAAATATTATGATTAATTATCTTCTGTTTTACCCTATATATTATGTTTTTAACTTATTCATCTTAAACTAGTTTTTAGCCCGTGAAATTCACGGGTCTAATATAAAACTTTAAATCAATATAGTTTATCATAAAGATATAACAGTAGGTCTTTAAGAGACCGCCTTTTAATAAGCTTATTGAGAGACTATTGTACAAATTTAAGAAAAAATGGTATTAAAGTTAATAAAATAGGTACAAATCACGATTAAACATAAAATTAGTACATTTATTATGTAAATAGGTACGAAATTACTATGGTACAATTAATGACAAAATGGTTACGAAATACAAATAAAATGGTACAAAAGAATGGTCTCTCAATAATTTATTGAAAGACCGTCCTCTCAAGTTTTAGTGAAGATATAATGCATTTATTTATTTTTGAAAATTTTGATGATATATGACTATTATATATATCGTGCTCATCGTTAAAATTTAGACTTAATCAATGAATATTCAGTCGTTGTTAACCATTAAGATGAAATAAAGTAATAAACTTCATATTAAAAGTTTAGTCGGGTTTGAAACGGAAATTAAACTATATATTCGACTCATATGCTTCTATATACTACGTAAAAGTTTAGCCTATATAATTGTCTTTAACATTAATTTCTAGCGGAAAAACATGATTAAGCAGTCTCTCACTGAAAACATGTTAGTAAAATACCACTTTATCCGTTTCTTTACCTTTTACGCATTTTTTGCAATCTTTTTATTTATTTTTATTGTGGTCAAAAAGACTGTTTAATTTTCCTCTGGAGTAGATGGAATAAGAGATATAATTTTCCTCATTGTTCCATTTGGGAGGTCAATAGCAAACCCCATTTTGCAGCCAGTTTCAGAGGCATTCTTGCAGTAAGAAATCTTATTCTGCAAAAAGCTGGATCTGTTACTGCTGCTAAGACTCTTGTGGAAAGTTGGGCTGGTCCTCACAAATTTAGGACTTCTGAAGCTTATCATTGGTTTCGACAATCAGAGTTCTCCTTCCCTTTAGCCACTGTCTTGAATCATTCAGCTATTCTACCTCGGTATGCTATCAGTGCTACTTTTGCTGTCCAACATAAACTGGCAACAATTGATGCATTGCAGCATCGAGGAATGATGATTATTAATCGCTGTGCTCTTTGTAAGCAAGCATGTGAATCCCATTCGCACCTTTTCTTTCGTTGTTCATATTCTCATGAGGTTTGGCAAGGAATGACCTCTTGGATGGGAATTGTTGGAAGGTCTAAGAACTACATTGATGAGTTAAACTGGATCAAATGCCAAAGGAATAAGAAGCACTGGAAGACTGCTTGGTTTTTGAGCAGTTTAACAGGGGCAATAGCTGCGATTTGGACTGAGCGTGACCGCAGGATCTTTAATGGGCGTGAATCTTCTCCTGAACAGATTATACTAAGCCTCAAATTTACTCTTTGTGCTTATCTTTTGAATGGGAAATTCCCTAAGTATGATTTTAGGATTTTGAATGCCCTCCATAGTTAATTAGCCTCTTCTTTGGCTTACGGGGATATACTTTTTGTATGATTGTATCTTCTTTTTACCCTTTATGGATGAATAAGAAGATGATAACTTTCTTGCAAAAAAAAAAAAAAAAAAAAAAAAAAAGACTGTTTAATTAAATTATTATTATTTTCATAATAAGTGTGACCATTATTTTATTTATTATCTCCTCATTTGTAAATGTTTAATTACCCGTCTGTTAGAACACATATCAATCAAAAGTTCGAAAGTTTGTTAAAAACGTAATTTTGTTTTAATCATATATTTCATTAATGCAGAAGCCAATAAAGCTGACATGGCATCACAGTTTTTTTTCCACAGGCTGACGTGGCGGTAAATTAGAGACCCTATAAAATAAAATAAAAAAACTTATTAATAACTAAAACAACAAATGGAATAAACAAGACAACATAGAATATGAGATATGGGATATTGTTTTCCCTATTTATGAGGAAAGTTTCAAATATCATGTAGAAAAATCTTAATAAAATACCAATAAATTAATTTTCACCAATCTCTTTAAACTCATAAAATACCAATAAATTTTAAAAAAAATGATCTAAACAAAATAATTACAGGTATTTAAAGGCTCCACCAAACAAGAAAAATAAATGTTGTCAACTAATTTTAAATCCTAGATGATTTTTTATTTTAATTTTTTTTGGGCTTAATCTTAGAAAATATATGTCGCACTAAATTAGCCTTGCTTGGATTATACATTAATGTGTGATCGGTATTTACTAGAGTATATTTTTCGTTATAATGTAAGACGAATTTTCACATTAAGGGAATTCATTTTAATAAGAAAACTAATTATTGGTTGTTTAATAAATTGGATTGTTTTAGGGCAATACGCTTTCATGCAAAACCTGTTGTTCCACTATATGAACATCTTTAGTAAACATAATAAAATTTACGTTTTTAACCCAACTATCCATTTACTACTTCCGTCTCAAAAGATTCTTTACGTTTACTTTTATTGTACGAGCGGTAATACACAACTTTTATTGTATGACTATTTTACATATTTTAAAAATGGTGCAATGGGTAATTACAAGTGTACTAATTTTATTGTAAGTCTTGATCATTCCAATGAACAAAATATATGATTGCTCATGTATACTGACATATGTGATAAATAATTCGAAATTAATTTAACTGTAAATAATTAGTCTATTTATCTTTAATATTATTAACTACATTTATCTCAAAATCTAAAAAAAGACCCGTGAATTTCACGGGTTACAACCTAATTTACTTAAAGATGTATATACGTAAACATATATAAGGAAATACATAAACTATTTCAATAAGCAAAAAAACTAATGAAAAAATTGGTCGGCGATTGTACAACCATTTCAATAAGTAATAATGATCTATTTTAAAAAAACATTATTGGTTATTGTACAACCACCTAGTACTATTATTTCTCATCAATCTCTTTTAACATTTTGGTCTTACGAATATGGAAATTGAAAAATATTTCATAAGAAAATTGTCAATTGTCATTGCCATTGTCATATCCCAAGAATAGTTTGTATGTTTTTTATATCTAACATGTTTCTAAGAATAACTATGGTTGTATAACTCTATTCGTCATATATAATCTCCATAATTTTAGCATTAATTTTGAAAAGAATCTCCATAATTTTAGTATAATCAAATCTGATATAATTCTAAAAATTAATATGATTACTAATCAAAACGTAATACTCTGTATTATTCTTTGGATGGGATATGGAAGTGTAAATAGAATATTCTATAATGTTGGTATTATATTAGTTATTAATTATTAATTAAATTAAATTATTAAATTAAATAATTAATTAGAAGATTATCTCTCAGTGCTCTAATAAACTGACACGTCACCCTTAAATGAAAATGTGAGTTGCCATGTCAGCGGGATTGACAATTGCATTACAGAAATACTAGTGTGTAACCCGTGCATAAATGCACGGGTATAATATGAATCTATGTATAAAAAAATTATGTAGGTGACAGTTTTAACTCAAAAATATAAATATTTTGCAGAAATATGGAAATGTTTAAATAATTGAATATATATTTATAAAATCAATAAATAGTTTGAAAATAGATATTCATTCTTACACCTTAAATATTGAAGACAAAAAAAACGTAAAGATAATAAAAGCCCTTAGGAAATCAAAGGAGGAAGACGACACGAGTAATCTCACCGTTAATGTGAAAAAGTACAATATTACGTTGATACCTAAATGACTCCCCTAAACCATGATGTAAGAGGTCGGAGATACTCAATTTTACAATTGCATTAATAAAACAAAGAGATTGTTTCCTCGATCGAGAGAAAATCCTTCAGCAATTTACTCGATCGAGGAAAAGAACCTCTAGATCGACCTCTTCACAGCATAGCTACTCGATCGACTGAATGCAATATCGATCGAGTCTTCTTGACTCTCAATACCCCACGATCGAGCACAGGACAGCTCGATCGAGGCTTTTGCTCCTCGAATGGTCTATGATTGGCCTCTCGAATGGTTGACTTGTCTTCTTTTGTGGTCAACGGCAGCCTTCACGCTTCTCCATGCACAAGTACCCGTCCTCTATTCTTCCACCTTCTAACAAATGCGAAACTTGAGGTTGAAAGGCTTGATTTCTGCTACAAAGCGGTTCATATCTGCAAAATAGAAATACAAGCACAAAGTAGCCTAGTCGAGGCATAAAGCGATATAAAACCACTCAATTACATAGAAATGCGTGGCAAAAAGGGACTAAAGAGTCTATGTAAAATGCACGCATCAAACTTCCCCAAACCAACCCTTTGCTTGTCCTCAAGCAAACTAAATGCAAACTAACGGACCTAATGAAATGGAGTAAAGCTCAGAGCTACTAATATTCAATGTCAAACCGCTTTAATGCACAAAATCAACCACTACAAAGCTTAGAAAAGAGTGAACGAATTTATGCATATCATGGAAAAAATGTTAGACTTTCGACCTTGCAAGACTCGTATAATTTCGGACTCTCCCGGAATCTCTCTTCTCTCAACAAAGCAAAGGGCGAGATGATATATGTAAAAGAGGAGAAGAAAATACAGTCTCTCACCTAGACTCCGACCAACAAATCATGCATGCTAGACTAGTATGAATAATG
This sequence comes from Silene conica, assembly GCA_029255685.2. Lineage (NCBI taxonomy): Eukaryota > Viridiplantae > Streptophyta > Magnoliopsida > Caryophyllales > Caryophyllaceae > Silene > Silene conica. Next base: position 7,241,926 of record CM055313.2, read on the forward strand.
ATTTCAAGCACCGTACACACGCACAACCACCGTAAATGTCAATTACACGCCAAACTATTGCAAATTATGGAAATGTGAGGCTAAGTAGGACAGAAAGGGCAAGACATGTATGGAAATATGGGTGATGTGTGAATTTTTTATAGATTTTCTAGTCCCTATTTGGCACACATTTCTATGCAATTTAGTGGTTTTATATCGTTTTATGCCCCGGACACGCTACTTTGTGTTTTTCGTACTATTTTGTAGGAATAAGCGCGAAAGTGATGTAAACCGAGCCAAAGTTGTTCCAAGTATGCTCTTTTAGAAGATGGAAGTTGGAATAAGCCTTACAAGCCTTGGGAAGCGCCAATCGTCCAAGTCAAAAGCCATTCTGAGATGCGCATAGAAGCAATAAAGTCTATCAAGCAAAGGAAGAGCTTCAATTTGCTAGTGCCTACTTTGAGGGGTCATATCTCTAGTTCTAGAACAGATAATCCGGTGATTCCAATTGGAGATGAAACTTATCCTCTTAGCTTTCCAACGCCACCAAGAACGATTGGTTTGAGCGAGTAATGAAGAAATGACAGCCATTTGAAGTTCAATGCACAGTGCAGGAAATATGCGCTGAGAAGTGCTCGATCGAGAACTTTATTTGTTCGATCGATTCCTCTCGATCGTGAGCTTTTCTTCTCGATCGAGAGGTTTTTGTTCCTAATCTTCTCGATCGAGAGCTTTTCTTCTCGATCGAGAGATTTTGGTTCTTAATCTTCTCGATTGAGAGCTTTTCTTCTCGATCGAGAGGTTTATGACTGTTGGGCTGTACTTGTCCGTCAGTTTTGTTTCGAGAATTGTTTTATAAGAAGAACAATTCGAGAACAGAAGGGGGCATTTAGAAAACTCACGAAATACTGCTACTTCTCATTCTTATTTTTAGTTTTGGATTTTGTAATTCTTCCGATTACTCGGATCGGATATTTGTTCTTCCTTTCATCATTTTGCTACTCTATTTCGGTATTTATGTTCTCTTGCTTCTCATTTCAATTCTTGCTCATTTTCTATTATGTTGTTAATTATTCATTCCGTCATTACAATCATTCCCTTAACAATTATGCGTAGCTAATTCCTACGCTAGGATTTAGGGTAGCCATGGCGTAGGATGATTTATTAGTTTAGGATACCCGTAATTTGGTTTGTATGTCTCCATCGCATATAATAGTTGTTAATTGTTTGAGTCGACGCACTCAATTGATTGTTTAGAAACCCTCTTGGCCTAGATCGGAAGATTGGTTTAGGGGTAGTTCTGCGACGATTATTAGGACCATGCTAATGAGGGCGGAAGCTAAGTTAGTATAGTCTTAGGGCGAATAGCGGACCAGAAGGACCTTTTCACTACCCACAGGCCGAGTTTAGGGTGTTTTATGACTATTAGTTCAGACTTTAGTAGCCTTGGTGAACCGACGATCCTAGTGCCTTTTCTATCTGTTCTATTTCCTTTTTTTCTCTTAGTTTTTAGAATTTAAATCAATCAAGCCCCCAAATTGTGACTTTACGAACTAGAATTGCATATAGATATTACCTCCCTGTGGAGATCGACCCTATTTACCGCTAGCTTTCGTTAGTAGTATTAGGTTATTATTTTTGGTACTGAAACGACAGTATCAAAACGACAGTATCAGTGGGGGTTAAAGCCAGGCTAGAACCTAACAAACCATAATAGAATGTATCCCGATATTCCGACTCGAAAATAAACTCAATGCCTCTTAAATGACTAGGCACACACATCACAGACAATCCCGATAAGACTTCCAACCAAATTATTCTTTTCTTTTTTTTTTTCTTTTTCATTTTTTTTCTGATTTCATCTTTTTTTTCATTCATCATCAATTTTTTTTTCTTTTTTTTTTTTCATTTTTCATTTTTTTTTCCGGCTGTACAGGCAAGATTCCTTCAATGCCAGTCGGTCGAGGACTCACCTGCAGGCTTCTCGATCGAGCTAGGAAAGCTCTCGATCGAGAACAATGAGCACTCAAAACAGCTCGATCGAGCAATAACGCTCTCGATTGAGCAACTACATAGTGCTTCCCTGCAATTCTCAACTGCACGCACTCTAAGACAGCTGAAAACGAGCCAAAACTGATACAAAGTGATAATTCCTCTACTATTACCTAGCTCGGCGCAATGGTAGGCTAAGTGTGGGACGCAGTTAAGGACAAGAAGGCAGTTATGGCTCAATGTGGAGTTGAATGTGCTAAACGAGAAAGGGGAGATGCAATAGTCCTCCAAACATGTAATTCCGACCTCTAACCGATGCGTGTAGGCAATAAGAAATCAAAACTCATGTACACATGCAAAACATGAAATGTAGGGAGTACTACTCACAATCCTAAAATAACCGGTCATGAATGTCACCAATTTAAGGCTCTAAGACTCAGAAAGTGAGTATTGAGAAGTTTGGTTGTTCACCCATTTTTCTGAAATAGGTTGTCTGGAAAGATGAACTTTATTTTTGTAGAACCCTAAATAAACTTTATTCCTCCAAAAAACACTCACTTAGAAAAATGGGTGAACAACCAAGTTTCTCAATACTCACCTTTAGCAAGTCTATTTTGAACAAATTTACATAAAAAATACAAAAAAAGCAAATTCAATGCTCAAAAACAAAAGATGCAAAACTTATTTTGAAGCTGAAGTTGATGGGGGAGCGTGAAGCTTGATTGTTCACCCATTTTTCTGAAATTGATGTTTTCTGAAGGAATAAAATTAAGGATTCTACAAAAATTACGAGCTTACGACTATTACAAATATTATTATATGTATGAGAAATTGAGAGAATATAACTGATTATTGTGAATTTGAGAAAGATATATAATCAGAAAATATAAGAATCTTTGATTATTTTGAGTATATGAGATTATTGGAAATTTGGAAATGGAATCTTGGGAAGGAGGCTATCACGCTTGAACTTGACTGCTTCTAATTCATTGTCAGGTCTGCCGAGATTTGGAGAGTTTTTTTCGTTTCAGAAAACTGACCAAGAAATTTTTTTTGGGCCCAAATTTTGGAGGTCCGGTCACTGCCGTAAAGTTGTATTTGCCCCACTCGATACACACGACCTCTTAACAACCAAATTCCCACGATTAACACGAATTCTGAATCTAAGTTATACAACAGACTCAGATTGAGGATTCCTAACAGAACGTTGGCAAAACAAGCTAGGAAATGAGATATATTAGAAAAAAAGGAAAGATATTGAGAAGAGAATGTAACTTGTGTGTCAAAGTGATGAAATAAGGAGGTCTATATATATATATATATATATATATATATATATATATATATATATATATGAAATATGTGAAAGGATCCATAACCGTATTAATGTGTGAAGAGTCTATTAACCTAGATATACTCAAGAAGGGGGGGTTGAATTGAGTATGCCAACTTTTTCGATTCTTCTTCGATGTATGTTGATAACGCGTGGTAATAGCAAGTAATGAGTAAGGACGATAAAGTAAAGCAGACACGATCTTTTGAAGTGGTTCAGTTTCACAAATCGAAACCTACGTCCACTATTCTCGATTAATAAAATTAGTACCTTCTCCGGATTACAATTTTATCAACCCAACTCGTACAACTTTGATGTTAGTTGTAACTCAATCTAGATACCGTTAAATATCTAGCTACGACAAGTACCGTGAAATACTTGCTTACAATGAGTACCGCTAAATACTCGAATCTATCTTAAGTAAGTAAGATAAACTTTTCAACAACTTCTTGTATTTGATGATCTTGGATGTATGAAAATATTCTTCAATAATTGTAGTCTTGATTACGAGATTTGACAATGATTGCACGAATATCGAGACGCGTGAGAGACTACGTCCGTTTGATTTTCTCTTGATTTGCGTGAGGCTCGTATGTGTTCTCTTTAGGCGTGTGATATTGTAGGTATATATACTAATTTAGATCTAGGTTAAACCCTAGATAGTTTAGGAATATTACTTTATCTAGAATACTAATTTTAGGTAATATTTAAAACTTAATCTTATATGAATTAGGAAAGGACTCTAATAGAATAATATTAAATTAAGATATAAGATAATATTTCCATAATCCTATTTGATTTAGGAAACACCCTTATACCATAAAATATAGAATCCTACTTTGAATCAAATCCTAATTCTTGTCAATAATATAATAAATTATATTATTAATCAAATCCTAGTCAATCTTTAAGTAGATTAAATAAACAAGTTTATTTATTTAATTAACCATAAAGAAAATATGAAACATGTTAGTAGTTGTGTAGGAAACGTAAGGAATACTTCCTTGACACGCTTCCCCACGCACGTCCAACGTATGCTTCATAGATCACGTTCTTCGAGACATATTTCTCGAAGCACGTTTCCCTAGGAATTTAGATTTTTGACAACAACGGTTAAAATAAAATCCTTAGTATTTTAGAATTAATATTTACCTCATAAGATAAATACTTTAATTCTTGTTGACTAAAGAATATTTCTATTTTAAAACCGTTTATAAGATTACCCAATTAATATATAATAATATATTAATAGCACGCATAAATCTTCACGTTTTGACTTATTTCACGCAAATCTCATTTCTTCAATAGTTATAGGAATGATCTATAACTTAAGAATTCTTGACATTATAATAAAACTTGTGTCTTGTAAATCTTCAAAAAGACTTGACACTTAACATGAGCTTGATCTTTCTTCAATCCTTGATTGAATCCATACTTTAATAAACTATGATCTTCGCTCTACAATTAACTGTACACTTAAACGCACGATTACACGCATATGTATATAAAATATAATCCCCTAGACTTGTCATTATTAAAACATAAAACAATATATTACTTATATAGAATATATTACTCAACAAATTCCCCCTTTTTAATGATGGCAAGTCTTTCCTAGAATCGTGTCTAAGTGTAACGTAGTAACGTTCCCCCTCAACATAATATTGGTCTTTTATAATATAGATCAACTAGGGTTTCTATTTTAAACTAAATCAATTACTAAAAAGAACTTTGAGAGACAAAACGTTACGACAAGGAGCAATCTTAGGCAAATTCGTAATCTAGGTCGCATTTCTTTTCCCCCTCTTGACATCATTGAAAAGACGGAAACAAAGACACAAAACGACTAGAATAATATAATACGAAACAAACCTAAGCATGCAATTCTAAATCAAATACCCAAACGTAATTAAAACATGAAAACACGAAATACGAACGGAAATACGACACACAACCATATACTACAATGCCAAAGGGCCGAATATGCAAAATAAAGCCATATAATGGGCCGAATGTAATAGGATAGAGTGTCGAAGGTTTAAATACGCCAACTGGGCTTAATCATAGGATATGGAAAATTGGGCCAAAGATAGGGTAAAACAAAATAGGGCTAATGTCTTAAACGGTTTTAAGGAGAGGGATAGGGTAATAATAGGATAGAAATACGATATCCACCGAGGAAGCCCAAAACCAATTTCCGCACCTCTGCCAAAACAGAGCAACACACAATACTTATTCATTACGGGTTACGAATGATGTGAGGGTTCACGAACTCCAGCCTAGTGCGATACTCCAAAGTCAATAACCGATCAAAACAACTTTCGATGTTCCTTGTTTGAGCATCCACCGTACGTTCAAAGTTGAGAACCTGAAGATAAAGCGCTCTAACCGAGGCCAAACATTGACCACCATCCTCACGTAAAATCCGATTATCACGGACGAGAACTCCTTGAGTCGTGAGGAATTGGTGACGGCCACTAATCATAAGCACTTCTTCTTTTTCCTCCTTAAGATCACGACTAAGCTTCTCAAGACTCCCATCAATCCGTTGCATCCAACTTCGCAACTCTTTATCCACACTTGACCTATGTCCATTGTCAGCCTTGACATTACCCAACCCAGACACCAATGAAAACAACTTATCAACCTTTCCTTCTAAGCCATCCAAAATTCCATTCGATTTTTCAGCATCGCCATTCACACGACTGAATCGCAATTCACGTCCATTGCTTAGAATACCATTAACTTTATCAATTTATCATTCATTCGATCATGGAGCACAACTTCGTAACATCCAACGTCTACCACCCCTTCGCCCCTTTTTTTTTTTTTTTTTTATTCGAACTTTTTCAACCCTTCTTTTGCAACATCCCCGGAAACATCACGGAACAGAGGACGAGGTATTTGATCGTAATCTTGAAATTCCTCTTCCATATTAACGATTTCCCTTTTTCTAATTTTCGTCTCTTGCTTGCTTCTAATTTCGGAACGGTGACGGAAAATGGGTTCGGGGGACGGTGGAGGCGAGGGTGTTGGTGTCGGAGTATGGTGTTTGAGTAGATGATTTTATTTTAGCTTGGTTAACGGTTTTTATGAAGCGTTAATGGTGGTTTCTTGATTTTTTGGTTTTAGTAAGATTTGGGGACGGTGAGGAAAGAGTGTGAGAGTTGTGATGGTGGGGTAGGCACACGTGGGGGTTAGGTAGTAGAAATAAATAGGGTAAGTTTGAAGGATAAACAAATAAGACGGGTTTAGGTATTACGGAAATTTTGGTACGTATATAATTGGGATATGGTGATAATAATTTACGTACCTGACACACGTAAATATATATATATATATATATATATATATATATATATATATATATATATATATATATATATATATATATATATATATATATATATATATATATAATATTAATATAATAATATTTTTAGGTTAAAAAAAAATGTTAATATTTGAATATTATTATTTTGACCTGAGAAATTGGTTGTGTACGTTCGTATAACATGTAGCAAGACATAATCAAGATCGAGCATTTAATAAAAAATAACACATTTAGGCATGCAGCGGAATATACGGACACAGTCATATAATTCAGTCTTTCCATAGTCAATCATTGGGTTATTTTCAGCTCTTAAGATCGATTAGGTGCCACCGATTAAACCAATTTCCAATCGTAAAGTCTCAAAACGTTCCCTAGCCAAAGGTTTAGTAAAAATATCCGCCCATTGTTTTTCCGTACTACAAAATTCCAACTTAATGTTTTTCTTTTCTACATGGTCACGTAAGAAGTGATGTCTAATCTCTATGTGTTTTGTTCTCGAGTGCTGAGCCGGGTTTTTAGATATTATAATAGCACTCGTATTATCACATAATATAGGTACACATCCCACGTCAATACCATAATCAAGTAACTGTTGTTTTAACCATAGGAGTTGGGAACATACCAGTGCTGCTGCAATATATTCTGCTTCTGCGGTTGACAAGGCGACTGAATTTTGTTTCTTGGATGCCCAAGATATAATACATGGTCCAACGAAAGTCGCAAGTCCAGAAGTACTTTTCCTGTCTAAAGAGCAACCTGCATAATCCGCATCTGAATATCCTAATAGGTTAAAGTTACAGTCAATAGGATACCATAGATATAATTTTGATGTTCCAATTAGGTATCCTAATATTCTCTTGACCGCAATCATGTGTGATTCTTTTGGTGCAGATTGGAACCGAGCACAAACGCAGACACTAAACATTATATCTGGACGACTTGCAGTAAGATAAAGAAGTGAACCAATCATACCTCTATAAGTAGTTTCATCTACTGACTTACCGTCCTCGTCTTTGGTGAGTTTCTTATCTGTTACCATTGGAGTAGGCATAGGATGAGAGGATTCCATTCCGAACTTCTTTATTAACTCTTTGACGTATTTTTGTTGATGAACTTTGATACCCTCGTTCGATTGTTGAATTTGTAGACCAAGGAAGAATTTTAATTCTCCCATCATGCTCATCTCAAATTCGGATGTCATCAACTCTGAGAAATATTGGCACAACTTTTTGTTGGTTGAGCCAAATATAATATCGTCAACGTAGATCTGGACTACTAGAAGGTCGGAATTCTCGTTTTTTAGAAATAGTGTTTTATCTACTGAGCCTCTCTTGAATCCGCTTTCCAACAGAAACTTTGATAGTCTGTCGTACCATGCTCGAGGGGCCTGTTTCAGCCCGTAGAGAGCTTTGTCCAATCTGTACACATGATCCTTGAGTCTGCTGTCAGGAAATCCAGGAGGTTGTTCGACATAGACTTCCTCCTGAAAATATCCGTTAAGGAATGCAGTTTTAACATCCATTTGAAATAATTTCATTCCTTTATGTGCAGCAAATGCTATGAGCAAGCGAATCGCTTTAAGGCGAGCAACAGGAACAAAAGTTTCGTCATAATCGATCCCTTCCTGTTGGTTGTATCCTTGAACGACCAATCTTGCTTTATTACGAACGATGACTCCAGAGTCATCTAATTTATTTCTGAATACCCATCTTGTTCCGATTACTGATCTATCTTTTGGACGAGGAACAAGATGCCATACTTTATTCCTTTCGAATTGTTGTAGTTCTTCTTGCATGGCGACTATCCAGTCAGGTTCTGCAAGAGCTTCTTTTATATTTGTAGGTTCAATTGTGGAGAGAAAGGAGTAGAAGGAACAGAAGTTGTTTAAGCTTCTTCGAATTTGAACTCCTTCTGTAAGGCTTCCTATGATATTATCCAGAGGGTGAGAGCCCTTATATCTCCAGTTTCTTGATTGATTGTTTTCATTGCTACTGCTTGACTCGGGATTTTGACTTGTTCCCCCTGAATCCAAACCAGGGTTTGTAGGAGAGTCAGGTATAACTATGCCCTCTTCCCTTTGGTTTTGATTCAAAGTTGTAGCTTCATTAGTTACAACTCTGGGTTCTAAGTCATTGGTTTGAGAGTTATTTACAGTATCATCAACTGTAGTTTCATCTCTCACACCATTTCCTTCCAAGTCAAGTTCATCATTGTTTCCTTGAATTTCACCTTCATAGTTATTTTCTATTTCAGGAGAATCTTCCCTTCACAACCTAAAGTCAGGTTCGTCTAGGGTTTCCTCTTCGTCCTGTAAAGGCTTGTCGAAGGCATTATTCTCATCAAAGATAACGTGTATGCTCTCTTCTATGCATAAAGTACGTTTGTTAAAAACTTTATAGGCTTTACTATGATCAGAATATCCTATGAAAATTGCCTCATCACTTCTAGGGTCAAATTTGCTTAAACGATTTTTACCATTGTTATGAACAAAGCATTTAGTCCCAAAAAATCTTAGATGAGATATATTAGGTTTACGACCACGTAAAAGTTCATAAGGTGTCTTTTTAAGGATAGGTCTAATCATAGCACGATTATGAATATAGCAAGCTGTACTAATAGCCTCAGCCCAAAAGTTTCTAGGTAGGCCACTACAAAGAAGCATTGTTCTAGCCATGTCTTCTAGGGTTCTGTTCATGCGTTCTACTACTCCGTTTTGTTGTGGTGTTCTAGGTGCAGAGAAGTTATGTCCAACACCGTTGGATTTACAGAATTCTATAAAAGCATGGTTGTCAAACTCAGTTCCATGGTCAGTTCGAATAGTTACTAGATTAGTTTTTAATTTGTTTTGAACAAGTTTCATAAGACTAACAAATTCATCAAATGTTTCGTCTTTAGAGTGAAGAAACATAGGCCAAACAAATCTAGAATAATCATCAACTAGAATGAAAACATACCTGGAACCGCCTCTGCTTCTTACCTTCATAGGGCCACAGAGATCCATATGTACTAGATCAAGAGCTTGGTTAGTACTTACTATTCTTTTTGGTTTGAAGGATGATCTGACGTGTTTACATCGTGCACATGTGTCGCACATCTTTTCTTGGTCAAACTTAATCTTGGGAAGACCTTCGACCAAGTCCCATCTCTTCAATTTGCTAAGAATAGGAGAACTAATATGTCCAAATCTCTTATGCCAGAGACATGGATCATCTAACGTAACTTTCATACATGAGAGAGAGTCAGTAGGCACAATGTTTAAATCAATCATGTAAACATTTTTCTTTCTATGACCTTCAAGAATAACTTTACTTGTACCTTCCATAATTATACGACAAACATTTGTATGAAAAACAACTTTGTTTCCTTTGTCGCATAATTGGGATATACTAATTAAGTTATGTTTAAGACCACTTACCAGATACACATCGCTAATAGAGTGAGAAGATGAGATGCCTATCTTACCGACACCTATTACCTTTCCCTTTTTGTTGTCACCGAAGGTGACTTTTCCTCCGTCGAAAGGTTTTAAGGTAGTGAATAGATTAGCGTCGCCTGTCATGTGTCGGGAGCATCCACTGTCGAGGTACCATAGGTTATTCTCTTTAGCGATTATCTGCACAATGTAATTTAAAGACAGGTCTTAGGTACCCAAGCATACTTGGGTCCTTTTGAGTTAGTGACAATAAAAACATCTTCCTTTTTAACCCAGACTTGTCTCACTATAGGTCTCTTATAACTGTGGTAGTTAGGCTTTGTTGGTCTAGTGTGAGTCTTTGGGTTTTGTTTCTTGTAGGTTGTAGGTTTAGGAATTTGAGTGGTTCTATTTTTTTTCTTTTCTGCGTAATTAAAGGACATGTCATAAAACCATCTATGGTCATTGTTTCTTTCTTCAACCTTTTCATCATCTTCCTCACTGTCAATGATAGATATGGAATCATTTGGTATACCTAGAGATTTTACAAATTTGACTCCAGTTTTGAAGTCAAGTGCGTGTTTTACACAGTTTTCTTTTAGGTGTCCAGTGTGACCACAGTAAGTGCAAATTATATATTCAGGCAAGTCTACATACTTCCTTTTTCTAAAGTCACGTTCATCAGGTTTTTGTTGACATTTAGAATGGTCTCTCCTACCATAGCACTCATGACCTAGACCCATCTTCATGTTGTTATCAGATTGTTCAGTTAGGAAGTTTAGTACGTTAGTACTTCCTTCCCATTTTTCGTGAACCTTACGAGCATGAAGAAGAAGGTTTTTTAAGGAATCTATTTCTTTTATGCAGGAGGAATGGTCAACATTGTTATGATCTTTCAAGTCTTGAATGTCTTTATTAAAATTGAACACGATTTGTGCATGTTCCTTTTTAACTTTGGATAAGTTGAATTCTAGATCCATGATTTTTTGCTCGAGGATTTCAACTTCTTCTAGACGAGTTTCATCTACAACAACTGGTGTAGATTTACTCTTTAGAAGTTCATTAGACCTTTTTAGATCGGAGGTTATAGCTTCATTGGCTATAATCTTAGATTCAAGCTCTTTAATGTTGAGTTTTAATTTTGAGATTACAGCTTCATTGGCTGTAACTTTAGACTCAAGAATTTTCTTCTCAGACATTACTGTTTCCAATTTAACATTTGTATCAATGTTAACCTTGGATTTCAGTTTCTTAGCTTTGGCCTTTAGGAGTTGATTTTCCTCAGCAATGTCAAGAATCTGTTCTTTCAGCTCGTCTAATTCAATACTTTGTTCGTGACATTGATCTAGGGTTTGTTCGAAATAATTAATTAAAGCAGACTTAGATAAATTTTTGACTTGACTCTTAAGCTGTAAAAAATTTACCTCTTGGTCTTCATCCTCTGAATCAGATTCTCCGTAGAGGCAAAATTGTGATGAGTCATGATCGTCGGAGATTAGATCCAAGCTTACATTGCTTAGGCACAGGTTAGCAACTTCCTCTTCTTCAGAGTCTTCGTCATCTTCGGAATCTAATTCTCCCCAGCAAGATGCGAGCATAACCTTCTTAAATTCAGTCTTGGTCTTATCTCGTTTGGATTTGTCTTTAATCTTGTCCCAGCTTGGACAGTCCTTGATCATATGCCCTTGATCACCACATTTAAAGCACCCTCGTTTGAAGAAGGTTTGCTTAGAGTCACTCTTTTTCTTGTCGTTTGCTTTATTGTTGGATTTGGTAAATCTCCCTTTGAAGACTGCCTTTTTAAAGCGTCTTGCGAAGAGAACTGTTTCATCTTCCAGTTCAGGTTCGCATTCTCCACTTGTAGAGGCTTGTAGTGCAACGTTTTTATTTGTAGAATGATCATTGTCATCTCTATTTAGCATGATCTCATGAGCCATTAGAGAACCAATGAGTTCTTGATAAGTTAAGGTCGTGAGATCACGAGCTTCTTCAATTGCAGTGACTTTTGGTTGCCACTTTTTGGTTAGGCTTCTAAGAACTTTTCTGACTATGTCCTCAGAATCATATTTCCTACCAAGGTTCCGTAGTTCATTAAGTATGCAAGAGAATCGCGCAGACATGCTATCAATCGATTCATTCTTTTCCATAGTGAAAAGTTCATATCGTTGAATGAGCAAGTCTATGCGATGCTTCTTGACTACGGAAGTACCTTCGTAGGCTAGTTCTAGGCCATCCCATATTTCTTTAGCTGAGTTACAAGAAGAGAAGCGATCAAATTCAGAAGTAATCATACCGTTTTGAAGTAGACTCATGGCTTTTGAATTTTTCTCAGCAATCTTGTAGTCAGCTTCCACATAGTCACTTTCTGGTTTCTCATATGTGGTTCCATTTGCAGATGCAACCAAGATCTTTCTTGGTCCAGTTTGAATTATTTTCCAGCATTCTCAGTCGCATCCTTTGACGTAGTGGGTCATCATGTTCTTCCACAAGCTATAGTTCTTTCCATCGAAGATAGGACACTTAAGGTGTTTTGAATCCATTGGAAATCAATAGAAGGATCAATCTCAAGCTGTAAGGCTTTCAAGAGCACGAGGCTCTGATACCAATTGAAGAGTCTATTGACCTAGATATACTCAAGAAGGGGGGGTTGAATTGAGTATGCCAACTTTTTCGATTCTTCTTCGATGTATGTTGATAACGCGTGGTAATAGCAAGTAATGAGTAAGGACGATAAAGTAAAGGAGACACGATCTTTTGAAGTGGTTCAGTTTCACAAATCGAAACCTACGTCCACTATTCTCGATTAATAAAATTAGTACCTTCTCCGGATTACAATTTTATCAACCCAACTCGTACAACTTTGATGTTAGTTGTAACTCAATCTAGATACCGTTAAATATCTAGCTACGACAAGTACCGTGAAATACTTGCTTACAATGAGTACCGCTAAATACTCGAATCTATCTTAAGTAAGTAAGATAAACTTTTCAACAACTTCTTGTATTTGATGATCTTGGATGTATGAAAATATTCTTCAATAATTGTAGTCTTGATTACGAGATTTGACAATGATTGCACGAATATCGAGACGCGTGAGAGACTACGTCCGTTTGATTTTCTCTTGATTTGCGTGAGGCTCGTATGTGTTCTCTTTAGGCGTGTGATATTGTAGGTATATATACTAATTTAGATCTAGGTTAAACCCTAGATAGTTTAGGAATATTACTTTATCTAGAATACTAATTTTAGGTAATATTTAAAACTTAATCTTATATGAATTAGGAAATGACTCTAATAGAATAATATTAAATTAAGATATAAGATAATATTTCCATAATCCTATTTGATTTAGGAAGCACCCTTATACCATAAAATATAGAATCCTACTTTGAATCAAATCCTAATTCTTGTCAATAATATAATAAATTATATTATTAATCAAATCCTAGTCAATCTTTAAGTAGATTAAATAAACAAGTTTATTTATTTAATTAACCATAAAGAAAATATGAAACATGTTAGTAGTTGTGTAGGAAACGTAAGGAATACTTCCTTGACACGCTTCCCCACGCACGTCCAACGTATGCTTCATAGATCACGTTCTTCGAGACATATTTCTCGAAGCACGTTTCCCTAGGAATTTAGATTTTTGACAACAACGGTTAAAATAAAATCCTTAGTATTTTAGAATAAATATTTACCTCATAAGATAAATACTTTAATTCTTGTTGACTAAAGAATATTTCTATTTTAAAACCGTTTATAAGATTACCCAATTAATATATAATAATATATTAATAGCACGCATAAATCTTCACGTTTTGACTTATTTCACGCAAATCTCATTTCTTCAATAGTTATAGGAATGATCTATAACTTAAGAATTCTTGACATTATAATAAAACTTGTGTCTTGTAAATCGTCAAAAAGACTTGACACTTAACATGAGCTTGATCTTTCTTCAATCCTTGATTGAATCCATACTTTAATAAACTATGATCTTCGCTCTACAATTAACTGTACACTTAAACGCACGATTACACGCATATGTATATAAAATATAATCCCCTAGACTTGTCATTATTAAAACATAAAACAATATATTACTTATATAGAATATATTACTCAACAATGTGTCTCTAAAATACTTCCTTCATTCATATCCAAACTACACCTATTTCATTTTAATCCATTCATATCCAAACTACACCTTTCCTAATAAAGTCAAAAAAATTACTAAATTATCCTTATAAACATCAATTATTTACACAAAATGTCATCAAGTGGCCCACCATTACTCCACCACAAATAATAAAAAAAATGCAATATACAGACTTCGCATTGTACTTTCAATCATATTTTAATAAACTCTTAAAATTTGTGCATAAAACATAAATAAACTTTGGTTTTGAATGGAGGAAATAGTATTTAGAAGATTGCAAAATCAGTATAGAAAATCCATAAAAATCAGTATGGAAGACTGAACTTTTAATTTAGAGAACACAAAGATTGTACAAAAGACTGGGCAATTCATATGGAAAAAACCGCGATAGTTAGTATAGAATACAGAACTATCAAACTTGAAAATTGTGCAAAAATCCATACAAAATAAGCGATTCACTTCCAAAAGGTATAGCTCTTTCACTACAACATATATCGGTAATGTAAACCGAATGATCACTTATAAACTACTCCGTATGTTACTCCCGCCAGATCCGTCTAAGCCTACGGCTCTATGCGCAATGACATTGGGCCGCAAAATTTTATGCCCCAAATTTTAGCATTAACCATAAAAATATAAAACAAATAAAAGTAATAAAGTTAGCAAAAAAAACACGCGCTATACTGGTGTCTCTATTCATCCCTATTGTACCTCCTCAAACTCCTTCCTAAAATAAAAGTAATTTATTTTTTTCCAAAAAAAATTACTCTTTAATTTTCCCATAAACTCATCTGACATTCCTTATTTTGTATTCTTTACGTATGATTATTTATTTACTCCAAGGGAATTCTTCAAACCATTCAAAATTTATCTAATTGGAATCAAAACATTGAAATATGGTTAGTTTCAAATGTTAATAAAAATGTCATATTTACGCTTGAGCTATAAGAAGATCGAAATCAGAGCAAACATTGAAAGGAAATTGTCGGAGGAGGTGGTGATGGTGGTGGTGAGTGGAGTATGTAATGTCAGTCGGTTGAACGGAAAATTTTCGATCAAAGCAAGTTGTATGATGGTGAAGGGAGACCAGGAAAGACAAAAAAAAAATTAGGTGAAAGAATGAAATAATGAGAAGGGTAAAATTTACAAATACGGCCAACCCGTTTGGCCCGTCTTGTTCGGTCCGCTTTGTTAGCGGGTTTGGTCACAAAAAAATTAAAATAAGTGGGTACGGACAAGAAAATTAGGCCCGCTAAAATTAATGGACGGGCTTGAACTAAATAAAATTGTCCACCAACAACCCGCTACATAACCTAGCAAAAATAAATAAAAATTAAAACTGAAAAATATTGTATTCAAAATA